>OZ035962.1:34572275-35876858 GCA_964034945.1 Chrysopilus asiliformis
TCTCACCACAATTCAGTTTGTGTTTCAACCAAGTCTTAACTAGATTTACGTAACCTGTCAATTTTGTGGGGCAAATATTTTGTATTGTTTTAACATTACGAAATACATCCGAAATGCTGGACACGGTATGCGCAGCTATCCGATTGTCTATTATTTTTGAACTTTAAAGCCTAAACCCCAATTACGCGTTCGCGCGTGCGGCAGCCACGCGGTGAAGGTAAAAACTACGTATATATATGAGTAAATGTATAATTGCGTGTTCCTCAGACGCGTTGCCGCGTGCCTGCCGCGTAGAGTAGGCTCAGTTTCTACTTTTAGACGCGGTGACAACTACTAGATGCCAGAACAAAATCATGCCGCACGCGCGAACGCGTAATTGGGGTTTAGGCTTAAAACTCATCGAATCAATCGTCTGACACAAATGTAAGAAAGGCTACAATTGCCAGGGGCAAATCGTCAAATACTTTATATGAGGACAACCTCGTTAGAACTGAATATTTCAATGCGTTATCGAGATATGAATTTATTTGAAAAAATCAGTTTTTTCCGATTATCAAAAATTTAAAAGGTTTTTTTTTGTGGTTCTGGTTATGAACGAAATTGAAGATACAGTAATCCCTCCCACTGCGCGGTTAAGTATTTAATACCAAAAATTCGAACTGCGCGGTAAAAATTTCGCAGCTGTGCGGTTTTCTTATAATTTTCGTTTAAAAACATAACAAAAGCTATAATTGCCAATCTGGCAATCATTGGAGACCCGTATGGTGATATTCGTATCAAAATTCGAACAGTTGTACCAAAATTCCACTTTGAAGTCAAACTTTCCAATAAGATTTTTTAAAATTTATTCCAATCGGATTTTGATGTATGGGAGTTTTATGTAGAATCATATCCTAAATAACTTTTGTTCTTCCACTTTTTTTGATAAGATGCACCGTTTTTGAGATATTCGCATAAAACGTTTTCGTTCGTATGGGGGGTACCCCCCCTAATGGTCCATTTTTGCCCATTAACGAACTTAGCCTCGCATTTTACGAAAAACGGATCTGCGCAAAATTTCAAGTCTCTAGCTCAATCCGTGCGCCCGCAATCCACGCCACAGACGGGCAGACGGACGGACATGCTAAATTCAACTTTTCTAAACACACTGGTGTAATTCATTTTTGTGTGCGATGACGAGATCTTGGCGTTACAAACGGTAAGGCAAAGTTAATATACCCTTTGGTTTCACCATACGGGTATAAAAGCATGTTTCTAACCCCAAAATTTCATACAAAGTAGGATTCACAGTGCGCGGTTTCGGTTTGCGCGCTCTTTCTGTGGAACGTATCTACCGCGCGGTTGGAGGAATTACTGTAATAGCTTTACCCACAACATTGTTTTTTACGGTTAGTTGCTATCTTAAGTTTTTCTCGAGATATTCTCATTAACCCTTTACAGTAGAACTTTGTGGTGGAACATATATGTCCCATTAGTATTTTATAGGTAGAAATAAATGTCACATCAGTCGTTTGAAAATTTTAAGCTCAGTCGTTTTTAACTTTTTGCTGGGACACATATATCCCATTTGCTGTGAAAGTATTGAAAAGAGGAAAATGAAGCTTTTGCAAATTCCTTGCAAACCAACGATTTTTCGAAACAACCGTTAAAAGAGGAATTACAGATATTCATTCATTATAAGGTTTATTAAATTCATCGTAATACAATTTTTAAAATATATTTTTTATGCTAGAGATCGACTCAAGGTCTTACAACTATGAACAATTTGAGCTAAGAAACAACATTTAGAGAAAGATAACTTTTTATAATATAAGGGAAAACATGATAAAAACCCTGAATTACAGATATTGTGTTATTTTTCTAAATTGATATTTTGTTTGTCAGGTTTTAGTGTAAATTACGTCAAGACGTATATTTTGTATAAGAAAATCATATGCTGTTGCTGTTCACATAAGATATTTTCTATTTTTAGTTGGACATTTAAGAAGAATTGATGGATTTTTTGGTTGTTATCGTGGTTTAACACCAAAAATAATTGGAAGTATTGTCGGCTCTTTGGGGAGTGAGAAGTTAGTCGAGAAACTTGGACTATTGCCAATTGCTGATGAATCAAAGTCCAGTTCAGAATTAACAGAAGAAGAAGAGTATAAATATTTTATTTTAAAAATCACATTTTATAATCCATTAATAAACGTAAAATTTCAGATATATCAAATTCCAAACTGAATTAAAACGAGATATTATAATTCAGATATCTGGTATAATAATTACCCAACCGTTTCAAGTAATTTCCGTCAGAATGATGGCGCAATTTATCGGAAGAGAAACCACTTATAAGTAGTTAAACCAAATTAGAAATCAATTTTTTATTAAACTTACGTTATTTTCAGTTCTACCATTGGATCTATGATAGAAATTTTTAAAAACGATGGAATTCTTGGTTTCTTCTCAGGAGTCATACCAAAGATTCTTTGTGAACTTGCGTGCATAACATTGACGAGTGCGACAATTTATTTAGTAAATAAACACTTTATAAAGGAAAGGCATGGACGCTCGTATTTCGCCAGTTTTGCGCAGGTGCTTTTCATATTCAATTTCTATATTTAAAAAATATGTAATTTTGCACTATGTTATATACCATATTTTAAAATTGAGTAGAGAAAATCAATTTATGGATGTTTGGGAGTTTAATTTGAGCTCAAAAAAATGCTTCGGTTTATGAATAAAATTTCGATTCACGTTTTGGCAAGTCAAAATTATAAACCAGGCCTATTGGATTTAAATCCGAGTCTAAAGATACCGAAATTACGTAAAATCTTAGTCTTTTTATCTATTTAAAAAACTAATCACCCGTACAGCGATCGTTGTGTCGTTTTCAACAAGAGTCGTTTTACCCTTGAAGCACAATGAACGCAACCAAGCCACAACTAAGGACGCTTCGAACTGTCACGCAACGTAGTTCAGGAGCGGTTGAGCACAATAGAAGCGTCGTCTGTTGCGTTGTGAGACAAACACAGAAAAATTAAAAGTGAACTAAAGTAGAAAAATATATAAAAAAATGGGAGATTTTGAAGCGATAATTTGTTTTATTTGTTTGTATATTTGCTATTTGCATCCCAGCAAGATTCGGAACTAGTTACGTAACTAGTGGAGTAACGTGATAATTCACTGTTACCCTCTGCGTGAATCTTCTTAGAGCGTTGGGAAAAAACTCACTATATACATCGTGCAATTGACAATCCGTGTGAATGTCTATCGCACTTACTCCAACACCAAACGTACATAAGTCTGTCTTGCTCTAGCAATGTAGAAACGAGACAGCCTTATGCTTATTAGGTGTGAGATGAAATGAGACGAAATATGTGAATATTTTGTTACCAGTAACGCTAAAAGTAACATGTGTTACTTTTAGCGTTACTGGTAACAAAATACTCCGATAATTTTATTTTTATTAAAGTGTTTCCGAATCCTCATTTCTTGAGTTTTCCGGATCCTCATTTGGTGAAGCAGGAGCGTTTGCTATTCCCAATGAAATTTCTGCGGAAGTAACATCGAGTGGAAATTCCACAATTTGAAGATCCGAGTTCAAATTAAGGAATTCCCGAATCATTCGATGTTGCTTTCGCAGATATGTCACTGGGAATAACAAAAGTTGATGCAAGAACAGAATGGTTGGATGGAATGACATTAGTTTGTCTCTCTTCGTCCAATGGCGATGCGAAAGTAAATAAGAATACTTGACCACTACACGCACATTTACATCCTTCTACAGATGCGAAGTGTTGCATTTGTAGTTGAACACGTTACTAAAATCTTGCTGGGATGTGATGCGAATAAATAAAATAAAGACAATATTGGGTGCGGCCAGTGAATTTAACACCGGACATTGATGGATATTTTGAAGTTTGCTTCAATAAAATAGAAACTTCCGACCTGGAAGACTTTTTCAAGCACACAAGAATGACTCCTAACGTTTATTCTCAATTTTAAAGATACATTTTTGTATCCGCGGCTACATTTCGTATATAAAATCGTGTTTTTCCGCACTTCTTCAATCATTTTCTCCTCGAACGACATTTTTATTGGCACTCTACACAACTGTCAACGCAGACTTGTTGCGTTAAAGTTCAAAGTTTGGCAACTTTTGCGTCGATGGTTGCGTTCAATGCGTTCACTGTGCTCACTCAAAAGCATTTCTGTGAAATAAACTCGTAAGTGACATTTGGATGCGTGATGGTTGCGGATTGGTTGCGTTCATTGTGCTTCAAGAGTTACGCATTTTTGTTGGTAGTGTTCTACCGATGCGGGTGAATATTCAATATTTCACATACCATGGGACTACATGACAAGCCTTGAGCTTTTGAAGTCGAAACTCGTGGGATACGAAGCCTATGGGATCCGGTCATTTCATGTTTACTATCATCGCCTTTTACCATAAATCGATATCTTTTATCATTATCGAGATATTTCAGATTTTGTAAATAAAAATCATATTTTTATATAAACTAATATTTTATCGTCGGGTAAGAGTGTAAATTGTAGAGTTCGACCGATTAATCGGCTTCGGTCAAAATTAAGTCGAAAGTTTGACCGAAGCCGTAGGTATAAATGAACTGTCAAATGTCAACACAATGAAAGCAAAAAAAATCAAAATCATAGTTTTTACCTTTCTTACATATAAGAAAGATTTGTGGCATCGGAGTATAAATACTCGAATCTAGTTTTACTCCACCAAAATCCTGTAAGCGTGCGTGAAAGCTGGTAAAGCAGGCTCTGATGACGGATACCAGAAACAGGCTCCTGATGGGTTTTCAGGGCAGACATGCCTGACCTATTGTGGGGAAATTGGATGTGAAAAAATCCACAAAAATAATATAATATTTTTGATATATTATTTTTTGTTTTTGCAGACCTATAAGCCGAGAAATTCCAATAGGATTATTGCTAGAAGGTCGAGAAAACCATGAATCAGAAATGGTTCAATGGTTAAACACATATAAGAAAGATATTAAAATCACTTCAAAACCGAAATCATAACGCAGAGCCGCACGTCCTGAAAACATATACCCATCGATTCAGTTCGATGAGTCCAAAACATGTCTGTATGTGTTTGTTTGTTCGTGTATTCCTTCGTATGTATATTCCTATGGAACGAAGTTTCTAAGATCGATTTCTATCAGCAAACCTTAACCGATTTTGACGCGGTTCTCTGCATTCTAAAGCTGTTATCGTGGATAGCGAAAAAAAAAAATAAAACAGACCGTTTGTGAGAAATTCGCAAAAATATTTTCTATCTGTAGGAGATATACATATCTCATTTTCCGAAGACGTTTATCCTTTATAAAAGCCTGTTCCATGTCAAATTTTAACTTTCTACATCAATTAGTTCTCGAGTTGTACAATGTTTTTTTTTTTACGAAAAATTCAACATTATACCGAATTTTTCAATGTTTATCAAAGCTGAAATTAATGTGATTTATTAGATGTAGTTTTCAATGAAAATATGGCTTTATATTGCAAAATTCAATTTAGTGACAAAAAATTAAATATCTCTGAAACTTCTTTTCTTTTAGATCTTTTCTGTATATCTACCAATATAACATAAATATTCGCTAAATAAAATTAGGGATAAATGCATTATATATTTTTAAAATATTTTTTTTTGAAAACAATCGAATATAAGAAAAATATTATACAAGGTCTCTTAAACAAAGATGTCAATAGTGAAGAGGGTGATTTTACAATTTCATGAAAAAAATTGTATCGCAGGGGGAGTTCTATCTTGCACCCACACAGAATTACAGCAAAAGGGTTATAAAATTCACCATTTTAGATCGAAACTTCTAAACACTTTTCAATAAATTCATTTTTCTAAAAAGTTTCACTTTATTTTTTTTATTCTATTGGAACTTTTTGGCTTATAGGTCTTTAAAAAAATAATATAACAAAAATGTTATATTTTTATTGTGGATGCTTTCACATCCAAATTCCCTCCAACAAGTCAGTCATACCAGAAACAGGCTCCTAATGGGGTTTTAGGGCAAACATGCCTGACCGGTTTGGGGGGAATAACATTTTTGTTACATGATTTTTTTTAAAGACCTATAAGCCAAGAAATTCGGATAGAATTCAATGCTAGAAGGTCACGTAAAAACCATGAATCAGAAATGGTTCAATCGTTAAACAATCGTTAAAAATAGTATTTTTTTTTTATTTTTATCAAAAATAATTCATTTTTATGCCTAATTATCTTTAAAATGCGGGTAGCCTCATCCTCTCGTTTTCGAGATATGGAACAATGTGTCAACAGAAAATGGGGTAAACATTTTGTGAACATGACTTTAAAAGGACACCCGTCAAAAAAATATTTTTTGCCAAAGATTTTTACAATCTTTTAATGATAATTTGACGTCGCTGATTCCGAATCTGCGAGTGGTTTGTCCAGATTGGTTCTAGTTTTTGAGAAAAGCCCAAAAAAAGATTTTTTTCGAAAAAATTCTATAAAAGTTGAATATTTTTGTTGCCGTGGATATTTCAATCATTTTAGGATAAGTTCACATCACTGAATTTGAATCTGGAAGAAGTTTGGCTGGATTCATTCTAGTTTTCCTTAAGAACTTTTTTTTCTTTTTTCCATATCTCAAAAACTAGGACAAATTCAGTAAAACTACTACCTGGATCTTCATCTGGCGGTATTTTCATAACGCGGTTTCGCTAAAACGCGATTGGAAAAATGCGGAAATTTTCCTAATTCTACGGTTTAAGTAGGCTAACCGCTTAACGGGTTTTACAAATGAAAATAACTTTAGTTTTACCCAAAAAAAGACAATTTTTATATGATTAAGAATCGAACTCCCATTTTTAAATGGAGTTTGTTTTCCTACAACTGATTCCCTACAACTTGGCATTTTCCAGGAACCTAACTACCGCGTAATAGGAGGTTTACCTCTATTTCTAAAAAGTAATTAAATAAGCTCAAACCTATCCCATATAAAAAAAAAGTGCCAGTGCATTAGAAATTCTTCAACATACATTCAATTGTAAGAAAATAACTGAAAAACCTTTTTTTCTACTTACAGTTTTTGTATACTAGTATATTTTATCCGCTTCGAGTTGTATCTACTTGTATGTCCGTCACTGGATCAGGGTAATTGATTTCTAAATAAAACTTGTTGAACTAAGTTTAAATATATTATAATTTTAATATGATACAGTCTGTGTGCTGGTCAGCCGCCTCATATGCCCATTTATAGCAATTGGTTGGACTGCTGGCATGATTTAAGCACTCGTGGGGAGTTAAAGAGAGGTGGATCAATATTCTGGAGGTCAGTTTTTTTTCTTATCCTTACACATTATGTGATATTTATTTTATTTTCAGAACCGTCCGCACGACTACCAATTATAACAAATATAATTTCGCTCCACTTCCAAAGATTTCGAAATACAATTAAATTGACGTTGCATTTATTTAAAGAAGTTTGTAATTAAGTTTTGAGTATTTAGAAAAAATACCTGGTTCTTTTTGCAATACACAAGAAAATATATATTTTTAAAGCAAATAATCACAATTTGCGGTTCAACAAATTTGAAAAGAGTATTGATTTTAATTCATAAGTACGGTATGTCGATAATATTAATTTACTAGGGCTTGGCCTCTGATCGCCTTGCGATCCCCGTCGGTCTGCAATCACTTCTTCTTCTCGGCCTTCAGCCTAAGTTACTACTCGGCCTCCGTTCTCGCACTAAACTACATTAAAACTACTTTAAAATTTCAAAACATAAATAATATCCATTAAAGGGATAGTAAAAATATTAAGCGAATAAAGCTAAAACAACAATTTATTACAACTAATTAATAACACTGTAGCGAAGCGAATGGATTCTGATAGATAATGATAGGAAAATATTTATGGTAATATTTTTAAATGATAGTGAGCTTATTGTCTTTCAAAATAATGCTGAAAAGGATCCTACGTTAATAGTAGAAATTTCTGTGAATTTTTAAATGATAAATCCTGGAAAACTTTAAAGATCAAAAATTGACTACGTGACATATACATTGTTTGAGAAAAATTTTCAGCTCGAAATTACTTGTCAGAACCCTTTAACAGAATATCAATAACATTCAATTTTTTCAAAATTGTTCCACAGTGTAATTAGCCATTCGATCTATATTTCTACCTGTAACCGACGAATTTTCTAACCATATCATTTTAAGAAAGAAATTCTGATTTCTTAATGGCATCAATACAAACAATCTCTCAAAGTTTCATTCAGTAATTCCAACGCATTTTGTTAGTGGTTGTTAATGATTGCATGGAAAGTTTCATCCTAAGCGGTTCAGTAGTTCGTGTGCTTTGTTTTATTACTTAGAATATATTTTTTTACTGCGCCAATAAATTTTTATAATCCATCTTAACGAGGTACCATACTGGGATCAGTAACTGATGACGATCAGATTCCTATATTCCTGCTGTGGGTAACTTAATGGAAGTTGACTTATTGAAGATGACGCGATGCTGATGCGACTGCGATAAGGAAGTGATAATTTACAACTGATAAAGTTGGGCTAACAATCGCATTTGAAACAGTTGAAAAGCCCCGCACAAAAAAAAGTGCTTAATAAGTGCATCTCTGGTAATTTTTCAAAGTGCTTTGAAAGTTTTTTTTTTTTTTTGTTAAAACCATTTATTTTATTACTAGCTTGCATACCCATCTTTGCCGGGGTTAAAAATTTGAAAAAGGATATTTTGACAACCCTACTTACAATAAGAAATAAAGACTGCGGATGTGCAAGGGTAAATTGTGAAAAAGCAGGATGGGAACAGGTATTACTAGCGGAATCTTGGCGCAATGACTTCAGTATAATACGTTCACGGCATCAAATAAATGTTTTCAAACAAGAGTGTATATTTGAGTAAAGATATTTTTAGAATCAGCTGACTTAAACGAATCTTAAAATATCAATCTTGATAAAGACGACACATGGCATTTCAGAAAAAAAATATTTTCTTTTCTTTGTTGATTTGCTTTGTTGCATCAAGTTTAAAAGAAACTCATGAAATATTCCAATTTTATGGACACCCCCTAACATTTATTATTTTGGTCAGTTTTTAATTTTATGGTTACGTATAATATAAAACCTATATTTAACATTTAACGAAATGTTTCCCGGAATTTTGAAGAGAAACACACTTTCCATAATAACGAAATTCCATATAACAAAATTATTTTCGTACATTGATCGACTTTTGCTCTTAATATATCGAAATTCTTCAAATGAATTTAATTTTTGAAGAATCATTTGTCTATTTGGACAAAATAAAGTGAGCCCTCTGAGAGTAACTCCAACGCATTTTTACTTTCTTCTACGGAGTATAATAAAGTATTGTATTCATGAAAAATTTCGACCTCTTAATTTTGGCTAAAAAACATTTCCCGATCACTCCTGAGTCGATTGGTGTCATATTAAAAAAATGTCTTTCAGTCTGTCTGTCAGTCTGTCTGTCTGTCTGTCTGTCTGTCTGTCTGTCTGTCTGTCTGTCAATCTGTCAGTCTGTCTGTCTGTCTGTCTGTCTGTCTGTCTGTCTGTCAGTCTGTCTGTCAGTCTGTGTACAAGATTTCTCAAAAACTAATAGAGCTAGCGCCATGAAATTTTATAGGCATGTTGGGTCCTGAAATGGGGCGATCCTATCAACTTTTGGTTGAAATCCGTTAACCGGAAGTATCCAAAATGGCGGTTTTTCAAAAATCGCAATTTCGTTTTTCTCGATTTACTCCCAAACTACGCGTTTTTTAGTGGCCTTAAGTATGACAAAACTTGGAGAAAATAAAATTTCCCACACTTTTGTCTTTAGCTATAACTCGATATCTCAACCTGTTATCGAGATAAAACGTTATTTCCAAAAAAAAACAGTTTTTTGCGATTATCTCGAAAACTAACGGGTTTTTGCTGACTGAATGTATGAAGTGAATTAATGAGAATGGAATTCTGCACAATTTTGTTTCTTACCGTTATCCGTTATATTTTACCGTTATTGAGATGTTTTCATTAATATGTAAAAAATCATATTTTTGCGAATAATTTGCAAACTAACGGTTTTTCGACAAATCAGTTAAAAGAATAATTAAAGATGTTAACATTTTCTACATTTTTGCAAATAAAGGTATAAAGGTAGGGGGACAGCGATCTTCCTAAAGAAAACTCTGAGATTCACTCAAATTCACAGCCAATGTGAAACCATCTCGGCTACGCTAGTATCAATTCCATATATCGATCAGAACAGAACCTGCAGAAAAATGTTGATAGGGTCCGTTTACGTACCGTGCGGGGTCGGAAGAAGCTTAACAGAAGACCTAAAAAAAGTATATGATTTTTGCCAACTTCACGATAGCTGCATCATTGGCGGTGACTTTAATTCCCGCCACCCATACTGGGGCGATTCGGTTTACAACTCAAATGGCAGAAATTTGTATAACTGGCTAATGGCGGGGCCCTTTGTTAATCTTAGTATCATCAACTCGGCGTTCCCAACGTTTCCAAGATCTTCCTCATATATCGACTTCTACCTCATATCCCCTTCTTTGCTTTCAGTGAACACAGAGGGTGCACCTCTCTACCGTTGCTCCCCCCTGACGTACAACTCAGATCATATGGGACAGATCCTTGAACTAAGGATCAATAATTTCAATCCACTTACGGTTTCACCATCATACAAAACATCATTTAAACACACAGACTGGACGGCATATAGACAAGACTTAGAATCTCGGCTCGAGACTATAGTTATTGACTCCGAAAGCAATTTAGATAATGGAGAGATAGACAGCTTAATCCATGGTTTAAGTTCATCTATCGTATCCTGTGCTAGAGACCACTCGAAACAGGTTGAAATCAAAAACCACAGGTACCAAGGGTTATCAGACTTACTAATGGGCCTGTACCAACTGCGAAGACGCTGGCTAAGACAACTCCGCAATGAGTTTAGAAGAACACATAACCGGTCTTCTATTGAATATCTGGAACTATCGGGAAAACTAACTTGCCTAAACCAATTAATTAAAACTAGACTCAACAATGAACTAAATAGCCAATTTCACGACAGACTGAGGAATATACGTCCTTCTCCTAATGCCTATAAAGAAATTGACAGGATCTCAGGTCGCAAAGCACAAAATCTTTCTATCGTCAGAGACCCCCTTAGGCACGAGGGAAGAGACCTAAATGACACGACGGAAAAGCTGTTTGCTCTTCGTGAATTTTATGGTAATCTTTACCAAGAAAAAAATCCTTTCAATAACCCTGTGCTGTACAATGAAGTACAGCACTCTCTAATAGTATCCAGGTCTCAAATGTTAACCTGCTGGACTCAGTTCAGTCAACAAAACACCGCTCTTAATCCAAACACTCACAACTTTTTCACAAATGAGGACACAGTACTCTCATTAATTAAGCTCTCCAATAATAAGAAGTCATCAGGACCAGATAATATTTCTAACTTCATACTAAAAAAAAGCGCCTCTAATATACACACCATCCTGACAATAATTATAAATAACTGCATCAACAATGGCTACTTTCCCAGGCCCTGGAAATTAGCCAAATTGGTACCGATCCCAAAGAAGAGTCAACAACTTGAATGTCAAAATTTAAGACCTATTTCGATGCTGTCCAATGTTGGCAAGATCTTTGAACGGGTAATCAGGATAACCCTGGATGATTGGGCTTCATCCTTGATACCGAAAACTCAATTCGGTTTCGTAAACGGGCACTCGGCGGAGCAAGCTATCCTTCTCCTACAAGACAAAATCCTTAAAGGCTTGAGAGAAAAGTCATGTACGGTAGCTTGCCTTGTGGACATTGAGAAAGCTTTCGATTCCGTTTGGTCAGATGGCTTGAGATATAAACTTATCAAACTCGGAATTTCGCCACACTTATTCAAGTTGATAGACAGCTTTCTCTCCGAAAGGGTGTTAGCAGTCTGTATCGGAAATCAAAGTTCAGAAGCAGTCAGAGTCTGTTCAGGCGTACCACAAGGCTCAATATTGGGCCCTGGCCTATTTAATTTATTCATGTCGGATTTCCCGTCCATGTCCCCGGAAAATGCTTCGGGTATCCCAGCATCCGAATCCATACAGTATGCAGATGACACGGTACTAATGGCACAGCATAAAAGGCCATCACAAGCCCTGAAATCAGTTGAAGCACACATGGAAAAAGTACTTGAGTTTTGTAATAACTGGGGGATTCGAGTAAACCTCAACAAATGCGAACTGATCTGTTTCCGAAATGCGAGTGGGAGGGGACACTACATGGCGGTGAAAGAAAGCAAAAACCTGAAACTTAAAATCAATAACACCCTGATTCCTCTCAAAAAAGAAGTGAAATACCTTGGTGTCAAGTTCCACAACAGATTAAAATTCAACCCACATGCAAAAATGGTCCTAAGGAAAGCTCAAAGAGCAGTCTCATGTATAAACCAACTACTGACATCAGCTTACGTTCACAATAAGGTAAAACTCTTGATTTACAAAACTCTGATTCGACCGATTATCGGATACAGTTTCTGCACCTGGTTTACCATATCTCCAAGTCTAGCCAAAGAACTCCTTATTTTTGAGAGAAAAATTCTAAGGCATTGCATCAAGAAGCACAGACGACCAGGGGGAAAGTGGTACCCTAATGTCGAGATCTACTCCAAATCGGAAATTACACCGTTGCTAACTTACCTGATCGAATTGGCAAAAAAAACCCTCCGCAAGTTAGAAAACCACGACAACCCAAACCTAAAGCAAATTTACGTATCTAACAAAAGATTTGGCATTCAAGACAGATATTACGCATCCCCAGTTAATATTTTAGCTTCCTCCTCAGATAGCTGTTTTAGCCCTTCCAATGAAGACGCGACTTTGCTCAATTTTTATCATAAAGCCACTCCTGAGGTGTATAGAGGTTAACTAATTTTTTTTTTTTTTTCTCTTTTTTTTCCCCTTCTATTTATTTATTTTTGTAATATATTTTTTTTTTAACGTACTCACTTTCCTCACATGATTGTCAACCTGAAGTCGATTCATAGTTTTAGTGAATTTATCCTTGCAAGTAAGATTTACAACAGAATTACACGTGTGAATTACACTTTGTTGAAATAGATTATCATTATTATTAACTTTTTTTTCTTTTTACTCATATTATTTAAGTTTTAATTGTAAGATTGAATGGTAGGGACAGAAGCTAACCTATTATATAGTACCTAAGAAATGAAAATATTTATATATATATATAGATTAAGAAATACAATTTTTTTCTTTGTATATAACTTGCCTGAGGCAGCCAGTTAACACATTTTAAGTTAACATAGTAGTAAGAATGTAACTCTAGTACAATGTACGTCAAAGCTTCCTAATAAATTATCAATCAATTATCACTACATTTTTGCAATTTACCGTAAATTGATATCTTTTACAGTTCTCAAGTTATCTCAAATTTTGTACGTTTTTGATATTTTTGAAAAAACCAAAAATTTATTGGGATGTCGTCTTAAGGCCTGTGTCCACATGGAAGTTTATTTGCAGAAGTCGCTTCCAGAAGAGATTTCTGGTGTCACAACTTCTGGAAGTTCACTTGCAGTTAGTGTTTCCACGGGAAAAACTTCCAGAAGTCTCTGCTAGAAGCGACTTCTGCAAATAAACTTCCATGTGGACACAGGCCTTTAGGTTGACAACGCGACAGGGCTCTAGCGTAAATTGCGCAGGGTCGAAGATTTTGTAGAAGAAAGTTTTGTGTTGACCATAACTGATATTTTATCCAGTAACTTCAAAGCATTTTTTTAAGGGGTTGTTCATGATTTAACGGAAAGCTTCATTCTAATCGGGTCAATGGTTCTCAAATTACAGACAAGCAGACAGAAAGCAATTTATAGAAGAAATTCCAATAAAAAAATCAATATACATAAATCGAGGAAACTGGTAAGAAAGAAAACTGGCAAGAAAGCAAACTGGTAAGCTAAATATTTTATCTGTGGTGTTATTGCGCAGGAACGTATGTTTTGTATAAGAAAGTCATATGCTGTTCACAGCAGATATTTTTCTTCAAATCTCGATGTTAGCTTTTTAATAAGCATGTTCTTGTAAAATATCAAGTAAAAATTCGATAATTTCCCGAGCTTCAAGCGCAAAGGCATTCATGAAGATTGTTATGGGAAGTGGACATTACTATTGGATGCACTCTAATGTACGTAACATGCGTATTTTTATTCAATCTGTTTACTAAATTTGTTATCGGTATAGCAAGATGCAAAAATATAAAAAGTTAATATCAATTCTTTTGTCATTCGGTAATTCGTAATTGACTTTAAATGTATTTTCATCAATTATATTTAATTTTCATAATTCAAGTACACGATTGTATCTTTTTGTGACTAACGAAAAATCACTCATGGCTTTCATTGTGTTAAATTTTTATTCGAAGCGCTTTTATAGGTAGAAAAATTGATCAGTTGAGCTTTCAATCCCACTTCGAAGTGGACAGTCGATTTCTTCGTTCTCTATCGCACGACATAGATCACTATTTGAACATCTTTGTGGATTTTCTTCTTCTCAGTTGTATTTCTCTTGATACACACTTTCCAAACTAAATGTATGTCAATAAAGTGTGGTGAATACAAACAGTTCAGGTGCACTGGTTACAAGATTTACAGTTATACTTAATTAGTGTATTTTGGAATTTTTCTTTTTTCGAATTAATTCTACTGCAGTAAGTGTTTTTCGCGCTATAAACAATAGAAAACTGTACTAAAAACATATTGAAGTTTACGTAAAACGATTATTTCTTAATATTATTGTTGAGTATCTACATATGTTGATGAGATCATCATCAAATATTTTGTAATGTAGCAAAACCTGAATTGTTCAAAAACATGATTGGAATTAGAAAATGATTTAATTCACAACTTTTTACTCTGATGACAATCATTTGGGTGTTTCCGCTTGACGGATCCAATTAAACAACATTTTTGCTTGGTTCAAGAAAGAAAATTCACAACTCGATTTTAAAACTAAAAAAATAGAAAACTGAATGTGAAATTTAAATTGTCATCCAAAGAGCCAAATTCGATAAATCGACAATAAATGGACAATATATACTTAATGAAAGCGGATATGAAAAAGTGTTTCTATGATCAATAATACTTGTTATTAAATTTACGTAAAGCAATCAAACCATTTAACGGTGGGAATAAACTTTTTCGACATTTTTTCATGAAGTTGTTAAGTTTTGTCGGTTATATGAGCTTTTAAACAATTGCAGAAATATATTAAAGGTTACTTATGTTAAAAAACGGCAATACGGTTCTCTAGTCATTTCTTAGTGTTTTTTTTGTGTATCGAGTGATTAATATCAAGTACAAATAGCTGTAATTTTAAATTTTGAATTTTACAATAAGAAATTCAATTTCTAGAAGCCGTTTTGACAGAAAAACAAAAATACACTGATCCGGTTCACATTACGGGTAGGTTAAAAAAGTCGATGAGAAAACGTAATTAGTAAGTAAAATATCTCATGTGAGCAGCACATAACTTTCTTATAGAAAATCTAAATTTTTGCGCAGTTTACGAGCACACTATAATCCGACGAAAAAAATTATAGTGTATACAATAGAAAAACATGAATTATTATTTTGTAAAATCTGAAATATCTCGAAAACGGTAAGATATCGATTTACGGTAAAAATGTGGGGATTTTTAATAACTTTGATTTTTTAAGCGTTACCTTTAATAGTTTTTGTGGAAAACCGTTAGTTCGAAAGCAATTCGCAAAAATCTAATTTTTTACAATTTAATGAAAATATCTCAATAACGGTAAAAGATAACGGCTAACGGTGAAAGATAAAATGGTGGAGAATGCCTTTCTCATTATTAATTAATCTCTTACAACTAATTACTTGCTAATTTCGGTTCAAATTCTGGTTTTTGCAATTAAACCATTTCGCACACGCCTAAATTTGTTACTATGTTAGTAACAGCTCATTCGTAAGGGCCTAGGATTCGTTTTTGAATGTGGAAAATCGGACCACTTTTTGCCCTTCCCAATATAAATTAAAAAATCATATAGAAAAAAGATTTTAGAATTCAATTAATCCATTTATTCTCTGCATAAAGTATGGTGGTTAACTACTGAAAAAATGTTTTTTTCACAACCCACGGAAAACTGTAGGTGTGAAGCAGGGAAGACAATTGTTATAATACCTCAATTTAAGAGACCCTTTGAGGACTTCGATTCCGATGGCCATATCTCACCATCGGAACCGGGAGGCTTCAGCCGGGTCGGGTGGGATAAGGTTCAAAAGTTTTCTTTGTGATTTATCTACACTCTAGTTGATTTGTTTGAATTCCAACAAAATTTTGTGGGTAAAAGGTAAAAGCATTTTTGATGAGTGATTTTCAACAAAGCGAGTGAAATTCCTATTGCAACGTAGTTTCACTACTAAATTGGTGTGATTTGTAACAAAGGACAAGTGATTTCCAACAATCTAAGGTAAATAAGTTCGCGTAACCAGTTAAATTACAACATTGGCGTGATTTTACTATTAAAAGTGAGCAAAAACAGTTTGTATGAGTGTTAATTTATGAGTTTTTCGGTAAACAGTTATGTAGAGCGTCATTCCAAGTTCAAACGTGGTCAGGATAAGAAGTTTGTTTAATTTGTAGTCATTTTTTTTTATTCTTTGGAAGTGTTTTTATGAAAATGATAGTTAAAATGAAATAAAAAATGAAAGGTAAAATGAATATGAAACATAACTTTTTAAGGTGTCGTACATAAAGACACTGGAAAATTTGGAAATTAAAAATATTGGGCGCTGTGAAAAATATTGTGGATTCTGGATATAATCACTGAATATTTCGTGTGGATTTACTTTGAAATTTGTTGAGGGAAGCTTGTTCTGTGTAAGATCACTCTGCGCTTTGTGGAAAAAACCACTTATTTTGAGTAAATTCACTATTTATCTGAGGATTTTTTGTGCGAAATCACTCTATATTTTTCGAATACTCTGCAGTGTGAAATCACTATATTTATTGAAGGCATTTAGTTTCCTTCAATTAATGTAGTAAAATTCAATGAAAATCAACTAGAGTGTAGATAAAAATATATAAGGACATCTGATTTCTTCAAAATTCAACAAAAACTTCGTAATGAAAAGCACTGCAGGCAATTTTTTTTTTTAAATGCACTGCATGCAGAAAATAATGAAAAAATTGCGACGCAAGCGAAAATTTTTGAAAAAAAACACCCTTTATTTGAAAGCCTGACATTTGTCAAATAAGCGTAACTCTATATTTTGTACTTTCTGATCTCTTCATTTCCACGATCTTGCCTTTCCCCAGCAAACAATATATCAAAAAACTTAAATTTGATTAAATTCAAAAGGTTTTTATATTGTTACTAGCTTGCATACTCGTCCTTGCAAGGTTAAAGTTTTCTGCATAAGTTTTTTTGGCACCAAAAACCCAAGGTATATAATTTAAAAACTTTTGAAAAAAAAATCGCTATGCCTTCAGGATATCTCGTTCCGAGTTTTGAAATTCTAACAACAGATTCGTGATCAGCGGCCCCGCAAACCCCCGAGAACAAATCCCGAGAACAAATGGGGAAAACTATATTTGAGTTAACCTTCTCGGTTTTTCCGAGAACAAATGGGGAAAACTATATTTGAGTTAACCTTACAGGACCTTTCGTTTCGAATCTTGAAACCCCGTCTCTTAGCAAGCACCTATAACATAAGACGAATTTGTCTGCAAAATTTCACGGCAATCAGTGGTTCGTGAGATACTGTTATGAGCGAGTGAGTCAGTAGTATTTAGCTTTTATATATGTAAATAAAGGATATGTTGCATGAATCCGACGGATCAATCCAATCCGACATTGTCAGATTCAGAATTTCGGGTCGGGTCAGATCTGGTGGGATTGATCCGATCCGATTCGCGGTGATCCGTTCGGTTTCGGTGCCGAGCCCTAAATAAATCGATTTTTAAGCCATTTTTTTGTTTTGTTTTAGGAAATCAATACAATAAAATGGAAAAAATCTCAGGTATTCTTATCATTTTCCTCGTTGTCGTATTCGATCGAGCGTGTGGTCAAATTCTGTCAAACACCCAATGCTGTGAAGAATATTGTTTCGTAAGAGATGGAGAGCGACCACAAACAAAAAGATTTTCTACAAAAACTGCCTACGAACTCGCTAAAGGATTGGATTATAGCAATCATTATATAGTTCCACGTAAGTAATAAATTATACATAACAGAAAGTGCTTTATGATATTTACAAGACTATCGTAATATTACTAGATTGTACACCTAGTAAAATATGGCTCTTATCACGTCATGGGACTCGACTTCCTGATGCTAAACAAATTCGAGGAATGATGAACTTGGAAAAGGTATTTCTAGCTTAAGAAATTAAATATAAGAAAAGCTACAATTACGAGGGGCCAATCGTCAAATACTCTACATTAGGACAGACAAAATGTTTATTTAAAAAAAATCCATTTGTAAGGGAGATGGAAAAGCAGTGATCCGATTGGATTTTGGTTCTAAACACGTTTTGTTTAGATTTTCCAGTACGATTCATCGTTTTAAAAAAAAATCGTACAAAACTTTTCCATTTATATGGGGGTGGGGAGAAGGAATGGTTCAATTGAATTTTGATGTATAAAAAAGTTATGTAAAATCTTATTTTAAACACATTTTAAACACATTAAGACAGTTTTCGAGAAAACTGCAAAAAAAATTCTTTCGTTTGTATGGGATATGCTGGAAGAAGTGGTCCGATTTTGCCCCTTCAAGAACTTAGCTTTCCTATTTATGATAAACATAACTGTAAAAAATTTCAAGTCTCTTGTTTAATCCTTTCGAAAATTATGGTGCCATGGGCAGATAGACAGACAGACGGACGGACATGCGGAAATCAAAATCTTTTGTCACTCCTAACACCCTGGTGTAGTTCATTTTTGTGTCCGACAATTGGTTCGATCGCTCGTAACTACAAACGATATGCTAAATCTAATATACTCCTATATGATTCTCATTTTGTGAAATTTTAACATATTTTGTTCTAGTTAAGAGATGAAATTATCAAGAATTATGAAGTTAGAAAATCTAAACCTTCTTTTGGGGCCTTGTGCAGAGATGACTTGGATTTATTAAAAGCGTGGCGATTTGATACAAATATAACTGAAACTAATGCTAACTATCTTACAAGTCAGGTAAAATTTTTGATTTTTATATACTGAATCGTTACGACACAAATAAAAACTTTAGGGATGGGATGATCTCAAGTTATTGGCTGCCCACTATAAATACATTTTCCCTAGTATTTTGGACAAACCGTATAATTCGGAGAACTTCTCGGTAATTTTTTTAAACAATTTTAATGAGTTCATTCACTATTCGACAATAAAACATAGTTTAAGCATACAAAATCACAAAGAACGGAAGCTAGCTTCAAAGCGTTTGCTGATGGACTTTTTGGTGACAATTCATGGAGGAATATTCGCGTGCCATCTCCGCCTAATAATGATACATTATTGGCACCATATGATAATTGCCAACAATGGCAAAAACAAGATGACGAGATAGATGCACCGGGATCTGAAATTGATAAATTTGAAAAATCTGATCTATTAAATAAAACAATTACTGATATTTCATTGCGGTTGGGGTGAGTATTCTATATTTTTTATAGGAAGACTCTTTTTAATTGTAACTTACTCGTCTACGGTAAATCGTCTGAAGTGTTGAACAATCTGTTTGTCACGTTCATCGCGGTTATCTACTAATACGAATATTTTTCCGTTTTATTTAAAAAGTCAATAGTATTACGCTCAAAACTTTTACCAAAAAAAACCAATGTTTCACGTGGTTAATGTCAACTTATAGAGAGTAAATGCCGATTAATTTTACAGATGGACCTCCTACAACGCGGTATTTAAGTTTCTGAAAAATGCGGCATTTTAGGAAACCTCATTGCAGGAAACACTAAGTCCATATAAAAATGAAGGTGCGGTTCTTAATCCGGCATCCGATTTTTTTTTAATTCTTTCAATTTACAATTTATAAGCATTCAAATTTGACAGTATTTGGATCTATAATTAGAAATGTTATTATAAAATATCCCAATTTATGTCTAACCTCGCCCAAAGTGACTCGAGAAAAAATTCTTGTAAATCTCTACATACAACTCTACCAAGTGTTTACACTGTTGATGATATTTTGATTTAGATTACAGATATGGCGGAGCGAAAAGCATTTACATTTTGACGTTTCATCTCGGTTGCGTTGAAAATAATATTACTTTCTTTATTTTTCGGGAATAAATTGAATTAGAAAGTTAAAAAAACCACACGGCAATTTAGCAACTTCAGATAAAATTTTGTCACCATACAATTTCCTATTTACTGTTTGCAATATAAATCACTTGCTACGTTCCATAAATCTCTTCGAGATTAGTATAATTCAATTAACCCTTCTATTATGTCCAAAAAAAATACACACAAATAGAATGTTTGGGGTCAAAAAATAATCGTAAATTACAATTTAAACATGATCTTCGCAATAAGTGTTTCACTGTGTGCTCCATAGAGCATTCAATACCGGGATACCGAAACCCGGTGGACCGAAAACCGAGATTGAATTGGGTAAAATTTCCCGGTTTTCGGCGCTGAAAGCAAGCAATTTCTTACATGCTAAAATAGGCAAAATACTGTTCGTTCGCTGTTGAATATTTACATTACCAAAAACAATGTATAACACAGACGATTCAAATCAAACAAATCATTTTAGAAGAAGCATGAATTTTTCAATCAAAAACTTAATACCCCATCGCCACGTGTTCAGCTAAGGCAAATTTAAGTATTCTTTTAATTAATTTTTTTGTTACCTTGTTTTTTGTTTTAAAAACTTAACTGAAATCACAAACGATTACTAAGGGTGTGTACGAAACGGTTTGTTTGATCCTCTTCCTCCTCATTGTCTTTTTATCCCAGCAAAAAAAAAACGTTGTAGCGGAAATCGCGTTGTAGGAAAAGAAAAATTCTAGAAAAATTCTTAAAATGCGTTTTAGGAGGTCTACCTGTACTTTTAAATCTTTGCGATCTGTTATCAAGAGGAGGCACATTGGATAAAAGTATTTTATATAAATGAATTGAATAAAAGAATTCCTGAACTTCTTGTGGACAAATGAGCTTATGAAAAAACTCGTGTGCCTTTTCAATCGCAGGATTTAAAATAGTTTCATTAACATTTTTGACTTCTTTTTCAGATTTAGATATCCATTGGAACGAAAACAAATCGATATCATTTGGGATACGTGCCGTTTTGAACAAGCATGGTATTTGGAAAGAAATAGCCCCTGGTGCACGGTGATATATATATTTTTTTTATTTGAGCAACATAGAGTAAAATTTATAACTTTTTACTTCGCAGGCATTTACACCGGCACAAGTGTCAGTTTTAGAATATGGAGAGGACTTAAAATATCAATTTAAGTCAGGATATGGGCATGAATTGAACTCAAGGGTTATGTGTGAAGCCGTACAAGATATGATTTTCAATATGGATAGTCCACGTGCACCACAGGTAGTTGCGTATTTTACGCACTCATCAGCCATACAACTCTTTCTTGTTGCATTAGGTATTCTAGAGATACGTGTTTAGTTAAGCAACAAATTAGTAAATGATTTTTATTAGGAATCGCGAAAGATCAAACGCTTTTATCAGCTAATAACTTTAAAGATATGGAGAGAAGAAAATGGAGAACCAGTGCAATTGGCCCGTTTGCTGCTAATTTAGCTGCTGTTAAATATAAGTAATTTTTGATTTTTATTCTTAATTGTGTTATATGTTAATAAATCTCTTCTCTGCAGCTGTCCGGAAGATTCTGCTGAACCAACAAAAGTGATATTCTTTTTAAATCAAAATCCCGTAGAGCTAGATTGGTGTAAAGTTGGACTATGCAATTGGTCAGATATTCGTAGGGAGTACGACAGATATTTCACAGCCAATTGCAAAGATTATTATTGTAGTGAGAATTCAGGCAAAAAATTAAGCACATCTTTTGTGTTTATAATTGTAACTTTTCTTGTAAAATGGGTTTTATTATAGTATGACAAAAAATTACCTTCAAACAATTTTATGGAATGTTGTTTTAATCTTCCTAGATTTTAGTAATTTTTGTAACCCCTTATGCCACAAATATTTTAAGTTTTATTAATGGTCGGTATCTGATGATTATTTTACTGTGAAAAAATACAGGAAATTTTATTTTATTTAAACTTGGTTATATGAATTTAAACATAAAAGTGAATAGTTTTCAAAAAACTGATTTTTTTTTAATATCTTGAGAACCGTTAGAGATACAAAAACCATTAAGGGAAAGGGTAGAAAAAATTTTATCGTTTAAATTTTGTTATATTCATTTTTTCCCGTCGCTAGCTCAACACGTTCTCAAAATTTCAAGTCGCTAGCTCAACGCGTTTTCGAGTTATATAAAATACGTACAACGGACAGACCGACAGACAGATGCACGGACATCCTCATATTTTTGTTTGAGGTTTTCGTACTGATCAGTAAGTTTCTATCTACCTCCGTTCTCATCCCTCCCCTAAGAATAAAAAAATATTTAAAAATATTTTTTTTTAAATATTTTCCAAAATAGTCAGTTTGACCCTAATTGGTCGAGCCGTTCAAGAGTTAAAAAAATTGCTCACTCGTGGAAATGTCACTCGTGGAAATGCTTACTCATGAATACTGCTCGTGTGTGAAGGTGGCGGAAAAGAGTGGTGAGGGAGAGGAATTTTCGATTTTCATGGTGAACATACCATAGATATACTAGATTGCTCGATTTGCTGTCTCAAATGGTCCCATTTCAATACAGTTCAGTGAATCAAAACGAGTCAAGTAAGAGCAAGATAACCGTATGAAAATAAATATAGTCCTCTCGTTTAAACCGTGAGCTGTCAAAGCAAAATAGACTTTCGGAATGGTGTTGGCGCTTAAAGTTAGTCTCAAACTTGTGAAATTTGAATTTCGCGGCAAAGTAAATTTGAATTTCGCGACCTTATACAGGAAATACTTTTGGGACAATTTTTCAGCAGAGCTTTGTATGGTGACAGTTGTTCTATATTATATAGTTCTGCGGAACATACCCATTTAGTATAAATTTTGTCATTATTTGATTGCGAATCGATAGTCAAATTAGTAGTAAAAAGAATTTTGCTCCGAAATATTGTATTGAAAAGAAGAGTACATAATAAATCTTACACACAAAATGTTTTGAACCAAAAATGGTCCTATAGGTAGCTACCACTAGTTCAATACAAAAAAGTCAATAATCTGGGATTTTTTCTTTAGAAAAAAAATATAATACTATATAGCTGTTTAAATTATTAATTTTATAACAAAATACTAATCTTGCTTAATTTATACAAGAACCGTATACAAATATTTCAGAGGTTTTACTTGTGTTTTGATTTTTATTAAGGTTGGTTTTATATTCCCCTTAACCCAATCGGTATTTTGATGCCACGTTATATTTATTTATTTTCAAACACTAAGTTGCGTTATATTTATTTATTTTCAAACACTCTATTCTCATTCAGTGCACCTTTAAATGAATTTGTGACCCAATTTTGATTAGTTGAGTAAAATCTGGACTACAGTGAACGTATTTGTGGAAAATTAAAAATTTTTTTTTTTTTTTTTTAATGAATACTGATAGCATAGATTAGAGAGTTACTATAGATGAGAAGAAAACGCATTTTCCCATATACTTACGTAGAGTAAATAGCTGCGCTAGTGGAATATTTTCTGATGACATCCGTATTCCTTTTCACTCCTTCACGTTCAATTGGAATGCACAATTGACTCATACGACACAAACATATCCGGGGCCAGCGCTTTGTTTACATTCGTCGATGGGAATCATTCGTAGGCGCACAGGTTTTCCATTTTACTTTTATTAACGTTTTTATAGCACGCAAAATGTCCGCGAAAAAATATGTGCAATGTATTGTTAGGGAATGCTCGGCGGACAGCAAAAAAAATCCCAAAATAAAGTTTTTTACACCATTTCTCACACAAAAGCAATTCATGTCTTTACGAAGCAAATGAAACAGATGCAAAGTACTCTTCTTCAGAAAAAAAATTCTTCCTCGTTTCTTATCTATAGTAACTCTCTAATCTATGCTGATAGCTTAAACATCATTAATTTGTATAGAATAGTTTTAACCCCCATAGAAAAAAAACATGTACCGAACGGGTTAAGGTTCCCGTCTTCCCTTTGGATTTGGCGATCATTATATTTACAACTCATTCTTAAAAAATAAAAATAAATAAATTTATTGTAAAAGTCGAATTCGACCTAAAAAAGTACTTTTTCCCTACTTTCTAACGTTCTAATTCGGAGAAATAAATGAACGGCGAAATGTAAACCATATTTTGACATCACTTTTAAAGAAAATTTACTATTCTGAAAATCTACTTTTAGCGAAATTTCATGTCTTTTCGCGACTTTTATGTTTACAGGGGGATAACTGCAAATCATTAACACCACCAACATATCCTACATAATTTATACGGCATAAAAAAATTAAAAATCAAATTATTTATGAATTCTTTTATTTTTTTGAAGCGCAAACACATGAAATGATGGTCGATGATTAAAAAAACATTTGATACACAAAATAATACTATTGTAACTTCATTTGTATCCCCACCACTAGAACGTGGTCAACGCATCCTTAAAACCATCAAATCCTATTCTAAATCTCATCATTGTTTTTAATCAACTTCTTCCATATGGGATGCATCTTCCGAATCGTCAACGAGTGGTGGTGGAGCGTCTACACTGGGCTCTTCGGTTGCCATTGGTTCATCTTCATCAATACCCAATCCCAATTTAATCATCCTACAGATTCTAGACGCATGAACTTGTGGATCATCTAGAGAGAATCCAGACGAGAGCAGGGAAGTCTCGTACAGAAGAATGACCAGATCCTTGACTGCTTTGTCGTTTTTATCGACATCTGCCTTCTGTCTCAATGTTTCTATGATTGAATGGTCGGGATTGATTTCCAAATGCTTCTTGCTGGCCATGTAGCCCATTGTTGACGTATCGCGTAGAGCCTGTGCCTTCATGATTCGTTCCATGTTTGCTGACCAACCGTACTGCGAGGTGACAATACAGCAGGGAGAATCGACCAAGCGATTGGAGACAACAACCTTTTCGACTTTGGTATCCAGAATTGACTTCATTAGCTTGCAAAGTGACTCAAATTTGGCTTTGTCCTCCTCTCGTTTCTTCATCTCATCCTCATCCTCTGGCAATTCCAGGCCTTCCTTTGTGACCGAAACCAACTGCTTGCCTTGGTATTCCTTCAAGTGTTGGATGACATACTCGTCAATAGGTTCTGTCATGTAAACAACTTCGAAACCACGCTTCTTAACACGTTCGACGAACGCTGAGTTGCTAACCTGGTCACGGTTTTCACCAGTGATGAAGTAAATGTGCTTCTGGTTCTCCTTTATGCGGCTGACGTAATCGGCCAAAGAGCAGTATTCGTCACCGGACGCCGATGTGTAGAATCGTAGAAAGTCCGACAATTTGGCGCGATTTCGGCTGTCTTCGTGAACTCCAAGTTTCAGGTTTTTGCTGAATTGGTCGTAGAATTTCTTGTAGCCCTCCTTGTCCTCGGACAACTCCTCGAACAATTCCATGCACTTCTTCACCAAGTTCTTGCGAATTACTTTGAGAATCTTATTCTGCTGCAACATCTCACGAGAGATATTCAGGGGCAAATCCTCAGAGTCGACGACGCCCTTGATGAAGTTCAAATAGTCTGGGATGAGTTCTTCGCAGTTGTCCATGATGAACACACGACGGACGTACAGCTTAATGTTGTTGCGCTTCTTGGTTGATTCAAAGAGATCGAAAGGTATACGACGTGGGACGAAGAGTAGTGCTCGGAATTCCAGCTGACCTTCCACGGAGAAATGCTTAACGGCTAAATGATCTTCCCAATCATTGGTCAAGGATTTGTAGAACTCGCCGTATTCTTCCTGTGAAATATCGTCTGCGTTTCTTGTCCATATAGGCTTCGTCTTGTTGAGTTCCTCATCTTCGGTGTACTTCACTTTAACTGTCTTCTTCTTCTTTTTCTTTTCGCCCTTGTCTTCGTCTTCATCTTCTCCAACGTCCTCGATCTTTGGCTCGTCGGGCTTCTCTTCCTTCTTCTCTTCGTCCTCTTTTTTTTCCTCTTCGGCTTCATCGTCACTAATCTCCTTCTCTCGCTCTTTCTCCACCAGCATTTTTATTGGGTAGCCGATGAATTGGGAGTGCTTAGTGACGATCGATTTAATTTTGCTCTCCTCCAAGTACTCGGCCTGATCCTCCTTGATGTGAAGGACGATCTTGGTGCCGCGTCCCAGAGGCTCTGTGTTGTCAGCTCGGACAGTGAACGATCCGCCAGCGGACGATTCCCAAATGTACTGTTCGTCGTCATTGTGTTTTGAGGTGACAGTCACTTTGTCAGCAATTAAATATGCTGAATAGAAACCGACACCAAATTGACCAATCATGCTGATATCAGCTCCGGCTTGGAGAGCTTCCATGAAAGCCTTCGTTCCTGACTTCGCAATAGTACCCAAATTGTTGACCAAATCCGCCTTGGTCATGCCGATACCAGTGTCGATGATGGTAAGGGTTCCATTCGCCTTGTTTGGGATGATTTTGATGAAGAGTTCCTTGCCGGTGTCCAATTTATTGGGATTGGTGAGTGACTCGTAGCGAATCTTATCCAAAGCATCAGAAGAATTCGAAATCAATTCACGGAGGAAAATTTCCTTGTTGGAATAGAACGTGTTGATGATCAATGACATAAGCTGGGCAATCTCAGCTTGGAAAGCGAAGGTCTCCAGTTCTTGCTGTTCTTCTGGCATCTAAAATAAAAATAAATAGTTTTATAATTATGATATTAATTGTCAGAGGGGTGTTTTTCTTAATTTAAAAAATATGTTGCAATATATACCTAAAAATGTTGTAGAAATTGTCCCTACAACATTATTTGGATTGTAATTCCAAAGGCAAAAAACAGACTATTAACTAATTCAGCATTACGTGATATGAAAAGCGATCATACAGTGTAATTTTTACCCTGTTGACAATTGTATCTTTAACTTAATTTCCCTATACCTACACTATTCGACATTGGTCTCCTTTATGTTCAAATGCAAGTAATTTCCACTGGTTAGCACTAGGGTTGACCAAACAATCGATAGTAGCCAACAAACCATACACCTTCTATTTTCTAAAATTCTAGAATTTAAAGTGTTGTAGTTCTTAAATCAGGGTACAGAAAAATTCGGTTCGCGAATCAAAAATTAAATTCTTTTGCACTGGAATCATTCGCGAACCGAATTATATAAAATAAAATTCGGGAATAATTCTTTTTACAGAGAATTTTATTTTTTCGATTCGCTCGCGAATGAATTGAAACCGATTTTTAGCTGTTTAAAGGCCGGAATACATTTGGCCCGACATAACATTTACGACGGCAGATTATGGCCATAAAGTTGTCCTCCATAAACAATTCCACAAACTTCGTGGTTCTAAACGTCATTTACTTTTCATTTGATTTTGACAATGGGACGGTGAGCCACATATAATATTCTTTTGTTACCAATTACACTGATCTACAATGAAAATAAGTCAGAAATGAAAATGCTCTTTTTTTATGTATTAACCATTTGACATTTAATGTTATGTCTGATTTCACAATGGCAGAAAATAAGTTGAACAGAAGTGAAATTTTGAAATGAATAAATTTGTACCGGGAAAGAGAGTGCCTCTGGAAGACTGCCTCTAAATTGTATCGTAGAAACGATCTTAAGAGGCAGGCGTATGAACAAATCGGCGCGGAACTGAAACTCACAAGCCAGAAAGTGAAGAAAAAGTTGGGAAATTTACGAACGACGTATGTTCACGAAAAAAAAAGAAAATCGATGCAAGTCGGAAGTCTGAAGCATCGACAGAAGATATTTATGAGCCTTCATTGATTTGGTATTCAGAAATGAGTTTCATAGACAAAATAACTTTCTTTGCTTTCTTAAGTTTGACATTTTTCAACTGAAGTCGCATGCAATGTCACAAGACAGCATAGCAAAACGCAACACCTGTCAAATTGAAAAACGTAGTCGGAGGGATAATGGCATGCGATTTCTAGTCCTGTGTGTAACCGTAGGGTTAGGCTTATTCTCGTGTTCCAATTCAGGGAAAAGAGAAAGACGCTTGGGAAGCGTTCAGAGCTGTCGTACAGGGGTTTCTGGGTAACCATAAAGAGAACATAACAAAAGCTATAATTGCCAATCTGGCACTGATGTGATCGACTTTTTCACTTTGCCAGTAAAAATGAAAATGCTCGTGTTTCTAAACCCACCTTTATCATACATAATAGTTTTCTAATTCGTTTGAGAGCTAATTGAAAACTCTTTTTACTCAACTTTTCGATTCGCGAATGAAAAAGAATCGAAAAGAATCATTATTTTTGATTATTGTTCCGTTTTCTTTTCATAGAGCTGGGTTTGGAACATTCATTTATCTGCTTGTCACTTATAGTTCTTATAAATTCCCTCGCCTCCACCCCAACCGACAAAACCCCAATTCACCCCCCTCTCCCCTTCTTTTCTTGCAGAGGGAAACTGGTTTTTCTTCGTTTTTTTGCATTTCTTAAATATATTTTCAACAGAAAGATTTTAAATTGCAAATCAGTAGAATCAGGTAAAAACTACAATAAATATTGCGGTAATTTGACTATCATCTTTAAACTTAGTATACTAATATCGACTAATCTTCACCAGTAAAACGCAAAACCATTTGTTACGTTGTGTAATAGCTGAAAATCGTTAAAATTACAAACTTTGAATCTGTGATTTCATTGAATTAAAGCGATTAAAAATGTTTTTTTCCACTATCTCCCACATTGCAAAGATTTAGCGAATGCGCACTCACTGTAAATGGCAAAACCAATAGTCTACTAAATATACATAAACGAAATAGGTTATGGGGTCAAGATTCTGGAAGCTTCGTCCTTGTAAGTTTTTTTTTTCTTAAGAAATTGATCATGACTAACTTTTTTTACTTGAAATTTCAATTACAAAACAAGGCGTTTTGCTATTTATATCTCAAAATTAAACACGTTGAAATTTTAACTAAAAAATTGAGCCAAACAAAGAAACTTCCGCGTTACAGTAGTCCCCGCTTAATTGCACAACCATTGTGCCGCGGAAAGCGTTGCAATAAAGCGAGTACAAAACACATGAGTATAATTTCGATGAGTTTGAATTTTGTGTAATAAACAGGAAATTGAAATGTGGGGATTGCTGTATATGAAATTTATGCAAAAACGTGGTTCCCATTATGATTTCACCTCATTACAAGTTTCTGAAGGCTTATATAAAAAAAATCGCATTTTCAACAAATAAAAACTCCCTACTTTACAGGATTTTTGGAGAGTAAAAGAACCAAATATCGTCTGTTAACTTAATGAATAAATTTAAGAAAAAACCTGACCAATAAGCCGACAAATCTAACCTAAAATCACGATATTTAAAAGCTTAAATTACCTTGATTTCTTCTTCAATTCACTTGCAAAAATAGTTCAAAACTGTTTTTTCCTGTATATTCTCCACAATTTTCCAATAAATTGCAAATATCAACTTTAAACAGCTTTTATTCACAAAGAGGCAAACTAACCGCTTCGAAAACTTGAATTAAATGATGCAAAATTACCGCACACAATGGAAATGTCAACTCACGTTAGAAAATTCTGACAATGCCATGAAACTTCTCAACTGCAGAGCTCATATTTCCATACAGTAAAATATAATTATTTCGTAAGCATTGATTATACAGTAGTTTCTACATACTAAGTTAATACTCTATATTAAAACATATATTTTAAGTATAAATATTTTCTCGAAGAAAATTAAATGAAAGTATTTTGGTAAAATCATCTAATTTGACTTTTCGGAGTATATCCACTGCCTCTCAAACTGTGCAGAACTAGTTTCAATTATTTTTTAATCGATTTGAAAATTAAATATTTGATGTCAAAATTATATTAGAATATGAAATGTTTACAATTAATGAAGTAACTCTCCATCCCTGTATTAAACCCCAAACATATGACGGCGTCATCGTCGCTGTAACGCAAAATGTATAGCGTACTGAGTTATATGGGAATGCATACATGATGGCGTCGCCGCGGGCGTCGTCATCGCCGTAATTCACCTCGCCATGCCTAGAGAGCCTTTAACCTAGAGAGTGGCCATGCTACTTTAATAGACTGTGCTACTGAGTAGGACAGTCTATTAACTCAAATTAGAACAGTATATTAGGCCAGTTAGAACAGCTTTTTCTCCTGATTAGGACAGTCTATAAACAATTTTTCAATTTATTAAAACAACTAGGACTTTTTAAATTTTTTTAATACCGCAGAAAAGAGTTTTTTAATTATATTAACTGATTTCAGTAATTTTGGCAATTATTTTTGACAATGAATTAAATTTTTAAAGTTTTTCGCGCCCGTTTTTCAGTTTGGCGGTCATTTTTAGATGTCCCCATGGCCACTCTCTAGGTTATAGGCTCTCTAGCCATGCCAGAGCCATGGTCGTCCAAAGGAATGTTTCTAAGGGGGCAGAAAAAAAAAATTTATGGGCAAATTTTATGGGTATATACAAGCGGTTTATATGGAAAACGTTGTTCTATATCCCCACGACTCCATTAGACTTTTTTCCAGATTGTATTTAAATCCAATCACGAAAAAATCTAATGGAGACTCAAAAAATCTTGCATCATGATTTAAATCTCCGTACTCTCATGATTTTTTGGGCTGCTGAAAAGTAGGATTTTTTTTGACATTTGTTCAGTCAAATTGGCTGATTTCTAGTTGGCTGCCCTGATTACCTCCTGGTTGACATTTCTAAGTACGCTATGGAGACACAATAAAAATGAAAAATCATGACTGAAAATGCCCACGCGCTGATTTTTTTATTCGCCAAAATATGGAGTGGGGGAAAAAATCATGATTCTAAAAAGTCTAATGGAGTCGTGGGGTATAGCCAAAAAATCAAGAGATATACAGTCCCAAGCAAAAATAACTTATAGGGGAAACACAATGACACATCAACGCGTTCGTAAGCTTTGACATTTCAGCGCGCCAAGCACTCATTGACAACTGAACGTTTTGAAGCGTCTGTGCTAAAACCTAATAACGCTTCGTGAGAACTACACGCTTCACTCTTTTTATTTCAAATAAAATGAAAATAAAGAGTTTATGTGAATTAAAAAGCATTTGGAAGACATAGAATTTGTTGCAGGAGTAGCACACAAAGCACATGAATTAAAAACAACTATTGATGATGGTGACTTCAAGAAAAAAATATTGAAAGAGATACAGACGACTTCTTTATAAAATATTTTATTTAAATGAAAGCCACGATGATCCTTAGCATCTTTTAAAGTCACTAGAATAATCGGCGAATATATTTGAATTATTTCCACCTTATTTTTTCTTATTCCATATTTTCATACAATTTCGATTTCAGATTTCAAAAATATACATTATTTTTCTATTTTTTAAATAATGCTTCCTTAAATGTATCCATTCCCTAACAGTTTCCCAAAAACCACTTACAAAACCCAATTTTCATTCAAATTTCAAAGTCCCAACGCGTCTGAAAGTAGAAATTAGGTCTACTCCAGGCATCAGGGCGCTTTGAAACGTCAAGTCGAGCGCTATTATAAATCGTCCCATAGTAAACCACAGGTTATTGTGTTTTCGACATTAATTTTATGCACATCTCATTGTCCACTCTTTAGATTATAAGCTTTTTAACCGGAAGGTAACGGGTTAAATTAGTTTATACATCTTTCTCTCAAAAACATAACAATTAAGTTTAAAACAAAAAAGTTTTTGCTTCAAAAAATTTTACTACTTTTTAGATTTTGTTTTGGAATTTTTTAGCCAAAATATTACGATTAGCAAAATATTCAAATAAATTAGAAATTGTAATTTAATTTCGTAATATAATCACTATTTGTTGCAATAATCCGTAAACCTTTAGTTTTATTAAATTTTATGCGATTAATTTACGAAAAAACTTGTAGATTCACTGGTAATTTTGACATTTCGGAGTTATTCAGAGTCAGTTTTCCGGCTGGATTTGAATTTTTTTGATTTAATAAAATTGCAGAATATTCGAAAATAATTTACAGCGAAAAATAAAGGGAGTAAATTTAATGAGTATTTATATAACTCTTGCAGTCAGTTTTTGTAGCAAAATTTTACATACGAACCTCTTTTGACCGGATGTTTATTGCGTCATGTCTAGAATGTTCTTGATTTTACCAGAAATTCGGTTGATAACCTATTAAAGGCGGGGTGGAATCAACGCTGCGTTTAGTGTATATCAAACAACAGTCAAGTGAGGTGAAGACTAAGCGTGAAAAAGTGAAATATTCAAAAAATTTGTTCCAGAATCAACTGTTCTAGAAATTGACTCAGAAAAAATAGCAGAAAATATTCAAGGTATTTTTCATACTAGTTGCTAGTTTGAGTTTTTGAAAAAATTCTTATTTCAATTTCTTTATTAAAGTTACAAGCAAAAGTCACAGTGATTTTCCCAAACGTTGAAAGATTCTATAAAAAAAATTACCATCCTGAAACTTGAATCAATAGTTTTTTTCGTCCATGAAATTCTCGCAATTCTTCTGAATCGAATTTTTGCCAATGTCTCATTTTTTCTGTTTTCATTTTAGATGCCAGAAGAACAGCAAGAACTGGAGACCTTCGCTTTCCAAGCTGAGATTGCCCAGCTTATGTCATTGATCATCAACACGTTCTATTCCAACAAGGAAATTTTCCTCCGTGAATTGATTTCGAATTCTTCTGATGCTTTGGATAAGATTCGCTACGAGTCACTCACCAATCCCAATAAATTGGACACCGGCAAGGAACTCTTTATCAAAATCATCCCAAACAAGGCGAATGGAACCCTTACCATCATCGACACTGGTATCGGCATGACCAAGGCGGATTTGGTCAACAATTTGGGTACTATTGCGAAGTCAGGAACGAAGGCTTTCATGGAAGCTCTCCAAGCCGGAGCTGATATCAGCATGATTGGTCAATTTGGTGTCGGTTTCTATTCAGCATATTTAATTGCTGACAAAGTGACTGTCACCTCAAAACACAATGACGACGAACAGTACATTTGGGAATCGTCCGCTGGCGGATCGTTCACTGTCCGAGCTGACAACACAGAGCCTCTGGGACGCGGCACCAAGATCGTCCTTCACATCAAGGAGGATCAGGCCGAGTACTTGGAGGAGAGCAAAATTAAATCGATCGTCACTAAGCACTCCCAATTCATCGGCTACCCAATAAAAATGCTGGTGGAGAAAGAGCGGGAGAAGGAGATTAGTGACGATGAAGCCGAAGAGGAAAAAAAAGAGGACGAGGAGAAGAAGGAAGAGAAGCCCGACGAGCCAAAGATTGAAGACGTTGGAGAAGATGAAGACGAAGACAAGGGCGAAAAGAAAAAGAAGAAGAAGACAGTTAAAGTGAAGTACACCGAAGATGAGGAACTCAACAAGACGAAGCCCATCTGGACAAGAAACGCAGACGATATTTCACAGGAAGAATACGGCGAATTCTACAAATCCTTGACCAATGATTGGGAAGATCATTTAGCCGTTAAGCATTTCTCCGTGGAAGGTCAGCTGGAATTCCGAGCACTACTCTTCGTCCCACGTCGTATACCTTTCGATCTCTTTGAATCAACCAAGAAGCGCAACAACATTAAGCTGTACGTCCGTCGTGTGTTCATCATGGACAACTGCGAAGAACTCATCCCAGACTATTTGAACTTCATCAAGGGTGTCGTCGACTCTGAGGATTTGCCCCTGAATATCTCTCGTGAGATGTTGCAGCAGAATAAGATTCTCAAAGTAATTCGCAAGAACTTGGTGAAGAAGTGCATGGAATTGTTCGAGGAGTTGTCCGAGGACAAGGAGGGCTACAAGAAATTCTACGACCAATTCAGCAAAAACCTGAAACTTGGAGTTCACGAAGACAGCCGAAATCGCGCCAAATTGTCGGACTTTCTACGATTCTACACATCGGCGTCCGGTGACGAATACTGCTCTTTGGCCGATTACGTCAGCCGCATAAAGGAGAACCAGAAGCACATTTACTTCATCACTGGTGAAAACCGTGATCAGGTTAGCAACTCAGCGTTCGTCGAACGTGTTAAGAAGCGTGGTTTCGAAGTTGTTTACATGACAGAACCTATTGACGAGTATGTCATCCAACACTTGAAGGAATACCAAGGCAAGCAGTTGGTTTCGGTCACAAAGGAAGGCCTGGAATTGCCAGAGGATGAGGATGAGATGAAGAAACGAGAGGAGGACAAAGCCAAATTTGAGTCACTTTGCAAGCTAATGAAGTCAATTCTGGATACCAAAGTCGAAAAGGTTGTTGTCTCCAATCGCTTGGTCGATTCTCCCTGCTGTATTGTCACCTCGCAATACGGTTGGTCAGCAAACATGGAACGAATCATGAAGGCACAGGCTCTACGCGATACGTCAACAATGGGCTACATGGCCAGCAAGAAGCATTTGGAAATCAATCCCGACCATTCAATCATAGAAACATTGAGACAGAAGGCAGACGTCGATAAAAACGACAAAGCAGTCAAGGATCTGGTCATTCTTCTGTATGAGACTTCCCTGCTCTCGTCTGGATTCTCTCTAGATGATCCACAAGTTCATGCGTCTAGAATCTGTAGGATGATTAAATTGGGATTGGGTATTGATGAAGATGAACCAATGCCTGTTGAAGACACACCCGCCAGCTCAGAAGTACCACCACTTGTTGATGATTCAGAAGATGCCTCGCACATGGAAGAAGTAGATTAAATAATTTAATTTTAAAGATATAATAATTGTTAACAAATTAACAAAAAAATGCCCCGTTATAGAGGTGTGCGAACAAATGAATTTTTTTGTATGCATTATTAAGGCTTTATTTATTTTAATCATTCCTTTAACTTTAAAAGAATATTGACCGAATGTAGAAAAATAAAATATTTTAAGATTGAAACAATTTTGTATTTTTTTCATTTTATATCGCTTCTGAAGTTGAAATATTTGTTCCTAGGCGTTGAATATTAGGCATATGAAACTTTTTATAAGTTTGATCTGGACAGCACGTGACTCTTATACTGGGAGCGCGTCTTCACAATCAGCCCTATTCCCGTAACCGGCGGGACGTGTATACGCCACGCAAGTTTTATCTCGATCGAATGAAATTTTCTTATTCTAGTAGACGTAGAAACGCAGTTTTATTCAGCCCCGCGCGGACTATTTTGACAGTTTTGCTGATTTGATACGCATGAAGTTTTATTTGCTCAATTAAATGATTGTACTGCGTCTAGTTAGTTTTTCCTGACCTTCAAAACTTATATTTAGTTAAAATTCATTGAATGTATAAATAAAATTCACTTTTTTATTCAAACTTTCTATTTAATTTATTGGTCCCGCAACGATTTACTCGCGGAAAATAAATGTATGGAAAAGTTAAAACATTCGCGGGTGCGTTTAGTGTAATACCGAAAGTAAAACGTTTTCAGCACCACGGCACACGCCGGGACAATTGCGTTTAGCAGAATGTCCCGCCGGTTACGGGAATAGGGCTGAATATAACCATACGTCATTTGATTTCGGTAGTTCTGAGAATCTCTTAAACTTGGAGGAAAAATTTCGGAAAAATTCGAATAGTGGGACTATTTTTTTTATAAAACTTAATTGCGAAATTAATTTACGGCAACAGATTTTTGGTTGCAGCTATATTTGAAAGTTATGGAAGCTTCAAAAATTGGATAAGATTCGCTATGAATCACTCACCAATTCCAGTAAATTCAAAAATTCAGTTTTCGAGGTGATGTCATCGGTTGATAATTAAAAAGTTCGTTACCACAAAATCTCTTGGTACAAGATCTGAAATGTTGTGGAATTTTGGTGCAGTGAAATTGACCTTATTTTTTGATGTGATTTCTTAAAAAAGGCCGCATCTTTTCAACCACCTAACGGAAAATATTGACACAAATCATGAATCAACAATATTGCGACATTAGGCGAAATTTTTTTTTTCGATGTTTTGAGCATGACGTCATCAAGAGCGTTTATTCAAATTTTAAATCAACTTTCCTATAACGATAGTTGTTAATCTGAACTTTTGTTTCGTACCGTGGGGTTTTTGGGGTCGCTAAGGCAGAATTTGATGTCGAAATTTTTGTAAGGGTAACGGGAGATCTTGTAAGGATAATGAGGTTTTGAAATTGTTGAAAAAAAATATTTCACACCAATCGACGTGCTCAGCATCTACAAGACCTACATTCGACCGAGTCTTGAGTATAATTCGCACACTCGGGCTCTACTCAGGGTACTCAGCATATTCTACAGATATTTCCATGGGAAATACTACGCCGAAATTTCCCAACTTATTCCTCCACGATATATTTTCCCTAGCTGCACGTGCGCACTACTTCTTCCTTGAGCCTCCCCGTTTTCGTACAGTACAGTTTAGGAGTTCCATCATTCCGCGAACAACAAGACTTTGGAAGTTTGGAATGATTTTTGGAACCATCCGATGTGTTCCCTCCGGACTATTTATAACCTGCAGAAGTTCAAGGAGAACATAAACCGACATCTCATTTCGTTCTTCCGACCATCCTGAGCTGTGCTTCGGCATTAAAGGGTCTTCCCCTAAGCTCTAGCTGATACTATAAAAAAAAGTTGATTTTTCAAAGAGTTTTATTTGAATTTAAAAAAAATATTCTGAATATAATTATGTTACAATTTTTGTAATTTTTCGATTTTTTCCGTTGGTCAATACTTAGTTCTAAATTTCGTTTATATTTATTTCCAAGAATAGCGACGGAATTAGTGCTGTGACATCGAAGAAAAACATGAAAACATCGATGCCACAAAAACATCGGACCAAAAACATCGATGTTCTTACAACATCGATGTTTTTTCAATAAATAAAGAACTTTTAAAAGTGGATTAATAAAAGTCATTTTAAAGAAAATCTTGACTCTTTATTAAATATATTTATTAGTAGTAACACTTATGCAAAAAAAAACTGCCGCAAACTAGTCCAAACCCCAATATTTATTATTCACACTGTGGAGAAACAGAAGTTTGTCTACAGGCAACTTCGTTTACTGCTCACAATGTTTCCTGTCGCGGAAAATAGCCTTTCAGAGTTATATAAAAATTTTGTCACATACAACACAACACAATCACTTATTTGAAATAAGTGCGACGTGCGTGACAGGCTACAAACTGAAACAGAGTCTAAATCTAACCCAACAATAACAACGTAAGGTGACATTTAACCATTTCAATTTAGCATACAATGCGGACCGCAGGTTTTTACTTTGGGCCTGGGCATACAACTGGGCGATATCGCCTAAGCAATGATTTTTTAATACACACGAAACAACCGTGGTATGCAATCTCAGCGTGTATTCCTGGCTTAAGATGTGGATGGATACTAAACATCGGACACCAAACATCGGACACAAAACATCGATGTTATAAAAACATCGGAAAGAAAACATCGATGGGAAAAACATCGATGTTTTGGAGAAAACATCGATGTTTTCAAAACATCGATGTCGATGTCACAGCACTAGACGGAATTGAGTCATCTTTCAGCGGCATAGAGTTTTTGCCTTTATTAATTTAAGTACCTGAAAGTTCGTGCTGCAACTTTCTTTTACAATCCGTTGAAGCAAAATGTTTGCTACAAATTCTTGATGTAACATTGAAATTGATTTTCCGGTAACATGTTTTTCCCACACCGCTCTGCACTTTTTTTTGGAAACGTATGAAACCTTATTTGTTTTTACTCTTCGGTTCAATTACGTTCTAATATTAAATTTTCGAAGTGCTCTCCCTCTACCGAGTACAAAAAATATCAGAAGTTTTCGAAAAAATGACATTTAACGAAAAATAAAAATAAAAAATTCTGCGGCAGTGTATAAACATAACAAAGCTACAATTGCCAATCTGGCAATTATTGAAAACCCGTATGGTGATATAGCATTGCTCGAAGTTTAAGTGAACGGCGAACAGTTGTATCAAAATTCTACTTTGAAGTCAAACTTTTCGATAAGATTTTTTTTAAATTTATTCCAATCGGATTTTTATTTTTATTCTTGCACTTTTTTGATAAGATGCATCGTTTTTTAGATATTCGCAAAAAATATTTCGTTCGTATGGGGGGTAGGGAAGAAATTGTTATGAAACCTCAATTGAGGAGGCCCAGGCTCTTCGAGAGCTGTAGCGCCGAGGATGAATGAATGAATAGGTAAAATGGTAAAGAATTAGTGTTAAAAAACATCGTCCTCTTAAGATTATCACACGATTACGGACATTTTTGTGATCCTTGATAACAAAATTCCTCGTAATTTTCTTTTTATATTTTGTAGCAAAGAGACAATATTTGCCTTTCTAAAATGACAAAAATGAATAAAATCATTCAATTAGAACCGGAGATATGATTTTTTTTAATAACGCAATTCTTCATTTACGCCATTTTTCAAACGGCCATATTTCCTAAAATAAGCAATTTTTCGCAAAACTGTTATTGTACTTTAGGGAGTAAAACATTTTTTCCAAGTTTCGCCGAAATTGGAGGGTGTCGGATCCAAAATTTCGGTTTTTTGATCGATCTATAATGGAATGCCGCCATAATAAATATTTTTCTCGTAGAAATCGAAAAATACCAGACCGGTAGAAAGGACATTACAAAAAACCAAAAGAAGCCATCTGCCTCTCTCCTCGACCACAACGGATTTTTTATACTTTTCTTCCCGTCATTTATTAGTTTCCTACTTCCTTCCATTCACAAGCGTCTCGTCTACAAGAGAATTTGAACTTTTTTATTATTTTCTGTCCGTTGAAGGATAGAAAATACGACCACAGAGAAAGGCAGCAGAGAAAGCTCTTCACCGACCAGAGTTTTCATGACCAAAAACATCTATGTCAGGTTTATTTTCGATTCAATACTCCTAGTGACATCAGTTGTTAGAGAATAGAGTTGAAACTTCCATATCTATTTGAATATAATTATTGTCATTACTCATCCAAATTGGCGCAAAAACCAAATATGGAGCAAAAATTTTAATTGGCCAAAAAAAAAAAATAAATTGTGGCCTCCTGGCAATTTGTAACATTGTCAAAGATCTAAAATCACCCTGTATATTAATATTATTCTATTCTGTGTAGAATATGATATAAACGAAATCTAATTAATTGTGTCCATAACAAAATCGATTCGATTATCTTTCACTTTGATTAGGCCCAAAAATTTATCTAAATCTGCTAAAGGTACACATAAAGTCAATCAAGCAGACTCTAATGGAACCCATTCCAACCCATACTCAACCGACTCAACCCCATGTTGTTATTTGTATTTGATTCACCCATTTTCATGCATGAAGAGTTTTGTATACCGTTCTACGGCTATGATTTTCGTACCGAATTCAATTTAAATTTTGTATTGAAAGGACCCTCGTGAATTTATATCACTACATAAATATCAGGCTACATAGGAATCTACACAAAAATGGTAAAAAGCTCTATGATCTGCTCAAAGCAAAAAGCCGAAAAAGTATTAAAAGTTTTTGAATGTCTAATAGCTATCAGTGTAGAATTGTTCGTCCTTCTTGGAGTTATTTCTTTCAAAGTTTTCTATAACAATGCTGAATTCATATCATCCGCAGACTGTTTTGCCGACTAAATTAAATTAAAAAGTTAGATCTGATGATCACTTTGAGTGGTTCTAATTGCAGAAGTAAACTGGAAAATGAAGTCAAATTACTGTTGAAAATGGTTTATTATGTAGCATTGGTCATAAATGTTTATTTCTGGCTCTTGTGCAGGATCTCGTTTTAAGCATGGGGTAATATTATGTTATATTGAAAATGCATGTATGTGAAATTTGTGATCATAAGCTTAAAATACACAGATTTGAATTTCTTGCAAAAAAAAGTGAATTCTGGAGAAAAAAAATTAAAAGTTAACTAAATGGGCAGGACATTTCTGTGGCAACAAGTCATAAGAGCCTAAGTCGATTTTCAGATCAAGATAAAAAGATCTGTATTTACTTTAATAGACAGAGCAATTTGGCTTAGCCTAAAAACAGACTTAGGCCCTTATGACTTGTTGCCACAGATTTGTTGCCCTCTCCTTACCAGTCTTTGTGAATGATTTTTAGTCCCCCCTTGCCCCGTGCAGCAAGGTTTACTTCGAATTATTAATTTTTTTAAATATTAATTATTGAACCAAGTCATTCGATGCATTTACAAAAGGTATTAAATCAGCTATCTTAAAATAATTCTAATTGAAAAAATTTCATAAATAACAGCTAAATACACGGCATTATGTTTTGCAACTATACCACAATTTATTGTTAATCACCTGGTGTAAAATATTAGAGACTATTAGAGACTTAGTACTTGAGTACAATTCGCACATTTGGGCTGGAGCCCCAAAAACTGTCTTCCAACTGCTGGACAAAATTCAAAAACGTGCGATCCAACTGATTAGAGGCAAGTCTTTGACAAATTCATTACCGTCTCTCGAGCATCGTCGCTCTGTTGGGGTACTCAGCATATACTATAGATATTTCCATGGGAAATGTTCCACCGAAATTTCCCAACTTATTCCTCCACGGCGCGCACGACTTCTTCCTTGAACCTCCCCGTTTTCGTACAGTAAAGTTTAGGAATTCCTTCATTCCGTGAACAATAAGACTTTGGAATGACTTACCATCCAATGTGTTACCCCCGGACTATAACCTGCAGAAATTCAAGGAGAACATAAACCGACATCTTCTTTCGTTCTTCCGACCATCCTGAGCTGTGCTTCGGCATTAAAGGGGCTTTCTAAGCTCTCGCTAGAACTATAAAAAAAATATTATAGGCTATAGCCGAGTAAGCATGCAAAATCGGCCCGTGCTGCGATTTGGTGGGATTTTTTTAAGTAACTTAACATGAATCTTAAGTCTTGATTTTCAGTTTCCAAAAATTTATACTTTTGAGAAAAAAATTAAAAAAAAATTTTTTTTTAATTCTAAAAAAAAATTTTTTTTTGCACTGTCACGGTATTACTTATGTTGCGTATCCGACGAAAAAGGGTTACTGAAATCTTTAATTCAAGAGTCTGGAAATATTTTTGCAGTGAGACTATTAAACTTGACCCTACAATGCGCGATTTTTATACCCGTATGGTGATTTAATATTAAATATAACAATATATTTGTTCGTAAAACAAAAAGATGTAAAAACAAAAAGATTTTTTTTTTGGGTTTTTTCATATAGTGGTTGATTTATAAAGGGTCTTTTCACAAGGACATAACAATTTTATATTTAAATAAAACACAGAATAATTGAGATATCGGGCTGAAATTTATTCCAGGTGTAGTGGACATGTTACATTTAAGTATGAAATTCGATGTCGTTCATATGGCCACCGCGAACACGTTTGCAGATTGATTCTTTGGAGCCAATTTTCCACCACTCTTCCACACATATCGGCCGGAACGTTGGCAATTTCGCGTTCGATATTGTTCCGGAGCTCCTCTAACGTTGTTGGCTTGTTGGCATAAACCAACGACTTAACATAACCCCATAAAAAGAAATCCAACGGCGTTAAATCGCATGAGCGAGGTGGCCATTCGACCGGACCACTTCTCGAGATTACACGATTACCGAACTTCTCCTTCAATAGATCAATTGTTTGACCAGCTGTGTGGCATTGCTCGTTCGTGAACTTCACCATGATAAAAATGTAAACCTTGACTGACGTTTTAGCATTGCCAGATCATAAAAAAAGTTTTAGGGTGCGTTTTTATTAAAATACAAAATTGTTATGTCCTTGTTGAAAGACCCTTTATATGCATTGCGCATTCTAGCGTTAAGCCATGTTTAACACCAGATCTAGTAATTTAGTCATTAGAATTATATTTGATTATGTTATGTGATTTTTAAATGACTTAAAAATATTTCTGTTAATGTATATTATTGAAGCTTCTTTTATATAATCTAGATTTAAATTTAAAAATAAATGAATTTTTTTTTTTTTTTTTTTATTATTTAACAATTTATTTAAACCAAAAAAGGCAAAATGCCTTATACAAAGGTTTACAGTAATTAACAATAAGTTAAAAATTTTTTTAAATATTTATAATAACAGAATTTAATGGTTTATGTGCTTGTTTAACCTTTAGACTACCGGAATTTTTTTCATTAAAATCATAGATTTTGGTTTTCAATATTTGTTATATATTTTTAACCATCCCGGCGGGCAACGTTTGGCATCCTTATAAAAATATTTAATGTTGGAATTTAGTTTCTTAAATTCCAACAAGTATATGAAAAACCGCTACATCAAAATTGGTTGAAAAATTGAAAAATTATAAGAAAAACGCAATTAAACAAACAAACAAAACCCGAAACCAATATTACAAACACAATCTTCTTACATGAGGGTAAAAATTGTGAGAAAGTAAAAACAAGCTTGTCCCATAGCTATGATCTCTCACCGACTCAAATATACACAACGTTTGATCTTATCACTTCCAGCAATGTTGTTTTGATTTTAGAACAAAGCTTTCTTATCTAGGAACCATTTCCAAATGTAAATATATCTCATAGTATCGATGTGTATAGCAACCTAGATGTCAATATTGAAATTAATCGTTGCACACCCTTTGAAATCCTCCAGGTTTCTTTATGGGTGTCAAATTTTGACTCTGGATGGTCTTGGTCAATGCTTGCTCCAATGTCAGTGCCCTTTTTTCTGATCATTGCCAATTCGTATTTATAAGGTTTGAAAACATCGTAAATACCTTTCTTCCGTTACTTGAAGGACGTTTGATAGCTGTTTTACCCTAGCGTAATTCTTTTTTTGAACCCTCATCATGAGTTTGATTTTATATTCAACAGTCGACTTCAGACATTAGGGCCATTCCGTATTCGTTTGTTGGTGTTTGATGAGTTCAAAAAACATGGATAAGGTATTAAAAGAAGGGATTTTTTTTGAATATAAATAAAGTAAAATGATATGAATAGTAAAGCTAAAGAATGCTTTAAAAATAATTCAAGCCGACATAATATTTGGTTGGGTTTTCAGGTTTTTATGTGTAAAAATATGTAAATAACTAAAACCCTTTAATTTTTTTATTCAATGTGTAAAGAGCGGTGTTGTGTTTTAGTCTTTTCCAAGTGAATGTTTTTGTGTAAAATCACTACATATCTCGCAGTGTGAAATCACTACATTCATACTAGGAATTCTGTTTCCTGCTAAAATGTAGTGAAATCCAACGAAAATCAATTAGTGTACTTTTGAGCCTAAAAAATGGCCGAAAAAAATATCAGTTGTGTCAACATAAAGCTTTCTTCTGCAATAATTAGTTTCGGATAAAGATGTTAAAAATAATATTTTTTCACATATCTCGTGAACCGTTAGAAATACCGTTAACTAAATGGGCAGTTAAAGGAAAACCTGCAGGAAATTTAGTTTCTTTGAATTTAGTTGTATGAGCAATTTTCAAAAACCTTAATTTTTTTACTTTCTTATACTTAGTATCGTATTCATGAAAAATTTCGACGTCTTCATTTTACCAGAAAAAAATTTCCTTGAGTCGATTAGTGCAGTCTGTCAGTCTGTGTACAAGATTTCTCAAAAACTAATAGAGCTAGAGCCATGAAATTTTTCAGGCATGTTTGCCTGAAAAAAAATTTTTTTTTCACCCTTTTTAGTCATTTAGTATTTGATTAGTATGACTAAAAATTCAAAATGAAAAAGAGAATCACGTTATGCTAACAGGACCTTTTGAGAAAAAGGATAATCACGTTATTCTTGCAGGACCTTCTCTTATTGGAAGGACGAAGTAGTGAAAATATTATATTGCCATCGGACTAACGGATGTGTGGAAAATTTCAAGTCAATTGGATAAGTAGAAGTGAGTCAAATATAGATTGCAAGATTTGACCCAGGCAGGCAGACAGATATATACGAAGGCAAAGATATTAAAAAAAACATAACCAAAAGCTATAATTGCCAATCTGGCAATCATTGGAGACCCGAATGGTGATATTCGTATCAAAATTCGAACAATTGTATGAAAATTCCTCTTTGAAGTAAAACTTTTCAATAAGATTTTTTAAAATTTATTCCAATCGGATTTTGATGTATGGGAGTTTTATGTAGAATCATATCCTAAATAACTTTTGTTCTTGGACTTTTTTGATAAGATGCACCGTTTTTGAGATATTCGCAAAAATTGGTTTCGTTCGTATTGGTTTCGTTCCATTTTGAAAATTGGTTTCGTTCCATTTTTGCCCATTAACGAACTTAGCCTCGCATTTTACGAAAATCGAATCTGCGCAAAATTTCAAGTCTATAGCTCAATCCGTGCGCCCGCAATCCGCGCCACAGACAGACAGACGGACAGACAGACGGACGGACAGACGGACGGACAGACGGACGGACGGACGGACATGCAAAAATTAAATATTTTTATCATTCTAAACACACTGGTCTAATTCATTTTTGTGTGCGATGACGGGATCTTGGCGTTACAAACGGTAAGGCAAAGTTAATATACCCTTTGGTTTCACCATACGGGTATAACAACAATAACACGAAATCAACGAGTCCGAGAGCTAGTAAATTTTTTCCTTAAAAATACAGCGAATATCATTTAAATTGATAAAATGGCTAAAAATTCTAAAGTATCTACATATTATTTATAAATAACTTTATATGAATGTTTGTACTTGCTTGTTATTATCCTTTAAAGTAAAATCACATATCTTACAAGGTTCAAGTGTGTGTCAAAAACAAAACTTTCATAGACCATAATTTTAGCCTTATTTATTTAATTAAAACCACATACGACACATTTAATTATGGTTGAGAATTTCAAATGTCATTTTGTGTTTTTCCAGTGCCTGACACATGGCTTAGTATACTTAACACTTCTAACCAAAGACAATAAGAATCTATTCGCATATTATCAAAGACAATAAATTAATAAATGATAAGCGTCTCATAAGATGTAGTTTAATGATGTGTAAGCCAGTTAGAACCAGTTATTGCTTACATTCAATTGAAAATCTCTTTCACTCGATTGTTTCAACACTTACTAGGTTGTAATAAATTGTATAGAAATGTGAAGGAAAGTCCTTTCATTTTAATCTATATAAAAGTATGTTTTACCACAATCAAAGCTCATTTCACTGCTGCCAACAATCTGAATAGTCTAAAATTATTTTTTTGTGCAACTTTTCAAAATAAACGCTATTTAAATTTTTTTTTTCAATTTACTATCCTGTAGGCAGTAGGTTAAAACTGTTTTTGAATGTACTTTTAACCGATTTTTGACTTGGATACGTCTTAGATTTTGGTGATAGGGGTACAAATTGATGTACCCCTTTTGCAATTGATGATACTCGATACAAATTTGCAATTGATGATACTCGATAGTTTGTGGTGACATCCGAACAGAAACTGTGTTATAAAATGCGGCCTACATTAAAGCACTGTTTAGGGGATTTTGTTATGTTAAACTATGTTCAATTATCTTTTTAAGAATCAAAATCTATATTTTCACTGCCGCTGTTATGTTGTGTTTGCTGCTGTAGTACATATTTCACATTTATACTCTTTTTATGCTTTCTTTGTGTGGATTATTTTATGCTTTCTCTTTCGTTCTCTAAAGAGAAACATTTTGAGCTCCGTAAAATTCGGAACGATCGATGCGCATTTTTCGATCCACATCTTCTGGCCGCCTCTACGAGACGTACACCTTCTTTTTTAGTGTAATTTTAACCACTTTCAAAAAAGCACATTAACAGCCCTATTCTGGCATTATGAATGGTCACAAGTCACAACTCGTTAGAGACGATCGGCTTGTTACTTTCTTTGTGACTGACCGAGTATTCCATATTTTTGGCGTTGGGTCACAAGAAACGTATCAAATAATTCACCTCAGTATAATTCCAGAATGGTGAATAAATTTGACAGCCGCTTTGTGATTATATAGTTTAGTTCAGTTTTTGGTTTTGTTAGTTTTTAAAGTAATTTTAATATTTGTAAATCTGTGAAAATGGTGGAGAAAGTGCGTGTGTGCCGTGCGTGTTCAATTATAAAAAAAAGGTGGGATGTTATTGGAAACCTGAACATTTTCAATAAAAATTTTCTTATTTTGCAAAAAAGTCTTCTTTGTTTGTCAATTGACCAGAAATCGTCTCCGTTGTACTCTGGAAATATCACATTCAATTAAATAGTGCAGGAAATAGTTTCTTTTTGTCTTGTTTTTATCTTGTTACCTGCTTGTGAGTCGGTCACAGTTTTGATAGTAGCTGAGATCAGTCGAAATTGTGACTGAACGCTGAGAATACCAAAAAGTCACAACTTGTGATTCACCTCACTCTTGTGATCGAGTTGTGACTACAGTCAGCGAAATAAATATACGGCCACCCTTATATCCGAATTTCACAAGTGCATGTATTGGGCTATAAAAGTCAACAAAAACCGTTATGTTTTTTTTTTGTCCTTTATTAACTAATCATTCAATTTAGTGCATTTTGTCGCACCATTGCTGTTGTATTCGGATGTTTTCAATATTTTATTTCAAACATGTGCTTTTTCTTGAGTTTTGAGCGCGAAATAAATATAAAGCCATTCAATAAAAAATCCGCAAAAACATTGTTTTAAACAAATTAACTAAGTAGGAATGAATAAATTTAATCAAGAATAGTCTTAAAATTTCTTTTTTTTTTGTGGATTTCTTAAATTTTTTAGAAATGGGTCGTGCAAAACCTTTAAATGATGTAGAGAGGGCTAAAATTGAACTTTTAAAGGAAAATGGACATTCTTATCGACAAATTGCCATTAAAATATAAAGATCACATTGCGTGGTGGACAATTTTATGAAATTAAAAGATTTCTATGGGCAAAGAACATCAAGCGGTTGACCAAAACTAGTTTCTGCAAAACAAAAAAAACTGATTTTTTGTTAGACCCGGGGAAACCATTTAACATGGGCTCAAATAAAGGATGAACTACAATTGCCAGTAGGGAACAGAAGGATTCAACAAATTTTACAATCCTGCCCAACTCTGAAATATGCAAAAAGACCTAAAAAACCTACATTTTTACAAGCTCACAAATCCGCAAGACTTGGTTTTGTCAGAAATCACATGTCATGGATGCAAGAATGGCCCAGGGTCATATTTAGTGACGAAAAAAAGTTTAATCTGAAGTTTAAAAGATTAAATTTTAAACAGTTTTAAAGATTAAACTATTTTTCGTCACTAAATATGACCCTGTGCCATTCTTGCATCCATGACATGTGATTTCTGACAAAACCAAGTCTTGCGGATTTGTGAGCTTGTAAAAATGTAGGTTTTTTAAAAGCTTTTATTTAGCTTGCCTTCGTGTCTGTCTGTCTGTTTGCCTGTTTGTCTGTCAGATCAAATCTTGCAACCCAATTTTGACCCACTTCCACTTGTCCGATTGACTTGAAATTTTGCACACTTATATAAGTCCGATGACAATACAATATTTTCACTACTTCGTCCTTGTAAGGATAACGGAAGGTCCTGTAAGGATAACGTGATTATCCTTTTCTCCAAATTTTCCGGAAAAAAATCCATTCTGGGGGTTTTTGGGGTCGCTGAATCCGAATCTGTCATTAAAAAGTCAGTAAGGATAACGGAAGGTCCTGTAAGGATAACGTGATTATCCTTTTCTCCAAATTTTCCGGAAAAAAATCTATTCTGGGGGTTTTTGAGGTCACTGAATCCGAATCTGTCATTAAAAAGTCAGTAAGGATAACGGAAGGTCCTGTAAGGATAACGTGATTATCCTTTTCTCCAAATTTTCCGGAAAAAAAATCTATTCTGGGGGTTTTTGAGGTCACTGAATCCGAATCTGTCATTAAAAAGTCTGTAAGGATAACGGAAGGTCCTGTAAGGATAACGTGATTATCCTTTTCTCCAAATTTTCCGGAAAAAAATTTATTCTGGGGGTTTTTGAGGTCGCTAAATCCGAATCTGCCATTAAAAAGTCTGTAAGGATAACGGAATGTCCTGTAAGGATAACGTGATTATCCTTTTCTCTAAATTTTCCGGAAAAAATCTATTCTGGGGTTTTTGGGGTCGCTGAATCCGAATCTGCCATTAAAAAGTCTGTAAGGATAACGGAAGGTCCTGTAAGGATAACGTGATTATCCCTTTCTCCAAATTTTCCGGAAAAAAATCTATTCTGGAGGTTTTTGGGGTCGCTGAATACGATTCTCAGGTTAAAAAGCCTGTAAGGACATCTCAAATGTAAGGATATATATTCGAAGACTAAAAAGAACAAAATAAAAAAAATAAAAAAATTTTTTTTAAAAAAAAGCTTTTATTAAAAAAGAATGCACTAAAAAGAAAAAAATAATTTTCTGGACGCTGTGTATCACAAATATAAAAGCTTTTAAAAAGCGAGATAAAGCATAAAACAATAAAATAAAAATTTATCTCGCTTTTAAAAAGCTTTTATATTTGTGATACACAGCGTCCAGAAAATTATTTTTTTCTTTTTAGTGCATTCTTTTTTAATAAAAGCTTTTTTTTTTAAATTTATTTTTTATTTTTTTAGGTCTTTTTGCATATTTCAGAGTTGGGCAGGATTGTAAAATTTGTTGAATCCTTCTGTTCCCTACTCGCAATTGTAGTTCATCCTTTATTTGAGCCCATGTTAAATGGTTTCCCCGGGTCTAACAAAAAATCAGTTTTTTTTGTTTTGCAGAAACTAGTTTTGGTCAACCGCTCGATGTTCTTTGCCCATAGAAATCTTTTAATTTCATAAAATTGTCCACCACGCAATGTGATCTTTATATTTTAATGGCAATTTGTCGATAAGAATGTCCATTTTCCTTTAAAAGTTCAATTTTAGCCCTCTCTACATCATTTAAAGGTTTTGCACGACCCATTTCTAAAAAATTTAAGAAATCCACAAAAAAAAAGAAATTTTAAGACTATTCTTGATTAAATTTATTCATTCCTACTTAGTTAATTTGTTTAAAACAATGTTTTTGCGGATTTTTTATTGAATGGCTTTATATTTATTTCGCGCTCAAAACTCAAGAAAAAGCACATGTTTGAAATAAAATATTGAAAACATCCGAATACAACAGCAATGGTGCGACAAAATGCACTAAATTGAATGATTAGTTAATAAAGGACACAAAAAAAAACATAACGGTTTTTGTTGACTTTTATAGCCCAATACATGCACTTGTGAAATTCGGATATAAGGGTGGCCGTATATTTATTTCGCTGACTGTAGTGACCTTTGCCAGAATAAGGCTGTAAGTCAATAATGTTGGTTTCGAGAAAATTAAGTTTGAATATTTAAAGTTTGCAATAAATGTAATTTTGGACTTAGTTTCAAAATAAAAAAAGGATTATGACGCAGGATTAAAAAGGATTATGGCTGGGGAGTATGGCGGGTGGGGTAGGCTTTCATAAGCAAACGATACGATTCCGCTTTTTCTTCAAAAAATTGTAATGAAGTAAGTCTTCCTGCAAATGATCCTTACTTGGTACATAACTCGACATTTTCAGAAAGAGAAAAACTCTGCCACATACAAATGTCACATACTATGTTTGACAGCTCACACATACACCTCCCAAAGCCATGCAATGGCGGACGAGGCCGGATGCATGCGGAGCGGCTAGCGGAATCTATTCGTAATCGCTAAGAACTTATTCTCATAGCCAATATATGTACACTGAGAGAAATGAACATTTTAAAATTAAACAATTTCCACCCTAGATCTAAAAATCTAGTTACTTGTTTGATTTAAAAAGAAATATCCTAGAATCAGCAGAAAATTTTATTATTTAGTAACTCATGATTTTAAATTAAAAAGCTTGTTTTTAGATTTAAAAACCCCAAAATGTTTAAATTTAAAATTGCCCCTACTAGAATTAAAAAACCAAAATGTTTAAATTTAAAATCTTTCTTTTTGATTCAAAAATGACCTTTTTAAATTTAAACAAGTTACTTTCAAAATTTAAAATCGTTCTTTTAAGCGAGATAGAAACCATTCATGTTTAGACTCGCTTCGTCAATTTACTTCGGTGGCCGTATGCGTTGGCGAGTGGACTTCAAACCTTAGGGATCTCGGGTTCGAATCGCGGTATGAGCAGGAGTTTTTCAACATTTAATAATAATACGTAAGAAAATATTTATAATTTATAAATACTGTAAAAAGTAAAAAATGCTACTGGGAAATTGGTAAAAATCTACTATTTACTATCGTAAAACCATGAAAAATGAAGATTATATTTTTTTTTTTAAAAAAAGATAATGGCAGATTACTATAAATGTTGTAGCGCGCCGCTATAAATGTGATTTTTTCCCTCAGTGAAGCTTTTTAAATTCAAAAAGGTTTTCTTTTAAAATTAGTGTAAATCTTCTAGAATTAAAAATCTCGTCTTTTAAATTTAAAGAAATAAACACTAGATTTTAAAAGGGCTATCACTAGAATTAAAAAGAATGTGGTTTTTATTTTTAGTATGAACTTGTTTAGCTCGTACGCAAACAACAAATTACTAAAATCTAGAGCATTTCTTTTTGATTTTAGTATATTTTTCTCTGGGTGTATATACTTGTATATATCCTGTTTAGATTAAGTTGATCCAGGCGCCAGGCCATGAACGAAAAATATTGCTCGTGTTTATATTGAGATTGGAACTGAAAGCTGAACGCAAAACTTTCAATTTCAATGTGAAACGTGGAAACTGAACAAATTGACAATCGGTATGAAATACATATAATTCTGTGACAATATCACAAATGAATTTGAGTGGAATAAATTTTAAATATCCCATAAACAAGAACCATTTAAAAATATATTAGGTGAAATTAACTGCTTTCTTTTAAATTTCCCGCAATATTGGTGCTTTGAAAATTGGAATGCAAATGAAGGTGGAACACAAGTAATTTGACAGCCAACCAATCAGAGCACGACAGGCGGAACTACGAAAATGGAGATTTTAGTTTTGTGGTGCAATTTCCTATCGACACCCCCGCTTCCTCGTCTTGCCTGTATTTTGACAGTTTCGTTCATGGCCTGGCGCCTAGATCGGTTAATCTAAATAGGCATTCCTGGAATAAAATTTATATATTGTAAATATAATAACGTTTAGTCGTTTCGAAATAAAAACAGAAATATTTTTTTGGTTTCAACATTTATTCTTTTTAATTCTTTGTAATTATATACATTTTTTCATTTTTTCTTGACATTGCTTTACAATATGTTCTTAAACTTTTTAATCGTGATAAATTAACAATTTTGATTGGGTCTTCAACAGAATTTTCTATTGGATACGCATTATGGAAATAATCAAAAGTTGCAAATTTTTGTTTGCATATAAACCAATAGTTATCTTTAGTTATATAAACCAATAGTTATAAAGAAAAATTATATGAATTTCAAAAAAATGGATATTTTGACCATCTTCTAGGTAATCTCTTAATGAAAAAAGACTCATGGCCTGTAATGGGTTTTCTTCTTCCGGACTTTTCCAAGGTAGTTGTTCCTTCAAATTTTGTCAATATCTGACACCCGCCATTCTGTTGGAATATGTATGATTTTAACCCCTATAAGTATGAAGGGAAAGTGTTTATAAAATATCTTCATACAACCAATAATAATGATTAAAAAACCTCAGATTTTATGGCTGTTGAATTCCGTATTTTATCATTCGTCCTCTTCAGGGATGTTACTCTAGAAGTATTTTCTAAAGGCGAAAAGTTATCTCTCCCATTACAAATTCATTCCGGCACCAAATATGTTTCAGTAAAAACTGTAAATATTTTTTTATGAAAACTTTTAAAGATGAGTTTGTAATTATATTAAAGATTTTTACTTACCGTCTAAATTCAAAATTTGCTTTGTTTGTACATAGAGACAAAAATCTGGATGTGAACAAAATTGACGCAGATACGCTAAAAACAAATATTCCGAAATTTGCGCGTTTCTGGAATTTTCGAAGCCCTCAAAATCCACGTACTTAATGTCCGTGTTTAGAAAAGCTATGAAATAAATATAGAAAGGACCAAATAATAATTTTCTTACTTTTGTTGAATCAGAATATAAAAAAAAAATTCTTTGCGTGCACGAAATCATAATACTCTAATTCGTCACTATCAGTTTGATCCCAAATGAATCACTGGAACTACGCGACTGGAGGATTCGTAACAAAAAGTAATTAATATTCCACTTTTCATTTTTGCAACAATTAAACTCTGCAATTAAACTCAGACAATTGAATGAAATGTGTGACATTCAAATACGTATTTAGGAAAAAGGTTACTCGGTTTATAAAAAAAATTTGAAATTCAAAGTGTTTTATATTTGAATTTTCATCATGTTCTTTTGACGCCAACTTTATAATTTGATATATAAATTTTATATTAAGATTTTATTTAAAAATTGGCTGTTTATAAAACTCAGTATAGAATTTATACTTTTATGAATAAATGCTTTTAATATTTCATCATTTATTAATTTTATATTAATTTTTGTATAGAATGACTTTATACGGAAAAATTTATTTAAACCCAAATTTTCAACTTTGTAGGTTCGATAAAACTTTTAACCTACTGTAAACTCTCTCCTACTTTTAACCCCTCTCCTGAAATTTTAACCAATTTCCCCCATCCTGCTATTTTCTGAACCATAGGAGCAATTTTGACACGGTTTGCACCGTTCTGAACCGTTGGAACAATTTGAAAGCGGGTCTCGCCAGTAACTTATACTAGAATTAGGTGACTGAAATTTTTGTAGGTGACTGTTGATTCGACGACTTTTCAATTTGATCACCTTACCTTACGGAATTCCTACCAAGATTACTGTCACTGATTACGGTTTTAATTTTAGTATTTTCATATTTGTTTTATTCGAAATATGTAAAGCAATTAATAAATAGAAGCGTGTGCTTCGAATCGCATCCTGAAATTCGATGAAAATAGTGAATTGAAAAGGTTTTAAGAAACTACTTTGAAATAAGGTTGGGCAACGATGGCCGATGTTTAGTAAACACTGATGGTAAACGACCGATGTTCGATGTTTTTGCCATCGATAGTGTGGTGGCGATATTTTCTTCTCACTTTCGATGGTGATACAGACCTACTATACTTTTTTCAATTTAAATAGGAAAAATAATATTTAAATATTTGTAGTCACTATCAGAAATGCTATTTTCAAAGACAGGATAACTTATCATACAATCAAGGAGTAGGCTTGAGGGAAAATTTTCCTTAAAAGTAATTTTTCTGAACTTCATTCCTGAGGATTTATGGTCTTTTTAAATTTGGACGAAGATGAATTCATTCATTAAACAAATCATATTTACTTGTGTCGTTTTCTTCTCGTAAATCCCAGCCAATTCTCAGACTCTTGTTTATCCGTGTCTTGGAACTCCTCACAAAATCGATTTAGAATACTTAAATTAAGAGGATAAGGCTGCAAGACTATTTTACACTATGTTTATAGGGGATAAATGACCCGTTTTCTCAGAAACCAGTTATCGTAGCTTAATCAAATTTTGCAGACCTTTTATTGATGCCGAATTACATATTTTTAGCTGATTGTTTTTTATTCTGATGAAAATTGTCATCTACAGCCCATGTGAAACTTTTTTGTTATTTTGTGTGATAATTCTTGGCGGTCTACATTTTATATTTCAAAAACTGGCGGGTGTTTTGACATTTCCACAGCTTTTTTGTTAGCCAGTGTTGCCATTTTCAATTTTTTTTATTTTTTCGGGCTTATCCCCTTAAAAAAAGTCATGAATATTATAGAACGCGAAGAGAATTAGGATGCAAACAGGGATGGCCCCAATTTGCCTTAGGAGGGAAGTAGATTGGACCAAAAATAGTAGTAGATTTATACTAATAGTAGCAGATTTTCAAAAAAAAAACTTTTCTACCTATGCCGATATACCAATTTGTATAACTAAAGCTAAATAGCTTTATCCTATAATATAATACGAGGAACGTCTGTCTGTCTGTCTGTCTGTCTGCACAAACGATCTCGAAAACCCGCCTAACGATTTTCACGAAACTTGGTGGTTAGGGATTTTCGAGGACAAGAAATCGATCTAGATAGGTCTCACCCATGAGAAAATTCCCCCTCGATACCCCTCGCCTGTTATCTTCGAATTTGGTGGTCCGATTTTAATGAAACTTTACAGTATTACTGAGGGGGCTGAGGGCTTTCGATTTTTCCCACTACAAACCTGACTTTTCCCTCCCCTCGATACCCCTCGCCTGTTATCTTCGAATTGGGTGGTCCGATCTTCATGAAACTTTACAGTATTACTAAGGGGGCTAGGGGCTTTCGATTTTTCCACTACAAACTTGACTTTTCCCTCCCCTCGATAACCCTCACCTGGTGTCTCAAAACAATGTTTCAAAAATCGGTGACAGCGATTACTCAATAACCACTCAACCGATTTCTATGAAATTTTGTTATCGTGCGTTAGTTTTAGTTCTAGCTTTCTAGGTCGGGAATTTAAAAACTCCGGAAAAGCTCTGTAAAGATAATGTGAACTTAGTTTTTCCCCAAAAATCAACAAAAGTAGAATTTCGAGGTCGCCGAGCATGGCTCGGTCTTCCTGGTACTCATTCATAATACCAACATCGTTAGAAGCTTTTTATATTTAACATGTATACTACAATTTTTAGGTTGATTCATGTATTTTACAAAAAATAGTAGCAGATTTTCCAGAACCAAAATAGTAGTAGATTCTACTACAATTGTAGTAGGGTGACATCTATGACTTCGATGTATCTTTGATGCTCCGACTTAAACCTGGCAGCCCTGAATAGAATTACTGTGAAACCGATATAACTCCAGAAAGTGTATTTGGCTGCACCAACGACCAATGAAATTACGAAAAGTTAAGAGACAAGAAATACTCTTTTCAACAGAGTAAATAACCACACTAAAATAAGAGAAATCGATTAGTTCTTATTCACACAGAGTAAATAAGAAGCACATGGTAAATCGAATAGAATCTCATCGTTTTCCTACATTTTGTACTCGTTCGTTGCTCTGTGCTGTTTTTGTTTTCTTTTTTTGTATTTTTCGTTGTATGTTCGAATCGAACTTCGAAAACCAGTTACAAGTTTGACTAGACTGAATTGTCAATTTCAGTTTTCAGCGTTGTTTCGGTGGGGAAGGTGTGCTGTGCTGTTCTTTTGTGTGCGAGTTTTTTTTCTGAGCCGGGTAACCGTTTTATGCATCGGAAAATTGTTTTATCTGAAAAATCTTTGATAAGTGAAAGAAATGAATTAGTTTATCGGTAATTTCTCTTAACAAGTTTCACTGTGGTTTTAATAATAAAGTGTGATATCACTTGAATTTTACATTTTGATGGAATTCCATATCTTTTGAAATGGAAATCATTTGTCTAGCTTAAATAAAGTTATTTCAAGTTAAAATTGTAATTTACTTTGATCTTTTGTCTACCGAACACACAAGTGTTTGGATTATTTTCGAATTATATCCTTTCCTGTTATTAAACTATTTAAACCCTCCTTGGATTAAGAGTGTATTTTGTAGTTTTTTTTATTCTGAATGTTCCAACCCTAACTGTTGCGATCGGCGTGCTTTTTCAAAAATAAATGTTATGCGTTCGATAAAATGTTTCAGTTTCACAATATATCTAAAAATAGGTCTTAAATAGGCGCGTTTATGAGTGCTGCAGAAACTAATACACTTAAGATCTATAATACAGATTTTCCCATAAAATATTTATTTTTTCATCTTTTTTCTTGTTTGCCTCTCAAGAATGGTTCATGTCACTACGTTGGATTATGTTCCGATCGTGTCTCCAAAACTCTGAGTCGCGGAAACTTGGGTGTTACTTGATTAAAATGTCCGATCTACAGCACACACATATTTAAAATGTACACACAAAAGCAGAAATCCGTATATACAACCTTATATGAAAGTGAGGTTATTTTTTTTTTGAGAGACTGGTTCGTACTCCATTATACGATGCATCTTGCAGTTTAAGGTAACAAAATCCAAAAACACTTATGAGTTTCATTTAACTTGTTGCTATACTGGTGTAGTTCCAACATTAAATAATAATATATTGTAGTAACACTTATCGATAGATGTTACTTTCTTATACGAAGTATAATAAAGTATTGTATTCATGAAAAATTTCGACTCTTGATTTAGCCTAAAAAACATTTCCCGAGTACTCCTGAGCAGCTATGTCGCATGGGCCAAATTTTTTGAATCTACTTTTTTGTCAAAAGAGTATCCAAAATGTATCCAATGTGCTTTTACATACCTCTTCATTGTAATTAAGCTGAATTTCAACTTAATTTATTTGATTCCACTTGTCTTTTCTGGCCACTTATCCAATTGCAATCGAAATTAATCTTAACCTAATTTTAAAAAAAAAGCTGCCAGTCCTGTCACTCCAATTGAATATGATATTTGGAACATCGACTAAAATACCAAGGTGTACAGTATATTATTCATTATATGTTTCAAATTGTAAAAAAATCTACAAAATTTCATTGAAGTTATATCCAAAATCGATTTTTGATAAAAAATGTATCCAAAAAGATACAATTGTATCAAAACGACATCCCTGCTCCTGAGTCGATTGGAGCATTATTACAAAAATGTCTTTTTGTCTGTCAGCCTTTCTGTTTGTCAGTCTGTCGGCCATTCTGTCTGTCAGCCTTTCTGTCAGACTTTTTGTCTGTCTGTCAGTCTGTGTACAACATTTTTCAGAAGCTACTAGAACTAGAGCTATGAACTTTTACAGGTCCTAGAATAAGACGATCCTATCAGTTTTTGTTGAAAATCCGTTAACCGGAAGTAACCAAAATGGTGGCTTTTTAAAATCGATTTTTTTTTTGCAAATGGTGGCTTATAGGGTAAATTGCGTAGGAACGTATAATTTGTATAAGAAAGTCATGTGCTGTTCACATCAGATATTTTTTTTTAAATTATTATGATGAAGTTTATTTCAACACCCTTTGTCCTAAGACAATTATCTCTGCCTCATATATGAGTAATACGTAATCAATCCAACTTAAAATGAATTTAGCCAAAAGTTCAATGAACTTATTCCATATGCTGAAATGTGCTCCTTTTTTGCCTTCACTAATTTAATATAATACCATTTCGAAGAGACGCCATCTGCTTTGTGAGTAAATGCCAAAAGATCGAAATCATATTTGTCAAAATGTTTTGCCCACATCTTGACAAGGAATAATTTTTCACTTAAGAAAAGCGATTTCTAACATGACATATTTTGTCGAATTAGTTTAAACGTTTCTAAAGGGAAAAGTGATGTAACAGCAGTGAACATTATCAAAATAAAATTTTATAAACGCATTTCAAATTGAAAGATTTTACGCTATGCATATTATTAGATGATAGAAAACCGTTTGAGATATAAAAGGAGACATTTGTATTTTATGTTAAAATAATATAACTTGGTTTTGGATATAAACCGACATACAAGTTATATGAGTGCCAAAAATCAAAAAGATTTTTTATATCAAGTTAAAAAATCATTGCGGAGACGAAGTGGGAAAAAAATGAAATCATTCTCATGATACTATAGGTGGACTGAATCTGTGATTGTGAATTTTTTGAAAATGCCTTCAACACCATATGATTTGGTAAAAGATGAACAGGATCTTAGGATACCGCTCCATGCTGAACAAGCTTTCTTTCATGGAATAACTTTTCAAGCTAAGGTAAGAACTTTATGGGCTTGTAGTGACACCTAAATTTAAAAATTGAAAAACTGATGTAAAAATATAACTTTTATCTATGTAAATTAATCACTTTTGCTTTTCACGTTTTGTCAACGAAAAATATAATTTTTCATTCAGATAATTAATTTAGTAGTACTTCGTTCGTTCAACAATAAAGTTGTAAAGTTTAACGTAAAAATCTTTTATTACTTAAAAGAAATAATTTATTTAATTATTAAAATAAAGAAGACTACAGGCTATTTCAGTTTCAGTGAAAAGGTTTATCGTATTTTTTTATACAGACTCGGTTTGAGAACTTGTAGCGTTCATGAAGTACGTTCGCAAACCGAAGCGTTCACGAACCTAAACATTTTTTTCCATACAAATCAATGCAAAATGGGTTAATCCGCCTCGGAAGATTGGCTACAGGCTGTGCATACGTCACGCTAATTTTCGACCACTTCCTTCGGTTCACCCTTTCGCGGATGTCCTATTACCTCAGAACTCACCGTGACTGTCACATTTTTTATGGACAGCCCCCTTTTTCGTGTTTTATGGTTAAGATCAGGGGCGATCCAACTCTTCTGCCACCTTGGTCAAAAAACATTTTGACTAACATCCGTAGTTCGTATGGGGGGTACCCCCCTAATGGTCCATTTTTGCCCAATAACGAACTTAGCCTCGCATTTTACGAAAAACGAATCTGCGTAAAGTTTCAAGTCTCCAGCTCAATCCGTGCGCCCGCAATCCGCGCCACAGACGGACGGAAGGACGGACATGCAAAAACTACTTATTTTTATCATTCTAAACACACTGGTGTAATTCATTTTTGTGTGATAACGGGATCTTAGCGTTACAAACGGTAAGGCAAATTTAATATACCCTTTGGCTTCACCATACAGTTATAAAAATCAAAATTATTTAGAACCCAAAAAAATGCACTAAAACTTAAAAAGCCCAATAAAACCCAGCAAAAAATACTTGGTTTTAATTGTCGATATTAGATAAAAATAAGTTTATTTTATTTAGAAAGGAACATTGTTCAACCTACAATAATATAGAATTTACACAATTTTTATCTCTGAAAAACATTGCATTAAATTTAATTTCTCTTCCACATCTAATATCACAATGTTGAGGATAAATGGAAACGATGAACGACAACAATAATATGATATGCAAAGAAATAATTGATTCTCAATGACATTTTATACCAAAAACTCCAAACGAATGAAATTGCTTGAGGGAAGTGTTTGAACAAATACTTCTCCCCTTCAATATTTTGTAAAAAAGGACTTTTTTTTTGTTTAAAATTTGAAAACATCGGCCAAAAAAATTTAACAAAAACAATGCAAACTTTTGTAATTTCTGAATGAAAATATGATCTCCATAAATGATGTTCTAAAACTCTTTTCCTGAAATAATAGTGTAATATTTTTTAATTGGATTTTGAAAACTGGTGATATACGATCAACAAAATGATACCGCCATATTAAAATTTAACAACTGAAGGCCATTAGAAGAATGCACAAAGGGGATAGATTTTAGCGGGTTTTTTCTCATTTGATGTATGCTTTCGTTATGTAAGTAAAATTGAATCCAGTGATGATGAATTTTACACAATTCTATATCCCATTTTTTCAGGGCTGGCAAACGAAAATACAAATCGTAACGTTATATCTTACGTTATGTAACGAAATTCAAATTTTATTTCGTTACGTTATTTCGTTTTGTAACGATAAAAAATTTCATTTCGTTACGTTATAACGTTATTATTTCGTTACACATTTTATTGAAACTGAAAGCTAAAAAATGCACTTTAATAATAGTGTATTTATCACAAAGTAATTCAGTTCAGTTTTCATAAAAATAAACTTTATAAAGAAATTAATAAAACTTAATGGTGGATCTCCATTACTGAAGCATTCGACGTGTGCAAAAATATAGAGACACACTTACGTAAAAAGGCCTTCGTAAAAAAGAGAGAGAGAACAACGTGTGCAAAAAAAAATGCAATACGTCGCCAGATGTCGCATTCGTAGTTTTTTTATAGGATGCACACGTCGCCAGATGTCGCGTTTGTAGATGAAGTTGAACGACTTTAACTTTTCCTATAAAGATCGTGTGCAACTATAAAATTAAACTCACACATTCTCCGTAAACAAATAGTGAGGTCCAATACATTTAAGTTGTGTTTTGACATTTCTTGTTTGACTGCTGTAAAATTACGCATAGTGGTTCGCGAATCACTACTTGCTTCTCAATTAATGGTCCAACCATTTGGAGAAGCTCTTCAAATTGTGTGGCCGTCATTCGCAAATATTTGCAGAAGAAACTCGGATCGCGTATACAACGTAATGCTCCAAAAACGCTCACAAATGCCCCATTTATGTCCCGATCCTTGTAATATTCATGAACCCAGAACTTTCTCTTTTTTTTACGACACGGTCTTCATTGTCACTGTCACTTGTGCTATCTTCATCGAAAATTATATCGATTAGTAATTTTTTGCTATCCGAATCCATTTTATTACAATATTTAAAGACGATGTCAACTGTCACACGGTTGGGAGATTTTTTTGAAGTCTAGCTAATGTTTGAAAGTTGAGTGTTGTGGTCATGGAATAAGGTTCAAATTCCTATGACGTAACACATGGATCAATAAGTCCCGAGACTAACCCAGAGATGACGCTCGTAGTAAACCAGTAACCACGTCTTTCTAGAGTACTAACCTTTGCTTGAAACGTGTCAAAATTTTAAGTCGATCGGACCAGAAACAGCTGAGTTATCGAGGTTGGAGTAAAGTCGTTTTGTAGTTTGTTTAAAAAATGGAAAAAACCGAGTTTCGTGTTCTGATAAAACATTGTTTTTTAATGGATAAAAACACCGTGCAAGCGAAACAATGGATTGAAAAATGTTACCCGGACTCTTGTCCATCAAAAGCAACGATTTGTCGGTGGTTTGCCGAGTTTAAACGTGGTCGTACCGACACAAATGACGCGGAACGCTCGGGTAGACCTGTGGAAGCCGTTACACCGGAAAATGTGAGTGAAGTGACAAAAATTATAATGAAAGATCGTAAAGTGAAGCTCCGTGAGATTGCTGAGATAACACAGATATCATATGGAAGTGCATTTACTATCCTTCATGAAAAATTGAGCATGAAAAAGGTTTTTTCCAAGTGGGTGCCGCGATTGCTTTCGATGAAACAAAAACAGCAACGAGTCGATGATTCAGAAAGCTGTTTATCGCTATTTACTCGCAATAAAAAAGATTTCTTGCGTCGTTACGTGACCATGGACGAAACATGGATACATCACTACACTCCAGAGTCGAAGCGGCAGTCATCTGAGTGGCGCACAGCTGGCGAAAGCCGTCCGAAGCGTCCGAAAACGCAGCAGTCAGCTGGCAAAGTCATGGCGTCAGTTTTTTGGGATACGCATGGCGTGACGATTGTATCACCCTAAAAGGTGATTATATTGATGAATAAAAAAAAATTTTGCAAAAAAAATGTTGTTTTCATTGTTAGTCTCGGGACTTATTGATCCATGTGTTATATCCTATAAAACTACCTATAAAACATCGCGTTCGTCTTCTGTCTTTCCCACTGACAATTACAGAGATTTGTCTCTTTCTATTTATATGCAATTTTTTGCACACGTCGAATGCTTCAGTATGGAGATCCACCATAACAGAACGAAAATTCAAAAAAAAAAAAAATAAACAAAAAAAACTAAAATAGTGATTCTTAAGTTTAAAAATCAATAAAAAACTTAAAAGAAAAAAAAATCTGTAAAAATTTTGTTCATAAAAAAAAACTTGCTTAACAAAAACGACATTTTTGGTGTCAATATCGAAGATATTGAATTTGATTGAATCTTTCGTAAGATTCTCTACTTCTGGAGATACAAAAAGAAAATATTTTCGATACCAAAAAAGTTGCTTATAAGATTTTCTTTTTCGTATCTCCTGAATGACTGTATTTCTAATCAAAAGACAAAGTCTGATTTATAAACAAAATATGATTAAAAATACTACCACAATATTTTTAATTATATTTTACGTAGGTGGTAGATCTGTAGGGTTATACTTGATCAACTTATAATAAATAATAAAAAATAAAACAAAGCAAAAAAAAAAATGAAAAAACGAAATAATTTTTTCGGTTTCGTTACGTTTTTCGTTATTATGACGAATCAAAATTCGATAATGTTATAACGCAATATTGAGGAAAACACGGAAAATCGTTATTTCGTTTCGTTATTTCGTTACGTTACGATAACGTTTCCCATCCCTGCATTTTGTACCTAAATTCAATACCCAGAAAAAATCGCATGTTCGTAATTTCTAAAATACCGTGTGATGATTTATAGATTTAAGTCCTTAGTTTTTTTTGTAATTCGAATCAAAAGAAATCGGAACTAATTCGAATCGCGGAGATTTTCGAATTACTGGATACTTTTTTACGGTGCACATTTTCTTTAATAAAACAGTCTTCATGCCAAAGAAAAAAACTTGCAACTAGCAAGTTGAAATTAAGTAACAATGTTCCTGCATTCAAAATTCTAATTAAAGAAACTTGAAATTTTGGCTTTAAAATAATGGCTGCACAATTACGACAGTACATACCACCACGCAAATTTTGCTGGTAAATGCCTTAGTTATTGTATTCAAGCCATATCCATGCTCGACAAGAGAAGTTCGAATTACAGAGACTAATATATCGACCACAATTCGAATTACAAGATACCCAATATAAAAAAATGATTGTTCGAATTAGCGTGGTATTCGAATTATCGAGTGTTCGAATTACCGAGTCTCCACTGTACTTAACATTTTGCTCTGAGTGTAGCCAATTGTAATTTTTTGTAAATATCGTTACGAATATCGTAGTTTTTCATCACCTGTGGAAAAGTGACGTTAGCTATAACGGGTACCTCTCATACAATTTTCTTTTGAAAAGATACCGTTTTTTGAAAATGTCTCGAAAACTAGGCGGTTTTGGGGGGTTTTTTTGTATCTCTAACGGTTTTTCAGTAATTTGGAAAAATGTTATTTTTTTTACATAGGGTCAGGTAGGGCGAAGTGGTCCACGTTTTTATTATTGGGCATAAAATGGTCAAAAATTAGAATTTTTGCATGATAAGATAGTCGAATCGCAAGCGCAGGACCTAAGCTAACTTTCTACATTCACAGATTTTTAGGCATTTATCGAAAACTTAGATTTTTCGATTTTTTCAGAATGGTAGGGAGAAGTGGTCCACCCTAAAAAATTTTCCGGAAATCGCGTAAACATAAATTTAAATAACAAATAAAAATATAATTATGAAGTTTGATCAAAAATATGGTTTATTCGAAAGTAACAAATGAGCGTTTGGTCTGTTTTGGTGTTGGTTTCTTTGGTGTAGTTGTTAAATGTCGTTTTCCGGCGACTTTTTCTGCTATTCTAATTCAGCTGAATTTTCAGGAGAAGTTATAATCGAGCTTCGCATCGATTTTCGGCCATGATTTGAAACACTTAAAATAACTCATAAAAAAACTAGAAAACACGAAATATGACATTGACAGGGTGGACCACTTCACCTACCAAACGTGGACCACTTCTCCCTACCGACGCTATATTGCGCGGCATGACGCTGCTGCAACAATTGTGGAAAAAAGTGCAGAAATTCGGTGGATTTACAAAGTTCATAATGTAAACAACATTTTAGATTAATTACCTTATTGAAATTGATGCAGAATTCGTCAAAATGTTGTTGAATGGAAATACTTGCGAAAACTTTCAACAATATTTTTTTGGCACTGGTCTGTGAGAGTGAGTAAATATACGTCTGCACACTTCAATGACTAATAAAAAACAAGCTGTCATCAAGAGCAACTCATGAGATTTGAATATTTTATTCTAATGTCACTATTACTAACAAAAATGGTGGTGGACCACTTCTCCCTAAGGACCACTTCACCCTACCCGACCCTATTTATTCCGAAACAAAATATTGCAGAGGAAAGTTTTATGTTGACTGCAACCCATATTTTCAAACATTTTTTTCCATTTTGACATCCATTTTAATAAAGTTTTCAATTCCATTCGAACGAAAGACCTTCGATTAAAACCACATTCTTTAAAAACATCATAAAACATGCATCGCTTTCTAGCTTGTTTTGCGGTCAAAGTATGACTATGTTCCGATGCAACTCACGAGAATTTCATTCTCTAGTTAGATAAATGCAATCAAAAAAATTCAATTTATAGGAATATTTTTCTGTTAGTACTAAAACCGATAGTTTTCGTTCACTTCTTTTTATTGTAATTTTCACTGCGATTTTCAAAATTTTTTTGTATCACTCTTCGGAAAAAATGCTTGTAAACTTCTATTACAAGAAAGATTTTTAAAGTTAAAGAAAATGCGCATCAAGAGAGTTCAAAATTGACAAATTTACGAATAAACAAATAAATAGAGAGATTTGTCACGGTGGCGCTGTGCGGGTCCTTGCGTTATTAATAGTGATATGTCCTAAAGTGATACGAATAGTGGTTGCTACAACGTGAAAGAATATGTTTGTAGTCGTCTACGTAAAGACCCTGTGGAAGGAATCTAATGAGTCAAAACGATGTTAAATGGTAGACACATGTAGCTAACGACGAAATGATTTTTTTTAACAATGCCAAGGATGTAGAGATGGATCCTCCGCCTCTGACCTAGCATGAATGTGTCTCGCCTCGTAAAAGGTAGAAGACATGTTAATTTAGAAACAAAGCACGATAAACATTTGTTATCATCTTCTTAGATGGGATTTTATCTATGGAAACAGCACAGCGTTAGAATATTATGAAATTGATTTGACAATTACGATGCGAGCTGTTATAACTCCAAATTGTGTATCATTTTTTGTATACCTCTTTATGCTTCTTTTATTGATGGCTTAGAACGTTCGGGGGTTATCGGAATCGAACAGAGATTTCAGGTATCCCCCATTTACAATTCGTGTTACCTGCTATGCTAAAACACAAAAGCGACTGTAATCAAATCAGAACGAATTTCTAGCAAGCAGCAAAATTTCTCGTGACACCTTTAGCCAAGCATTGGTATGCCATGTTGTGCAGATTAATGGATGGATTTTCGTATTTATATCAGTACTCCTCGTATTTTTTTATATTATACTATATTTACTATATTTATTTATATACAACCTTAAACAATTCGGCATTATGAGCACGCTGTGGCACGTTCTCGTTGTCCGGAAATAAATTTGTGGCGTAAAAAAGTGTTGGTAACAGTGGCAACGTCGGCAATGGAATATCTATGGGATCCGCACTGACAGCAAAAATGACAAGAGTGTATGGAGCTGGCAGGCTGAAAGAAAGCTTATATTTTCCGTTTTATAGTGCTATAATATAATGGTAAGTGTGGTTACAGCCAATGATGAGAAAACGAGGAAATGGCAAAGAAACACAATTTGTTTTGATTTTACGAGATACACATATGTGGCGCCCTTTAAATACTAATATGAAACATTTATAATATTATCATCTTTATTTTCATTAGTTGATTCGAACAAGAGTCTTAAGTCGAGCAATGATGCCTGGTTTAAATCGAAAGTTTTTATTTCAAACACAGAGACTTTAATCGAACCCCAATCCTATATTGGTTGGTTAGGTGAGATGGGTGTGGGCGGAGGTCAATACAGTCCTTCGTGTTGAGTCGAGAGGTTTTTCAAGGAATTGCATTCTAGAAAATATAATCTTGACATCAAGAAAATTTCCGAGGAGTGCTTAGCCCTTCACTGCAAAGTGTATCATTGGGGATACATAAATGTTTCTTCGTTACAATGGCTACCCCGTTCGAGTTTTAGATTAGTTTTCAGCAAGAGTAAAGATAATAAAGAGGAAGTTCCCATAAAAGAATCGGCTAAATTTTATATTGTGGCAAAATATATGAAAAAAATACTAAAATCAACATAATTTTGAAAAAAAACTAGTTTTGAACTTGGGGTTTTTTTTAAATAAAAACATAATTTTAAGGGGTACTTAAAAAATAATAATTTTAATTGGTAAATAATATTAGTTTTAAGCGATAAATAATAATAATTTTATTCTAGAGAAATCAACAAATCATAAAAATAACTTGTGTTATGGCCCGACAAATCATTTACGGCGACATTTGAGATTTTAAACTCATAGTATCCTATGCTTCTGTATACAATCAATCCGACCAACTTTGCCGCGATTTTAACTGTTGTCGGTAAGCTCGCCAAGAAAATTTCTTGGTTGATTCAAAATGAAATCTTATGGGGACGTCATAAAATCTAAATTTCGTCACTTAAAGAAAGTATTAGCCAATATAGTTCGTATGCTGTGTTGCTTACATTCACATTCGTATTATGTATAAATGGTAACATGTGGCTCACCGGCCCATTGTCAAAATCAAATGAAAAGCCAATGACGTTTAGAACAACAAAGTGTACGGAATTGTATGTGGAGAACAACTTTGTCGCCGTGTGCCGTACCAATTGTATTCCGGCCTTTTTATTTAATCTAAGCATTTTCTTGTCATGGCATAATTTAGTATGATAACTTTGAAAATCCTTTCATGTCTTATATATTTTAGAATCTCGAATTTTTTATATATTTTTCCCGAATCAAGAGGGTGGTTTTCCTCCAGAAAACTTTTTTTTCAGCCAAATATAAAAACAGTAAAGGACTAAAAATCACATAGGAACTAAATAATATCTATATACCAGCTATCTAAAGGCCGGAATACAATTTACGGCGACAATATTGTGCCCCACATACAATTGCGCAAACGTTATTGTTCTAAACGTCATTTGCATTTACAAACATATCACTTTGGCTTCGCCTGAAAATCGACTACTGTTTCAACTTATTATCACAGATATAAGCACTAATTTTTTTTTTCCAGAATTTTCTTTTTATTTTGTTTGTTTTATAAGAATAAATTGGCTGTTGTGTTAAAAATATTCAGTGGTTTTCTCATGGGCATTTATGGGTTACTAAAGAAGCCTCGAAGTTTGAATTTTTGAGAAGAAATTCATTTGGAGATTCTTACAGGGCCTAGAAATTGTTGCCACTAAAGTAAAAAAAGTTTAGAGCGACTTACTTAAAACTAGGGATGTCAAATTTCTGAAAAAACCGGTTTTCGGTTAAACTTCGGTTTAAACCGGGTCCAAAAAACCGGTTATTAAAACACCGAAAAACCGTCTTGTTCAAATTGGGTAGGCTAGGTCTTAGACCTAAAAAGAAGTATTTCTAACAAATCAGTTGCACGAAAATTGGTTTAAAATTATTTTTCCGTACAAAAAAAATGATCGGTTTTTTTGAACGGTTTTTGGCTTTAAAAAAAACTCCGGGTATAATCGTGCAAAAAAATACCGAAAAAAACCGGTTAACCGAAGCAAAAACACCGGGTAAACGGTTTAACCGGTTCTTTTTTGACATCCCTACTTAAAACACTAAACTTGTGTTAATCGTAACGGGAATCGAAACAGAAGCTACCAGTGTTTTCGACAAATCGATAGATACCCGTATTTAGAATTGAATTTCCAATAATTTTTACATGCATTAAAATCTGACTGGACCAATCCATGAACTCCGATTTATTTTCTCACTTTTTTTACATACCGCTTCAAAAGGTTATCGAATAACTTTTAAACACGTAAAACCTTGTCTACAAGTTTAGGCGTTTCATAAGCATAACGACGAAGTCATTTGAAAAAAAAAACTTTGATGAAAGACTTGGAAAGTCTTAGATATGACACATTATTTCATGTTTTTCTTTGGTGGAAAACTTTTCCAGTTTACTTTAATATGTTTTTTACGATATAGAAACGTATATACGTATATCGTATGTATACTGAATCACAAAATGTAATACAAATTTGAGATAAAATTTTATGCGTGTGTAGCATCAAAGAACATATAGAAAATTAGATTTTTCTTTTTTCCTTTCCTGATGTTTCTTATTTTTGTAGGCATAATGTTAAATTGCTTGTGTTAAGATATTCTTATCAACCGTGTTTATACTTTGTTTATTTTACAGCATACGTTGTATTTTTTGAAAGCACTCATCAATTTTTGTTGCATTTTTTTCGTATTTATGTATATTATTTCGAAATCCCATTTAGTGAGATGATTCAGAAAGGACGCTTCTTTTAAATTCAATTTAAAAATAAAAAATATTTTCACAAAGCACAAAGAATTGTTAAGCAAATGAGTGTGTATTACAAAATTTTCTTATGTGATAAGAAATATTTGTTGGTGATTTACTACAATATATTTTGTGAAATATGAAACTTTTGTTATTTGGGAGAATTCTACACTATTTCCACATATAGGTATAATAAAAGGAATTCTTTTCTCATATTAAAATGTTTCATCCAAAAATTAACACGAAAACTGATATCTGCTTAGATAAATACTAAATATCTTATAATAAAATAATAGCAATAATTATATGTCTATTTTTATTTTTTTCTCGATAACGGCATTGTTCGAAGTTTAAGTGAACGGCGAACAGTTGTATCAAAATTTCACTTTGAAGTCAAACTTTTCAATAAGATTTTTTTAAATGTATTCCAATTGGATTTTGATGTATGGGAGTTTTATGTAGAATCATATCCTAAATAACTTTTGTTTTTGGACTTATTTGATAAGATGCACCGTTTTTGAGATATTTGCAAAAAAAAACGTTTTCGTTCGTATGGGGGGTACCTCCCCCTAATGCTCCATTTTTGCCCATTAACGAACTTAGCCTTGCATTTTACGAAAAACGAATCTGCGTAAAATTTCAAGTCTCTAGCTCAATCCTTGCGCCCGCAATCCGCGCCACAGACGGACAGACAGACGGACGATCGAATGGACAGACAGACAGACAGACGGACGAACGGACAGATAGACGGACGAACGGATAGACAGACGGACGAACGGACAGACAGACGGACGAACGGACAGACAGACAGACGAACGGACAGACAGACGGACGGACGGACGGACATGCAAAATTCAATTTTTTTATCATTCTAAACACACTGGTGTAATTCATTTTTGTGTGTGATGACGGGATCTTGGCGTTACAAACGGTAAGGCAAAGTTAATACACTCTTTGGTTTCACCACACGGGTATAAAAAAGTACAAAACTGTGTTTCATAACAATTTGTACAGGTGTTGTCTGTTTAACTATTGTGATATGTGAAAAAAAACATATCTAAATAATGTAATGTACACTGAATTACAATTTTATCACTTCAATCAATACACTTATTAGATGTTTCAATAAATAGTATTTCAATAATTGGCGAAAAGTTACATATTGCAAAGAATGAAAAATGTGCATTTTGAAAACAAAAAAAAATGATTTTTTTAAAATTATTTCCATGTTAAAACTTACGTCGTACGTTAATACTAACCCCATCACTGTTAAAACTAGCACCATGATAGGGATTAATTTTAACAGATACCCTTTTTTCACGAAAGTGAATATTTTTCATATCTGACTACCGGATTGAAACTTTTTTTTTATTTCTTATCACAGCTGAATAGTTACAGTATGGTTAGAAATAAAAACAATGTCAAAAATATTACTTGTTTAAAAAAATAGCCTAATTTTGGACATTTGTTAGTAGTGGTCCCAGCCTCCCCTATTTGACGATTGGCTTCTAGCAATTGTAGCCTTTCTTATGTTTAGTTATAACATTCCATTTCAAAGAATTTCCTTGCTTTAACATAATAATTTAATATAATATGAATGCAGGGAGTGTTCCGAATCTAAATGCATGTTTTGCTACTAATCTTTTTGTTTTAATAAAAAAATTGCTTTAAATAGCGATGCTGTAAGTTTTTTCTTCAATGTCTCTAATTCGAATTCCATTGCAATTATCTCACTCGAATGTAATAAATACATAAATAAGTGATATCAGTCATTCAAAGAGCATGAAAACTTGTTCTTTAGCCTTACCAGTACATTACAGTCTCGTAAAATGATTTGGCGATCAGCAAAACTTAACAAAAATATCAGTTGTGATACCTTTCTGGTATATATTTAATTTCTTACATTATGCTGTTGGGGATATGTTTACAAAATAGCTATTTGGTGCAATGCTGCCGGTTTGCAGTATTGTTATTCGATTCTTCAATGAAACCACAATGCAATTTTATTTTCCATAAAAAGCGAATTCGATATTCAATAATTGCTAGACATGCTGTAGTTTTGATGTTATAGAATTTTTCTGCGATTTGTGAACCTCAAGGTGAGTTCAATAGCAAAGATTACGTAAATAAAGATAAGAAACCTAGAATAAAGGTCGTAAAAAATATAACCAAATGTTATATTATTTTTGTGGATGTTTTTACATCCGAAGTTCCTACAAATTTATAACAGTAACTCCTGCTACACAGCTGAAAAAACGGAGTCGATCACGCACCGAAATTGAGTTTGAGGGAGCGCATCACATTTCGGTGATAGGGAGTTCACAATAGTTCCCTGTATTGTTAATTTTCAACAGTTTTTTGGTGTTAAACCAACTTATCACTGTAGTTAAAAGATTCACTTCTCAAATTCTTTTTTTTTTTTGCAAGCATTCGAGGTGTTTTGATTTTTTCGTATTTTCAAAATTAATATTTAGTTATTAAGAACTTTTCTTACATGTCTCCACTGGGACTCGAACATGGGACCTCTCGATTTGTAAACCATTCGCCTTCTCAATAGGCTATGGGAGGCAATCGGTAAGCCTTTTCTAAACGTAAACACCCTTTACAATTGAAATACCTCCTAAAAGGAGTTCAAGTGTATTCTTTAATCCTTTTCAGAGTTAATTCAAAATTGAGGTCAAAACGGTGCTAAAATGAATAGTTAGTTCCTTAAAACAGAAATCTCAAAATAGCGCTACGGTTTTAAATTTCTGCGGAATCGTCCTCGGTGTTATTTCGTTCCCGGATTTTTTCGAGAGTGCACAAAAGCAGTGTCGTACGCCCGCAATGCGGTGAGACTCTAACGGAAAGGGAAATTTGAAAATTCGCTGCGTCAAATCCAGACTTCAGCTTCTTTGGAAATTGTGAGGCTGCCAATTTAAAAGTACATATAGGGGCGTATTCACAGTCGTTTTTAAACACCGTTTTTTAATTAATGAGTTGAGACTGACAGTTGCTATGGTTTTCCGTCAGTTTAAACTCATAATAAAGAAAAACTACACCCCATAGTTTTTCTATTAACAAAGTCAGTTGCACAAAATAGATTTCTTTTCGAAGGTTTTTATTTCTAGGCCCAGTACAAAACTCTAGGCGAATTTTGTCCCAAAGATTCGAAAATACAGGAATAAATCAAACTTTCAGTTTATAGACAAGTTGTTAAGGACACGATCTTAACTGGGATAAGTTTTTGCTGCCTTACCCGATTTTGGTAAAAGTACAGGAAAATTTTTCTTGTTCTGAGTTTCTACGTTTATTAAAACTTGTTACTTTTGAGAAAAAAATTTTGATTAATAAATATAAAATGGTGTTTAAAAATATCATCAAGTTTTATAGAAATAATAGACATAGCATGTCGTGACTTGAGACACAAGAATATACAATAATCCAGATAATAGCCATATGCAAGAAATTACAGTAATCACATTTGCTATAAAGATTCGCACACCGTAACGTGGTGTTCGATGGTAAATTTTCAATGTTTAAGAGTTCTAAGTAAGAGAAAAAGACCTAAACAGATCTGAAAGATTGTAATGAAAACATTCTCATAATGTCATAGAGCAATATCAGAGCTACACAAATGAATTTTATTAATAGCGCTAGAACACAGTTTGACCAAGTGTTCGGTTTTCTTAATGGTCTGATGATTTCTTAACTTAACTTTTGTTTGTGACGATAGCTTAAAGACTATTGCTCATATACAAATGCCATACTTCTGGTCTTAACGGTGTAATTGGTTCCACTGAACCTTCGTAATTTAACTTTTTTTTTATTGTAATATCGCTTAGAGACCTAAAACCACATCTAACAAAGAAGCAAACCAATTTACTGTTAGGGTCCCCGTCCGATTTTCATGTTTTCATCGGATTTGACGCCTTTCCAGAGATATTCAATTGCGGAGTATTTTCCTATTATATGTATGTATATATTATGTATTTTATTTTAGCTTGAATATAGCGTCTCTTTAATATGACAAAATATTCTGCTTAACGAAGTTTTCTGATTTTAACCCATTAATGCTTTCTTAAGATGACACTTAAATTTATTTTCTTAAATTTAGAATTTTCGTGTAAACTAAAAATTTTCTAGAAAATCGTGAAGGCTGTGCAGGGGTGGATCTTAAATAAAAACGTTTAGACCAAAATCTTTTAAACAAAAACTCTGACACTCAAGTAATAAAAACCAACGAACATTAAATGCTTTTTTAATCAAGTTTGTTTGTAAATATAATATACAGACAGTAAGAGGTTAATTTAACAATTTCTCTCCAAGTTGTAAGCACTGGTAAAGCGCACCATCCAGTAAACTACGGGGAATAAAGTGCATCATGCAGTAAATTCGTATTGCTTTTATGCTTTATTGAATTCACTTAGTTGCAAATTTTATGTTCATAAGACACTAGTATTTAACACATGTGTGCGAACTGCACTTTATAAAGAAAGACAGGCATCAAGTGTTTAGTGTTGAAGTTTGAAAAGATATATGAACTTTTTTTTTGTGAAACATTGAAAACTGTTCTTACAATGAATGTGAGGAATTTTGTAGATTTCTAACGCGTTGAAGACGTATTATCAGCATAAAATATTCGGTTACTAAAAAAACAATACAAATATTTATTTACACAGAGGAGTACCGTGTAAAGATTCCTAAAAATGTCATGTGGCGTTCAGAAAAAAGGGATCCAACCCAAAAGATCGAAATTTTAAAACTATTTTTCAAGAAATTTTTCATAAAAAATGTTTAAAAAGAGGGGGGGAGTGAAAAAAAAAATAAAACATCGTCCGATGAAATAGCATTTTGTGCCAAAAATTGTCTATTGTAATTCAATTGCTTTGAAACTCATCTTAATTTTCCGCAAGACTTAAAAATTTTAAAAGATTGTATAAAAAAGCTAGTAAGTCAATTTCAGGTTTTTTTTTTATAGTTTCAGCCAGAGCTTAGGGCAAGACCCTTTAATGCCGAGCTCAGGATAGTCGGAAGAACGAAAGATGTCGATTTATGTTCTCCTTGAACTTCTGCAGGTTATAGACCGGGGAACACATAGGATGGTAAATCGTTCCGCGGAATGAAGGAATTCCTAATGTTTTTTTTTAATTTTTTTTCCTTTTTTTACGTTTGAAAACAAATTATCCGTATTTTTTTGTTCTGAGGGAATGGCACCCGTTGGGCGGAGGGAAAGGTGGTCAAACCCAAAGAAAACCTGAAATCTTGAAGACTAATAATTTCTAATTTATAAGCGGTTTAATTCATTGAGCTCGCACTGAACATTTTGGAGAGGTAATGAGATAACTTTCCAAAAATGTTGTTCACATTTTTTTTAACTCTTAAAAGGGATGAATATTGCTGAGTGAAATTTTAAAATTAAGCTTACCCAATTTTTTCTTATGGAAAATCGTTTCATAACACCTTAAAAAGATTCCAGCAAAGTCTGAAGTCAAAATTTCCAAAATTGCCCGAGTTTCAGATCTGAAATTAGTTTAATTTAATTTGTAAGATATCCAGCGTAGTTCAAGTGGTAAAGTACTTGGCCCGTATTCCGGAGGTCGGTGCTTCAATTCCCGACTGTCGCACGCTGTGATTCAAGTTCACTGAACTTGCTTTACGAAATGAGTAGTGATAGATGTCGCTCCATCATCGGTCTAGATTGCTATCACGGCCTCTGCTGTTGATGCGTTGCAACGTAAAAAAATCCTTACAAATGTTGTAATTCTTCCATGGTTCGCAATCCATATGAAACTGTAGGTGCGAAGCAGGGAAGAAATTGTTATGAAACCTCAATTGAGGAGGCCCAGGCTCACCGAGTGCTGTTGTAGTGCTAAAGATGACGATGAATTTGTAAGAAACTAGAAGTAACTCCACTATTTTTACTGATTAAGTAATTAATAAACAGTGTTTTCGAATTTCTCGTTAGGAAATTTTTTTTATGATTTTCTCGAAAAGGGCGCTTCGTAGCAAAAAAATGTTAAGGTTAAACCTGGAATATTTTATATAGCTCTTCCACACATTACTATTTCCGCCATTCTACCTTATAAGTAAAAAAGTTTTTTGCGACTTTTGTAGGGTGCCAAATTCAAAAGCTGTAGAAAATTGAATAGCGAAGTAACGGAAAAGTTAAATCGGTGGTGGTATTAGCTTCAAAATATTTTATTAAAAGATACATAAAATGCTCAACGATAGGTCTAAAAATAATTCTAATATAGTCCATCCCCATTAGAACCTGGAAAAAACTAAAGAGAACATAATTCGTCATTTCATAGCTGTTACTTCAATATCCGGAGCTGTGATTCGTCATCAATGGACCTTCCTCTAAGCACCGGTTGTATCTATAAAAATAAACAATCGTTTTTCAGTTTTTTTTTCTGTGTACAAACATACTAAAATGAACTGTGCGTGCGTCACTATTTTTCAATGCAATCATAGCCTATTTTGTAGTATAATCAAAGTGTAACTGGTCACATTAGTCTTTGGACCGATTGTTTGAATAAAGAATGTATAATGGGTCGAACTTCACATATGCATTAATTTCCTGATTCCTGTTGTTTACACATAATGGATGTCATAAAAACTTTTGTGGAACATTTTTATTAGATTTAATAGAAAAATTTATTCTCCCAGGTGACATCTAGTCAGATTCGCGAATCGAGTTTTACAAACAAAAGAATCAAAAAATTATATTCGCAAATGAATCAAAAATAAAATTCACGCGGAACGATTCGAAAAGAGTGATTATGCGTACCGTAATTGTAGCACACCAAGTAGAAAGTAGACAATTGACGAGATATACTAAATACTTCATAATCTTCTCTAGAGGATTAAAGTGTTCATTATTATAAATTTTAATTCGTTTAAGATTCGAGAGTTGTTTTACGTAGAATTTGGGATCAACCCTTGAGCCTCTCCACGGTAAAAACTGGAGTCTAATTTTAAGACTTTTTTTCCTACATATAGGTCAACACCTTTTTGAGCCTATAAATCAAACTTTAAAAGTTTGAAATTATTTTCCTTTTAAATAGTATTATCCGGTCTAAATTTAAGGTATTAAAATTTAAATTTTAGTCTAAAAAATCTAAAAATTAGTTCCAAATTTCTAAAAATTCTCAAATTAAAACCTTATGGTTTAAGTTTAAGATGTCTGAGTCTTAAATTAAGACTGGAATGGTTAAAAAATAGTCATAAACTTCTAAAATTCGTGAATTATCCGGGTAAATAAGACTATCCGGTCTAAATTTAAGACTTAAAAGTTTTAATTTCAAACTGAAATTACTAAAAAGTAGTTACAATTTTCTAAAACTGACTCAAATTTAGACTTCGAAGTTTAAATTTCAAACCTTTTTTTTATGTTTATCAGGAGCTTAGGCAAATTCCCTCTAATGCCGAAGTGTTTAGGTCCATGAGCAGAAAAGTTCCAAATTCAAATTCAAGCCGAATTATTTTTGCCCTGAGTGGGATTTGAGCCACTGCTCTTTGGATCACAAGGCAAGCACTTAGCTGACTGAGCCATCCACGCCCGCAAATTAAATTCTTAATATGTATAGAAAATATACTCAGACTTCTAAAATAAACCAATTCCAGACTTTACTTTCTAAATTTTAGAATAATGAGTTTTAATTATAGGCTGAAATGATTAAAAAGTAGTCACAATTTTCTAAAACTGAATAAATTGTAGACTTTGAAGTTTTGTTTTTAGACCGAAAAGTCGAATTCGAGCATCGCGACTTTTCTAAAAATTGACCGACCGACTGATGAATTTGAAAAAGAAAAATAAACTGAAAAGACTAAATATTAGACAAAAAGTTTAATTCAATTTTATCCGAATTGAAGTAAAACTTACAAGGTTTAGTTTTCATACTTATAGGTCTAATATTTCGATTAAAAGTCTAGAAATAAGGCGGAGAGGTTTAAAACAAATTTTTAAGAAAGAAAAAGTTTACTTTTTAAACTATAGTCTTAAAAATAAACCGAAACTCACTAAATATTAAACTTTTCGACTAAAATATACTCTAAACTTTCAAAAAGTTTTAAAAATAGAGAAAATAGTTTAAAATTTCACTAAACTTTCAAAAGTTTAAAAAATAGAAGGAAAAAGTCTTAAAATTAGACTCCAGTTTTTACCGTGTAGGCTTTCTGGGACGCTGCAAAAAATATTTCACACCAATCGACGTTTAAAAATGTAAAAATAAGTCCATGCGGATTTAAAATTGAAAAAAATTCGGATGAAATCGATTTCACACCGTCAATTTTTTCGCTGTGTATTAACATTAGTTGCGTTTTTTTAATGTTCTGAAGCAGTTCAGAACAAGCCGTCCATACAAAATCCTGCACCACCTTTTCATCTTGGACAGCGCTTGGAACAAAGGGGAATTTTATACGGTAATGTACGGTAATGAAATGCTGCTAACTTCAACAAAATAAATCTGACATTTTATTCTCAAATGAGGATTTTCTGTTGGTGGTTCTTTGGTTCTGTTCGACAGCGAAATAGTTTTAATCATGAGAGATAGCGAATCGTGATTATATCAAGAAAATATAGCAGTAACGGCCTACTGATGTAACCAACGTGAAGTTAGTTGCGATTCGAACTCGATGAAATTTCCCACTTACTCTGGATAGTTTTTTTAATGCTCTGTGTTCTAGAACATTAAAAAAACGCAACTATTGATTGGGAAACAAAAAGTTTAGTTGAATTATGTACACTTACCTTATATATTAACATTTTTATATAAATATGTCCCATTTATTGTTTCTTTTGTATACACCATTTCAGAAGGTTTGAAAAGTTATTTCCTAGCGAGCGATTTCATTCAAAGACTCAAAATATATATTTTTTTAAATTTAAATTGAATTGAATTAGTAATTATAACTTGATGATTTAGCTGTAATTTATGTATAGGTAATAGATTCGTATTTTTATGCGACATATTTTCTTATCGAATATTTGCATATATTTCCTGACCTTATTAACTTATGCTTTGTCAACAAAGTGGATATTGGTCAATTTTGAAACACTTCAGATTATTTTTGCTGAATGTTTAATTTAACAAATAAACTCAGTGGTAGTTTTGTGTTTCATTCGGTGATTTAAAATATTAAATCACAGAATGAAAAACGAAAGCCAAAGTGTGCATCCTATACAGGAAGTAGGATGATATGCACATATAATCAGCATTTATATTCTTGTAAATGAAAGGAAAAGTTTTTCGTAGATTCGTTATATGATGTTATACGCGTAGAGTGAAAAAGTCCAACAAAGTTTTCTTTCATTGGACTACTACATATGTAATAGCATCAAACTTTTTGACAAACTTTTAATGTGGGCATTAGACCTTGTAGCTTTTCGTTATTGATAAATACACAAGTTTTACGAAAACCAGCTAATACAGAGAAGAGCAATTAACACAGGGAACTTATCTGGAGATAAAATCTTTGAAAACATTACTATTTTCGGTCCCTTCCATTTTTTTTTGTATAACGTATTTAAGGTCGAAGTTTTATCGAATCGAACAAAGAACTTTATAGCTAGAACGACTAATATGCAATTACATACGGATATGTTTTTCAAGAAAGAAAAGTTCGAAAACTCTTTTCGATTTCTCGAATCGGTTTTTTTTTTGCTTATATGAGAACGAACATTTTCTGTTCATACTATTGTCGGGTCGCTAGTATATATTGTATCTCTGAATTTTTGAATTAAAAATTTATACAATAGTGAATCAATACCATTTTTTTTGCGAATCACATAAAAAAACTAATAAGTTGATAAATGTAGGGTGGCAGGCCTGAAAGTATCACTTTTTAGATTATCCAAAAAATCTCAGAAACTAAAGGGTCTTTCAATAAGGACGCTCGAAGTTTGTTAGATTACAGCGGCCATGTTGTTAAAGCAACATATGTCAAATTTGTTGTGAATTGTTCAGTAGTGTATGACAAACAGAGCTGGGCAAAATACTCAGTACATCAGTACCAGTACCAGTACCAGTATATGGTACTGGTACTGAAATAGCATTTTCAGTACCAGTACTTAATTTACTGGTACTTAACACCAGTACCAGTACTTTTTTGTACTGGTACTGTAAACAAAAATCAGTACCAGTACATAAAGTACTGAAGCTGATTTCAAGTACCCGTACTTTTCAAAAAAAAGTGTTAAACATCTATTGGCCTTCGTTGTAGGCGTATCCACGTCTTTTGGCCGTCTCTACGAGACAGACACCGGCTTTTTATTTTAAAAAAATTTAAGAAAACAAATGTTAGAATATAAAAAAAAATCAGCATATTCATATGCAAACTATTGCATGACGTACTCTTCAAACTAATTGTGGAAGTAACTTTAATCCCAAACGTTTTTCCACGAAATATAAAAATGATCACTTTTTCGTATAAAATAATGTTTAATACCACTCCAACCACTCTAAACCACAATTAATATTCCTGAGCTTAGGGAAATTAATTGTGTATTTTTGACTTCAATTTAGTCAAAAAACCATTAGACAGTTTACAATTACAACAAACATTACATCAAACATTATTCTATACGATGAGCATAAATTTTCTCGATTATTGACACTTCAAAATCACCGCGGAAATTTATCAGGCTGCTGCAAATTATTTTCCATAAAAATTTTGATATTTCATTTGGCAAATGGTAAACTTATGCGGTTTTCTCAGTTAAGAGCTATTTCCGCGAGTACATGTAAAGTGCAAACTTTGATTTAATTCATGAAAAAATCGCCTCTCATGTATTGAAAAACTTGCAGTATTTTTAAAGTAATGCAGTATTTTTAAAATTCTGAAGTGCGTACTGGTTTTTCCAGTACCAGTACTCAGTACTGATACTTGTTTTTTCCAGTACCAGTATTTTAGATAGAGAGAAAAACAGTACCAGTACCAGTACCAGTACTTGTACTGGTACTGGTACTGGTACTGTATTTCTCTGTATCTAAAATACTGGTACTGATTTTTTCCAGTATCAGTACCAATGTACTGGTACTGCTTTTGTACTGCAGTACAAAAAGTACTTAAGTACGCCCAGCTCTGATGACAAATCACCATGCAAGGTTATAGGGTTGAACATTGTGTACAAATCATAAAATTTTATTTTCAAAATCAGTGCTCCGTTTGAGAAACGTTTCGCGCAAAAAATCATCTTTAGCGACGAAGGTCCTTTTTGGCTGGATGGATATGTGGATAAGCAAAATTGTCGGATTTGGCGATACCAGTCCGCATGAGATACACCATGCATCCCGAGAAAGTCACTGTTTGGTGCGGATCTTGGTCTGGCGGAATCATCTTCCAAAACTTCTTTCAAAACGAAACTGGCATTGATTAACTTTTTGTGGCCTAAACTGGATGATATGAATACCGACAACATGTGGTTCCAACAGGACGGCGCTACATGCCACACAGCGCATGCCACGATGGATATCCTGCACGAGCGATTTTAGAGCATGGTTATGTCGCGTGGCGGCGACGTGAACTGGCCACTTTAAACTTCTTCTTTTGGGGATTTCTTAAATCGCAAGGTCTATGCGAATAAACTGCAAACAATTATGCCCTCAAAGCCAACATAACAAACGACATCCAGCAAATTCAGCTAGATTTATGCGACAAAGTAATCGAGAATTGGACGTCCCGAATACGTGCCGCCAGAGTCGGACATTTGAACGACGTTATATTCCATATGTCATAAAATATTCTTTCAAAGAAAAAAAAATTGAGTGCATACCTCACACACAACTCGTTTTATTTACATTTAAACATAACAAAAGCTATAATTGCCAATCTGGCAATTATTGAAAACCCGAATGGTGATTTAAGTGAACAGCGAACAGTGGTATCGAAATTCCATTTTGAAGTCAAACTTTCCAATAAGATTTTTTAAAATGTATTCCAATCGGATTTTGATGTATTGGAGTTTTATGTAGAATCATATTCTAAATAACTTTTGTTCTTGCACTTGTTTGATAAGATGCACCGTTTTTGAGATATTCACAAAATACGATTTAATTCGTATGGGGGGTACCCCCTCCCCTAATGGTCCATTTTTGTCCATGAACGAACTTAGCCTCGCATTTTACGAAAAAAAGGATCTGCGCAAAATTTCAAGTCTCTAGCTCAATCCGTGCGCCCGCAATCCGCGCCACAGACGGACGGATGGACGGACAGACGGACAGACGGACAGACGGACAGACGGACAGACAGACAGACGGACAGACGGACAGACGGACAGACGGATAGACGGACAGACGGACGGACAGACGGACGGACGGACATGCTAAATTCAACTTTTTTTTATCATTCTAAACACACTGGTGTAATTCATTTTTTTGTGTGATGACGGGATCTTGGCGTTACAAACGGTAAGGCAAATCTAATATACCCTTTGGTTTCACCATACGGGTATAAAAATCGAGCGTCCTTATTGAAAGACCCTTTACTGAGCCAAATGCTACAGAATTTTGCAGTTATCAAGCTTACTCAGGTACTAACACCAGAAAAAAGTTACAATTTTTAATACGTGCTGTTCCACTAGCACGATTTCGGGAGTAAATTGTGAACCCCACGGGATAAAAACACTATCCAAAAGTCGCGCAAAATATAAAATTTGTTTTAAAATACAATTTTTCTCTTGATAGAAATTAAATAAAAAAATTTAAACAAATAAACGAATTTTATGCGAAAAAATTTTTAAAAGAGGATTTCTTATACTATATAGCACCTTTAATCTCATATTTTGCTTGTACTAAAAACTTAATTTTTCGAAAGCAACAACAATCTGGGAACTAAAATGATACCTTTGAGTATAATCGAATCCAGATTTACAGTGGATTCTATCCACATTTACAGTTTTTCTAACGGACTTATAGCTTTCAAAGAAATCAAGGTGTCACTTTTTCTCCCTAGCACTGTTAACTCTCTCTCTGCCCTACCCTACCAATTTATGCGCAGTTTTCCGAAATTAGATTTTTTTTAAGAAAAAACATCAATTTTCTTAATTAAGGACTGTCTATAAAATCCGTCACGTTAATTTTCACATTTCTAACACCCTCTTTTCCAGGTCGAGATTTTTCACACTTTTTTTTATCATTTTAGCGCACACTCCCTCAAACGTGTAAACTCCAAAAAAAAAGTATAAAGGAATGTTATAATAGTCCAGGTGAATTAGCTTCAGGCCAACAGTTGTTGCAGTTGTAAATAATCGAAAATATTAATTCTTGTACTAAGTTACGTAGGTATAATAAGAGCATGCTTATAAGCTGTTACTGGCTAACATTTGGCCAAAATTTTCTCTTAAGTTTTCTAGAAAACTGTCAATTACTTGAAACATAGTATTACTAACCATGGAAGTTAGATATTAAAAAAGTGGCATTACAACAGAAAGCGATATATACTAACGTCTTATAGTTTCTTGCCCATATCGAGAGATTCCAATTTCCAAGAATGATTATAAATATATATATGGACTGGTTTGCAGCACTCAATGGCTGACTCAACTCCATAAAATGCGTTTCAGTGATAAATAGATATTCTGGAAAACCTTATGAATCTTTTTAAATATTTGTTCGGATATACATATTGACAAAATTTAGATATCACCGCTTATAAGGTTAATGTGTTTGTTCTTCAATAACATCGAGAATTTCCCTTATTGTACACTCAGAAAAATGTCCAGGTCAACTTTTTGTCAGGTTAACTCTGACCTTACAGAGGTTTCTGTAAGCCAGCTAGCGGTCAGAGTTAACCTATCTAAGGTCAACTCGTGCAGCTCCCAATGCCCTACTTCACCTGCTGGTGGCTTAATTTCAGAGTTTCTCCGACCACAGGTCAACTCAGTTTTACTTGCCCACATGCAGGCGAACGCGCGCCTGCCGGAGGCCAATTACGCCGTATGTAGGTCGTCGAGTTAGCCTCCATTTTTCTGAGTGTATGGTGGTACATACATATACAGTAAACCCTGTACAAGCCGCACCCTCTATAAGTCGGAAACCTGTCCAAGCAGAACATTTTTCAAGATCCCGTGATTTTGAAGACTTTTTTCATTCAAAATGAACCTGTGTAAGCCGAAACCTGCTTAATGTGAACGCGGACAACTGTCTTTCTAGATAAGCCGGACAATTTTTTTCAATCATATTTTTTTGGCGCCTATGTGAGAATCATATTTAACTTACAAGGAACATACGCGAAGTGGCCGACTCGGATTTTGATTAAATTTACATATGTGAAAAAAGTGAAAAATAAGAGGCACGTGCTTTTTTTTTTATCGGCAATCATTCATGTTTAGGGTCCTTTTTGCCTTTTAAAAGTAGGCAAATTTTCGTTTCTTTCCTTTTTTGATACAAAGAGTTGTCCGATTTCAATGAAATAAAATCTAAAAAAAAAATTTGATAAAATAAAATCGAAAAAAACATTCATAGGCTAGTGAATCAAATTTTCGACCACTACCTTTTGCGCCCGACTTCATTGGATTTGAGTAAAAAGATTTCACGACTTGAAACATCATTCAAAATTTCAAAAATTTCTAGAGTAAAACACCCTATTTTGATTTCGAGTTACATAGAACTAAAATTTAGTGAAAATAAAAAATGCATGATTCTATCAGTGTTAACTGTGTTAAATCTAAATCGTGTACCGTGCAAAAAGAGAATTGGGTGTACTAACTATAACAATGTTCAATAAAAAACTACTTATTTAGTTTTGTTAAAATTATATTCTTTGAGTAATTTCGAGGATTTTGAATATGTTATTGAAAAAAAAGTCGACAAAAAATCAAGTTACACCAATGTTAGACAATGAAACCTGTATAAGCCGAACCCTGGATAAGCCGAAGCATATCTAATAGCCCTACTCCACTTAAGATCAAATGGTCTCAAAGTTGTGTAAATGTGAGAAATAGATAGGCTCATGTATGGAAAAGAGATCGGACATAACAACTGCAGGAAAAGTCGGACACAGCACAATTTATCGTACAGTAGACGTCCAGTATGTCTATATAGCGAACGGCGAAAAATGTTGCTATTCTATATAACAAATGTGTGTAAAAATGGCATACAATTACGCTACAGGCAAATCTCGATTATTTGAACATCCTTTATTTGAATTCCCAGTTATTTGAACCAACCATTTTGTTTTGTTCATTACCTCTAATATTTGAACTTGTGTTCTATTATTTGAACTTTTCTAAAAAAAATGCCGTCCGAATGAAACAAACCGAAAAAAATGAAAAATTTCTCAGAATTGATAATTACGCAATATATGAATGAAATTGAGAAATTACCAGTTACCGGTAAAAACGTAAATAAAATAGTCAGGGTATTCACAGTCGTCTTTTAAATTGCGGGTAAATTTACCGCTCGGTAATTCAGTCAAATTTAACAGATTTTTACCGAGACGGTAACTTGGTTCATGTAAAAATGAATTACCGGATTCGGTAATTGTATACATACCTTGAGTCGTGTTCAACTCACACACGACTTATTCGGTATCAAGAATCAACCGCGGGTGGCGCTAGTAATGTTTTTAGTTGTCAAATTTTCTCGCTGGTTATCTCATCGGACTGCAATTTTTTTCAATTTTGATAGCCGTTGCCGCAATAGCAATTCAAAAGAATACATCAAACATGGATTTAAAGGTATGTGACATATTTTACAATCAAACTCGCAGTTCATGATTTGGTCACGTATCAAATAAAAGCGCTGTTCTCAAATCTGTGCTGTGGGATGTTCACAGCAGAATATTTTCAGTCTTTTGACCGAAAATACCGAAAATTAAAATAGGATTGTGAATACCCTCAGTATTTGATTACTTAAGTATGCGTTACTAGGAGATTTTTGTGTTGCGATTATTTGAATAATTCGATTTATTGAACTACGCTTACGCCGTTCAACCAAAACGTACGCTGTTTAGCCGCAGTACGCGAGAATGGTTTTTAAAATTTTACTATGATCCCAGTAAATTTTGCTAGGATTACTGTTATTTCAGTTTTCCAGTATGAGAATTTTACTGGGAATACAATCTGGGAGGAACAGTAAATTTAATTTAGTGGGAGAGAACAGTAAAATTTATTTTACTTCATCGCGGTTGCCATTTTACTGGGCTCTCAGTAAAATCTGGTTTAGAGTAAACACAATGATTGTTGGACACATAATTACCTGCATAGTTTTTACTTAAAATTTTTAAACATTCGGTCGATTGAAGATTTATTTATGGTTACATTGCTCTCATGAGTTGAATGACGCGAAAATAGTGAAATTTACATAAATGACGCTATTTTAAATTTAAGCATTACTAATATATTTTATTGTGAACAAATGATTCATAAGTGGTAATCACCATTAATTGTTAAATTTCATTTCTTTTCAGGTGAGTAATATCCGATCCAATATCACATCACATGGTAAGATAGTCATATTGATGCAGAATGGCAATAGAAGAATTATGAGTAGCGGCACCTTTTCTAAACAAAATTAAGTTAAAATCTCAGTTTTTTTGGCGTTTAAATACTCCCAAGGAGCACAAAATCCTGAGAAAATTTTCACGACATCTAGATGGGTGCAAACGGCCCTAAATTGAATAATCCCGAGAAAACATGCCTAAATCCGGGACTATCCCGTCTAATCCGGGACGGATGGCCATTTTATGAACTTACAAAGTGGATATAGTGGAAAACATCTTCATTATGATTTTTTGGTCAGATTCTGTATTAATGAAAGTACATTACAAAAAAAAAATTCTGGCACTACTATTAGTTAGATAATAATGGAATTGGTTACAACTACGATTTTTTGCATCATAACGATCGGCCATCGGGTATAAAATGATGTAAGGAAATTTATCATATGCCGAGATTTATAAGAAAAATTTAAAATCGTGTATTATTTATAATTTACATAATGGACACAACATTCTGTAAAATTATCGCGACTGTCTAGCTTATTCCAGTACAAACTTTTTTTTTTGCGGAAAGCCAAATGCTGTAAGTAAGAAGATTCTATTGCTATTGGTGAGCGATTACAAAATCATGAGTTGCAGAAAATTATTTTAATAGAATGAAATAAGATATTTTAACAGACCTTGGAAATATAAGATAGGTCAAGGGAAGAGAGTAAAATAGTTTTACTTACTTAAAGAAATAAAAATTTAATAAATAACTTTTTATGGTTTTTATTAGAAGCCCTTAAAAAGCTCAAGGCAATTGAAAAAAAAAAGAAATGTTCTTATTCTTTTTTTTACGAAGCGGACAATATTCAGGACTTAACTTTTGTCACATTTTGATGCCGTGGTATTGGGCATGGCAAAAGATTATGATCCGATATTGAAATTTAAATTTTTTTTTATGAATCTTCAAAAGGATAAAACAGTTTTACCTATACTATTGTGGCAAAATCTACAAATTTGATATTAAAATTTCTAGAAGAACACTATGACTGTGTTTACATTAGGACTCATTTTGAGGCTGCACGTCATTCCTAATTTCTCTGTCGTGTGCACACGGTTCGCTTCATTTACATTCGCTAAACCGGTTTCATCAACAAAACTAAACGAAATAGGTCTCAACAACCAGACTCAAACCGGTTTGCGACTGAAAATTTTAAGTGAATTTAAATTTCGTTCGCTCTTTTTGATTTCCCTCCCCACTGCGTCCCTCACCATCACTTGGCCGGAGCGAAACACTTGCCGCCTCAAAATGAGTCCTAATGTAAACACAGTCTATTTAATCTTTCAATCTATTTGTGCCTGTTCACATTGGTTGAAATAGTCCGCCTAAATAGGACAGAAACTGGCAGGATAGGACAGAAATTAGGGCAAGGTAATAGGACAGAAATCTAATAGGACAGAAATTAGGGCAAGGTGAGGAAGTGGGACTGCTGATAGGAAAATCATCCTCAAAACTAAAAACTCCATTCTCAGAGTTCCGCCTGTCGTGCTCTGATTGGTTGGTTGCCACACTGAATGTGTTCCATTGTCATTATTGTTTCGGTCGTCGTCGATGCAACACGTCGCAGAGCAAGAGGCAGCCACGTATTACTTGCAATTCTTTAGAAATGTTCCGTTTCTCAAATGTTTCACGCCAGTCTGATTGCTCACAGCTACTGGTTCAAATAGTCTCAATCTGAACATGAGCAATATTTCATCCGTCCTATTTAGGCGGACTATTTCAACCAATGTGAACAGGCTCTTTGATCCTAATTTTACTAAATAGAATAGAAGGGCGGAAGCCGATACAAGATGGAGGTGGTCCTCGAAACCTTAGTTACATAAAATTTATTTTCCATTTGATTTATTTTCTATTTGAGTAAACAACCATTTTCCGTAAAATTTAATTAAATTCGAACTCATAGAGCTTAAAGTATAAAATATGATTATCTTCGCGTCCAAGTAACTTTCATGTAAATATACATTATTTGTACATTTTTAAACGTTTTTATTCGATTGAAAGACGAATGTAATCTTCAATTTAATTTTTGCTTTTAATATGAAAATTATAAGCGAAAGTGGAATTCTATTCTTAATTTTGCACATTCCGGTGATGGAATAGACGAAAAACGTGAAAGTTAAATACCTGATAAACACCAAACCAGTTTTACTGGTTAAGAGTTACATGTGAAGCATATTTTATATATGTTGAAGAGGGCAGCCAATGCTAACGATTACGTCAGTGTAGTAATCTATCGAATTCTGAGAATAAGAGAGTCCGTTAACTTAGTTATAGTGCTTACCTCCATGACTTTGATACTGACCAGAGTTCTAATCAATCTCCCAATGCATTCGATGCCTTTTAGTAAAGATATTCAACATTGATAGTTTTTTTTGATACACAGCCGACTTCTAAGCTAGACAATGCAGTTAACATTTTCTTTGTTAAAAACTCCCTAGAATTATGCTTGACGCCGTGTTTGCGGTCATTGCTACCAAACATTTTTTAGTTTCTTTTTTCCTTTTCAATTTCTTTTCCCTTTGTGCTGTTGTACAGCACAACAGTAGGTACACAGCATTTTCTTGACTTCACCGCCAGGTATATTAATACGAACGAATAATAACCTTTTATCATCTGATGAGTTTATTTTTAAAGGAGAATGGGCTAGAATTTACACAAGAAAGAATTTGATATGTTAGACAAATGCGTTTTATACAAAAAAAAATTTTACATTCGAGAAGAAAAAACAATATTAAAATCTTAAAACTATATAGGTGAACTTTAGATTATTCTATTAACTCTAATTTTTGCTTGTGATAAAATAGTTGTTGATAGAATAACATAAATGGATAGAAAACGGATCGAGCCAAACATTTTTGTGGAGCTTTTTAAAAATTTATGTAAATCAAAAGTAGCTTCCCCTCGCATAAGACGTATATTTAATAAACTTACAAAGAAAAAAATGCTGTATGTATTCACTGTGGATGTTTGAATGTTGGTGATTTACTCATTTTTGAGTTTGAGATATCAAGTTGGGATTGGCGCTAAAATAAGGGTAATGACAGGAAGAACTTTTCCCGGATTTTTTTTTCTCACCTGATTTTTCTTTTCGATCGAATTTTTTTTTCATCCAATCAAAATGGCAACACTGGGTAAGATGGGTAAAATCACAGATATCGTACTACTAGATCGCGGCACTCGAACAATTCCATAGCAAAAATATGGGACAGCGTGACTATGGTTGTCTCATTTTTTCTTCGAACTTTAGTGATGTCAGATGTTCGAATCAACAAACTCAATAACACTTGAATTATATGTTTTACGTCGAACTCATAAGACATACACAGGTTGCAAGCATTTTTTAGGGAATTGTATTAATGTATATGGCAGCTCTGAATATTAATATGAATAATCGGTATAGGGATTGAATAATATTCCGTCGGGGACCTGCATAAGCATTTTTTCCAGAATTTTAAATTCCCAGAATTACTAGCTTTGTCCTTTTTTTTCGTCATAGCTTTTAGGCGTTTCAGTGGCCCATTTGAGATAGTAAATGGCTTGATCTAGTAGTACGATATCTGTAGGTAAAATGAGACAAATGACAACTGCTAGTATTTTTTACATTTTAATGAAAATATCTCAATAACGGTAAAATATAGCGAATAACTGTAAGCAGAAAAAGAAGGCGGACATTTTGTTGGCGGACAGTACGATTTCGAGATAATCACAAAAAACTGGTGTGATATTACGCACCGCATAGCGAAAAAGTTCAAACTTACCAAGCGATCTTATATCGTGTGTCATTTACATGAGCTCTAATTTTGCGGAGACCGCATTGTTACGTAATACAATGGGTGATGTGAATAAAAAAATAGCTTCTCCTAAAACTGATGTTTTGCAGACTGCATTAGCTAAAAAACATCAGTTTTAGCAAAAGCTATATTTTTAATCACATCACCCAATATTAGAGCTCATGTAGATAACATATGATATAAGATCGCTTGGTAAGTTTGAACTTTTTCGCAATGAGGTGCGAATTCGTATTCGGTGTGCAAGTGTCTAACTTGTTTTAAGCGTTTGTTTCGAGTTAAGCGTTTCTGTCTCTGTTTCGACCAAAATAAATGACAGGGCGAAACAGAGAAAGCGAATACCACTTTTTCTTCTAACTCGAAACAAACGCTTGAAACAAGTTACGGACTACCACTCCTGATTCTTTTTCTAGTAAAAGAAAAAAGTGTAGGAAATTTTACTGTCTCCAACTTTTGTCTCATAGAAGGCTATTGAAAAATGCGTAGTTTCGGAGTAAATAGCAAAAAACGAAATTGCGATTTTTAAAAAGCCACAGTTTTGGTTACTTCCGGTTAACGGATTTTCACCAAAATTTACTAGGATCGTCCAACTCCACAATCAAACATCCCTGTCTAATTTCATGGTTCTTATTATATTTGAAATAAAATCATAAAACGCAAAAATACGTCGAAATTACGTATAGAAATAATGTGATATAACTTAAAATCATTGCGAAAACTGCGCCGCAGGTGAAAACTTTTATGGATCCAAATATCCCTTTCATTTGATGGCTACAAAATTCTCTTGAGACTAAAACGGAGTTTTTTTTTAATATGGTCGCTTTACTGTTTGGAAAAATGTTAATTATTCTTTCTAGTGGAAACTGGGATCTGTGTAGGTTCAAATGGCTATTTACAACCCTGGTCCTACATACCCTATGTTTCAACGAACCCTTTGTGTTTAAAGGATTTCTCGGCAAATGAAACTTTTGTATACGGAGAGAAATAAGGATATACGAGATAGTGGACTCTTATGCAATGATTCCCTAAAAATAGGGAATTTTCCTATAAATTTGGGAAAATTTCGTATTTTTCGGCATGATTTCCATTTGTTTAGGAGTTATTACCAAAATATTTCACTGTTTCGTATACAGTAATCCATCGAATTGCGCGGTAGATACGTGCCACAAAAAGAGCGCGCACTGCGAAACCGCGCACTGTGAACCCTACTTTGTATGAAATTTTGGGGTTAGATCCCAGATATTGGGAAAATTCAAAAAAAAAAAATAGAAAAAAGTTTTTATTTAACGACATATTTAAAGCAATACAAAGATATGATATGTATTACTAATCTTTTTGAAAAATTAGTGATTGATTACCCGATTTTTGTTTTTCATTATGCATTTCTACGTATGGGGCTAAAGCGGCTGTCAAATTTCACCGAAATTTTAAGGCACGCTCCATATCAGGGTCCATATTAAGAGCTTCTTGTTAAAGTTGACTACCAAGCATTAAAAAATTTGCCAGTTTTTCGTGCGTAAGGTTTTTCTTTCTTATAATCTCTATAACTTCACTTTCATCATTTTCGTCGCTATAATTATCGCCGAACTGTGTTAAAATATCGTCAGCAGTCATATTTTCTTCATTGCTTGCAAGGACTTCCATGATATGTTCTGACTCTAAGTCTTCAAATTCGTCCCCATCAATTGTCTTACCTAATGTCCCAATTTCCACTAAATATAAACACTAATATAAGCACGAAATTACCAAATATGTACGAAGATACCAAATTACCAGCTGATTCCTTCTTGTCGGGGATTCACCAAAATGTATATTCAGAACATGTTTTTTAAAACGAAAATTATAAAAAAAAACCGCGCAGCTGCGAAATTTTAACCGCGCAGTTCGAAATTTTGGTATTAAAAACTTAACCGCGCAGTTGCGAAACCGCGCAGTTCGAGGGATTACTGTATTCCTATTTTTGGAATTATCTTTGGCATAAACAACTCAAATGCCTTTTCTCATCTTTTGTCGAAAAATGTCTCGATTCTGCATGCGAAAAGACATTCGTTGAAAATTTTCTTGTGTAATTTCTTTCGACTCGACACGGGACTGGTATGTATTATACAAGTTTATTTACTGGACTAGCTAATTTTTTCTTAAAGTTGAATGTCAGTTAGTAGCTTTATGCATTCTATTTGAAAACTGGTTCGACTGAAAATTGAATCGCAAAACGCCTTTCGAACCAGCCATGATTTACCTAACTGGCAGAATTTAAAGATTTTTGATGAAAAAGTTTGCAAGTTTATGATTTTTTCTTGGGCCGCATTCATTATCGTCCTAGGCCGCATGCACCGGGCATCAGATTGAAAAAGGCTAATTTAGACGATGTACAAAGTGACTTTTTGGCCGATTTTTCGAAAAAATTGCGTATGTACTAAATGTACTGCTGGTACAATTTATTTATTATTCGTATTATAAATAGTTTGGCAAAATCAATATACGTGCCCAATTTATTGTTTCTTCATATCGTGTGTATGCAAATTGATAACAAATCTATCAATACCTTTCTTAACATTAGAATAGTAAAATAAATTGTGTTTGTGTAATATATCAAAACTCATTATGCGGTAAATTTTTATTAAAAGTGAACTACTGCTACCCCTTTAAGTGTATGATTTGAATAACAATACCATTTTCTCTCATATATTCAATCAAAAAGTCCTTTTCAAACAAAATTAGTCAACTTATTGTCCTTTTTGAAATAAATCTTTCACACTCGTCTCTTATTTTCAGCATAAGAAAAATAATCCCTTTGAATACCTTTATCCGGTTTTTGTGGAGGATAGGATAAGTATGTTAAAAGAACTGAGTGACGATGGTAATCGACGGAACCTTTTATTGGAATACCCTGAAGCGAATATGTAGATTTATATTCCTCTTTGAAAGAAATGATAAAAAAAGGATTCTTTGTAATAGTGCGTGGGTTATACGGGAATAAACCCCTATACCTTTCACCTATTGGATTTTTTTTGTTCTCTTCAATGCTGATGTTTGAAGAGATGATGATAGGAAATTTGTAATTCAAGTGTTGAGGTGTTTTTGCCTCAATTCCTTCTATGCCAGCATTTCCTAACCATCTAGGTAAATACATATATATAATGGATCTTACAAGGCCTAGGTTATATATGAGATGATATGCAGTATCACTAAAGTTGGTGTCGCTCTACACCTTATATGTAATTTCATCAAATACTGAGTTGCCTTAAAGAAAATGTTATACCGTCTTGAAGTAACGTTTGTTCGCAACCTTTGTTGCGACAAGCGGACTAAAATTCATTTCGGATTCTTTCTAAAAGATAGAATCGCCAGAAGACTGAAGACATGTTTTACTAATAGGGCTGCGATGAATAAGGTTTGACAGGCAATACACAGTTGGGAAGGATACAGATCCCAGCTAGCAATTTTAGTTGCAGATCCTGGTCTATTGAAATTTTCTCCAAAATGTTGTTGAAGGGACATTTTAGTCACTCCGGTTGTGACTATAATCTATAATGCTACTCAACGGTAATATTCTCACTTTTTTGAATCGTGGATATTGTCACCCCATGCGTCCCAGCTCTAGGGTTCCGACAGTGGCTCTAAAGTAGAAACAGAGTCTCATTAAAAACACCCTAAAGTTGTGGTGACTTCACAGTCCTTAATACAAGGTTTCGCAATTCTCACCAACTTCATTTGGATACTACAAAGTAACCAAACTACTTTGTTTTAAATGTGGCAAAAGCGTTCCGAAAAGCATGTTTTGGGTACCGTATAGCAACAAAATCTAACTGAGCTACTTGGCAAACACCTCCTAGTAGAACTACAAAGTTTTTTACACAACATGAACATGTTCCTGTCTGCAAAAAGCACAAAACGTGGAATTGGCACAAACGTATAAACATTCACACTAAAGTTCTAAATCCATCCCCATATGAGTCTCTTTTTCCATTTTTTACAGGCATTTATTTATTTGACTTATCTTTTTATTTGAATATTTTCGGCGATCAAATGGGGAATCGAAACACAAGTGAAGAAAACATTCAAATATGTGTTGTTGCATGCACAACACATTCACACTGAATTTGACATTTGCTATTCTGAGCACTAAATGCCTGTGCCACGTTCTGGGAACTTGGTTTTAAGTTTCTGAAACCCTGAGGTATCACTCACAACTATATTGTGGCGATGCAATTCGTCGCCATATAATCATGAATATTTCAACTCAAATCATTTCTGAAAGAAAGCATTATTTATTTGTATTAGTAAGAGATGATCGGAGGCGAATTTGGATCTTGTTTGAGATGATTTTTCCAGGTTGCCGAAGAAGTTTTAGAGGCGTACAAATATTGTGTCTATTCATTCCCCATTATAGTGGAATATAAGGATCTCAAATGTATCTAATAGGTTCCTGTCGTAGGTAAATGTTACTTGCTGGAGTCATTTCTAGTAGCCTATACGAGCCGAGTATTACAAATGCTAGTTGGGATATCAATACCCTCATTTTTTGTAATATGCAAGACTGGGAATTTTCCCCCCTTTCTAAATAGATATATCTTTGATCGTTGTATTTTAGTCGAAATGGATTCAATTTATATTTAAGTTGAGATAATAATATTGTTTAATAAACTTCCAATAAATCTACAAGTATTGTGATGTTAGCAATTCTTGTAAATTTATTTTTGAAATTAGCTTAAAGAATTCCGACCGCATTACTGGTGTGATAGTTTTTGGGGTGAAAAAGCGTTTCAAGCAAGTATTCATTATTTGCAAACGCGCGTTCTTTCCTTTATGGAAATAAAATATTAAAATATGGCGAAAATGCACCATCTTAAACTTGTTCTCAACCAAATCGCTCGTTTTATATTTAAAATGAAGCTGTCAAATTAGTACTGCCACAAATAAACTAGGGCAAAAATTATGTATATACATAATTTTTGACTGGGGCCATCTGTTGCAAAAATAATTCTTGACTCTTTTGACGACCTAATGTTACGCCACAAGCTTGAAATCTTTAAGGCCCCATCACACAAAAACGGTAGCAGCTACTAGCACAAAGATTACGCTATTCTTGGAAATCGTTCGTACGCAAAAAAAATGTACGCAAAAAAAGTACGGAAAAAAAACAAACCGTTTTCGAGAAAATCACAAAAATCCTTTCCATTTGTATGGGAGAGGGGAGAAGGTGGTTCAATTTTTACTATTTTCGAAGCATATTTATCTTTTGATAAAAGCCTGTTCTGTGCCAAATTTCGACTTTCTTGATCAATTAGTTCTCGAGTTTTTCAATGTTTTTGTATTTAAAAATTTAACAATATACCCAATTATATTCATCATACGAAGTTTGGTTATGGAAGAAAGGTATCAACTCATCGTTAGGTAGATTAAGTTGTATTTTTGTTTATATTTTCACATATAACCCTGGAAATTTCCTTTACGCGAAGGAGATTATGAAACTCTGTAACGCTGTTCGTTTCGGGAATGAACCGTTATAAAATGGTGGCTGCTTAAAGCTGAAAACATTTCAATTTTTAAATCACTGTATTTTCAACAAAAGTTTGTATGGGTGTATTTTTTTAGTAGCAGAATATGTGACTAAAATATCAATCTGCTACACTGAACAAAAAAAGTGCACAATAATTATGAAAGTTGATGTTTTCAACCAATGAATTTATTCATATAGTGTTTATGAACAACCGTTCATAGAAAATTAATATCATTATTGACACATTTCTGCCTCTGTTTTTCTAGGTGTATTCCTCAATGTTAAGGAGAAATGGAGACTTTGATATTTATGAATACAGTACTCATGAACGGTTTCATAGAAGATCAAATCGGTTTATGAAATCTTTCATAGTATTAATGAAATTGTTCATAAATACTATGAATTCACTTCTATGAACGTCGTTCTTAATTTTTATGAACAAAATTTCGTTCAGTGGACCTGTTACAAAATATTTTCATGAATTATTTTAGATTTGAGGGATTTTTGTTTTCCACAACATCAGATCAGGCATCGAAAGAAAAACTATTCTGGTGGTACTGTCATTTCAAATAAACAGATTTTTTGAAAGAAAAATCCGCGATTTGGGTACGCTATCTTGAATTTTGAAAATCTGATAACATATTCATTTTTAGCGACCCACAAAGTTCCGTATATAAATTTTCAAGTGATTCGGACTTTCTGAAAAATCGAGCGTCCATACATTATACAGAAGTTGGAGACCCAACCTGTGTCTGACATACCTAATCTATATATATAAAAATGGATGTATGTATGTATGTATGTATGTGGCTTATAGACTTCTAAGCCGCTGAACCGATTTTGACCAAATTTTCAGGAAAACTTTAGATTAGCACAGAGGGTGTTTCTGTGAAGTTTGGTGCACCTACCCCTTAAGCTTCCCCCCTCTCCCATACAATCCAAAAAGTTATTTGCAAATTTCTCGAAAACGGTTCACTTTATTGCAAAACTCCTAGAACAAACAGTGTTTAGAATCCAATTCTACATAAATACTCAATACATGAAAATTCAATTGGAACACCTTTTGAAATTCTTATTGCAAAATTTCACTCTAATAAAAAATGTTGTATGTTTGTTTCTTTATGACTTTACCTCCTACAACGTTATTATATTGGGTAACCTTCTACTCCAAATGAAAATTCAATTGGAACACCTTTTGAAATTCTTATTGCAAAATTTCACTCTAATAAAAAATGTTGTATGTTTGTTTCTTTATGACTTTACCTCCTACAACGTTATTATATTGGGTAACCTGCTACTCCAAAAACTCATTAAAAAAAGGAATCTATATATATAGTAATCGATGGGGAAAGGAAGAAGCGAATCTATATGACATGTTGCCATCAATACTTCGCTGTTCGTCGTTTGAATGTATTTACACTTGCCATGTGTTGCCACTGTTTTGTGTTGCCACTGACGTTTTGCATTGCTATTAATAAATTTGAATTCCGAAACGTTAAAGAATTAAAGTTTTCTGAGTATTTAAATACAGTATTTTGGGGAAAAAAGCAGTAATGCAGTATTGGAGTCTGAAAAACAATATAATACTGCGAAAAACAGTATAGATACCATCGTTATGTATAGCCCTCACCTGCTATCTTCTGCAATTCTAAAGGGATTTGGTGCTTCAATGTATGACATGAATGAAAAAGAACGACATTTCCCACAATATTGTCTTTCGCCGTGTGGATAACCACCTTTTACCGTTATTGAATATATTGTAAGTAAACAGTACGATTTTGTAATACACCGTTGGGTCACAAAGAAAAATGTCTCTAAAAAAATTTCCCTTTTTTGAGTTAACTATATGCATTTGACTCGAGGCCGAAGGCCGAGTAAAGAAGAAGGCGAGAGCTGAAATATATTTAAATAATTTTACGTAACATCTCCATACATCAAATTCCAACAATTCAAGTGCGAGCGGCGAGGCCGAAGGCCGAGTAGTTGTGGAGGCCGTAGGCCGACGGGGGCAGGGAGGCCGAAGGCCGACCTGTGGAAGGGGGATGAACCGCGAAGCGGTTCGGGGCGCAGCCCCTAGTTCTAAATAAAATGAGTAAACCGACCACTTGAGGTAGTTGGAATTGGTTGGAATGGAGATCCCCTCAATTTTCACGAGACAACACAAAAATTTCCCGCAAAAATCTGGATCGTTTCCAATCCACGAAATACCGAATTTTCCATTTCTGGATGGGTTAGGAACATAACTTCTATATTTTTATAAAAAATTGTGTTGTGAAATAGTAGTATTGCCACAGGAACCTGGATAAACCTGGATCGTTCTTATCCCACCTAATACAGAATTATTATTCTCGACAGGTTTATTATTCTTAACCCACCCAATACAGAATTTTTATTTTCCAAAAACTTCATTGTGATTTTTCTCTGTGTTGTTTTCTTCTTCTTCAAAAACCTAGGCGTAAGGTTACCGTCTAAACAAAAAAAATCTATTAGTAAAATCACGGAAGTTTTTTATTGTATCTACTATAATTAGTTTGAAAGATCAAACACAAACGCTGAATTGTGTTGCACGATATGAACTTAGCCTGAAAATTGTTTGTTATTCACAACAGTGATTTTGAATTAAGTAAGATGTAAATACTCAACACTAAGGTTCGTATCTCTTCACATAGATACAATTATATTACATAAGTATACTTGCAAATCTCACCGTTTTTCAGTGTTGGCCTTGACATTGGTCCAATGACGTGAAATGAATTTGCAAAAAGGTTTTTCGGTTCCGTTGTTACATGTTGATGGATCGGTACCTCGTTGAACATTCAACCGAAATTTCTTAATGGGAATATGTATGTAATTTTTTTTTAATATACCTGCCAGTGCTTTTTAACCTTTTTATACTTTTGAACTGCATAGCTATGGAATAATGGTTTCAGTAAATAAAATTTAAGTCAGTCCTTTAAGTATTATTAAAAGCATTCACCAGAGGCTTATTAAAAGCATTCAAAAAAATATTTTCGCTCGACAGTTTGTGCTGCGAAGTTCAAGCATTGTTGTGGGGTAAACGTGCAAAGCAAACTGTTAGAGGTATTGCACACCACAGACTTTGCTTTGGGCAATGAAATTCAGTCGGATTCGGTTTGATTGCCATCATCAGGTAAGTTGTTAAATTCGATGTGGGTGCGCACTCTAATCAATTAAACACACGAACGCTAACTTAATTTCTGTGGTCAGTATCCCACCGACATGATACCGAAGTGAGCAAAAATTAATTTTTAAATGTCGTCTCTAATCGACATGTGTATTTATTGTACAAAAACTTTGATATAACCAAGTTTCTTTCGTCGAAATATCACAAAGGTATAAACAATTGTGTTTTATTGTAGTTAAACGAAACTAATTGAGCAAAAGCTACAAATATGGGCCTTAGACGATAAATCATTGAAAAAATGCGCCGCAGGTGAAAAAAAATCAAAACTTCGGGATAGGCATTGACTACTCTTGGTTGAGATATGGGGATTTTACTATTTAACCCAGATTATCCTAGTGGACATTTTCCTTCCCCAGGTTTACTTTTTCTTCGATTTTCGGCATATATTAAACCAGTTTATTTTATTAAAGTGTGGTTTTACTTTTCTCTGTCGAATTTATTGTTTACTTTTATTTTAGTCAGAAGTAAATGTACTACAAAGTAAAAAATATTCAAAAAAAAAATTAATTAATAATTAATTATTTCGTGTAAAAAAAATTTGAACAATTTCCGTCCATTATTGGCCTCATAGGATCATCTGGGTTAACTCTTAGAGGCACAGAAAAATAGCAAATATTTTCACCCTTCCGGCACTCGAAAAAAAAATTTTTTTTTTGATTTTTTTAGTGGTACCATTTTAAAGTATCATACGGCAATGAAAGACGGTTTAATTGGTGGTACAATTTTGATACCACCGTGCAGTATTTGTTACAAAAAAGGTGGTACATCGCGTGTACCACCAAGCCTTTAAGGGTTAAACAAAAAATGCTTGTAATTCTAGTATGTATTTCTTTTAACAATTTCTAGGCCCCCTTGGGAATTGGGCAGAGAGAGGGATCTCTAAACCATTCTTGATTCTAAGCGCTATGCACCTGCACCTATTTCGTCTTCTTATTTATTAAAACCCACTTAGTTTTTAACCTTCTATCGGCTATCATGGGTCTTATAGCCGACAGAAGGTTAAAAACAAAGTGGGTTTAATTCCTAGATTTTAGCATCTGAAGGCGTAATAATTTGAAAAAGTCCTTTAACTTGATTTCTTGACTTTGGTCTGCGTTTTTCGCATTTTTCCTCTGTACATGCATCGGACCGAAAAAATTAAACCAAAAGCCTTTAGATTATGTATAAGTTCTACACGAAAAGTGTGTAGGACTTTCAAGTTCTTATATAGCTTATTAAATTAGTTGAAGGTTTTCTTACATTTTTCTTTGAAATTTCCCTTAAAAACTCAACTTGTAAACAGATTCTCAAACGTTACATTACCACAATTCTACTGTTTAGACCAGAGTCGTGTCCACCTTTATCTTACTAAACTCCTCACATGTTTAAAAAAATTTTGAGATTGGGAGAAACACTTTTTAGGTATTGTAGATAATAATGGAAATTTGTAGTGTTTGGAATGTGATTACACTTGTAAAAATGAAATTAATTTTGAGTTCCATTATAATTCTTTGCCCTTGTATTCCAGAGCTCTGGCAAGGTGGACTCTTTTCTCTTCATATTCGTGATGACAATTAATAAAATAAGACGAAAAAGTAAAAGAATAAGAATGACGAAAGTTTATTTGAAATCAAAATTTTGTGGTTCACTGTGTTCATATGCCATCGGCTTGCCACTGAGAACGTGAGCGCGCCACTCTCTCAATTTTATTTTTTAAATACATACTAGAATTACAAGCATTTTTTGTTTAACCCAGATGATCCTATGAGGCCAATAATGGACGGAAATTGTTCAAATTTTTTTTACACGAAGTAATTAATTAATAATTAATTTTTTTTTTGAAATTTCTTAAAAAAATTGTAAGTAGTGGTAATTCAACACATATAAATTGGACATTTTTGATTTAGACAATTTTTATAAACTTTAAATATTTAAAAAAATTTTCTCTCTTAAATTTGTCTGCCTTTTTATACCTTAATGCAATCTTTTGGAATCCTCTTCGGCGCAAAAATTTAAATATAAAATTAACCAAAGAAGAAATTCTTTTGATTTACGTATATTTTTGCCCAAGAACAGGCTTTTCAAACTGACTTTTAGATTGTACATGTGAATATGTATAATATTTTACTGGCTCAATGGAATTGAGTGTATCATAATTATTATACTGGGGGCTATATCACGAATATCTTGTATTAGACGAGCGGTTTTAAATTTATTTCTTGAAAGCTCAGGAAAACGAAGAGGCAGCAGAATGTTAAATTTCTGTATTTCAACGCTTTTCCAATTATATCATTTTTGAGCGATATAAGTACCAACATTTCGCCTAGGGAAACAACATTTTTATACACCACTTGTGGCTTAAGAAAATAAATTTTATTCTACATGAAATTTCGCAAATTTTTCAAAGAATATGGAGTTTGAGTGAGCTTTGAAGAAATTTGAATTCATTTAATTAAATTTTTGACTCTTTGCAAATTATTAAATATTTTTAGCCATTATTTATTGAAGTTGGAGATTGCGTTATCTGGAGACAATATAGAATATGTAGAATATTTTAAAAAATTGGCAAGAGTCGAGTTCCAAAAAAATTAAAAACTCCCATAAAACTTTAAGGAAGTTAATGAAATACTTTAGGCCGAAAAATTAAATGTAGAGGCGGAGGCGGGAGGGGATTAAGTGGTGGTGGGGTTTCTCGGAGGCCAAAATATTTTATTGACTGCCGGAGTTCTTCAAAAAAGTTTTAAGGGAGTTTTCATATTTTTTGAAGCTCGTCTCCTGTTAATTTTTTAAATTATACAACAAACTTTTTGATGCAGTTTGAGAATGGATTGAGATATTGCAGTAATTATTTTCATCGTGTAATAAAGACGAGTAAGCACAGTTTTTTAAGGCAACAATTTTCCCCTCCATTAAGAGTTCCAATTTTTTTTAGGTGAGTATAACTCGAACAGTGACGGTGGCAAACCCATCATCATGTTATATATTTTTGGAATTTACTCTTCGAGATCTTTGATTCAAAAAAAGTTTCATATAAACTTTGAGCGGTACCGGTGGAGAGAGAGGAAGGCGAGCGACGGCTTCTAATGCCGATTTCGGATAGGGGAAACTTTCCCTTTCACCCCATATGCACATCAAATATGTAATAGCCCTGACAGACTACAAGTTAAACCGGATAAACTTTAACTAGTTTCTGAAACTCGCCAAACGTAATCCACTTATAATCTAGTTCACTTGACAGACTAGAACCCCGCTAAACCGATTTAGGAGCTGCCAAATATTGTTAGTCGAGCCAACTCAATGGATTTACAAGACAGAAGCGTGAAATTATTGCTATTTGAAATAAACAGATTGCGTCTCAATGTGATAATTTAAAACTACAAGCAAAAATACACAGGCGAGAATCTTTGCGGTACAAAAAAAGGGTAGAATTATTGCAAAAAGTAACAGAAGCGCTAAATTTTTTGAAAAGGGAAGACACTCGATTACGGCCAGCGATTAGCCTGGAAAATAGAGTAGCAATTGCATTGTATTCTTTGGCTTCATCCTGTAAATTTCGTACCATCAGAACCCATTTCACAATAAATCAAACTGATCTCATCAAACAAAACGTGAAATTTAACTAAAAGTCATCTAATTCATTTAGTCGCCGCGCGTGGCGCTAATGTCAATAAATCGGTTTGAAGTGGATAATGGGCTCTCTCCATTGCCAGGATATTTTAGTTGCGATAAAAATGTGTTACAAATAGAAAGAGACAGATAGCTGTAATTGTCAACGGGAAAGACAGAATACGAGCACGAGTCTTTATAGAAAGTTTTATAGGATAAAATCATAGGAATTTAAACCGTATTCCATGTCCAAAACATTCAATTTGCATCTCCGAATCACATATCTGTATGTCCTCTAATATCTCAAATTTCTGTAAATATGGTTATTATTATTATTATAGTCTGTATACCAAAACATGTAATAAATATAAATACATTCGTTGTTATTCATTGTATTGTAAGTTTTGAAACGGCATTTGTCAAAATCAGACAGATTTTGACTACTTTTGTAGTTTATTTTATAGGAAGCGTACGTCAGTTCAAATACATCTACCAAAGCGACACCTGGCGACGAACGCTTCCTATAAAATAAACTACAAAAGCGACATCTGGCGACGTACGCTTTTTTTTGTTCTCTCTCTTTCTTACCAAGCCTTTGTTATATAAGTGTGTCCCTACATTTTATCGCAACTAAAATATCCTGGCAATGGAGAAAGCCCTTAAACCTCTAAATAGAACTGGCTAAAGATATCCGGTTAAGTTTGGACTTAAACCGATTTCGATTTTGCTAGTTTCCTACAGACTAGAAAATTAAACCGGATAATTGAGTTAAACCGGATTAAATTTCCTAGTCTGTTATTGGAGCTAAACTGAACTTTAGTTCTAAAAAGTTATAGAAATTGTGGATTGTGGAAGGGGTGTAATTTACGGCGGCATGTGAAAGCTACCTTCTGAGGAGGCTTAAAACAGAAATTTCTAAAAGCTGAGGAAGCTTAAAACAGAAACTTCTAAAAGCTGAGGAAGCTTAAAACAGAAACTTCTAAAAGCTGAGGAAGCTTAAAACAGAAACTTTTTTACCAAAAATGAAGGTTCTATTTCAATTGCATCAAAACTTACGGTAAAATAATCAGTTTGACAAGGGGTGGAAAACAAGTCGCTTACCCTATTATTTGACTTTTTCCGGTCAAATACGAAAACGGGTGAACTTTAGTTTTGTTAGGCCCTACAAAATATTTAATTCTTTTCGAGCTCGAATTTATAGGGGAGAATGGGATGAAAAGAGATGGTCGAAAATAAGTTTCACTACCCTATAAAAGAAAAATTAAAAATGGTCTTTCTTGCTATTTGATTTTATTTCCAAAAAGAAAACTTTTGATTTTTATTTCATGAAAATCCGACCACTGGTTGCCGAGTAACGGCCAAAAATCGGTTCTGCGGTCATAATTCCTGCATTCAAAATACTTGTTAAAAGGAACTTCTCATCGGTTTTGAAAACACACGTGTCCCTTAGCTTTCGGTTTACTATGACATATCAAAAAATTAGAAAAATCGGGTTGGGGTACTTTTAAAGCCCAAACCACAATTACGCGTGCGTGCGTGCGGCATTATTTAGTTCTGGCATCTAGTAGTTGTCACCGCGTCTAAAAGTAGAGACTGAGCCTATTCTACGCGGCACGGACGTGGCAACGCGTCTGACCAATGCGTAATTATACATTTACTCATATAAATGCGTAGTTTTTACTTTCACCGCGTGGGTGCCGCACGCACGCACGCACGCACGCGTAATTGTGGTTTAGGCTTAAGATTCGAAACTATCTGCTAATTTCGATAAAATATAAATAATTCCCCCTTCTCCTTACGAAGTCCTGCAATACACTCCGAGCATAAGTGAAGCTATAGGGGTAACTGCGATACAAATAAAAAAGTTCTGTCCATATGAAAAATTGGTTTGTAGAGTTCAAAATCATCAAATTTTCGTTCGATTTTTGACAAAATTACCTCTTGACAAAATATTTTGAAATTGGTCAAATGGATATAAATTTTGTAAATTTGGGACACATTCATGCAGCTGAAATTTTTCGCTTATTTAAAGAACAAGAAACGCCCTATAGCTTTTTGTTTACTTTTTAGTTTAGCGAAAAATTAGAAACTATAATATAATTGTGGTTCGAGCGGTGAAACCAACCACTCTCCCCTAAGTGTACATATGTGGAATATGGAATAAAGATAACCAGCCGATGACGCAGTTCCATGCTTTTAATATGATTTAATCAACGAATCGAAGGCGTTTGTTTATTTATAAAGTACTGGCACTAATCAAGCTTAAAATAAATGAGGGCCAATGATCTCTATTGATATAATTGTGTAATAAACGCACCAAATTTCAAAAATTACAGGCGATGAAGTTGTTCGTTTTTCTCGCGTGAACTCAATTTAACATTTCTTTTTTGCACATCAAACGATTTTTCATATGAATTCTAGAATTTTATTGATAGTCGTTCAGTGATTTTTATTGCGTGCCTAATCTTTTTTATTAATTTGTTTACTTTTGGAATTCTAAAGATAATATTTTATGAAATACAGGAGTGCGCACACCATAGGTAAAATTGTGTATCGGTTTTATTGTTTGAACTTGTTTTTATAGATTTTTTTCCGAAATTTTCTGTTAAAATTTCCATTTTAAATAAAGAAAACCCGATAAGAGTGTAGGTTTTCGTTAATATTTTCAAAAACATAACTGCTTCAGTATTGGTTAATTTTAGTCATTTGTAGGAGGCGGCAGGCCAAGATTGGAAACCGGTAGTAGCGCCGGGAGAGAAAGATATTTGTATGAGGAGAACATGCCTTCCAATAGAATTTTTATGTACAAAAGCATGGCCGAATTATACAAGGTCTGTTTGACAGCTCAGTCTCTCTTGGCTCTGACGTCATCGGCAAGAAATTCTTATAAGACTCAATGGGAATTTTCCCTAATTCTCAAATCTAGCTAACATCTAGCTAAACAACTCCGTACGCACAATCAACATTACAAAGAATTTCTTGCCGATGACGTAGCAAAATGGTGGCTGTCAAAAAATTACCAGCAGAGCTTGTATAATTCGGCCATGGTACAAAAGGTTCAATAAAACATATCGCATTTTTATAAGTCGCTTTTCCACTTGGGGCTCCGTTCTTGTAGAAATCGGATACATAAGAAAATTCGGTTTCGAGAAAAGCAAATATTATTGAAAATTACTGAACCTTAACTTTGGAAATATTGAAAATCAGTGAAATGAATTTTATCTATTCGCAAATTAATTAGCACACCATGCAGAATATTTAACGATTGTCTCTTATGTAATTAGAGCTGTTTTTATGTTTTGAAATTTGGGAAGAAATACCAAATTTTTGGTGTGTGTGTGAATGTTTAAGCGCGGTATTACAAACGGCAACTTTCGGGCTTACTTAAGCCGATTTTTGGGAGAAACGACTGAGGAGGGAAAAGTTGCCACTCGAAATCATGGCTTATCGACAATCTGCATACATGCAAAGCGTGTGAACCGGTTTGGGAAAAGTAGTAGGGAGAAATCATTTTCGTTCTGACCGTCAGCAGGTAAAGATCTTGGAAAGTATATGAGCAGCAGCAATTTCAATTGTTTGAGTTCACACATACCCATGTAAACTTGTGTAGCATATGCAAACAGGATTGGCTTATTTAAGCCACAAGTGTAAGCACATTGGCTTATTAAGCCCAAAAGTTGCCGGCTTAAATAAGCCCGAAAGTTGCTGTGTGTAATACCACGCTAATGCAATGGGGCAGACACATGTGTCCTGCGAACTCAATTACTTCTTATCTGGATTTAAGAGTTAACTCTTTTGACCACAGATATCCTATCACTTAATTTTTCGGTGAAAGTATTTTTTTTTCTCGAGCAAGATACCTATTTAACAACCCCAAAATTGTTTCCCCAAAAGGAATAAAAAATTACGAGCAAACCTAGTGTCTTCTGTCGAGTGGGTTTATTTGTACATACTTTTAACAAGGATCCCTTCCAGGAAAAAATCAAACAGAAAAGTTTAAAATTCCCATTACTGTTTGAAAACTTTGTTTTATGTTCGTATTTATGTTACCCGTATAGAAACCCTTTTTACCTCTTTTTCGATATGGAATACGGTACCGATACGGTACCGCACTTTTAATAAAATGTTTTCGAAAACTCTTTCTTCATACAAATGAAAATAAACTTATTAGAATAATTTACCAACTAATTCAGAAATGAAAAATCTAACCTTTTTATTTTTGAAAGCTAAATAAAAGTACTCAAACACAAATATCTGTATTAAATAGTATTATTGAACAAATAAAAGTTTCCCCATAAGAATAAGATATGAAATGGAATGATTTTAATTGGCGGCCTATAAAGTTTTAGAATATGCTCATTGCGATCGATGGCTGTAAAATTCAAGATTCGCTAAAACTTTTTTCGTTCATGAAAATGAAAATGGCCCGTCAGTGATAAAATCATCTGAAATATGACGGAGAGATGAAACACTTTGTCTTTTAACAGCTTTACTGCTGTCACAATATTTTTCCACTTTCCTATTAAGAAGTTACAAAATAATCAATAGCATTATCAGTAAATAGAGTTGTAAATATGAACGATTTGAATACCGCGGAAGTATAGCCGTATAATAACCTCACCTGGAAACATCGGCAACTCTAATTACCAGCAAATTTTCGTCCTTGCGACGATGTAAAAAAAACTTACGACGATGTAATTTAAATAATGTCTTTCCTCTCTGGCTTGATAAACATCATGAGCAAACATGGAAAATATCCCCTATCCTTGCCAGAATACGTAATATTAAAATGGTATAGTCGACATTTGAAATTAGTTGAAATTAAGCGCTTTTGCTAAAATCTTATCGGAATTTGATGTTCAATGTTTTGCCATTTGTGTAATTTTACCGGCAGTCCCATAATTTGGAAATTATATTAAAAGCAATTTCATTTGTAATCATGTTTTTACTGTATAACGAGGATAAAACTTATGGGAGCCATTCATACGCAATTCCACACTCCAGTCGTGAATTTATAGGAAATAGTGGCATTTCCGAAATTCGGGAGCTATTTCTATATAATTGGAACGGTAACAAAATTTTTGGAGTTGTCCTATAAAAAAATTTCGTATTAGTTCTTATAACGGAGCCATTCTTTGGTAGTGATTTTTACATTTTTCGTGCTAAATTGAACAGATTACTCAATATGTACCTACATGGAGAAAAAATATTACTAGATTTAAGAAACATGTGGTAGCTTATGAACCACATATTTAACCACATATTTCTTAAATCTAGTAACAATCTAAACCACATTTTTCTTAAATCTAGTCACAACTTGTTACTTATATGGAAACAATGTTACTTTTTTAAACCGGTGATAGAAATAGGTTACTGAAATCAAGAAAAATGTTTCTTAAAATCCACGATATATGAAGGGACTCTATAAATCCATTGCGGGTGTTACGGATTTTTTTAATTTTTTTTTTCACAGTAATTTAAACATTTCAGTTTTTTATGAATTTCTTTTATATCAATACTAGCTTGAAAGAACCCGGCGTTGCCCGGGTAGTAATAAATTTTTGAATATGAAAAAATCCTTTTTTTTTTCAAAAGTATTTTGATGTATAGAAAAATTATGCAGTAATTATATTTCAAACAATTTTCTGTTCATATTTTTTTTGGTTTGACGCACTGTTTTCAAGAAAATTGCAAATATTTTTTCCATCTGCTTGGGAGAAAGGGAATAGAGCGAATTCCCTTATTGCCAGACACTTAAGATTTTTGCATTTATGTTGTAACATATGTTGAACAACCATAAAATAGTTTCAGAGATAGCTGAGGAGGGGAGTGGTCGAAAATTTACCCTGACAGATAACCTATCCAACACTAAAAATTGTATAAAAATCCGTTCTGTAGTTTAGTAGATAGCAGGAGAGGGGGCTCGCACCATGTAGAGCGGAGTAGTTTGAGTGGATGAAAATTTCTTTTATGATTGACCTGCCCAACACTGAAAACCGTATTCAAATCCCTTCAGTGGTTCAGAAGATAACAGGCGAGGGGGTGAAAGGGGAGCCGATACCGCGACCACACCTAACTATAAATCGTGGTCATGATACATAGTCTATGTTGGTGCAGTAGTTCTTGAGTTTATACGTTACTCCATCTCACAAATCAAAAAAATTTATAACTCTATCTCACAAATGTTTCCGCACCCCAATAAGTTTGTTGCTGCATTCCAGATTGGGGACCTCCACACTATATGTGTATCAAACCAAACCAATCGCTGGACACAAAAATGAACTACACCAGGGTGTTTGGAATGACAAAAGATTTTAATTTTAGCATGTCCGACCGTCTGTCTGCCCGTCTGTCGTCTGTCCGTCTATATATCCGTGAATATCATAACTTTCGGAAGGATTGAGCTAGAGATTTGAAATATTTTCAGTTGCGTTTCTCGTAAATGGCAATGCTAAGTTCTTGAACTGGCAAAATCGGACCATTCCCTTCTCCATATAAATGAAACTTTTTTCGCAATTTTCTCGAAAACGGTGAATCGCATTGACAAATTTATAAAGCTAAAATGTTTTTTATACCCGTATGGTGAAACCAAAGGGTATATTAACTTTGCTTTACCGTTTGTAACGCCAAGATCCCGTCATCACACACAAAAATGAATTACACCAGTGTGTTTAGAATGATAAAAAATTGAATTTTGCATGTCCGTCCGTCTGTCTGTCCGTCTGTCTGTCTGCCCGTCCGTTTGTCTGTCCGTCTGTCTGTGGCGCGGATTGCGGGCGCACGGATTGAGCTACAGACTTGAAATTTTGCACAGGTCCGTTTTTCGTAAAATGCAAGGCTAAGTTCGTTAATGGGCAAAAATGGACCATTAGGTACCCCCCATACGAACGAAACCGATTTTTGCGAATATCTCAAAAACGGTGCATCTTATCAAAAAAAGTCCAAGAACAAAAGTTTTTTAGAATATGATTCTACATAAAACTCCCATACATAAAAATCCGATTGGAATAAATTTTAAAAAATCTTATTGAAAAGTTTTACTTCAAAGAGGAATTTTCATACAATTGTTCGAATTTTGATACGAATATCACCATACGGGTCTCCAATGATTGCCAGATTGGCAATTATAGCTTTTGTTATGTTTTGAATATGATTTTACATAACTTATCTATACATCAAAATTCAGTTAGACTACCTCTTTCCCCTCCCCGATACCCATTGAATACTTTTTCCTTATTTTCTCGAAAACGGTGCATCGTATTGAAAAGTTTATAACGACGAAATGTGTTTAGAATATGATTTTATACAACTTATCTATCCAGTTTGACCACTCCTACCTCCCTCTCCCATACAAATAGATTTTTTTAAATAAACGAATTGGTCGGTGACAAAATACATTATTTAAATTCGTTCTCTATAAAATGAATAATTTAAATTATCAAATTGCACAAAAGCAGTGGATGAATAAAGGAAATTTGTGTTGATGCAAGTCCAGATTCTATGTGCCGCTAACCTCACTTTTGGAAATCACTATGTTCTGGAAAAAATCACAAAATTCAACACCAATCCATTTACGTTCACGTGGTCACTGAGTAAATTCCTTGATTCACTTCGTTGTACACAAAATAAAATACTTTCGACGATTTAAAAGTGGGAAAAACAGCAATAATTTGCGCACTATATCGATAAACAACCGCTTCGCATCGATCATCAATGAGGAAAGAGCAAATATATTTCTCAGTTGTCAAACGCGAGTCTGAGAGCGTAACGGGATCTGTTGGCGATAAAATTATTGTGAGGTACAAAATTTTCCGTTTTTCAATTCCAAATACAATATTTTCTCTTTCCATACCAAAATCCCATACAAAATGCAAATTTCAATTTTTCCGATATTCCCGTTTTTCCCCAAAATTTTTCTCGACTTTTCCAACAAAACGAAAAAAGATTCGAGATTTTTGATTTGGAATTACTGAAAGTGCAAACCAGAAAACTGCTCCCCTGAAAGTATGCAATTTCGGTTTTCCAAGATTTTCCAACTTTTCCGGTAGAAATTTCCAATTTTCAGCTCCGTTGTGTTTTTATATGTTGCAATACGAATCCAACAAAAAAAAACCCCATGCAAATCGGATTATATTCAGCCGAGTTATGGATAGTCAAACGGACCACGATTCATTTTTATATATAAAGATTTAAAAAAAAGAACCGAGGTATCATTTCGAAGATGTCTCTCGGAAGGATTTTTCTCGGAGACTGCACGATGCATGCCTAAAAAATTAACTAATATTTACTAAATATTAGCATAGAAATCACAGTTCAATTGATTTTCCTTTTATATATCGTCGGCTAAAAGTGAAATTGTGCTAAGTCCATTATACCAAATTTGACAGAAGAGCAATAAAAAACCTTGTTAAATCATTTTAATTTTCATTTAAAGAAAACAGGATCTCATTTAAAGAAAACTGAGCCCAATTTTTCTCATTTAAAGAAAACTCAGTGTTATTGAAAGAGAATTAAAACGATTTAGCAAGGTTTTCATTGCTCTTCTGGAAAATTATACTAAATGGACTTAGCACAATTTCACTTTTAGCCGACGATATCTATTTTGATGTTTATATGCGAATTATAAAAAGAGAAAAAGATTTAGAAAATATTTTCTTGCTTCTAGTAACTAAAAATGCCACGGTGCCAAAGATGTTACTAAATTCAAGAAATATGTTTCTTGATTTTAGTAACCGAAAATTGTGACGATTTTATAGAAATTGTTACTAAATTCAAGTACATGTTTCTTGATTTTAGTAACGGAAGGAGATGATGTTGACATAGAGAGATATATCTAGATATAAAAATATAAAAATAGAGATTTCGGGATTGAGGTATATCCTGATTTACAAGTGGTTTGAGTCCTAAAATCCATTACTAAATTCAAGAAAAATGTTACTAAACACTAGTAACCGAACTTTCTCAACCACTTTTAAAGGCTAAAAAAACATTTTTCTCCGTGTGGTAATTGGTTGTGGGTCGGTCGGTCATTATATGTTTTATTCTTTAATTAAGTGGGCTTTTATTTAATAGGAAATTTAAATCAAAACGATATGTATTTACGTTCCTTATTTGTTTATTTTTTGTTTGTTTCTCGACGTTTCAATTACATTTTGTAATCAACTTCGGGATGGATTCTTTGTATTACAATTTCGGTTTTACAAATTATGTTCTTTTACAAATTTAACTTACACCAGTTTTTAATATTTACAAACAATAATGGAGGCACTTTAAAAAGATCAAACGATTTTAAAAATTCGAGATATCAATTCACTCGAGCATCCTACAGGTCGGGTGTGACAAACCCCAGCTTCGGAAAACCACACGAGAAATGGTTAAGTGTTCCGGATTTTTATTTGTTTACTACAAACATAAATGAGTACTTCTTGACCAAATTTTTATCCGTACTGATGGAGAAAGACTGCCTGTGCTTCTGGCAATAAAGAAAACAATGAAATTTTCAAAAAAGGAAAAAAAATATAGTAAAGTCTAAGAATCGTTCCAATTTTTTTGTAGGGCTGAGTCCTACATAATATTCAAGACACTTTAAAAAACGAGAACGATTCCAAATCATAATATTAACATTGCGTTCCACTCGTACTGAATCCTTTAAAAGAAAAGCGAGCTCTGTAACTAGACACAATGGTCGATAAGGCTATGTACTGTCGCGCCAAGTCTTTGTTGCAGTGGGATGAGGGGAGTATTCAGTGTGTGAATGGATTGTATGAATGGTTGAATGAATGAATGTCTTGAGCTGTGCTTTGGCATTAGAGGCAATTTGCCTAAAGCTCCTGGCATAAAATATATAAAAAAATTCTACTTTGCATTTTAAGGAAATCATCTTATTTTCTTATCCCACAAAATAGTGTGTGCAATCTATTTTTTCCATTGAAAAACTCATTTTTAGGTACGTGCCTAGGTAACAAAAATGTGTAAATTGGATCCGGGCAAGAGAAGCTTTAGTAGAGCTGCCTTGATAAGAAATGTGTATGTATATACAGATGGCTGTATTAAAAAATTTAATAATGCTGCAAAGAGGGTAGACACTTCAAATGAAACTTTAAATATCACAATTTTCTTTGCAATTTGTTTTTTATGAACAAAGAAATGCTTATTGCTTGAAGCCAGATGCTCTTAACAAATTGAAAATTGTCTTGACAAACTCATCAAAGGAATTAATCATACAAAGGTTCTAGGGTGAATACCTACATATTATGTCTGGTAAGATTTGACTTCATTGGTATGTAAAAGTTTAGGTAAATTAAAATTCATTATCTTAATTTGATGAATATTAAAATCAATTTTTTTAAGACAATTCTTACATTAGCTGTGAATTTCAGTAACTAATATATAAAAATCAATAATTTGTGAAAAAAAAAATCTTGAGTTAGATCTTTTTGTGTAGAAAATGACTTCATTTATTGAAGTTCTATTGGGAAAAGTTTCCCACATATCAGAGAGTTATGAAATATTATTGTCTTTATATTTTTTTTCGATATAACCACCGTTTTTGAGAAAATTGTAAAAAATTGTTTATTGTTTATTGTTTTTGGGAAACGGATTGCTCAAATAAAAATCGGCTGGAGCAGCAAATTTAATTCTTGCGCAGTAAAAGAGCAGTAAATTAGCAGAACATTTTCCATATTTTGTTTTTTCATTTTTGTTGCTGTGTTCCAGCTTCAACCTGAAGCTGGAACACACAAATTGCTCGAAAACGGCTGCAGCAGCAAATTTTTTTTTTGAGCAGTAAAATAGCAGTAAAAAAGCAGTAAATCTTATGGAAGAAAATTTTCTTGTGTGCTACTTTTGTGTTCCAGCGTAATAGAGCTGGATAAAAGTGCAAGGCAAAATTGTGGTAAACATTATTCTCTTCAATTCATATCATATATTGAACTACCAAAAACCCGTTATTTTTCGAGATTATGCGTAGTTTCGGAGTAAATAACAAAAACGCGTAGTTTCGTAGAAAATAACAACAAACGAAATTGCGGTTTTTAAAAAGCCGCCATTTTGATTACTTCCGGTTAATGGATTTCCACCAAGAGTTGACATTTTTATAATAATATTCCAATCGACTCAGGAGTGTTTGGGAAATATTTTTTTAGGCAAAAATTATGCCAACTTTGAATGCTGTGAAAATATCAAGTGTAAAATTACAATTCGAACTGTAAATCGAAATTACAGATCTGTTATGTAAAATCGCAAAATAGTGTTGTACAATGACAGTTTTAATTAAAGTAAAATTCACCACAGTTATGTAGTTTTACAACATCAGTGACGTAAAATACTGAAAAATTACATTTCTGTATTGTATAACCACATATGATTTGTGATTTTATAACATAACTAATGTAAAATATTTTATTGATATTTTTCCTGCAAAAAAATTTGGTTTAGAAATTTCTTTCCATACCCTAAGCATTTATAATGAAAGCTCCTATAAGCAGATACTCGCGGCCCAAGATTTCTGTCCGGTTATTGAAAGTTTCCATTTATCAGAACACTTTTAATATTGGAATTACGAATATAGTCGTAGAAAATGTGTCCGTCTAAGTAAATTGCTCACCTATGGGAGGTGTCTGCAAAAGAAGCTTTCACTGTATATATTTTATCAAACAATAAAACTAACCGAAATGTATCCGTACATCAATTTTTTCTAAAACTTAAAAAGTAAAATAAAAGAAAAGCAACGGAATGAAACAATAAAATAAATTTCTTTACTCGTGTCTCGTTCGAGATTAACATTTGAATGATTCATGTCACTTTGGATTCCTGCTACTTTTTCAACTGTAGTGTAATGAGAGATGTAAATTACACAAGTTTGTATATGAATTTCAAGTATAAAATGTGTATAATAACAAATAAATGTAAAATTTACAAATTGTTTTCTGCAATTACACAAAAATAATTTTTTGCAATTACACAAAAATAATGTAAAAAAATACAGAAAATAATTTGTAATTTTTACATTTTTTTGTTATTATACACATTTTATACTTGAATTTCATATAAAATTTGTCATTTTAGAAAAAAATGTATAAATTTACAACTTTTAATGTTAGCATCATTTTTAATTGTACACTTATGATGGCCAAATGCTTAAAGCGTAAATCACATATGCATCAGCTAGTAACACAAAACACATATGAAGTACATCAGGGCGGAATGAAATTTCGATTTTTTATTTTTTCTCTTATTTTTAAGTTTGAAAAATTTATTTTTCCAATGTTTTTCAATATGTGATCAAATCAAAACTTTTAGTTTATTAGGAGTAATACAATTACTCTTATATTTTATATTTATTAGTGACATTTTTTAAAACTTTTGCATTAAGCCTCATCTACACTACTAGCAACTGGCTAACCGGTAAGTACCTCATCGGTATACTCTATTTCTAATGGCGATTGTTTTATAGCTTGCCATTGAAATGTCCCGTGGAGACAGCTTTTGTCAGAATTTTTTTTGATACTTGGGCAAAAATGCTCGAAACAATTATACTCATACCTCGCTATACGGCCGCTCTTTATACGGCTTTTCGCTATAACGGCCTTCTTTAATTATGGCACTTTTTCGATTTACGGCCCAAAATGTTTCGTTATACGGCCCAAAATAATTGCGAAAAAAAAACAAAAGCTATAATTGCCAATCTGGCAGTTATTGAAAACCCGTATGGTGATTTAAGTGAACGGCGGTTCATTTTCGTCATCAGATTAGAACCGATTTAAACATTAGGCCCTATTCCAAAATCCGATACGAATGGTTCGAATCGTAAACTCAATGTTGTTGTTAGTGTTTTATACCAACAACAACATTGAGTTTACGATCCGAACCATTCGTATCGGATTCTGGAATAGGGCCCATTTTAAATTATGTTTTTTATTATGTATATGGGCATGTGCATATGCATTTTTTTTAATTTTTTTTAAGTTATCTTTTTATGTACATATGAATTTTTTTGTTATTGAATTCATCCTTATATTACTTGTTATGTATTTTTATTTTGTATGTAAGCATTTTTAAATGAAATAAAAAGAAAAAAAATGCATTTTAAACTAAAAACTACGTTTTTTTTAAAAAAAATGGAACGGATCCTATTGAATTTGTATGGGTTTGTATGAAAATAATTGATTCGTTATACGGCTTTTCGCTTTACGGCCAACTTTCCCGGAACGTATCTAGGCCGTAAAGCGAGGTATGCGTGTATATCTAAAAAAATCGTAATTTTTGTCTAATCGAGATCTAAAATTAAAACCATTAAGGCCCGCCGTATACTTGAGCTAAGCCAGCTCTGCTATGTACCTGTTTAACCCTTTTAGGACGACTTTTCGGTAATGTTGTTTAATAAAAAAAAACAATGACTAAATCATAATGGCAGAACTCTAAATAAGCGTTTTACAAATTTTCAAACATCTAATCCTTGTACATAGATGTTCTGGAAATCTTTGGGATAATATTAATGTTACATTTACAATGAAAATATCCCAATAGACTTTAAAGAAACATTTTTGGGATGTATAATCCTAATCGGCTCCAAAGGGTTAAACGTGGTCGTTTAGCGCTTCATCTTACCCTCAATTTGGTACGTGACGAAACACACCACGTCAAACTCTAAACAGGCACATACTTAGCTCAGAAGTACGGCGCGGGCCTAATTCGGAGAAGCTTACATGAAAAAACCACTGGAATTTCGAAAAATTTTAGACGAAAGTGTGAATGAGGCTTTAAAAAATTAAAAGTTCTAATTTTTGATTCCACCCTAATGTACGCGTTTATTAAGTTATTTGCTTTAGTAAAATGAATGCGCTAATGAATAAAAGCAAAGTAATTCTGTTATCGTAAACAATACTACAGTATAATGAATTCATGAATTTTAATTCGAAATTGTCCATAGTAGAAGTCTAATTTCTTTTTGAAAAAAAAATTATTTCCGGCGCCATAGTTGCGTACTATACCGGCGCCTCTTTCAACATTTTTGTACATCATAGCTAACTGTTTAGTTGTATGTGAAACAAAACTTATTACATATGGGTTTTCAATTGAAATTATTGTTTTTCGACTTTGCATATCAATCTTTTTTTTGAGGTTGTATAGAAATTTTTCATGAAAAAATGGGCAGTAGGGCTACTGTGCATACCAAATAGAAAATATTGTCTTATCCCAATTATTATCTCCTTCCAAAGAAAGATAATTTTTATCTAACTAGAACTATAATGGAACCTTAAGCCTAGTACGCAGTTCGAGTAAAATGAAATTTCCTATACAAATTTAACACTGAGCTTAAATTTAACCTCAGAAATTTTACCGAGCGGTACGCAGTGCGCTGGTAAAATGATGTGAAAAACTCATGTTGCAATTTTGCCTACACTAGATGGCGTAGAAAGTCTCCACTTGATTTTACCAGCATTTTAACTGTTCGGTACATTAAATTCGAGGTAAAAATTTGACAGATGAAAATAATAGAGGTTCTGTTTCCAGTTTTCTTAACGAGTGTGGTTTTTTAATTTAAAAAAATGGAAGAATATTTGGATTTTGAAGAAATTGAGGAATTGGACGTTGCTTATGATTTCGAGCCTCTGTAGCAAAGCGACCCTTTGTTTTTCGTTCCTTTAAATAGGGATTAACCCAAATCGACGGCGGTCTTCTGCTGTCCAGTTCAAGCATTTGGACTACGAGTGATGATGCAGAAACAATTATGTCGTCTAGCAGATTGTCATCTATATTATTAACTTTTAAAATTCAGAATACACAAAAATCAGAAACTTCTTGCTCAGCTGTCAATGTTTTTTCTCCACAAATCTTAGCTGTCAATTTGATTTCTCCACAAACAGTTTTTACTTCGGTTTTAATGTGCCAATTTGGAGACCGCGTTAAAATTTCATTTTACTCGAACTGCGTACTAGGCTTTAATTCGTAAACGTTTCGGTTGATAAAAAAAATGTCGGTTCTTGGCCAGGAGTTGGCAACAAAAATTGAAACAGAGCTGAAATGAAATTCCATCAAAGTTTAAGGGTGTTTCAAGATCGATTGGGGAGAAAATGAAAAACATAGATTCTAGTCGACGCTCGGGATTGAGTTAAATCATTTTACATTGATTTATATGGTAAAACCTCTTTCGGTTTGTAAACGTTTTGGTTTGTTAACGCTTTGCGGGAACGGATTAAGTTCACGAACCGAGGTTCGCCTGTAACTAGTAATATTAATAGAAAATTAAAATAATTAGCTTTGCGATACAAAAACTTTAAATTATTTTACGTGATTAACGAAAATTTATTGAACCTTACGCTTTAATGTTTATGCTACATTTTTCGTCCAAGAACATCTCTATGTTTTTTTTGCGTAATCAGTTTATTTTTTTATACGAGAATATGAAATGAAAGAGAAGCTTTTTTTTACTTCTAAAATGTTGAATTTCCTGGTGTTATTCAACATAGGCATCTTTGAAGACTTCTGATTTCAATTTGAGTTGTCGTACCAATCGACCAAGGAAAGAAAACATAAAAAGTGTAGTACCATGTGTACCAAGTTACGAAGCCGGGGAAAACAGAACTTCTCAGTTATGAGTTTGTTGAAGTGAATTTTCCCAAAAAAAAAAATATTAATGGTATGACGTGCTGTACTGCAGTATATCTAGAATACATTATCAATACAATTGTATTGCGAAGAGACTCTCCTTAAGATGTTTTCAAAGAACAGGCAATATGCCAAAAAATCAGAAAAATCGCATGTGACGTCAATTTCTAATTATAACATTGGTATATGAGTATAAGAAATTAAAACAAAAATAATGTAAATCCGTAGTATGTATAGTATAAATACTATGAAACATAAGGTAAATGCAAAAGTGCGAACGATAGCAAGAGAGACGGGACGAAGATTTAATGCAGAAGGACATCGTTGTGGAAATGAACGCGCAACGGGCACGTTAAACATTTACGATGGAAATGTATAATAAATCTTTGTGTTTCTGTTATTTATTTTTGTCATGATTTGCTTTTTTTTTAATGAAAACCACAAGTTTTGAAAAGACTTTGCAAATACACAAATTATATCTGACTGCTGCACATGTATTTTCTTCTGTTTTTTGTTTATTCGAATCTACACTCAGAGAAAATATCTGATGTGAACAACACGTGACTTTCTTATACGAAATTTAGACACTTGCGTAATTTACGCGTACACTATAACCCCACGAATCACATTTTTTTTAATAAAAAAAATTTATTTGTTTTTACGACACAAGTCGCTCTGTATTCTAGACAACAATGGATTGTGTTTTCTTAGATGAGTTTTCATTATAATTCTCTTTCTAGCTGTCTGAACCTACAGTTTAATGTAAAATGTGAAGCATGGCAAAGGTCGTGATAGCAGTCTTAAATGATGGTGCCGTTAACACCAAGCAGTTACTACTCATCACGGTACACAGAAAAAAGTGACTAATAAATTCACCAATAACTTGGTGGGATTAGATAAATTAATTCAAGGGGAACATTCCCCTTTTGTGGTTTCAATCCTAAAATGAAAGGAATGAATCCTATAAATCGTCGTAATGGGTGATGTGAATAAAAAGATAGCTTTTGCTAAAACTGATGTTTTTTAGCTAATGTATTCTGCATTAGCTAAAAAACATCAGTTTTAGCAAAATCTATCTTTTTATTCACATCATCCAATGTCTCCATTGATTATTGGACTCTCCTAAAAATATGCGCGACATTCTCATTTAAAATAGGATTCGTTCCTATAATTATAGCACCAATTCTTATCCGAGTAGAATTGACTACTTTTTTATTGGAATCCGTCCAATGTAAAGAGGATAGACAAACATTCGAGTCATCGAATATACAAGATAGGGAAGTTCGAGGGGTTTGAAAATATTCGAGATATCAAACAGCTCGAGTAATAAAATGCCCTGCAGTTAAAAAAAATCTCCGACATAAGTGTTAAGGCCGGAATACAATGGGCCCGACTCACCACTTACGGCAACAGATTACGGTGACAATGTTGCCCTCCATATAAGTTGCGCACATTTTGTTGTTCTAAATGTCATTTGCTTTTCATTTGATTTTGACAGTAGGACGGTAAGCCACATACAAAATTTTTTGTTACATAACAGGAATGTGGATCTAAGCAACAGAGCATACGAACTATATTTCCTAATACTTTCTTTTAGTGACGAAATTTAGATTTTATGACGTCCCCATAAGATTTCATTTTGAATCAACCATGAAATTTTGTCGGCGAGCTAACCGACAACAGTTAAATCCGATTCAACTTCTTACGATGACAAAGTTGGTCGGAATGATTGTATGCAGAAGCATAGGGTGCTATGAGTTTAAAATCTGAAATGTCGCCGTAAATGCTGTGTCGGGCCAATGGTATTCCGGCCTTTAGAGTGTGGTAGTAGGCACGTCCAAACTATATAAATCATGAGTTCGCAAATGCGAATTATAATCGAACAAAAAAAAATTGGTTGGAATCACCATATTCGCTGAATCCTATTTATTTAGGAATGAGTCGACCAACACTTTGGGTTCGTTCCGATTTTTATGTAACACTGAGTCCTACATAATATTGGAGTCACTTCTAAAAACAATGGGAACGATTCCATTCCATAATATACCATTGTTTCCCCCTTAGTAGAGAATTGTCTCCAGTAAAAACTAGGAACGGGTGCTACTTTTGTAGGTATATGTCCATTCTTGTCTCAGCCCTATATACGTAGTAATAATTCTAAGAAAACTGGGACTAGTTCCAATATTTATGGAAGCCTTAGCTACAAAATGGTGTGACGAGTCCTATAATCGCTTTCCCATATTTTATAGGAACGTTTCCTATGCGGATTTTTTTCCGTGTAATCAATTTTTTCTGTGTACAGTCAAATTTGTGCTGTGCATAAAATGTAATCATAAATGTACAAATAACCAATCTCTTGAGTTATTAGAACGGATTTATTTATCTTACATTGGTTCCTAAAAACTTATTACGGTTTATGAGGAACATATTAAGTTTAATGGCGTCTATTTCTTACGAAGGACAAATTTTGCCCTGCTGCTTGCAGATCAATCAAAAACAGTAGGTTTTGATGAGAGAAATTAGAATTAGCCCTGCTATTTCTAAAATTAATAGTTTTTGAATTATCGTAAAACTATAACGAGCCTCATTTTTCAAAAGGAACATCCCTGTTGAAAAAATAATGACCAACAAAGAGCACGCGCCTCTACTACTAGACTAACGGCTAGTTATCTTTCAACTGAGATCTTCCTTAAATCTTTGATCTCTCTATGGGATTATTTGATAGTTAAATCTAAGGGATTATTTGATAAGACCAAATTATCAGATTGATATTAAAGCGCGTTTTCATTAAAAGATAAATTGCCCGAACTCCACGAACAATTAAAAAAAACTTTTATTGAGAAATTAAACTTAAGCCAAAACGAAACTTTAAGACTTTTCACCTGATAAAGTTTAAAAAGGACAATAATAGAATTGAAGGCCTTAGAAGAAAAGCTTCAGGCTTTGTATTTTATTCTAATGATGAAAGACAAATAAAAGTAAATATTTTTTTTTATTAAAAAGTTAAAGCTCAAACAGTTGAGGAACTTATGGTTTAACCTGTATTATTTGGTTGGGAGATTGTAAAAATTCTTCGACAACAATGTGCAAAGGATTTGACATCCAATGAAATTGTGAAAGTTGTTGATGTATATAATATTAAGCGAAAGTACCTACTCTTGCTTATTTCGATTTATCTTGAGATGGAGATAAGCAAAAGTTTTCATAAATTCAAAAAAACTTTCTTAAGGCAGAAAAAGAACAACAGTTCACCACTAACTCCTACACTTTTCTTATACAAATGATTGGTTATGTCGCCAACGATTTTTATTGTAGCCTTTTTTATCAGTTTTTTCTCCTTTGGTGTATCGAATTTAGGAATATTTACTATACTCTATATCCCATCATTTTCTATCTATATTAGACTCGAATTTCCTCAATTTTGATCTCAGAAAACAGACATGTTATTAAATTTCAAACATTTTTATAGGAAATTTGCATCATATTAAGCTGTACGGGCTGTTTTTCCAGCCATATTTATATCATTTATATATCATTTTATACGACAGATATTTTTATTTTCATTCATGTATGACAGGAAATTCAATAAAATAATTTTAGACTTATGTTCTCAAAATTGAATTTACCCTTCTCGAGTTTTTTTATAGCTATAAGTAGAGTGGACTCGCGATTATATGAACATCGCATTATATAATCTACAGAGCCGGATTTAGACAATCTTACACGCAGAGTAAAAAAATAAATTCAAATATTTTATAAGGAGGAATCGGGACTATTATTAAAATAGTTAATTTCAATTCCAAAAACAGTCAGTTTAACCACCAAGTAGTAAATTTTACTATTAAGTAGTTACTATTAAGTAGTTTAAAAAATATCCGGTTTTGACCATTTTTATACTCTATATGATATATCATATAGGAGTATATTTGATTTAGTATACCGTTTGTAACGCATCGAACCAATCATCGGACAAAAATTAACTACACCAGAGTGTTAAGCCCAATTCAGGCTAATGATTGCGATTACGATTTAGGCTTCTTGACCAATGAAATCAAAGCTTTCATTTTGCTATCGTTGAAAGCTTTGATCTCATTAGTCGAGAGGCTTCATTCGTAATCGTAATTGCAAGTCTGAAATGGGCTTTAGGGATGACAAAAGATTTTGATTTCCGCATGTCCGTTCGTTTGTTCGACTGTCCGTCCGTAAAAACCATAACTTTTGAAGGGATTGAGCTAGAGATTTGAAATGTTGTATAGTTAAGTTTCCCGTAAATGGCTAGGCTAAGTTCTTGAACGAGCGGAATCGGACCATTCCTTCCCCCCTTTCCCATACAAACGAAACAGTTCTTTTGAATTTTCTCGAAAACGGTGAGTCATATTGAAAAATGTATAAAGGTAAAATGTGTTTAGAATAAAATTTTACATAACTCATCCATACACTAAAATCCTGCATATCCTCTCTTCCATAAAATGGGATACGTTTTCCCTGTTTTCTCGAAATCTGTGCATCGTATAGAAAAATTTATTAAGATGAAATATGTTTAGAATATGATTTTACATAACTTATCTATACATCAAAATCTAGTCGGACCACTCCTTCCCCCCTCCCGCATACAAATTGATTTTTTTGTCTATTTTTTTGAAAACGATGAGTCGTATTGAAAAATTTATTAAGGTAAAATCCGTTTAGAATATGATTTTACATAAACGTTCCATACATCAAGATCCAATCTGATGACTGCTTTCCCCTCTCCTATAAAAATGAATTTAAAAAAAAAACAATTTGTCTGTCATATAGAATACTAGCAGACCCTACGTTGCCAGCTTAAAGTTTTTTTGTAAAAATTTTAGGATGCCAAAACATAAATCACTTAAAAACTTTTGGGAAAAATGTTGTCTTTACAGGACCTTCCGTTAGAGTTATTGAAACCGATACGCCGGGTTCGTAATCAGCGACTCCGAAAACCTCCCAAAGCCAGTTTTTGAGAGAAAAATTAGAAAACGAAGTATTGCGTTATCCTTCTGTTCCGAATTTTGAAATTCCAACACCGGATTCGTGATCAGCGACCCCGGAAACCCCCCTAATGCCGATTTTCCCGGGAAAAAGGATATTAGCGTTATCCTTTCAGGTCCTTTCCTTTCGAATTTTGAAAATCTGATACCGGATTTGTGATCAGTAGGGCTGCCAAAAATATGCACTAAAAAAGGCGAAATATGCGCATATAATATGCACTAAAAACGACAAAATATGCACTTAAATATGCACTTTAAAAACATTCAAAATCCGAAATATAGTATATTTCACCCAAAATAGTGAACGGAACTTGTTAAAATGGGGTTAATTCGACTTATGTGGAAAATAAAAAAATTCAAAAAATAATAGTCTGTGAAAAAAGATTGACATTTTGACTGACAAACAATTTTTTTACTTGTTTCTAAATTGCAACTGTTAAATTTTAAGATATTTCGAAAAGAGGTTCAATACTTCATATTGTCTATGGTATAATCGGGGTTAAAATTTGTAGAAAAATCTCAGTTGTGGCTACCACAAAACTTTCTTCCACAAAATCTACGACCCTGCGCAATTTACGCTATAGCCCTATCGTTTTGTCAATCAAAGACGACCTCAAAACGTACAAAATTTGAAATAACTTGAGAATGGTAAAAGGTAAAAATGTGGAAAATTTCATTGCCTTTAATTCGTTTTTCAAAAGTTTTTTCGAAAAACTGTTAGTTTGCAAAATATTCGCCATAATATGATTTTTAGATTTTAATAAAAATATTTCAATAACGGTAAAAGATAATGGATAACTGTAAAAGACAAAATTGTGCAGAATGCCATTCTCATTAATTCATCTCATATATACAGTAAGCAAAAAACCATTTTTTTCGAGATCATGGAAAAAAATTAATTTTTTTGAAATAACGGTGTATCTCGATAACAGTTTGAGATATCGAGTTCTAGCAAAAGACATAAGTGTAGGAATTTTTTTTTCTCGAGGTTTTGTCATACTTAACACTACTAAAACTGCGTAGTTTCGGAGTTAGGAAATTGAGAAAAACTAATTCGCGATTTTTAAAAAGCCGCCATTTTGGTTACTTCTGGCTAACGGATTTCCGCCTAAAGTTGATAGGATCGTCCCATTCCAGGACCAAATATGCCTATAAAATCTCATGGCTCTAGCTCTATTCGTTTTCTTGTACACCTTGTACACAGACTGACAGACAGACTGACAGACAGAAAGACATTTTTGTAATATGACTCCAATCGACTAAGGAGTGATCGGGAAATGTTTTTTTAGGTTCAATTAAAAGGCCGAAATTTTTCATGAATACAATACTGTATTATACTTCGTAGAAGAAAGTAAAAACACATATTTATTTATTTTTAATATTTATTCTAGCTGAAACAGTCGAATTATAATTTGAATTGTACAAAAAAAAATTTGGTTGTTCATGAAAGTTGTAAAATATGCAACTAAATATGCATTATATGCATTTATATGCATTTATATGCAAATATGCACTAACGTGTCAAATATGCGAAATATGCAACAACAAGTGACCTTCATTTGCTTCTAAACTTATTGATTCGGATGAATAAAAAACTCCCGGAGCCGAAATCATAACGAGAAGAAATATGCAAATGCATATTTTTGGCAGCCCTAGTGATCAGCAACACCAAAAACTCTATAATGCCAATTTTTCCGAGAAATAATGGGAAAAAGGACTTTTGCCGATTTTTGCCGGGAAAAATCCGTTTCTAATTTTGAAAATTGAACATAGTTAAAACACCTGCTCCTGGCAACGCAGAGCATTTTGCAAAAAACCGCGTAAAAATCGATCTAGTAGTTTTTGAGTTTTGTAATCTTGAACAGACAGACAGACAAACAAACAAAACAAACATTCATTTTTAAAATATGATGATTGGTCCCTGACAATTGTATGTTTTAAATTTAAATTTGTCTATTTTTGCAGACTGAAGACCCTTTAGCTATGATTCTACAAAAACCCAATTATAAAAAAATTGTCGAAAAGATTTTTCCAACGATATGCGTTATTAAAAATCAAATATGTGTCGAAATAGATCGATAAATACCCAATAATATTAGCCAATAATATCTATACATTTTACAATATCTTCAATTCGTGTTCGAAAAATAGAAATGTTGTACGAGTATCTGAACTCTACTTTACGTGTAATTGTACGAAATTTGTTCTATTTTAATGCATCAGCGTGATTCGCAGACTACAAAAATAAGTCAATTTCAGCCGAAAATAACATTTACTATGCCAGTTTTTAAATCCAGATGAGTAGTGAACGCATCCCATTAATCCTTAACATTATGTGGATGAATTTATATCTATGTAAACGTAATTTCGACCGGCATTGGCTATTTATATACCATTTGTTCTAGTTCTTTTGTTACGCATTTGGTTTTTTTTTACAAATATTTGAAAAGTCGCTAAATTCTTAGTCGTGTATGACGCACGTAGTGCACTCTATCCCTAAAATATCTTAATTGTGCATTGGTAAAATTTATTTTTGTCGAATGAAAACGCATAACATTACAAAACTAACAACATTTTTCGCTATTTTTATAAAGTGCATCTAAGTTTAGATGGTTATATTTAAAACCTACGTCACTTAATCACCTTCGTGCCAAATATTTTAACTAACAATAAGTCGATGCACTCGCAAAGTTCTGAGTGCACAGCGATGAAATCCTTTTGATTTATGTAACTGAGCTAAAGGGCCAGTATTCGTGTGTGTGCTAATAAGATAATATGAAAAATAACAAATTTCTGAGTTTTGTACATGGAAAAAAAAAATAAAGAATTTATGTGAATAAATTATTTTTATCAAAATCTTTTAGACCAAATTTATATCAACTGGCATTTTTTTATTAATATTTGGTGTAAAATGTCACAACAATGTCAAATTAAACATTTATTAAATTTTTACATTTTATACTACATGTCGATAAAAATTTGCGAGTTGATACAAATTTGGCGTAAAACATCTTAATAAACAAAAACTTATTCATATAAATCCTTAAATTTTTAACCGTGTTGCCCTTGCCCGGAGCTATTCCAAAGATATACAAGACTTCGGGAAAGTTTTATATAAAATTTATAATTCTAGAAAATACGTTGATAGCAAAAAGTGGTTTCTTATATATTTTGCATGCCTTTAAAAATTTGAAAAAGTTTTTTCATTATTAAAAAAACAACACAGGTAGAAATTTTTAAAAATGCGCCTTTATTATGCTTGGGATATATGCTTCGGTGTAAGTACTGACACATATTATATCCGAAGTTTTACTTGTAAATGGCTCTCGAGGTATTACCATAAATATTTCCCTTGAAAATATTGTAGAACAAAATAAAATGAGCCAGAAAATGGCTAAACATCACATGACTTCCATATACAAAAAATATTCGACTTTTTTTTGGAAAATGTTCAAGAGCAAAAAAAAACATAACAAAAGCTATAATTCCCAATCTGGCAATTATGGAAAACCCGTATGGTGATTTAAGTGAACGGCGAACAGTTGTATTAAAATTCCACTTTGAAGTCAAATTTTCCAATAAGATTTTTTAAAATTTATTCCAATCGGATTTTGATGTATGGGAGTTTTATGTAGAATCATATCCTAAATAACTTTCGTTCTTGCACTTTTTTGATAAGTTACACCGTTTTTAAGATATTCGAAGAAAGCATTTTTTCGTTCGTTCGTTATGACATATTAATGTGAATATCTCGGGAACGTATAAAGATAAAAATTGACGGTAAAAACAATTTGTGGGAACTATTATTTCCTTTAATTTATTTCTTACATAGCAGCACAAAAACCCGTTAGTTTTCGAGAAAAACGCCAAACGCTAAATTTTTAGAAATAACGGTACATCTCGATAATGGTGCTAGATATGGAGTTCTTGTGTAAAGCAAAAATTTGGCAAATACTAATATCTTCAATTTCCGTCATATGGATTACTATCGAAAAACGCTTTCCATGGCCGTGACCTCTCCACCCTGAGTGAAAATCCAGGCCTGCTATCATGGCAGTCAACGTGTTAAGGATAATTCCACTCGAGCCTTGGGGAATAAAACTTAGGATGAGTGTATATACGTTCAATAAAATGACTGTACAAGCAAAGAAAATATATTAGTTTCCTACCAAAGACATCTAACGTTTATAAATATTAATTATGTTGTTTTTTTTTCAGTTCATAGGATGGCAAGAGGTACAGAGACCAAGTACACGCTCCGAAATTGTTCAGGCTATGAGGAAAATTCGGGTAAGCATATTGAAGAAACTTATTAAAACAAGAACAAATTATTTTAGAATAACTTTTTCTAATTCTTTATACATTAAATACTTGTATACCTACTAAAATGTGTTAAAGATATATTAGGAAATCGGTTGTTTTGATGAAATGCTCAATAAGAATAAAAAATATATGACCCAAAGGAAAAATGTCATCAATACTTGTAACTGGGAACACAATTCTTGTTAGTATTAAAATTTGATGTATGCAACCCCTATTCTAAATTCATAGGGGTCGGCCATACAACCGCAAAATGGTACAAACTTGATATCAAATATTTATGCTTTCGATGTCATATTCCAAGAGTTGTCACGTAAAGTTCCAGTTTGGAGAATCTCCCGTCTGTGAATTTCAGAGATTTCTGTATACTTTGGTTTAAAGAGGTGTGTATCCGCCTGTATATGTGGCTTTGTGGGAAACTTTTCCTGCATAATTTAAAAGAAACCTTAGATAAATAAAGACACTTTCTCTCATAAAAAGGATCAACAAGAGGGTCACGTTGTAAACACATGAGAACAGTTATACATACACACTTCTATGCCCAGTGATTTCGTTATCATGTATAACTTTTTCTGTTAGATTTTTTTATCCCTTGCTGGATTTTCTGGAGAAAGTCTTTGGGCCGATTATATTTTCCATTAGCACATACGCATAATAGTCTTTTCTTTGCTATAATCCTATATTCCTTTTGAAACTTTTTACTCAAATCTATAAGCCAAAATTCATCATATCCCAACTAACATCTTTCAATATAAGGCTTTTCAAAAATATCTAAATATCAAGGAGAACAAGTCAAGCTTTTCTTAGTGTTTAATAAATTGTAACACTCCGAAACAAAAATTTAGTTTTCAGGAGCTTTGAGCTAGATGGGTATCGATATGCTTTTAAAGTAGTTTAAATATCCTCACTGAGAGAAATTCAAAATCGATCTGTTTTTCATTTACAATCCAAAATCAAATTTGAATTAAAAGACAAACGAATAAAAACTAATACCAATCATTAATTTTAAATGCAGATTTTTGATTTAAATGCATTGAAAATTATTTAAATGAAAAATATTTAAAACACAAACCCAATCGGTTAGTTTGACTGTCTGACAGAGCGCGCTTTCTTATGCCAGGCAGTCAAAACCAATAACCAATCATTTGTTTTGAAGGTATAGGGAGTTATATATAGGCTATTATCAATGGAGAATAGAAAAGAAGACGAGAAAGAATCATTGTTGTCGTTGGCGGCACGCACATATACTTTTTCGTTATGTTTACGCAGGCAGAAAGTTTTCGAGAAAAGTATTCTATTGGTACGGGGAGGGGGAAAGGAGTGGTCGGATTGAACTTTGATGTATGGATGAATTATGTGAAATCCTATTCTAAGCATACTTTATCTTTACAAATTTTTCAATATGACTCACCGTTTTTAATAAAATTGCAAAAAACTGTTTCATTTGTATAGGGGGGGAGGGAGGGGGAAAAGAATGGATCAATTTTGCCCTTTCAAGAACTTCGCCTAGCCATTTACGAGAAACGTAACTATACAAAATTTCAAGTCTCTAGCTCAATCCTTTCGAAAGTTATGGTATTTAAGGACGGACGGACAGACAGACAGACGAACGGACATGCGGAAATCAAAATCTTTTGTCATCCCTAACATCCTGGTGTAGTTCATTTTTGTGTCCGTAGAGTAGTTCGATGCGATACAAACAGTAGCAGACCCTACGTTCCCAGCTTAAAGATTTTTGTATAAATTTTAGAATGCCAAAAAACCATAAATAACTTAACAACTTTTGGGGAAAAACGTTATCCTTACAGAACCTTCTGTTTCGCATTTTGAAATTCCCACACCGGATTCGTGATCGGCGACTCCGGAAACCCCCCAATGCCGATTTTTCCGGGGAAAAATTGGACAATGTATATTTTCGTTATCCTTACAGAACCTTCCGTTTCGAATTTTGAAAATCTAATACCGGAGTCGTGATCAGCGACCCCAAAGACCTCATGATGCCAATTTTTCCGGGGAAGAATGTGAAAAAGGATATTTGAGTTATTTGAGTTATCTGAAAAAAAGGATATTTGAGTTATTTGAGGATATTTGAGTTATCCTTACGGGATAAAAATACAGTTCAATGAAACACAACCTTCCACGGTAATGGCTTGACACGAACTGATTTAAAATGAAATGCGTCATTCTAATAATGCCCCGATTCCAACTCAAAGCACGATTCGTTTTATTCCTGCGATCCGAAGCCGCACACACAAGCATTAAAGGCTTAACTATAATCGACATAAGAACGCATATGTAGCTGCATATGTCATTTCCAGAATAAGAAAGTCAGTGTTAATACCCACAATAGGCATATGTCAAGAGTGTTGCCACTTTCAAACCTTCGTTAAACATTCGTTAAGCATGAATAATTCGATACAAATGGAACTGGCATATGTAAATCGTGAACATAACCTAAAATTTTTCCAAAAAGGGACTCAAGCAGGACAACAGATAGTCAAAGACATTTGTGGTCATTCTCGTGTGAATAAAAAATTGATCCGGATCAAGCCTTTTTACTTTTAAGAAGGTGACTACGTAGTATCCGTGCGTTTTCCTGTCGCGATTGATTTCTCGTACATAACATGAACGCTTCTTTCTGCCGTATTCATCCAGTTCATCTTTCAGGTCATTTAATTCTTTTAAGCACTTCACAATTTCAAATATTTCTTTAATTTTTTTCAATTCACTCATTTTTTCCTTCAACTTTGTCAATTACTATCGAGAAGAATTTGACTTTACTTATGTCAGTCTATGCCTATTATGGTTAGCTTTTATGTTGACAGCTATGCATGTCAACATTCGTTGGGAATTTGACATTTACATATGCGTTCTTATGTCGATTATAGTTAAGCCTTAAGGCCTGTGTCCACATGGAAGTTTATTTGCAGAAGTCGCTTCTAGAAGAGATTTCTGGTGTCACAACTTCTGGAAGTTCACTTGCAGTTAGTGTTTCCACGGGAAAAACTTCCAGAAGTCTCTGCTAGAAGCGACTTCTGCAAATAAACTTCCATGTGGACACAGGCCTTTACAGCACATAATAAAAGGTCGATTATAGGGCTACGCTGTTAAAGCCAATCTGTGTGATGAGCCAGCCGAGCCACTAGCTGATGAAGCCTGATATAGAGTATAAACAAAAGCCTAGCCGTTAAAAGGTTTTCGAGGGGTTTTTTTTTTGGGTTGGTGAGCACGAATCAAATGTTAGATTTGCAAAATTCGAGATAGAAAATACCGAAATTTCCTTTTTCCTATTTTGTGGAGAGTGTATTTTAAAGATTAATTCTGTACATTTAGGAAATAAAAATTTAAAATAAAAGATTTTTAATCAAAGCTTTTTCAACTTGAAGTTTTTGGTAAAAGCTAAATGGATTCCAATTACTAAGTTACAAAATAATTTTAAAAAGTATAAAATAAATCCCCTAAATAAATATTCGGAAATAATTTATCAAATATGATTAATGACCATAAATGACTTTCAGTTTCTTCCATCCGTTTAGGTCGGTAGGTTTCGGCCTCTCAGTTTATTGAAGCGCCTCGTAGAATCCCACAAAATTTATTAGAGTTAATGTTTCGCGTAAATCGATTTAAAAAGTTTCAAATTTTCTAGGGGGCTGATAAAAATACAGGTACCCGAGATATTTACCACAAATATAATTAAAATGGGCATTTTCACATTCTTTCGGATAAGATAAATCGATTTCATCAAGTGTTTTTGTTCGCAATGTTAAATGAATGCATGAGTACTTCCATTTGTTTTTGAGTCGAAAATTAGCATCTAATATTTATAATTATTTTAGGGAAAATGTAAATATGTAATATTTAGAAGGATTAGCCGGGACGGTACGTCGTGTTTTAAAAAAAAAATCCCTGCGATGCTTTTATTGTAAAGTTTTTGATTATGAGATATTTCTCCCGAAAAAGAAAATATTTTCGATACCAGAAAAGTTGCATAAAATATTTCCTTCTTTGTATGACGAGAAACACAATTGACGCAGTAACGACGACGCATGCATCAAACGCGTGTATTCTTATCGCTGCAGACACAATTGATTGTGCAACAGCAACGCATGCGTCTGCATCGACGCAGCGTTTTGAAAAATTAAAACATTGGTGTATGCTGCAATAATGCTTATCCACATATGCGTGTTTTCTTTGAAGATTGAAGTGTGCGCAATCATAAATTTTTCAAATTACATTTGACACTGCACTGCAGCGCTGCATCAATTGTGTCATCAACCAACGCTGCTGCATGCATTCCATTGCATGAACGCACAGCGCTGCAGCACGCTGCGTCAATTATGTTTCTCGCCTATCTCTAGGAGTGGAGTGAATTCGGCCAAAATAAAGCCCGATTTTAAATATATTGGAGTAATATTTCAAATATCATTAAAAATATTGCTTCAATATTTTTGATGATAGACTCTGTGGGGTTTGTACTTTATGAACTTTTGCGGAAAATTTCACAAAAAATAATATGAAATAAAATAAGGCAAAAATAAATAAATAACGAAAAAACGAAATAATTTCTTTCGGGTTTCGTTACGTTTTTACATTTTTCGTTGTGACAAATTTCATGATAAAAAAAAAATTTAAAAAAAAACTCTTGGCCAGTACCTTTATTCTATAACAGTTATTTGAGAAATTTTTAATACAGTAGAATCCCGATAATTCGTATTTCAAGGGTCCAGCAAATTCATACGAATTAGCGGGATATACGAATTATCGGGGTACGAATTATCGGGATTTTTTCAAGGGACCAACATATTCATACGAATTAGCGGGATATACGAATTATCGGGGTACGAATTATCGGGATTCTACTGTATTATTTTTTTCTCTTTAAAGTATTGATACATAATCATTCCTGAAGGTTCCATACCTAAAACTTTCTAAAGACAGTCTTGAATATCAACTATTTTTATACCCGTATGGTGAAACCAAAGGGTATATTAACTTTGCCTTACCGTTTGTAACGCCAAGATCCCGTCATCACACACAAAAATGAATTACACCAGTGTGTTTAGAATGATAAAAAAAATTGAATTTTCCATGTCCGTCCGCCTGTCTGTCTGTCTGTCTGTCCGTCTGTGGCGCGGATTGCGGGCGCATGGATTGAGCTAGAGACTTGAAATTTTGCGCAGATCCGTTTTTCGTAAAATGCGAGGCTAAGTTCGTTAATGGGCAAAAATGGACCATTAGGGGGGGTACCCCCCTTAGGAACGAAAATGTTTTTCGCGAATATCTCAAAAACTGTGCATCCTATCAAAAAAGTGCAAGAACAAAAGTTATTTAGAATATGATTCTACATAAAACTCCCATACATCAAAATCCGATTGGAACAAGTTTTAAAAAAATCTTGTTGGAAAATTTGAATTCAAATGAAATTTTGATACGCCGGCGCCGTTCAATTAAATCACCATACGGGTTTTCAATAATTACCAGATTGGCAATTATAGCTTTTGTTATGTTTTTTCTGAAAAATCAGTGTGCGGCGTCCTAGAAAATAGCATTTTCCTCAGATTTTTCAATTTGGTGTTATACAAATAATTCATCAAACGGTAGAAAATATTATTAATAAATATGTACTACTTCGGCTGACAAATTTTTTTTAACCTGCGCCGTATTTTTTCAACGATTTTCCACATGCGCCCCTTTTCGCAATTTTTGAAATGCAAAGAGCGCAAAAAATAAATTTAATTTTCGCTTGAGAATGCGACGCATATTTTTTGATTGTTTTTCCTTAGTTTTCATTCAAACCAAAGATTTGCTATTTCGTTGGTATTCTATTTTGGCCAATGCCCCATTTCTTCCTTTCCCGGATTGACCCAAAATTAATATGGTCACCCTATTTATGGTTCATACATAAAAACAATTTTAAACTTGAAATCTATATGAGCTGATCTGAAAAATTGGGAAATGAGGAGAAATCCAATTCGATTCAATTATTGCCAAACGGCTAATTTGGGAGCAGATTTTAATGAGATTTTTTTTTGTCTTAAGATATCACCTGTCTAATGGTGAAAACAAATTTTCCTTTAGAAGGTGTGGTATGGTAACGCTTCTTGAAAGGTGCTATGAAGCTAATGGTAAAGTTTCGTTAAAATCGGTTTAGTGGTTTTCAAGAAACTTAGTCACAAAAAAGCTCTTTTTAATATTCTCTCAACAACATTTTCAGTTGATTTTTATGATTAGTTTTTGTATTGAAAAAATATCTGTCAATTAAAATGATTTCTTCAAACAGAATTAAGCCCAATATTAATATGATAATTGAATTAATAATAAACTTTTTCCCACAAATACACATCATTCATAATACATTGACAATAAATAATGCATTTTTATTTCTTTTTTTACATAGTACGAGTGCAAAGTTCAAAATATGAAAAAGCGTAAAGTAACAATTCAGATATCAGTGGATGGTGTCCGCGTCTGCTTAAAAAAGAAGAAAAGAAAGGTAAGTGCTTTTGATAATAAGAACATGATTTCTTTATCAATGCCATAAAAGTTTTATTCATCTCGAGCTTTATGGCGTCATTTCAAGCAGTGTTTCCCAACCGGTCGCCAAACAATTTTAGGATGGTCGCAATGTACGCTAAGAAAATTGGAATTAAAAGAAAATACGATTAAAACATTGTATGAAATACATTTTTTTTTTAAGATAGAAAACTTTGTGAAAGTTTTCGCCTGCGGCGCATTTTTCTTTGTGACGTTTTAATGTTTATATGCCTAGCAATCCACACCTGCCATGAATCCCGTCACTGTCGCTGTTACATCTGATGTTACGTCTCGAGAAGATTGAAATGACAGCTGTTACGACAGAAAAGTCAGACACTTTTTGCTGACATCTTTGCTAACAGAAATGGTGCCGGAAATTTGACATCCGTGTATTTCAGATGGCGAATTGTAATTTTTCACGTGCAGAGACGCTCCGTTCTATATAAACGAATACTGTTTAAGAGTAATTTTTACAAAGGAATGATTTGAAAAAGGCATCGTGGAAGCAGCTGGAGGCCGAATTTCATTTTAGTGCAGAAATTTTATAGAAAAAAGTGAAATCACTGAGATCGTCATATTTACTACTCTGAGTTGTTTACTGCTCAACGCATTTCTGGAACTGAAATGTCATGCCAGAATCAGCAGCCCACCTACGTCACAACAGAATTTTCTAATGACATTTCTGTTAGCAGTCCTGTCAACGTTTCCGGCAGGTCTGGATGGCCTGTGCAATACATATTTGGAGTTTTAGGTTCAATATTTGTAGGAGTTTTTTTTTTTCTTTTCGTTCAATCAGCCCAGAAAAGAGTCTTTTATGTTACAAAACTTTGAAGCGATTTCAATAATTTTACGAGCACGAGAAAAAAATGTTGGGAAGCACTAGCTATATCTATTTACTATATCTATTTTCTTGTGAATAAGCTGATTTATTTCGATTTTTTTTATGTTTAGAAAAAACAGTGGACAAATGATGCAGATGATATAGAATTAATGAGCCACCCCATATATAGGATATTTTACGTTTCACATGATAGCAGCGATCTCAAAATATTTAGCTATATCGCACGAGATGGCAGTACGGATACATTTAAATGTTCCGTTTTTAAAAGCAATAAAAAGGTAAGTTTATTAAATAAAATATCTTTCATTCTCAAAATGTGATAGTTCTCTTTAAATTAGGAAACTCTACCTATATTTTAAGATAAATTCTTTATATTTAAGTGTCGAATATTTTAGTATTTCATAAGGATTTTTTTTTATTTAAAAATATAATTAAGAACATGTAAAGTGATCATTAAAAATATTATCCAATGCCGAAAAAATTGATAAAATTCATTTTATCGTGACCAAAATTACCAAAATATTCGTCAATACGATAAAAAATTGTCGCAACTGGTTTAGAGTACTTATATCCTGATTGCTCCAAACCTCATAAAAATTATAAGAAGAGGCAAAAATTGCTGAATCAGTCAGAGAGAGCGGTCTTAGACCACTAAATCCTGTAAGCCTGCGTGGAAGTGGGTACACGGAAAAAAATCCGCATAGTAATCGTTCCTATAAAATGGTGGAAAGCGATTATAGGAGTCATTCCACCATTTTGTAGCAAAGGCTTCCATAAATATTGGAACTAGTCCTAGTTTTGGTGGAATCATCACTATGTAAATAGGGCTGAGAGAAGAATGCCCACATTCCAACAAAAGTAGCACTCGTTCCTAGTTTGCATTGGAGATGTTGTTAATCTGAGGTGGAAACATTACTATATTATGTATGGAATCATTCCCACTGTTTGTATAAATGACTCCAATATCATGTAGGGCTCAGTCCTACAAAAAAAATGGAATGAATCCTAAGTTTTGTTGGACTCATTCCTATGCAAATAGGATTCAGCGAATACGATAATTCAAGTCGAATTTTTTCTTCGATTATAATTCACACGTGGTTTGCGAACTCGGAGTATATATAGCTTGGACCTGCCTAGTGCCACACTCTGACACTTGCGTCGGAAAAATTTTTTAATTACAGGGCATTTTTTTTGATCGAGCTATTTGGTATCTCGAATATTTTCAAGTCCCGGACTTCTCTATCTCGGATATTCGATAACTCGAATTTTTGTTTGTCCCCTTTAGATTGGACAGAATCCAATAAAAAAAAGTCTCCAGTCCTATACAGATAGGACTTGGTGCTATAATTATAGGAACGTGTCTTATTTCAAATTAGAATGTCGCGAATATATATAGGAGAGAATCCAATAATCAATGGAGACATTACAACGTTTTATGGGATTGAGTCCTTTACAAAAGGGAATGTCGCCATATTTTTGTCGCAACCAGTCTAACATATATAGTAATCTCTCCCATGTAACACGTTGGAGTCTTTGCCATAGTTTTGGGAATCGTTACACCAAAAAAAAAGAATACGACCACTTTTTTATTGGAATGTGTCCTAAAAAATGTGGGAGCTGTTACACCTTTTTTATAGGAATGATTCCCATATTTGGCCACTATGCCGTTTTTTCCCATAAATATGGGACTGGAGCATGAGATTTTGGTGGAATGGTTCCTATATGTTTTTTCCGTGTAAAGCAGGCTCTGAAGATGGTAAGCCAGCTTCCATGCCAGAAACATGCTACTAGTGGATTTAAGAGAAGTGACGCCTGTGAAAACATTTTTTGAATACCTGTAAGTCGAGAAATTCTAATAGAGTTTAATAGTAATTGGTCGAGTGAAAACCATGTATCAGAAATGATTCAATGCTTAACTACAAAATAATAAAATAAGTTTTATCAATGTTTTTTGGGTGCAGGTAGTTGCCAAAATTGGACATCAGTCTGTCCAAGGACACGGTACTTGAGAATAAATTCTTTTTGTTTGCTTGTAAAAAGTGAGGTTATCACCAAATATAGTTTAGAATTAGAACAAATAATTTTTTACACTAGAATAAAAGATCCGTCGTTGCCGAATTGTAGTAACTTGTATATGGAGAGAAATTATTACAGATTTATATAAAAACTAGGGGCTGCGCCCCGAACCGCTTCGCGGTTCACCCCCCACCGACAGGTCGGCCTTAGGCCTCCCTGTCCACGTCGGCCTCCGGCCGTGCGTTTAGTTTATCTATGTATACTGAGAAATATCGGGAAAAAATTGCAAGTAGATTTTGAGACAAAAGGTTATTGTCCATTACACCAAAAGATTATAACAATACACGCAAATTTCAAATTAGACAATAATATTGATTCTGCGCCCCTGAGACAACCACGCCTTACTCGGCTAGGTAGTTACTCGGCTTTTGACCTCGAGTCTGACTTTGCGTAGAGTATGCCAGATGTTATTGGGCGAATTTTTTTCCTGAGCGTCCTGAGGACTGCTGTCACTAATGTAGCAAACCAGGTCGCAATCCCTTCAGGGGAGGTCAATAAAAAGTATCTTATCTTTTATTCTGCAAGTAACTTTACCCGCGGCCAAAAATTTTATCGCAATGGGTTGAACTATTTTGGCGTGATGGAGAAAACAAACCAAAAGCTATAATTGCCAAACTGGCAATTATGGGAAACCCGTATGATGATATTCGTATCAAAATTCGAACAGGTGTACCAAAATTCCACTTTGAAGTCAAACTTTCCAATAAGATTTTTTAAAATTTGTTCCAATCGGATTTTGATGTCCTAAACAACTTTTGTTCTTGAACTTTTTCGATAAGATACACTGTTTTTGAGATATTCGCAAAAGCGTTAACGAACTTAGTCTCGCATTTTACGGAAAACAGATCTGCGCAAAATTTCAAGTCTCTAGCTCAATCCGTGGGACCGCATTTCGCACCCCAGACGGACGGACAGACAGACGGACGGACATACAAAAATCAATTTTTTTTATCATTCTAAACACACTTTCATTGTAATTCATTGTTTACCGAGAAGGGAGGGGGTAGATATTAGTGGGCGAAAAATTTCCCTGAGGGCTGGCCTTCCTAATAGAGAAAACCGAATCCAAATCCCATCAGTGTTGCAGTAGATAGCAGGCGAGGGGGTTTACAGAGAGGGGAGGGGGTAGCTATTAGTGTGCGAAAATTTTTCCTGAGGGCTGGCCTTCCTAATGGAGAAAACCGAATCCAAATCCCACCAGTGTTGTAGTAGGTAGCAGGCGAAGGGGTTGACCGAGAGGGGAGGGGGTAGCTATTAGTGGGCGAAAAATTTCCCTGAGGAATGACATCTCTATTAGTGGAAGCCACACCCCAATCGGTTGAACGGTTCGAAAGTTATCAGGGGAGGGGTATCGAAGAAGAGGGGGGAGGTCAATAAAAAGTAGCCTATCATTTATTCTGCTAGTAACTCTACGTGTGTGTAAAGTTTCGTCGAAATCGGTTGGGCCGTTTTCACGTGATGCCGGAACAAAATTCGACAGACAGACAGAATTACAGATTTATTATATGTATAGATTATGGTATATGTACAAGACAGTGAGATTTTCTGTAATTACTCCCGGAAAAGAGGAATTCATATCAAAAAATAGGAGACTCTCCCTAAATTTTAGGATGATTCTTTATTTTTAAGAATCATCACAAAAAAGCCCACTCTATTACGACTTGTAATAGGAATCGCTCCTATTAACTTTCTTTAGAATTTTTGAGAAAATGACATTATCCTTTCACAATCTTCGGGTACAAATTTCAAAATTATTGTTATATAAAATTTGTAATGATAAAAACTCGTTAGCGGTAAAGAAGTGATAAAAGGATATTTGTGTTGTCCTTACAGGAACTTTCTACGGCCTCCTCCTCCTCGGTCTCGTGCACCGACACTTACTTTCTAGTAGGACGATTTATTTATCCAACGAAAATCGTCTTAGCGGTTGAGAACAAGCAGAGGAAGGAGTCACAGGAGGTGCAATGGCAAATTTACGTGGGTTAAAGCACGACATATTCAAGAAAAATTTAAGAAATTCTTGAATCGCGTCTTAGTAAAAACGCGTAGTACGAGGTCGGAACAAGATTCTGTAAAAAAAAACTTGAAAAATTGTCGTTTTCGTATGTGCTCCACATCCTTTTAAAGAACAAGAGAAATGGTAGCCGCTCCCCCGGACTATAACCTGCAGAAGTTCAAGAACATAAACCGACATCTCCTTTCGTTCTTCCGACCATCCTGAGCTGTGCTTCGGCATTAAAGGGTCTTACCCTAAGCTCTGGCTGAAACCATAAAAAAATGCATCTTACTAGTTTCTTATTATGATAAAATACATTCACATGTCTTTTTTCTTTCTTATACCAAGTGTAATAATGTTTTGTATTCACGAAGAATTTCGATCTCTTAATTTTGTCTAAAAACCATGTCCCAATTGCTCCTATGTCAACTGAAGCATTATTACATAAATGTCTTCTGTCTGTCAGTGTGTCAGGTCTGTCTTTTGCGAATTGCTTGCAAAAACAAAAACGATTAAAGAAAGAATTAAAGTTATTAAAATTCTCTAAAATTTTGCCTTTTATCGTAAATTGATATATTTGACCGTAATCAGAAATATCAGATTTTGTAAAAAAAAATCATATTTATGTATTTACATACAGGGTGGTCCGGATTAGGATGTCAATCCATTAACCCTTCATTCTTTGCACAATTTCATGAAAAAAAGTCCACTATACATGTGTTCGGAAATGTACCGTTATCGAACGGCAGCCATTTTAAATTTTCCCGTCGGAATTTTTCCGCACATCACTAACGAGGCTCTCACTGCCACAAATATTAACGGATTTCTATGATTTCTATGTCGTTAGATAGATAATAAAATACTGTTTTTGGATCAATTAAAAGTTTTGTGAAATACTGCAGATTTTCCTAAATAAATGGCTTTAAACAAGTTTTTTTTTGTTTTCAATCCAAAAAATTTGAGAAAGTTGCGTTTTTCTCAAATACTTGCCCTATACTTTTTTTTATTTTTTATTTTTGTATTATTCCTCTGTCAATTCCCCACAAAACGCATATTTAATTTTCATTATACGATTTCTAGTTCCATAGATATAACCAAAACACTACTCCATGTTTCCACTGAAATCAAAATCAGATATTTTTCTTAATGGAATAGGCACTTCCCCGCACTTTTGGACATCGTTTGAAAAAAATACATAAAACAAAACAAAAAACATAAAACAAAAAAATACATAAAAATACATAAAATTTCAAGATCCATGCACTATCGAATGTAGTAACGGTTGTATTCTTGTACTGTTTTGGAAAAACAAACTATTTCCAATCAAATGGAGGTCACTTCGAAAATCTTTTGTAGTAATTGTTAAATAAAAACGTGTTGTTTTGTTTTATGTATTTTTTTCAAACGATGTCCAAAAGTGCGGGGAAGTGCCTATTCCATTAAGAAAAATATCTGATTTTGATTTCAGTGGAAACATGGAGTAGTGTTTTGGTTATATCTATGGAACTAGAAATCGTATAATGAAAATTAAATATGCGTTTTGTGGGGAATTGACAGAGGAATAATACAAAAATAAAAAATAAAAAAAAGTATAGGGCAAGTATTTGAGAAAAACGCAACTTTCTCAAATTTTTTGGATTGAAAACAAAAAAAAATCTTGTTTAAAGCCATTTATTTAGGAAAATCTGCAGTATTTCACAAAACTTTTAATTGATCCAAAAACAGTATTTTATTATCTATCTAACGACATAGAAATCATAGAAATCCGTTAATATTTGTGGCAGTGAGAGCCTCGTTAGTGATGTGCGGAAAAATTCCGACGGGAAAATTTAAAATGGCTGCCGTTCGATAACGGTACATTTCCGAACACATGTATAGTGGACTTTTTTTCATGAAATTGTGCAAAGAATGAAGGGTTAATGGATTGATATCCTAATCCGGACCACCCTGTATAACCGGGTTTTAGTGTAAATTGTGCAGAAACGTAGATTTTATATAAAAAAGTCATGTGCTGTTCACATCAGATATTTCGTACATATGCATCGGTCGTATTACAATCTGACTGAATTTTCTTCCCAAATGATGTTTTGGAACATTGGAAGCGAAATAATTAACTAGTTTCATACATGTGTAGCCGTAAATTAGATTTTGTACTAGTTTATATAAGCATTAATTATGTTAAACTTTCAATGATGTACGATTTGGGAACTTTCAGTTATTAAACCATTTCAGATAAATGTATATTGGAATATTGCCAAAAATTTGAAAAGGCTGTCGTCCAAATCGTACAACAAATGGAAGAAACTTGTGGACAAAAATCTAGTTAAATATTCAGTTTTATGAGTTTGCCAAAGTTAAATGGAACAAAATATTAATTAACCAAAGAAAGTGCTGAAAATATGAAACTGAAAATTTTATTTTGTAAAATTTTCTATAGTCTATCGAACATTTAGAGGATTTATCCTAGTTGACTTATGTAAAGAAATTTGAACTCTCGTCCACATCCTTCGTGGTCAGGTCAGTGACAAAGACCATTGCGTCACCCTGATGAGGTCCAGCCATTAATACTCAGGATTGAAACTTGATATTTCCTTTCAAAAAAAACCTTTCCGATTTCTCATTGTTTTCATTAAAATTTAATTTTTTTGTATTATTCAATTGTGGCCACGAGATATCTGGTACTTGAATAGAAATCGTTTCGATAGAACCAAAAATAATCCAATATCACCAAAAAGTCCGAATATTATAAAATAATATTAAAAAATTCATATGGTCGAGAAAATTCAAGTATTTTCAGACTTTTGACCTTTTAGAGTAGGGTAAGATCCCCGTAAAGACATGCCACCTATCAGCATAGGGAAACCGTTTGTTCTATACCATTTCTAACGCATCGAACTAATTGTAGAACAAAAATTGAAATATTAAGGGTATTCACATATCCTATTAAAATAGCTCTTATCGTCGTAAAATAGTATAATTTGTTAAAGTTTTACTTTGAATGCACTTTATCGCGGTTGTAGTCGAAAATAAAAGTATTTTTATCCACATTTTTTACAGTTTTCTTTTCGGAAACCACTCTAATCACATTCACTAATCGTCAAATCACTTAAAACACTAAGCGCTACACTTTTTAATCACTTGAACATAATTTTTCAATGCTTTTTGTATTAATAAACAATTAATTTAAACTGTCAAATATGAACTCACTAGGTATATTTTAGCTTATTTCAAATATTTTAATATTTTACATCAAGCGGTTAATATCATAGTAAATTGTGTTAAAGTTTCAAAAAATGTTGCCGTATATTTTGTTGTTGTTTAAGAAACTTTAACAAATAATACTCAGGGTATTCACAGTCCTCTTTTAATTTTCGGTATTCGGTGTTTTCGGTAATATTAAAAGACTGAAAATATTCTGCTGTGAACATCCCACAGCACAGATTTGAGAACAGCGCTTTTATTTGATACGTGACCAAATTATGAACTGCGAATTTGATTGTAAAATATGTCACATACCTTTAAATCCATGTTTGATGTATTCTTTTGAATTTATATTGTGGCAACGGCTATCAAAATTGAAAAAATTTGCAGTCCGATGAGTTCAACAAAAAACCAGCGAGAAAATTTGACAACTAAAAACATTACTAGCGCCACCCGCGGTTGATTCTTGATACCGAATAAGTCGTGTGTGAGTTGAACACGACTCAAGGCATGTCTACAATTACCGAATCCGGTAATTCATTTTTCCATGAACCAAGTTACCGTCTCGGTAAAAATCTGTTAAATTTGACTGAATTACCGAGCGGTAAAATTACTCGCAATTTAAAAGAGGACTGTGAATACCCTGACTATTTTACTACGATAACAGCTACTTTAATAGGTTATGTGAATACCGCTATTGTATTGTCACCGGTATTTTTCCTATTATTTTTACAAAATTTGAAATATCACGATAACGGTAACAGATATCTATTTATGGTAAAAGAAAAAAAAATGTTGAGAATTTTAATGTCTTTTATAATTCATTAAACTGTTTTTGTTTTTCAAAAAAAAATGTTATAGCTCTAGTTTTTGAGAAATCTTGTACACAGGCTGACAGACAGTAGAAAGACATTTTTGTAATAATGCTGCAATCCACTCAAGAGTGCTCGGGAAATGTTTATTAAGCTAAATTAAGAGGTCGAAATTTTTCATGAATACAATACTTTATTATAATTTTTATGTTTATTTTACAAAAACAAACAAAAAATAAAATAAGTTCAGTTGTTCTAATCTTTCAGTCATTTCTTATCAAAAAAGTTTTCAGAATTTTGTCGTGAATATGTAATTATATTTCATTTTTCCAAATGTGCATTAAAGCGTGTAAAATTTAATGTAATGTTGACATTTGTGAACTTGAAAATTGGTACATTTATGAATTTAATGCAGTTATCCGTGTTGCGTTTGTCCATGTATATTTATAAAAAAAATGCTAAAAAATCTTCGAGACACAAATTTTATGTGTAATTATACGTGTTTCGTATTTAAGCGTACTCTATTGTAAAAGCTCTTTTTATACCCGTATGGTGAAACCAAAGGGTATATTAAATTTGCCTTACCGTTTGTAACGCCAAGATCTCGTTATCAGACCCAAAAATGAATTGCACCAGTATGTTAGAATGATAAAAAAAATTGAATTTTGCATGTCCGTCCGCCTGTCTGTCTGTCCGTCTGTCCGTATGTTGCGCGGATTACGGGCTAGCTCAAACCCTGCGAGCTAGAGACTTGAAATTTTACGCAGATTCGTTTTTCGGAAAATGCAAGGCTAAGTTCGTTAATGGGCGAAAATGGACCATTAGGGGGGATACCCCCATTCGAACGAAAACGTTTTTTGTGAATATCTCAAAAACGGTGCATCTTATCAAAAAAGTGCAAGAACAAAAGTTATTTAGGATATGATTCTACATAAAACTCCCATACATCAAAATCCGATTGGAATATATTTAAAAAAATCTTATTGGAAAGTTTGACTTCAAAGTGGAATTTTGATACAACTGTTCACCGTTCCCTTAAACTTCGAACAATGCCATATCACCATACGGGTTTTCAATAATTTGCCAGATTGGCAATTATAGCTTTTGTTATATTTTATAATACGCCCTTATTAAAAGAATGTACTAAAATATTTTTTAAAGGGAAAATATTTTTTTTTAAAAAAGGAAAATATTTTTTTTTGGCGCTGTGTATCAGAAATAAAAGCAAGATCAATATATATGTTATTTTTTTTCATCCACATATCGAGCTTTTATTTCTGATAAAGCGCCCATTTTTTTTTTCTTTTTAAGTACATTCTTTCAATAAAAGCTTTTTTTATTGATTTTTTATTTTATACTTTTTGGCCTTCGAATATACATATATCCTTGGCTTTTATATATCCTTACGGATTTTTTGACTCTAGTTTCGGATTCAGCGTCCCTAAAAACCCCCGGATGAGATCTTTTTGCGGATAATTTGAGGAAAGGGATAGTTACGTTATCCTTACAGGACCTTTCGTTATCCTTACAAGGACGAAGTAGCGAAAATATTGTATTGTATACGGAGTTAAGTATGTGTGCAAAATTTCAAGTAGATCGGTGGATCAAAATTAAATTACAAGATTTGGTCCTGGCAGATAGACAGGCACACAAACAGACAAATTTAGCTTGTTTTAAAAAAATTCATATAAATGCATATCTAATTATTTCTCGAAAGAAACTCTTTTTGCAAGTGGGCTCAAAATTGAAAGTCTGCATCGAGCTAGCTACGGCCCTGATTACACCAGTGCATTGTGTTTCGCGTAATGAATAGATTTAATTTACGAGTGTTTGTCTGTCCATGGACACTAGATCTTGAGAACGAATTAAGCTAGAGAGTTAAAATTTGGAACAGCCCTTTTTTCGTGGAAAATGAGATTGAATCCAGCGACTGGACAAAATCAGACCACTCCTTTTGCCTCACCGATAAAAATGAAAAAGTTTTTTGCGATTTTCTCGAAAACGGTGCATCAAATGGGCAAAATTATAAACAGAAATTGTTTCGAACATGATTTTATATAACTCTTCCATACAATAGGATTGACTCGGATCACTCGTTCTCCCACCTACATACAAATGGAAAATTTGTCCTGTACTTTTCATAAGAGCCTGGCAATTGTAGTTTTTCTTGTGCTTCTAATTGCATTAACTTTGCCAAATCGGAAAATTTTTCCGAAGGGACAAAATGAAAGCACTTTTTTCAGTCAATAAGTAATGAAATTACAAAATTTTTTTTAGCAAGAGCATCGAAATAAACAAATAATTACTTGATGGAAGAAAGAGAGATCCATATGTGAATATGTTATTCTCTGATTCTGATCAATGTCTGCCGACTTTGCATTGAAAGTAAATATAAAATAAGAAAATTAAACGAAACAACTAAAGCTGAAAACTACATGATCATAAGCAAAAAGGCGAAGAGTGAAGTTTTATTTATGTATCTGTTCGTCGAAATATACTCAGCCAACGTATTCTTTAAGATCGGACCTCCTAAAATAAATAAAATTTTCTTATAAAAAAGCTTTTCCGCACAAATACTCTTGTGCTGAACCAAAATATTCTAGATATGTGTTGAAACTCGGGTTCTGTTGGACACGGTCTTTCCTCAAGTTTTTCCACCCCATTCGGCGAATTAGCTTGTCTGTGATCGCACGTTGTGAAAATTTTCTCACTCGTTTTCTTAAAACGATGGTAAAAAAAAGTCGATTTGCATTGTGTCTTTGAATTTGGCGAACGGTAATTAAAAAGCCAAAACGAATTGTGTTAATATCTTATTTTGTATAAGCTATTTAAAAAAAAATCTAAACGATATTAAGTGAAAAGTTTTTGATAGTTATGTGTTTTAAAAAAAGAAGTATTGTTCAACTTTAAACTTTTGCTTCAGTGATTATTTATAAAACGAGAATGTGCCCAGATGGATAAAATCTCGAAATAATATAATAAAAAAAAAGAACTTAAAAGAAATTCATAAGCTTTACATAAAAATGGTTTAAATATATTTGTTATTCACATATTTAAATGAAAATCTTTGAGTGCCGTCAACAACAAAGTTTAACAATTGTTCCACTTGTGGTCCTAGCTTTTCAAATCTGGTAATCACGTGCGTACGATATTTTTAGTAAAAATGTACAACCACAATCAAAGTTTATAATTTTCTACGTATTATTATTATTTGTTTGCGAATAAGAAAAAAAAATTATTTTTACGGACCACCAAAAAATAAAGAGTGTGTAATAATATTTTGAAAAAAGTTGTATCCTTTTTCGTGATATTTTCATATCTTTTTTAAAGTTTTCCAAAAGTTTACCAAAAGTTGGTAAAATTAATTGGACACGGCGAAAAATTTAAGGATTTATAGGAATAAATTTTTATTTTTTTTAATATTAAATATACATATATTGATAAAAACATATAATTTGCTATCAAATGCAAAAATATGATAAATGGTTGGTGTAAGTTTAATAAGTTTTTTGACATTTTACACCAATTATTGATAAAAATATGCGAGTTGTTATAGATTTGGTGTAAAAGGTTTAAATAAACAAAAATTTATTTATATAAATCATTAAATTTTTAACCGTGTACCTTTTTAACCGACTTCCAAAAAGGAAAAGATTTTCAATTCGAAAGTATTGTACGGAGATCGTCATGAATTGAGAAAGGGGGCAGATAGAATCATTCAGATCAATACGAAATTCGTTTCCAGAAAAATTATAAAAAGTCTGTGCATCTGTCTGTCCGTTGTACGTATCTTAAATAACTCGAGAATGCGTTGACCAAGCTATTTTAAAATTTTTGAAAATGAGTTTTATAAAAATCGAAGTTTTGTATCAACTTTTGGAAGAGTAACGGTGACTATAACGGGTACATTCCGCAAATTTGTTTTTTTTTTAAATACTGTTTTTGAACATTTTTTGAAACCTATACGCTTTTGGAAAAAATGTTTTTAACAAATTTTAAATATAAAATTTTCTACATTTTGTGAATTGAAAAAAAATTAAATTTATTGAAAATCTCTCGAAAGTTGTGTGATTTTATGAAAAAAAGTATATACATACCAAATTTAAAGGAAATAAAATTTCCTGTATTTTTCTCCTTTAACGGTTTTTACGTATCTTTAACGGTTCTCCAGATATTTGAAAAAATAAAATTTTTTATATGTTTTTTCTGAAACTAAATATTGCAGAGGAAAGTTTTGTGTGGATCCCAAAAGCTCAGGAGAATTTATTTAGTCGGGTACTAGTCCAAATCACCAGTCACAAATGATTTTTTTTCTCACAAGATTTTTAATTCTCAATTGTCAATACTTTCCTCTTTCGGGTTTATACATAACGACCAGCGAAATGACCGGAGACTGAAAAACCGGTTGTTATTTCGAGTAGCTTTCCATATTGACTAATTGAAACTGTCATATACTCAGAAAAATGTCCAGGTCAACTTTTTGTCAGGTTAACTCTGACCTTACAGAGGTTTCTGTAAGCCAGCTAGCGGTCAGAGTTAACCTATCTAAGGTCAACTCGTGCAGCTCCCAATGCTCTACTTCACCTGCTGGTGACTTAATTTCAGAATTTCTCCGACCACAGGTCAACTCAGTTTTACTTGCCCACATGCAGGCGAACGCGCGCCTGCCCGAGGCCAATTACGCCGTATGTAGGTCGTCGAGTTAGCCTCCATTTTTCTGAGTGCAGAAGTCATGGTAATGGAGATCCTCCTTAACGGTATGAGTCAAAATTGTGGAGTATGTCATTATCATTCTTATTATAAAAAAAACCCTTATTTTCGAGATAATCGCTGAAAACAGATTTTTTTTTTAAATAACGGTATATCTCTATAACGGCTTGAGACGCGCACTAAAAGACCGAAATGTAGGAAATGTTATTGTGTCCAACTTTTTTCATACATAAGACTACTGAAAAATGCGTAGTTCCGGAGTAAATATCGAAAAATCAAATTGCCATTTTTAAAAAGCCGCCATTTCGGTAATTTATGCGGCTAACGGATTTCGACCAAAAATTGGTAGGATCGTTCCATTCTAAGACCAGATATGCCTGTAAAATTTTACAGTCCTGACTCTATTAGTTTTTGAAAAATCTTGTACACAGAAAGACATTTTTGTGATAATGCTCCAATCGATTCAGGAGTTCCCGGGAAATGTTTTTAGGCAAAATTAAGAGGCAGAAAATGAGTACAATACTTTATTATACTTCGTATAAGAATGTTAAAAATAGGAGAGGTGATTAGATAGTTGGATGAAAATTTAAAGTATTCACAGATTAGATTCTCTTATATACCTATCGAGTAATAATCACACCGACGATCGACGTCATCCACTTTAAACGCAAATATAACATATATATTTAATGTACAAATAACTTTATTTACTATTCAGTATCCACTTCCGGGATAAAAATGTGAACTTTGTCCAGCACTATACCAGATGTTGTTATTCACATTTTCAGTGAATAGCCTAAAAATCCTGATGGTTTGGAAAATAAAAGTTTGCTAAAGTTTGTATGAAGATATGAGAGCTAGTTCCGTTTTACGATTAGATAAAAATTGTGCGTCTATTTTAAGAAGTAAATGCGAGACTCATGTGGAGATTTTGTGCATTTCAAATTTTAACATAAACAACTCTGTGTGATTCCAACTTTTTCTTATTCACAGAATTAATCATTAGCCAAAAAATCAATTACTATACAGTATGTTTAGAATATCGAAAAAAGTTGATTGGATCATTATACTATGTTACACGATTGAAGCAACAAAATTGATTCTATTAGGATTTCCAAAAACACAATTTCAATATTTTCCATGGCATTTATTCCAAGAAAGTGTTTTTAATATGAAAAATATACGGATTATAAAAGCATACCGCCGTCACTTTATCGGGAAAATGAACCAAATTTCAAATTGATGTTTTCTAAATCTCAAACGTTATTTAGATAATTTTTTTCTCTGAAAACCAGAAAATACGAATACAAAATCGATTTCATGGGAGCTGCTGGGAAAATATTCGCGTGCCGTTTTTTTCAATTTGTCCAATAAATGTCGACACAAAATAGAGACTTTTTACGTTTTTTATGTTATGTTAGCAAAAAAATTAAAAAGAAGAAATAAAAGCATTTGTTTTTGCCGCCACTTGGAGTCGAACTCAAGGCTTGTCGCATTGTCGTCAAACATTTAGACGCGAGGCTAATCGAATCATACGAAGAGTCCTTGTTAGGATTGAAGAGTAAAGAGCATGTTTATAATTTGAAATGCAACAAATTAATAATGTATTATTAAAATGGAGAAAAAAGTAAAATTGACATATCTACAGATAGAAAGCTTTTATTGAAAACAAGAATCATCAAAATCGGTTCGACAGGAGACGCTGACGTGCTGTCGAAAGAAATTCATATAAAATCGCTTAAATATATACAGGGTATTCAAAGTCCTCTTTTAAATTGCGAGTAATTTTACCGCTCGGTAATTCAGTCAAATTTAACAGATTTTTACCGAGACGGTAACTTGGTTCATGTAAAAATGAATTACCGGATTCGGTAATTGTAGACATGCCTTGAGTCGTGTTTTCCGGCCCGGTTATTCGGTATCAAGAATCAACCGCGAGTGGCGCTAGTAATGTTTTTAGTTGTCAAATTTTCTCGCTGGTTTTTTGTTAATCTCATTGGACTGCAAATTTTTTCAATTTTGATAACCGTTGCCGCAATAGAAATTCAAAAGAATACATCAAACATGGATTTAAAGGTATGTGACAATCAAATTCGCAGTTCATGATTTGGTCACGTATCAAATAAAAGCGCTGTTCTCAAATCTGTGCTGTGGGATGTTCACAGCAGAATATTTTCAGTCTTTTAACCCTGGACCCGTGTACTGGGCACTGAGTGCCCAGAACGATTTTCGAACCGAAAAGAACCATATTTTTAATAAAGAATATGATGAAATGCAATATATTTCTGAAAGATACTGAAATTTAGAGTACAAAAACAAAAAAAAAATCCAAATTGCATATCTTCGGGGGGGTTGTGGAAGCTGTCAAAAAAAAAGCGTAATATCGTGTACTTGGGCACTCAGTGCCCAAGTCAGTACATTTTGTATGAATTTTGTTTTTATTTTGATTACAGCTTTGGTTTTTCCCCTTTTATGATTTTTCTTGTATGCAGATATTATATTGTATTGTTATATTATTTATATTATAATATTTATATTGTATTGTTGTCATGTATTGCATTTTCTTTCGTGGAGTACATGATTTGTTGGAGAAATCGAGTACCAGATTCGCGAGCTTACAAGGTGGTCTATATTCTCAGTCGATTTTTGCAAATTATATTTTCCCATTGTATTTCTACTTGTTTAACGAATAAACCCGCCATAAACCAGCCATACATTTTCTATTGGAATTGCATCTGGGCACTGAGTGCCCAAGTACACGATAAATGGAAGTTTTATAGTACACGGGTCCAGGGTTAATATTACCGAAAACACCGAATACCGAAAATTAAAAGAGGACTGTGAATACCCTGATAGATTTTGTAAATGATAAATTAAAGGCGTAATTCTATTGAAAAATTGCTGAACAATCAGGATCGGGTCAGAAAAAAAGTAGTTTTAATAAAAAAAATGGGATTTTCTCAGGTAAAAGTTTATTAATGGGAATACGGATATCCGCGGTTTTCGACAGAAGCATTAAAGATTTCTATAGGATTTTCTGTTTTAAATATTAAAATTTCCTATAGCTAATAATAATACAGTTCTGTTATTTGGTTTATTTAAATGGTTGTATGGCAAATTGAGGTTGTAATATGTTTCAATTCTAAAAAGTGATTTCATTGACAGTTTAATTAACACGTACTGTTTGCAATAAAAAAAAACGCTTTGAAAAATATAAAAACAAAAAACTGTTGTTTTCAATTTTTTTGTGTAAATAAATAAATTTTGAAAGTGGTAATATAAAATTAAAATGATGAGACATGATCAGCGGGAGGGATCACCAATCGCAATTGATATACCGATGGGACAACTAACTCCTCGTCGAAGAAATGACGTCATAAAAGTTATTGGAGACGTTTGGAGACACAAGAACTGGGTGCCTGTAACTCCACCGAGAAGCCCCATCAGCAAAGCATTTGATTTTTTCCCATGGTCGCGTAATAAAAGAAATATGGAGAAATTATCGAAAACTGATAAACGAGATGAAAATCAAAACCAAAATGTCCTTCAAAACGAAGGAACAATATCCAGAGGCAACACGTCGGACACAAATGCTGTACGTGTTTTATCCGACAACTCAAATAGAAATAAGGCTCCCAATAAAAATGATCTGATACATCGGCACAACACTTTATCGAGTCATAAAAAGGGCCGACGGCTGTCACGAAATAAAAGCTTAGATATTGATGAGCTAATTGAGAAAGCTGAGGAGCGGGAAAGGGAAAACGAAGGCCAGTATAAAAATTCTACGGGGGTTGGCAATTCTTGGGATGAAAATAAGAAATTTCTTGATGATACTTTCATCGAGAATATCCTGAAGAGAACTAAAAATGTGACTGATGAAAACGCGGCTCCCAGGAATCATAATCCAAATTCAAAACATATTTTATTCAACGATGAAAATACGGTTTTCCTTATCAAAAAGGATAAAAGTGTAAATCAACATTTAGAGAATCTAAAGGATAAAAAATCATTGGGTATAGGATTGAAGAATTCGCGGAATATGAATAACAACATTCATAATAAATTGACTGAAGATGGCAGAAACAACAATTCCACATGTGTAGATGGGAGTGTAATAAAGGCTCGATTAAAATTTAAGAAGGTTTCATCGCAAGATGATAGTGATATTGATATTGGTAAATCCCCAGGTAAAAGCCGACCGGGTATCCTGTACAGACATAATTCGATTGATTCGGCTCCATCGCACGCTCGTAGCAAGTCACCCGAAACCATTTCCGACGGCTCTGCTGACGGCAATTACAAGGCTGAAAGATTAAAGTCGACAAAGCCGAGAAAGAAACTATCATTTCGAGATCCGGTGGTATTTCCAAGAAGGGTAATGGATCGGCGAGAAAAAAATCAGTTGGCGTCGACAGACAGCCAAAATGGAAAGCAAGAATTTCGTTTCGATGACTCAGATTTAGAGGTAGAATTTTTAAATTACGCTTCTTATATGAGTACACATAAATAAGTATATTATTGATAAAAAAAAGCGATTTTTCAAATCTATTCTAACACTTTCAATATTGATGATTGTTTTTTGTAAATATTTTTTGTTTCTTTTTTTATTTCAGTCACAAGCGATGCGCATTGTTAGAACAGTTGGCCAAGCATTCGAAGTGTGTCACAAATTCAATCTTCAGAAGAATTCCCTAGATAATAATGATGATCGATCAGATCATTCAAGTGATCTTCTGGAACAAGATAGGATATCCGAACAGCTGACTGATGACGACGATGAGCGTAAAAAAGGTAAAATCTATAAGTTTAATGCACAAAAATTCATTAACATTATAACTTAGATATTATATTATGTAGTTTATACCCCCTCTGGAACGGATACGGAATATGGTTTTGAGCTGAGAGTTTGTTTGTTAATTTATTTGTCCATTCCTCATATTTTTTGATCCATTGAATCGATTTCGGTCCTGTGTTCGACAGCCGGCTGTTTTTTTGTATAGAAATATATTTCATGGAAATTGAAAAATCTTCGAGTTATAAAGGTATTCGGTATTTGAGATATGGAAGTTCGACTTATTGATTCTGCATTGCATTACTATACTCAGCAAAGAGTAGTTATTTTTCTTCTTTTTTATACTGAAACGACAAAATGGTTTTAATAATGCCTTCTCTGTGATTTTAGTATAAGAAAGTCATCAACATAAGATTTTTATGCTCTATATGATATATCATATATAAGGATTTGCATATTTGATTTAGTATACCGTTGGTAACGCATCGAAGCAATCATCAGACACAAAAATGAACTACACCAGGGTGTTAGGGATGACAAAAGATTTTGATTTCCGCATGTCCGTCTGTCTGTCCGTCCGTAAACATTATAACTTCCGAAAGGATTGAGCTAGAGACTTGAAATTTTGTATAGTTACGGTTCTCGTAAATGGCTAGGCTAAGTTCTTGAATGGGCAAAATTGAACCATTCCTTCCCCCACCCCCATTAAAACGAAACAGTTTTTTTTTTCAATTTACTTGAAAACGGTGAGTCATATTGAAAAAATTATTAAGGTAAAATGTGTTTAGAATAAAATTTTACATAACTCATCCATACATTAAAATCCAATCGGACCAATGCTTCCCCCTCTCCCACACAAATGGAATGCTTTTTTCCTGTTTTCTTGAAAACTGTGCATCGTATCGAAAAATTTATAAAGATAAAATGTGTTCAGAATATAATTTTACATAACTTATCTATACATCAAAATCCAGTTGGACCACTCCTTCTCCCCTCCCTGATACAAATTTTATACTTTTTTTTATTTTCTCGAAAACGGTGAGTCGTATTGAAAAAAATTATTAAGATGAAATGTGGTTAGAATATGATTTTACATAACCGTTTCATACATCAAAATGTAATCGAACCACTCCTTTCCCCTTCTCCTATACAAATGAATTTTTTAAATAAACATTTTGTCAATCATCATATAGAGTATTTGACGTTTGGCCCCTGGCAATTGTAGCTTTTCTTATGTTTTGAAATATGAAATACTTGTTCACTCTGTTATTTTAATGAAGTCTTGTAGACATAGAAAAATCTGTATTTTAGAAAAATCTGTAATAACTGCCACCATAATTACCCGATTGGATGTCTATTGTAATTGTTTGTGGGGTAAAAATTATTAGATTCTGCTACGAGTACATCATATCGAATGTCATAAAAAAAAAACTTCTAATGGAGTATTGGCGGTTCAAAGTAAATTGACTTTGTCAACAAACAACAATTTTCAGCATTTATTAAAGGGCGTATCGCTATTATTTCCCAGTTATTTCATGCAAAAAGTAATGCAAATTTAATTTACATTTAATAAAAGTTATACAGACGGAATCGCCATTTGTACAGAAAACAGTTTGTTTTAAGTCTTTATAAATGAAGGGGGACCAGATTTTTCAATCTTTTTAGGAGCACTTTCTTAGTTAGAAATATCGAAAAAAAAAATTTCCTTCACGAGACGAGAAATAACATTTTTGGGATGGGATGGATACGGATTTTGCTACCCTCCCAAAGAATACTGGTTTGTCATCTTAGTATTAAGGAATTTTTAATTTATTTTCAAATTATGATGATTATGTCTTCGATTAGCGTTATTGATTCCTTCAGGAAATAATTTGTTCGTTTAATGCGCAGCTGGTGCAGTTTTGTTTTGTCAAATGCTAAAAATATGTTTTATTTTTGCCATTTGCCTGGACTGCTAAAGTTTGCCAAACTAAACAATTACTTCCACGTTTTTGCTTGTGTTTTGACTGTCTATTTGCCGAAAACGAAATTTCTGTAATTGACTCCCAGCACGTAGTATAAAAAAGAATGTTTGGCAAAGAGCCCATTAATGTTTCCTTCACAGAATTCGTTGGTAGACGCTTAAAGTGACATCACTATGTCACCTCATCATTTTGTAAAAACAGATTTGAATGTTAAAAGTATCCAGACATTCGGCGAATGTCTATAAATTAGTTATGGTAGATCAATCATCGATGTCAGTGAGACCTACTTTTGCAAAGTAACTTTGTGACAAAAAATACGACGCCTAAATATTAAATTGGGTAAATCTGAAAAACATACGCTTGTTTTTAAATTGAAAAATTTAAGAAATGAGAATAATTAGTCACAACATTTTCACTCATACTCATAGAATACCCATTAGATGCAAATTGCCTGAAAGCAACTCACGATTCCAATCCGTTCTAAATATTAGAATTTTGTTCCCAATTTACTTGAAATATATTATGTTCACGTGTTGGAGTACACAGAATTACAGTGATCTGTGAAAAGTGTTGTTATTTTAGTCCAAAAAAAAGTTGACGTCAATTTGCACCTTGGACTCGGTTCGGAAAACTCATTTTTTTTAATTAAAATACTCGGAAATCCATTTTAGCATGTCGAGAAAGTGTATTGCTGTTTCTCAATTCAACACATGCATTAAACACGAGAAGGGAAACAAAACTTTAAAAGTAATTCGCAAAAAAAACAAAATATTTTCAGGGAAACTGAATTGTAAAAACGTTTTTATCCCTCTTACATATAAGAAAGGTATTAAAATCACTCCAAAAACCAGAATCGTAACGGAGCCCCGCACGTCCTCGGGACATATACCCATCGACACAGTCGATGAGTGTGCAACATGTCTGTATGTGTGTGTTCATGCGTATATGTGCTATGAAAATCCAATAAATCTTAACCGCATTCGAAGGCTGTTATCGTCCCATTGAACCCTGTTTGGAAAAAAATTGATTTTGGAAAAACTGAACCGTTTTCGAGATTATCGCAAAAATATTCTCCATTCTTATGAGAGAGGGACTCAAATTGAATTTTGATGTATGGAATAGTTATGTAGAATCATATTCTAAATACTTTTTGTCTCAAAATTTTTTTTCGAGAAAATGAGCAGTATTCGAGAAAATTGCAAAAATATTTCACATTTCGACCAATAAACAAGAAAATGTCCTATCATAGAAATTCAAAATTTTACAGAAGACTATTTTTCAGTTATAAGTTGTTAGAAAGGATATTATGTTTATTTCTAAAATTCTTTAAAGAATAGTATTTGTACTCCATTTTGATAGAATTATAAAATAACTCTCTTTTTGTAAAAATTCAATGATAGGACAATTTCTTGTTTATTGAACGATTTGTATGGGAGGGGGAAGTAGGGATGGTTCAATTTTTCACTTTTTCGGAAGCGGTTTAGTTTCAACTTTCTACTTCAATTGATTCTCGAGTTTTCAAATGTTTTTGTATAAAAACTTTCAACATTATACTCAATTATATTCATTATATGAAGTTTGATTATGTAAAAAAGATATCATCTCACCATTAGGTGGATTAATCTCTGTTTTTTATAATTTTTTTATAAGCCCTTTGTGGATCTGTTTTTAAAAGCCCTTTCTGGATCTATTTTTATAAGACCTTTGTGAACCTGTTACATGTATGTTATAGTTAAATAAAAATTCAAATTCTTTCCCACATTTGTCAAAAGCCAAGAAAAACTGAGCAAAAAGTCAGAAAATCTAAAAAAAAACTTGAGAAAATTGCTTAGCTCGTGTCCGAGAAATCGTCATAAATATTCGATGACATGGAAAAATTGCTTTGGTAAATTTCAAGAATAAAGTGTTTGTTTATTTTTCTTGTTTTGTAAATAAAATTTGAAGAGGCGCATAAATTTGATTGGATTGTGGGGTGTGTTCTTATTGTCTTAATGATGTATGAACATACATAAAAGACTCCATGTTTGCTTCAGCATATATTTTGATACCTATACCAATATCAACGAAAAATGATAATAAAGACTTGCACCAGATATACATAGCCACATGGACTGGCCACCTAAAAACGGGACTCAATAGCCGATAAATTTAAAATAGGGTTACTTTATGTGAAAAATATAATCAATCCGTCTAGATTTAGAGCATAGGGTTTTTTAAGAATTTTCTTGCGATAAAATTCTTTAATACTTCTTGCGTTAAAAATACAATGGTTTTAGAATATAGGCGACCATTGCATATTGCGGACGCAGGCATCAAGGCGTGCTAAAATTGCCACTATGCTAAATTTTGAGATGAATACAACATGTTCAAGAATGTGATTCATCAACATGATAAATGTGTTTGGGTTCTGAACACCATGTTCTAGTAAATTTAAATTACATTACCAAGACCATATAGGCTATGTTACAACATGAAAAACCGCCTAGCGCAACATTCTTTTGGGCGGTACTTCAAGCGACATTTTGGAATTCGCTGCGTCAAATTGAGACCTGTGCAACGACACAACATATAGAATTACACTTTTTTACACAACGTCTAAAATTTAAGGGTATATTCATCACTGAAAAGTGAACTACACCAGGGTGCTTGGGATGACAAAATATTTTGATTTCCTCACTACCGTTATTCTGTCACCTCATTTGTCCGTGAAGGTGATAACTTGGGAAGGGACTTAGCTAGAGGCTTGAATTTTGCACAGATAGGTTTTTAACACGTTAAATGCCACGCGAGTTAAATACAACTCACACGGCTTCGACGCCGCGCGAGTTATATATGATACCGCGGTAGAAAGGAAGCCCACCCTTTAGATTTTCCTTTTAAAAAAATGGTGTTTAGGGAAAGGGACAGGGGAGTGTGATGGGGGAAGTGGTGTGGGTGGTTGGGAGGGGGTGTGAGGGTAGGCCGCTGAATTTTAGGATCCATATATTATATAGATATGCATAAGAATGTAGTACGGCTCCGCGACGCCTTTGCCAATTTCTGGAGCAGCAGTTAACGTGTTAAATAAAAAGAGCGGCCAAGTTCTTGAGCGGGGAAAATCGGCCTATTCCTTCATCCTCGAAAATACGAATGAAAATTTTTTTTGTCATTTTCTCGAAAACGATACGTCATATCAAAAAATTTGTCTAGACAAAATATGTTTAGAAATGGCATTACATAACTCTTTCATACATCAAAATCCAATCGGACCACTCCTTCCACCCTGTGGATATTTTTTAAATTAAAATCCAATCTGTTATAAAGAGTATTTGACCATTTCTTCCCGGCAATTGTATTTTTTCTTAAAAAGCTTGAGAATTTAACAGAGGTTTTTGTCTGGTCGATATAACAATTTTACAATATGTTATATACTCGTAAATTTACCAAAAAAATTACATATATTACATGAAATTATCATAAACATATCAGACAGCTTTTCTATAACTTAAGATGAAAGAGTTCTAAATTCTAAACTTAATGGTATGAATCATGTATGGTATTTTGACAGGAAAATATAATCGAAATATATATGTTGGGCCTAGTGATCACAATACGGTAAACATAAAAATTTGATGCTGCCCATGGGACATATGTTATGTGAAAGTTCAGTACTTCCTCTAGAATCCAATATCTCTTGGGTAGTTTTATTGTTGCTTATTATGTTTTTATGCATAACTCGGAAAACTTTACCAATGCCAAACAAATATATTCGCACGATTTTCATCCCTCGCTTAACTTCAGTGGTTTTCTTGCCCTTGGATGAAACATATTCCATGCTTTATACGAATCACTGGTTAAACTCACAAACTGCCTAACAATTTTAGATAATTTCAATGCAGGATGTCAAATATGTAAACAATGCGTGTCTTTATATGTGAAATAGCATATAAATGAACATTTTACACGTGTTATAAATTAAATGATACTCGCATTCAATAAAACATAAGAAAAACAACAATTGCCAGAGGCCAATCGTCAAATACTCTATATGAGGAAAGGCGAAAATCAAAAAAAAAATTCATTTGTATGTGAGAGAGGGGAAGGAATGGTCCAATTTTATCAGTTCAAGAACTTAATCTTCCTATTTACGAGAAACGCAACTGTAAAAAATTTCAAGTATGAAATAGCATATATGAACATATAAATGAAAAGCTAAATCTTTTTGAAAGTAGTGGTGTTCACGGACAGACGGATGGACGGAAAGATGGGAATCAAAATCAATTTTATGCAAAAATTTAAAAAAAACTTTTAAGCCTTAAATAGAAAATAAAAAAATGATCAAATTATAAAAATGTTTCTTTTTACAGATTCGATTCCGATATCATCTGATCAACACACACCACAAAGACCAAATCACTTAGATATAATGCCTCAGCTAAACAGCAACTTTAGAAAATCCCCATGCGTAAGTAAAAGATTTGTTATTTAAGCATTTAATATTAAAAATATTTTTAATACTTTAAAAACTAAAATTAAGAAAATTTTATAATTTTTTTATAGAATCAATTTGATTTTAATTTTATAGTGACTATTCCCATATAATATATTTTGAATGCATTAGCGTTTACAAATTTCGGAGTTTTCCATAAAATTAAAATCATATTTATAAAGGGTGATCCAACTGGAGGTACTTTTCCAATAGGGTTGTTTTGACAGTTCTTATGTGTCAACTGGCTTGTCTATACGACGTTTGTGTTCAGTATTCAGTGCCATTTCATCATGAATAGACTTACGTGTGAACCACGTTTACTAATTGTGGAAACTTATTTCCAAAATCAGTGCTCAATTAGGAATTGTTATAGAGCTCTTCGTCCACAATTTGGTCGTCATAATCGTCCCACTGAACGCACTATTCGTGAAACTATCACCAAATTTTGAACTAATTTTACACTATTAGACATTCATCCATCAACCAGAGTGCGTACAGTCCGTAGTAATGAGAATATTGCTGCAGTAGCAGAGAGTGTTCGTGAAGACCGCATTTCTTTAAAAATACGGTCTTCTACAGAGCAAATTCATTGATCATTGCTTTTGCTACAGAGCAATGATCAATGAATTTTTGTTGCCAAAAATTCAAGATATTGGTGTAGCTGACTTGTGGTTTCAACAGGATGGCGCTACATGCCATACAGCTAACGATACAATCGCTTTATTGAGGGAAACGTTCGATGAAAACATCATCTCAAGAAATGGTCCTGTTAATTGGGCATCGAGATCTTGTGATCTGACACCATTGGATTACTTTCTGTGGGGATATGTGAAATCTCTTGTTTACGTCGATAAACCCGGAACGATTACACCTTTGGAAGCAAACATAACCCGTGCTATTCGCGGAATATCGACCGATATGCTTGAAAGAGTGGTCGAAAATTGAACCCACAGTGGACCATTTAACCCTCTAACCGGAATATTTCCGAAAAAAATTCACCAAAATATGACTTTCAACTTGCGACAGACCGTAACCAAGACAACGTACAGGGCTAAATTTTTTCCAGCATGTAAAGCGATAACTTACAAAAGTCAATGTAACACGTTCCGGCGATTTCCGGCGATTAAAATTGTTACCCGTTATAAACAAGCGAATTCCCTGAAGCCCGCCTTTCCGGCTAGAGGGTGAAGAGTTAGTCGTGGGCAACATTTGAAGGAAATTATCTTTAAATATGAACCAAACTAACAACTTAAATAAAGATTTTCCTCAATATATTAATTATTATGTGTTTTATTTAAAAAAAAATAGGAAGCTCTTATTGGATCACCCTTTATATAAAATTTATATCTCCTCTCTTTTTCTGATATAACATGCCAAGGCGGAACGGATTCTTTAATTATTAAAACACGTAATTTTAATTCTATTACTCTCAAAAACGTCAAACAGTTAAAAAGGACTAACCTTGAATTTTAAAAAAATATTTAAAAAAAAATAGTATAATTCAAGTTATATTCTTTTGATGTGATTTCATACAGAGCGATGGCGATAAATCACCAACCTCACCGATCTCAACTGCGAGAGAAATTCAACAGCTGAAGGATAAATTGGAACAACAGGCACTTCAAACAAAACAGGCTCTGGGTCAACTGATGCTGGTGCGCGAGCAACTGATGTCAGAGACTAATGCGAGAATTGAAGCTCAGGTTGGATAACAGCTACATATATGAAATATACATTTTTTTTTAAATCAAATGGGCTAAATTTTATGTGCTAAATGTCTTAATTTACTTTTAGGCCAGAACACAACAGCTTCTTCAGCAAAACCGAGAATTGTTGGAGCATTTAGCGTCATTAGGTGGTTACACTGAGCCAGACCGGACAGGTCTAACTTCCGCTAATATTGGATTGGCCCCTCAGGTAATTTAACATGAACTTTTTTTAAAGTGTTTGTTGATTTTTTTTCGCATGATACGCTCTTAAGTTATATAACTTTTTGATAACATTTTTTTTGCAAATTAATATATCAGTATTTTGATTTTGTTATTTGTGATGATTGTGAGCTTTTAAGCCTTTTAGGATTCATGAAAAGTAATTCAAATTACTAATAGTTCTAATTGAGTTCGGTAGTCATTGCTGTCAACTTAGTAACGACTCCGAAAACAATAGGAATTGTGCTCATCGTAAAATGGAAAAAATTGGAATTATCGCACGATGCAAGATACGGAGAATAATTCTTTCCGATTCGTTCATCATCATCCTCGGCGCTACAGCTCTGGGCCTCCCTAATTGAGGTTTCATAACAATTTATTCCCTGCTTCGTACCTACAGTTTTACATGGATTTTGAACCATGGATGAATTACAACATTTGTAAGGTTTTTACATTGCAACCCATCAACAGCAGAGGCCGTGATAGTAATCCAATTTTTGGAATGTTTCTATTCCAAGAAATCATTCCAGTTTTACTGTTTCGACAAGTATTTTGGTAATGACTTCTTCAAATACAAGGGATTAAGGACGTTATCGTCATCAAAATAACGAAAAACGAAATGAAAAACGGCACTTTCTTCAAAATTACGTTACAACTTTATAGAAATTTAATTTCGTTACAATAACGAAAAACGTTACGTTAAAAGACAATAAATTCCAGCATTCAGATTCGGATTCATTTTACACCCTTCCCTTACTCCCCCCACCATTCAAGCTATGGGTCTAGAGCTGGACCCCCGGCGAGCATCTATGCCAAATTTCAGGCCGATCGGTTCGGTAGTTTTCCTGCGAAAGACTGACATATTGGAAAAACTAAGCTTCGGACTTACTTTACTCCTCTCCTTACTCTCCCACCACTCGGGTTACTTTTCAATACTTCTCAATAGTTGGAACCAGGCGTACAGCGACAACCACACCGAATTCCTGGTCAATTAGTTGAGCCGTTTTCACGTGAAAGAGAAACAGACAGACGGACAGCAACTTAGTTTTATTATATATTAGTTTGATTATTAAAATTCATCGAAATACAATTTTTAAAAATCTGTTTTAAGGTTAGAGATTGACTTATTGTCTTACAACCATGAACAATGTGCTTTAAAAAGGAATTTAATAGAATAATACTATTTCTATTAAAAGAGAAAAGAGCTTGCATATCAAATTCTTAATTTAATTGTTGTTGAAAACGCAAACTTGAAAGAAATCATGTAGGTTGTAAAGTTTACCAAGTTGGCTTAAATATCGGTTCGTCTATACGCTATTTTGAGTGTGCAAGTTTCTCCATCTCCGGTGTGAAACTCCCAATTTGATGTCTCTAATTGTTATCGTGTTGTCACTATTAGCGTAGTCTTTCTGCAAGCTAAGTTTTGATATTTAAAAAAAAAAAAAAGGAAAAATGGTAAAAATACGAAGTTTAGGGCATGTTACAGGATTTAGTTTGCTTATTTGCTGTTATTGATCATTTTAGGCATGTTAACAGACATTTAAAAATAAAGTCTTTTCTGTGATTGTTGAGTGATTAATTAATTTTAGCCTAATATTAGTGATGTTACTGAAATAAGTTCCAAGTGCATGGCTTATGGTAAGTTTTGGTTTTTCTTGTGTTGTTTTTGATGTGTTACTTGGTTTGTCCCAAACTTTGCAAATTTTTTTAAAATTTACTTCTAAAAATTTATTATTACAGTCACAGCTTCAACTATTATTACAAGATCAAACGGACTTATCACCGATTCGAAAAGCATTTATGTCAACAACAAATCAAAATAATCTTACTGCAATAAATCAACAATTAAATAATTTGGGATCGATAAATCAGCAACTTAATACATTAACTCACCAACTCAGTGGATTAAATCAACAGAGTCAAAATTTACAAAACCTTCAAAATATCGCGAATGTCACGATTCCACCATTAAATGTTTTTCCCACATTTAATCAAGTGCCGAAGTTAAACAATCAATTACCGAACATATCACCAACGACTCCAGAAATTTTATCACAACAGGAGCTTTATCAAGTTAATCAGGAACTACTTAATAGGTTACAATCATTAAATTTAACATTGACAACTAGTCCAACAAATAATAATGGTCAAGCGATTAATAATAACAATAATTCACCCCAAAATTCATTTATATTCGCAAATCCGGGCCAATTATCATCCAGTCCTAGCAATAATAATAACTTTAACTTCTTAAATTCGCCTACCACCATGGGAAACTTAACGCCATCTCCAATTGGTAGCTTAAACCGTAATTCATATTCGAATAGTCCAATGGATAATAATTTGGGACTTAGTATAGATAAAAATCTAAATGATGTCGAAGATGGACATCTAATCAAGCCATTATCTCAGGTCGGTACGCTTACAACATTGGATTCAGATGGTAAAGTGAAAGTCATTGTGCCAATATCAAACAACAATAATAGTGATACTCGCCAAGATGCAATGTCAGCATCGTCATCCTCCAATAGAAGGCATGATCGTCAAATGATTGCGAATGTCCCTAATATAGTTACATTGAAGGTAACTGATGAAACGGGAGTTGTCACAAATTCTAGAAAACTATCGGCTACGCCGAGTTTCATAACACGAAGCACTAGTGAAAAAGTGCCTAACCGTAGCCAAATGATGAGCCAAGTACAAAGGACTACTTGGGCTAGACACACCACAAAATAATGAGCTATTAACATCAAATGTATTATTAGAAAGTAGTAAACATATAAAATATTGTTGTAAATATTATATTTTATAGATTAAAATTACGTATTAAGTTTACAATGTTTCATTATATATAATAATGGTTATTGATTTTTTATTTTATCTATGGACATTTTATCATACTTAATAGATATTTTTTTAATTTTCAAACCTAAATTATTCATTCTTTCATATACGAGAGATTACTTATTGAGTGTAAATTTTGTTAATTTTCTAATAGTTTTTTAGTTATGAAATTAAAAAAAAATAGTATGATTTAAAACAGGTTTTCTATTTAGTTTTAATATATTTCAATAAAATAAAAATATTTTAAAAAAAAACTTCTAATTTCGTTTTATTATCCAGATATCATTTTTTGGAGTTGTATAGATCCATTTCAGGCGGGGTTGCCATCTTCTATAATTTTATTTTTCAGCCCTTAAAAAGCGTATATTTATACTTTTTGGTTTGCCGAAAAATGTACAAAAAATCGTATATCTTATCAAGTAAATATAAGTTTTTTTACGAAGTAAAGGCAATCAATTTATGTGTGAATATGTTATATTCCGAATATTGGATTTTAGAATATTAACTACACGAGATTCTCACTACCAAGATTGCATTAGGTGAATAGTGTCGTACCAAGGCTTAGGGCCGCACGGGACAGAAACTCAAATTTTTCCTCATCTACCAGAAAACGAAAATCTGAATTTTTTGGGGCCATAACAGAAATTAAGACAAATACAAGTAGGCCATAAAGATAAACAACAGTAGAATTTTTATTTAAAAAACATAACAAAAGCTATAATTGCCAATCTGGCAATTATTGAAAACCCGTATGGTGATATTCGTATCAAAATTCGAACACTTGTACCAAAATTCCACTTTGAAGTCAAACTTTCCAATAAGATTTTTTAAAATTTATTCCAATCGGATTTTGATGTATGGGGGTTTTATGTAGAATCATATCCTAAATAACTTTTGTTCTTGGATTTTTTTGATAAGATGCACCGTTTACGAGATATTCATAAAAACCGTTTTCGTTCGTATGGCGGGTACCCCCCCTAATGGTCCATTTTTGCCCATTAACGAACTTAGCCTCGCATTTTACGAAAAACGGATCTGCGCAAAACGGATTTCAAGTCTCTAGCTCAATCCGTGCGCCCGCAATCCGCGCCACAGACAGACAGACGGATGGACATGCAGAAATTAATTATTATACACTTTCTATTAAGTTGAAGTGTCGCGACCTGGCTATGTGTCTTTCTCTGGAATCTTTGGAACCTTATATCTCCGAAACTATGCAACCTAGGAAGATGAAATTTTGTCACCTTGCGTAGTTCCGGTGACAGTTCAATATTTTTACTACATCCTTGTAAGGATAATGGAAGGTCCTGTAAGGATAACGCAAATATCCTTTTTCCCATTTTTTCCGGGAAAAACTAGCACCAGGGGGTTTTAGGGGTCGCTGATCACGAATTCGGTGTTAGATTTTCAAAATTCAAAACGGAAGGTCCTGTAAGGATAACGCAAATATCCTTTTTCCCATTTTTTCCGGGAAAAAATGACATTAGGGGGTTTTCGGGGTCGCTGATCACGAATTCGGTGTCAGATTTTCAAAATTCAAAACGGAAGGTCCTGTAAGGATAACGCAAATATCCTTTTTCCCATTTTTCCCGGGAAAAAATGGCATTAGGGGGTTTTTGGGGTCGCTGAATCCGATTCTGACATTTAAAATTCTTGTAAGGATAACGGAATGTCCTGCAAAGATAACGTGAGTTTCCTTTTGCTCAAATTTCCCGCGAAAGATCTTTTCTGGAGGTTTTTGGTAGGCTAATTCAAGACTAAAAAGTATAAAATAAAAAAAACACTTTAAAAAACAAGTTTTATAACCTTATACACTTTCAAAATGCACTAAAAAGTAAAAAACAAGTTTAAAGTTTCACAAAAAATGTTTTTATAAATTGCGTGTTGTTGTGAAAGTATAAAGTGTGTGACGTTGCATTTGCTCTTGAATCTGTAATAGCGGTTTCATACTGTGCAACGCAGCACACTTTATATTTTCACAACAACACGCAATTTATAAAAACATTTTTTGTGAAACTTTAAACTTGTTTTTTACTTTTTAGTGCATTTTGAAAGTGTATAAGGTTATAAAACTTGTTTTTTAAAGTGTTTTTTTTTATCATTCTAAACACACTGGTGTAATTCATTTTTATGTGTGATGACGGGATCTTGGCGTTACAAACGGTAAGGCAAAGTTAATATACCCTTTGGTTTCACCATACGGGTATAAAAAAACAAGGGAAACCCAGGTTATTAAAAGTAATTTATCAAAATCTTTTACATCAAATTTATATCAACTCGCATGTTTTTATTGCAATTTATTTGCATTTATCTATGTTATGTATTTGTGAACTTAAAAATTGTTGCATTCATGGAATGTGATAATGTTGTTTTAGATAACTTCGATCAAAACAACAGTAGGAACACCAAATTTTTGGTGTATTCGGATTCAAATATGGAGAATGAAAAAAAAATCACTCGAGTTCCTTTTAGGAGTTATTTCCATTGTACTTACTTACAAATTGGCTTCAGTAGTCTATTGAGAACGCTAATGGTTTACAAATCGAGAGAAAAATCAAAACATCTCAAATGCTTGCAATAAAAGAATGTGTGAGGTGAATTTTTTAACTATGATAAGTTGGTTTAAAAAGGTGTTAAAAATGAACGCCACAGGGAACTGTTGTGAACTCCCTAGCCCGAAGTAGGATTTTCTTCGAAAGGTGATGGACTCTCTCATATTTCGTTTCGGTGCATGTTCGACTCCGTTTTTTCGACCGTGTACTAAATAGGGATCTGAAAATATGCGCTTGAAAATATTCGAGATATCGTCGGCTAAAAGTGCAATTGTGCTAAGTCCATTTGGTATAATTTTTCAGAAGACCAATGAAATTCTTGTTAAATCGTTTTAATTCTCTTTCAATAACACTGAGTTTTCTTTAAATGACAAAAATTGGGCTCAGTTTTCTTTAAATGAGACTCTGTTTTCTTTAAATTAAAATTAAAACGATTTAACAAGGTTTTTTATTGCTCTTCTTTCAAATTTGGTATAATGGACTTAGCATAATTTCACTTTTAGCCAACGATATGAAGCAACTCGAGTAATAAGATGCCCCTGTAATTTCTTCGACACAAGTGTTAGAGTGTGGTACGACGCAAGTCCGAACTACATAAACGACGAGTTCGTGAATCACATGCGAATTATAATCGAAAACAAAATTTTTGACTTAATTTAGCACATTCGCTCAATTCTATTTGAATTGGAATTAATCAACTAACACTTAGGATTTGTTCCAAAATTTTTGTAGAACTTAGCCTTACATAATATTGGAGTCACTTCTAAAGAAAGGCCAACGGAATCCTATAACATAAAATTGTTTCCTCCAGACTTTAGGAATATCTGCAGTGCAAACTGGGAACGGGTTCTACTTTTGTTGGAATATGTCCATTCTTTTCTTAGCTCTATTTACATACACTTTCGAAAAAACGGAGTCGATCACGCACCGAAACGGAGTTTGCGGAAGTCCATCGCCTTTCGGAGAAAATCGAACTCCGGGCTAGGGAGTTCACAACATTTCCCCTATGGGTGTTAATTTTTAACAATTTTTCGGTGCTAAACCAACTTATTAGAGGAGTCAAAAAAACAAAAAAATTTCACCTCACAAATTCTTTTTTTTTGCAAGCATTTGAGATGTTTCGATTTTTTCTCGTGTTTTCAAAATTAATTGACTGTTAGCAACTTTTCTTTCATGTCTTTACCCGGACTCGAACATGGGAATTCTCGATTTGTAACCCATTGGCCTTCCCAATAGACTATGGAAGGCAATTGATTCTAAAGGTGATGGCCCAATAGAAGCTTTGCTTGCTTCGCTTGCTTTACTCGCTTTGACAGCTGAATTGAACTCCGTGTTTCCTTATGTGAGGTGACCCAATACAAAAGCGCTTAAAGCAAAGCGAAGCAAACAAAGCTTCGATTTGAACAATTCTCAATTAGACGTTTTGCTGTATGCGCTTTGACAGTTCTGACAATTTAGTTTTTCACCTAATCGATGGAACAAAACACAAATAGCATACAAAATACATGATAAATGCTTTATAAATTAATTTTTGTTGTTGAAATGTTTGCACAAACTTTTTTTCCACTCATATTAAATGAATTCAATATAATTGCCAGATGTCAAAGCGCTCATAGAAAAGGTTACATTGGACCTAGTGTAGCTTTGCTTGCTTTGATCGCCTCAAATGCTTCAGCAAAGCAAAGCTTCTATTGGGCCATCATCTTAAACGAAAACACCCTTTAGAATGAAAATAACTCCTAAAAGGAGTTCCAGTAAATTTTTAACTCCTTTTCCGAGTTAATTCAAAATAGAGGTCAAAATAATGCTGAAATTAATATTTAGCTCCTTAAAATAGAAATAAATAGAATTCCGTGCTACGGTGTTACATTTTTTCTGAATAACACTGCGAAATGCTTACTTTTAGCTATGTTTTGAGGCGATGTTAATTTGTCCCCGGATTTTTTCAAGAGTGTAGGTATAATTCTGCGAAAACTAGTAGGTATCTATAGTATTAAATTTACTTTTAGAGCCAAAAACACACATATTCCTCTCACTTAGGATATAAATAAGATATCGCTATCAAAATTTTATGGCAAGTAGAGGACATCAGTACTAACAACATACTAAAATTTCAAAAAAATTGACTGAGTAGTTTTTTTTAAATCTGGCAATAATTCAACATACCCGATAATTCAACAGGCCCGGTCCTACCCTACTTGTTCCAATATTTATGAAATTATGTGCTAAAAAATAAAGCAAATATAGTAGTCCTGTAATCGCTTTCCCATATTTTATAGGAAATTTTCCTTTGCGGATTCTTTTCCGTGTCTGATGTTTAACTTGAACATCTTTTTTTTACCGTCATAATGAAATGCTTATAAACTGAAGGTAATCGAGCACAAAAGCACATAAGAGGGCAAAAAATTACATGAAAAGAAGGAGAATCAAAAAGCGGTTACCTCAGCATAAGCTTTCTAGTCATAAATTTTGAAGTGGATAAAAGTATTAAAGATTTTCGTCTGCTTAAAACACCCAAAAAATATTATATTTTGCTTCGGAATTTATTAAATGCCACATTCATTCCACTTGCTTCCCCACTGTCATAATAATTTAAAAGTAGGTATCTGAATTTACATGTTTACATATACCCGCATTTAAGGGTGATATAATTTTTTTTCTCTGGTTTCTTTGGAGAAACATCGTTGACACAGCGTATCTGCTGCTTAAGGCATGGCCGATAAAGGAGGATGGCTGTTAGTATGCTATCACTACTAGACATTTAATATTAAAAATATTTTTGGTATAAAAAAGCAATGTAGAGATCTTTTCAATTTGAATTAATTAACTCTGTAAACCATTTTTCTTTTTCTTATCAAGCTTGAACCTCTTGAAACTTTTGGCATAACAGACTGGATGAAAAATTACACAGGCCTGTCTATAAATTTTTTTTTGTACCGAAAGATAAAAATGTGGATCTGAAGGATTTTGGCGTGCTGAATACGATGCCGTTGTCGGTTTTGCTCCATCGCTTCGAGTTATCCTAACTTTAAAGTCCAAAAAAGGTCATTTTTGACCTTTTCAGAACTCAATATATCGATAACTAATCGTTGTGTGATAAAATGGACTACAGAATCGAATTTATCTGTCCAAAATCTAAGTATTACTGAAGGTTGTTGCCATCAGATGTCGCAATTACAATTTTATTTCTTAACATAACGAAAAATTCAGTAATTTCGCAATACGATTTTTTTATTCCATCTGAGGGTTTTGGTGTCGCGGATTTTCAATCTAATGTCGAAATCAGACAATTCAATGAGTGATACAAAATGGTGGATCTGGAAATCTAAAATTATATAAATTTTTCTTGTTTTGTGTATGTATGGGTTATGTATGGATAATGGTTTAAATCATGAATATGGAATTAAGAGTATGGGTCAAATGATAAAGAAATCATTTATTGTGAAATTACTGAATTTTATGTTAAGAAATAAAATTGACGCCTACAACCTCTATATTGTAATAGGGGAAGCCGGGGCTAGTATTAACAAAATTTGGAAATTGGGTCATATTTTTTTAACAAGTAATATTTTTGATATGGTGTTTATATCTAGCCATACCGTAGGTCTTCAGGTATCATAAGAAATAAAAAAAAGTTTCAACCAGGTAGTCACTATATGAAAAAAATCATTTTTATGAAAAAATGTCATCTGTTAAAACTAACCCCGGTCACGGGGCTAGTTTTAACAACGATGGGGTAAGTATTAACATAAGTTTTAACATGGAAATAATTAAAAGAAAAGATTTTTTTCACAAAAATTATAAAATAAATAAAATATATATCCTTTTAAATTCAAATATATTAATTATCACAAAAACTAATAAAATGAACCAAATAAATATCCTTTTCAAGGAACATAAATTGAGAAAAAAAATTAAGTCGTTTTAAAAAACAAAAACAATTATTATTATCTAAAAAAAGGTCTCAGGGAAGCTTTTTTGTACATAATTTGTATCTATAAAAACATAGTATGAGAATTCTTACTCTATGTCCATCACATTATATTGTTAATACTTGCCCCATGGGTTTGTTAATTTTAGCCCCGACACTACTTTTTTTGAATTATTAACCACACACAAAAATATAGTTAAGGATTGTAATAAAACCAAAGGATATTATTAATTATAGCTTCATTAACTTACATTATCGGCAAAGTTATATTCAATAATATAAAAAACTAAGACAGAAATCAAAATATTCCAAACCATAAAAAGTTCGTTTACCAGTTAAATTTCGGTCTTTGTGCTAAACATTCACTGACAATTAACTGTTTATGACTGATGAGTCACGATATGATCGACCTTATCGAATGATGGACAAAAACCAAATTTCGAGATTCTGGCTCGTATATTTCGGCGGGAATAGGCTTGTTAATACTTACCCCTGTTAATTCTAGCCCCGGGTTCCCCTACTTGATTTTCATAGATTTTGGACAGGCAAATTCGATCCCCATTAGTTATCTATATATTAAGTTCTGAAAACAGTAAAACAAATTGATTTTTTGCACTTTGAGGTTAGTATAGCATTGTATTCAGCATGTCAAAATCCTCCGGACTGAAAAACCTTGTAGGTCTGTGTTATTATTCGCGCTTTGCGGTTCATTCCGCTCCCATAGGTCGGCTCTCGGCCTCCCTGTCACTACCCATAAAAGTCTAAAATCAAAATACTCTTTTGGATTTAAGAGGTACTAACGGAATGAGTTAAAGGCAAGAGGAAAGATAAAATATTTAAAAATAGAAGCTTATTATAGACTGAATTCCGTATGCCCAGATTTGCGTAGAAAATTACTTAAACGATTATCACAATTCGAAACGGAAGGTTCTGTAATAATATAATAATAATAATAATAATTTTTTTTTATTAATCCAACAATAATCTCTAGACAATGGTCATAGACCGTCCGTCAGGAAGGTTCTGTAAGGATAACGCAAATATCGTTTTTCTATTTTTTTTTTGGAAAAAAATTCCACAGATTTTTTAGCGAATGTCACAAATTTTTTCTACTTGAAACATTGTGGGCCGAGGAGAATGTTGGACGGCGATACGATCAGGGCCGCAGCTAATTTTTCAAAAAAAAAAATTGTAAAATCAACTCTGAATTTCTAGAACTCTGGAACCCAGAAACCTTGAAACCCCAAAACCGTGGAACCTTTGAACCCTGAAACCTTGGAACCCTGGAACCTTTGAACCCTGAAACCTTAGAACCCTGGAACCTTTAGTTACGAAAGTAACGAAAAAATACAAAATTGCCGCATTTAATTCTTTCGTCTTTGCTAACTTCTTCATATAAATTGTATTTTGACTGAATTATAATTGCATATAACTGTGTATAAATTATAACTCACACTGTCAATTTAATTGAATTTTTTAGCTCTCATCGACCGCTAAGGTAGCCCGCTGGTTTCAGCAAGTGCCATGGACGACAGCATCCCTTTCCAGACCAGAGAGTGGTTTTGTTTCTGGAGATTCCCGATCTGAAAAGAATCCCGAAGATCATCATACTAGCTGTGCAAAAGAACCAGATGAGTTGTGTGATGAATACTTACTAGTTGAAGGTAGTACCACCCTCTGGACCAAGCTTAGCGCTAAGAAACGCCGAAAACTTCTAGGAATGCGACTTGGAAAAGTCACTACATTTTAATCATAATTTTTTCTTTCATTTTTGTACGACAAACAATTCAAATCGATTAATTTTTTTTTAGATTGTATCAAAGTTTTAGGTATATATATAGGTATATATATATATTTTTTTGTAAACAAAAATTAACAAAAGTTAAAAATAATATTTGTAATAGGCTAATTTTTATAGAAAAATAAGTTTAGCTGGTGTATAATTGTTGGGATGTAAATGCAATCGTACTTACTTTTTCTGATGAGCTTTTTAACATATCAAAAGCTTATCAAGCAGAAAGCTAAGGATCCGCTTTGCATCACTCCATCACCACCACCGATTTATTTTATGCTCGTTTGCAGTGTATAATTTTATAAGAAGCACCGAGCGTAAATTGCCATTGAATTCAAATTTGATAGTGGAGTCGAAATGTGAACAAAATAAATGCTCAAAAACGTTTATAGATATAAATACTTAAAAAATCAAGATTTTACTTTAAATAAATTCGGAATTCCATTTTATGCTTGACATTATCATTGTCTTCTTTTCAATTAGATAAAAAGAAAGATTTATGTTATTTAAAAGCAAATGAAATTAATTTGAAACGAAATTACACGAGATTTTGAAAGACTAGAAATATAAATTAAGCTCTCTATTAGTATATTTTTTATAATAGTTTTAATTTTTTTATACTAAATACTTATTATTAAAAGAAATATAACATATTATGATAAAACATTATATAACATTCAGTCAATTGCGAGTACAATGACATTATATTTATTATTCACTAAATATAAAGACCCCATAAATTAGACAGATTTTTCCACATATCAAGCAAAATTAATTAGAATATTTTTATACAATTTGCAAATTAAAATTAATACAGTGAACTCAGATACTAAAAAAAACAAGACTGATATTTGTTCTTATGAGCACTAAAATTGTATTAAAAAATTATTTTTTACATATGTAAAGGTAAAAAATATAGCAAAAAACTAATAAAATTGCAAATAAATATGTTCTCTCACTTAATTAATTTTTATCACATATCTATACATATAATAAAAATGTAAGAGGATATTTTTTTTGAATTTTCTTGGAAATTTTGATATACGTCAATGTATTTTATCGTTCTGAAGCCAAAAAAGAACATTTTCAAAAAAAATTTTTGCCTGTCTGTCTGTATATTAGTTTCTCCAAATAGCACTGAAAATCACACGCACATGAGGTTTTGTTCTTTGCGACTTAAAAATGCAGCAATTTACGTGTCTTTTTTGTAAAATGGCATCGTCAAAACTCAAAAGTACATTCCTATGGTATTCGATATTGGCACGCCCCGGGCGTGGCAAACCAGTGAAAAATGTTCCCACGACAAAAATTGCTTATTGCCGATGACAAAATATACACGGCGGCTTAAATGCTATTTGAGCTGGCATCACGCAAAGACTGTCCAACCGATTTCGAGGAAACTTTAAACATGGGGAGAGTTACTTGCAGAATAAAGTGTCGGATACATTTTATGATCTCCCCCATCTCCTTCGACACTCCTCCCCTGAAAAATCTCGACACGTCCAAGGTATTGGGATACGGTTTTCTTAATTAGAGAATTCATCACTCAAGGAAATCTTTCCCCTAATATCTACCCCCTTCCAGATAAAGTTCTCGCAGAGAAAACTCTCTCGCCTGCTGTTTTTTGCAATTTTAAAGGGATTTAAATCCGCTTTCCATGAGAGGTTAGCATTTAAAAAATTTTCCGGACTTTAATATCTTCCAACCTCCCTTATCTGTGAACGCATTTTTCTAATATCTCGTGAATCCTTAAAAGAATTTTCAACATTACCGATGTCCGATGTCCTCATTCAAGGAAATTTCCGACTCAGTAAAATATATCCCACGTAGCGAAGGTCGAGAAGGAAGGGGAGGCCGCCGACCGCGAAGCAGTCATCCATATATATATAAAAAGACTTAACCTGAATGTCTGATTAACTGTCTAATCAACGCGCAGCCTGGCCCCTGTAGCTAGAAACCTAAAATTTTCCATGACGTGGCATCAATTAAGCTGGGGTTATGCCAACCTCTACCCCAAAGGGGGTGAATGAGCAATAGATAGAAGGTTTTTTAAACAATTTTAACAAAGCCTTGCCCTTAGAAGGCATAAAAATCTCCATCAAGGCTTTTCGAGATCGCGGATAATGTGAAAAGTTTGAAATTCCATTTTTTTTTTGTCTCGAAATTGTTCAAGGAAAAAATAACTGGAGTGTAACCGCGTATGGTGATAAGTTATAGTCACCTAGTTGATAATTTAAAATGATCATTTAAAATGATCATATTGCGTGGAGTCGCCGAGATTGTACACGGTGGCCGAAATGAGAGTGAAAGGTTAAAAATATCAATAACTTTTTAGTATTTATAAGCGAGGGCGTACACGTTTCAACTTTCAGTCTTCAGCATGCCTCAGCCTCACCAAATTGTAGGAAAGAAACGAGTGCGGCAAGAGGAGAAAAGTCGCCACTCGAAAAGTGTTCTTCACTTCGCTCGTGTAGCACGTCAGCATGCATGTGTGCGTGCTTAGCCACCGACTCGTAAACATATCCCAAATAAAGAAAAATTTAATGCAAATAGTGAAATACCAATTGCAGGTAGTTTTATTTTTCAGGTAGGTAGGAAAGAGTAAATGCCATAATAAATTACCAGTCCTTATTCTTCTATTGTTGGCAGTTTCTATTTTGGCAATTGATGTTGCCTCGGAGCTAGCTAGTAAGGTAATGAGCTGGAAATGCAACACATATATGAGAACCACACACACATGAGCGATCGCTTGTTGTACACAAGTTTTTCCTAATAAAGACCATGTTCAGATTGGTTGAAATAGTCCGCCTAAATAGGACGGATGAAATATTGCTCGTGTTCAGATTGAGACTATTTGAACCAGTGGCTGTGAGCAATCAGACTGGCGTGAAACATTTGGGAAACGGAACATTTCTGAAGAATTGCAAGTAATACGTGGCTGCCTTTTGCTCTGCGACGTGTTGCATCGAAGACGACCGAAACAATAATGACAATGGAACACATTCGATATGGCAGCTAACCAATCAGAGCACGACAGACGGAACTCTGAAAACGGAGATTTTAGTTTTGAGGATGATCTCTCTTTCAGCAGTCCCACTTCCTCACCTTGCCCTAATGTTGCCAGTTTCTGTACTATTTAGGCGTACTATTTCAACCAATGTGAACAGGCTCAAAAAGTGAAGAAGCGTGTACTTCGGAAAGGAATTTTGAGGACTAAAAGTCGCCACAACGGGAAGACACGTGTACGTCGACACTAAGTTTTCCTATTTTTCTTTTTATTACTTATAACACGTTTTTACAGATATATTCTGGCTGCTTACGATGTGCAGCAACGGGCTAAAATTACAAGGCTCCGTGGTCTTCAGGAAGAAGTACTTATCGGTCTATAAGCACTGAAGTAGCTGTGGAGGTTGTAAGGCAGAGTGTAAATGATGATCCGTCTGCCTCCACTCATGATCATTCTACCCGATTGGGCATCTCAAGAACATCCCTACAACGAATTTTGAAACTGGATCTTAAAATGTTTTCGTATAAAATTCAAATGATGCAGGAACTGTTACTCCAAGATCCTAAAGCACTTGTGGAGGATCTTGTGGTGACAGTTCCTGCACCTGCAAAATATGCCATTCGATTTTCACAAATGACCAGAGAAAATAACAACTTCTCCAGCAGCCTTATGATGAGCGAAAAAGCTCATATTCACTTAACTTGGAGCCACAAACTCAGCGGTTAGGAACGGAAAATTCACTTGAAAAAGCCAATATGTGTCAGCGAAAGAATGGGTGCCATTTGAGTGATGTTATTTTTCATACTTAGTTGTAAATATATCTCCATTAATAATATTTTGTTAAAACATGTGAAAAAATAAATAAATTAGTAAAACCAAAAAAATTATTGATATTTTTAACCATTCAGTTTTATTTGGGCCACCCGGTATGTTTTCGAGGCCACTTCTTTATTTTGTCTTAAAAACTGTAAATTTTGCAATTTATAACTAAATCAATCACAAATAAAATCTAAAAGTGTAAAAATTTGGTGTTTTTGAAATCTAAATTTATTAGTTTGTGCTGAAAGTAACACCTAAAGTGGTGTCACTCGGGAATTGTCACTTTCGGGTGTCAATTTGACCATTTATGACCGTACGCGATTTCAGCCCTGGGTGTTGTGGTGTTTCTAAAACTTATACAAAAAACGTCAACCCGACAATAACGGGTCCAAGAACTAGTATTTAATGAAAAATGAGAAAACAAAAGCAATTACATACAATATTCACATTGGAAGAAACTAAAAGAAGGAAATTTTAATTAATCTACTAGGAACAAAATAGTTTTTTTTTTTAAAAGTTAACCGCAGGAAGAGATTATGTGAAGAAATGCGCTGAAAGTGAAAATCCGTGTCGCTTATTTTTCGGTCTACAATAATATATATATATATATATACAGGGTGCGCCATCTATTCCTCCGGTATGAGAATGTTGAATAACTTTTGAAAGAAACAATAGATTGCAAAAAATTGTGTTTTTTTATTTAGTTCAATCCTTTACAATTTATGTGGACTACTTTTTGAAAACAACATCGATCAAATGACCACCTTTATTGGCCACCGCAAACTGTGCTCTTTTTCGGGCATTTTCCATCACTTCTTCGAGCATCTCCGTCGGTATGGCAGCTATTTCGGCACGAATATTGGTCTTGAGCTCGTCAATGGTCTTCGGGTTGCTGGCGTAAACTTTACTTTTCAAATAACCCCACAAAAAGAAGTCTGGGGGGGTTAAATCAGGGGATCTTGGTGGCCAGTCAATATCGCCTCTTTTCGATATCACACGTCTAGGGAATTTTTGTTGCAAAAACCGTATTGTTTGGTCCGCTGTGTGGCATGACGCCCCGTCTTGCTGAAACCAGAAGTCAGTCAGACCTTTTTCACGCATTTTCGGACACACAAAATGTGCCAACATCCACCGATATCGATTACCATTAACTGTTTCACCTTCATTGAAGAAAAATGGCCCAATGATGGTTTTTGCGCACACGCCGGCCCAAACAGTCACTTTTCGATCATGCAATGGTATTTCATGAATCTCGTGAGGATTTTCTGTCGCCCAAATGCGGCAATTTTGTTTATTAACACCGCCAGAGAGAGTGAAATGTGCCTCGTCGGTCATTAAAACTTGCATCCAAAAGTCCGGCATGGTTTCCAACATTCGGCCGACTAATTTGCCGTATTCTATACGACGCGACTTGTCTGTTGCCAATATTCTTTGAGTTAGTTGTATTTTGTAAGGAAACAAATGGAGATCGTCCTTTAAAATGCGCCGCAACGTGGTTCCACTCATTTTCAACCGCTGAGTTCGGTGGCGATACGAGACATTTGGGTCCTCGGCAACACTCTCTCTCACGGCTTCAATAATTTCATTGGAACGTCTTGGGCGTGGATGATTATAGGTTGGATTGCTTACTGTTCCGTGCTCAAAGAAATTTTTACCCAGCGCCCGAATTGTTTTGTCGGTAGGCGCTTTTTTGCCACGATTTTTTGCACGATATGCACGTTGAGTTAGCACAATTGAACGACTATTTTCAATGTACATCGTCACTATTTCGGCGCGTTCTTTCGGTGTGAAGCGGTTCATGGCGAAGTTATTGAATGTTTACATACCGGAGGAATAGATGGCGCACCCTGTATAAGTTTGATCAAAGTCTATAACTTCAGGATCGCAGCGTTCCTTGGCGCTGGGAGGGTTTTCCCCTAGAATGGGAAGGAATTGGTAGGTTTGTTGTTTGGGGAACCCCACTAAATTTTTATGAGGAATATTTTTCCCAAAGACACTATGATAATTTTCCTAACAGTTCAACAGATAGGGCGATTTTCTTTCAAAAAAATCCCTCTAAAGAGTGGTAAAGAGATGTGGGGAACGATTACCATCCAAATAGAAAATATATATTTAGTAATGATGAATAACTTTTCCTTACACACAGAAGGTGTCAGGCTACAAATAAAAAACTTTTAGAATAGCCTTCGACAAGTCATATTTTCATACTTTATTTACCGTTACCTCAAAAACCTGATCTGATGGAGCAAAACCTGATGAACCAAATTAGCCTAGATCACCCATCAGTTGAAGCCACATACCTCCGTTATTTTTCCATTTTAGTACACATTAAAAGCTTGTTTAAAAAAATCGATGTATGTTTCAATAGATGTTAAAATAGATAACATATACCGACGTCGTGGAACATTATCCAAGGAAAACATCCGGCAAAAATTGAAAGTGTAAAGGCAGCCTAAGCAAAAGCTGCTGATAAAATAAAATCGAAAATATTTTATGCAAACTTTAAAAAAGTATATTTAAATAATATTACACTCCGGAATTGTCGTTACATGATGCTATATTTGGAAGTAAAACATCATATATAAATATGCCGTAAAAATATAAAAGATGTGTGGAAAATTGGAAGTTATTTTTGTTCATTTCGCTGGTGGAGTCATGAATTCCCTTAAGTACAATTTCATTCGAATTTGTTTTTATATTTGCCTTGTCTGGATAATCTGCCAAGCAGATCTTCTCCTGCTGTTTTATGATAATGTCTGGTATTTACTGTAATTGGATTACATGACACATATATCTTCCTAGGACTATAAAATTGTGACTTGTTTTTGTCTCGATTTGCTATATTGCAACGTTTATTGTGGCAAATTACGTTTAGCTAGATTATCATTCAAGATTATTTTTCAAACCTTAAAAGAGTTTTTAATTGAATTATTTGTCATCGATTCGAATTATAAAAAAGATACTTTTCACATATGTAATGCAAAAAAATATTTATTTTATTTCTTTTTGTTTTACAAATTTCGACAATTATTTTCTTACAGAATTTGTTCTCCTTAAGGATATTCCTCAAAAATTTCAAGTTGAAATATGCAAAATTACTTAAGTTGCAGGGCTTGACATGCAGGTGCTCTATAAGTAATCCAAACTTTAAGCACATTTTCTTGAAACATTCATCTGGTTGGCATGATTCTCGAAAAGTTATTGGACCAATCGGTTTTTGCGGCAGACTATTAACACATTGAGTGTTACGTCATTCTTATTTGTATGACAGTAAAGAGGCTAAATGATAACAAATAAAATTTATTTAAAAATTATTATAGTTAATATACCCTTGGTTTCACCATACGGGTATAAAAACCACCAATACTTAATGTGGGAGCTCTAGACCAAATGATTTTTACTTACAGTTTTCGGCCATTTTTATGCCCTCGGTCTAGCTTTTGCACCAGTTGGGGTTTCACATTCGTTACTTGCGATTCGAACGGTAATTTCCTCTAGTTTCATGGACACGAACTCTTTTTTGGCGGGAAAGTGCAAGGGGATGGTCAGGTCAGCTGCCATCTTAGGCGCAATGATACAATTTTATGGAACGAGTCTAAGATGGCAGCTGACCATCCCCTTGCAGTCAGTGATGCGCATGATAAAAAAAATTTTGTATCAAATTTTTCAGAAAAAAGTATCAAAAAGTATAAACCTAAGGAAAAGACGTAAAAAGGTAAAAAAAGCAGCAACAATTTTATTTTCGGAAAAAAATCATAATTTTCAGATTTGTTATAATTTCAAAACTAGCAGGTCGATTCTTCTATATAATCACATACAAAAAATCAAACGTATAACCAAAAAAAACATTTCATTGGTTTAAATAACACAGTTAATTACGTAAAGAAAAAATAAAACTACAGAATTACTGGAGTATAATATTTTCATATAATTCTTTTGAAAACATAATACATTCCACCGTGCTCAAGTCAAAGCGGTTGGACTTTTTTTGTTTTTATCACATTTAGTTCTGAAACTGTCCGTCTTATTCGTCTGCACATATTCAGGAAAATGAATTGTATTTACATAGCAATACGGCTTATTTCTTGCTTAACATTACAGGCAGGCTGAGTTCAGGATAATGCGATAATTTGTGTAGTGTTTACCAACTTCCGCATAATGTTGACTGATACAATTTTAATTTAAAAAAAACCTTTTACTGTCATTTTTTTAAAAAAGTATCAATTTCATGATATTTAGGGAAAAATGTATCTTTGTATCAAAAGTGAAATTTATGAAAAATAAGTATCGAAATTGATACAAATGTATCAAATGCGCATCACTGCTTGCAGTTCCTTGTCAAAAAGAGCCCAACGCAAGAGTTCCAACGCAAGTACAACGAATGTGAAACCCCAACTGGTTCAAAAGTTAGCCCGGAGGCATAAAAAATGAATCCTGCATGGTTATTTCCTGTATAATTTTATTTTGCTCTGTAATATTTCCCAAAAAAAATCGTTTTTTTCGTATAAGAATGTCATGCGCGGTTCAATCAGACATTTTCTCACAGAACCTAAAGGCGAATACACAAATGGTCCAATCCTAGCTCTATGAAAAGAAAACGGGAAAACACTCGGAAATACTTCCGCATAGGTATCTCTGCTTTTCGACCGAGACATGTATATAATGGTAACTTGAGTTATACCAAGAAATCTTGTGTGGATCGTGGGACCCGGTTTTTTATACCCGTATGGTGAAACCAAAGGGTATACTAACTTTGCCTTACCGTTTGTAACGCCAAGATCCCGTCATCACACACAAAAATGAATTACACCAGTGTGTTTAGAATGATAAAAAAAATTGAATTTTGCATGTCCGTCCGTCTGTCTGTCCGTCTGTCTGTCCGTCTGTGGCGCGGATTGCGGGCGCACGGATTGAGCTAGAGACTTGAAAGTTTGCACAGATCCGTTTTTCGTAAAATGCGAGGCTAAGTTCATTAATGGGCAAAAATGGACCATTAAGGGGGGTACCCCCCAAGTAACCTTATAGGTCGTAAAGACTTCGTCTTCAAAGGCGTCCCTATTGGTCGTAATGTCCACGACTTTGTCGACACTAGGTCGAACTATCGTCGACCTATCGTCGACAGTGGGGAAGGTCCGCCGGACCACGAAGTGCCCTATTTCACGCCCTATAAGGCATCACGACTTTCAAGGCCAAAATAGGGCCTTGTTTTACCATGACGAAATATTTTTTTGACATTTCATCTGGCGACATTATTTGTCTTTCTCTATTCTATAGGCCGCATGAGGAGAGAAAGATAAGACAAGAATCATAAAGTTTAATGGATATATTTTGTGGAAAAAAACGTTCAAAATAATTTCATACGGTGATGTTAAGGTTTTTTGTGGATTTTATTGTCACAATTCACATGCGATTTAAAGTTTACGTAGAAAGTGGTTTTGCCAGGAGCTCTATTTACGTGGGCCGTAGCAATTCTCGATTTTAGTGATATAATTTGAAAATTATTTATTCAAAGAATTTTCTTTTTTATTCCATTTTAATAAAATTCTTGTAAAAATAAAGTTATGCTGTGTACCCAAACACCTAAAATTACTTTTTATTCGATGTTTTTCCATATTGTGCTTTAAAAACAGATTTTAAATTTTCAGTAGGAATGTTTTTTTTTTCCATTTCGATGAACGTCATGGCGGCTCGCGCCGTGAATGCTAGAAGCATATTCGAAGTATGCTAGAAATAAACTCGAAGCAGATATTCATCTGCGCATGCTCGAAGCATTCTCAAATAGGGCATTGGAGTGTTCTCAAAGGCATTATGCCCTATAAGACATTTCGTGGACGAAAGGTGGAAGGTTGGTCTTATAAGGCAGGACGACTATGAAGGCGTCTGGAGGACACTACGACCATGAAAGCCAAAACAAGGCATTCGAACATTAAGACTATCAGGGCATATATTTAGGTCACTCGGACCGCTTGACGACCACTGCAAAAGCCTTGAAAGGCATCACGCCTTATAAGGCGGATTCGCTGGTCTTGGTGTGGTCGTAACGACCAATTTTAAGACACCACGCCCGAATCCAAGTCATTATGCCTTATCTGGTTGCTTGGGCCCCCATACGAACGAAATCGTTTTTTGTGAATATCTCAAAAACGGTGCATCTTATCAAAAAAGTCTAAGAACAAAAATTATTTAGGATATGATTCTACATAAAACTCCCATACATCAAAATCCGATTGGAATAAATTTTAAAAAATCTTATTGGAAAGTTTGACTTCAAAGAAGAATTTCGATACAACTGTTCGAATTTTGATACGAATATCACCATACGGGTCTCCAATGATTGCCAGATTGGCAATTATAGATTTTGTTATGTTTCCATATAAGGACGAAAAACACATTCAAAGTTGAAAAGTTCTTGTGACAAAACAGCAGATTTCTCAAAAATTACTTAACGTATCTGGCTGATGTTAATCTTAAATTGGAGCTAATAATAGTAGTTTTAAAATGAGATACTATTCATTTTAATACGTTTACCATTTTCGGTGATAAAACTGGTGCGGGTGTTCCAAAAACGATTTTTTGAAACGGTAAAAATGTCAATTCATAAAAAGACCTCATTTTTTAAAAGGGAAACTGTTGAAAAATTGGTTGAATAATGTATTTCGTCAGGCAAAAGACCACTTTCGGATGTGTTTTTTAAAAGCTTTTATTTAGCTTGCCTTTGTGTCTGTCCGTCTGTCAGGGTTTTCAATTCAATTTCGACCCAATTTTGACTCAATTTTGAACCACTTTAACTCATCCGATTGACACATACGTAAGTCCGATGACAATATAATATTTTTACTACTTCGTCCTTGTAAGGACCAGGGAAAATCTGGTAAGGACAACTTTTCCTCAAAATTTCCAGAAAAAAATCTCATTCTGGCATTAAGAAATATGTAAGGATAATGGAAAGTCCTGTAAGAATAACATGATTATCCTTTTCCTCAAATTTTCCGGAAATTTTCCGGAATATCTCATCTGGAGGTTTTTGGGGTCGCTGAGTCCGATTTTGATGTTAAGAAGCCTGTAAGGATAACGGAACGTCTTGTAAGAATAACATGATTATCCTTTTCCTCAAATTCTCCGGAAAAAGTCTCATCTGTGGTTTTTGGGATTACCGAATCCGATTTTGGAGTTTCCTCCCTCTCCCCCTGGATCGAATTATATAAAAAAATCAGTTTTTCCCTCATCTGCCCAAACAGAATGTCCGATTTACTTCTGTTTTTTTTTTCAAATTAAGGAGGTTTCTATTACTTTTGATTTGATACCATAAAATCTTTCGTCGACCCTCCATATACGTTTCTTATGTCTGGGGACCCCTTTTGAAGAGAGACGTATGAGGAAATCTTGCGGTCTTGTTCACTATAATAAAGATTCTCCCAATTTAAGTAAACTGCAAAATTCAAAATATGCATGAATATGACATCATCATCCTCGGCGCTACAGCTCTCGAAAAGCCTAGGCATCTCAATTGAGGTTTCATAACAATTTCTTTCATGCTTAGCACCTACAGTTATACATGGATTGCGAACCATGGATGAATTACAACATTTGTAAGGTTTTTACTTTGCAACTCGTCAACAGCAGAGGCCGTGATATCAATCTAGACCGATGATGTATTTAACGCTTCATGCATAAAAGAAAGGTAGGAATTATGTACATCGAATTAAAGTCCCGACCTTATCTATCCGAAAGAAAGCCTCCTCAATTGATTTTTCGTAACAATTTTCTTCCCTGCTCCAAACTTATAGATTTACGAGGATTGCGAACCATGGGTTAATTACAACATTTATAAGGTTTTTACGTTACAACAGTTAAATGTCGGTTTTAATTCATTTACTCATAAAATTATTCATAACATTTTATTCATAAAATTCTTTGTAAAAAGAATCATTCGGGAATTTTTTTTTATAAAATTCGATTCGCGAATGATTCAAAAGCAAAAGAATTTCATTTTCGATTCGCGAATCAAATTGTGCTAAAGAACAACCGACCAAAAAAAATTCTCACTGCAGGGAAAAAGTTGGGCATGAAAAGGTTAAATATACAGAGAAAAAACTTATATTAAAAGATTAATCAAAAAAAGTTCCAACAAAAATCAATAGGATTTTATTATCTGCTCGCAACAGTTAACAAGTCTTTGCTTTGCCCCATGTTCAATGACCTTAATAACGAATAATTTAAAAGAATTATAAGTGAGAATAAAAAAAAAATCGTTCAGAAAACATGAAACGGTTTTTAATATTATAAATTGAGTAGGTAAGTCTACTACTACTCCCACGATAAGCTAGAACGACAAAGCTGACTTGGATATAGGGTCGCATATAACCCTTGGTTTCCTGTTACAAAAAAACCGACCAACCCTTGATATTCCTCTGTATACACATAATTACATTGAAAAACTGCTTTCCAGTTTTTAGTGGCACCACCTACAATCCACTATTACTTCATTTATTGTGTTGTATATATTGTAATATCTTGTGTTAAGCAACACAAAACTCTACTTGGCTTCGCTGGAAAATGCTGTCAACATTCGCTAATAGGAATTTTCTGAATAAAAATTAGAGACACACAATTGCAAATAAGCGTTCATACACGCAAAATAATTTTTTTTTCTATCTCGTTGTTGGAATCCTTGTACACACCTGTGGGAGCAGTTAAACGTCGAAAAGGACAGGAACGCCGACGACACTAGCAACTTGCGCCCATTTTTTCAGCGACATATCGTCACCATTGTCTGCCTGTTGTGTCAGTTACAAAAAAAATATCATGTTATGTTTTATTAGCGTACGAGACTAATGTAAGGATCTTTCGAGGAATTATAAAAAACAGAAAGCTTATATTATAGTCAAGTTACCCAAAAAAAAATCTCATACCATACAATTCCTTGCCGTACGTGGGCTCATGTGCCGTTAAAAAGATTACTTGTTAGTTGACCAGGACGACACTTACTGCTAAAGGCTCAGACTGGTTACAATCTGTATTCCTAATACACATACCTGTTGACGCGTTCTCGAAAAGCTTGTGTTACTAACAAATAAATTTCATTCAATTTAGTCCTCCCTTGTGAATTGCATCAAGTTCGGGCGCGTGGATTATATCTGCCTTTGATTGGCAAGTGTGGTTAATTAAAGAGAAATAAATATTACTATTTGATTTCCATGGGGGACTTTCCATTATCGGACAAGAGTGTCAGTGACAAAAAACGACCAAAGCCCGGAATACTTCGATTGGATATATCAAAGCCAAGAAGATCATCAGGTGGTTCCATAGAATTTCGAATTCAACCGGAGCTTTTGGGTGAGGTAAGTAACCTCCATATTGACGGTGTTTTGGTATTAAAGCTTTAATAACGTATATAAGAAATATCTTGCTTCGGGTCGTGCAAGAAATAATTAACAAAAACTGATAACAATAACTGATTGCAAAAAAAAAAAATTCAGCATAATAACAAATTTAACAGGTGTCACATGGTAGTCGAATTGATTAATGACTGACTTCAAAAATACTGCATTATATTTAAAGCCATGGGGCTAACAGTGCGGCAGCCAATTTACAGATTTCGTTTTTTGTAGATTCTAAAACTTTTTTAACGGAACTTGTATTTCTTCGGTTTCAATTCAGTGGTGGTTTTCCACTTTTTTTTCAACATATTATATCCGAGCAATAGCACAATAAATACGAGCAATAGCACTATGCAACAGGCAAAACGAGTCGTCGATCTATACAATTTCTAAAACAATTAAAGCTTTGCTCTATCACCTCTCATTTCTTTAAAAAGTTTGATTTTAACGGGTCAAAACGGATATTCTAAAACTTTTTTAGCTGCAGATAAAAAAGATTTAGTATATCCGTTTTGGTGTCTTAAGAAAAGTTACTATATAGGAATATTTTTTTTAGACGGTAACACCCCACGAACAGAGCTGGGCAAAATACTCAGTACATCAGTACCAGTACCAGTATATGGTACTGGTACTGAAATAGCATTTTCAGTACCAGTACATAATTTACTGGTACTTAACACCAGTACCAGTACTTTTTTGTACTTTTTTGTAGTACTTTTTTGTACTGGTACTGTAAACAAAAATCAGTACCAGTACATAAAGTACTGAAACTGCTTTCAAGTACCAGTACTTTTCAAAAAATACTGAAAAAATTCAAAGATGATCGCATAAAAAGTATGTACAATATATTGTACATCTTCTAAAACCCCTGTTTAAAAAAATATTTTAAAAAACTTAATTTTTTATGTTAATATAGCCTCCCTTAATTAGTTGAAATGCTTCAAATAATTATTTCAGGTCTAGAAATAATTCGTGAATGAAAGCGTTAATAAAACTCGGTTATGTTATTTGTTTAGTTAGTTTACTTTCGAAAATTATTGAACAACTACATAAGTATTACGGGGAGATGTAAGAAAATGTTTTGTGCAATTTCCGCGACTTCCGAATACATTTATGAATGGTCACGTGGGGCTCAAAGTGTTAAACATCTATTGGCGTTCGTTGTAGGCGTATCCACGTCTTTTGGCCGTCTCTACGACAGACACCGGCTTTTAATTTAAAAAAAAATTAAGAAAACAAGTGTTTGAATATAAAAAAAAATTCAGCATATTCATATGCAAACTATTGCATGACGTACTCTTCAAACTAATTGTGGAAGTGACTTTAATCCCAAACGTTTTTCCACGAAATTTAAAAAATGATCACTTTTTCGTATAAAATTATGTTTAATGCCACTCCAACCACTCCAAACCACAATTAATTTTCCTGAGCTTAGGGAAATTAATTGTGGATTTTTGACTTCAATTCAGTCAAAAAACCATTAGACAGTTTACAATTACAACAAACATTACATCAAACATTATTCTATACGATGAGCATAAATTTTCTCGATTATTGACACTTCAAAATCACCGCGGAAATTTATCAGGCTGCTGCAAATTATTTTCCATAAAAATTTTGATATTTCATTTGGCAAATGGTAAACTTATGCGGTTTTCTCAGTTAAGAGCTATTTCCGCGAGTACATGTAAAGTGCAAACTTTGATTTAATTCATGAAAAAATCGCCTCTCATGTATTGAAAAACTTGCAGTATTTTTAAAGTAATGCAGTATTTTTAAAATTCTGAAGTGCGTACTGGTTTTTCCAGTACCAGTACTCAGTACTGATACTTGTTTTTTCCAGTACCAGTATTTTAGATAGAGAGAAAAACAGTACCAGTACCAGTACCAGTACTTGTACTGGTACTGGTACTGGTACTGTATTTCTCTGTATCTAAAATACTGGTACTGATTTTTTCCAGTATCAGTACCAATGTACTGGTACTGCTTTTGTACTGCAGTACAAAAAGTACTTAAGTACGCCCAGCTCTGCCCACGAACTCGATTTCACTCTCTTTTGGGGGGTTTTTTTTAGCCGACTTTCAAAAAGGAAGAGGTTCTCAATTCAACTCCTATGTATTTTTTATGTATGTTCACTTTTTGCAGGATTGACCGATTATGGTCATTCCAAAGAGGCAGTTGTAGAGAAAGTTCCTGATTAGGTGCCGCTGTAAGTTTTTCCTTGTGTAGCTATCCCCTCATAACCCTCCCCTGCTAGATTATAGATCGTTCGAAATATCGAGTTGAATTTTGTTGTGTTTTGTTCAGTACCACACTAGGAAAGACCCTTTAAAAAACTCCCCCCCCCCTCTCCTCGAACATCTATCCGTCAAACCCCCTCCCCTGCTAGATTCTAGATCGTTAGAGATATCGGGTTGAATCTTTTTGTGTTGTGTTCAGCTTAATTACAGGTAGAGTTTGGAAATACTGACTCATGAGTACTCATACTCATGAGAAACTATAGTTCTGCTTATTAGTGATTTATTCTCTTCGTGAGCAGTAAGCAAAATGTTTGGTCAAAACTCACGAGTATGAGCATTGGTAAATTTCATGAGTACTCATGAACTAGAACATTTGATAATTTTCTATTGCCGAGGAGTGCTCATGAGTCCTTTGCTAGTGAACAAAGCACAAATATAAACTCCTTCAACGTGAGAGAAAGCGTGAGAGGGTAGGTTCGGAAGGTGGGGGAAATAGGAGTGGGAAAGGGAAAGTGAGGAAATGGTCGGCTAAACGGTACGGGAGGGCAAAAAGGCAGCAAAAGTGCTGAGGAAAGTGGTGGCGGAAAGAAGAGAGAAGAATGTGAAGGTGGAGAAAAAAAGTGGTGAGGGGAAGAAGAGAGACAGAAACTTTCCTTCTTCCCCCCTTCCTCCACTCGGTTTCCATAAAAAATTATCAAAAAAAATCAATTGCTCGCAGTCAAATCACACCGTTTGAAAACGCATGAATCAAATATGAGTACTCATGAGTGAGCATTTCCTGCGCTGAGATTTTATCTTGATTAAATAATTGATTTGATGTGATCAAACAAGTGATGTTTCTTTACCAAATATTTATTTTCCATTAAAAAGTATGGAATTTTTTCTATGCTCTATGTGATATATCATATAGAAGTATATTAGATTTAGTATACCGTTTCGAACCAATGATCGGACACAAAAATGAACTACATCAGGGTGTTAGGGATACCAAAATATTTTGATCTCCGCATGTCCGTCCATCTGTCTGTCTGTCCGTCTGTCTGTGGCGCGGATTGCGGGCGCACGGATCGAGCTAGAGACTTGAAATTTCACGCAGATTCGTTTTTCGTAAAATTCAAGGCCAAGTTTGTTAATGGGCAAAAATGGACCATTAGGGGGGTACCCCCCATACGAACGAAAACGTTTTTTTGCGGTGCATCTGTGCATCTTATCAAAAAAGTGCAAGAACAAAAGTTATTTAGGATATGATTCTACATAAAACTCGCATACATCAAAATCTGATTGAAATAAATTTTAAAAAGTCTTATTGAAAAGTTTCACTTCAAAGTGGAATTTTGATACAACTGTTCGCCGTTCACTTAAATCACCATACAGGTTTTCAATAATTGCCAGATAGGTAACTATAGCTTTTGTTATGTTTTTTTCAATATTCTTGGAAAGTTTTACACCAGGCCACATTTCTTCTTAAGTTTTAACATTCGACTTGCCAAACAAATTGCTTTTTCTTATGCTATACCCAGACAACCAAATAAGAAACTGTTGACCGTCAACCATATTCACAGTGAAAGCTTCTGCACGTCTTTAAAATATCTAATTGTCGACACAACAATGATTATCTGATTGTCGATTGTCGAAAAAACAATGAATAAAAAAAAAATTTTAAAAAAAAGCTTTTATTAAAAAGAATGCACTAAAAAGAAAAAAATAATTTTCTGGACGCTGTGTATCACAAATATAAAAGCGTTTTAAAAGCGAGAAAAATTTTTATTTTATTGTTTTATGCTTTATCTCGCTTTTTAAAAGCTTTTATATTTGTGATACACAGCGTCCAGAAAATTATTTTTTTCTTTTTAGTGCATTCTTTTTAATAAAAGCTTTTTTTTAAAATTTTTTTTTTATTTTTTTTTATTTTGTTCTTTTTAGTCTTCGAATATATATCCTTACATTTGAGATGTCCTTACAGGCTTTTTAACTTGAGAATCGTATTCAGCGACCCCAAAAACCCCCAGAATAGATTTTTTCCGGAAAATTTGGAGAAAAGGATAATCACGTTATCCTTACAGGACCTTCCGTTATCCTTACAGACTTTTTAGTGACAGATTCGGATTCAGCGACCCCAAAAACCCCCAAAATAGATTTTTTTCCGGAAAATTTGGAGAAAGGGATAATCACGTTATCCTTACAGGACATTCCGTTATCCTTACAGACTTTTTAATGGCAGATTCGGATTTAGCGACCTCAAAAACCCCCAGAATAGATTTTTTTCCGGAAAATTTGGAGAAAAGGATAATCACGTTATCCTTACAGGACCTTCCGTTATCCTTACAGACTTTTTAATGGCAGATTCGGATTTAGCGACCTCAAAAACCCCCAGAAAGATTTTTTTCCGGAAAATTTGGAGAAAAGGATAATCACGTTATCCTTACAGGACCTTCCGTTATCCTTACAGACTTTTTAATGACAGATTCGGATTCAGTGACCTCAAAAACCCCCAGAATAGATTTTTTTCCGGAAAATTTGGAGAAAAGGATAATCACGTTATCCTTACAGGACCTTCCGTTATCCTTACTGATTTTTTAATGACAGATTCGGATTCAGCGACCCCAAAAACCCCCAGAATAGATTTTTTTCCGGAAAATTTGGAGAAAAGGATAATCACGTTATCCTTACAGGACCTTCCGTTATCCTTACAAGGACGAAGTAGTGAAAATATTGTATTGTCATCGGACTTATATAAGTGTGCAAAATTTCAAGTCAATCGGACAAGTGGAAGTGGGTCAAAATTGGGTTGCAAGATTTGATCTGACAAACAGACAGACTGGGGTGCGTTCTTTTATTAACCGTGGTTAACCGTAGTTAACCGCGGTAAACAGAAATGCGTTCTTAAATGCCTACGGTTAACGCTAAGTAAACTTTACTGCCGTTCCTAAATGCCAAAGTTAAGCTGTCAAAGTTACTTTTCTCAACTCTGCTCGAGAGCTGAGTTGGAGAAAGTTAACTTTAATTGTAATTAAAGAACGCGATAAAGTTAACCGACATGGTTACAACTGTCAATCAACTGTCAATTCGTCTCGTAGTTTCGAATGAGTTTTGTGCAGAATAATGGAGTATTTTATTGTGGTCCTTGTAAATGAAAAATACGACATCAAGAAGAATTTTATTTTTTTAAATGTATTGTTGGGCACATCACTGCTGTCAAAGTTAACCAAATCGCGTTCTTTTAATCAGAGTTAACGTCGGTAAAATTTCAACTTTGGCAATCAGCTGTTCGAACTTTGACAAACCCAACCTTTACTTTACTCGGGAATAAAGGAACGCACCCCAGACAGACAGACACGAAGGCAAGCTAAATAAAAGCTTTTAATTAAAAATACTTTAAAACGTTAATACTCAATTTGAAGGTCGATGCAACGTGTACTATAAACACTTGATTGGAGATTCTGTTTACGGTCAATGTGTTTTCTTCTTCATCACAAATTTTTTACCGAAAACTAATTGCAAAATTTTTTTTTTTAAATTTTTTGTGATGGGAATCTTTTTTTTTTGAATTTCATAGCAAAAGTTTTTGCCCAGTATTTTACAGATATTTTACATGCCACAATTTGTTTCCTTTATTTTTAAATTTTTGATAAACCATTTTCCCCAACAAAAAAAATACACAGAACGCTCTCTCTAGACTAGCTGATTTATACCCAACTGAATTTGCTTTTCCTAGATTTTACCTTTTAGCCGGACGAAGCCAGCTCCAAATTCTAGTCTTTAATATGATTACTGTGTGTGGATGTGTTTGATTGAATTGGCCATAACTAATTTAATTGATTGATCATAGATTTCTTATCATCCTTGCTGTGCAATTCCATTTGAACTAATGCAACGAAAAGTTTTTTTAAGAATCATCAATTTTGAATTTTTATGAAAATTATGCGCAAGAAAAGACACTGAAAGTTCGTTCAACTGGAATTTTCTATTACGATAAGGCATGATTTGTCTTAAATAACGTATTTCTCCATTTTATTTTGTTTTAAAGCAATCAGATGTTTTTGTATCCATATATAGACGTAATATTCGGTTAATACTCGTTTGGATAATATACGCCCAATACGTGTGTCAATCTCATAAATTATAAGAAAACTTGTCTAAAAGGAATATGCATATAAAACACGAATTCGAAAATATCAATAAAACTGTGAATGAAAGAATTTTCAAGTTTATTAAGGAATATCACGCATATTTTCTCCTTTTTAAGGCAATAAAGGACCGCTCCTTTTTAATAGGCTCATATAACCACTATATCAGTATGATTGAGTCACGAAATCGAAAATACTTGCCGACATCATCTGTTTCAGCTTCAATGGAAGAATATGAACTTGATTGACCACGTTTACATTGGTTGAAATGCTCCGTCTAACCAGGACAGAAACTGTCAACATTTAAGCAAGGAGAAGAACGCACCCCTGTTCCTTTCCTTGCCTTATTTTTGACCGGCCCTGTTCTAGTTATGGGCATTGACGCCCAGTCTTCCACACCGACATTTTGTCTGTTCAGAATTCTTTCTTTAAAATATCCAACAAGAATTTCAACGAAACTACCAAAATTCTAAGTATTAAGTATAACGAATTTATGACATTTGTTTTTCGGCTTAAAAATTTTCGGAAAAAGTTGGATTGAATAACAGTAATAGAAGTAAAAGACATTTGTCACCTATTCATTTTCACTTCACCTTTGATCAATTTGGTATTGTGAATTACCGTATAGTACGAACGTAAACCAATATTTCACAGAACATGAAAAATGTGTAATCAACTTCCATTTGAACTGAAAAATTTTCAGAACATGAAACATTTTCAGAACATGAAAAATTTTCAGAACTTTATCAGAAAATGTCAAAGGCGCTTTATTGAAGAGTTTGTGCGTCCAAGAGAATAAAACACATCATAAATACGAACGGAAAAGATATTTATCTATCGACTAAAAACAACATTCAAAGTGAACTGATAAAACTGAAGTGAAGAAAACTTACAAAATATGAATGACTACAAATTCTATGAATTACTATGATTAACAATAATTAACAAAGTAGAATAAGCGACTTGGTTTGAACGTTATTCAACACCCCCTCTCGAGTCAAGCCGAGTCGGTAGTGATCCTTTTAACACCAAGTGCATCTAGACATTTCCAATGTTTTGGTTTCGGTAATCCTTTTGTAAATACATCTGCAGGCATTTCATCTGTTGACATATACACTAGTTTGATTTCATCTGCTGTTAAAGCTTCCCGCACAAAATGATGACGTACATGAATGTGCTTAGTACGTGAATGAAAAACGGGATTTTCGGCAAGTTTTTGCGCCCCTTGATTGTCGTTATATAAGGTTATCGCAGACAATTTGATACCCATTTCTTCAGATAATCTTCGCAAATGAATCGCCTCTTTAGAAGCTTCGCCAAGTGCCATATACTCGGCTTCTGTCGACGATAATGCGACGGTACGTTGTTTTCGCGATTCCCACGAAACTATTCCTCCTGACATTGTAAAAGCGTAACCGGTGTAGGACCTCCTGTCGTTGACACATGCTGCCCAATCAGCATCTGCATATCCGGTCAAACTACCCCCTCTTGCTCCAAAGGTTAAACCCACATTCAAAGTCCCCTTCAAATATCTCAACACACGTTTTGCAGCTTGCCAATGACTTTTCCAAAACAATCATTAAACTGACTCAGAACACTTGCAACATGGGATATGTCCGGGCGTGTTGCTACTGAGAGATACATTAAAGCACCGACAAGTTCTCGGTAAGGTGGTTTTTCTCCACAATCGGCCGTCCAGACATCAGACTTCGACAATTTTACACTAGCTTCAAGCGGTGTAGAAACTGGTTTACACGTTGTCATTTCGAAACGCTTTAAAATGTCGAGGATATATCCACGCTGACTCATCATGATAGTCGAATTTCTGCAAGTAAATTCAATACCAAGACAATAAGACATCTCACCTAAATCCTTCATTTCAAAGAATTTATTCAAAGATTTGTAGACCCTGTCGATCTTTTTCTCATCCATGACAAAATTATAATATCGTCAACGTAAACGATGATAATGAGTAAATCGTTATTTTTGTCCATTACGTAGACACTCGCATCTCCTTTTGTTGGAACTGCTCCAAGTTTCTGAAGTTCTTGGTTAAGACGTTGATACCAGCAGCGTCCGGCTTGTTTAAGACCATATAACGCTTTCTTCATCTTACAAACTTTATTACCTGATGACAACTGCGACAACATTTTCTTGGCTTTAGAAACTACATTCGATGTTCCAAACTTCTTCTTCACGATGAACTCAAGAGCCTTTTCTGTATTACTAGGAACTTCCATGAAAATCTCTTCCTCGATAACACCATTAAGAAATGCGGTAGTAACATCAAACTGTCGTATATGCATACCGTATTGCGCTGCAAGAGCCATAGCTAGACGAATTGAGCTGAATCGAAAACATGAAAGCTTTCATCCCATTGATCCAGAAGCCCCAATCGTAATCGTAATCGCAATCGTAATCGCAATCGTAATCGCAATCGTAATCGTAATCGCAATCGTAATCGTAATCGCAATCGCAATCGTTAGTCTGAATTGAGCTCTAGTCTGATGTAGGCTTAAAGCCTATCCCACAATTACACGCTACATGGCACGGCTCGGCACAGTGACAGCTGGTAGTAAAAGCTACAGGTTTATATGAGTTCGTTTCTAATTGCGCGCTGATCAACTGCGGCAGCGCGGTGCGCCGCACTGCGAAGAGTAGATCTAGTATCTACTTTCAGACGCGGTGACATTAACTGAGATGCCACAAATGGTGAATTATGGTACTTTAATATTTATTCGGGAAGCTCGGACCGTTTGTCTGCCATCTCCAAACAGTTGTTTACATTTTCTGAGTGTTGTAGCAAATATTTTTATCAAGCGGAAAGATGAAAAATAACTTTGAAAACGTATTCGAAACGGAAAATAAACCGAAAAATTAATAATCTTCAAATTCACTGCGATTTGTAGGTTATGGAACTCAAATTGAGTTGTCATCGTATCCGCGCCGACTAAAGTACGGGACACATCTATCAGTTTTCCATCGGTTTTTGGGAAACTGATGGGAAACTGATTGGGGTGAACGTAAAATGAGACGACTGATGGGCAGCCACGAAAAAATTCGTGGGCAGATCAGTTTTTCTAACAAACTGATACCCAACTGATTGGTGTGAACTTTCGCGTTAGTCGCGTCAGTCGTATCGCATTAGAACAGAATCAAATTTTATTTTTTGGACTTAATACAATAATAATGCATAAACACTCTTTCTCTTTATTATTGACCCGCATTTTTTGAAAATATGTAATCAAAATAAATAGAAACTTTTCACAAAAAACTGTCAGTCGCAACTGATAGATGTGAACGCTTAACTAGATGTAAAAAACTGATGGAAAACTAACGAGGACCGTAACAGTTGCGAATTATGGAAAACTGATAGATGTGGCACCTACTTAATGGTGGTTTAGAAAATGACTAAGGCTGTGATCTCAGCGCGCCGCGTAGTGCGTAACTGTGGGAAAGGCTTAAGTCAGAGAAATCTACGGGATACGAAGAAACCTTTCGATATACTGGAAAAACAATTCATTGTGATGTATAGTTTTCATCACAAACTAATCATAAGCAGACTAACATTTTCATCCAATCCATTCTAGAACAAAATTGAATTTCCACTTTCAAAAAATAAATACCCATAGCAGCCACTGGAGCCGTAGCAGCCATGAGATTTTCCGCCAGCAGCACAATTAAGTGAAAATAGCAAAAGAAAGACAAAATGCGATCAACAAATCGAACAGATTTATCGGACTTTTACTGCTGGAAAGCTTGCATCACGAAGTCTTGTGCTGCTGGCGGAGTGGCTGCTATGGGTATTTATTTTTTGAAACTGGAAATTCAATTTTGTTCTAGAATGGATTGAATGAAAATGTTTGTCTGCTTATGATTAGTTTGTGTTCCTTGCTAGCAGCAGCTTTCTGCTAACAATATATGTGTAAAATGCGATTTAAACGAGTCTCAAACAGGTCTGCCAGGTTTCCAGACTAATAATTACAGTACAATAAAAAAATAAAATAACAGCAAATCCCTTTATTTATTCACAGTTGATCCATTTTTTAAATGTCAGAAGTTAAAATAACAAATTCGAGGACTTGAATTGAGCCAGCGTTGCCAAAGGCGCTAACAATAATTAATTCGTCTTGGTCCAGTATAGTTTTGAGTCAATCCGGAACAAGATGAACTAGGGAGAGAGAGGTGGAGGGGCGGGATTTAAAGGAACAAGTTTTTTACAATATATAGAAATTTGAAGACATGGGTGAAATTTAAGAAAAAAAAATCTAGGGGAAAAATGTTAAATATGTGCTGCAGAGTGATTTTTTTAACAGAATGCGGAGCGTTGATTAAATCAATACTTGCACAGTTCCCAGCGAAAAGTAACTCTATCGTTACTAAAATTTTAAAATATTGTGTATAATATATTATTATTACAAGCTCTGCAATATAATAATAATATATTATACACAAAAATTTTACAACGTATACTATTAAACAATATTTTTCAATCATAAATATTATGTTGAAATATTTACATAGGAAAGGAACATAAAAAACCTTTTTCATAACTCTTAAGGCTTAACTATAATCGACATAAGAACGCATATGTAGCTGCATATGTCATTTCCAGAATAAGAAAGTCAGTGTTATTACCCACAATAGGCATATGTCAAGAGTGTTGCCACTTTCAAACCTTCGTTAAACATTCGTTAAGCATGAATAATTCGATACAAATGGAACTGGCATATGTAAATAGTGAACATAACCTAAAATTTTTCCAAAAAGGGACTCAAGCAGGACAACAGATAGTCAGACATTTGTGGTCATTCTCGTGTGAATAAAAAATTGATCCGGATCAAGCCTTTTTACTTTTAAGAAGGTGACTACGTAGTATCCGTGCGTTTTCCTGTCGCGATTGATTTCTCGTACATCACATGAACGATTATTTCTGCCGTATCCATCCAGTTCATCTTTCAGGTCACTTAATTCTTTTAAGCACTTCACAATTTCAAATATTTCTTTAATTTTTTTCAATTCACTCATTTTTTCCTTCAACTTTGTCAATTACTATCGAGAAAAATTTAACTTTACTTATGTCAGTCTATGCCTATTATGGTTAGCTTTTATGTTGACGGCTATGCATGTCAACATTCGTTGGGAATTTGACATTTACATATGCGTTCTTATGTCGATTATAGTTAAGCCTTTAGATCTTGATGAAACTTACATACGAGGGCAGTCCGATAAGTACTTAGCCTCACCGCCCAATGGCGCCACTATCGCAGGAGAAATTTACTATCGTGTAGTACATTCTCATAGACGGCTACAGTCAAAATTTCAGCCGAATCGAACTCGTAGTTTTGTTTTGACCGCGTATGGAAGCGGGCGTGTCTGCGGATTTCAGAAAAATGGAAAAAGAGCAATATCGGTCGGTGATTCGATTCTTGTTTCTGGAAGGGAAATCGCGCAGCGAAATCAAAGAGCGCTTGGATGCTGTGTACGGTGACTCTTCTCCTTCGATGGCGACCGTCAAAAATTTGTGTGCCGAGTTTCAACGTGGTCGCACGTCGGTTTTTGATGAGCCACGCCCAGGTGCTACGAAAACGGCTACCACGGAGGATAACATAACAAAAATCCACGATCTCGTATTGGCAGACCGTCGATTGAAGGCGCGCGAGATAGCTGAGACAGTAGGCATCTCAAAAGACCGCGTGGGTCATATCCTGCATGAAATTTTGGGCATGAGAAAGCTGTCGGCGCGATGGGTGCCGCGTTTGCTCACTCCGGACAACAAGCGCAACCGTGAAACCACTTCACAGCAGTGTTTGACGCTGTTTAAGCACAATCCGAAGGAGTTTCTGCGTCGTTTCGTGACCGTCGACGAAACATGGATCCACTGGTACACACCAGAGACTACGGAACAGTCGAAACAGTGGACTTTACCCGGCGAACGTGCTCCGAAGAAGTCGAAGACTGTCCTATCTGCCGGAGAGGTGATGGCCACCCTTTTCTGGGATTCACAAGGTGTGATCGACATCGACTACCTGGAGAAGGGCAAAACGATCACAGGGCTCTACTATACCGAATTATTGGGCCGATTCGACGCCGAATTGCAGAAAAAACGGCCCCATTTGGCGAAGAAAAAAGTGCTCTTCCACCATGACAACGCACTGGCTCACACCTCCGCCGTCGCCACGGCCAAATTGGTCGAATTGGGCTACGAACTGCTGCCCCATCCACCGTATTCTCCAGATTTGGCCCCGTGCGACTTCTTTTTGAAAAAGTCACTCGCCGGGCAGAAATTTGAGTCGAATGAGGAGGTCATCGCCGCTACGGAGGCCTACTTTGCAGACCTCGAGAAAACGTATTTTTCAGACGGGTTAAAGAAGTTGGAGCATCGCTGGGTCAAGTGTATCGAGCTAAAAGGAGACTATGTTGAGAAATAAATGGTCACTTTTCCAAAATTTTCGTTTTTTTTTTGTAGGCTAAGTAATTATCGGACTGCTCTTGTATGTGAAAAATATTGAAAAAAAAAGAGACACGCATTTTTTTATCGGCAACCATCCATGTTTAGAGTCCTTTTTGGTGTCCTTAAAAGAATGTAAATTCTCATTTATTTGCATTTTTTCATGCAAATTGTAAGATTTCAATTAAAATTGTAAAATTTCAATTAAATAAAAACTATTTTTTTTTCGTTGAGTAAAAGAACTATAGATTTTATTTAATTGAAATTTCGGTTCATGGACGTCCCAGTTTGCAAACGCCTCCATGTGCTTGGACTTTTTAAAAAATTGGGCGCATTTTAAAAAAGAAATGCCATTCCGTACAAAAAAAGACAATTTTCAGTACCTTTAACAAATTATGTATTTTTTGTTAACTTACCTCACCTTCTTCCACGCTGCAATCCTAGAAAATTTCAAAATTATACAGTAATTCACAAAAACGAAAAACATGAATACTTTTTACGAAGTGATCAAAAATTAGACGACTCAGTTTGTTTGCTGGGTAGTTACAGATTCTATTTAAACAAATGTTTATTTAATGTGGTGTCTTCTTGAAATAAGTACATCAACCGAGTACTTATTAGAGTTTCCTGTTTGGTTCTCTTCTTTGGAATAAAAAGAACCTGCCCAACAAAATTGCTTAATGTAATGTATAAAAGGCATTTATAAAATGTAGCGTACGCTTTTTATTATCTTATTACCTTTTAATTCCCTATCCTAATTTTCAATGGGCACTCCCAGGATAATATAATAAATACCAAAAGCGGATAGCATAAACCTATAAAGAAATTTTCATAGAATGTTGAATCAGCTTGCTTAGAACATAAAAAAACAAACCCCCACTGAGAATATAAAACAATGGAATAATAAAATGATGTATGACGATATGAAAACAAAAAAAACCCAGAGATACCTAAGAAAACATGCAGTATAAGACGGAATACAGACAGAGGAAAAGGATCAAACAAATCTAGCACCATTAAAAGCCAACCAACATTTTGAAGTGGCACCCAATTGACAGTCCAACTCAACATTTTTAACAGTAAAAATGGACTCAACTATAACGGAATGTGGACTGCCTATCGACTAAATAAATTAACCCACAACTCAGTGTTAAGATTCATAGCCTGTTGAAACACCGCCCCTTTTATTTATGCACACAATATTTAATTCAGGTAAAATGAATAGAAAATTATGATTTTTGCCTATTCTTTTCATACCCTTATTCGGAGATTCCAAATCTAGGTCAATGTTATTAAAAGTGTGTATATTTTTGATTCACGAATTAGTAAAGAGAATGCTCTCTTTCTCTTTTTATACATTGTAAATCAGATATCTATTAGAATATCTCTGATTTATCATTTGAAAATTTCTAACTGACTTGTATGATGTCATTTCCGGCGGTTTAAAAAAATTTTAGATTTTTCAACGGATTTGGTTCGACGTTTATCTAGCTTCTCCAGAAAATGATTTTTGGAATCCTCGTGGTAAGTTTGAGATTTCAATAACAAACGAAAGATCAATGAGGGTATTCACAATCCTCTTTTAATTTTCGGTATTCGGTGTTTTCGGTAATATTAAAAGACTGAAAATATTCTGCTGTGAACATCCCACAGCACAGATTTGAGAACAGCGCTTTTATTTGATACGTGACCAAATCATGAACTGCGAATTTGATTGTAAAATATGTCACATACCTTTACTTCTTTTAACTATTTTTCGCTATACCACTTAATTAAAACACTACAAAGCCATAAATAAAGTCGTTGTATATAAAAAAAAACTATTTTTCGTATTTGAATAGTCGAATGTATTGACGAGTGACTCGTATCGTAAGTTTAATGTTGTTGTTAGTGTTTTATACCAAGAACGACATTAAATTTAGAATTCGAGCCATTCGTATCGTATTCGGCAATATACCCGAGAGTTTTCTTTTATACCGTTTTGTGCAAAAATATCATATCATCTGAGACATATATTGCCTTTGCTATTTCATACACTTCCAGTTTGGTAAAAAAAGGATATTCACGAAAACATCTTAACAAAAAAAAAATGAAAATGTTATTTTATCAGGTCCAAAATTAACAAAATATTTGTCAATATGATATAAATTTGTCGCAGAGATAAAATTTCTATAATATTGAAAAAAGAGGAGAGCAAAAGCTCTTACACTCTAATTGATTTCTGTCGGATTTCACTACATTTAATGTAGGAAATTGAATTCCTAAGGCCCGTTTGCGCGTATTATTCTTAAAAAATTAAGTTGTGGTTAGTCTACTTAAACCGTAGAAATTCTTCGACTTAAATTTTTTAAGTTGTACATAAGTTGCTAAGTTTTGTTTGTGCAAACGGCACTTAATCAAATGTAGAGAAATATAACAGCAGTGTGAGCGTGACTTCACACAAAAATCAGCGTGAATTCCAACATAATGTGATTTCACTATCAAACGAATAGTGAAATCACACAAAATATGTGCGATTTCACACAAAATGTGTGCGATTACACACAAAATGTGTGCGATTTCACCCAAAACTTATTGAATTAAGTTAAAATGTGCAAAACCGCAATTAAAAACAACTTTAATATTTTAATTTTTCATATTCTGTTAGAGATTTGTACTAGATTTTGCTTCCTCTTTCACTTGATAAATCACAAGACCAAATTGTTCAAAGGTGAAGTGAAAATGAATAAGCGAGGATTACCAACTGAGAAACAAGTGGATTTTTTCACTGTGTTTCCCAACCTTTTTCGTTGGCGTACACCCTAGCGACCTAGTTTTTTCTCGTGTATCCCCTTATATCATTGTGTACAAAATGTTGGCGAAAACTGTATCGCAAAAATATACTTATTAAGAGATATAAGATTATGTTCGAAAATCACAATAAAAAATTTGTGAAACATCACAAGAGAACGTTTTGCACCGCAGGCGAAAATTTTTCTATAATATAAAGCAAAAATAAATGTCTTTCAAAACGGGGACTTTGATCGTTTTTCCCGCCAGGTCTTCATATGCTTATTATAATTGTTAGAAGTATATAAAGATTTTATGATTCTACAAAAAACATGAGCTGACATAAATTTAAGACCAACTATCAAAGTACTTTCAGAATTTAATTACAGGTAGCTTTTATTACAGGTAGCACAGTTCATCTATGGACTTATGAACTGTCAAAACATCAAAATAGGGCTGTTAAACTGTATATGAAAATTTCTAAAGAACCAATGGACAATTAGAAAATTTTTTGGTAGGAGGCATCAAATTTCGGTTCCCAGAATTCAATCTCGAACCATCATACAACCAGCAAAATCTGTTAATTTTTGAGATAATCGCAAAAACAGATTTTTTTGAAATAAGGCTTGCGATACGCAGTTCTAATAAAAGACAAAAACGTAAGAAATTCTATTGTTTCCAAGACATCGAATTTTTTAAAAGCCGCCATTTTCGAACATTCCGGTAATAATTCATGGCTCCAAATCTTGTTGTGAGATTGACAGACAGACTGACGAACAGAGAGACATTTATGTAAAGTAGGCTACACATCTATCAGTTTTCCATCGGTTTTTGGGAAACTGATGGGAAACTGATTGGTGTGAACGTAAAATCAGACAACTGATGGGCAACTACGAAAAAATTCGTGGGCAAATCAGTTTTTTTTTTAAAACGGATGGCCAACTGATTGGTGTGAACGTTCGCGTCAGTCGTATCGCATCAGAACAGAACCAAATTTTATTTTTTGAACTTAATGCAATAATAATGCATAAACACGCTCTCTCTTTATTATCCACCCGCATTTTTTTAAATCTGTAATCAAAATAAATAGAAACTTTTCACAAAAAACTGTCAGTCGCAACTGATAGATGTGAACGCATAACTAGATGTAAAAAACTGATGGAAAACTGACGAGTACCGTAACAGTCGCGACTGATCGAAAACTGATAGATGTGTGCCCTACTTAATATGATTCCAAACGACTTGGGAGTGCTCGGGAAATGTTTTTTTATTTTTCATGAGAAAGTAAAAATAATCATTTGATTTAAAAAAAATTCATTTAAATCAAATACAAAAACCGTTGGGGCAAATTCAGCGAAACTTTTTATTTGATTCAACTGATTTTTAACCCATATTTCTTAGTTTTTGTTATTTCTTCTTTTTTTCGAATATGCAATTAAATGGGATAATATGTGCACCTGAGACGAGGGAAATTTGTTTCCGTTGCAATTTCTATCGTGTGCAATTACTTTAAAATTGTGTACAAATGTGCGGGGATTGCAATAAAATGCTTTGCAACTATCCGCGAGATTACTGTATCTGTATAAAAAAAAAAGTTCATATTTGAAAAATATTTGTTTTTATAATGTTTCTCAAACATATTCTTACTTGGATCACCACCACTATTCTCAAATACATTCATATACATATTATGTGTGCCAAATATTATACCCATTATGTATGATTGGGACATTAATTGTCCTTCTATCCGCACACAACGAAATATATTATGGTCATAGTTCCGAGTCATATTGAAAGAAAACGGAGAAGAAGCTTCACCGTAGGTGATTTCTAAATTACTTTCGTGACTGCTGACACTGGCTGCCCGCACTTAGTGTTATCATAATGCAAAATCTAATAATCATTCGATTACTGTAGGGTGACAACGAAGAAACAAGATACTGATTTCGTTTTTTTTCAAGTCCTCAAAATACTTAAAAACTTCACAGCCCAATATAGTTTACTAATACTTACAATATTTTTATACTTATTTGCATAAAGAAGTTAAATAAATGCTGTTGGTCATAAATGTCTCAAAATACAAGACTTTAAAAGTTATTGCATAATTTATTTGCAAAGAAATTATGTTGCGTCAAGGGATGGATTCTACTTTTGCCATTCATTCTATTATTTTTTATTTAATCCTTTTAAGCCAACTCTTTTCGCTGTCGTGACTTTTTTGACCACCCTCTTTGACTTGAATTTCCATTCGGAAAGTTGAAGAATATTCTGAGGAGTGTTTTGGCTATCTGGTCAGTCTTCGTTTAGTTTTCTTGTTAATCAAAAGCAGGAAAGAAATCATCGTGATTTAAAACTCGGTCGATAATTTTTTTTCTGTGAAATATCTTTGTAAGTTGCTTTTTGAAAATTTGGAAATAAAGTCTGATGCCTTTAAAAGTTTTAAACAGTTTAGATTTTACAGTTGCAATTAATTTTGATTAAAATCATTTTATCCTATAATTTTCTTGGTATATAGTGGAAAAAAATATATTTTTCACAAGAAAAAAATGCATTCTATGTGTAGAAAAAAAGTGAAATCCATTAGTGTTTCACGACAATTATAGTGTGAAAGTTAAGTGCAATGGAATTAAAATCATGGATAACTTTTTAAATTTTGGATATGGATGGGGAATTTTTCGTATAATATGGATTACGTTCGAAAATCTGGGATTAACACGAAACAGGGTTTGAGTTAGCTTTGAAAATGTAGTAGTTTTTAATGCATTGGCATTAGTTTCAAATTAGATGCAGTAGAATAGCGATAAGCTTTGTCTTTAGCAAAATATATTATTTTCAAACGTTTAAAAAAATAATTTGAACAATACTTCCAATGATATCAAAACTCTTTTGGTTTAAGTGTATCTATCATAAAAGTTATATGGTTAAACAGGAAATCGTGGTAATAACGGATTTACTACTGAAATATCTGAATCAGTTTTCAAATACCAGCACATCTGTGTTAAAAATATCATTTAAATTTGAATTCAAATTTTATCGCAAATATTACTTCACAACACCAATAATAAATATCTAAATTACATCAAAAGTTACAAATGCCTTGTTAAGAATATGGATTTAAAATAATGGTAATAGACAAACATTTTTTTTTTGTGTATCACGTGTTCGACCAGTGCATCTTACATATTACATATCTTATTTGAAAATTTCTAAAGAAAATTAAAAAAAATAAAAACAATTATCATTGCACTAAAAATATAGTGTGGTTCTAAACATTGAAACAGAACAAAATGCGCTTAATCATTAATATTTCAATCGACGTTTTTTTTTAATTTAGTTCAATTGGATATTTTTATAAATGATAAAAAAATTTGTTGTCAGAGATACAAAACATTATTCTAACGTAACGGACTAACGAAACAACGAAATGATTTTCCAGTTTCTTCTTCAAAATTTCTTTGTAACGTTATAGAAATTTAATTCCGTTAAAATAACGAGAATGTAACGAAAACCGAAAAACATTTTTTTTTGTCACACGGTTTTGTAACTGCTAGAAATATTCATTTTGCAAAATTGGTTGGATTAGTTCTATTTTAACAGAGAAAACTATTAACATCTAATTCTAATATCTAGCCTGTGATGAAATGAAAGAACGAAATAAAATCAATTGTAGATTTCGATTTTAGTGACAAAGCAAAGTTGTGAAAAGTGGTCTTGGAACTTTTATGTAAAATTTAAAAAGAAAAAAATATATCGTCGGCTAAAAGTGAAATTGTGCTAAGTCCATTATACCAAATTTGACAGAAGAACAATAAAAAACCTTGTTAAATCATTTTAATTTTCATTTAAAGAAAACAGAGTCTCATTTAAAGAAAACTGAGCCCAATTTTTCTCATTTAAAGAAAACTCAGTGTTATTGAAAGATAATTAAAACGATTTAACAAAGCTTTCATTGCTCTTCTGGAAAATTATACCAAATGGACTTAGCACAATTTCACTTATAAAAACTGTGAACTATCCAAATTAATTTAATCAGATAATGTTCTGTAATATGTCGGCTTTAATGCTGATGCAAAAATCCAAAAAATGACAAAATATATGTAATAAAAAATGGAAAGTTCGCGAATTTTGGTTTTATTTCTCTACCATAAAATTTGGCACATAATTAACCTAAATATTTCAAACATAAACAGCCTTATTAACCCTCATACTGTCCTCGGGTCATTTCTGACCCAAATTCGATTTTAATTAATAGTGTTTTCTCAACTACATGAAAAATGTTTCTATGGTGTAGGCCCAGTGAACAAATTTCTTTTGAATACCGAAAACAATAATCTATTTATTCATATTTTAATCCATTGAAGAGCACTGATAATTGTGACGGGTGTAGTCTTCATGGGTCATAAATGACCTTAGTGTACAAAAGCATGGATTGCTGCCGACAGTTCTTCAAATTTTTGTTTGAATTTTCAAATTTATTTAGGAAATTTCAGCAACGATTTCCAAATCCGGAAAAAGACAAGCCAGTGAGCGAAAGCGCTGTGATTTGTGTCCATCAAAAAAAAAGAGAAAAAAACTTTCACGTGTTGCTCGGTTTGTAAACAAAATGTTTGCCCAGAACACCGTACAACAGCTTATTACTGCCTGAAACATTCTAATTAATTTTTATTTCTCTATAGCGCAAAAACTTTTTGTAGTTCCACTCAAAGTGTAATAAAAAATCAATTTATTTAAGAGAAAACCTATTTTTATGTGAAAATATGTAGAGGGTCATTCTTGACCCACGAAGACATCATACGTTATTTTTCTTAAGGACAGTGTGGGGGTCATACGTTATTTTTCTTAAGGACGTTATTTTTCTTAAGGACAGTATAACTCATGTGCTAACTAACTCTGAGATAGCAAACTTATACATTAGTTAACTATTCTTATTAATAAAATTTTTTCCTCCATATAATAGCTAACTCGTGTTTTATTTAAAAATTTAGTTTGAATACGGCAAAACTTGTGCGGAATTGTACCAAAAAACACTAAAATCTTTTACATTCTAGTCATATTTTGGTTTTTTAAATCCGTTTCCTTGGAGACGATATTAAAATAGGAGTGAAATTGAGATTGACTGCAAAAACCAAAAGATGTTGATAACATGCCAAATTAATTAGATATGAAAGGTCTTATGGATGATGAGGTGTGCAAAATTGAATCTGAACTACAAAATCAAATCCGTACATGATCGAACCTTCTGTATAGACGCTAGTTATTCATACTCCTTACTTTTTTAGTATTTAAAAAATTTAAATGACTATAAACAGCCGACAATTATTTTTTATTTATTCGAAGTGTTACTGTTTTTCATAAAAAAATAATATTAAATACTAAGGAAAATATGGAGTAAAGAATATTTATTGCAATTTTGTCACGTGTAAAACACAATTTTCATCAAAGTTTAAAGTAGTCAAAATTCTTATTCATATTTAAATTACTTTATTATTTTCAAATAATCTCACCGATTGCGTAAGTATTAGGCAATAAAAGTTATCAACTCCTTAACTCGAGGAAATCGGTATGTTAGCTAACACAGAGTTAACTAACGTCAGTTAACTCTTAAATTTTTTTATTAATAAGAATTTCGAGTTATCCACTGCGTAAACCATTGATAAAAATTAACTAACGTTTATTAATAAGGCTGAAAATGTTTAAAAATTTAACACTTAAATGGAGATTAAACAGCAACAATAAAACAAATTGAATAATTGAGAATTTTTTTTTTTTTTTGTTGAAAATATCCTTGGTAATCTTCACTGCCGAAGAACTCTTGATCAAATTAAATTCTATAGTACAGCTTTCCTTGGTTTTAAAAAAAGGGTTTTTTGTCACTAGCTGTAACTTTAGCTGATATTCAAGTAGAAAAATATATACAGTGATCCCCCGCTATACGGACGCTCGTTTAACGGAAATTCGAAGTTACGGGCATGACTAATATAGGAACAAATTCGCTATACGGATAAAAAAAATTCGCTACTACGGACAAAAAAAAATTTTTTTTGAATCACAGAAAAAAATCAAGAAAAAGTCCTCCATAATTATGTTGTATTTATTGTAAATGTACATACCTAATTTCTCCGAAATTTCTGACACATTTTGTGTATACACAAAAGAGAATTAAAAAAAGGCAATAAAAAACTGCAGTGCGGTGTATTTTTAACCGACTTCCAAAAAGGAAAAGGTTCTCAATTCCACCTGAATATTTTTTTTTTTTAATGTATGTTCACGCCTAATTTTTTACTGGGTTGACCGATTTTGGTCATCCCAAAGAGAAAGTTGTAGAGAAAGTTCCTGGTTGGACCCCGGTTCGTTCATGGGCAAAAATGGACCATTAGGGGGGGTACCCCCCATACAAACGAAATCGTTTTTTCCGAATAATTCAAAAACGGTGCATCTTATCAAAAAAGTGCAAGAACAAAAATTATTTAGGATATGATTCTACATAAAACTCCCATACATCAAAATCCGATTGGAATAAATTTTAAAAAATCTGATTGGAAAGTTCGACTTCAAAGTGTAATTTTGGTACAAATGCTCAAATTAAGATACCAATATCACCATACAGGTTTTCAATAATTGCCAGATTGGCAATTATAGCTTTTGTTATGTTTTTACGTTGTGTTCAGTACAACACAAGGAAGGTTCTTTTATATATTTCTCATCTGCGGACTTATCCCCTCAAACCCTTTGTAATTTTACCTATATTAAAAATTGAAACTAAAAACGTTCGAAATAAAAAAAAAAATTTCTAAAAAAAATAAAACCGACTTTTAAAAAAAAACTGAAAAGAGAAAAAAGCACTAAAAAGAAAAAAATAATTTCAAACTATGTCCATTAATAGCGTATTTAAAATTCGGCTTTTTTGGAGTGGCGTTAAATTTGCAACTAAAATAAATTACATACTTTCTGACCCTTAAGGCTAATCGTTTACATACTTTCTAACCCTTAAGGCTAACTAAGAACTAAGATCGACTCCAAAATTTTTGTTGTCAAACAGATTAACTATAGACACGGCTCTTAGAAGCACCAAAACTAAGTTCTTTTATGTCCCAAATTGGATTCCCTATTTTTAAGCAATCGCTATAAAAAAAGCCCACTGTCTCATATGTTACTATTTTTTGTAGAAATCTATCCTATTTTTTGTCTCCATGTACAAACTGATTTTGTGCGAAACTTGACAATAGAAATTTTACAACGATTTTATTTAGTGTAAATTTAACGCCACTCCAAAAAAGCCGAATTTTAAATACGCTATTAATGGACATAGTTTGAAATTATTTTTTTCTTTTTAGTGCTTTTTTCTCTTTTCAGTTTTTTTTTAAAAGTCGGTTTTATTTTTTTTAGAAATTTTTTTTTTTAAAAAATCTATTTGCTATTCTTAAGCGAGAACTCCAATTGGGCAGAGGCAGCAGCAGAAGCAGAATCTGCTTTCTGTCACACAATGAAATTTGAATTCTGACGAAACTAGCAGAAACCTACGTAGAAACAGCTACGTTTTTTTGTCCGCGGCATGATTTGTCCCATAATATTTTGTTGGTTTTAACATATTCAATTGATTTATGCTCCATTTCAAGTAGTATAAATTTTTTTTTCTATAATTATATAGTTTTCTCATTAGTCTAGTGGTTAAATAATTTTTAATACGATCTCATACTAAAATAGGTTTCGTTTTACGGACATTTCTATTGATTGGAACCCATCTATCTATTTTTAATACGATCCCATACTAAAATAGGTTTGGTTTTACGGATTTTCGATATACGGACAGTTTCCGTGGAACGCATCCCGTCCGTAAAGCGGGGGATTACTGTAGTTAATAAAATAAAAAATCTCATTCAAAAAATTCTAGGTTGTGGGAAGAAGTATCATGCAATTTTGTAACATTAGAAGCAAATTCCAATCAGACAATTCTGACATCGAAAGTTTTGCCTTTAATATTTAGAGATATTGAGAAAATCACGGTTATGTATATGCATTCATAAAAATCTACTGCAATTCGAGAAATCCTCCCTTGATATTTTTTTGTTTCCTCTGGTTTACAATTCAAAAAAAAATTACCCAAATGTCTATTATAAAATTTGTGGAGAAAAACAAACAATTTGGTTACTGCAAATCGAACTATTTGTCAAAATTACGGGCTGAATTGAAAAAATTGAGAAACAAAATCACAGAAAATCAGCATTGTTAAAAAATTGGACGAAATTACAGCAATAAGTGAAAAAAAGCACACTGGTACAGCAAAAAAAAGGTCGCATTTGCCCTAGGATTTAAAAATATACACCCAACTCTTTTTTTATGCGACAGATACGTACCTTAAAAATTCGTGTGAAAAAACGTGTATAAAAAGATATGTTTCCTAAAATAAAATAGGGGATACATTTGCATATTTCTTCTCGTTATGATTTCGGCTCAGGGAGTTTTTTATTCATCCGAATTAGGGCCTGCAAAATTACCGAGTTTCGGATTTACCGGTAAACGGTAAATATTTTTAGTAAAAACCGGTTTACCGGTATTTACCGGTAAATCGCTATTTAGATAAAACAAATCATGATGCTATACATGACAGTGAGAGGAAAAAAACGTACGAAGAAATAAGTAACAACAATTTTATAATATTTATAGTGTCAATCATAAAATCAAGAAAACAAGAACACATAATTATACCAATTCAATAATAAAACCAAAATACATTAATTACTGCTACAAATGCCAAATATGGTTGTTTTTTCTTTTCTGTTTTGTTTTGATTTTTTTTCTCTAATGTAATATCGTCGGCTAAAAGTGAAATTGTGCTAAGTCCATTTGGTATAATATTCCAGAAGAGCAATGAAAACCTTGTTAGATCGTTTTAATTCTCTTTCAATAACACTGAGTTTTATTTAAATGAGAAAAATTGTGCTCAGTTTTCTTTAAATGAAAATTAAAATGATTTAACAAGGGTTTTTATTGCTCTTCTGTCAAATTTAGTATAATAGACTTAGCACAATTTCACTTTTAGCCGACGATATGTATATTGCATATTGCATATTACATATTTTATCATTTACTTATGTACATGTACTAGAAGTATACTTCAGTTTGCTCTTACATTCGGAAAGCTTGTAAATATTGGGCTTTTTCGATAATTAAGGTTTTCACAAAAAAATTTACGATTTTGACATTTTTGAATTATCAGAAAAGCCCATTATCATAAGTTATTTTATTAAAACATTTGAAGACCTCGGTGCAAAAAGCGGTCACCTCCACTTTTTGAAGAAAACGAGTTATTGCAGTTGGCGCAAGAATAAAAGAATGCGCATATTTGGCTGCAAACTCCGGACTCGTTGGAGGACTGTGTAAAAAGTTATTAAAGAAAAGGAGACGACTGAAAGCATTGTTTCATATAATTTGACGCAGAATTTTTTTTTCAAAAAATCTTTAATTTTTTCTGAGAGTTTTGTTTTGTGAAATTGAATATTTTTTTTATTTGTTTATTTTTAAACGCTATTGAACATATTTTGGACTGTATTTTGTAGCCAATAATGCATTATGAAAACCGCTAATATCCTCTTGGGTGCCAGAAACAAAATATGGATTTATCTCAAATTAAAACGATGTAAGAATACATGTTTGATTTAAATTGTAATTTTTTAACTTTGTCCCAGAGCAAAAACTTCACGCTAATATCTTTTTTATCTCTCCTGAAAAATTTGAAAAAGTGGGGATGACCGCTTTTTGCACCGAGGTCTTCATTTAGAAAAAAAAATTACCAGAAGTTGTGTTTTAATTTTCCAGCCTGACGTTTCGAGCCTTGTTTTGGCTCATTTTTAATGTAACATTTCCACAAAGTTTTTACGGCTAAATATTAACAGTTATAACATATTGCATTTAAATGATCGTTTAACGCCTTTGAAGATGAACCAAAACAAGGCTCGAAACGTCAGGCTGGAAAATTAAAACACAACTTTTGCTTTTATTTCTTAAAATTGGACCGCTAAGCCCGCCAAACTAATACAAAAAAAATACCGAAATACCGGTATTTTTTAAAAAAATTTACCGGTAATTTCGGTAGTGAAATTGGCCGGTAAAACCGGTAAACCGGTAAACCGGTTTCCGGTATTGCAGCCCCTAATCCGAATCAATAAGTTTAGAAGCGAATGAAGGTCACTTGTTGTTGCATATTTCGCATATTTGACGCGTTAGTGCATATTTGCATATAAATGCATATTTAGTTGCATATTTTACAACTTTCATGAAAACCAAAATTTTTTTTTGTACAATTCAAATTATAATTCGACTGTTTCAGCTAGAATAAATATTAAAAATAAATAAATGTGTGTTTTTACTTTCTATGAAGTATATAAAAGAAGTATTGTGAAAAATTTCGACCTCTTAATTTTGCTTAAAAGACATTTCCCGATCACTCCTTAGTCGATTGGAGTCACATTACAATAGGACGACCCTATAAACTTTTGGTGGAAATCCGTTAACCGGAAGTAACCAAAATGACGGCTTTTTAAAAATCGCGAATTGGTTTTTCTCAATTTACTCCGAAACTACGCGTTTTTAGTAGTGTTAAGTATGACAAAACTTGGAGAAAATAAAATTTCCTACACTTTTGTCTTTTGCTAGAACTCGATATCTCAAACTGTTATCGAGATAAACCGTTATTTGAAAAAAAATAGTTTTTCGTCATTATCTCGAGAAAAAATGGTTTTTTGCTTACTGTATATCTGTGATGAATCAGAAGAAATATTTTGTTTAAATATTAGATATTTAAAAAATTTAAAAGAAAATTAAACTTTCTTAGATACTCACCAGAATCCAATAAAATACAGCCTTGGCCAAAAGTATTGAGCACCCATGATGTATGGAAAAATAACCGTTATATTTAGATGGAGTCAAATAAAAATAGTTTTAGTAGAAGTTAATCGTTTATTGTATGATAAAAATTTAATATTTTGTGGGGCCACCCTTCGCCTTTATAACGGCAGCGACCCTCTTAGGCATGGATGCGACGAGTTTCTTACATTCATCGCTGCTTCGCGCTCCACTCTTCTTGGAGGTGCCTTTTTAAATCTTCTTTTGACGAAATTTGATGTGCCCGCACCTTACGCTTTAGTATAGCCCATAAATGTTCTATGGGGTTTAAATCCGGAGACTGCGAAGGCCACTCTAAAACATCGACGCAATTTTCTTCAAACCAATTCTTTGTTTCGGTGGATTTATGGGATGGTGCGTTGTCTTGCTGAAACTTTACGCCATCCATGTTTGTATCTCCAAAAATGCATGAAAACGACGCTATAAGTGTAGTTTTGAACACATCTATGTATTTTTTGGAGTTCATTTTGCCTTCACTTACGAACATTTCACCAACTCCAGATCCAACCATGCAGCCCCAAACCATTATACTGCCACCGCCGTATTTTACGGTTGGTACAACAAATTCGACATTATACTCTTCGCCTATTCGGCGGCGGACATACGATGCACCGGGTGTCCCGAAAACCTAAAAAATAATGAAAAAATATGATTTGTAAACCGTTGGATTTTACTACACTTCACATATTTATGTGAAATGTTTTTCTACAGAAAAAGGAATTATTTTACTCCCATGAAAGTTTGATTCGTCCGACCATAGAATATTTGACCAATCTTGCTCGGTTAAACTTTTGTGTTTTAGAGCCCATTGGAAGCGAGCCTTTTTGTTTTTTTCGGAAAGCCACGGCTTCTTTCTGGCTTTGCAGCCTTTTAGACCATCATAAACTAGTGATAGATACACTTTAGAGAGTTCAATAAAAAATATGCAAGCGTTAGAAGTAGAAAATAGTTAGAAACACTGAAATTTTTTATTAAATTTTTTTGTTAGATTCTACTAGGCTTACATTAATCGATACTTTAAATTTTGGGTCCCTTACAAGGATTTTTTTGAGAGGAGAAAGGATAAGTCCCATAGCTAAAAATAAAAACTAAATCAAATATGCGTTTATTTTTCTAAAACGGGTTTAATATGAAGAAAAATTTCACTAAGAAATACATAATTTTTGTTATTTTTTAGAGTTTTTACAGTTATGTTTTCATAAAAATGGGTGGAAGGGGGGGGGCGGTGGGCTTGAATCAAAATTTAAAGAAAGAAGCACTGAACGAGATTCAACAGATGTTCCAGCCAAATGAAAATCTGGATGGTCTGTTTAATTAATACGAAATTTGTTGAAAATGGGAAGCAATCAACGATAATTTGACTACAATCGAAATATTAAGGAAACTTGATGAACAATTCTTCCCCATAGTACACCAGTTTCTGAAAATTTTCCGGACACTTCCTGTGTCAACTACGTCTATTGAACTTAAAAACGCATTTCTAGAAAGTGTATATAAAATCCGAAGACATTGTAGACAGGCTCGCGCAGCGACGACAACGACTGAATGTTAGGTCAATTTAATGTCGGGTTGCATTTCCGTCTCCCTTCCCTAAACATTGTTCTCTATTTAAGGCGTCTGGAGGAATGTTTTTTTAATGTGTTCGGCCGCTGCTTTTCTAGGGCTGCATTTTGCTGCTGGAACGTACTCGAAAAAAAATCTTTCGGGCACCCTTAAATAGAAGACCGCGTACGAGGAAAAAGAGGACGGGATGGAGACTAATGCAAGGGTGTATTTGATCTCGGCGGTTAAAATTTTAGTTAAAGGCGCAATTTTTGTTGCATACCGAGTAGGTACTAGCCGTGTTCGCCCATAAATTCGGCAGCCTTGCAATTTAGAATAGTCTAAACGGAAAAGGACTATAATAAAATAAAATAAATGTGTAGTTTTCAACTTAAAGGTATAATACTGTTTCGTGTTTAACCATTGAATCATTTCTGATTCATGGTTTTAACGGACCTTTTTAGCATTGAACTCTATTGAAATTTCTCGGCTTACAGGTCATATGTATATAAAAAACCACAAACTAATCATAAGCAGACTAACATTTTCATTCAATCCATTCTAGAACAAAATTGATACATATTGAGCTTCATAGTTTCTTTACGATAATAGCTTCAATTTTCGGGCTTTTCAAGCTTTATAAATAACTGAAAATGAAATTATGAAAATACCGCAGGCGAATTTTTTAAGATAAATAAACATCAACAAAGTCGCTCTTTTAAAAATCCAATCAGGCCACGGCGGGAACTCCATTTAACACACTTTCCATCAATTTTAAATTTTGATTTTTGGTCCATTAAAATCGGCTTGGTACTAAAACTAATTAACTTTAAATTTAAGTCGTGACGAAATCCGCTTGATTTCTGCTTAATAAACATATGCAAAGATACATTTTTGGGCTTTTCTGGCTGTCTACTCTTTGATTTAATTCCAGAAAAAAATTAAAACTCTTGAAACTAGAAAAAAAATTATTTTTAGAAATATATTTACTCGGAGTGTAGAGCTCTTTTCTAATTGATTACTCTTTAAGCTAACTTGTGTATATTTTAGGGTTCAGTTTCTTCAACACAAGGTGCAGCCACATCTCCTCCTCAGCTGTCAGTAACATGGGCTTCTCAATGTGACATTGAACCGCTATCAGAAAAGGATCCCGACTCAATATCGCCGATATCATCAGTTTCATCCCGAATTAATCAAAACCATATGAAATCCGGATCAGATGTAAATGAAAACAAAGGAAAAAGGTTTATATTCACTTAAAACATACATGTATATAAAAATCTATATTTAGAAATGTGTACTAATTTAAAAAATCTGATTTAAATATTAAGACTTTCTGTGGATAATGCCAAACCGAAGGAATTTAACATGGACCCAGCAAATCCATTAGACGTTACAGGTAATTCCATTACCATTAGCGCATAAAAACCAACTCAATTTTTTTTCCTCTTAAATAGACCTCATAAAAAGCTTTATCCTTTCACAGCAGAACATAACTCCGAAGATGAGGACTACTCTTTATCAGTTTCAGCTATAATGCAAAGACGTGCCAGTATTCGTGGCCATCGAAAAAAAGGATACCGGAGCCCTAGAAGAACATCAAGCCCAATGGATCACGTTTTTGCAACAGCTGGCCTTGGTGGTTTTGCTGGTGATCGACGTCGGTCAAGTGTCTATACAACCAGTTCTGGGGAGTAAGTCCTTTTATTGTAAACAGTTAAATGTGTACATGATTTTTTAGTCAATTTTAAAAGCTTTCTATATGTACTCATATTACTATTAGCTCTTTCACTTTAGCTGTTTTACTTACTTCTATATTTCGTGAACTCTGAAATAAATGGCATTTTTTTTTATTTTGGGCTTTCTAAAGCACTGCCATTTCCTTGGATGATGGGACAAACCAAGATTCAACACAGGAGCAAATCTATGAAAATATAAGATTACATAAAGAAGTTCTACAATCGGTGAAACTGCAACCATGGAGTATTAAACGTAAACTAAGATTAGTTAGACAGGTGAAATTGTTATTTTGCTAAAAACAATTAAATATAAAAACGTATTCAAAATGCGATTTCATTATTTTAAAGGCTAAAGCATATGTTGCAAGACATGAAGGTCTACTTGAGGAACGTTTTGCAAAGTCCGGTAGCACTAAAGATCTGTGGGCACGATTTAAAATTTTAATGTCTGATGTAAGTATAACTGTAAGACTCCAAACGAAAAAGATGTTTTTCGGAAATCTTATACTGCAAAAGGACACTTTTTATCCTTATTGCTCGTACAGGAGGTAGAGACATGGAGTTGGTCGCGTTTTATAGCTAACATATTCTACAAAATCCTGCTTTTGGGTGAAAAGAAACCTGCAGGTTTTTCTGAGGTCAAAGGACACTTTTTATGATTATTGCTCAGCTCGTACGGGGTTAGGGAGATGGGGTTGATCGCGTTTTGTAGGTAATGATGTCCTCTAACATATTTTTAAAAAATCAGATGCGACAAAATCCTGCATTTGACATAAACATAAAATCTACAAATATCTTCGTTATAGTATCTTTTTTTCGAATTAGATTTTCGAATCATAATTAGCGAAATTGTAAATTCTTTTCAGTAAATTTACCATACAAAAAAGTTTACCTGTTGGCAGGAGGTTGACCTCTCAAAAAATGTTTAAAGATGGATCCACCGGTTGGAGAACTGTGGTCAATTTGTAACATTATAATTTCATTATGGATTTTCATTTTATAGTGTATGTTAATTTTTTTTCCCTGTAACAAATCTGAAAACCCTTCATTTCACGTTTAAAAATGATAAGGGAATCCCAGGTTCACTTTTATATTCAGACAATGTCAACAAAATGTTTTACATTGAGCTCGACAATGATCATGTGGTACAGTTGAAAGGGAGTTGGATCCTAGGGTAGGGTTTTGAAATTCTTTGTGGTGCCAGAAAATTTTCTGGTTTATTTTTCTTCTTGGTGGTACCGGAAAATTTTCTGGTTAAATGAAACAAAAAAAAACAAAAATTAACATATTTTTTAATTTTAATTGGCAGAAATGGCAACACTTTACACGAGAGGTTGTAAATTATTCATCAGTTTTAATACCATGGGAAATTCGGATAAAAGAAATTGAATCGCACTTTGGATCCGTCGTAGCATCTTATTTCACATTTTTACGTTGGCTTTTTTGGGTAAACATTGTCATAGCAATCCTTATATCAGTTTTTATAATTGCACCAGAAGTCATTACAAATACGGTAAGTTATATTAAAATAAATAAAAAAAAATTATAAATGCATGAGTTCCTCAATTTACGAAGTCTCTAAATCAGAAATGTCCAATTTAAATGTGTTGAATTACCCGTACCCACCATTTTTTGGTTTCTTATTGCACATAAAAACAAAATTGAGAAAGTGGCGCACTCACGTTCTCAGTGGCAAACTGATGTCATATGAATACAGTGGACCACAAAATTTTAATTTCAAAACAACTTTCGACATTTTTATTTTTTAATTTTTCGTCTTATTTTATTAGTCGTTCTCACGAATATCGAGAGAAAAGAGTTCGCCCTGCCAGAGCACTGGAATAAGCATTATAATGCTCAAATTTTGTTTTAAATGTGGTTGTCTACAATACCTCAAAATTGTTTTTCCCAATATGAATTAGGGTAGATTTGCGGACAATTTACCGTATAGTAATTCACCGTATAGAAATTCACCGTATAGAAATTCACCATATAGTAATTTACCGTATGAGCAATTCATCATATGAGCAATTCACCTTATGAGTATTTCACCGTATTGGTTATGTATTGAATCTTTCGAAATTGTAAATTTGGGCGCTCAAATTTTGGGTGAATTACATATTGTGTTTTGATGTGCTAGGACTAGGATGCTATTATATTTAGAATCAATTTAGCTAGGTCATTCGGTCATTTTTCGCCTGCTGATACTTGCAATTTTTACGAGATAGACCTTAAAATGTAACAATATTGGTCATATTTGCATAAAATTCTCGGTCGCTATAGATAAACATTTTAAGCATGCGAGTCAAAGGTGGGCGACTCTGATCTAAATACATATACCGTATGCGTCATAAAAATCTGGAAAATTCATATTAAATTGTAAACCGTTTAATAAAACACAGAAGTTGAACGAAAAAAAATGTGTTTTGCTCTAAACTAAATCTTACATACTAGTAAAAAAATTATTCAAAATGTCCACCTCCAGCATTTACGAACTTCTCCAAACGGGGCCTGTATTTCTTGCAGGTCAATATTAAATAAGACTCCGACTTGTCGTTCCATGCGATGCTAATGGTGGACTTCAGGGCTTGCACATTACTGTGAGCCTTAGCTCCAGTCTTAGCCTGAACATATGCCCATATTAAAAAATCCAGGGGATTAAGGTCTGGAGAGCTCGGTGACCACATGTCCTTAGACCAGAAGTTTTTTAAATTATTGGTTTTTTAAATTATCCAAATTTGGGTACTTCTGGCAGTGTGGCACGGCGCCCCGTCTTGTTGAAACACGTAAAACACATCATTACCGTAGGTTGACTCTATTGATGGTTTTACATGACTCTGCAAGATATCCTTATCGGATTCCTTCTGATCCTTCCTTTGATTGCTCTAATCAACACTGGAGTCCTTACTGAAATGGGTCTACCGCTTCCAGATTGCGGCCTAACTATTCCTCTGGACAAACAAGTCGCTCTTGCAGCATAAACAGTTGACAACGTTACGTTCTATTCATTGGAAATCGCCTTATTGGACTTCTGCGCGTGGACCAACTTCATGATTTTCACTTTTCGAGCCTCCCCCATGTTGCTATATTTATAAACATTTAATTTTTTGGCTCAATTATGTACGAAGTTGTATTTACAAACCCTTTCAAACGTAGTACAAATTAATAAGCAACCGTTATCTCCTTGAAAATACTTGCAGTACTAGATTCCAGATTTTTATGATGGTATAAGACGTCTTGATATAGGATTCTCAATATTTTATTTCCGGTCTTTAAATACGACAACAAAAATTTAATATACGGGTTTCTCACATTTTTCCCATCGTATTTTTGAAGAGATAATTTTTTTAAAAGAACTTGGAGTTGCGAAACTGTTGGTTGTACTTTTGTATCTTTCAAAGAATAATAAATATTTAAATTTAGAATTTAACAACAACATAACTATAAATACAAATATCTGGGCAGCAATCATGTATTCCGATGCGTCTCTGTCTTTCGACTTCGACGCAGCTTCTAACTCTTGACTTCGTCATATCATCAACTTCAAATTTCCTGGAGTGACAGTCAGAATCACGTTTGGATCCAGAGTAGGGCCTGCAAAATTACCGAGTTTCGGATTTACCGGTAAACGGTAAATATTTTTAGTAAAAACCGGTTTACCGGTATTTACCGGTAAATCGCTATTTAGATAAAACAAATCATGTATAGCATATTAGTGACAGTGAGAGGAAAAAAAAACGTACGAAGAAATAAGTAACAATAATTTTATAATATTTATAGTGTAAATCATAAAATCAAGAAAACAAGAACACATAATTATAACATTTCAATAATAAAACCAAAATACATTAATTACGGCTACAAATGCCAAATATGGTTGCTTTTTCTTTTCTGTTTTGTTGTGATTTTTTTTCTCTAATGTAATATCGTTGGCTAAAAGTGAAATTGTGCTAAGTCCATTTGGTATAATATTGCAGAAGAGCAATGAAAACCTTGTTAAATCGTTTTAATTCTCTTTCAATAATACTGAGTTTTATTTAAATGAGAAAAATTGTGCTCAGTTTTCTTTAAATGAAAATTAAAATGATTTAACAAGGGTTTTTATTGCTCTTCTGTCAAATTTAGTATAATAGACTTAGCACAATTTCACTTTTAGCCGACGATATGTATATTGCATATTGCATATTACATATTTTATCATTTACTTATGTACATGTACTAGAAGTATACTTCAGTTTGCTCTTACATTCGGAAAGCTTGTAAATATTGGGCTTTTTCGATAATTAAGGTTTTCACAAAAAAATTTACGATTTTGACATTTTTGAATTATCAGAAAAGCCCATTATCATAAGTTATTTTATTAAAACATTTGAAGACCTCGGTGCAAAAAGCGGTCACCTCCACTTTTTGAAGAAAACGAGTTATTGCAGTTGGCGCAAGAATAAAAGAATGCGCATATTTGGCTGCAAACTCCGGACTCGTTGGAGGACTGTGTAAAAAGTTATTAAAGAAAAGGAGACGACTGAAAGCATTGTTTCATATAATTTGACGCAGAATTTTTTTTTCAAAAAATCTTTAATTTTTTCTGAGAGTTTTGTTTTGTGAAATTGAATATTTTTTTTATTTGTTTATTTTTAAACGCTATTGAACATATTTTGGACTGTATTTTGTAGCCAATAATGCATTATGAAAACCGCTAATATCCTCTTGGGTGCCAGAAACAAAATATGGATTTATCTCAAATTAAAACGATGTAAGAATACATGTTTGATTTAAATTGTAATTTTTTAACTTTGTCCCAGAGCAAAAACTTCACGCTAATATCTTTTTTATCTCTCCTGAAAAATTTGAAAAAGTGGGGATGACCGCTTTTTGCACCGAGGTCTTCATTTAGAAAAAAAAAATTACCAGAAGTTGTGTTTTAATTTTCAGCCTGACGTTTCGAGCCTTGTTTTGGCTCATTTTTAATGTAACATTTCCACAAAGTTTTTACGGCCAAATATTAACAGTTACAACATATTGCATTTAAATGATCGTTTAACGCCTTTGAAGATGAACCAAAACAAGGCTCGAAACGTCAGGCTGGAAAATTAAAACACAACTTTTGCTTTTATTTCTTAAAATTGGACCGCTAAGCCCGCCAAACTAATACAAAAAAATACCGAAATAGCGGTATTTTTTAAAAAAATTTACCGGTAATTTCGGTAGTGAAATTGGCCGGTAAAACCGGTAAACCGGTAAACCGGTTTCCGGTATTGCAGCCCCTAATCCAGAGTGACGATTCCGAGAAATTTCAAACTGCAGATATGGCGAAGTCATGAGTTAAAAGCTGCGTCGAAGTCGAAAGACAGAGACGCGTCGGAATACATGATTGGTGCCCTGATGTGAACAGCACATTTCTGCACAATTTACCTGACGAATAAAATATTAGTTTACATAAAAATGTGAATTTTTATTTTACAAAATCGGAAATATCTCGATAAGATATCGAGTTACTGTAAAAAGCACAAATCTGGAAAAATTTAATACCTTTAATTCTGCCATCAACTATTTTTTCAAAAAGCCGTTAGTTTGCAAGCAATTCGCAAAATTGTTTTTTTTTTTATTTTTAATGATAATATCTCAATAACGGTGAAAGACAGCGGATAACGATAAAAGACAAAATTATGACAAACATTATTATTTTCAATTCATCTCATACATTAAACTACCAAAACCCGTTATTATTAAAAATACCTAAAACCAATCAATGAACTTTAAATTTAATATAAAAAAAAACAATTTATTTATTTTTTTACTTAAAAAAATTGGGCAGAAATTATTGATAATATCAATTTCACATACAGTAAAAAAGGTTTTCTGTTCAAAGATCGGGTACCAAAACTAGTACACATTTTAATATTTATTGACCGTTTGAGGGATGTTGCGAAAGTCTAATTTTTAACATTTGCAAAGGCGAATATTCGTAACATCTCTAATTGTTTTAATAATATTCAAGTATCCATTGATTGTTAGTATTAATCTCCATATAAAAAAAAGTTTTTTCCGCCCCGAAATGGAAGTAATAAAGAAGATGATGACTACAATTACAAAACAATGACGCCATCCGAATTAAAGGTGGCAGGAAATCTTGTGAATTTGTGGGACTTTGAAGGTTATCTTAAATATTCACCTCTCTTTTATGGGTAACATTTTAAATTAATAATATAAATAATTTTAACATTTTTATACAACTGTAAACTTATTTATAATTTAGATACTATTCCAAAAATTCTGGAGCGGTCACGTGGGGATACCAACTTCCTTTAGCTTATTTCCTTACCGCATTGGCAGCGTATATATATAGCTTTGTAGCCACTTTGAAAAAGTAAGTGCTTTTTAACTTAACGGAAATAAAGCAAATAAAGTGTTTAAGAAAACGATAATAATAAATCGTTTCCTCGCCTTTCAATCAAACAGAATGGCAGAGAACTCCAGAACGTCAAAGCTTTCTTCAAAGGATGATGAATCTGTTTTTTCGTGGAAACTTTTCACTGGATGGGACTACATGATTGGTATGCTAACTACGTTCAAAAAATATTTTTCAATTCCATGATTCACACATTATTCACGAATTTGCCTCACATTTTACATTTAAACAACATCACTACACGCTAACCTATAATACAGACGATTGATTTTTCAGGACATGCGGAAACTGCACATAATCGAATTTCTTCCGTGGTTTTGGGTTTTAAGGAAGCACTTTTAGAAGAAGCGGAAAAGAAAAAGGATACTAGGAAGTATAAAACAAATATACTGTTTTTAATAGCTTTCAATAAAATGTGCCATTTCTTAATTTTTCGTCCTATACACGTAGCTGGAAAATAATAATTCTTAGAATATTAGCGAATCTAATTTTTACATTGCTGTTGGCCGCATCTGCAACTGCAGTTATTTACGTTGTTGGCAGGTATCACTTCATCTTAAATATAATATCTAATAAATTCAAAAATGCCAGTTGGAAAAATCCTCGACTAAAAAAAATCTTTAAAATGGATAAAATTGGAGTAAATTTAAAATTGGCGTGCATCGGGAGAGCCTTGCAAATGAGGCGTTAAAAGCTAGAGTGGGCCAAGCGACATAATCGAGTTTTTGAAGCTTTTCCACTTTTGTACTATTATTGACTGTAAATTTTTGGGAAAAATTACTCAATGTTGAAATTTTCTTTTGTGCATCCAAACATTTTTATCTAAAAACTCACTCGCAATAATGATTCAAACACAAAAAAAATCACAATTTCGACATGTGGGTTGGTCCACTCTAGCTTTTAACGCCTCAAATAGGCTTTCTCGACGCACACCAATTTTAAATCTCATTGGCGTAGGTACCGTGAAGCAGTTGGAGAAAACGGATCAAATAAAAAAAAATTAGAAAGGGCTAAAAAAAACATTGTTTGTAGAGTAAACTTAAAGTATATCTATAACATATATTAACCACAAGTGGCTAGGTTTTTTCGTTATATAACGAAAAAACCTAGCCACTTGTGGTTAATATATGTTATAGATATTCCTTACCAAAAAAACGTTAAGTATGTCTCCTTTAGGGAGAAAAAAGTCTTGCAATTTTAATTTTTTTTTTTGTGTTCGGGGGAAACTGCACCTACCATTTTTTTTGTAGTATTGTTACTTAGGCATGCATAACATATAATTGTACGGGGGAGTTCCAAGTGGTGCAAAACAGTCAAAAATGAAAAAGAAACTATTCGCCGCCATATATTTTCCACATATCCAAGGAGAGTTTTTTCGTATATATAAACTTCAAATTTTGTAAATGTGAATTGAAACTAAAATGTTAAAGATATATTTTTGTTCCTATTGATTTCTTTTACTTTGATAAACCACAAAATATCTCAATTTAATTGCGCCAACATGAGATTTTTCTTCATTTTTGAGACTGTGTATACAAAAGCATATTGCTTTCAAGAGGACAATGATACATATTAAATATATAACGATATGTGTTATCTTTCATAAGATCGGAAGAAATGGAAAAGAGTCCGTCTTGGTGGGATAGAAACGAAGTTGGTATTCTAGTCAGTTTTGTCACGTATACGTACCCAATGATATTCGAGTTTCTCGGCTTCATGGAAAGACTTCATCCTCGTCAGCAACTACGCTTACAATTATTTAGGTATGTACAGATATATTAATATTTACAATAGAAAAATAATTATTCTTTTTTAGGATTATGCTACTAAATCTTCTAAATTTATATTCATTAATATTTGCCACATTCGACAAGATCGCGAAATTTAATTCCAAGTTAGCTGACTTAGATATTGAATTGACAAATCTAACAGCAAATGAATATGAACTGGAAGCTTACCTTCAGAATTTATATCAATATACCACAACTTTAATGCCTTCAACCTCTGGTACAATGGATACATTTCTAACATCAATTAATGCGACATTAACAGACTTTGGATCAAATTTATCTCAAATGGAAAATTGTATTACTATTGTAGTAAACTGTTCCAAACCAGACAATAACACTTTAACAACTTCATTTTTATTGCTGAATCTCAGTACAACAATTATGCCGGACTTCTCTGCCAACATAACTACTATTCCGTCAACAACAGATCTTTCATTACCCAGAAATACATCCTGGGATTATTATTACTTAGTCGATGATTCTGATAACACAACCGGATCAGATTATATAGATTTTCTGGACGATTGGTATTCCAGACGGAAACGCAGTTTACAAGAGCCAGAAGGAATTCCAGCAGATCCACAACACGATGCAAGCGTTATTAGAAATTATTTAGCAAATATTTATGCAAAATCCCCTACAAAAAATATAAAAAACGATGATGCCACAACAGAGACACCTTTTTGGAATAATATTTCATCGGAAAGTACAGCAATCGATTTAATTTATGAAACAGAACTTACATCCGAGCATAACAATTTCTCGAATAATACACTATATGACGACCAAATGTCAACATTATCGATAGACAACGAGTATATATTTGACGAAACTCTGGACGAAAATTGTACTGAAATTATTTGTTTCCCAATCACGACAGAATTTTTTGATGAAACCACAGAAATAAGTTCTACTATTATTAGCACTACTGATAAACTATCAACAGTGAATTACTTAAATAATATAAGGGATATAAATTACTATGAAGCCGAATTGCGTAATATAACCCTTACAAGAGCCCAAATTAACATGGATCTTAAAAAGTTGTGCTGGGAAACTATGTTCGGGCAATCTTTAGCTAAAATTATCCTTATGGACGAGGTAAATAATTTATTAAAACTAGCATTTTCTGATTTTAATTAATCTGGGAAATGATAATGGGAAATATTTTGCAAAAAAAATCCAATTTTATCGAGGAAAATTTTACTGAAATACAAAGATCGTTTTTCTTCACTGAAGAAGAATCCAAGAAATCAATCATAAATATCTTCCATTTTTGATTCCCCACGATTTTGTTAATTTTAACCTCAAAAGAGCAATTCAAATCTGGCTACGTTCGTCAAATCACTGCTCTTTTGGTGCTCGCACACAGAATACTTTCGTCACTCGAACAAGCACCTCTTTATCGAGCGATCAAAAAACCCCATTTGTCCTTACACAAAACTGGGGCAACTATTGGCACGGATAAATTCCTTTTCATTCTTTTTAAACCTCACTTCACAAATATTCAAACAAACTATTTAAATAACATAATTAACTACTATTTATTTAACGTAAACATACTTTTGTTCTTGCATTTTTTTGAGATATTCGTTTTCGTTTGTATAGGAGGCAAAATTATTCTAAACACACTGGTGTAATTCATTTTTGTATTTGGTGGCGAGATCTTGGCGGTATAAACGGTAAAGCAAATTTAATATACCCTTTGGTTTCACCGGGTATAAAATATAAAAAAATACGGGTATAAAAAAATTTTAGCGTTGCGAAAAAAGAGATAAATATTTTTTTTTTGTTTTTATCTCGCTTTTATTCCTGATACGGCTTTTAGCATATTTTCCCATGCCTGTTTATTTAAAACCCCATTGACACATTTTTACAGCCGCCATTTTATTTTTGGATGTAGGCGAATCTGCATATTGTATTATCACCGGAGTTTGGGGTGTGCCAGGTTTCAAGTAAATCAGATATGTGGGGGTAGGTCCAAATTAGGTTACAATATTTAACCCTAACAAACACAAAACGGCAACCTAAATAAAAGCTTTAAAAAAAAAAGCAAAACATTACGCAAAGTTAAGTATTTTGAAACAGAGCCATGCACGGCAAAAAATCCTGAAAATATTTTAGCCTTTTTTGCAGTCATATTTGAAAAGTTTTTTATTATGTATCGAACTTAAGTACTTTTAACATTAATGTCTACAATTTAATCAAAATTTTAGACTTTAATACTGAATTAAACCAAAAATAAATTTATAAAAATTTCCAATCCATATTATTGGATTAGAATTTTCCATTGGATTACATATAGGTCCAGCGTAATCCAGTTTTGATTGGAATTCACTCCAAGATTTTTTGCCGTGTGGGAATAGACGGAAATAATGTTTGAAGTGGATTAAAATCGCCTGATGTCCCAAAAATTTCCTTATTTTGAAAAAACTTAAAAAACCAGGATGGTGATTATTTAACAGTTGCATCGTTTTGTTCAGTCTGTCCTCCATGTATCGTTCAGTTTCGTTCACTCGCCGTCAACTGATCTATACGACACCTACAAAGGACTATCTTTTTATACACTTTCTATTAAGTTGAAGTGTCGCGACCTAACTATGTGTCTTTCTCTGGAATCTTTGGAACCTTATATCTCCGAAACTATGCAACCTAGGAAGATGAAATTTTGTCACCTTGCGTAGTTCCGGTGACAGTTCAATATTTTTACTACTCCATCCTTGTAAGGATAATGGAAGGTCCTGTAAGGATAACGCAAATATCCTTTTTCCCATTTTTTCCGGGAAAAACTAGCACCAGGGGGTTTTAGGGGTCGCTGATCACGAATTCGGTGTTAGATTTTCAAAATTCAAAACGGAAGGTCCTGTAAGGATAACGCAAATATCCTTTTTCCCATTTTTTCCGGGAAAAAATGACATTAGGGGGTTTTCGGGGTCGCTGATCACGAATTCGGTGTCAGATTTTCAAAATTCAAAACGGAAGGTCCTGTAAGGATAACGCAAATATCCTTTTTCCCATTTTTCCCGGGAAAAAATGGCATTAGGGGGTTTTTGGGGTCGCTGAATCCGATTCTGACATTTAAAATTCTGTAAGGATAACGGAATGTCCTGCAAAGATAACGTGAGTTTCCTTTTGCTCAAATTTCCCGCGAAAGATCTTTTCTGGAGGTTTTTGGTAGGCTAATTCAAGACTAAAAAGTATAAAATAAAAAAAAACACTTTAAAAAACAAGTTTTATAACCTTATACACTTTCAAAATGCACTAAAAAGTAAAAAACAAGTTCAAAGTTTCACAAAAAATGTTTTTATAAATTGCGTGTTGTTGTGAAAGTATAAAGTGTGTGACGTTGCATTTGCTCTTGAATCTGTAATAGCGGTTTCATACTGTGCAACTTTCACAACAACACGCAATTTATAAAAACATTTTTTGTGAAACTTTGAACTTGTTTTTTACTTTTTAGTGCATTTTGAAAGTGTATAAGGTTATAAAACTTGTTTTTTAAAGTGTTTTTTTATGCACGAAGAGAAGTTCCACTGATGTTGCACTATTGCCGGTTTTTTGGAGGAACATTAATTAGCACCTCCCGTTTTGAATGTCGCAAAAACCGTGTATCTGTAAGGTAAAACGAATATGTGTGCAAAATTTCATGTCAATCAATTTAGTGGTTCTAGAGATACTGTGACGAGTGAATGAGTCAGTGGTATTTGACTTTTATATATGTGGATTGTTTGAACACACAAACTCTACTGTAACAATTTTTTTTGGTTAATTGCAAAAACCTTACTCTACTGCGACTTGATGGTGAACCGCCGACCACGCTCCCTTCCTAGATGACACCTGAAGCATAATGCGGTCCCTAGACGTACAATATTATTGTGCAATATATTGTACAATATTATTGACATGCCCCTAGACGATGCAATGTTATTGCACAATAAATCATTTTACGTTTGATTCGTGAGCAGTCAACATGTCTCTAAATGACATTGAAGCTAGTTGTGTAGCCATTGCACTGGCTGTGAACTTCAAAAAGAAGTTTAAAAAAGACCAAGATGGTTGAAGGAGTGGTTAAAAAAAATAATGACTTAAAAATAAGCGAACCAAGGGATTTTCTTCACCATAGTTAGGTGTACTCGGGGCGATATTTTATACGATACTGAGCCAATATTGTGCAATATCGCCCTCAGACTATACAATAAAACCTTATTGTGCAATAAAAATCAAACCGATTTTCAATATATTGCACCACCGTTCAATATTACCCCTAGACGGTCAATATATTGCACAATATTGAAATATTGCACAATAATATTGCACGTCTAGGGGCCACTTAAGGCTGGGAATAATAAATGTAGCGGTGTCTTCGCTCCAGCGCTTCAGCTGCCTCTAGTCGCGGTCGACGGCTACCGCACCGAGCAACTAATGTTGCCAGGCTGCCAGTTTTTGTTAGTAGGTCAGGAGATTTTCGATTTTAACTCTTACACTACTTATAGAAATAGTACACTCAAACTAAAAACTCCAAAAAAGGGTTAAAATAAAAATTTAATTTAAAATCTGTAAATAAGAAAATTCAAAATCAATAATCTTTATGTTTATAAATCTATTATTTTAGGTTGTTTCGATTTGCACTATTTTAGTAATCGACTTTTTTCGTGCACTATTCGTGCGATTTATGAATAGCTGTTGGTGTTGGGATCTAGAGAAAAAATTCCCACAGGTATTTTCAATTTTACAAGTAAAAACTTCTATTACTAATATTTTGTTTTCACAGTATGGAGATTTTAAAATAGCGGAAAATATATTACAATTAGTGTATAATCAAGGACAGGTATGGATGGGTATGTTTTTCTCACCTGGTTTAGCTATCATGAATCTGGTCAAACTTGTGATCATAATGTATATACGATCATGGGCAGTAATAACCTGTAATGTTCCCCATGAGGTGGTTTTTAGGTAAGAACATTTTTTACGATTTATAATATAATAATCTAATAACCTAATTGTTTTTATTTCATTAAAGGATTTCCCGATCAAATAATTTCTACTTAACTCTTTTATTATGTATGTTATTTCTTTGTGTCCTGCCTGTGGGTTATGCTATTGTTTGGCTCAAACCATCCGGACACTGTGGACCATTTGCCAAACGCACACATTTTTTTGATACCTTTACTCAAACCCTTATAAACGCACTGCCAAAGTATATAAAACTAACAGCTTTATAACTCTAAAATTAATGGTATTAATATTTTACAGGGAGTTGCACAAACCGCTCGCTTACTTTGCTTCCGCTAGCACAGTAATACCGCTACTTGTACTCTTGATACTAATTATTTATTATTTAGTTTCACTAACTAGTGCTCTTCGAGAAGCTAACCAAGACCTGAAAAATCAACTTCGAAAAGAGAGAAGTGAAGAACATAAAAAAATGTTTAGAATTACAACTGAAAAGCTGACAGAGACTGTACCAACTTCGATAACCGATCGATGGAAAAAAGTATTAGAAGCATCTTCTCCAGTTACACCTACCGCGCCGAGCAATCAGCCAGAACTGGAAGATCCAAAAGCCCTAGCCCGAAAAGGTAGATTTTCTAAATGTTGAGGAATTTTTTCACACATTTTACCTTGTCCTGTTTTTAGAACTTCTCACTAGGATTATGAAACGAGCATTGCGCAAAGAATCTGCCACTTCAGAAGATGACAGTATTCCAGTTCATCCGAATGAGGAAGATGAAACCGATACCGAACATCACGATTCCTTGCCACATGATGAAGACGGTGTACCGAAAAAAATAGAAAAAATAAAACGACGTGGTATTTATGGAAGGCGGGGACGAAAACCATCTATAATTGATGTAGTACAATTGATGAAGAAAGAATCAGCTGTCGAACAGCATCCAAATAGCCGTTTTAAAATTGATCAAACCATTGCCGAAAAGTGTGATGGACCAGAAACAACTGTAGATGAAAATGATCCGGAGACAAATATGAAAATTGTTTCAGAACGTCGACGGAGTCTTTTACGACGACAGCAAAAAATACACGAGTCAAGTGGCAGTTCTGTTCAAGAAAAAGATGATATTAACACCAATTACGAAATAATCAATGAAAAGAATAAAGAAGTCGAAAAGCAATCAAAACTTAAAATGGCTTCTACCTTTGAACCGGAAATATTTAAATTTGACGATAGTTCTTTGAAAAAAACTGCGGGTACATCAAAATCAGAGTCTCCGTCCGAAACCCACGCAGCCACCGAAGTGCTGCGAAAACTTTTACAAAAAAAGCTATCAGCAAAACTAGCAGCTAAATCTACAGAACCAGGTCCTGCCACTCCAGATATTAAACACACAACACCACCATTTATGGAAAAAATACCAGGTGCGCCAAAAGCGCGGAAAAAACTTGGATCATTTTTAGCCTTAGTCAAAGAAGCTGTAAACACTAAAAAAGAAGATATCGATAATAAGGACACGTGCAGTACACCAGATATCCCATCTCCTATTAGCGAATATGAAGAGTTTCCGGAACGAGATGAATTTCATCCTTTATCTAGGACCAGCTCACACTATAAACCTAAAACTGATCGTGGTCCTAAGCGGCAGGACTCTCAAACCTCAATTTGGTCCGAAAATATACCAGTCATAACAATTAGTAAGACTGAAAGTGACGAATGCATACTTGAATCTAGTCATAAAGGCACTGATATCGATGCAAAAAAATCTCACGATAAGCCTAAAAATAATTAATAGAATGTGCTTAAAGTTCTTTTAAGGGGAAAAAATAAACAATTCAATCGATTTATTTTAGGATGTTTGTTATATGTTTATTTGCTTGAATTTAGTGTGAACCAGTTTTACTCGATGTAATAATTTTTCAAGTGTTAAAATAGTAAAATGAGTTTCAATAAATTAAGAAAACGAATCTCTAATAAAATTATAGGTATATTTACGCAATGTATATTACAATAATTTAATTGATAAACATTTAAAAAAACGTCAATAATTGAGGATGTGTTGGTTGGTATTGGAAAAGGACTTAACGAGACGTGTATACAACCACCCTGTCAACGCTATTATAGCCTGGAGTTCCTCTAGGAAGGAATAGCTGAAACATTTGACACATGTGCGGAATCAAGTTGAACAGGATAAACATTTTTTGAATGCTCTCCGGTATATACCGTAACCTATTTGGACGAAATTGGAATGGGCATGCGAGATATATGTTACTCGATCATACACTCCTCCGAAAATTAGGTTAAAAAAAGCGCTAATTTATCGAGCAGGAGTAAGAATACTGAAGAATGTAGTGATTTTGCTTGTCGCCCATTAACATTTTTAGATGTGAAAGTACCCTCTCTGAATAAAAAAAGACTCTCCCTGAGTATTTATACCCGTATGGTGAAACCAAAGGGTATATTAACTTTGCCTTACCGTTTGTAACGCCAAGATCCCGTCATCGCACAAAAAAATGAATTACACCAGTGTGTTTAGAATGATGAAAAAAGTTGAATTTAGCATGTCCGTCCGTCTGTCCGTCTGTCCGTCTGTCTGTCTGTCTGTCCGTCCGTCTGTGGCGCGGATTGCAGGCGCACGGATTGAGCTAGAGACTTGAAAGTTTGCACAGATCCGTTTTTCGTAAAATGCGAGGCTAAGTTCGTTAATGGCCAAAAATGGACCATTAGGGGGGGTACCCCCCATACGAACGAAAATGTTTTTTGCGAATATCTCAAAAACGGTGCATCTTTTCAAAAAAGTGTAAGAACAAAAGTTGTTTAGGACATGATTCTACATTAAAGTTCCATACATCAAAATCCAATTGAAACAAGTTTTAAAAAAATCTTATTGGAAAGTTTGACTTCAAAGTGGAATTTTGATAGAACTGTTCGCCGTTCACTTAAATCACCATACGGGTTTTCAATAATTGACAGATTGGCAATTATAGCTTTTGTTTACTTGGAATTACTTGGCAGTTTGGGCTGCCAGGTTCCCAGAAAGTTAAGTTATCCAAATTTTAAAAAATTGGCGCCCAAAATCGCACTCGTGCTGAGTGGAATAACAAGTTTTGTACTTCTATGTATTGTACAAAACTTGTTATTCCACTCAGCACGATTTCAATTTTAGGTAACCTTCCAGACAAATGGCAAAGATTCTAGATCAAATACAAAAGCCGTTAGCGTAAAAGCGAATTTTTTTTATTTGATTAAACTACTTTTTCGTTGAATCTAATAACAATTTTCTCTCAGTGTAACAAGTAGAATGTGCGCCCGTGAAATGCTGAATAGAGTACGCTTTCAGCAATCAAAACAAAACTATATCACGTTTTTATACCCGTATGATGAAACCAAAGGGTATATTAAATTTGCCTTACCGTTTGTAACGACAAGATCCCATCATCACACACAACAATTAATGACACCAGTGTGTTTAGAATGATAAAAATAATTAATTTTTGCATGCCCGGCCGCCCGTCCGTCTGTGGCGCGGATTGCGGGCGCACGGATTGAGCTAGAGACTTCAAATTTTGCGCAGATTGGTTTTTCGTAAAATGCAAGGCTAAGTTCGTTAATAGGCAAAAATGAGCAATTAGAGGGGGTGCCCCCCTACGAACGAAAAAATATTTGAGCAAATATCTCAAAAACGGTACATCTTATCAAAAAAGTGCAAGAACAAAAGTTATTTAGGATAACTACATAAAACTCCCATACATCAAAATCCGATTGGAATAAATTTTAAAAAATCTTATTGATAAGTTTGACTTCGAAGTGGAATTTTGATACAACTGTTCGCCGTTCACTTAAATCACCATACGGGTTTTCAATAATTGCCAAATTAGCTATGTTTCAGTTTAAAATTAAATCTTTCTTCAGACAAGAAGAGGTTATAAAAGCAATGAATTCAAATATCTTCAGAAGACATTACAGAACAAGAAGCTATACGATTTATTCTATAAGGCGAAGTAATACAATTTTTCAAAGATAGTCCAATATCGCCCAATCGATTTTTTCAGATTGCCCAATTGCGATTTTTCCGAAAAAATTGTCGCAAAATCCAATTTGCGATAAATTGCCGAAACTGGCCAACCCTGTTCAGAGTGTACAGTTAAGAATTCCAAATACCTGCCAAAAGGTTCATATCAAATATCACAAAGTGCGAACGTACACGCTTCTTCTCGTCGCGGCGACTTTTAGTCCTCAAAATGCCTTTCCGAAGTACACGCTTCTTCACTTTTTGAGCCTGTTCACATTGGTTGAAATAGAGTCCGCCTAAATAGGACAGAAACTGGCAACATTAAGGCAAGGTAAGGAAGTGAGACTGCTGATAGGAAAATCATCCTCAAAACTAAAATCTCCGTTCTCAGAGTTCCGCCTGTCGTGCTTTGATTGGTTGGCCGCCACACTGAATGTGTTCCATTGTCATTATTGTTTCAGTCATCTTCGATGCAACACATCGCAGAGCAAAAGGCAGCCACGTATGACTTGCAATCAGTGATGCGCATGATAAAAAAATTTTGTATCAAATTTTTCAGAAAAAAGTATCAAAAAGTATCAACCTAAGGAAAAGACGTAAAAACGTAAAAAAAGCAGTAACGATTTTATTTTCGGAAAAAAATCATAATTTTCAGATTATTTGTTATAATTTCAAAACTAGCAGGTCGATTCTTCTATATAATCACATACAAAAAATCAAACGTATAACAAAAAAAAACATTTCATTGGCCCTATTCTGCCGTTGTGACCCTTAAGTCACAGATCATAAGTCCATAGAATTTGAAGCTTTTGTGACCGAGCTGTGACTAGTCATCGGTCACTGCTAGTCACCAGAATAGGGTTGTTAGTTCTGAAATTGTCCGTGTTATTCGTCTGCACCACAGATATCGTACTACTAGATCGCGGCACTCGAACAATTCCATAGCAAAAATATGGGACAGCGTGACTATGGTTGTCTCATTTTATCTTCGAATTTTAGTGATGCTAGACGTTCAAATCAACCAACTCAATAACACTTGAATTATATGTTTTACGTCGAACTCATAAGACTTATACACAGGTTTAGGCAATTGCATATTAATGTATGTGGCAGCTCTGAATATTAATATGAATAATCGGTATAGGGATTGAATAATATTCCATCGAGGACCTGCATAAGCATTTTTTTCCAGAATTTTAATTTCCCTTTTTTCGTTATAGCTTTTTGACGTTTCAGTGGCCCATTTGAGATAGCAAATGGCTTGATCTAGTAGTAGGATATCTGTGGTCTGCACATATTCAGGAAAATTAATTGTATTTACATAGCAATACGGCTTATTTCTTGCTTAAGATTACAGGCAAGCTGAGTTCAGGATAATGCGATAATTTGTGTAGTGTTTACCAACTTCCGCATAATGTCGACTGATACAATTTTAATTTTAAAAAAACCTTTTACTGTCATTTTTTAAAAAAGTATCAATTTCATGATATTTAGGGAAAAATGTACCTTTGTATCAAAAGTGAAATTTATGAAAAAGAAGTATCGAAATTGATACAAATGTATCAAATGCGCATCACTGCTTGCAATTCTTTAGAAATGTCCCGTTTCCCAAATGTTTCACGCCAGTCTGATTGCTCACAGCTACTGGGTCAAATAGTCTCAATCTGAACACGAGCAATATTTCATCCGTCCTATTTAGGCGGACTATTTCAACCAATGTGAACAAGCTCAAAAGGTTCATATCAAATATCACAAACGTTCACAATAGAAAACTAACTTATTCCCGATCACAACTATGTAGCGAGCGAATATAGTCAAAATACCGAAAATACGCCGTATTCAATTCACATATTTATTTCTTTTCCCAAAAACTGTTTCGCTTCTCTGTAAATCTAGTACAATAAAATCGGCTAAAGTGTGTTAATTCATATTTTTTTGATCAGTAGACGTCGAGGTTTGGAGTGTGGATGTTCGTTGGTTCGAAGAGTCGGTAACTAAGTGATGAGGGTTAGTAACTTCAAGATACCGATCCTGCCAAAAAAAAAAATCGTTCACTTCTGTGGCAATAAATCGCACATAAAGTGATAATTAAGAAAGATAGTGTTGAAAGATAGTTGAAGAATGTTTAAGTGATAAGAATGCATCTTTTGATTTTAAAATATTTCGACGATAAGCGGTGCTTTTGAAGAAATTTGATGTGCATGTGCATTCAGCATTTACAACACCAACAAAGTGCATTGATCTTGGATAACTTGAAACTTGCTACTCAAACATGATCAAATGCTCTTGTGAGACTGCCATTTATACATGAGATCATAAAATTATATTGTTTCGAACTCAAATGCAAGAAAAGCGTTTTTACTGTAGTTCGACTTTTTGATTACGTTTTTGTTATTCTCTGACGCTTAATATGCGGAGTGCAGAATATCAAAGAAGGAGAATAATTCTTTATCATAATGAAAACAATACCAATTTCTATAATAAGCTTTCCTGGAAGTTTCCGGCTTGCTTTTTTGCTTTAATTAAAGTCGATTAAAAAATATCTTTTAATCGCTAGCTCTGAAGATTTCAACTTCGGTTCTGTGTGTTTATATGATAGGCCGCTGCTATTTCTGGTCATGTGTGCGCTTTATAAACATTTGTTCAAATTATGTTTGCCTTTTGATATTTAGCCATCAAGAAGTAAACTTATGCTATTGCTAGATATCGTTTCTTGAAGAACTTACTGTATACAAGGCGTTCGATTTTCTTCTGCTGGATAGATAATTTTCAATCATTGATTAAACTTTTCCTTATCCACCGGAATCGTTATCGAATTTATGAGTAGAGATGGATTCTTACCCATCTTTTTACTTTCAATTGAAATTAAAAAAATTCCGATCAAAACACGTAATAGTGAGGGATTCAGTTTCAAATTACTATGTACTAGCAATTTCTCATTTCATTTGACTCTTTTTATTATCGCAAAGTCGGTTGCCAGGCCTGACACACCAAAATGGATAAGTTTTTTGGCACAAAATCAGCTAATGTTTAGTTGAGCGCCAATGACGCTACATATTTTTCGTGTATAGGGAGGGGTAGAAAGGAGAAGTATCCCCTATCCGAAATGGGTATTTTTAGCCGTCACTCACAGGGATGCAACATCGTTCATAAAATCTCGATATATCGAAAATCGATGTTTTTTAAGGTGAAATCGATGTCAAAAAACATCGTCCTGAAAACATCGATACCTCGATGTTTTTCCGATGTTTTGAAAAAGTTAAATTTAATAAATAATTTAGCCACCTGGCAGGTGCTCTACTGTGGGTGGAGTGCACCCAGGTAGAATTAACACGGAATTAACACGGTTTTAAACCACCAAAAACCCGTTAGTTTTCGAGATATTCGCAAAAAAAACATTTTTTTTTTTAAATACCGGCATATCTTCATAAAGGCGCGCGTCCACTTGGAAGTAACTTCCGGAAGTTCTTCTAGAAGTTCATGCTTCAGTGTTTCCACTACACCGAAAACTTCTGGGATTTTTTCTTCCAGAAGTCAGTTAGGCAACTTCTAGAAGTTCACTTGACGTAGGTTCTGGAAGTACTTCCATAAGTGTTTACACTTGATCAGAAAAAAATGTCGTGCGTGAAAGTAAGAACGGCAGCTGCCATTTTAGTTTATCTTTTACGGAAAAATAAAAGTGGAAAATCAAAAAATAAATATAAATGTGTACCAAAAAGAAGTGTTTGGGTGAGGGAGTGGATTCGAAGACGCCCCGAATTTAGTTTTCAAGAAACCCTTCTAAAAGAACTTCGTTTAGAAGATCCAAGTCATGTGAAAAATTTCCTCAGAATGTCCTATTATGATTTTGAAATTCTTCTATCAATCATAGGACCAACCATTCAAAAGCAGGACACAAAAATGAGATCTGCAATATCCTGGGAGCGGAGATTGTGGAGTTTTCTTCTGATTTCATCAGAGGAGGTGTTTAGAACTTCCCCTATCACTTTTAAAGCCTTTTGTTTTTTTGCTCTATTCCTATATTCCGATGATTTCACGTTCCACAATTCCGGATACATTTCAACCTTTTCAATTAACACTTTCGTGTTGTCGCTGGCCCATATAAATTTTTCACTCATTTTCATTGTTCAAAATAAATACACAATCGCGAATGTCACTTCTGGAAGTTCCTCAAAAACTTCCAGCATTTGAGAAGTGCTGCAAGTTACTTCTGGAAGAAACAAATTTCTGTTTACACTTACCAATTTCAACTTCTGGAAGTAACTTCCGGAAGCGTCACAACTTCTGGAAGTTCACTTGCAGCAAGTGTTTCCACTGCAAAAACTGTCAGAAGTCCCTGCTAGAAGCGACTTCTGCAAGTAAACTTCCATGTGGACACAGGCCTTAACGGCTTAAGATACGGAGTTCTAGTAAAAAACATAAATGTAGCAAATTTTATTGTCTACAAGTTTTGTAATACATAAGACTACTGGAAAATGGTTAATTTCGGAATAAATCGCAAAAAACGAAATCGTAATTTTTAAAAAGCCGCCGTTTTGATTACTTCCGGTTAATGGATTTTCACATCAGGACCAAACTTCCCTGTAAAATTTCATGGCTAGTTCTGGTATTTTTTGCGAAATCTTGTAGAAAGATGAAACCGAAAATTGATACCAAAGGAAATTTAAACAAATCTTTAAGTAGAGTGGCTATATTAAATCTATCTAAAAACTAGTCCCTCTAGTCCTAAAATTAGTTTCTATATTAATTTTATGAAGAGTAATGTTCTAACATCGTAGATAACAACATCGATACCTCGATATATCGGCCTGTTCAACATCGAGGTTAAAACTCGATATTTTTCAACGATACCTCGATGTTTTGCAAACATCGAGGTATCGTTGGCATCCCTAGTCACTCACCCCCGTTGCCGCCTCCAGAGCCCTCCAAAGTTTGTATGAAACTTTTCTGCAGGGGTTAGGGAGATTGGGAATACCTCAAATGAAAGGTAATGAAGAGTAGACTAAAAATATAGACCATGATAGGGTTTCCCTCCACTCTTCGATGTATATCCCACCGAAAAAAAGTTGAATTCATCAGTTACGCGACCCCGGGCCACCCCTTACCACTGCCCCCTCCCCAACCGTCTCAGCAAGTCCAGCCAGCTAATATACCTTAATGAATTTTTGGAATCTACTCTTCATTACCACACTTCCCTCCAGAACAAAGTTTCATACAAACTTTATGGGGCTTTGGAGACGGCAAGCGGGGCAATCGACCCCCCGTCCTTATTTCGGATAAGGAATACTTCTCTCTACCCCTCCCTAAGCACGAAAAATTTGTGACGTCATTGGCTAAACTGAACCCTTGCCATTTAAGAAAATGATAGCTATACGTTCATTGTTCATGATAAGCAATACTGTATTATGCAGGTTGAGGAAGATTCCTGTGTTTGGTGCCCCCTCCCTTTCTATAAAAAATTGATAAAATGCATTTTTGTGTTCCTGGAAATTTGGAATGATCGATCAGAGAGAAGGCCTGCCTCAATTTTCGGTTGTGATTATCTAGAGATATAAACATATCTTAGTTTTTTATAATACAGCAAACAGGCGAATTTTTAAAAAAATGCCCAATATGCAAAAATTTGAAAAAAGCTGCGCCGCAGGGAAGTTTTAATGGGAAAAAATGCATTATAGGTGAAAAATACGAAAAAAGAAGCGCCGAAAGACAAAAATTTTTGAATGGCAAAGTCAAACACAACCTTAAATTAATTAGCCACGCTTTGTTCATTTGTCTCGAACTGTCGCCTCATGTGCCACCTCGTAAAAATAACGCGCTTGGTGGGCGTATTTACGCTAGAACCCAGTCTAATAGTCAATTAGCTTATTAAACTAAATATACAAGAACAATGGAAGAAAATTTGGTTTATGTTGTGAAGTCACAGGTTTGACGTTGTCGTACCTCCCTCCCCTGATCCCCTTAACTGCCCAACTCTGTTATACAGAACTGCCAGGTGTAGGTTTTATCTGGACCAACAAATTCTGTATAATATATGAAAAGTGAACAGTTAAAAGCGCAGATGTTAAATATTTTTAATTTTCCGACTATTAATCTTCTACTTCGGGAGAAGGAAGAAAGTTTTTGAAAGACATTCTGACCTTTATGCTGTTGTTTTTTCATGGAAAAGATAGAAAGTAGGGCCAATATTTGGTTTCAGGACCTTATTTATTGTAAATAAACTGGACTACAAGGGGTTCATGAAAAGTTTTGTTGCGTTTAGGAGAATCGTTTAAGAGACAAAAAGTGGTAAAATTGAAATTTTGTTCATTTTCACATAAAGTTGCATACAGCGACGAAAAAATCTTCAACTGCAGTCATATAAAAACACAATGCGACTTGATTAAGCTAACAAAAAATCAACAAAGATGGAGAAGCTTACCATTGCAGCTATTTTATAATAAACCATCAGACCCTTCGTTGCCAGATTGAAGTTTTTTGTACAAATTTTAGAATGCCAAAAAACCATAAATAACCTAAAAATTTTTGCTGAAAAAACGTTATCCTTACAGGACCTTCCGTTTAGAATTTTAAAAATCTAACACCGGATTCGCGATCAGAGACCCCGGAAACCCCCTAATGCTGATTTTCTCGAAGTAATTTTCATTTGCTTATCGCACACCGGAAATTAATTCTATGAAACATCTGATCTAAGCAAATAGATTTAACATCAAATGAAAATTACTTAAATATTGCTGACTTTTATGATGATAAAACATGACACCGAATTTAAATTTTGTAGAAATGAAGAATAATCGCTAAAATTTGTATAGCAATAAAATGCAAAAACCTTAAAGGTCTCAATATTTTAATGAAATTACAAACTAACAAGTTTTAATTATATAAATAGTTGTGATTCGTTCATATTTAATAAGCTCTTAATAAGAGCTATGCATTTTAACATAATGTGTAAAATTGTGTGGAATATCAAAAACTTCATATTTTTTTTTATAATTTGCGTAATTTTGCCCAAGTATCAAATCAGTGCAAGCGAAAATACACATTTTATGCCAGCCTTGGAATGTTATGACCCATATGGACGACCACAGGTAAGGAAAAACAAATATATCACTTCCAATTAAAAATCTTATTCATTAACAATTAACCAATACAAATCTACATATACCTCTGTTTTATTTAGATTAGAACTGAACTAAATAATTGATTGCTTTCTATTTATACAGTGATTTAAAAAATTTAAGTTTTTTGTATTTATCAAAAACTTTTTTCATGCGTCTGGATTTGAGTTACTGTAGACACAAAAAATTAGTTCGAAATTGAGAATAGAATTAGCGTTTCGTTTAATTTATATAAGATGTCGATCATATAATATTAATTGTGCAATTTACGAAAAAAAAAGAATTGCCATTTGGGTATTAACTATGCCGATTAACATGACGGATAAGGTTAAGTTTACACTTTAAATGAAAAGTCTCGCAGTCATAATAGAAAACCTTTTCACACATTTGTTAAATGCAGAAAATTTGAACTCAAAATACCTTCCGAGTACCTCGCCTATATGATGGTATAGACTCGATATTTGAATCCGGCAATTGTGTGTTCATTGCGTAGAGGTTTCCAAATTCATACCTCTATGTATCTTAGAACTTTCAAACAAGCTTCGATTTCGTGACGAATCACAACTCATAATTTTGGAATCGCCATCTTATACATAAGAAAAAAAATTATACAAATTAAAAAGTCAAATTTTATTTGTACAAACGTTTTAAGTCAATATTGCTGTATAATTAAATCAATTCGAAGAGATAGAATACCTATATCATGTCAACATCATCTAATTCTATATGGCAATTTTTGATGGTTCAAAATAAAGTCACAATAAAATTATAAACTATGACAGTTTCTGGTATACGAAAGAGAATGCTCTTTTATTCTATTGTCGCCGACTTGTGTAGTAACAAAGTTCAACAAAACGCTTATCAAATGCGTTTTTTTGTTTCTTATATGATATATATTTCCGGTCAATGAAATGATTATTTCAGATTTTGTAAAATTTATGTGCTATGAAATTCTTAGTTTGAATAAATAAAACTAAAACGTTATAATTTAATTTTTTCATTTAAAGTTTTGCCGGTCAAAACGCTTACACTTCTTATGCTGGATTATGGAAATTAAAAACGTTTCAATATATCGTTCCTTGAGAATTCTTGTGTTCCAGACGACATTTTAACTTTTTAAGCTAAAGATAAGAAGGGGGGAGGGGACCGTGCGAAATTATTCATTCTTGAAATCACATTGAAGGGTTGTAATTTGTAAAAACTAGATTTAGTTTAAGCGGGGTGTAAACACGGCAAGTAACTCGCAGCAAGTAAAGAGCGGCAAGTAGTTTGCTTAGTTTACACGTTGCAAGTAAATCATTTCAAGTAGAATGACAGCCGAACGAAAACATAACCTAAAATTTTCTGAGAAAAAATATTACGACACTTTTTTGTAGAAAAATTTGCGAATTTCGACCTAAAACTGTTTGTTGCCGATGAGTTTTTTATACCCGTGTTGTTTTTCCCCTAAAATGTTACGACGTTCTCTGGAAAAGCAGCAAATATAAAATAAATCGAAACACACACACACATAAAACCACCTCTTTTGTACACGGTTCCATGTTCTTGCATTGGTTTTTACTTGCCAGCCCTAGTAGCACGATCATCATGAGCTCATCGATGAGCTCATAATCGCGAACAGGTGAAAGTCAGGATGATGTTTGTTCTAGACCTGGGAAATATTGTCATCATGACTCGTCATTATATACTCATGATTCCTTCGATGACCTACGCATGAGCCTCTCGATGAGTATAATGGCGCGCCGTACTGATGATGTATTGATGACTGCTCATTATATACTCATTTGTACCAATGATTCATGCGCCGTACTAATGATGTATTGATGACTGCTCATTGGTAAACTCATTGGTAAACTCATGGGTAGCCGAATTGGCTGCCTGATCAGTAAGCATTTTGATGAATTCATTATTTTGATGAATTCATTATTTTGATGAATTCACAAAAAATTGATGAACTCATAAACCTAAAATTGAAGAACTGAAGCATACCAAACTTGATGGACATCTTCCTCCAATTGCACTTTAACTGAGACCACTGAACAATTACTATTATAGAATGGAAAGCTCTAACAAAATTTTTTGTGTTGGGAGCGTACATCCGAAGATTTCTATAGCTGTTACATGACAGTGTACTTAAATGATCCTAAAATTTTATAAGTTTGATTGATTTATTGATTTAAGGTTACATATTATTTTGCTGACCAATGAAGTTAAAACTATAGAAAATTTCCTGTTACATATCAAAGGAACGTTGATAGAATAATGCTTTTTATCGTTTCTACCTAATCCCTAGTCTGAGTATGCATTCCGATTTGGCCGTAGTTTTTTTTCCAAATGGTTATGTATTTTTACCTTGCGAAGATATTTTTACAAAAAGTTACGAGGATAATTTTGTAATTTCCAAATCTTAATCCTTTTACATTCTAATATTTATCTAAACACCCTCTGCCATTGTTAAAAGTATTCTAGTGCTAAAAACAGTTTTTCTTTTGTTTTCAGAAATGTTTACCAGAATTTATCAATGCGGCATATCAAGTACAAATAGAAGCAACTAACACTTGTGGTGAGAGTGGTGAAACTGAGTTCTGTGTACAAACGGGATATTCTAATAGAAAGAGCTGTGATTATTGCCGGTAATTTAAAAAAAAAACTATCAATTCAATTTATTTGGATTTCGAATCTTACGTGCTTAAATATGTTCAGACCTGGTGATCATCAGCACCAATATTTGACTGATTTACATGATCCGCACAATCCAACATGGTGGCAATCCGAAACAATGTTTGAAGCAATACAACATCCGAATCAAGTGAATTTAACGCTGCACTTTGGTAATTTGAATAGATTTCGTTATTGGATATGAAAAACCTGTTTTTTCTTTACTTTTCAGGGAAATCTTACGATATAACATATATTCGGCTTGTTTTCTATTCACCTCGGCCAGAGTCTTTCGCAATATACAAAAGAGTCACACAGAATGGTCCATGGACTCCCTATCAATTCTACTCAGCCACATGCCGAGACACATATGGTTTGCCAGATTCTTTGTCGGTAAAGAAGGGCGAAGATGAATCACGTGCATTATGCACAAGTGAATACAGTGACATATCACCACTAAGAGATGGAAATGTGGCTTTCTCTTCACTAGAGGGAAGACCGAGCGCAACCAACTTTGAAAATAGCTTAGCATTACAGGTACCAATTAACAATAGTTGAACATTATATCGCTCTCATGCTCTGATTATTTAAATATATCGCTTAAAAAAGATTCTTTTAGTAAACTTTATTTTCACTAAATTTTTTTCTAGATAATGTTGAACCATAAAATCCTTATATTTAAATAACAAAAATACTTTAAAAATAAATAATAAATCGTTTTAGAATTGGGTAACAGCAACGGATATTAAAATTACTCTTGATCGTCTTAACACTTTCGGTGATGAAGTCTTCGGTGATTCTCAAGTGCTTAAATCATATTTTTATGCAATCGCTGACATTGCTGTTGGTGCGAGATGCAAATGCAATGGACATGCCAGCAAATGTGTACCAAGCACTGGTAGTTTTTTATCTTTACTTGACAAAACATTTCAATAATTTTTTTTTTGTAAGGCCTTCATGGAGAACGAACATTAGTGTGTCAATGTAAGCACAACACTGATGGGCCGGACTGTGAACGCTGTCTGCCATATTTTAATGATGTTGAATGGCGTCGAGCAACCCCCAAAGATGTGAATGAGTGCAAAAGTAAGTAAAGGGTGGTTAAATTTCAAGGGCCGATGTTGAATGTGAACCACACCTAAACGTCAAGTTTTTTTCTGCATTTCATTTGACATTTCTCAATTTCAGACTAACTCAATTTGAACCATGGAAAGATACACAATCGAGCAACGCGTTAAAGTTATTCAGGCTTATTATGAAAATGGGCGTTCAAATCAAAATGCATATCGTGCACTTCGTGCCGCCAGCCCATAAACCGCACCAAACAGTCACTCTTTGTGGGTGCATTGGTTTTTCGACAATCACTCTTGGATTATCATTCGCCCAAATGCGGCTGTTCTGCTTATTGACGAATCCACTGAGGTGAAAATGTGCCTCATCACTGAAGATGATTTTCTTCGAAAATTGATCATCCACTGTTGCCATTTCTTGCCACCATTCTGACCATTGACGACGCTTGAAATGGTCAAGAGGCTTTAGTTCTTGAGTCAATTGCACCTTGTAAGCGTGTAAATGCAAGTCTTTATGCATAATGTTCATCAACGACGAGCGTGGGAGGTGCAATTGTTGGGCACGACGACGAGTTGAGGTGGACGGCTCTTCAGCCACACTATCGCGAACAGCAGCAATATTTTCTGCAGTACGAGCTGTACGAGCATGCACTGGTGTTTTCACATCTCCTACAGACCCGGTTTGCTCAAATTTTTGCACGATTTTTCCGATTGTACGCACATTTGGACGATTAAATTGACCGAAAAAATCACGAAGTGCACGATATGCATTTTGATTTGAACGCCCATTTTCATAATAAGCCTGAATAACTTTAACGCGTTGCTCGATTGTGTATCTTTCCATGGTTCAAATTGAGTAAGTCTGAAATTGAGAAATGTCAAATGAAATGCAGAAAAAAACTTGACGTTTAGGTGTGGTTCACATTCAACATCGGCCCTTGAAATTTAACCACCCTTTATTAGCGTTTTTAGCAGGTGTATCTTTAAAAAGCAGTGTTTTTAGAAACCTACTTACAGTCAGTATTAAAATAGTTTCCATTTTTTTAAACACGAACTACATAGGCTTTTTTTCTCTAGCACACTTGGTGCGAGATTTCGCAATCGTGCAATTAAAACGGGTGCGCAAGTTCCTATGCAAATTATATTGGTCGGTCTGCCAAAAAGTCTAGGGATTAATATGACCTGGTTGACTTTCTGCGAAAACATAACATATTGGACCCGAGAACCAGTTGCTGAGTCAAAGAATCGAGATTCTCTTTGGAACCTGCTATCCGGTTCTCGGTTTTTTGGACTTGAAACCGAGTACCCATTCCCTAACAAGACGGGTACCCGGTTCTAGAAAATCACAGTTTTCAACAGTCTTACAAGGGGTAAAACTCCGATTTTGACGATTTTTGGATATGTTGTACCAGTCTAAAAAGACCGAAAAATAAGTGACCCTCCGTATTTTTTTGATCTGCCCGATTTGAGTTGAAAGTGTATTTTGGAGGGAAGAATTTTGTTAAAAAAATCGATTTTTGGCCATTACTCGGCAACCAGTCGTTGGAGTTTTATGAAATAAAAATCAAACGCTTTCTTTTGGGAATACAATCAAATAGCAAAAAAAAAAATCTTTTATCGGATAGCGAAACCTATTTTCGACCATTTTCTTTGAGCCCACTCTTCCCTATAAATTCCAGCTACAAAACGAATTCCATATTTTGAAAAATTTACCTGTTCTTGCATTTGACGGACAAAAAATATTGAAATCAATAACTGTATAAGTGTCACAAGTATTTACAACGGGATGGGAAAAACAGGAAGATTGACACTGGAGCCACCGAATCAATACTCAATCGAAAGCTACCTGTCAACGAATCTATTAAACCCAATAACTGTTACATTTTGAAAACAGCTACTGGTGAAATTACAGGAATTTACGGTGTAAATTCAAATGCTGTGTGTCAACTACCGCCACCTGTTTCTTGGAGCAGACATGATGGACGACTGTATTTTAGTACTCGACTTTCTGAGAAAACATAACATATTGGACTGCAAGGCGGGAACAATGAAAATAGGCGATGTAGAGCTCTCCATTGCAAATGACTATGGGTGTAAGTCTAATCATTGTACACAGGATACTTCCGTCCCATCCTGTATGGAAGCAGTGATATTGGGACGACTCGACGGAAATCTTGTGCAGCAGAATATTGTTCTGATAGAATCCAACAGACAATTCAAAATATTGGTAGCCAAATACTTGGTGAAGTTGGTCAACACAAGTCATGAATGTGTCAAAACAAACAGTCGAACTAAAGAATTCTGGGAACCGGTCAAGGTATAACACTTATCTAGCAATTGAGCCAGAAGACTGGAGAACCTACTATTCGACAAGATTAGACGGAGATGAAAGTTGGCCGAGACTTATTGAATACAAGTCTTCTAGACAGTGATGAACGAGAAGCTACCGAAAAGGTTATTCTAGAGTTCGAAGATACTTTTTGTGCCAGCGAGCTGAACATGGGTAGGACAAGACATTGGCGATGCCCGGCCCCTAGATGACTGCCGTTGGCGAAGCAAAATGAAGTTCACCAGTTGATCAAAAACATCAAGAATAGAAACGTTATTAAAGAATCAAAAAAGACTCTTAGTAAAGACAAAGGATGACAGCACCAGATTTTGCGTAGACAGGACAGTCCTCCATTACTCTAGACAAGTGGTTTAGTACACTCGACCTTAAGAGTAGATACTGACAAATAGAAATTCATAATGCCGATAAGAAAAAGACGGCATTCTCAGCCTTTCTGTCTCTGCAACGCCCTAGCCAAATTCCTTGATGGAATACGTCCTAAAGGGGTTGCATTGGAGATCATACCTCGTACATTTGAACTACATAATCATCTTGGAGCGGAATTTCGACGAGCATCTTAAGAATTTAGAACAAATGCTCCAGCATTTTGGATTTTCTGGGATTAGCAACATATTATCGCCGCTGTGTAAAAGGATTTGCCGATATCACAAAGGATCTGTATGAACTGACCGAAAAAGGAAAGTCGTATAACTAAACCAAAAAATTAAATGTGAAAGAAACAAAGCGTAAGCAGGAAGCGAACGCAACAGAGGGCATAACACTGTGCAAACAGAAAGTGTGGGACATCGCACAATCGGTTAAATTGATTCCCTCGCTTTTACATTGTGCTTCTTTCGCCGTTCTTCAAAAGAATATTTATACACTTCATTTTAATGTATGGGCGTCAGCTAGGCAAATCTTTCGAACATAACACCATTTGCAAGTTAACTATTGACGGGAACACATCAGGAAATGCACAGAAAGAACCGTGCTGCCGTAGTAGGCCTTTGTACATTTTAAATTTTTAAAAGCTTTTATTTAGCTCGCTATCTTGTTTGTTTGTCTGTTTGTCAGATCAAATCTTGCAACCCAATTTTGACCCACTTCCACTTGTCCGATTGACTTGAAATTTTGCACACTTATATAAGTCCGATGACAATACAATATTTTCACTACTTCGTCCTTATAAGGATAACGGAAGTTCCTGTAAGGATAACGTGATTATCCTTTTCTCCAAATTTTCCGGAAAAAAATCTATCCTGGGGGTTTTTGGCGTCGCTGAATCCGAATCTGTCATTAAAAAGTCAGTAAGGATAACGGAAGGTCCTGTAAGGATAACGTGATTATCCTTTTCTCCAAATTTTCCGGAAAAAAAATCTATCCTGGGGGTTTTTGGGGTCGCTGAATCCGAATCTGTCATTAAAAAGTCTGTAAGTATAACGGAAGGTCCTGTAAGGATAACGTGATTATCCTTTTCTCCAAATTTTCCGGAAAAAAATCTATTCTGGGGGTTTTTGGGGTCGCTGAATCCGAATCTGTCATTAAAAAGTCTGTAAGTATAACGGAAGGTCCTGTAAGGATAACGTGATTATCCTTTTCTCCAAATTTTCCGGAAAAAAATCTATTCTGGGGTTTTTGGGGTCGCTGAATCCGAATCTGTCATCAAAAACTCTGTAAGGATAACGGAAGGTCCTGTAAGGATAACGTGATTATCCTTTTCTCCAAATTTTCCGGAAAAAAATCTATCCTGGGGGTTTTTGGGGTCGCTGAATCCGAATCTGTCATTAAAAAGTCTGTAAGGATAACGGAAGGTCCTGTAAGGATAACGTGATTATCCTTTTCTCCAAATTTTCCGGAAAAAAAATCTATTCTGGGGTTTTTGGGATCGCTGAATCCGAATCTGTCATTAAAAAGTCTGTAAGGATAACGGAATGTCCTGTAAGGATAACGTGATTATCCTTTTTCTCAATTGTTCCGGGAAAAAATATATTCTGCGGGTTTTGGGGTTCGCTGAATACGATTCTCAAGTTAAAAAGCCTGTAAGGACATCTCAAATGTAAAGCTATATATTCGAAGACTAAAAAGAACAAAATAAAAAAAAATAAAAAAAAATTTTTTAAAAAAAGCTTTTATTAAAAAAAATGCACTAAAAAGAAAAAAATAATTTTCTGGACGCTGTGTATCACAAATATAAAAGCTTTTAAAAAGCGAGATAAAGCATAAAACAATAAAATAAACATTTATCTCGCTTTTTAAAAGCTTTTATATTTGTGATACACAGCGTCCAGAAAATTATTTTTTTCTTTTTAGTGCATTTTTTTTAATAAAAGCTTTTTTTAAAAAAATTTTTTTTATTTTTTTCTTTTAGATGTTGTCGCCCTGTAGGTCATACGCATAATGAGTCATCGTTCATTCCAAAATTTTCTCAACATGTCTTTCCATGCTAGTTTATGTTTGAGTTTCTTCAAAATTGGCCCGAGGTCTCAAGAGGCGCATTTCGCCGATCCCATCTAGGCTGATAAACTGGTGCAAATCCTCGCAGTTTAAGTAAGGTGTAAAAGCGGTCATTCACGCGACGATATGTTGAATAAACTAGCATTTTTATATAAATATACTTTTCAATACCCTGACACATAAAAATTTTGCTTTTTCTTTTATTTTTAGCTTGTAACTGCCATGGCTTCTCCGACAAATGTTTCTTTGACCGAGGTTTGTTCAATAAAACCGGGCATGGTGGACATTGCATTGACTGCAGAGAAAACCGCGACGGGCCAAACTGCGAACGATGTAAAGAAAACTTTTATATGAGAGAAGATGGTTATTGTATCAATTGCGCTTGCAATTCAGTCGGTAAGTATACTAAAGTAAACCAAAATAAATAAATAAACCAAATAAATTCAATTTATCAAAATCTTAGGATCTCGATCGCTTCAGTGTAATTCCGAAGGCAAATGTCAATGTAAACCTGGTGTCACAGGCGACAAATGCGATAGATGTCAGGCCAATCATTATCAGTTCAGCTCTCATGGTTGCCAGCCATGCGGATGCGATCCCAGAGGATCATTGGATAATACTCCGTCATGCGATCCAGTTACCGGTATATGTGCTTGCAAGGAAAATGTCGAAGGAAGACGGTGTAAGGAGTAAGTTCTTTTCAATGGTTATGAAATTTTGAATAAAACTTGGTTGGGTTTATTGATCAAAGCAGGGAAAGTTTTATTTTTAACCGACTTCCAAAAAGGAAAAGGTTCTCACGCATAAAAAATATTGAATGCGCTTACGAAATTGGCTTTTTTATGTGATTTTGGCTATTTTGGAATTCGGAATTGATTGAACTTAAATTTCTTATTTATCGTATTACAAAAAATTAATAACAAATAATATTTCCTCGTAGATGCAAACCAGGATTTTTCAGTCTTGATATCGAAAACAGATTTGGCTGCACGCCTTGCTTTTGCTATGGTCATACATCAGAATGTCAGACTGCAACAGGTATAACTTTAGTTAAATAAATATTAAAACAATTACAAAACATTTTTTCAAGGCTACTCAATCATTTCCATCACGTCCAGTTTCAATAAACACAAGGAGCGCTGGACTGCCACTAATAACTATAATCAACCGATTGAACTAAAATACAATCAATATAGTCAAAGTATTGGAGCAATAGTTCATGGCAATGAGTATCTATATTTCTCGGCTTCAGAAAGATTCTTAAAAGACCAAAGAGCATCTTATAACAGACTTTTGAAATTTAAACTACAACTAGTGGGTCAAATAGGTCCTAATCCATCTGCCGACGATGTTATTTTGGAAGGTGCCGGCGCTAGAATCTCATTGCCAATTTTTGCACAAGGAAATGATATTCCAGATATGCAAGTGCGCGAATACGCATTCAGATTGCATGAACATCCCGAATATTCGTGGCAGCCAAGTCAATCTGCGAGAGGTTTCATGTCAATATTAAGTAATCTTACTGCAATCAAAATTCGAGCAAGTTATGCTGCGCAAGGTGAAGCGATTTTAGATGATGTTGAATTGGAAACCGCACATCGAGGCGCGGCAGGACGGGCTGCTACTTGGATTGAACAATGCACTTGTCCAGATGGTTACTTGGGTCAGTTTTGTGAATCATGCGCTCCCGGCTTCAGGCATAGTCCAGCTAGAGGGGGTCCTTTTATGTCTTGCATCCCATGTGATTGTAATAAACATGCAGAAATTTGTGATTCCGAGAGCGGTCGTTGTATTTGCCAGCATAACACATCCGGTGACACGTGCGATCAATGCGCACGTGGTTATTATGGCAATGCATTGACTGGAACACCGTACGATTGCAAAAGATGTCCATGTCCAAATGACGGTCCTTGTCTACAAATGCCTGACAAATCCATAATTTGCCTAGAATGTCCCACTGGGTACTTTGGCGCTAGATGTGAACTCTGCTCAGACGGATACTATGGAGATCCCCATGGAATTCATGGAGATGTGAGACTTTGTGCTGCATGTGATTGCAATGGAAACGTGGATCCAAACGCAGTCGGAAACTGCAATCGTACAACAGGCGAATGTCTTAAGTGTATTTTTAATACGGCCGGCCCACATTGCGATCAGTGTCTGCCTGGACACTTTGGTGATCCATTAGGCTTGCCACATGGTCATTGCAAAGAGTGTACTTGTTATCCGCCGGGCACACAACAGACCGACTATGGCATATCTACATGTGACCAATTGACAGGTTTAATATGCGTTTTTTTCAACTAAAACTTTTTTCCACAATAATGAATTTATAGGCAATTGTAAATGTAAATCCAATGTCATCGGGCGCAATTGTAACGAATGTCAACCTGGATATTTTAATATTGTTTCCGGAAATGGATGTGAAAGCTGCTATTGTGATCCTATAGGAAGTTACAATATTACATGTGATCGCTTTACTGGTCAATGCTTTTGCAAACCAGGCGTAACTGGGTAAGTGTCTTAAAATTATTTGTTATCCTAAAAACACTGGTATAGTCCAGTTTTTGTTACAATGAGTGGTTCGATGTGTTACAAATTATATAGTGATAGAATGAACATTTGTTTTGTTTCAGCTTTGCCTTTATCAGTCGTGAAAGTTTTTCCTGTCCGAATTCGGATGGTGAATGTAAATACCTTTTGTAAGTTCCTATGATCCATCCACTAAATAAATAATTTCTGTAATAGAGAGCAGGAGGAATTGACCCTACTCTGTCTGACGAGGGCTTTCACGACTGATAAAACCAAAGCTAAAACAAAACAAATATTCATTCATTTGAAGCACAGTCGGAAACCATTCGAATTTCAATTGAAATGCAAAACAGTTAAAAGTAATCCTGAGTTTGAATTCATTTCAGATTACGATGTGATCAATGTGCGATTTATCAATACGGTTTCTCAGAGGAAGGTTGTAAACCTTGTGATTGTGACGAAAGCGGTTCGAAAGGATTCCAATGCGATCAATATGGGCAGTGTCCTTGCAATGAAAACGTAGAAGGACGTCGCTGTGACCGTTGCAAGGAAAATAAATATGATCGCCATCAAGGATGCCTTGATTGCCCGCATTGCTACAATTTGGTGCAAGAAGCTGCTGATGAACATCGAGAGAAATTGAAAACATTGAGCCAGGTTATAACTCTTACATGTACAACAACAAAAGTAAAAGTAATATGACTTATTATTACCAGACCCTGAAGGTTCATGCACTAAAAAGTGTTAAATATGCTCGTTCACTGCACTAAAAATCAATGAAATATGCACTTGAAATAGAATTTTTCAAAACAAGAAAAATATGAATATACATAATTTTTCGAATGCCTAATTTTTTCCGATAGTATAGGATTATAGGATTGCCTTATAATGGTTTTTTCTGCGTATTAATAACTATTTTTACACAGCAATTTTTAAATGCAGACGCCGCGACAAGTTTTAATGGTTTTTTGCTATTGTTTTTGGACAATAATTGCTTGACAATCCCTAAAATGAGTCAACGATGCAACAATTTTTCATGCAAGGGTCAGTGTGTTAAGTGCTCAGTGTGACACTAAGAGGATTCAAGATATTCAATTATTTTTAGAGCAATATTGCTTGCATCAGGTTGCCATTTGGGCACATAGGAGCAAGGTGTAGATAAAGGAGAATTACAGAATTACAGAATTACAGCAAAAAGCATACCAAATTGAGGCTTTTTGACTTTTAGAGCAGCAGTGACCAGGCTTTGGCTGCTTGTGTGACCAGGCTTTGGACGAAGTTTTCCATTTCGTGTTACTTGGGCTGTCCAAGATTTGTGACAAACTTTTTTTTTGTCATTTGAAAACTCCACCGAGTAATTCGAGCTATTGAATAATCAAATAATACATGAAAAGTTTTGCTTAGTTAAGTAAAAAAAAGTCTTTCGCTAAAAAAAAAATTAACTTATCTCTTCTTTTAAAACATTTTCTTTTCTTTGAAAACCCTTCCTCTATCGTTCCGCTTTGCAGCCAGTATCAAAAAATCTGTGCATAATTTAAAAAAAAATCTATGATGAAGCTCCGGTAACTTGTGTATAAATAAGTCGGTTAAAAAACAAATCTATATGGTGATAGTCCCCACACATTTTTATACCCGTATGGTGAAACCAAAGGGTATATTAACTTTGCCTTACCGTTTGTAACGCCAAGATCCCGTCATCACACACAAAAATGAATTACACCAGTGTGTTTAGAATGATAAAAAAAATTGAATTTTCCATGTCCGTCCGTCTGTCTGTCCGTCTGTCTGTCTGTCTGTCCGTCTGTCTGTCTGTCTGTCTGTGGCGCGGATTGCGGGCGCATGGATTGAGCTAGAGACTTGAAATTTTGCGCAGATGCAAGGCTAAGTTCGTTAATGGGCAAAAATGGACCATTAGGGGGGGTACCCCCCACAGGAACGAAAATGTTTTTCGCGAATATCTCAAAAACTGTGCATCCTATCAAAAAAGTGCAAGAACAAAAGTTATTTAGAATATGATTCTACATAAAACTCCCACACATCAAAATCCGATTGGAACAAGTTTTAAAAAAATCTTATTGAAAAATTTGAATTCAAATGAAATTTTGATACGCCGCGCCGTTCAATTAAATCACCATACGGGTTTTCAATAATTGCCAGATTGGCAATTATAGCTTTTGTTATGTTTTTACACTTCCTTTAAATATTCCTCTGAGGTGGTGCCTTTGAAGATTGTGAGTTTTTCTCGGAGAACGAATTATATTTGTATATGTTATCTTACATAACCAAAATTTCAAAATTTGCTCCATTATTATTGTAATAAATGTTGGACAGTGACATATCTATCTTGCCGACGATTAGAAACATGATGAGCAAACTAGCATAGAAATACTCTAAAATTCATAGAGAAATGTTTTTCCCGAAGTGTACAATCGGTCCAAGGTAAAAGCCATTCCCTAAGATTTAAAACTTCTAGTGCGACTAAACGTTTCATTTTTATTGAATTTGGAATGGTTATTTTGTTCAAATCTATCTATTCTTAAATATTTTAAGCAACGAGGCAAAAATTTAATTACACAAGAAGTTAAGGTTTGTCCTTACGCATATCAAAGCAAGATCACACTTAATGCAAATCTAAAGCAAGACTATAAAAATTACGAACGAAAGTTTTTCGATTGCACGTGATTCAACTCTATTTGATTAAGATAATGAAATTTCCTAACTAAGTCGCATCACTTTTACTATCATAGGAAGTATAATCTGTATTATTTTCTTCAAAGTATATATTTTTTTAGACTTTAGATGGAATTGCCAGGTCGCCAGTTGCAAATGACGAGGAATTCGAAGCAAAATTGAAAACCGTACAAGAAAAAATAAATATATTATTAGACGATGCCAAGTCTGGAGCAGGAGGTGGTCAGGATGGAACATTAGTTGAACGACTACATGAGCTTCATAAACGTTTAGATACAATTAAGGAATTGTTGGATAGTTCCGACAACTTACAAACTTTAGCTGATCAAGAAATTAACAAAGCTGGGAAGAACGTATCAATTGCGGAGAACATAATTCAAGATGCACGAAATGAGCTAACTGTAAATATTCATTTCTTAAGACTTCATGATTTCTTATATCATAGCATTTCAGATTGCATTAGATCTACTTAAAACTGATGGGGCAGACGCTTTGGCGAAAGCCCGAGATAAATCCGATCAGTTTGGATCTCAGTCAGTACAAATTAGTGAAATATCGCGCGAAGCAAGAACGTTGGCAGATAAACTGGAAAAGGAAGCCGATAGCGATCTCAAGAATGCGACAAAAGCCTCCGAAGAAGCATTTAACGCATACGAATTAGCAAGAAATACAATTAATTTACAGAAAAATATTAGGTAAAAATAATTTATATTACAAGCAATGCTCGATTTATGTAAATGCACAAGAAAAACTATTTGTTAAATTTCATTATTTTTTTAAATTTAATTTAAAAAACATGCTCTCCCAGCATTCCTAGCATTTTATTTGGGACATTCGATTAATGCAATTTTGCGATTTGTGCAATTTCATGAATCGAACTTTGGTTATGTTATAAAGGTGCATATTTAATTACTTGTAACACTTAGTGATGAACTCCGTTCTGAAGTCCGATTGGAACTTGCACAGTCTAAAATGAAATTAGCAACGACATCCAAATTAACGGAAGATGCACTCCGAAAAGCTAATGAAACATATGATGCGGCTTTAACTTTATTCACTGCTGTAAACGAATTAACAACTCCAGAAATTGATATCGCGAAATTGAAAAGTGACGCTGCTGCAGCTCACGATCAGGTAAGCAGTTATTCTAATAGAATGGTTTCCAAAAATCTTTCTTCCTCGATTCACTTTTTCAAAATCTAGAGGTTTTAAAGGATCGGCTACTTTCTTTTGAGAGTGTAGTATCTGAAAATAAAGAAGTCGAAAGTTTTCATGATCACAATACTTTTTTATACTACGTGCTTCGTATAATAAAGTAAAAATGTGCCTCAGACGAAATTTCCTAAAATACCTCGCAAAATTCTTTATGAAAAACCTGTGACGGGCAAAACATTCATCGTTCAAACAAATATATGGCTTCAATTTTGTTGAGAAATCATTGAAATTGAGGTTTTAGTTTTTAATAACCTACGTTCCTTAGGTTCGATTACTTTTGTAGAACACTCGATACTTTTTAGAACATCATAAAAAAAGTTCGTACCATACCTTCCGATCCCCAAAAAATATATGGCGTGGTAAAATCGAAAAACTTGGATAAACAAATAATTGTCAAACCACAAGATCCTCAAATTGAAAATCATTTTGTTCAGTATAAAAATGTTTCTTGGTTTAAAAAAAATATTAAGGGTATTCATGTAACTAGATAAAAATTCCCATTGCGAATTTGCGTGTATCATGGACGCACTCTTCAAATAATTTGTGTAAATCGATCAGTTGCTGCCTACCCTCAGCAGCCACAAAATTAGAAGTTGGGTCCCCTGAAAAAATATCCATGTTTAGAAATTCAATTTACGATGTGGGAACGCAAGTTACTTTGTTTACGAGGTATTTCTGGGATTCCATGAATCCCCCTATTATAATTTTTCGTGTTGCGTATCATCCCAACTAACAAACTCTCCAGACCAAAACTCTTACGAATTTTGAAATCTTCTCATTAAACTTTCTCAACACACTGGATACTCTCATAACATAGTTCTTGTAATTACACTCTAATTTTTTCTGATAGCGTTCTTTTTATAAGAGTATGACGCTACTAGAGCTACTGAATCTTTTACGCTTATAGCAAGGCGATTTTTGAACTCTTGTAGCGAGCATTTAAAAACTTATGTTCTCATTGTATATTTTTTATAAAGTTTTAACACTTAAAGAGTTTAAATCTTAAATAAAAATGTTATGAGCTTTATGAGCTTTAATAATAAGAGTTTAAATCTTAAATAAAAATGGTATGATTCTCATAAAAACGCGCTTGTAAAAGTTTAAGTATAAACATACTTGTTAAAATGCTCATATGAGACATAAAAGAGTTAAACTCGCATAACGCGAGCTTATGTTCTTATTAGTAGAGTTTTATTCTTAAAATAAATCTTCGTCAACAGGCGCCATATTTTCCCTTGATATTTTTTAACAGTAAAACTTTGAAATTTCAAAAACAGCTTATATACGTAAATTAGCACCTAAAAACACTGCAAAAAGCTATTTTCTTTAAAAAAAAACGCATTAACACAATTGAAACAGTTTGATCAATTATATTAAAAATTTAATTTTTCCATATTATATTTCCGATTTATAATATATCTCATTTTTTCGATTTTTTCGAGGGGTTCCGCCTTTTTTCGAAGTAAAATATGTTATATTATCAGTAAAACTGCATTACCCATATAATTTTTGTCTATATATCCGAAAAAATAGAATTTAAAATCTATGTCATATGAAATTCTAATACAATATTGTCTACGCAAACGTAGACATGACTCGGATCCGAAAATAAATAAACACTTCAAAAATAACTTTTACTCTTTAAAAAATTACTTTAACTCTTCAAAAATAAAACCGGCTAGATATTTTTATATACTCTTCTCTTTTTAGCAAAGCATAAAGTACTTGTTATGAAAGTTTTATGAGAATATCAATAAACTCTCATTAGAATTCAAATAGTGTTCTTGTGAGACTTTCGTGACTCTTACAAAAAGAACTGATGTCTTGTTATAAGATAAAAAAAACTTCTCATAAGTGCGCCATTTAAGCCTCATGAGCCACTCATAAAACAGTTGTAGCATTCTACAAGGGTAAAATAGCCCAGTATGAATACTCTCAAAAGACTCTAATAGAGTCTTATGAGACGAAAATTGTTAATTGGGATATCATTCAGAAACTTCGAGTCCTGTTTTTTTTATTACCAAAAAAATGCACCGTTCCTCGGAAAATCAAATGACATTATTTTTAGCTTTTCGAAATCAAGATTACGTGATCTGGTCAAATCTAATTTCGTTGGCACTTAATTTTTATTCCAGGCAACCCAAACAAACAATAAAGTGGATATTTTGAGCACAAGTCACGATGAAACATTGGCAGATTTTGAGGAAAATGCAAACTTGGCTGATCTTCTCATAAAACGGTATTTTTTATTCAATCTTAATTAATCTTTCGTATGCCAATTAAACTTTTTAAAGGGCGCACGAACAAAAAAAAGATGCGATCGAATTGCTGGAAGCAGCCAAACAAGCCTACGAGGATGCTGTCAAAGCAGTAGCTCAGGGTGATGGAACGTTGAAGGAAGCTAATAATACATACCACACTTTAGCAGGTCTTTTAATTTGCATCAAAATATTGGTACAGTCTATTATTTAAACAATCTCTGAAAACAGATTTTCAACACAAAGTAAAAGAATCTTCAGAAAAAGCTCAGAAAGCCTTAGAAACTGTGTCGCATATCAAGAAGGAAATTGAAGATGCCGAAAAACTTGTAGTTGAAGCAGATAATGTAAGTTCGATTGGTAATTGCTAGGGCTGCCAAAAATATGCACTAAAAAAGGCGAAATATGCGCATATAATATGCACTAAAAACGGCAAAATATGCACTTAAATATGCACTTTAAAAACATTAAAAATCCGAAATATAGTATATTTCACTCAAAATAGTGAACGGAACTTGTTAAAATGTGGTTAATTCGACTTATGTGGAAAATAAAAAAATTGAAAAAATAATAGTCTGTAAAAAAGATTGACATTTTGACTGACAAAAAATTTTTTTACTTGTTTCTAAATTGCAACTGTTAAATTTTAAGATATTTCGAAAAGATGTTCAATACTTCATATTGTCTATGGTATAATCGGGGTTAAAACTTGTAGAAAAATCTCAGTTGTTGCTACCACAAAACTTTCTTCCACAAAATCTACGACCCTGCGCAATTTACGCTATCCCTATCGTTTTGTCAACCAAAGACGACCTCAAAATGTACAAAATTTGAAATAACTTGAGAACGGTAAAAGATATCAATTTACGGTAAAAGGTAAAAATGTAGAAAATTTCATTGCCTTTAATTCGTTTTTCAAAAGTTTTTTCGAAAAACTGTTAGTTTGCAAGTAATTTGCAAAAATATATTTTTTACATTTTAATAAAAATATTTCAATAACGGTAAAAGATAATGGATAACTGTAAAAGACAAAATTGTGCAGAATGCCATTCTCATTAATTCATCTCATATATACAGTAAGCTAAAAACCATTTTTTTTCGAGATAATGGAAAAAAATTAATTTTTTTGAAATAACGGTTTATCTCGATAACAGGTTGAGATATCGAGTTATAGCTAAAGACAAAAGTGTGGTAAATTTTATTTTCTCCAAAAAACGCGTAGTTTGGGAGTAAATCGAGAAAAACGAAATTGCGATTTTTGAAAAACCGCCATTTTGGATACTTCCGGTTAACGGATTTCCACCAAAAGTTGATAGGATCGTCCCATTCCAGGACCCAACGCTAGCTCTATTAGTTTTTGAGAATTCTTGTACACAGACTGACAGACAGACTGACAGACAAAAAGACATTTTTTTAATATGACTCCAATCGACTCAGGAGTGATCGGGAAATGTTTTTGAGGCAAAATTAAGAGGTCGAAATATACAATACTTTAATACAATACTTTGTTATACTTCGTAGAAGAAAGTAAAAACACATATTTATTTATTTTTAATATTTATTCTAGCTGAAACAGTCGAATTATAATTTGAATTGTACAAAAAAAATTTGGTTGTTCATGAAAGTTGTAAAATATGCAACTAAATATGCCTTATATGCATTTATATGCATTTATATGCAAATATGCACTAACGTGTCAAATATGCGAAATATGCAACAACAAGTGACCTTCATTCGCTTCTAAACTTATTGATTCGGATGAATAAAAAACTCCCGGAGCCGAAATCATAACGAGAAGAAATATGCAAATGCATATTTTTGGCAGCCCTAGTAATTGCTAATGTAATTTCGCATCTAATGTACCGTTTTTTAGGCTTTATCTGGGGCTAAAGCAAATGCTAAGCTAGCGCGAGGAAATGCACAAGAAGCTCAGGAAAAATATGCTGAGCAAGCATCTAAGGTACGTCTGACTATTTCGTTTTTTTTTTTTGTAAAACTTTTTCAAAATTAATATAATTTAACAATATTATTGAAAAAAAACTAGGATGCAGAAATTATCCGAAAGAAAGCAAATGATACAAAAGTAAATGCACGTAAACTTCAGGGAGAAGCGGATCAGCTTAATAATCGTGTGGTTGTCACAGAAAATAGTATTGAAAAACTGGAACTTGCGTCCAGCGAAGATGAAGCTCTGATTGAGGATGCAAGAAACAAGGTTTACCACTAATAAATTTTGGAGTAAAACGTGTTATTATGATATTTTTAGGTAAGTGAAGCTAAAACTGATTCTTTAGATGCACAGAATCAAGTTCAAAAAGCAATGGATGAGGTCAACTCAATTATGGATGAACTACAAAGCCTTCGTGAAATAAGCACGAGTGAACTAGACGATTTAGGTAATTCAACATACTACTTGAATCCTATAATATAATACGAGGAATGTTTGTCTGTCTGTCTGTCTGTCTGTCTGTCTGCACAAACGATCTCGAAAACCCGCCTAACGATTTTCACGAAACTTGGTGGTTAGGGATTTTCGGGGACAAGAAATCGATCTAGATAGGTCTCACCTCTGAGAAAATTCCCCTCGATACCCCTCGCCTGTTATCTTCGAATTGGGTGGTCCGATTTTAATGAAACTTTACAGTATTACTGAGGGGGCTGAGGGCTTTCGATTTTTCCACTACAAACCTGACTTTTCCGTCCCCTCGATACCCCTCCCCTGGTATCTTCGAATTGGGTGGTCCGATCTTAATGAAACTGTACAGTATTACTAAGGGGCCTAGGGGCTTTCGATTTTTCCACTACAAACCTGTCTTTTCCCTCCCCTCGATACCCCTCGCCTGGTATCTTCGAATTGGGTGGTCCGATCTTAATGAAACTTTACAGTATTACTAAGGGGGCTAGGGGCTTTCGATTTTCCCACTACAAACCTGACTTTTCCACAACAAACCTGATGTTTTTATATAAAAAAAATCAACATTATACCCAATTATATTCGTCATATGAAATTTAATTATGTAAGAAAGGTATCGTCTCACCGTGTGTTTTTTTCTAACATATTGCGTGTTTTTTTCTAACAGAGGTGAGACCTATCTAGATCGATAGGTCTCACCTCTCCAAAATTTCAGCAAAAGGACGACTTTGAGGTGGCCGAGCATGGCTCGGTTTTCCTGGTACTCCTAAATATAATACGAGGAATGTCTGTCTGTCTGCACAACGATCTCGGAAACCTGCCTAACGATTTTCACGACTCTTGGGGGCTAAGGATTTTCGGGGACAAGGAATCGATCTAGATAGGTATCACCTCTGAGAAAATTCCCCTCGATACCCCTCGCCTGGTATCTTCGAATTGGGTGGTCCCATCTTAATGAAACTTTACAGTATTACTAAGGGGGCCAGGGGCTTTCAACTTTTTCACTACAAACCTGACTTTTCCCTACCCTCGATACCCCTCGCCTGGTGTCTTCGAATTGGGTCGTCCAATCTTAATGAAATTTTACAGTATTACTAAGGGGGCTAAGGGCTTTCGATTTTTCCACTACAAACCTGACTTTTCCCTCCCCTCGATACCCCTCACCTGGTATCTTCGAAATGGATGGTCCGATCTTAATGAAACTTTACAGTATTACTAAGGAGGCTCTGATTCGTTTATTGAATTCGACTGTATTACTACTTCATTAATCGAACTCTACTATATTTATACTTCATTACAAGGCTAAGGGTTTTTGATTTTTCCAATACAAACCTGACTTTTCCATCCCCTCGATACCCCTCGCTTGGTGTCTTTGAATTACGTGAAGGTATCTTAATGAAAATTCGCAATATTGCTAAGGAGTAAGGTTTTTCGATATGCATTCTAAAAAAATCACTTTTTAGATATCTATCGGTAGCGATAAATAGTAATTACAAAACAATCAAGTTCCCTCAACCTCATTATACGAATCATGTTGCTCCGAGATATCAGGATGAAATTTATTCCAGGTGTAGTGGACATGTTACATTTAAGTATGAAATTCGATGTCGTTCATATGGCCACCGCGAGCATTGCACTGATTGATTCTTTGGAGCCAATTTTCCACCACTCTTCCACACATATCGGCCGGAACGTTGGCAATTTCGCGTTCGATATTATTCCTGAGCTCCTCTAACGTTGTTGGCTTGTTGGCATAACCTAACGACTTAACAAAACCCCATAAAAAGAAATCCAACGGCGTTAAATCGCATGAGCGAGGTGGCCATTCGACCGGACCATTTCCCGAGATTACACGATTGCGACCACCAACTCAGAATTTCGGTATTAAGTTTTAATAATTTCCAAACGTTGCTCGTTCGTGAACTTCACCATGATAAAAATGTAAACCTTGACTGGCGTTTTAGCATTGCTAGATCATAAAAAAAGTTTTAGGGTGCGTTTTTATTAAAATACAAAATTGTTATGTCCTTGTTGAAAGACCCTTTAGTAATAAGTATTTTAAAAAACAAAGAGGCATCGTTTAGAATGAGTTCCATCCTTATTATAAATATAGAGAATAAGATATCACTAGAAACTCAAACACTTCCTAACATTTATTTATTTTATTTTTTTTTTAGAAAAACGTCTTGATGCCGCAGAGCAAGAACTAAATCGGGCGAACCTACCTCAACGATTAGAAACCTTAACGGAGATTCGAAACGTGCAGAACAAATGGATTTCTGATTATGAGCTGGAAGTCAGCCAGTTAACTGCGGAAGTAAATAATATTCAAGCTATTGCAGATGCCTTGCCGCATGGTTGTTTTAAACGATCACGACTAGAACCATAAAGTTTTGATGAAATAGTGCCATAAATTCCTATTTTTCTTATGAAAATAATCTACAATTTTTCTATCTTTGGACTCGTTTCATTTAATATTGATGTAAGACATATTAACTTAAGAAACCAAAAGTCTCCAGCCAAAAGATCACTACCAATTAATTGTTCGTTACTTAAATACATTAAATTACTTCTGATTTTATATAACGTTTATTTTATAAGAAATTAGCTATTAGTTGTCTAGTGTATACTTTACAGTTCGACAAAATAAATAATTTTTAATAAATTTTTGCATATTTTCTGAATTCATTCTTAATACTTAATTTAGGGAAACGTGGTTTTATTTCTTTAACATGTATAAGAAAGGTATTAAAATCACTTGAAAAATCGAAATTCTATACCGGGACATATCGTCTCTTGATTTTTATCGTCCGATCTTAATGAAACTTTACAGTATTACTAAGGGGGCTAAGGGTTTTCGATTTTTCCACTACAAACCTGACTTTTCCACTACAAACCTGATGTTTTTATATAAAAAAAATCAACATTATACCCAAGTATATTCATCATATGAAGTTTAATTATGTAAGAAAGGTATCGTGTTTTTCTAACATATTGCGTGTGTTTTTCTAACAGAGGTGAGACCTATCTAGATCGATAGGTCTTACCTCTCCAAAAGTTCAGCAAAAGGACGACTTTGAGATGGCCGAGCATGGCTCGGTTTTCCTGGTACTGAGTAATTTAAATGTTTTTGGTTGCTGTTTTCCAAATTATAACCGAATTCAAGCAAGGTAGTTACATTTTTTGGCTAAAGTTCAGTTTAGCGATAATGACTACATATTTTCGCTCCGCAATCTCAGGCACCCCCTTACCACTGGCCCCCGCCGTCTTACCAAGTCCAGCCAGCTAATATGATTTTTTTTTCGGTGGGGAATAAATTGAATGGTGAGGGGTACACCCCCCCTATAGCATAATATTCGAACGGCAGAGTAATTTATCTTTCTGAGCAAAGGTATCACTCACCGCTATGTGTAGCTATGGTTTCTTGTCTAAATTCTCTAACTTACGTTAATTGCATGAAACTAATAAAAATGTCTTAATTACACAAGTTGCCAACAGTTCCAATAGGTCATTAATTTGGCAACCGTAGCGTTTTGCTTGCGTTTATATGCGTTTCTATCATTTTGCAGATTTTTAACAGGAAGAATCGCTTTCTTGTTTGAAGTAAATGGAAAAAACAACAAACTTAAAAAATCACAAAAATAAAAATGATAATCTTATTTCCTATCAACAAGTGTTTAATATTTTAATTAAAGGAAGGCGAGGCAAAATGATACATTTTAAATATATTAAATAATCGGCTTGCCTATCTGTCTATTCGCTTAAAACTCGAGAATTGCTGAACCGGTTTGGATGAAACCTTCAGGGTAACTGGCATCAAGAACCGAGTTTTAGACCTTGGGTTAACTCTTCCTCGCGACAATTCTCCAATTTACTGTGTTCTGGCTATATTTACCGATTGGATAAATAATTATTGATTTTTATAAATTGGTGTTTTGGATTTATTTACTTGATATTTTTACCGTTCGTTTAGCCTTTGACAGGTTTAGCTTTGAAACTTTAAAGCGATATCGACTTAATATTGTGCGAGGCCGAAGGCCGACAGAAAGGGTGGTCAAGTACAGAGCTCCTAATTTTACTAGAAAAAATTCTTTGTGTGTGTTAACAAATTTGAGACTCTGTTTTTAGAATTTCATCATCTGTCTGATTATATTTCTCTCTGTATACTCTAACGATTGCTCTAATGTTTCATTTTTATAGCATGTTTCATTTTTATAGCAATCTAAGCGAATAATTGTGGATTTGCTTCCCAACAAAAATCGTATTGGAATAGGATTTTACCTAATTTTTCTAGACAAATTCAATCGGACTACTTAACCCATTCTCCATCCAAATAAAGATTTTTATGATTTTATGAGTGTTAGGCTGCGTTCATAATTGCAGAAATCTATCGCAGTACTGCGCAAAAGTCAGCTGCGCGCAAACAGTCTGCGATGCAGCAGACTTTTGGACTGCTTTAGCTGCTGCAGTGCGTTCATAACCTGGTTGGCTGAGTAAAGAAACAAATAGAGAATCTGTCAGTTTTCTTTTTTGATAGTACACGAATATTTTCGTGTACAAATCACGAATATTTTCGTATTAAAATCACAATTCATTTTGTACTTCAATGGTGTTGTATTCACAAATTAAGTTTTTTAAAATGTTTTTAGCTCCTTTAGCATATTAATCTATCATCCGGAGGAGAATGGCTTTCAGTTCATTCAGCGCTTGGACCTTAGTCTGTTCAGCGGCGAGAAGAGATTTTTCCAGCTCTATTATCTCATTCAGTCTGTGGTCATCTTTTTTAGCTTCCTCTTCATGGCCGAATTATACACAGGTCTGCTGGTTACTTTTTGACAGCCACCATTTTGCTACGTCATCAGCAAGAAATATTCGGTGCATTCTTTGTAATGTTGATTGTGCGTACGGAGTTGTTTAGCTAGATGTTTTGAATATTTGAGAATTAGGGAAAATTCCCATTGAGTCGTATAAGAATTTCTTGCCGATGACGTCAGAGCCAAGAGAGACTGAGCTGTCAAGCAGACCTTAGTATTATTGGGCCATGCTTCCTCTTGCAGAAACGCCAGTACCTCATTTTTTGTCTTCCGTTTTTTCGGTGGATAGTTTTCATCATTGTCGATTGTTTCTTCGGTTGATGAAGTGGTAGGTTCTGAACAAGAATTTGTTGACGAATCAGATAAACTGCTCCCCAAATTATTCTTGGGTGGGACTCTGCAGTGAGTAGTGCCGTATTCTTCGGAATAAAACTCCCATATGGTTGAATTTCGTCCACTTGCACTATTCCTCTTTTTGATTCGGTTATACGTGACAAGCAAATTACCAAATTTCTTTTTGATATCGTCTTGCGAGAACGGAAAATCGGCCTTAATTTCTTTGATATTACGTAGAACCATTTTCCACAAAGCAGATTTCTTTCGCTCCCCGGAATCGAACATTCGCTCTAATTTAAGTCGTTCAACAATCAAAAGCTTTGAAGCTGATGATGTCCACTTTTTGTCATCCCGCAATTCATTAAAACTAAAAATTATAACGTAATATTTCACATTTTATTAATGTTATTTACGAGTACTTACATCTCGCTATCGCTGTCTGCCATTTTTTCACAAATGTCACTTTCTGCTGTTTTATCGTCAGCTAAATTTCTTTCCTGCGCTTGCTGCGCAGTTGCTGCCGAAAATTTTCTGCAGCCTGCTTTCATGAACGCACTGCATACTGCGCAGATATGATGATGAACGCGCTGCTTTAGAACTGCGTTAGATCTGCAATTATGAACGCAGCCTTAGTTACTTCTTGGTACTAACGACATCATCAATCTAAACTACTATCCAGATTCTAATGTTGGGTTGCCCCAAACCTTACAAATGTAGCTCATCCATGGTTTGCAATCCATGTAAAATCGCGGAAAAGAAAAACATGTTACGAAACCTTAATCCAGGTTGCACAGTCCAATTTTAGTATGTAATGTCATTAAGTAGAGAAGAAAAATACTAAATTTTGTTACCCCTCTTGCCTTTATTTTATGTTTTTCCCACCAACAATAAAGGAAGCAAATATCTTGCTAAATAAACATGAGAAAGTAATCAATCACATTTCAGTAATAAAACGATAAAATCCCTTATCACAGTAAATTTTAATACATGCACAGATATCAATATCTATAGAATTAAATGTGTATATAAAATAGTTAATTCCATGCAATTACAATGATAACACCATCAAATACATGTGGTAATTGAAGTTATCAATCAAAATTTTTAAAAGCAATCAATTTGATAAAGGCACTTACGATTACCTACTTTAATTGTTACAACTAAATGTCAGTATAACGAAATTCTTTCTTCCTAAACGAAGTATTTACGCAAAAATGTCTCACTAATTGTTAAATTTTTAATTTAAATATAAATGTTATAAAAAAATCAATAATGTGTAAAATTCAATGTTATTTAAAGCCATTGGTATTATTTTCATTATGAATGCAGCATAAGAAATTGTGGTTTTTATACAAATCGATTAACATTATATATAATTAGTTAACAATATAACATCACAAGTAAAAAAATTTAGTTGTTTGATCTCCAAACGTTAATGTTTAATTCAGAAAGTGTATTACCATAAAAATTATACAAATTCCATGAGAACTATACTTTTTCGAATTAAATTCTATTTATAAATCGTTATTATTAATTTTCGGTTTAATAGTCAAGTTTTCTCTGATTTTTTATACCATTTTACTCACAGTTGCGTTTGTGCGTGTACTTTAAACAAGTTTTAAAGAACATTACAATGGATTTAGTGATTCGTCGCCAATCAGAACAATTTGAAAATAAATTTAATCATCAAAATACAGATATATTTTACGACAGAGAATTGGAATGGGGATTTCTTAGGGTAAGGCAATAGCTTACAGTTTAAATAAACATTTTATATTAAATTTGGTTTTTAGAAGCAATGTATGAATTTAGAATTGGAAACATTCTACAAAACATACATGCAACGTCTGCAACGAAGCTACTTATCAATATTCATAGTATTTCAGGCTGTAATAGGGATTGTACATTGCGTTATATTAATGACTTCAGTAAATATCTGAGTATTCTGACTGAGAACAAGTTTTTAAACTCTATACTTTAACTTTGTTATCATATTTTCTATTCCACAATAGGATCGCAAGGCTATATATCCTGAAGTGATCGCTTATTTAGCAACAATTTTAGTAGTTTGGATATCATTATTTATAACATTTAGAGAAGATTTCATAAAACGTTATCAATGGATTGCATACGTGGCATCTTTTATAGCCATAATCGCTTTAGTGTTATCAGGTGGAATATTTTCTTTTACTATAGTTTACTTAACCAATAATTGTTTAAAATAATGATATATTTTTTTTAGATTTGATAGTGCCTTTGATTCATGCGACATTAACATTCCCAAAACCACCGCTTCGGCCAACTTATGGGAGTTATATTCTTTATGCTGTTTATATATTTGTGCCGTTAAGTGAAAACTGGCATGCTATTATCTTAGGACTCGCTGTAACGTCTTGTTATTTGATTGAATTCGCATTTGTAACATATAGACTGGATGAGCATCTTTTCATAAAAATGGCAACCGAAACATTTTTTTTGCTAATTGTCAACTTTTTTGGAATTTATTTTCGTCTTATGAAAGAGATTGCTATAAGAACAACATTCTTAGACCGAAGAGGTTGTGTTGAAGAAAATCTTATGCTGCGATATGCTCGTGATCAAGAAGTGTGTATAAAAAAATTTCAACTTTTATAGAAGTTTAGAGAACTAAAATTACATATTTCTCAGAAAAATTTGCTTTTAAGCATTTTACCAAGTCATATAGCTGAAGATCTTGAGAAAGATATTCGAAAAAAATTTGAAGAATTGAAGGAAGAATTAAAAAAACCACGACACAGGCATGGATCAAATCAGTAAGAATGCATTATTTTATCGGAGACTTTGTTTTGAGTGAATTTGAAATGATATTATGATTCTTCAAGCCTACCTTAGTGCAGGCGCGCACCGAGTTGGTCAGCATGCAAAATGGTGCCGAAGTAGTAATTTGAGTTTATCAACACCTTTAAACTAAATAGTATTTAGAATAGATTTAAGTAGAAATGAGCAAGTAGTAAATAAATAAGTCGAAATACGGATAATTACTTATTAATCGATACGAGCGATAGATAAATGCTGACAATTTGGAAAAATTGTAAAATATTATTTTTTTCGTTTTGAAACAAGTTTTAGAAATTCGATTATTTTCGTCTTGACCCATTTTCAACCCTATGTGAGAGAAGAAAATGGAATAAATGTTTCACTGTTCTTATGTTCTGCCTTTATTCTCTAAATAGCAAAGTTCATATAATTCAAATAATCTCCATTTCATCAGTTTCGAATTATGCAGCATCGCAGGAAAATTTAGTTCAAACATCTTTCGCTAGTTAACGCGTCACAACATTTTAACAGTTCTTTACTCCGACAAATTCGAACACGGGTCAAGACCAGCGTTGCCAACTACAGTCCTTATGAAGTCGCCAGATTATGACTCGAAAGTCGCCAGAAGTCGCTAAAAGTTTAGAACATTTTTTTTTGTTTTATATTTTTCGCTTTATTGTAAAAAAATTCTTTATGAAGATATATACGATTTTTTCAATATAACTTTTTTCAATAGTTTAAGAGGAAATAGAAGTTCTACAATTAAAAAATGGCGTCGTAAACCAAGAGAGTAAGTATTAAACATAATTGATTTGGTAAAAGAAGTAAAGTCCCATTTAAATAGCGAGTTAAATGTCCAAGAACACAAAAATGTATCTGTTCTATACGCGGATGTAGTTAATTACACTCTCATGACTACGCAATTGGATGTTAAACCACTTGTAGAAACACTTCATGAACTTTTTGTCAAGTTTGATCAAGCCTCTGAGGTATTTTTTAGACATCCCCACATTTAAAAAACTCATAAATGAATTTTTCATTAAAGGAATACAATGTTTTACGAATTAAATTCTTGGGTGACTGTTATTATTGTGTATCTGGAGTACCAGAACAAAATCCCTATCACGCCAAGAGCTGCGTTGACTTAGGGCTAAGAATGATAAGAGACATACGAGATGTAAGGTAAGGGAAACAAAAAATTTGTTCGATAAAAAAAACTCACCACAAATATTTTAAAAATATATTAATAAAAAGAAACCGGAGAAAATTAAATATTGATATGAGAATTGGTGTACATTCTGGTAACATACTTTCTGGAATAATTGGAGCTTGCAAATGGCAATATGACATTTGGTCGAAGGATGTTGACATTGCCAATAAATTGGAATCAACCGGAAAAGCTGGGTAAAAATATTTTGTCGTTTTAAAAACCAAAAGAATATTTAACATTTTATTTTCATGTAGGCGGGTGCATGTAACACGACAAACCCTTGATCTACTAAATGGTGCATATTTGTATGAAGAAGGAACTCAAGCCGCTAAAAATGATGCGGTATTAAAAAAATATGGCATTGAAACATTTCTCATCGTTCCGCATATTTACAATATAGATAATCGGGTAGGTAAAACTTTTTGTGGTTGCAATCAGAGATATCGAATTGTACGCATTCAATAAAAAAACGATCACCAAGTTAGAATTTTGCTACTGGTCCGCTTTTTCGCCGGTGAACTGAATTTACAGAAATTGGCTTTAATTGGATTTTGGTGTGTGAACAAGTTATGTAAAATCGCATTTTTAATTTACCTTTTGATAAAACCCGTATCTGTGCCATAAATCAAAATTTTATCTCAATCACGTTTTCAAAAAAAATCGTTGCGTTATACATTTCATTTTGAAATGCAATTCAAATTTTATTTCGTTACGTTTTTTCGTTTTGTACCGAAAGAAATTTCATTCCGTTATTTCATTTATAATTCTATTATTTCGTTATGAGGACAGACAAAATTTTTATTAAAAAAAATCCATTTGTGTGGGAGAAAAGGGAAGGAGTAGTTCGGTTGGATTTTGATGTATGGAATGATGTATCGTGCATACTATCAAAAAATTTGTGTTTAAAATACACGATTGCCCCTGGCAATTGTAGCTTTGCTTATGTTTTCCCCATAAATTTTTCATAAAAATGGAAAATTCCATGTCCGATTTCAGTGTTTTGTCACAACTGTATTTTGTCACTAAAAACAAATCTACAACTAGAGTAAGTTCGGGTATTGTGGTATAGGCGGGTAATGTGGTACCCCATCATTTCTCGGATATGAGATGCCGCATCGCAAGATCAAACATACAAAACTGTTTTTTGTGAAATTCTTCAACCATTGTTGGTGTTGACAAGTTCATGGTTTATCAGGTTATATCGGAATTTTCTGAAAAACGTTTTTGAGCACAATCAACATTTTATTGTCTCCACATTCAAATGAATCTCGAAAGCCAATTTTAAGTTGTTTTTTTTTTAACTGTGAATCAGTGAACGATTATTTAGACAACACATTTAATTTTGGAAAAGAAAATTTTTGGATTCAAGCGAATTAGACTAAGAAATCATTTTTTTGGCTTGTCATGGTGAGAACGGCTAATGTGGCATACTATTTTTTCCATACAAATATTTAATATTTGAATGGACGAAAAAGTATTCCACATTACCCGCCTTAAATATTTGTATGGAAGAAACAGTATACCACATTACCCGCCAATTTTTTCAAGCACTTTTTTTTCAGTTAGTGTACTTTTTTGATCATAATTTTGCTTTTATGTTTATGATTGGTAACATTGCTGTGGAATTTTGTAGGCAAGCCTCTGGAGGTGTCGTATGCGAAATTCTAACATGATTGCTTTTAAAACGAGTGATTTATTATGAAAACAAAAGAAGGTGTACCACAATACCCGAACTTACTCTAATTTTGTTTCGTCCTGGATCAGAGGCGAAAAATTAGAATTTGATGTTAAAAGTTTCTGTGCTAAAATATAATTAAGCTAACCAATTTTAAAAATTTCTCGAGATTAATTGAAACCGTATAGCGAAAATACGAAATAATTTTTTGCGGTTTATACGTTTTTCGCTATTGTAAAAGAATTAAATTTCTATAACGTTATAAAGTCATTATTAAGAAAAAGCCGAAAAAGTATTTCGTTATTGCGTTAAGTTACGATAATGTTTTCCATCCCTGCTAATACCTAACCACCTTTTCATCATGAAAGGTCTGATTTAGAATTGCCAACTTTAAAATAATTTTTAATTTTTTTAAGCTCATGTCCTTTTATTATGATTTTTAGTATTTATTTTCAGAAGAAACGGGTCGTCCATCCGTTGGAGTCCGGAGATTACTAGAGAATTCTCGAGTAAACCACTTTTATTTTTTCTAATAAATATCATTAATAAATAAAAGTTTTGTAGAAATCCAGAGCTACGGATTCCAGCGTCCACAAAAACTTTATGCAAAATACAATTGAACAATTTATTCAAATAAGGGCTCAGGTAAGTTTGGAGATGAGACATGAATTGGATAAAATGCCGATTGGAAAATTTCAGTTAGTATTTCTAATATAAATATCGATTTTTTTAGTGACTAATTCTTTTTTAGTTTAAGTAAAATTTGTTCCGGATCGCCAAAACTGCTGACTCAAGACGAACAAGACGAGCAAAATTTTCGTAGCAATGTTTCAACGATTTTACTACTTTTCAAAAATATTAGATGGGAGTTACTTTTTCTCGTTGAACCAGACATAATGCTCAAATATAGCAGCTTAATAGGTCTCGTAACTTTTTTTGGAATTCTTTGCATCCAAGCCATCAATAAATCGTTAGTATCAATCATTTTCATTATAATTCCAATTCAGGTACTTTCTTATATTAAATTTCGGCCCAGAAAACTGAATGCATTGAAAATTCTATTACACGGAAAACATATGAAAACAATCTCCCCGAAATCTTATACTCTAGTCCCATATTTGTGGGGAAAAATGGCATAGTGGCCAAATATGGGAATCATTTCTACAAAAAAAAAATTGCAACAGATGCCAAATTTTTCGGAGCACATTCCAAGAAAAAAAAATTATTGTGCTCTTTTTTCGGTAATGATTCCCGAAATTATGGCACAGACTCCAACATGTTATATAAGAGGATATTGCTGTACATGTAAGAATGATTACGACGAATAATAGACACATTCGTTTTAGGAAAAGCTCAATTCTTAAATGAAAAGCATGATTTCTATAAAACGTGGCAATATCTCTATTGATTATAATTTAACTCTCTCCTTTATATATGCGAGCAAGATACCCTCATTTTAAATATGGTTCGTTACTATAAATATAGCACCAAAACCTATTCGAATAGGACTGAATACTTTTTTTAAAGGATCCTGTCCAATCTAAGAGGACAGACGAAAATTCGAGTTATCGAATATAATGAGGAGTTCGAGTGGCTTGAAAATATTCGAGATATCGAGCAACTCGACTAATAAATTTAGCTTCAATAAACATATTCGTTGAAACCTATTTGCATAGGAATAAGTTCGCCAACACTTAGGATAAGTTTCCTATGCGGACTGTTTTCCGTACACAATTCACTTTCTGAATGGTAGCTGAAATCGAAACTTCATAGATATTACCTAAAAAAAACTCAGAAGTATCCAAAAACATTTTTTTCATTTATTTTTTTTTGTAAGAAGTTAATTTCAACTTTTCGTTTACTTAAATTGGCTTCATTGTCACCAACTTTTCAAAATTCTTGATCACTTTTGCCCTCTAGATAAGTTGACTAAGTCAGCAAACAAAAAAACCTGAAGAGAGAATAGGTGTACTAAATTTCAGGAAAAAATATTAAAAATAAATTTTTCTCTAGTGTTCCAAAATCCCAAGGTTAAGAAAACTAATTTGTTCCGAGATTTAGAGTTTTTAGAGAGTCAGATCTGAAATCAGTCTATTTTAAGAACGAAAACAAATTATCTAAATTTATTGATTAATAGACATAAATATCAGTAATTAAAATTTTTTTTTTTTATTTTAGACAAGAAAAAATATTTTGGATCATAAGTGCGGTTTCTGCAATAATCTTGATATCGTTTTTACCACTAACTTGGTTCAAAAAACTTTGGATCGTTCTGACGCCGGCACCTGATGATGATAACGACCCAATTAAAGGTCCAAAATCGAAAATAGCAAAGATATTATATAGGTTGTCACATAATATTATGCAAAGTATAATTAGTAGGACCACAATTTATTTAATAACTGTTCTTATCTTGACCGTATGTTCATTGCCGGTTCTGGTGAGATATTTGAAATATAAATAATACAAATACAATAATACTTGGCATATTTTTAGCTCCAGTGTCCAGAAGTGCAGGAAGTTTTGCTCACAGATGACTACATTCAAAGTAGTTCTAATTCAAGCGACTTGACGAATTATGAGCTATGTTTGAATCCTTGGGTATTTAATGAGTTTTTTTACAAGAAGTTTTTTAAACATTTTTAGTGTTTTAGGCGACCACTGAAAGTTTGGTTTTAACGCTCTGCATGAGTTTTCTCTTTGTGCGCATTCCATTTATATTCAAATTTCTTATCGGACTCGGAATCGTTTTAGCATATGGATGGGTAGTGTTTATGAAATTTCCATACATTTACGATCAAAGTCCTTCAACAAATTTCGCATTAGATCCAAAATCTGCACATATTTTCATTATTGCAATCACTTTTGGAATATTCCATATGGTCGATCGTCAAACTGAATACATTGCGAAGGTTGATTATAAGTAAGTTGCTTATTTTATCTATTTATAACTTGATGAGGTATCTAAGGAATGTGAATTGGTTATGTTATTGAAGATACTTTGACCTATATTTGATACCAAATTTAAAAAATTCCCAACAGTTAGTTTAAATATTTTACATTCGACAAATGGTTTTATACAGTATACTTGCGATATAGTGGACCCAAGGCTATTCACTATATCTTCTGCCACGTTTTTATTCACATATATTAATAAAGAACCGAAATGTCGTTCATGAACCGAATCGTTCACAAACTGAGGCGTTGATAAACCAAAATTCCACTATTAATGTTTGACGGATATTTTTCAGTTGGAAGAGACAACTTCAAAAAAAGCAAAAGGATGCTGAGTTTACAAATGAAACAATCAAGCTTTTAGTTCACAATATCCTACCTGCTCATGTAGGTATGAGATTGTTAAATTGCATAAATTATTTATTATACAAGTAATTCATATCTAATTCTAAAATTTTAGCTGACATATATATGAGTCGGAAAATGAAAGATGAACTTTACAATGAAAAGTATGATAATGTTGCAATAATGTTTGCAACAATTAAAAACTGTGACGTCGGAGACGAACAATTGAGCAGTGGCAACAAAACCGTCCTGAATATATTAAATAGCATTATATGTGATTTCGATGATATTGTGAGTTTTTTCCATTGTCTTTTGCAACCTTTAGCATTTACATATACTTCAGCTTATGTCACATACTGGTCCTCTGAAGATTGAAAAAATTAAAGTCGCTGGATGGACATATATGGCAGCCTGTGGCCTAGAGCCTGGCCGATGCGATTCAACCACATCTTTTACAGGGTGTAGAAATGCATCATCTCAACGGTCGTCGGCAATGTTGCCTTCTACTAGATGGAGTCGCCACAGCGATTGTAATATTGACCACTGCTTAAATATATACTGTTACATAAAAAACATATTTTAATAGTACACAACAGATCCAAAAGGTTGAGTTTGGACATTAACTATAATTCAGAAGCAGAAGAAATCAACGGCACAACAAGACCGAGTTCCAAACAGAATCATAATGTTGTGTATGTTCTAACTGAATTTGCACTGGAACTGATGCGTGCACTGCAGAGCTTTAACCGTGAAATTTTTCAAAAAGGAACTTTACGTGTTGGTTTGTTAAAAAATACGAAATACCTCATGTCAAAGATTTTTGTTACCAATGCCAAATGAAATAATTTATTATTTTTAATAATATTGGTATCAAACAAATATATTATCAGTAATAGCTAATCAAATTATATAACATTAAAATCTTGATTATAAATAGGCATTTCACATGGCGAAATTATGGCAGGTGTTGTTGGGTCTAGTAAACCGCTGTATGATGTATGGGGAAATGCGGTAAATATGGCCTCTAGAATGGATTCCACAGGAATTGAAGGAAAAATTCAGGTACTTTTGTTATAAGAGTAAATATCTGATGTGAACAGCATATAAATTTCTTTGAAAAAAACTACGTCCCGTTTGCAATTTCCACTCTAATCCAACACATATAAGGGCTATTCACTCTTGATCGTAGATAGTAAAATCGTAGATTGTAATGTAAATCTACGATGGAAAAGTACAACGAAGCGTGAGCAGCGCTTTACTAGAGGTTGTTGGTTTTGTCGCAAATTTTTGACGCTTTTATTTATTTTCTTTACCTAAATGGTTTAAAGCATTTTTTAACTCTTAATTTATACTAAATCATATAAATACTTCAATTTACTTACATTTTCAATGTCCATTTTAGAGTTGGCACCAAGTTAACATGTCACAAAACATGTCTTAACCTCACTTTATTAGAATTACGACAAAAACTACTATTTTACCATACCTTCGGGTGTGGTAGATTGTAGTTTTCGTCGTAAAAAAATGTATATGGAGAACTGTCAAAAAACTACGATTTTATTTACAATTTTACGATTCTACGAGTTTACAATCAACTACGATAAGGACTGAATACCCTTATAATATTAGTAAAAATATAATTTTTTGTACAAAATTTTAAATCTCTCGGTAACGGTCAAAGATATTGATTTACGGTCGCCGTTCTTTTGTTACCAATTATCATACATAATAGGAATGTGAATGTAAACTACACCGCATACGAACTATATTTCCTAATACTTCAAGTGACGAAATTTAGATTTTATGGCGTCCGCATAAGATTGCATTTTGAGCTAACCGACAAAAGTTAAATTCGATTCAACTTTTTACGACGACAAAGTTGGTCGGATTGATTGAATACGGAAGTATAGGGTGCTATGAGTTTAAAATCTCAAATGTCGCCGTAAATGTTTTGCGCTTTAGAATGTGGTGTAGGCAAGTTAGCTCAAATTGTATTGCAAGAGAATCTGCCGAACACTGTTGTCACAATATTCTTCCGAGTCGACAGAACAATTGTTCCGCTGTATCCATCTTCATAATTACAGTAGGTAGAGATTCGGTAATTCGAATCAATAGAAACCAGACCTAATTCGAACCACGGAGATTTTCGAATTACTGAATACTTTTTTATGGTGGACATTTTTTTTAATAAACAGTCTTAATGACAAAACAAATATACTTTCAAGTTAAAATTAAGTAACAATGTTCCTGCATCCAAAAAGTATATATACCTACGTGACAACTTTTAATTCTTTTCAAAGATACTTGAGATTTTGGCTTCAAAATTAATGCCTGTACAGTTACGGCGGTAATACCATCACGCAAATTTTGCTGGCAAAGGCCTTAGTCAGTGTATTCAAGCCATTTCCATGCTCGACCAGAAAAGTTTGTGTTACAGAGACCAATATATCGACCACAATTCGAATTACAAGATACCCAATAAAAAAAATGGTTGTTCGAATTATCGTAGTATTCGAATTTCCGAGTGTTCGAATTACTGAGTCTCTACTGTATATGATATTTGGTGCTACAGTTTGAAAAGTATAAATTTGCGACGAAAAAAGTTGCAACAAAGCGGGTATTGGAATAATACCAGTTGCAATAATGCGGGGACTACTGATTATTATTTCATACTTTTACAAGTTTTTTCAGAGCATTTAGTTTTTTTTTTGTAAATCGCACTTTTTATTTGTTTAAAAGTTAATTGTGTAAGAAATATGATTAATAAAAAACTATTTGAAACAATTTTTTTTCAGGTAACTGATGAAACTGCAAAGGTTTTAAAGTCTTTTGGAATAAATTGTCAGTACAGAGGCCTTACCTATGTTAAAGGAAAAAATCACATTCCAACTCATTTTGTTGAATTCGATGAACATTTTAATTTTATCCGGCATGAACCTATAACTCAAAACAGAATGCCCAATAATGGAAATGTCGTTACTACTAAACTGTAGATATATTTACTTTGAAAATAAAGTTCTTTCTTGTGATTCGAAAATTATAAATTTACTAAAGCATTTTTTTTTTGAAAATATATATTTATTCATCTTACCAAACAGGTCTAAATGTATTTTTAACAAACATAATAAAAATATTGCAATAAGTTTCGACATTACGCGGATCAATGACAATAGTCTAATAAATAATTGAATGGGAAAATTTAACTATCCCATATTTCCTCCTGTTGTTTGGCCGCAAGTAATTTTTGCTCTAAAAAGTGTTTAATGACAATTAACGCTTCGATTCCAATAAAGATTTTTTTTACCTTTTGCTTCTCTTAACACACGTTTTTCGTTTTCTCTTTCTTCTGTCGCTGTTTTTAATCGTACACCAAGCGCTCCAGTTACTAAACGTCTTGCTAAAGCAACGCAAGTTTTCGGCCTGGATTTGTATGGTTGGAGTGAAGCCGAACATTTTCGCGCTTTTGCCTTAGATTCGGATGATGCATCTGTCAGTGGTTTTAACAGAACAAACGGGTGTCCCATTGTAAGAGCTTCAGCCGCTGAAATATTAGAAAAAAATCTCTCAAAATTTTTTTTAAGCAACTTCTTTGAAAAAGCAAAAAAAATGGAAAAGATTCAGTCATGGTTTACGGGAAGACCCGTTAATGGTAAAATACGGCTCCGAATGATGAGACAAAGGTCAGGAAGTGTCGGTTTGTGCTCGCGGGTCTTAATCCGGAAGGAACACATTTGGTAGTAAGTTGTTCCAACGTTTTATCGTTCGCAAGATAAAAGAATTCCTAAATTTCATTATACTCTAATCGACTCATTTCCAATGAATCGAAGCGTACGTTTTTGAACATGGTCCAGCTACTGAAGAAGTGCGAGATGTTTAATATATCTCGCTTTAATGTTTAATGTTTAATCTCCCAAATGTGCGAGATGTTTAATATATCGGCTGGTGTAAAATATTTCTTAGAGCGTCAAAGGAATCCCAGGCACTCAAATACGTATTTTGTAATTTTGAAAACCCGGTATGTATTTTTAGCTTGTTAATTAATTGACCTTTTTCTAGACGCACGGCGAACGAACAAAATGTTAACGAAAATTCACAGCCTTTTTTTTGTAAAAAGTTTATGCCATACACTCGCTAAAAGTACATTGAGTTGTTTGACTTACAATTTTCGCTTTTATTAAAGTTTCCATAGCTGTGGCAAATACATAAATAAACATAACAAAAGCTATAATTGCCAATCTGGCAATCACTGGAGACCCGTATGGTGATATTCGTATCAAAATTCGAACAGTTGTACCAAAATTCCACTTTGAAGTCAAACTTTCCAAAAAGATTTTTTAAAATTTATTCCAATCGGATTTTGATGTATGGGAGTTTTATGTAGAATCATAGCTCAATCCGTGCGCCCGCAATCCGCGCCACAGACGGACGGACAGACGGACGGACGGACGGACATGCAAAAATTAAATATTTTTTCATTCTAAACACACTGGTGTAATTCATTTTTGTGTGTGATGACGGAATGTTGGCGTTACAAACGGTAAGGCAAAGTTAATATACCCTATGGTTTCACCATATAAAAACTGGAATTTCTTCATAGACCGAGTTTATCTCGCATGCCCATTCCAGTTTGGTAACACTTAATTAGTCCAGTGGCCAAATAAGTTACGGTATATGCCGGAGAGCATTCAAAAAACGATTTTTTTTTATAGATCCAGCCAGAGCTTAGGGGAAGACCCTTTAATGCCGAAGCACAGCTCGGGATGGTCGGAAGGACAAAAGGAGATGCCGATTTATGTTCTCCTTGAACTTCTGCGGGTTATAGTCCGGGGGGAACACATCAGATGGTAAATTGTTCCAAAGTCTTGTTGTTCGCAGAATGAAGGAACCCCTAAACTTTACTGTACGAAAGCGGGGAGGCTCAAGGAAGAAGTCGTGATTATCTGTCATTGTCTGTTAAATCAAAATAGAAATATTTGTCTCTGATTATAACCAATGTTTTTTAGCCATCGCGAGTTTTTGATTTTAAAAAGGTAGAAATTCTCCATGAAGTTACGAATACACAAAAGTTGAGGTTAGGTTTCATTTGGTATTCACTAAATGGGAGCAAAGAGATTATAAATCTACAAGAGGTATTGTGGAGAACAAAACGTCGATCGAAAATTTTTTATGATGATAGGTCGTTTCGGTCGCCATCGAAGGGTAAGAAACCTCAAAATGAGAGAGTCGAAATAAACAGAAAGTGCATATGTGTGTACGTTTTATGAATTTACGATGCTTTAGGCCGCGGTAGTTATTTGCAAAAGTTGTATTCTGTTCCATCTGATGGCTGCGTTCAGACGAGGTTGAAACTGGTTGACTTTACCAAGTTTCCACTCGATTTTACGGGCCAGACGGTATCGGGTGTATGCGGGGAATTCACCTGCTGGCTAGGTCGGGTGAACTTGGTTGAAAATACATACACATAGAGTTCAATGGTGGGGGTTCACAAAATTTTTCTTGCTACATGCACACATTGACGTAGCATGTGTAAATATACTGCAGTGCAAAAGTTGAAAAACACTACGTGAGAACGCAAACAGGTTTTTTCACCCAGAGTAACTTGGTTGACTTCAACCAGTTTCAACCTCGTCTGAACGCAGCCGATCACAGCAACTTGTCCCACCCTTTCTTCACCTCTCCCATTACTAGTGAGTGAATTGCTTACGGGATCTTCTGCCACTGACGAGGCACCACACAGACACACTTTTTTTGTATTTCTCTCAGCTTTCATCAATGAGAGAGTAAGTTTCAGAGCATATTAGGATCTGGGCACTGATATCAGAGCCCACAAAGAAAACTTTTGGGTCGCCTGATGCAATATCTTTATACCTTCATTATTTTTGATGGGAGTCATGTACTTGGTGTATTGCTCAAGACAAATTGCTCAAGAAATCACTAATTCCCCAAGTTGGTACTTCGAGAAAAACACGATAATAGTCTCTTAATTACTGGAATTTCTTCATAGAAATTCTCCAGAATAAACTCACAATATTTTTTTTTGTGATGCGCTTATTATAAGTCCAGGCGGAGCGATTAGGTTCTTTTGTATTTTTTTTTAATTTGCTCCCGCAATTCACTCTTGCTAATGTGCCATTTAAGAAAGGATGCCAAACGTGTCTAAGTGATGTTACTCCCATTAAGGACGTTAAAAAAAGCCTTTACGTATCTCTTTGTGTGTAAGAAAATTAAGTTTTTATGCTAGTTCCAGTCTATGATTTCAGCAACTGTTTTAGTCCAACTTTCAATATTCTTTTAAAATAAATTGTAATATTACCAATTTCAATATTTATTTACCTGCACGTGAACAGCTAAATATGGCTAAGGCATGAGTATCATCCACCCATTTTATATCGAAACCAGATTCTTTATAGGGGGAAAAAAGCATTATTAAATCCTGAGTTTTGAATTCAGCTGGAAAATTCGATACTTCCAAAACATGCGGGAATTCTTCCTCATTCAAAATAGATTGCTTCACGTAAAAAGCCTGGAAATGATAAAAACTCATATAGAATTAACTCATTATCAGTAATAAAAATTTCAAATACCTTGTAATCCGACATGGGAGCTTTTATTTTCACTTTTCCAACATTAGCGGTTAGTTCTTCCAGTACTTTGGGATCGATACAATCACCGTTATCATCGAAAATATGATCCCAATCATCATTTTCGATATCGACCTCTTTTTTCACAGGTGTTGAATGATTATTACTAGTTTCCGAAGCTAAGATATTATCAGGTATTTCTAGGACATTGGAGTTAAATGATTGTTTTATTATTCGTCTATTACTCCGATTAATTTCCTTAAAATTTAATGAAAAAACATTTTTAACAAAAATATTTTCTTAATGGATAAAGCTTTGAGAAATCAATCACTGTTATGATCAATAAAACAAAAATTTAATTGATTTTGCAAAAAAAAAAATGTTTTTTTATTTTGGTGCATTTGTTGAAAATGCGAAAGATTTTCGAATTTGTTTTGTGTTAATTTTGCCTTTATTAGTCGTAAACTTATTTCTGCTAACATACTATAGATCCAGTGCTCAATTACTCAGGTCTTCGTCTCTCCATTGAGCAGTGCACTAGACCTGTAGCAGATTAACAGAAACAATTTTATGGTTATTGCTCCGAAACTTTTTTCCTACTCTCTCATACAAATGTTTTTCATATATAAAAAAAATTAAAGGTTATGTCAATTTAAATGCCATATCCAGCGAAATTTCTCTTTAAGCAAATTTGTATATATAAAATGTTTCTGTCAACTATGCCTACCTTTGAAGCTTTTTGAAATTCTCGGAAGTCATCATCTAATGATTTTTTCTCCTTCGTATCGTATTCTAACTTGGGAAGTGATGATAGTATGCTCGATTCTTCGATATTTTTATCCTCAAAATTTGAATTTTCAATTGCCATGCGCTTATCACTTTGATCCAAAATCGATTTGCAGTTATTTGGTATCGTTATGCTATCGGTATTCGCTATTGCATCAACGTTTAATTTATTTTTAAAATTTTTATTATCACATGTGTTAATGGCTTCAGTTGAATTTTGTTTAGACATGGTTATTGTTTTGGCAGTATATGAACTCGAGTTTAGTACATCGACTAAATCTTTGTCAACAACACCAGGCAACAATTTCTTAGGTGAAGGAATTGCACTATTTTTGTCAATTTCCACAGCGTTATGCTGTGGTGATATTGGTTGACATCTACGAGCTCTAGGAACATATACTGCTCTATCGGGACGACGCTCACGTCTAGCTGGCCTGAAAGTAAAAAATATATATATTTAAAAATACATAGTTTCAATTTACTAAAAAAACAATAGTCATATTGGGTATTTGCACACATCGCACATGGTCCCGTAGACTGTAGTATCTCAAAAAATTGTGTTTTTGAGTAATTATTCCATTATGTAAAGGAAAATTGACTGAATCAAATGAAAAACAAATTTAAATGTAAACGTAGTCCTAAAATTTATTTATTTTTGGTTTTTCAAATTCCCATTTTTTAAAATTTAAATTGATTTTGTGGAAAACAAACCTAACTCTATCTTTTATTATTGCAAAAAAAAAATGAAGCAAATGATCTGTAAATTATTATCAAAAGAGTAATAAATTGAAATATTACTGTACAGACAACAGAAAAAAACAATTATTTATAACCAATTATTTTGAAATGAAAACTTTGAATGCGTTTTTCTTGAAATGGCAGATTTTGAGATACTACAGTCTACGGGACCATGTGCGACATAATGCACACATATAGTTCTTTTTGGTTAAAAAAAAGTTTCTTATATTGACAATTTAATTAAGGATATTGACATAATGGGAATCGTCAACGGCCGCCGTCATTTTCAGTCTAACAAAAAAAAACGTATGGGGGTACCCGTTATGGCTACCGTTATTTTTCTAAAAATTGATAGAAAACTACGGGTCCCATAAAACCTATTTACAAAAAATTTCAAGTCGCTAACTCAACGCGTTCTCCAGTTATTTAAGATACGTACAACGGACACACCGATAGACATATGCAATCATTTTTTCATCATTTTTCATACTGATCAGAAAGTCTCTATCTGCCCCAGTTGTCGATTTGGTCTCCGTCACGAATACAATACTTTCCCTCTATAGCAGAGGAAAGTAAAAATATGTATCTAAATATCACGGGAAAATATATTTCCTCTAATTTTCTGCAATTTTTCTTTCTGTTAGGTTCGATTAATCATAAATTTCACATATTTTCATGTCCTGCTAAAAAACAGCTTTTTCCATGACATTTCTAATTTCTAATATTCGAAAAAAATCTGTTTGTAGTTTCTTTTTAATGGAGACGAAATCTTACCGTGAAAAATTTTCTGTCTAAATATTTAGAATTGACGAGGGAATTCCACTGGCAAATAAATCATTTCCTACGATCTCCGTTCACCACATACAAATTTTTAAAAAACTTAAGTTTGAAAAAAATACGCAAAATTTTTGTTTTCATTGCATTGTTGATTGACCGTTCACTTGCACTTTTGGCCTCGGCGAAACCTCCTTCGTCCTAATTTTGGCCCAAGCCGAAGTTTGGCCGAGGTGTGATTTTTGGCCGAAGCCTATTAATTAGTCGGTGTCTACATCTAACTGTATAGTTTGTATAGTTACCTTTTCACTACGTTGGCAAGCTCGTTTGCTTCCTCCTTGGCATCTTCTTGCAAAATAGAATTATAACTACCAACTCTTTGGGAAGCTAATTCATGAGTATTGAACAAATTCGCTGAAAGTCCTGAAAGAAATAAAAGATTATAAAGATTTTTTTAACGACGAGCATAATCTTAATCATATTGATATTATAAAGGAAAGTCGGGTTTTTGTGACCGGATTTCTCAAAAACTACTTGAATGAAACTTTTTACTTATGTTCAGAGTATCAATACATCTTTATAGGCTATACGGTTTTTCAAATTTCCCCCTCCTTTCTACCTCCTCTCCTGATATATCTTGAACTGCTATATGGACAGGTCACCCAAATGTTCGCTCACAAATATCTACCCCACCCAGTGTTGCCATTTTCAGCGACTTGTCTCATTTCTACCGACTTTCTTGCCTTAAAAAGCACGTGTTGAGATTTGAGATTTTAGTGGTCTTTTGGGAACTTTTCGGAGATTTTCAGCGATTTTCAAGTTTCTTAAGAAAAAAAACTTTGTTGAAAATTTTACTAATAAATATCATACTTTTCACAATTTTTTACATTTATGTTACGCAAGAACATTTGATAAAAATGCAAAAAATTAATGAAAATTGAATTAAGACCTAACTACAGTGGATTTAGACATAAATAAATCTTTGATCTCAGATGTGAGTAAATTTTATGTAGATATTTTGACTTGAAGTCTATTTAGTTATTATTTTTCTAAGAAGAACTTAACAATTTTTTATTTTTGTGTTTTTTTAAGAAGACAAAGTTGTTTTTTTTTATTATTATATTTTATTATTGTTAAAAACAAAGAATAAAAGCGATTTGAAAACAAGATATTTGTTTAAATATGCATTAAAAAAAAGTCTCAAAACTAGCGATTTTTGTCTATAATTTCGGAGACTTTTGAGATTTTTTTTTCCTCATTTCAGCGATTTTGGGCTTGAGGTCTCCGGCAACACTGACCCCACCCCAAGTCAAATCCGAGGCGAAAAGCCGAGTAACTACCGGGGCCGTACCATCGATTTATTGAAAACTAAGTTTGATGAGAGAGTGATTTCAAGATTGGAACTTTGGGGAAAAATGTCCCTATCATTCACTAGCTACAGCCTAAAAGTTAAATACTTTTAGACTAGGGAGCACGAAGCAGAGAGAACATTTTCTAATCATTTTCGTCGTATCTATTCAATGAGATGGAGGAATCGAATGGATAATTTTTTCCCTGTTACATCGGATCCTCTTGCTTCATCTCACAGTGGAAAAATTTTCTCTAAAAATTTGTTCTAAGAGTTTATTCTCTAGATTATTTGTTCTCTGCTTTTACGTAGTTAAAAATTTGAAAGAGGCCTCTGAATATCAAAAAGGACTTCTTCAGATAAATGCAAAAATAGAGAAACAGTCAATAGAAAAACAATAATACATCTATAAATATATAGTGTTTAAACACAAAATGTTTCTCTAAAGCACACGTCGTGCCTTTTAGTGTTAAATGAAGAATTAGAGACATTAAAATTCTCCACATTTTTCCTTTTACCATAAATCGATATCTGTTACCGTGATCGCGATGTTTCATATTTTGCATAATAAAAAAAATATGAAAATTTTGTTCAACACGTTATAGTGTAAATTGCTCAAGAACGTAGATTTTGTACATCAATTTTTTCTCTAAATTTTTTAAAGAATTTTGAATGTTATTTCTTTACAGTCATTTTTCTTCTCGTTGTAAATGTTGGCCTTTGGGGCTAAGTAAATCACAAATAAATTTTTAATGTGTTAACTCTCGTATTATGTCATTTACTGATGATTCAGTTTATTTGTCTTAAAACACCATGCCTAAATATTTGACAGATGAAAATTTATGTTAATTATCCGAAAATTAAATCATCTATATATTTTTTTACAGAAATTTCATTGTTTTTACAAGCTGTGAATATTTTAAACTTATTATTTTGAAATGCTAATTACTATTCAAACACGTACATATTGAGGTAACCTCAAATTATATCAGATATGTTTCGAAAACTATTTTATCGTTTAACGTCAGCAAATTACAATAAAACTGAAATTTAATACTGTAGCAAATCACACTTGTATTATTGTATATATTTTATTTTAGCACTGTAAAATATATTTCATAAGAATTCATTTTTAATTCAACATTAGAACAACTTTTAGATCCGTAACTATTAAACATTAAAATTTTGCGTCACTTTCAATTAGTTCGACGATGTAGAAACTAAAATGTATTATGAATTTGTTTAAAACAAGAACATGCAGTAAATATATCAGCATATATGATTAAAAACAGAACACTGTCAACGATAACTGAACTGCGCCGAACAAACGACATTCGTCGAATAACTCAAGAAGCATAACCAAGCAAATTACTTTCGAAGATAATATAGCAAAAAATGATCTTTCATAATAAGCGAACAGGTAAAAGTGAAAGTAGACTCCAAAGACTACATAACAGCGTCTACCGGGCAATCAATTTTAAGGCCACACAGAGTTATAAAAATAACGAAACTCAAAAACAAAACAAAGCCATAGAAACTTATATTAAATAATACTGTAAACGGTTTTTTGAGAATTATCAAAGATTTTAAATTCTTAAATCTTTGATTTGTATTTAACCACCATTTACTTGGGACAAAACGTAACCAACCAAAGATTATAAAATTGGACAATAATATATGCAACACAGCAAAACAAACCGGAAGAATAGTAAGAATAGTTGTCTTCGGTGTTTGAACTCTTTTTAGCAGCCTATACTTTCAAGTTGATTTTTTTCATACTTGCATAACTTGAAAGCACAAGCATACGCTAAAGTTTTTAGGATTTAAATACGTTTGTAGCCCAACAGAAAATAAATTCAATTAAATTATTTTATGGTTTTTTTTAATTAGTTATTTTGAAAGTACACTAACGCCACGACAGTTTTTTGTTCTCGCCGGGACATATCCGTCGAATCATTTTGGCGAATCGGCATGATGTAAGTGGATTTGTATGCATAATGACAAAAAAAAATGTAAGATCGATTTCTACTGGAAAACCTTAACCGATTTTGACCCGATGTTTTGCATTCAAAACCTGTTATCGTCCCATAGAACCCTATATAGAATACGATTTTAAAAATTTCAAATGCAATTCCATTAAATTTATAAAAAATTGCCTCAATTGGATTTTAATATATGTAAATTCATATTCTAAAAACTTCTTGTCTAAACCATCTTTTAATAAAGTGAAGTCACCAAAAACCTGTTGCAAGTAGGGATGCCAACGATACCTCGATGTTTGCAAAACTATCGAGTTAAAAAATATCGAGTTTTAACCTCGATGTTGAACAGACCGATATATCGAGGTATCGATGTTGTTATCCACGATGTTAGAACATTACTCTTCATAAAATGAGTAGAGAAACTAATTTTAGAACTGGAGGGACTAGTTTTTAGATAGATTTAATATAGCCACTTCACTTAAAGATTTGTTTAAATTTCCTTTGGTATCAATTTTCGGTTTCATCTTTCTACAAGATTTTGCAAAAAATACCAGAGCTAGCCATGAAATTTTACAGAGAAGTTTGGTCGTGATGTGGAAATCTGTTAACCAGAAGTAACCAAAACGGCGGCTTTTTAAAAACTACGATTTCGTTTTTTGCGATTTATTCTGAAACGAACCATTTTCCAGTAGTCTTAGGTATTACAAAACTTGGAGATAATAAAATTTGCTACATTTATGTCTTTTACTAGAACTCCGTTATGAAGAGATGCCGGTATTTCAAAAAAATTAGTTTTTTGCGAATATCTCGAAAACTAATGGGTTTTTGGTGGTTCAACGTATAAGAAGAATTAAAACCGTGTTAATTCTACCTGGGTGCACTCCACCCACAATAGAGCACCCGCCAGGTGGCTAAATTATTTATTAAATTTAACTTTTTCAAAACATCGGAAAAACATCGAGGTATCGATGTTTTCAGGACGATGTTTTTTGACATCGATGTCGCCTTAAAAAAACATCGATTTTCGATATATCGAGATTTTATGAACGATGTTGCATCCCTAATTGCAAGATGCGGGAAAAAGTGATTTTGAGTTTTTATAAAAATCGCGGCAATACTAAATTTCAAGTTTCTAAGCTATTCTTAGCTACTTAATTATATCGACCTGTAGGAGTTTTTAGTATTTTTTTTTTGAAGAATTTTGGGCTATAAGTCTTATTGGAATATTTATTTATTTTTTTTCCCTCGGAATCAATTTTATTCATGTGCCAGATGACTGATTGCGAACAATTAAATACAATAAAAAAAATTTCACTGAAACTTAGAGAAATTGGGAAAAAATGAATACAAATATTATATTAAGCTTCAATCCCGAGAATCTAATGACTAGATCCTGATCAAAGTGACGACATAGATCGAAATCTGTAAACAAACCAGAAAAATTCTTAACAAAGTCAAGAGGTCCATTAAAAAACATTTACTCCTTCAGTATGTCCCAAGAATAGAAAAGCGATTTCGTAGTTAACTTATATAGAGAAATTTGAGTTTACTTTTTTCAAGTATTTTTGTATTATAAATGTCACTAAATACCGGCAGAAACTCACCTTTGACATTCTATTATGATACATAAAAGGTATAGTGTAATACCGTACCACAAAAAATTTGGTAAATAAGGATGGGTAGCAAAAAAATAATATCTAAAATCTTTAGTATGCCTTGCAAAACAAATTTTTTCCCTTATAATTATTTTGACGCTCATCATCGTTCTCGGTGCTACAGCTCTCGAAGAGTCTGGGCCTCCTCAATTGAGGTTTTATAACCATTTTCTTCCCTGCTCCGTACTACTTATAGTTCTACATGGATTGCGAACCATGGATGAATTACCACATTTGTGAGGTTTTCACGTTGCAGAGGCCGCGATAGCAATCTATACCGATGATGTCGTTAACACTAAGCGGCTACTATCACTAATCATTTCGTAAAGCAAGTTCAGTGGACTTGAATACCAGCGCGCAACAGTCGGGAATTGAACCACCGACCTCCGGAACACGGGCAAAGTGCTTTACTACTTGGAAATTTTGACGCTCAACTGTCAAAACATTAATAATTTTTTTGACAATATGATAATGTTTTTATTGATTTGATAAATGTCTTTATCCATTTGACAAAAAATTGGCTGTGTTATTAAAACATTAATAACACAGCTTAATCCACCTAACGGTGAGATTATACCTTTCTTACATAATCAAACCTCATGATAGATATAACCCCTCAATTCTGGATAAAAGTTAAGAGTCTCTTAATTGCTAACTCGACTTAAGAGAAAATTTAATAGAAATTGATATTTTTGGTAAAAGTTAAGAAATGTTAACCTCTTAACTTTCGTGGTGAATTTTTGTAAGAAGTTTTGCTATTCTGGATAATAGCACGACGCGGATGTCCTTTTACGACCTCTTAACTGGTGTGTTGTGTTTGAAACTTGAGAAATTGGTGTGCGGAGGACTTGAACAATTTTTTTATTAATAAATAAGTTATGTAAAATTGTATCCTAAAGGTTTTTTGCTTTGCACGTTTTTCGATTAAATCTATCATTTGCATGGAAAACGAGAAAAAGTTCGTAATAACAATATTTTTTAAAATTTTTCTGTAAAACTAATGAAATATTGTTGCGTTTTCTTATTGGCTACTTTTAATGACACCAAAAACGAATTTTTAATTGACTGGAATTACTTCAGAATCAGTTACGCGTACCTGCAACTTCAATAATTTGACGTCTACCAAATATAATTTTTATATGAGTGTGATGCATTTTTTAAACTTAAATTTGTTTCCGCATAGCTTAAATTTTACAAAAATCATATAAAAAGGATATTGTGTATCTTGAAAACCCTCGATTCTATTTTTACACAATATTTTTTATATCGTTTTCATTTCTAAATGCCGTAGAAGTGGTCTAAATACCGTAGAAATCCATTTTTAAACTATTCACATGTTTTTCAAAACCCGCAATGTCTTTTTCACACCATTTTTTTGGAAAATTTTCATAGTTTTAGACACTTTTCATAAGAAAAAATCCAAGGTCAATAAACAGCAAAATTTTACATCTTTGAGTAGGTACTGTCAGGTGAAGACATCGTGATAAATCTCTTCAACTGCTAAAATCTAAACTCACCTAAACCTCTTACCCTGAATACTAAATTATTATACAATCTCTTCTTAATTACAAATTACAAATTAAGAGATCTCTTAATATTTGTTACCAAGAATCGGGGGGCAAGTGGGTATAATGTTGAAAGTTTTTATACAAAAACAACGAACCATATGGAACACGATTTTGAAAAATTCCAATTGGAGCCATGCAACCCAATTGGATTTATAAAAATTAGCTTTAATTGGATTTCGATGTATTGAAAAGTTATGTAAAATCATCTTCTATAGATCTTTTGTCTAAACAATTTTTTTGACAACTTTTTATCATTAGTTATATAAGAAACGCATCATTTCACTGCTAGGTGGATTTAGCTGTTTTTTTCACTACTAGGTGGATTAACGTTTGTATGCAAAAGTGGATTTCTCAAGATTTTTTAATCTCTGATATATGTTTGTCACTCACCTGTCTTCATTGTTATGGACAGGAAGTTGGATTCTTACGCATGCGAGGTGAAGTTTCATTTCTTGTTGTTGTAAGAATATAATTTTTCCTTATATTTTTACATATTACATACATGACAATTTTTTCAAACCTCTTTAATCGGTACACCTCGAAATCGAAACAAGAAATGGTGTCGGTGCCACCGGTGCACCGATTAGGAAGATTAAACTTGCTCTGGGTATAATCTTCCTAATTACCTATATAACACGATTTCTTACAACACGACATTTTCTATGAAGATATCTGTTACCTGTATTTCAAAATTTTTATGAAAAGACCAGAAGTGATGTACGTTAACAAAAGTTCTCCAAGCTTAAAGGTCGTTTCCATAACCATCCACTTGCTGGCAACTAGATGACTATCTACTGGCCGGCAAGTAGCTCGTCGGTACACGCGATTTGTATCATAATATTCGTCCGGGTTAAGTGTGCGTTTACTTGCCGCGAAGTTGCAAGTCGGTTTAGAGGCTCAGAAAGTGCGAACAAATACACTCTCATAAACTTGTATAAACATCCCGCTTCGCAACTATGTTAGTTTGACAGCACTTGCTGTTAAATAAAATAAAAATTCCATCCGACACTTTATACTTTATATAATTTCTTTCAATTACGTCACCCATGGATTGAACACGACATACATCGCTGACAATAAGCTACTAATATAGACACCCAGACTTAACTAAAATATTCAGTTTTTTGGCATCTTTATTTACAATATGTTACCCCCAGAAATTAGAAACACCCCTACACTATTATCATTTAACCCTCATACAGTCCTTAAGAAAAATAACGTATGATGTCTTCGTGGGTCAAGAATGACCCTCTACATATTTTCACATAAAAATAGGTTTTCTCTTAAATAAATTGATTTTTTATTACACTTTGAGTGGAACTACAAAAAGTTTTTGCGCTATAGAGAAATAAAAATTAATTAGAATGTTTCAGGCAGTAATAAACTGTTGTACGGTGTTCTGGGCAAACATTTTGTTTACAAATCGAGCAACACGTGAAAGTTTTTTTCTCTTTTTTTGATGGACACAAATTACAGCGCTTTCGCTCACTGGCTGTTCTTTTCCGGATTTGGAAATCGTTGCTGGAAATCTTTCACTAAATATTAATAGCTGAACTCAAAAAATCTAAGCAGAATGACAATGGACTTGGTATAATGGTATAATGGACTTAGCACAATTTCACTTTTAGCCGACGATATATTATTGTTATTTCATATATAAATTGTGATATTTTTAATAAAAAAAACTTTTTTGAGTTAGCTTTTGAACCGAATGTCATATTGCTGTTACCTACTTACCGGACAGTAGTCAGTAATGTAAATTAGGCTTAAGGTAAACTAACTTCCAAGCTAGAAACAGGCTGCTACAATTTTTTTGTGTTAGCAAATGACCCATGAAAACAATTTCTTTAATGTGAAAACATCCACAAAAAAGTAACACATCATTTAGTTATATTCTTATGGTCAGTAGGCCGAGAAAATTAATCGATCCTGGTTAATTAATAGTTCCTGCTGAAAACCATAATCCTACCCGACCTAGTTCAAATTCTGTGTTTCAGTTATTTTAGTAAAAGAGGCAGGGGTTATGTTCTGTGAGAAAATAAACTTCGAAATAAAGGCTTTTAAAAAACATAAGATTATTATCTGGATATAGGATAGTTCAATCATTTTTCGACTGGGCGGGTCAATTAAAGTGAAACTGAATGAATGCATCAACATTTTTCCTGTAAATAAACATTGTGCTACCTAATAATATATTGGTGTATACTTACTCTGTTTATCTGAATCAGTTTTACAGGAATCAAGCCCCATAGTAACTTCGTTGAGGTTTTCGGTGGCAGATTTACTTGATTTGCTGCAATTACACAAGAAACATTTATGAATATTCATCTGTGTGCTTAACTTAGTGTTATATTAAATAGATAAATTCCACATTTCATTTACTATCATCTAAAAAACTTTAAGCGATCAAGAACAATTTTAATTTTTGCCACTTTGCAATGATGAAACTTGCCTTTAAAATATTCATACAATTGGGTTTCTATTGAAAACTAGTTTTCGGGCCCTATTTCCGTACTGTATTTAAGAAAAATCTTACATTGAACTGGAGACTGGTACGAGCATCCCCGATCCCTTTTATACGAGGTCAAATTTTAAAAAATCACGGAAAGGTATCCCTACCTGATAGATAATGTTATATCAGAATAGTAATAAGTTTACATGAATTCAAATACCCAATAAAAAAAACATAAATTACATGCGGGTTTCATACGCAGTGAGCATACTTATTTTTATTATACATATGTATATATTTACCTAATATGATGCGCCTCTAAAATTTGCGATTGTTTGCATATAACTGTTCTCCGAGATAAGTGTTGACCTATTGAGAATGTAATAAATCCATGCTTTTCGGCATATTCTTCACATATTTTATGTATTAAAAATCGCCGATAACTGTTAAAGGCAGGAAACAAAAGCACACTGAAAAATAATTGAATTATATTTAATGTGTATTATTATCATATAATGTATAATTTAATAGAAAAATTTAAAAGCAATAATACTACTTAAATATAAATATTCGGAGTTAACCCATTAATTTGCATCGTATTTAGTGTTGTATCGCGTAGTACTGCATCATTAGCTACACGTAGAAATGTAATGTAGCCGAAGATCATAAAACAATAGTATATTCTCTATGCTTAGATAATTTAGACAATCCATTAAATAAAACTTTTTTGATTTTCAAAATAACTTTTTCTTTAAATACAGTACACCCGTTTCTTTAAATTATATAGCACATGAAATTTTAAGCTGTTCATATAACCGAGTATTTAATCTCAAATATTTTCTATTCATTTAATACAACCGTTCATTTAATAGAATGTTTATATAATCGCGAATCTACTATAATTTTAAACATAAAAAAGTTACAATTACAAAGCAACAATTGTTTAAATATGAGAATTTTAGACTAAAATTTTTGGTAGAAATAAAATGCTATATGTGGATTTTTTTAAGTTTAAAAAACTTTGCTTCAAAATATTTCCAATACAACAAAAGGTTGTTTGATTTTTATGAGAAAAACTGTTGTAAAAATTGTTCTAGAATTGAGTCCAAAAACTGTTATTCAAATCAAGAAATGTAAGGTAGCGGAAGATTATAAAACTCAGGCAATACAAGTACACTACCACCAAGTTGTATATAATAAGTGGCAATAATTGCAAGTACCCGTTTGTGTGAACTCTTAGCTGCTTAAATCTACTTATCTTTCTATAACTACATTTCGAAAAAACCACGATTTTAAATATGCATAAGAATATTTCTGAACTGGACAAAGAAGATTTTTGTTTATATCAAGAATGTGTAATTGTTAATTTATGAATAAAGACCAACATTTGATACCTTTTTGGTTGCCAGTTATTAATAAAATAGTCTATGTCTCGATAAGCCAAATTCGCAAATTCCTTGTCCACTTCAGTGCGAATAAAGACATCCAATTGCAGAGCCACCGTACTTTCAATTTCAAGAAATATTTGCAAAAATACAAATATTTCCTCTGATTAAAAAAAACCTCAAAGTAATGACACCAGCAGTGAGTCAGATAAGCAACTTGTGAAACGCGAAAATCTATGAGAAACGAAACTTCCAGCGAAGCTGTTTTTAATGCTTTACCAGCAAAAAAATGGTTCAGAACTGACAGCAAAGGTATTTGTCAGGTAAGCGTCTATGGAAAACGACGACCCATGTTCGATATTTTTGCCATCGATGGTGTGGTGGCGAGATTTTTTCCCACTATCGATATTTAGGGTTCGATGATAATCGAAGGTAATAAAGACTTACTATACTTTTTTTCAATTAAAACCGGAAAACTAATATTTAAATCTTTGTCCTGCCGAGCTGTGTTTATATTTGAGTAAATAATTTAATATTATTTTGAGGATTATAACAAAATACTTCATCTTAATTTAGGGACACCAGCTGAAAAATCGAGCAAAATCCGCTTGCTTTCTGCCATTTAAATCGGAATTAGCCAAAATTTATCTGAAGGCAGGACATAGGCTTGATGAAAAATTTCCCAAAATTATTTTTTCTAAGCTCCATTCCTGTGGATTTATGGTGTTTTTAAATTTGTACGAAGATGAATTCATAAAATAAATTATATTTACTTGTGTCGTTTCTAGAATAACCGTTTCTGCCTTGGAACTCCTGACAAAATCAATAATAAATTTAAAAAAAAATCATGAGTATTCCGAAGACTAACTTCGATATCTAGAGGCCCTATCACCAAACACGATTCGATTGATTCGAATCGTAAATTCATTGTTGTTAGTATTTTATACGAACAACAACATGGAATTTACGACAATCATATCGTGTTCGGTGATAAGGCCTCAGGGTCCAAGATTTAGTCGCTCTCTCAATTACTTTGACTGGCTTTGAATTTTTTTCAAAAAAAAAATTGCTGTTGTATTTCAGATCCCAGAGAAAAAGTCGAAATTTTTTCCTAAAGCTCGGTTTAGACGAGACCAGTAACTTGCGGCAAGTAAAGAGAGGCAAATAGTTTGCTTAGTTTACACGTTTCAAGTAAATTATTTCAAGTAGAATGACAGCCGAAGGAAAACATAACCTAAAATTTTCTGAAAAAAAATATCACGACTCTTTTTTGTGGAAACATTTGCGAATTTCGACCTAAAACTGTTTGTTGCCGACGAGTTTGTTATACCCGTGTCGTTTTTTCCTTAAAATGTTACGACGTTTTCTGGCAAAGCAGCAAATATAAAATGAACCGAAACACACACACATAAAACCACCTCTTGTGCACACGGTTCCATGTTCTTGTATTGGTTTTTACTTGCCACAAAAATAGAATGGCTTTCTATTATTTTCGAGAGAGCGGCAAGTATTCTCACACATATGCGAGCGTCGCACACTAGGTCAAATCGCGTGTATTTACGTCTACTTGCCGCAAGTTACTTGTCTCGTCTAAACCCTGCTTAAGATATGAATTCGAATTTTTGTTTCTAGACTGTGCTTTTGCATTTTTTTCTCTCTTGCTTACTCTTTATTAAACTGTATAATTATGTTTCACTGAAGACGGATACATTATGGTTGTATTACAGGCACAAGTTTTAATATGTATTTGTAAAACATAAAAAATGTTGCAATTCAAAAGGATTGATATAGGAATTTAATCTTTAAAGCCTAAATCCCAATTACGCGTTCGTGCGTGCGGCATGATTTTGTTCTGGCATCTAGTAGTTGTCACCGCGTCTAAAAGTAGAAACTGAGCCTACTCTACGCGGCACGGACGCGGCAATGCGTCTGAGCAACGCGCAATTATACATTTACTCATTTAAATGCGTAGTTTTTACCTTCACCGCGTGGGTGCCGCACGCACCGCCGCCGTAGCTAAAAAAGGAACTAGAAAATGGTGTTCTTAGATAAAATACAGCGGCTAGTATTGAACCATATGTGCCTGTATAGATTAGCTAATCCAGGCGCCAGGCATTGAACGAAACTGTCAAAATTACAGGCAAGACGTGGGGGCCCCCCACTTCCTCGTCTTGCCTATAATTTTGACAGTTTCGTTCATGGCCTGGCACCTGGATCGGCTAATCTAAACAGCCTCTATTGAGCTAATAGCGAAAACACAATGACGCGTCAAGCTTCGACAAATGAGGTCAATGCTTTTAACGGTAGAAAAATGAAAGCATTGGTCGAAAAAGATCAATCATTAGTCTGATTTTGGGCTTACGGCCAATGGAAAACGCCTATTATGTTATTTATGGTTATATGATTTCTGACAAATGATACTGACTACTTTTTGTAAAAAACAGCACTTCAATATAAGTTTCTCACTTTTACGAAAGCTGCTCAATCTCACTAATCTATCATCAAGTAAAAATTGTGAATAATAGAAAAAAATTCAAAACATGTAGATAACACTTCAAAGTTGCAATTCTAGAACTGTCAACAGCTTCATAAATGTCAATCAGTAGCGCTGTGAGCGTTCACTTATTGGTCAATTTGGGGCTGAACATTCATTGTCAGCAACATTTATGCGACCTGCACACGGCATATATTACAGACAATTTTAGACAGTGGTTCTGTTATGCTGCCCTCCGGCCCCCTGCACTTCTGATTTTCCACTTGTTCGGACATCCGAGTTTTCTTGGGAGGACGATGGAATTTCATTATCAGTTTAGCAATGTTTCTCATGTGTCGCTGGTTTCCTGAAGGAAACTAAAATACATACTTTTTAAACTACTTTTCGGAAATATAAAAGTCAAGAGTATTCTTTTTTAGCCGGTTCTTAATTCAAAGTGCATACTCCAAGTTCACTACTCTTGTTTAAGAATCGATAACAAAGTGTTTTCAAAGTGTTAAATAAAAAATTCAATTATTTTTTGTTCAAATATTCAGCTTTAATTCCATTCGAAATTTTCGGATTTTAATAGAAACATGAGTGACGAAGGAACCAGTAACATTAAAAAGCAAAAAACTGTAAGTACCGTAATTTTAATACTATAACCGTTGTGGAGTATAAGAAAAATGTTAAGTAATTTGTTGCTACTGCTGATCATTTCAATGGATTAATGAAAAAGTAAACAAATTATAGTTCACCTGATTAAAGAAATAAATAATACTTTGACTTCCATATGGATATCGTGTACACGTATGCAGAAAAAGTACGTACAAACAATGAATTGTACACGTATATTTGATGTAGTTGAACTCTTCTATCTTATTGACTGCAAAGATAAGTAGAACTAACGGAATTTCGAGTGAAATAAACGGGGTCGGAGAATCTCACAGTGCCCTATTTCATGGAAATTTTGCGAAAAAAAATGTTGACCCTGTAATGAAATTTCAACATTCTACATGCATTGATGAAAACTGCGAAAAAAAACTAAAACTCACATTTCCTCCATAAAACGATGATTTAAATAATGATATGAAGATATTTTAACTTGATGCAAAAATTGCACAATCATCTCCTGATAGTAAATCTGATTATAAAAAGCCGTTAAAAATACTCTTTTATATGCATATAGACTGCTTTTACGACCAAATTGAACTTGAGACAGTCAAATTTTTTGATATTTAAACAAATATATTTAACAATTATAAGTAATCAAACAGCAGACTATGTATATATGTGTATTTTGGTATTACTATTTTGCTCGTTGTTTTTCGGATTGTACTATTATTTATTAATTTTTATACAAAGGCGTACAGCCACATTTACGTGTAACTGATATGCTAACTATGTAGAAGTATCACAATCATGATAAAATAAATAAAGTAAACTTTAAAAACATTTTAGAAATATTATATATAAGGTGACCATTCGTTCTGTATAATACAGGACAATACTATATTTGAAGACCTTTTTCTGTATGATTTAATTTTTTATACAAAACATAGAAATGTTCTGTATTTGTACTGTATTCCATATAAAGTTCTTAAATGTAGATTAAAACAATAAAAAAAACCATTAAAAACATTACAAATAAACAAAGTACTGTGACGAATAATCAGTAGTTTGGAATTCAAAGAATATTTAAAAATAAACGATAGTTTAGTAAAACAAGTTCATTCCTCTGTGAAATACCAAAATCAATACTGATATTCTGTTTTTTGTTATATGTTTTAACGCATTTTGTTATTTTTATAAAGAAATATAGACGGGTAACTCAAAAGCTATACATAAAATACGTCACAACTTATAGGTTCAGTAGGGGTAAAAAAAATTATGGTTGAAAATTTCTCACGGTATCTCCATTTTTGAGAGATTTTTGGACCAAAAAAGGAGAATATCTGATATGAAAAGCAAAGGACTTTCTTATGCAAATTACGTTCCATCTTATTTTACGCTATCTGCTGTCTAGTTCTTGGCATCGACGACCACCCAATAAATGGTCAATTTCCATAAAGACATTAAAAAAAATGTTCCAAATGTGTGAAAAATCTCGAGAACGGTAAGATATGCCTATATTAGGTAAAAAGCAAAATTTGGCAAAATCTAATTTTTCACACGAGAATATTTCAAGAAAACATAAAGATAGCGAATAACGCAAAAGGCAAAGTTTTTAGATACTTGAAAAGCCGTTAGTTCTAGTAAAAGTCAAAAGTGTATGAAAAAATGACAGAACTGAGTGTTATGCTACATTTACACGAATGACAAATTTGTCATTTTTTTCTTGTCATTATGTTAATTCCCGTGTAAATGGCATAATTTTTGTAATTTTTTCTGTCAGAAAATGTCAATCTCTCATAAAAGAATGAACTTGTCCATTCTTTTATGCCAGATTGTCATTCGTACAAACGCAATATTAGTTATGACAAAAGTTGAATACTAAAGTTGTCATAACTAATATTGCGTTTGCACGAATGACAATCTGGCATAAAAGAATGGACAAGTTCATTCTTTTATGAGAGATTGACATTTTCTGACAGAAAAAATTACAAAAATTATGCCATTTACACGGGAATTAACATAATGACAAGAAAAAAATGACAAATTTGTCATTCGTGTAAATGTAGCATAACTCTTTGTTGGGAAAATGTGTAGACTTGAATTCAATTTTTTTTAAAACAATTTTAAGATAAATTGCTTTTTTTGCTAGAAAATTTCGCCTTCGATGATTTTGTTTCACTCTTACAGGTATTGCAAATTATAAACAAAAACAACATTTTTTACGACCAACTCTGCACATTGGTACCAAATTTGTATAATTTTTCTGAGCCACTGCTGAAGTTAAGATGATACGCTTCCATTTCTAGAAAATATTCTATTTTTCTGTGCCTGTAAAAGTTAACTTATTTTACACCAGTACCTGATGCCGTTGACGTAACTTGATGATATTCCATGTGTATATAAAGGTTCTGAGATATTGAAAAGCGAATACGTCATTTTTCCCTGAGTTATAAACACGAAATCGTATCACTAGTCCGAAGCATTTTTTTTTTTTTGGATTCCAAGCATTTTTTTTCAAGGTCAGAAACCCATTTTTCAGTATGTTTTTTTTAAATAAGGGTGAGGAGCGTGTAAAATATCTTTATTATTAAAGTCAGATGTATGTCCTAGTGATCTACTAGTGCAGTCTGTGACATTGATAAGTCTGGGTTCTGAAATTTTATTTTTATACCCGTATGGTGAAACCAAAGGGTATATAAAATTTGCCTTACCGATTGTAACGCCAAGATCCCGTCATTACACACAAAAATGAATTACACCAGTGTGTTTAGAATGATAAAAATAATTAATTTTTACATGTCCGTCTGTCCGTCCGTCCGTCTGTCTGTCCGTCCGTCCGTCTGTCTGTCCATCTGTGGCGCGGATTGCGGGCGCACGGATTGAGCTACAGACTTGAAATTTTGCGCAGATCCGTTTTTCGTAAAATGCAAGTCTAAGTTCGTTAATGGGCAAAAATGGACCATTAGAGGCGGTACCCCCCATACGAACGAAAACGATTTTTGCGAATATCTCAAAAACGGTTCAATGTTATTTAGAATATAATTCTACATAAAACTCCCATACATCAAAATCCGATTGGAATAAATTTAAAAAAATCTTGTTGAAAAGTTTGACTTCAAAGTGGAATTTTGATTCAACTGTTCGCCGTTCACTTAAATCACCATACTGAAAACCCTCGTTAAATTGAATCGTTAAATTGAATCGTTATTTCATATGTGAACATTACCATATTTATTTCCACGCAGTTTGAATTCACTTTTCCGGTGATTTTTAGCATCAAAAATATGAACATTATAAATATTTTCATTGGAATTATTCTCTTGAGAGTGCACTAAACCACAGAGAAATACATTTTCTGTGATTTATCTGTGATTAAACAAATTAATTAGCAAACTGGCAAAATTATTTTACAATACTGCCGTTCACTGCAACAGTAGATTCAGTTTATTTTTTGTATGAGATTCTGATTTCGCGCCGAACCAAACCACATTTGCAATGTTAGATTCAGAAACAAACTATAGTTAGTGAAAACGATTTGAACTCAACACTCAACACATGAATTTAGCGCGAATTCATCATTCAAACGGCCACTAAATTGCCAGGCGGGGCAGTTTTTAAGTCTTACACATGACACAAATACGTCTTAGAGCGGTTTGCACCAAGGAAACTTAGCAACTTATGTCGAACTTAAATTTGTTAAGTGCCAGAATTTCTATAGTTTAAGAAAGCTAAGCACAACTTAAATTTTTAAGAATAGTTGGCGCAAACGGGCCATAAAGGGATACTCTTGCAAAACATTAAAAATTTAATACAATAGTTTGCAGCATTAATACAAAACAAAACCTTAAAAATGTATAAACATTTTTATACCAGAGGAAACAAACTTTCTTGGAATAAATTTAAAAAAATCTTGTTGAAAAGTTTGACTTCAAAGTGGAATTTTGATTCAACTGTTCGCCGTTCACTTAAATCACCATACTGAAAACCCAGATTGGGAATTATAGCTTTTGTTATGTTTTTTAATATAAAAAATTCCTCGATGATCAAAAATCGAGAAAAAACCATACTGCAGAACAACATTCACGCGTTGTATTAATTTTGGCGCTTACCATTTTTTAAAACCTAAAAAAATACAGAAATAATTGTAACCGAGACTTAAATTTCTGCTTACTAAAAGTCGGTTAACAAAACTATTATACGAGAAAATTTCAAAAAATTCTGTCGGCCAGATTTTGCATACTTCAAACTTTAAACGCGAATATCTCAGCTGTAGGGAATGGCGTATACGTCAAAACAGTACTCAAGTTACTATATTCTCGTTTTACCGCCCCAGTCGGCAATTTGAATGCAAACTGATTTCAAACTAAATACTTTTGTGAAGCTGAAGATGAACTTCGCTTAGAATTCAAATCGAACCCGATTTCGTGCGAACCTTTTGGCCGACCTTTGAATGTAAATTTTGAAGCTGGAGTGAATTCAATGGAAACGGCCAATGTACATCAAAATATGAATTCATAATTATTTCCTGGGGTAAATTCACTCTGAACCTTAAAACTGAAAGTTTATTTCTTACACTTGCGGCTATGAAAAATTTACTTTATAAGTACTTTTGTGAACGATTTACTTATTATTCTCGTTAAATTGAATCGTTATTTCATATGTGAACATTACCATATTTATTTCCACGCAGTTTGAATTCACTTTTCCGGTGATTTTTAGCATCAAAAATATGAACATTATAAATATTTTCATTGGAATTATTCTCTTGAGAGTGCACTAAACCACAGAGAAATACATTTTCTGTGATTTATCTGTGATTAAACAAATTAATTAGCAAACTGGCAAAATTATTTTACAATACTGCCGTTCACTGCAACAGTAGATTCAGTTTATTTTTTGTATGAGATTCTGATTTCGCGCCGAACCAAACCACATTTGCAATGTTAGATTCAGAAACAAACTATAGTTAGTGAAAACGATTTGAACTCAACACTCAACACATGAATTTAGCGCGAATTCATCATTCAAACGGCCACTAAATTGCCAGGCGGGGCAGTTTTTAAGTCTTACACATGACACAAATACGTCTTAGAGCGGTTTGCACCAAGGAAACTTAGCAACTTATGTCGAACTTAAATTTGTTAAGTGCCAGAATTTCTATAGTTTAAGAAAGCTAAGCACAACTTAAATTTTTAAGAATAGTTGGCGCAAACGGGCCATAAAGGGATACTCTTGCAAAACATTAAAAATTTAATACAATAGTTTGCAGCATTAATACAAAACAAAACCTTAAAAATGTATAAACATTTTTATACCAGAGGAAACAAACTTTCTTTCACGATCAATCACCTTCAGGATTTCTCAAACTATCATCGTTACAGAAGAAGTGTAACACGGAAGGAGAATACAAATGGGGAAAAAATACGCCGCAGGCAAAGTTCTACATCTCAACGTAGGACTATGTTTTTTTCTAAACGTAGAAGTACGGCTAAGCTTTGTAATTATAAATACATGCCTTGCAGCATTAAAATAATTAGATAATGGTCAATGCAAAAAATAACTTGATTTCCATAAATTATGAATTCAAGTTCAAAAATTGATGTCCAGCTTTATCTCGACCAAAACGAATAACATCGAAACTGATTATATTTCATTTTTCCATTTCTCTTGTATCTAGTATCATAAAATAGATTTTCTAAACAGACGTTGTCTTGTTTATAAGAAAAGTAAAAAGTAAAGTCAGCATAACAGATGAGGGTTCACCGACTTTTCCACGTGAAGTTGTCTAGCAAGGTACATTCATTTCTCGTTCATTCAACTCTTTTAAAACATAACACAGAAAAGATTTTCAAGTTTTTTTTTTATCAAAACTGGTTTTTTATCTTAAGTGTAATATTTTGAGTGAATTTCCCTAAACTAAACAGCCACTAAACTGTTATAATTCTGAAATAAATTAAAGTATAAATTTGGGAGCTAGAAATACTCTCAAGAAATAAATACTTGTGGTTTGTCATTCATTAAAAATATCAAAAATTAAACTTCCAAATTGTTATTCAATTTTTGTTACAGCAATATGAGGCGCGAGTCGCAAAAATACTTACTGCCGGCCACGAGTTTGACACATTTGATGTAGAGGATTTATGAATACCCAATTTTTTTTTTGCAACCTTTTGATCAAGGCATTATATGCTATATGAAATTATCGATAAAATCGAAAAAAAAAAAAAATCTAAAATCAGTCGTTACCGTAGCTGCACTATCCTGCCCACAATCTCTTTGGGTTTTATAGATCCTTCTCTAGAAAAGCTAAGAAGAGCTAGCCCAGTTAGACGATCTTGCCCAATTGCAAGGTAAGATTTTTACCTCTTCAAGGTGAAAAACGATCGTTCAGCAGACCATGTTGACACGGGCAGCGAGGACAAAATTTTCAAAATCTGATGTTCGCAAGTACGGAAAAATTGTCATTACATATCTCTAATAACTCGATTTTTGCATCAAATTTCGTATTCATTCATCAAACCATCCAGATTTTTATTCGGCTGGTATATCTGTTGAATCTATTGAAAACTCTTCCTTTGCTTGGCTTTTTTTAAAATTTTGATTCACAATGGAAATAGGTGGTTGAGCACTCCAAGCCTCCCTTATATACACCCATGTAGGTATAGCAAATAAGAATTTTTAAGTCACGCGCGTCTCAAGTTTTTGATAAAAAACATAACAAAAGCTATAATTGCCAATCTGGCAATCATTGGAGACCCGTATGGTGATATTCGTATCAAAATTCGAACAGTTATACCAAAATTCCACTTTGAAGTCAAACTTTCCAATAAGATTTTTTTAAATTTATTCCAATCGGATTTTTATGTATGGAAGTTTTATATAGAATCATATCCTGAATAACTTTTGTTCTTGGACTTTATTGTTGAGATGCACCGTTTTTGCGATATTTACAAAAAACGATTTCGTTCGTATGGGGGGTACCCCCCCTAATGGTCCATTTTTGCCCATTAACGAACTTAGCCTCGCATTTTACGAAAAACGGATCTGTGCAAACTTTCAAGTCTCTAGCTCAATCCGTGCGCCCGAAATCCGCGCCACAGACAGACAGACGGACGGACGGACAGACAGACAGACAGACAGACGGACGGACATGCAGAAATTAAATATTTTTATCATTCTAAACACACTGGTGTAATTAATTTTTTTGTGCGATGACGGGATCTTGGCGTTACAAACGGTAAGGCAAAGTTAATATACCCTTTGGTTTCACCATACGGGTATAATAAAAATGATAAATTGCATATTTTTACTAGAGTGAAACTTTGGAACAGAAAAATTAACAACAATTTATAAGCATTTGTGCTGATAGGACTTAATCTAAGTTGAACTAATTGCATAACGACGACTTGAAACAATACCCCTTTTACGCGGACGCACAAACACATCGCGCAGAAAAAAAGCATGCTTTCAAATTATTTCAATATTAAGGCAAAACTCACATAAATTTAATGTTTCATTTTCTTAATTGAATGAAAAAACGCGTTACACAAGTACAGTGTTATATGACGGCCACCCAAAAAGAACCGTGTGAAAAGTATTTCATATTTTGGTGTTAAATTTAATTTGATAAAAACACATTTACTATAGGGTAAGGTGTGAATAGACGCCGTACGTTTCGGAGAAACACTGTGAAATTCTCATTTCTCAAAATACCCATAAGTTTTTAAATCTATAGGACTATACCCCGTAAAATTTCAGAATCCGAGAGCGAATAGGAAAGAAATAGGGGGGGAGGGATAAATAGGAAACTGAACTAAATAATCACAAAACGACTATCAAACTTTTTCACCACTCCGAAATTGTAATGAGATGCATTTTTTGTTACTTTTCTTGTGACCCATCTTCAAGAATACCAAATTCCTGCTCAGTCACAAAAAAGTCACAAGGTAAACACCACAATCGGGCATCGTCTTTTTTTTTCAATTTTGTGAGCATACTAGGGGCGGTGTGGGTTTTATATTCAGTAATTTGTATCTCCTCTAGATTATTTAATTTATCAGATTCACGCGTCGGGCATTTATCCCACTAGGGCATCTATCCGTACCTTACCCTATGAAAAGTAAACTATAATTTAAGTTATACTAGAATAGTGGTCCAAATAAAAAAAATATATATTACTCGAATTATACTAGAATAGTTGCGAATTTCCTTTCGATCACTAGCTTTTTGATTTAAAATTGCCCATATAACTAACCTCGACCGGATAATAACAAGATTACATATTAACTTTCTAATATTTCATGATGTTTCTAATCTACTCATCTGGATCTGAAGAATTCTATGAAAAGAAGTCCCGTAAGATACAAAACATTTGAATCATCGGTTAAACGGAAGAGGTCAAAAACCTCTTCTGTTTAACCGACGTATGAGTTTTTTACCTTCCAAATCTCAATTTCGATTTTGAACTTCAAACCAAAAACTAGTTTCAGCAGCGATTTTTTTTTTGTGTCGCTGGAAAAGTAAGAATGGTAGGCAACGAATTTTCTAACACACATATTTGAAAATCTCATCTGAATACATATTTTCAAGAAATCGAATAAGAAATCGAATTCATTTAACCATGACCATGACTTGGCCCTATAACGAAATTAACCTATGGTATTTACCGGAATTTTTTCTGAATTTAGGCGGCAGAAATTCAAATCGTGGATTTGCGACCATAACTATTTCGAAAAATGTTCCTACAGATTCTAACAAATTTAAAATACAATTATTTAATGAAAAAAGTCTTTTTTCTAGCACATATTAAATATTAATTAACATGTTTTTTTTGCATTTCAATTTCAGTGTCTGCAAGTTGCGACCTACGTAACTGAACAAAAGCACAATATAACTAGAGAAATACGTGGTCGAAATTTAGGATTATGCAGAGGATTCAGAGGTTGTACGATTTGGCTAACTGGTAAGTAACACATATTAATCGCTTATATAAAAATGAATATTCCTATCAGAAGCTAAGGGTCTTAGTATTGAAAATTAATCCCTAAAACTATACAATTCGGTTGCAAAGACATTAAAGGGGGACAACAATGAATTCTATTGAACATGAAAAATGTGTGTTTTTAGAAAAGGGCCTAAAAATCGATACTTTTTCATAAACATTACATTTGTATTTATGAAAATAATGGGCTGGCCTTTTATAATACAAGTGATTTTAATCATTAATGAAAAAATGTATTTATCGAAAACAATCGGGTTAATGTGCTCATAACGGAGCTTTATTGATACCATTTCATAATAGCTTGATAATATTTAATGAAACCAATTTGAATAAAAAGTAAGACACAGTAGTTTAATGTGCGAGAAATTTCAATTGCATGACCGAAAAATACACACCCAGCGAAAAATTTCATCAGCTAGATAAAAATTCTGTTGTTCAATTTTAATAAACTTGTTTTTATTAACACTACTTCGGATTCCAGAATAGGCATGATTACCTCTCAAGGGAATTGAGCTGTAGTTTTGAAATTTTGCACACATGCGTTTTTCATAAAAATTCTCTGACTGTTTTCGAATGATATTTTTAAGTTTTTGAGTGAAAAGTTAGCAAAATCGAATTACTCCTTTTTCCACCTTTCATTCAAACTGCACCCGTTTTTGGGGTTTTCTCGAAAACGGTTTATTTGATCAAAAAGTTTATTAAGAAAAATGTGCTATTTAAAATATGATTTCAAATAACTCATCCATACATCAAAGTTCAATCGGACCTCTCCTTCTCGCCTACGATCACTAAAAACTCCCAAATTCAGATTAGAATTCGGTTTTACGAATGCAAATATTATTAATATGTATGGTGTGTTCAACGGGCTAATCGGTCCAACTTTAGCTTTACACGGTGTTAAATAAAAGCATCAATTTATTCATTCTTTTGTTGTTTTTTTATTTCAACACTGCTCAACGTTTCGGTCACGATGGTGACCATCTTCAGGAGCCTTATATCTAAATACAATAAAATTATCGAAATGTGAAATATAATGTCTGTTTGTTACTTTGATCTAATGGTACTTACAAATTATTTATTGGAAAAATTGCATGTCGTGTTTATGTTATTTTCAGTGTAAGAATACTTGAACAATTATGTTCGTAGGTCAGCAAAAATAAAAATGACGAACATAATTGTTCAAGTATTCTTACACTGAAAATAACATAAACACGACATGCAATTTTTCCAATAAATAATTTGTAAGTACCATTAGATCAAAGTAACAAACAGACATTATATTTCACATTTCGATAATTTTATTGTATTTAGATATAAGGCTCCTGAAGATGGTCACCATCGTGACCGAAACGTTGAGCAGTGTTGAAATAAAAAAACAACAAAAGAATGAATAAATTGATGCTTTTATTTAACACCGTGTAAAGCTAAAGTTGGACCGATTAGCCCGTTGAACACACCATAAATACATAAAATACGGTCGATCTACATAAAAATTATTAATATGATTTAAATTTAAAAATTAAAGACCAATAATTTCATGGATTCCATTTCGATTGATTTCGTTTCATAAAAATTATTGTTACGAATTTAAATTTTTCTTTTAAATAGGTTACAGTGGAGCAGGAAAAACTTCAATTGCATTTGAGCTAGAAGCGTACTTGGTATCTCGAGGTATACCAGCATATGGTTTAGATGGCGATAATATTAGAACTGGCTTAAATAAGAACTTAGGCTTTACGCCAGCTGATAGAGAAGAGAATATCCGTCGAGTAGCTGAAGTTGCCAAACTTTTTGCAGATAGCGGAGTAGTCGCAATCTGTAGTTTTGTGTCTCCATTTGCAGATGATCGTGAAATGGCAAGACAAATTCATAAGGACTCTGATTTAAAGTTAGTATAAAAAATACTTAATTTATCACTGCTAGAATATATCCAGAAATTAGAGGAAAAATCGATTTCGAAAAATTTTCAAAAGTTTAGATCCTTTCTTGTTCGAAATTCGAAATTCCAGGTTTGAAACAAAAGTTGTTAGAAATTCCAGGTTATATCAGGTAAAATTACATCAAGCAGCAAAAAAACCCACGCTTCGAATTTCATGTTGGAAACTAAATTATCTCGACCTCTCAGCATTTTAATATGTTTCTTTGAATAATAATAACAGTTTTCATTTTTTTTACTTTAAAAGTTTATTATTTCTAATCCTGTTTCATCAATGCCCTTTTACTTGAGAAATTAGAGAATAATACTTGAACAATTGCGAAATTCTCAATGTTTCTTGTTGTTTTTTTTACATTTTACATAAAAATTTCAAGTACTGCTATTTTTGTTGCTGTACTTTTTCATGACTCTATCAAAAAAGAAGTTTATAAATGATTTTGTTTTCTCCTTTTTTGTCATCATAGACTTAGATTTTGGTGTTGAATTTTTTGCTAAAATAAAAACTAAGCCACCAATGTAAAAGAATTAAATTTTTATAACATTATAACGTAATTTTGAAGAAAAAGCCGGAAAATGATTTCGTGATTACAGTACGTTACGATAACGATATATTAAAGAAATATTCGAAGCAAATTACAGTCTATTTAGTGTTTAACCATTGAACCATTTCTGATTCATGGTTTATACTCGACCTTTTAGCATTGAATCCTATTTCTCGGCTTATAAGGTCTGCAAAAACAACAAAATTATATTATTTTTGCGGATATTTTCACATCCAAATTTCCCCCCAACAGGTCAGACATGTGTGCCCTGAAAACCCATCAGGAGCCTGTTTCTGGTATGGAAAGCTGGCTCACCGTCATCAGAGCCTGCTTTGCCAGCTACCACGCAGGCTTACAGGATTTTGGTGGAATAAAACTCGTAAAATACCAGAAACAGGCTCCTGATGGGTTTTCATGGCAGACATGTCCGACCTGTTGGGGGGAAATTTGGATGTGAAAACATCCGCAAAAATAATATAATTTTGTTGTTTTTGCAGACCTTATAAGCCGAGAAATTCCAATAGAATTCAAATTACAGTCTTTATATTCTGTTAATAATGTTTTTTTTTTACAGATTTTATGAAGTGTTTGTTAACACACCATTATCCGTTTGCGAATCTCGAGATGTTAAGGGGCTTTATAAAAAAGCACGAGAAGGAATGATTAAGGGATTTACTGGTGTCACTCAAGAATACCAACACCCGAAAAATCCTGATCTCATTGTAAACACAGAAGGCACTGTACTCGAATCAACGCAGCAAGTTATTAAATTATTGGAAACTGAAAAAATCATTCCACAGGCTCTGCGAGAGCTGGAGCAGGTAATTAAACTTTACGTGGATTGTAAAAGCGATTTCTGAAACGTACGAAGTCGGCGAGTCATGATAAATGCAGTATAAAAAGCAAATGTACTTTTCTAAACATAATTTTTGAATTATAATGAAATAAATTTTTTTTGTTAATACTTACCTCATTATACCACAATTTTCGTCACGTGTTTGTTGTAGTAGAATCACTTTCACGCAATAGCATGAGTAGTTTTTATTATTGTAATTGTTGTATAGATATAACGCAAATTAAAAAGGGTCTCACAAAAAATAATATTAATGTCTTTTGCTAAAGAAAAATCAATTCAATTTACATTTAATTTGCAATTAGTGGATAACATAAACATTTATACGGGTATAAATTTTATGACATCAAAAAGAATATTAAGGTTTTAATTTCATGTGTTTTTTTTTCAAAATAAGTATTAAATAAATGAAAACTATTTATTTGTAGATCAATTTGTTTCTTTTGTTTGAGGTTTTCAATATTTTCAAACATTAGATAACGGAAAAATGAGCAAGTTTTATTATTTTTTTTGATGAAACGCTATTTTCGAAAACTTTCTTGCATACACAATATATTTGGCAACAATATTTTTGCTTTAAAGCTTTTGAAAATTTGTATTTTTTTTTGTAAGTAAATAAGTATAAGCTGGGTTAATAAATATCATCTAAGCTAAATTATATTTTGAAATATCACCGCTATTCAACAATTGGTATACATCCCTAATTTGGATTGAACTATAAATATAGTACATGTACAATAAAATTGCAAGCATGAAATATTTATTGCTTTTGTTTAAAAGAAAACATTACGTGATGAAATGGCAAACAGCAACAAATGTTCAAAACAACGAAGACAAACCCAAAAACAATGTGGAATTGAAAATTTTCGGGCGTAATATTCAGGTAATTCCACAACCTACAAACAAATTATAATGTGAGAAGAAATTCTTTTAATTTCTATTGAAAAAAAAATCATTTTGTAAAATATTTCGAAAAACAATTAAAAAAAAGGCAATGTAAACTCAAAAATGCATGCTGCATACAAAAACTACTGTCCAAGAAAAAGCCGATCAACTTTGTTTCAAGGAAGGATTTTTTCTTAATTTTAGAGGAAAACTATTGATTTACTCTGATTCTTGGTTTTCTCGATCAATTACCGATTAACTCTATAGACCTAGACCAAAACTTTAAGACCAAAAAACAAAACAACTAAAAATTGTTGACCCTAGTCAGTTTGGCTCGCAATTTTATTGAAAGTTGTAGTGAGCAGTAGCGAAACTAGAGCAAGTGTTCAGTTGAGCAAAAATTGACCTTTTTTTATTATATTTTTTACCACCTTTTATCTCCTAAACAGTTAAGCTGAAAAGAAATTCAACTAAAAATACTTGTAGCCCCTTTACTTTCCTAAAAGTTTGATTATTGAATTATGCGTGACGTGGACGCGCTAGAAGACAGCAAAATGGAATTGTGAATATCTTTATATCTATGTTCTTTGATATTTTGTTATCGGATCGATCTCGGTCTCCTTAAGACCATTAACTATTTTTTTTATGTTTTCATTAATTGTTTCTTAGACAATTTCATACATATTTGTATAACTAAATAATAATTTTCACTTTAACCCTAATCCGCATTCGCGGTGTCTTTGAGACACCGATGCAGTTTTGAGAGTGATTGTTACGAATGTTAAAAAAGTTGTTGCATTCATGCTCCTTGACTTTGTTTTTTTAAGCCAATACTACTTAAAAACGAAAAAAAATTATTTTTTTTTACTACAACAATGATATTTCGCTTTTATGAAATTTACCCTTAATCCACGCAGGCGGTGTCTCAAAGACACCGTAACGGTTTTACCAGCAAAGAAAGGTTATTTTGGTATCACTTTGCTTCTATTTCGCAAAATATCGGACTGTAGTAGGCGATAATAACTGTAGCACTTCCCAAAAGAGAAAACGTTGCTTCCTGTGTCCCCATTTCTAAGGTCGCGCTTTGAAGCAGATAAGTGCAAATCCAAGAAAAATGTTTGTAACGAAAATTCTTAAAAATCAATTTTATGCTACAATTATAAAAAGTACGAATAATGTATATACAAATAAATAAATATTCTTAACTGAATTAAAAAATGCAAACTCAAAAAAAAATTTTTTTTTTAAATTATTCTATTTTTCCGGCATGGTGTCTTTCAGACACCGCCTGCGTGGATTAAGGACAAAATTAGCCTGAGCTGATTAGGGTTAAAAAAACATGAGTACAAAAAAAGTGAAAAAAATAGTTAAATCGACAATATTTTTATGCCGTTCTGCAATTTTGGGTTGTTCAGACAGCTCTATTTATTTTGATACTAAACTCTATGAAAAAGATTTTGTTGGCATTTTAATAGGTGAGTATATAGCTTATTATTAATGCTATTACGAAAAATAGCCGCGCTTTATAACACATTTAACAATATGATTTTAACATTAACATTGTGAAAAATTATCTACATTTTGTGACTATGTAAATATCTATTAACAGTACTAAATTGTCAAAAAAAAATTTTTTAATTCATTTGCGCATGAGTGTTTCATAATAAATTGACTGTATTACAGCATTAAAAAAATTTTTTTTGTTGACTGTTTTCATATAAACTTAAAATCCATAGAATTTTTTTTTAGGTTCCAGAGCTGATAATTTCTCCAGAAAGAAAATTCGCAGCAGTCCATGAAGCACAAAGCCTGCCAACGTTGCCTCTAACGCTTGTTGAATTACAGTGGATTCAAATTTTGTCAGAAGGATGGGGGTACCCACTTAGGGGATTTATGAGGGAGCATGAATATTTACAGGTACTTACGACTAATGCCAATATTTATAAGCAAAACTACAATTTGGATCTGAAAAATTTTCACGTATTTTGTTGTATTTTAGATTAATTTCCATTTTTTACAACAACAAAAAAAATTCCTCAAATATATGGCCATTATTCCTCCATGACTAAAATACTTCTTTCATGGTTACTATGATATCCCCCTCTAAATCATCGGAAATCAAAAATTTTAATTCTAGCTCCACACTCTCCTCGAATGTGTGCACTATCGACTGCCAGGTTGAACGTGAATTGAATTACGTTTTTACTAATTCAGTTTGATTTTACGATATTGAACATATTTTATATCTTAAACCGGAATAAATGGATTCAATCTTCAAAAAAACACCCAACTAGTTGGAATCATACCTATAGCATTCATATATTAAATACATAAGAAATGTGTAAAAAAGTATTTTATACTGCTATTGGTGTTTCTCTAGCGAAACATAGCACGGGACATGTTAAAATCAAAAACATAACAAAAGCTATAATTGCCAATCTGGCAATTATTGAAAACCCGTATGATGATATGGCATTGTTCGAAGTTTAAGTAAACGGCGAACAGTTGTATCAAAATTCCACTTTGAAGTCAAACTTTTCAATAAAATTTTTTAAAATTTATTTTGATGTATGGGAGTTTTATGTAGAATCATATCCTAAATAACTTTTGTTCTTGCACTTTTTTGATAAGATGCACCGTTTTTGCGATATTCGCAAAAAAAGGTTTTCGTTCGAAGGGGGGTACCCCTCCCCCTAATGATCCATTTTTGCCCATTAACGAACTTAGCCTTAAATTTTCCGAAAAACGAATCTGCGTAAATTTTCAAGTCTCTAGCTCAATCCGTGCGCCCGCAATCCGCGCCACAGACGGACGGACGGCCGGACGGACATGCAAAATTCAATTTTACTTATCATTCTAAACAGACTGGTGTAATTCATTTTTGTGTTTGATAACGGGATCTTGGCGTTACAAACGGTAAGGCAAATTTAATATACCCTTTCGTTTCACCATAGGGGTATAAACATCGACCAATTATTAAATACCTGACCTATATTACTAATAGGTTCGGCAGTTTCATAAACAGTCCTATGAGCCGGCCCGGATAGAAAAGGATGAGATCTTGGAGATCGAGAAGGAACATTAAAAACAATTTTTGATCAAATATAGTTATTTTAATGCACAGGACACTTTCATCCACCTTAAATTTCTCGCCAAATTGAACCCTAGGGAATAAATTTGTATAACCAAAACATTCTTCAGAGAGAAGTTATTGAAGTTATCATTGTTATATTGAAGTTACTTAGAAATTTATACTATCAGATAATTATAGTTACCGACATATTTCTAATTTGGACTAAAATTTGTATTTTCATTAAAATTTGTATTTTCATTGTCAACAATGAAAACGTTGCAACGAATAGAATTATTTCAATTGTCTAAATCCTTAAAATATGTCGTCCCTCGTTTGTATTTGCCAAAAAAACTGTATGAAAGTAAGAGACTTCCTCATTATTCCATATGCCTACATTAGCCTTAAAGAATGTGCGAAAAAATGTAGGGAAATATGGGTCACATCAATTTGTTGCCATCTGCATTATTAACCCTATATTTACTGATCAATATAGATCAAATTAAAATTGTAAAATTGTCATATCTCGCTTTAAACAGTCCAATAATGAAAAAGCGAGGAGAAATTAAGATTTTCAAACATTTTTACCTTGTATCATCAAGCTGAATTGCTATTTATTGAAAACATTCATATTTTTTATGAAATTGCTGAGTGAAATCCGTACAATTTCAATAAAAAATGTACATAATTAGGATCGTCTGCCGATCATGATAGTATCAACAGTTTAAAAAAAAATTTCAAAGATAATTTAATTAATTCTTTTTCTTGGATATTATAGTTACAGCAAAAATGAATAAAAAGCTTAACACTCTAACTGCCACATCAGTCAAAAAGACCTGACACCTAACTGTACACAACGGCCACAATGAAAATTATTAAATGTGTTTAACCATTGAACCATTTCTGATTCATGGTTTTCTTGACCTTCTAGCAATGAATAATCCTATTGGAATTTCTTGGCTTATAGGTCTGCAAAAACTTATTAAAGTGTTCGCTTATTAAAGAAAATTATTAAAGTGTTCGCTATTCCCGCTCCAGCTTCAAAATTTTTCTTGATTTGTCTATAATGGCCGTCAGACTCTCAAATGTATTAAAATGTGTTCTAAGGGTTTCTGACAAGGCAAGTTTTGAATAGCTCTTTGTCAGGTGGAAGTGTCTGACAAAACAATTTTGTATTTTATTTTTGTCAGGCCTTTTTGACTGACAACTAAATATTCGAAAAACGCTTTAAACTGTCGTGGCAGTTAGAGTGTTAAATAAGTTACCAACCAACTTCCCTTAATTATTTCTTTAAATTTTTAAAACTAATTCGTTAACTTCCTCCACTTGATTAATTGTTGACGGTAAACAATAACAATAAATTATGAATGTAAATACAGTAGAATCCCGATAATTCGTACCCCGATAATTCGTATATCCCGCTAATTCGTATGAATTTGCTGGTCCCTTGAAATACGAATTATCGGGACTCTACTGTACCTAAAAGTTACGGAAATGCATGAATATTTTTTATTCTTTGAAACTGTGATTAGATTTCTTGGTCCAAATGTGGACGCCTCTCTTTATATTTTGTAAAATAAGAATATGTCTCTTATGTTCATTTGATCGCTGACTTAATAATCATAAAGCTGGTAAAATTTTGTATCCTATTTAACGCCCCATTTAATCTGAAACTCATGCACAGAAAAAAAAAGTTTTAATTGATACCATAGCTATCGTTTGTGTCAGATTTTTTACGACTATCAAATCGGCAAAGTAACCAGATGTCGGCAAATCTTGACGGTTAACAAATATCCCCCGTTCATACCATAGTTTTTTGCATCTTACAAAATCGGAGAATTTGGCTATTAGTGTTGATCGACCATATCGAAACTTCCAAACGATCATCTAGCTTTCACAAAAAAATAATTGATTATAATTGATTAAAAAACCATAATTGACATATTTTGCTATTGCAATTACCTTTTTCAATTTTAATTAAACAGCAATCAAAAATTAATTAACTTTTTGTAAAAATAATTTTTATTACTGTTATTGCTTATTAAAAAAAAACTTAAAACTGAAAAACATACCCAAATTATTTCTAAATTTAATTTATGTCGTAATATTTTTAAAGCTTTGATTATCTCGAACTGTATTATTTTAATATTTTCCTTTGAATAATTTCGGGCTATAGGTAGATCATATTGAAATATCTACTTTATTTTGTTTCTATCGAAACCATTTCCACGCTTCCATTTCTAATACAATGAAATAAATTTTAATTAAAACAATGGGGAACTGGAAAAAATTTTAATAGGAAATATCGAGTTTCGATCTCGAGAGTCTAATGAACGGATCTTCTTAGGTTCTTGTCAGTGACTTGACCGCGAAGATGTTAGATCCAATCACATGTCCTAAGAGCCCTAGTCGATCTTCAGATAACCTGACGATTTTGGGAAAGGACCTCAAAATCGCCCGTCGGATGTAAATTTTAGATAAGTGCAATATATTCAAACCTGTGACCTCCCAACTAAAATGAAAGTTTTTTCCATTGCTCTTGTATATTTATAGCGCCAGTCACAACTCGGTCACAAGAGCGAGATGAATCATAACTTGTGACTTTTTGATGTTCAGAGGGTTAACCTTTTCGATCCGGAAAGCCGCTGAAATAAATACGAATATTTTTTAACTGTATTAGAGACAAAAATGCGAATATACTTCCCATGAAAATTATGGCATACACAAAGTAATACCGTTATAAATAGTATAAACTACGTCTTGGGACTCATTCGACCTATTTATTTTGCTTATTGTCAAAGTCATGTTTGTTTAAACATAGACCGGGACATATATGTCCCGTTCAGGATCGAAAGGGTTAAGTCACAGTTTTGCCTAGTCACAATTATTGTCAAAGCTGTGACAGTCTCATGACCAGAACACAAGATAAAAACAAAAAAGCTATTCCATGCCCCATTTAATTAAATGCGGTATTCCCGGAGCGCAGCGGAGACAATTTCTGGTCATTTGACGGACAAGGAAGACTTTTGGGACAAAAGAAAATTCTTGTACAAAAAGTTCATGTTTCCAAAAACATGGCACTTTTATCTATAATTAAATACCCACGTTATACTCGATATTTTCCAAAAATTTGTAAAGATTTTAATAACTTTAAAAACTAACAAGTCCAAAATTTTGACGAAATAATCACAAATCGACTGTCAAACTTATTCACCACTCTGAAATTATACTGAGGTGGATTTTTTGTTTCTTTTTTTGTTGCCCACCGTCAAGAATACCAAATGGCTGCTAAGACACAAAAAAGTTACATCATAATCGATGGTCACATCAGATTGTGACTTGTGACCGGTCATAAGGGCATTAGTGTGACCTTAACTTTGTGCATTGAAAAACTAACATTTACCGTGTACTGGGTCGTAACGTAATTCACCTCAGCTACAAAAACTTAAATAAAAGTAAACGGATAGCCCGATTCCAAAGTTTTTTTTATTTATGTATATATTTTAGGCAAAATTTGAAAAATTAACAAGTTTTAACACATTTACTGCCATGGCTATCATTTTTGATAGCCAGTGAAAATTGGCACTATGATTCACGAGCGCCCAAGGTTATCATTTTCGATAGCTGGGTCTACAATCTACATGCATACATACATACATTCATACATACGTACATTCTACATACGTCTACATGTATTGGCATCTCCCTTACATTTTTGCAAAATTGGTCTGGCAGTCAACGTGTTAACCAGACAATTAACAAGACAATCAAAAAGGGATCAATACGGAAGTGACTTGGACATGTTTGAACCTAGTAGGATTTTGTAATAAAGGCCTTTCCTTGCTAGGAGTATAGGTCCTCAAGAGTTATGCTTTAAAATTTCAGCTCAATCGGTCGAGTGATTTTGGAGTTGAAGCCAAGGAGGCATTTTTTCTAAAATTTTCATCGATTTTTTTAACATAATAATACCGCAAATCGATACTATTTTCATTTTCGAGAAACTAATAACTGCTTCTATATATTTTTTTTAATGTATTTGCAACTGTTATCTGGCGGTTTTTGGCTTTAAATGTCTGAAATTGTGATAAAACGACAGAGAAGCTACTTTTCTTAGCTTTTCGGTTCGCATAGCCCATTTTTCATCGGAGTCTTAGTTCCTAATAGGTATTTCCTATTGATTTAACTATGATCAAGATCTGGTATCCGATTTCCTTTATTTCGTCAATTCAATCTTGAATTTGGAAATTTGAAAAAATCATGATTTTTCAGTAATGATTCTGGTATGATTGTCGTATCGTTATTTGTTTTTAGAGCCAACAACTCAAATCCTGATTTAAAATTGATGAGCAAAGAAAATGCCAGTAAAATTATCAGGTTTTTGTGTGAAATGTGCCTTTTTATGATATTTTGGATCAAGTATTATAAGGGGCAGTACTTTGAAATTAAAAACTGCCCTGTTAGTTATGTTATGCCTTGTTTCAACGAACAAAGGTTTCGTAGAAATTTTTTTTTGAAATATTTTATGAATTTTAGGATGCAAAACTGCGAGTTTGTTTTAACTAAAAACGAGGTTTTAGTTATTATTTTTTTAATCCCAATAATTACTTATTTTGTGATTTTAGCAAAAAATCACATTTTTGCAAATTATTTAATCTTTTTAAAAACATATTGCATTAATATAATTTATGATTAATTTAAAATTCTATCATTTTCTTTTAGACTATACATTTCAACTGCTTAATTCATGAACACAATTCTCTACGCTATAATCAATCGGTTGCGATAGTGTTATCCGCAACTGAAGATGATAAGATTCGCTTAGAAGGTAGCAATAATCTGTTTCTTACAACCGATTGTTTATGTTAATCGATTTTTTTTTATTATAATGAATAATTTAGGAGTAAGTGCAATTACTTTAATGTATAATGAAAAGCCAATAGGGATTCTCCGGAAGCCAGAATTCTACTTTCATCGGAAAGAAGAACGAGCTTGTCGGCAATTTGGAACTTGCAATCCGTTTCATCCATATATAAAAGTATTTTTGTATAAATATCACTGGTCAAAATTTACTGAATAATGTTTTTAAGATGATAAATGAATCCGGAAATTATTTAGTGGGTGGGGACATAGAAATATTTGAAAAAATTCGATGGAACGATGGATTAGATGAGTACCGACTTACTCCCAATGAATTACGCAAAAAGTTTAAAGAAATGAAAGCCGATGCGATTTTTGCCTTTCAGGTAAATTCACTATTTTATTTTTTTTATGTTACAGCAAATTCAATTGCTTTTGTTTGATTTTAGCTACGAAATCCAATACATAATGGGCATGTTCTACTCATGCAAGATTGTAAGAGGAAACTAATCGAAAGAGGTTTCAAAAACCCCGTACTATTGCTTCATCCTTTAGGTGATTTTCGAAGAATTGCGTATCACATTTAATTTGTGATTTAATTACATCTCTTGTTGATTTAATAAAATTATTGTTTTCAATCTTTTTTCCAAATTCTTCATCACTTATCATAATTTTTAAAATCGGCTAATTTATCTTCAAGCACATTTCTTTTCTTACTAATTTTTTCGTTATTGTTTTACTGTTTTCAATATAATAGTCATTAACACTTGTCAGACATTTTATATTTCTCTTTAGTTCGAAGATAATGGGACATGAAAATTAAAAGGCTTTGGAAAACTTAAAATTAAACCTAATAGTATAAAAATATCAACTATAAAACTAATCGGAGGTTCCTTGGGGAAATATAGCTAGTAATTGCTCAAAATCGACTACTCTTGATAACTACCTAATGTTCAAAACCATTATACACTATCAAATATTTTTTTACGCATGATATGCCATTTGGATTTACGAGAATCTTAAAAATTCATGTTTGTTTGAAATTTATGATATTATCATTCTTTATTGGTTCATAATAAAGACCATCATTATTTATTGGTTCATAATTTCATTATAGGATTTATTACAAAAACATATACAAAAAAATAGTACTTTTTAAATCAGGGTTATGACTAAAACTAATCAATCACAATGATAGTAACGTTTTACTAATGACTGAGAAATTCAATCACAAATTCAAATTATTCTGACAAGCAAATATTAGCTTTATTTACCACATTAGCTTTATTTACCATATTAGCTTTATTTACCATATTAGCTGTATTTACCATATTAGCTTTATTTACCAATTTTGAATGAATTCCGAAATCTTTTAAAAATGCACTTGAACTCCTTTTAGGAGTTATTTCCATTATAAACGGTGTTCACGTTTACAAAAGACTTTCCAATTGGCTCTATATAGGAGTATATTAGATTTAGTGCCGTTTGCACCAACAAAACTTAGCAACTTATGTACAACTTAAAAAATTTAAGTCGAAGAATTTCTACGGTTTAAGTAGGCTTATTTTTTAAGAATAATACGCGCAAACGGGCCTTAATGTAGTACGTTTTGTAATTTACTGCACTAAACATGTCATCCATTAACACGCCAGGATGTTTAGGATGACAAAAGACGTGATTTCCGCCTGTCCGTCCATAATTTTCGAAGGGATTGAGTTAGAGAAATTTTGCACAAATCCGTTTCCCGTAAAAGCAAAACTAAGTTTTTGAGCGAGTTAAATTTTTCTCTATACAAATAAAAAAGTCTTTGGGACATTTTTAGTAAACCATGTCTTAAATCAAAAAAGTTATAAAGACAAAATGTGTTTACAATATGATTTTACTTCCATACATTTTTAATTTAATCGGGCCACTCCCTTCCATCCGTACAAAAATCTGTTAAAATCTGTTAAAATTCGGTCACATAGAATATAGAGCATCCTGGCAACTGTTGCTTTTCTTATATTCTCAGCTTAGCGCTTGTGGTTTGTGATATTTTCGTGCTTATTTTTGTAGTATTTTCGTGCTGATTGGTTTTAGCGTGCTGATTCCAAATATGGTCTTGGCTTTTTTCTATTACGCAAAAAAGAAAAATCCCGGATTCACGATTCACAAAAATGTATTTTTTTTTTGTGAAAATATATGATTTAATAATCCGACTCTGTAGTCACTACTGAATTTCAAATATCCAAATTATATAATTAAAATACCCAAAATGCCAGCCTAGATAAATTTCTAATTTTGTTAGCTTAATGGTGGGTTTCACAAAAATTTCATCGGCCAATAAATCGAGTTAGCAATCTCTTTTTACTTGAAATTCGCCCTCGATTTATCTTTCGCTAAAAATTTCGTACAATATCATTTTTCTACATTTCTATAATACTATAATATCATTTTTCTATATTTCATTGTAATATATTTTTTCACATTCATTAATAAACGGAATTTTCCACCACATACCTTTTTAAATAACCCCAAACTTATATTTAAGGTGGCTGGACAAAGGAAGATGATGTACCACTCGATGTCCGTCTAGCACAGCATCAAGCAGTACTAGATTCTGGTGTATTGAATCGAGAAAATACAGTATTAGCGATATTTCCGTCCCCCATGATGTATGCTGGTCCAACGGAAGTACAATGGCATGCTAAAGCTCGTGAGTTGATGGAATATTATAAGATAACAATGAGCAAAGTGAATAAAATATAGCAAATGCTTTTACTAGTAATTTAGCACATTTTAGTACGACTTTCCATATAAATTTCAAACTAAAACCTGATAATATGTGATGTGAATAAAAAAATAGCTTTTGCTAAAACTGATGTTTTTTAGCTAATGCAGACTGCATTAGCTAAAAAACATCAGTTTTAGCAAAAGCTATTTTTTTATTCACATCACCCAATTTCCTAGTGAAAGCATTTACTAGATTTTATTCACTTGGCCCATTAACCTAGATTTAAGAAATTGTTGAAAGTCTTCTTATGAAAATCATTATTGTTAAGCTTAATGAAAAAGTACAATAATAAAACCGATTTTTTTTTAAAAAGCAGTAAAAATAAAAATTTATAATTTGGGATATAAAATTTGAGTACCCGACAAATTTAAATTATTATTAAAATCTAGCGTAATGGGTATTCTTATATTTTTAGATATGATGTCGAAACAATATCTGTATAATACATCTGAAATCCCAAATTATAAATTTTAAAAATTATCGGGGGTGAGGAAAGTATAGGAGAAATAGGTGAGAAAATCTCTTTCCCTCTCCCCCTCACCAACTGTCCCTTCATCTCTTCCCAACTTTCCCCTTCACTCTCATACCCTTTTCCTCTGTCACTTTCCCCCCTCCCCCACCTTTGATGAGCATTAATGCAAAAAGGTCGAAATTTCTTATCAATACAATAATTTATTATACTACGTATAAGAAAGTAAAAGTACATAGGAGTCGAATTGAAAGCCTTTTCCTTTTTGTAAGTCGGTATAAAAAACACGTTAATCATCATGAAGCATATCTATATTTCACATATAATCAAATATATGTACATATGTAACAATCTTATACAAAGTTTATATGTTTTTTTTATTATTTCAATAGGAATGAATGCGGGTGCCAACTTTTACATCGTTGGACGCGATCCGGCGGGCATGCCTCATCCAGATAAAAATATGTATCCAGATGGTAATTTATATGATGGAACTCATGGTGCACAAGTTTTGGAAATGGCGCCTGGCTTAGATCGAATTGAAGTGAGTAAAAGCAAAGATCTTAAAGCTAACAAAAGAATTAAAACTTTATGACTGCGTGGAGCTCTAGTAAAAAATGAGAGTATCAACATTTCTGATATCTGGCAATCGCCAGGTTTCGGTCTTGCCCTAACCACACACAATTTTTGTCTAAGCGCGGTATTACACACGGCAACTTTCGGGCTTAATTAAGCCGATTTTCGGGAGAAACGACTGCGGAGGGAAAAGTTGCCACTCGAAATCATGGCTTATCGACAATCTGCATACATGCAAAGGGTGTGAACCAGTTTGGGAAAAGTAGTAGGCAGAAATCATTTCCGTTCTGACCGTCAGCAGGTAAAGATCTTGGGAAGTATATGAGCACCAGCAATTTCAATGGTTTGAGTCCACACACACACATGTAAACTTGTGTAGCATATGCAAACAGGATGGGCTTATTTAAGTCACAAATGTAAGCACATTGGCTTCTTAAGCCTAAAAGTTGCCGGCTTACTTAAGCCAAGTGTAATACCGGACTAAGACCGATTAGCCTGTTTTAAAAACTAAAAAACGGTTGACTCACTCTTATTTAACGTTTTATATATCAATAGAAAAAATTGAGAATAGCACAGGCGCTCAGAAAAAGTGGTCCAACCCACAACATCAACATTTTGGAGATTTCCCAATTTTGTACTGTTATTAAATTCCTGAAAAAAAATTCTGGATTTACTTTACCATGTTGTGTATCCAAACATTGTGTATCCAAACATTTTGATCTAAAAATCCACTCTCAATAATCATAAAAACACAAAAAAATTCACAATCTACTTTTACTCTCAGTGCCTAATTTTCGGTCGTAAACTTCCCACACTGACACTGAATATCGCATTAACGTCTTATTATCATTCAGGTTTTAATAAATATTTTTTTCTCTATTCCTAAGATTCTTCCGTTTAAAGTTGCCGCATATGACACTGCTGCTTCAAAAATGGCATTCTTTGAGCCGAAACGAAGTGATGATTTTCAATTTATATCTGGAACAAAAATGAGACATTTAGCAAGAGCAGGCGAAACTCCTCCAGACGGATTTATGGAACCAAGAGCTTGGAAGATTTTATCTGAATATTATCAATCAAACCAAAATAAATGAATTCTATTTTAATTATATTCCAATAAAGATATTTAAAGCCTAATATAATATTTTATTTCGTCGATAAATATGAAAATTTCAGCAAGCGTTCAAAGAAAATAAAACTAATTATCAATTCGAAGGTTAAATAACAAAAATTTCCGGACAGTCGATCTATGTATCTGTTCATTAATAGCTCTGGAATGAATCGAGGTAGACTTAAATCTTTGTACAGATGCATTTCTCGTACAGATAACAAGAATTATGAATATGATTTTCAAAATTAAGTTTCTATTAGAACAATTCATCACATTGTCCTAATTCGGACCACTTTTGCTAATTACAAGGAAATTTTTACTCTTCTTATGAATCTCATCGGAAATGGACAGAAATTTTAACTACCTACTACAAAAGTTATAAAGGAAAGCGTGGAGAAAAACACAAAAATAATGTGTGAAAATTCCTCCTCCAACAAGATTACAAACCTTAGGACAAACTATTGCTAATTCTACTGGCTATATGGCTTCTGCTCCACACTCACAATGTCAATATCTTTCCACCAATCCTGGGTAATTCCTAAACAATTTCATGAAAAGAACTTTTTTTTCAAAAATTGAAGGTGTTCAGGGGCAATCGCAACAGAAGCAGACTTCTCTCGTTAAAAAAAAATGAAAATGCAGGAATGGCAAACGAAAAAAAAATCGTAACGTTATACATTTCGTTATGTAACGAAATTTAAATTTTGCTTCGTTACGTTATATCATAACGTTAGAATATATCGAAAATTTTCAAAAATTTTGGATCTTTCTCATGGTTGTTCGTAATTTCAAGTTTAAAACAAGTCTGCAATTTATGCCAAAATTTGAAATTTTGTAAAGATTTTTTTACAAAGTGGATATCAGGTAAAGTTAGATCAAGCAAGAATAGAAATGTCACGCTTTGAATTTTTTACTGAAAACTAGAAAAAATTTGAACTACCCAAGCTTTTTATTTCAATTATCTCGACCTCTAGGACAGTGGTTCTTAACCTTTTTGTAGGTGCCGAACCCCACCAGTTTCATATGGGCGTTCACCGAACCCTTCTTAATTGGAAAAATAATATATGATTTTTTCAAATTCAAAACATATAGGTTTCATTTGAATAATTTCGACTACAGAATACAAGTTATCGATGCAGCTCAATATCCTTTGTTTTAATTTTTTTTTAAAAATTCAGTTAAAATATGTAGTACAATAATATCAAGGTTGTGAGAAAGTCAGAATCTGTTGCATTTATCTAAAAGTAACATTTGACTGGTGATTTTAAATCCTCCCCACCCTAACTCTATTCACAAACAAAACTTTCAAGTTTTCTGAAGATTAGCTAGGGCTCTTATGACCAGCAACGGTATTGTGATTGTCAGGTGAGAAAAATTTTTGCGTGAGAAAACCGAATGAGTTTTCTCATTATTTGGTATTGTTTGGTATCACAAGTACGTAAGAATTCCATCATCACCTCAAAATGTCAAAAGATTCACCAGCTATTTTGGACATGGAAACAAAAAGTGAGTTTTGGGCAAAATAAATGAAAGCAAAAGCGGTTAGTTTTAATGTTATTTCTTTTATTCGAGACTAACTGAGATTGAAGGGCTTGCAGCGAGGGAAATCCATTTTTTGGTTTTTTGGGAAATTAAAAAAAAAACGTTTTAAAAATTCAATTTTTAACTTTCATCCAAATTTTTTTCCCGCTTATGGTATATGCGTTTACACAAGGCCCAAATGAGACTGAACGGTTAAAATACTTTTTTTTCACTAATTTATTTTTTAAGAAAATCACCCTTGTTCTGAAATACGGCGTTACGTTAGTTTGCTCGATATTTACTCGATCAGCACTCCATATCGCATTTTCGGTGTTCTGAAATACGCAACGTTTCGTTTGAGTTCAACGCGGAGTAACGCCTCGCAACGTATTCGATTTTCGTTGTTCTGAGATTCGCCGGGAGCTGATATTTGAGGTTAAATTGCTCACTTCAGTTTTCTCGCGTTTGGTGGATATTTCAGGCAGTTTTAGGGCTTCTTTTGCGATCAATTAAAATGTTAGTAGAAAATAATGGAAATATATATTTAAGTATGAAATTACAAGTTTATTTGTCAAATAGGAGTGGAAATAAAAATTCAACAAATACTGCCCAATTCAACTATTTAATTGATGTAATGAAGGAGCACCCTGATATCGCGAAGGACTATTCACGGAGACCAGTGGCAGAGGTGCAGGCCATCTAGCAATCAATATCGGATAAATTATCCAGATTGGGACCACCAATAAAGGATTTCTTCAGAACATTTAAAAATTATGTTTTGCTCAGCCGAAAATCCTTCCTAAAGCTAGAAAAACAATTTATATGAATTGAAAGTTACACTTTTTCTATATACTCACGCTTCTTCACTTAAATTCATGACGTTCGAAGAACTTTTCAGAAAATTTTTTTGCACCCGCAAGAAGTTTATCTCCTCATGCCTCAATAATAAATAAATTGGCACCGTGAAATCCATGTTTTGCTTTCAAAAGTTGCACTGAAATGGCTATCAACCCAGATACAAACAAAACCAGCTGATTTTTGACACTTCGTTTGCATGCGATGTTTGCCGTATTTTTAAACAGCAAACGCCGTTTTTCAGAACACCGATCGCGTAGCGAATCGAATCGAATGCGTTACGTTTAGCGGGCTAACGCCGTATCTCAGAACAAGGGTGAATATAATAATTGGTTTTTTTTTAGAACTAACTATGAAAAATGACCACTCAAATGGTTCTCAGTCTCTCGCTGAAAAATATTGGCTCTTCCCAGTGCATTTTCCATTATTAAGCGTAGAGTTTGTGGCTCCAAGTTCCTTATTTCGGCACTTATGTTTTTGAATTATCACTAGTTGCAAATTTTGATTATATTGGGTGGAATTTTTGATATGTGATTATATTTGTGATTTAGTAATTGTTTGTTTTTTCAAATTATTTATATGGAGCGATATTTTAAGCCGATCGTGAGAAGACCTGCCCTGTATCCTCGTCAATAGAAAAGTTAAGGTTTATTGTTGTTTCGTGGCTGTTTTGGGAATATATAAATACCTTAGCGGTCAAACAGAAGCGGTTTTTGAGAAATTTAAAGAAGTAGTAAGAAATATGTTCTGAGCCCCCGCACCAATTGTGAAGTCAGCCGCCTGGTTTTTTTTTAGGAAAATAAGAAAAATTTTCGCAAAAAACATCTAAGTGCCGTAGGGACTCAAGTCAAGGTTGCTCTAATACAAAGGCACTAGGACTCAGAACTAGATTTGACGTGATTTTTCTCCATATTTGTTTTTAAGGGAACCCATTTAAACGCTCTAAAAGCAATTTTCATGATTTTTAACCGACTTCCAAAAAGGAAAAGGTTCTCAATTCCACCTGAATATTTTTTTTTTTTTTTAATGTATGTTCACGCTTAACTTTTTACTGGGTGGACCGATTTTGGTCATCCCAAAGAGAAAGTTGTAGAGAAAGTTCCTGGTTGGACCCTGGTTCATTCATGGGCAAAAATGGACCATTAGGGGGGGGTACCCCCCATACAAACGAAAACGTTTTTTCCGAATTTCTCAAAAATGGTGCATCTTATCAAAAAAGTCTAAGAATTAAAGTTATTTAGAATATGATTCTACATCAAACTCCCATACATCAAAATCCGATTGGAATAAATTTTAAAAAATCTGATTGGAAAGTTCGACTTCAAAGTGGAATTTTGGTACAACTGTTCGAATTTTGATAAGAATATCACCATACGGGTTTTCAATAATTGCCAGATTGGGAATTATGGCTTTTGTTATGTTTTTACGTTGTGTTCAGTCAGAGCCGTATTAACAAGTTTGAGCGCCCTGGGCTAAATAAAATTTTGCACCCTTACATAGTTTTATTGTAAAAATGCAATTTCATTTTTTAAAATATTCTTTAATTCAAAACACAGTACTAACTTAAATTACAGATACGCTAAATATAAAGAAAATTAAAAAAAAGCAATCAAAATTTCATCGCCTCAGATCGATGGCGCCCCTGGTCTATAGCCCAATTAGCCCTATGGTTAATTGGGCCTTGTGTTCAGTACAACACAAGGAAGGTTCTTTTATATATTTCTCATCTGCGGACTTATCCCCTCAAACCCTTTGTAATTTTACCTATATTAAAAATTGAAACTAAAAACGTTCGAAATAAAAAAAAAATTTCTAAAAAAAATAAAACCGACTTTAAAAAAAACTGAAAAGAGAAAAAAGCACTAAAAAGAAAAAAATAATTTCAAACTATGTCCATTAATAGCGTATTTGAAATTTGGCTTTTTTGAAGTGGCGTTAAATTTGCAACTAAAATAAATTACATACTTTCTAACCCTTAAGGCTAATCGTTTACATACTTTCTAACCCTTAAGGCTAACTAAGAACTAAGATCGACTCCAAAAATTTTGTTGTCAAACAGATTAACTATAGACACGGCTCTTACAATAGAAATTTTACAACGATTTTATTTAGTGTAAATTTAACGCCACTCCAAAAAAGCCAAATTTCAAATACGCTATTAATGGACATAGTTTGAAATTATTTTTTTCTTTTTAGTGCTTTTTTCTCTTTTCAGTTTTTTTTTAAAGTCGGTTTTATTTTTTTTAGAAAATTTTTTTTTTTTTATCTAAAATTACGAGATTTAGATTTTTTTTGAAACCTATGTGATAAGCTATTTAGTGTTGAACTATTTCTGATTCATGGTTTATACTCGACCTTTTAGAATTGAATCCTATTGGAATTTCTCAGCTTATAAGGTCTGCAAAAACAAAAAATAATACAACAAAATTATTATATTATTTTTGCGGATGTTTTCACATTCAAATTTTCCCCCCAACAGGTCAGGCATGTCTGCCCCGAAAACCCATCCGGAGCCTGTTTCTAGTATGAAAGCGAGTTTTACTCCACCAAAATCCTGTAAGCCTGCGTAGAAGCTGATGAAGCAGGCTCTGATGACGGTACCAGATGTCTGGTACTTGAATTGAAATGATTTTGAGAAAAACAAAAATATTCCAGATGGCTAATAAAGCCTGAGTTACATTGCGACGACAAGGCGATACGAGACGTCGACGAGAGTCGTCGGAATACAAAAGCATACGTTGACGTAATTTTCAACGTATGCTTTTGTATTGAATTGATTACATTGCGACGACATCGAATGACAGTTGAATTGTTTGGTTAGGTTAATTGTGTTTGAGTTGCTCTCTTTTGGTGAAAAATTGGCAATTTTATCAAAATGCAGACTTTATCCATAGCAGCATATAAAAATATTTTCTTTACTTTCTGCACTCTCATCTTTTACTTTCAAGGTTATGGAATTGTTTGTCGCGTGCTCGCAGCTCTGGTAATGTAGCTTGGATGGCGATAGCGACAATGTCGCGCAACTCTCGTCGACGTCTCGTGTCGCCTTGTCGTCGCAATGTAACTCAGGCTTAAGTCCTAAAATTTCAAAATAAAAATAATTTAACGTCTATTAATAAAATTATTTTTTCTCCAAATATATTTATTTTAAGCATTCGTTTTTTGTTCCAAAAATGCAATGCAAACATAAAACATTCAGTAAATATTTTATTTAATTTCTATATTTATAAAGTTAAGCTAAAATAAATATGTTAATACATAATATAAACTTGAAGAACTTTGTTTTCATTAAACAAAAAAAAATACAAGAATTATATTCTTCGAAATCGAAAACATAACAAAGAAAATATCCATTTACAAAAAAAAGTGTAGAAAGATTACTAATCAGTGTTGTTTCAGACATAATTGTAATAACTACAATTAAACTATTTCTGTAGTATTGTACACATTAAGTACCAAATTTGATTTAGTTCAGTTTTGTGTACCAACTATGTATTATTGAGACTTTACAATGACTTTTAACTATTTATTTTAAAAAAATCATCCCGCCGGCGGGCTTGTGATATTATTTTAAAACATATTTTTGTTGTTACATTTTCGATTTTATATCAAAAATAAATTAAAATTATTTCGAGTAAATATAGTATAACTTTTTGGCTATAATTTGTATTTAAACTATAACAAATGAAAGTGTGCCTGACACCTTAATTTAAATACAACACATTCATAAAAGTGCATTTAATGTTAATGTTAATAACAAATATGATATCCAAAAAATGTAAAAATTAATTTGATGATAATGTTTGCGAGAAAAGATAATTTAGTAATTAAAGAAATAATAATTTCAGTATCATTATCACTACTATTATTTCATGACGTCATCGTATATTAAGATTCATATTTATTTATTTTTTTTGTTAATTGTTGGCACTTAATGCTGTACAATAAAGTATGGTTTTATTATTTTTTTTTACTAAGTACTATACACAAAAAAAAAACAGTTACAATATAAAATGTATTTCTCGATCCTAATTTTTTGCGCTAAAAGTCTAGTTCATTTTACATAAATAGGATCAAATAAGAATATTAGACGAGATATTTTTAAATGCGATACCAAAAGAAAACATTAATTGTGTATAAAACAAAATAATTGTTATTCTGCTTCTTATGATGTTATGCATAAAGATAATTTAGAAGACATATTGGATTAAACTCAAAATATTTGTCTAGCGCCTTCAATTCAAATGCTATATCATATTATTGATTGATGCGATTAAGTATACCCGGTTTACAATAGATGGATCTTTTATCGTAATTTTATTGTTGTTTCCTTCAATCCATAGAAAACCGAAAATTCAAAATTACTTATTCTTTTATGTATAAATCCACGATACGATTAAACAGAAAGAGATACGAAACTATTGTACTGTGTTATGTTGCGTTTAAGGATGTCGGCGCATAATCCAAGTACACGTTCAAATCTAAAAAGAAAATTATTTTAATCGTAAAACATGAAGATAGCATCGATTTGATTTATATATAATATTATTTTCATAACATATTTTTCTCCCCGATTCTGATAGTTTTGACAATTGAAACAACATGACTCTTCTTCAAATCGCAACTTGCAACTCAGGCACATTTTGCCGCAATTGGCATCAACTATTTTAGTACAAATTTTGTTTATTTAAAAGTTGTGTATTTGTATTGTCCAAATATTGATAAATTTAGTAATGCGGCGGTCACACGACGCTGTTTTGCTAGCGCTAGTGCCTGTTTGGCTGTTAGCAGCCGTTTCAGCAGCACCGTGTGAACCCTAGTGTGTTGCTACTGCCAGCAGCAGCGTGATGATTTTAGCAGCGCTGGTGAAGTAGAAACCGTTCTACTTTGCCAGCGCTACTAGGGATCACGTGGCCCTGTCGCATGGTTTCTGACCTGTCAAAAGTCTGATAAGTGGTAAAGTTTATTTATTGTAAGTTGTTATTGTACGTTTATTTATTGAAATTTGTGCGTTACGTTTATTATTTAAAAAATCTCCCAGATTAAAATGTTAAACCCCTGTTTTGCTACTTGCCAGCGCTACTAAAGTATAAATCGTGTGAACCCTCTCAGTACGCTGGCTGCTGTTGCTACTTGACAGCGTTACTAACCAACTGGACAGCGCTACTAACCAACAGCAGCCAGCGGCTGGCAAAACAGCGTCGTGTGACCGCGGCATAAGAAAAAGCAAACGTAATTCCCCTCGAATGGTTTCGCATGAAATTTGTTTTTTGACAAGTCTATCAGGATCAAAGCCAATATTAAATAAAGAAATACGTTTTTTAAAATTTTCTCAGAAAAAACGAATGTGCGGTTTACATTAAGCTAGTTACTAGACCCCAGTAGACGTAAATACTAGAGTCAGATCGATTCATCGGTGTCGGCAGTTTGGCCGAAGCCAAACGTGGACTGTCAACATAATGGAAAAAAAAAAAACAAACCACTGCATGGCTTAGCGTATTTTTCAATGTGATTCGTTATTTATTGGCTATGTGAATAAGTTCTTAGCGATTGTGAATAAATGCTCCGCACACCCGTGTCCAAATCCGCCATTACATGGCTTTGAAAGGTGAATGAATGTGTGAGCTGTCAAAACATAGTATGGGACACTAGCTTGCATACCCGTCGTTGCCAGGCTAGTTTTTTTTTTTAAGTTTTTTGCACAAAAAACCCAGAAATATCTTAAAAACTATTGGAAAAAATGGTTATGCCTTCAGAACCTCCCGTTCCGAATTTTAAAATTCTAATACCAGTTTCGTGATCAGCGTCTACAAAAACCGAAAAAAATGAAAAGAGGATATTTTTGTTATCCTTATAGGTCTATTCGAATTGTGAAATTTCAACACCAGATTCGTGATCAGCGACCCTCGAAAACCCCTTAATGTCATTTTTACCCAAGAAAAATTGGGAAAAGGATATCTGCGTTATCCTTACAGGAACTTCCGTTTCTAATTTCAGCCTCCTATTGAGCAGGATCAATGGCGAAAATCACGGTTTAAAAACACCCAAACCCCCTTTACCCCCCGTTGACCCGCTTAGGGGTAAAATTTCGGAAAACCCCGCCTTAGTGAGCGCCTACGTGATGGTTGGGACATATTGTGAAAGTTTCAAGTCTCTAGCTTCAAGGGTTTGGGCTGGGCGTTGATGAGTCAGTCACTCAGTCAGGTTAAACGATTTTATATATATCTGTGCCCCAGAGGTAAACTGTCGTAACTGACATTTTGCAAATTTTACAGGAATTGCAAACTTTTTATTGTGTATGATTTTCGGTAATTATTGAAACTTTTGTAGTTTATTTTATTTTAGGACATTGTTTAAACAAAATATTAGTTGATATAATATATACGTCCCCACAATGTAGTTACAACAATAACCCCAAAATCGCGGTTTTGGCAGTTACGACAGTTTACCTTTGGGGTACAGATATAGATTTGTTGGAAGCGTAAACAACTATTATAACTATTATATTAGCGGGTTTTGAGAAGTTTTACTTCATTACCATTTTTTTGAAAAAATGTGCGGCGGAATCATATCATTTGCTTGCAGAAGCCTATGACAATCATGCTTTACCAGAATGCAAATTTTGGATGCACCGCTTTAAAAGAGGCGATTTTGATGTCAGAGACAAAGAATGCGATGGAGCTCCGAAAAAGTTTGAAGACGAGGAATTGAAGGCGTTACTCGATAAGAATTCTTGCCAATCGATTGAAGAACTTGCGGAAGCATTGGGAGTTGATAGATCCACTGTTGGAAAACGATTACGTCATAGGAATGACTTTTAAGGTCGGTAATTGGGTTCTGCATGAGTTGAGATAAAGAGACATTGATAGTGTTTCAAAGACACCAAAGGAAGAGTTTTCTGCATCGAATTATTGCTAATTTTTGTAAAATTTAGTTACAAAAAACTTCAAATTACTAGGTCAACGCCGACAGACAGATGCAGAGACATGCTCATAATCTTGCCTTAAACGGATTTCGTACAGATCAAATATTTTCTATCTTCCCAGTTCTCGAGTCGGTCTCCATCATCAAAACAATACTTTCCCTCTAACGTAAAATTTGAATTATATAAGATTGAAGTTTATATAAAAAAATATGGAAAAGAAACTTCTATATCAAACAGACTTTACCTTGCTCGATCTAATTTAACGCATTTAAGCGGGCCACGTGCGACAACTGTTGCTGCACGTGGTCTGTCTAAAAGTAATGCAATTTCTCCGAAATAATCGCTAGGTCCGAGACGTCCAACTTCAGCCGGCTCATCACCTTGCTACAAAATGAAAATAAAACAATGTTTTTAATAGACCATAGCTTTTTTTAAATAAATTATGTTTATATATTTACCTCAGCTCTTCTTTGTAAAACAACAGCACAGCCTTCAACAATAATATAAAAATCATCACCCGGCTCCCCTTGTTTGACAATAGTTTCACCATCATCAAAACTGACTGGCTCTAGAGCATCGGCAACTGTTAGTCGTTCCCATTTATCAAGACTTTCTAAAAAACCGTAAATATTTTTTTTATTATATGCAATTTTCCTCATTTACACAAAAGAATTTACCCAAAATTGATACACGTGAAAGGAACTCTTCATACATTTTCCTTTTACGAATTGTTGAACCCATTAAAATACGTCTATAAGAATCTCTATCAATGCCCCAAAGTTTGACATCGGTCTTAGCTCGAACGGAAGCCGCACGTGGTGTGCCATAAATCAAAGCCAATTCTCCGAAACTGCCACCCTCACCAATTGTTGTTACTAGTTCTGCATTTACGAAAACCTACAATGGAACAAAATAAAAAAAAGACTTCAAATCCTGCTTTATAAACTTTTTAAAATTTTGAATGTACCTCGACTTCACCTTGATCGATTACATAAAAGTTGTCTCCTTCATCGCCTTGTTGGATAATCGGCTCGCCAGTAAGGCAATTTACCGGGAACATGGCATCAAAAATATCTGAGCGTTCATTTTCATCCAGATGTGAGAAAAGGACATTTTTTGCGATTGCCTTTGACAAAGCTGCCATCGTCTTATAGTCTTTAGGTACAACTTTTTTTACGTAGCTGGTGGCATCTTCTTCAGTCACTGGTTCTGCTGAAATACCACCACGTCTTCGAACTGGTGGTGCTGCAGTTTGTGGCATAGGACTAAGGTCATCGCAATCATCTGGGCTAGTAGCCTGCTTCGTAGCATCTAATTTTACTTGCTCCTGTAATCAAAAATTTTACCATTAAGGATTTTTTTTTAAATATATAATAGCTAAATATATTTTCTAACAAAATTTATCGCAAAGAAGCTCAGGAATACAGTCGATATTGTCATAAAAAATTAATAATTGGGGGAAAGAACCGAGAGTAAATGAAGTCGAATTTGAAAGACGGATGATCAAGGATGAGAAAAATATTAACAATTTTTTCAATGCATTTTCTGCTAACAGTCTAACATAAATAAGTCTAATAAAACAGATTAATTTGCCCTCAACTGAATATTACGACGAACTTTTCAAATTTGAAATAATTTCAAGCGATTATTTAATAAACATTTGCCAAAAATTAAAGAATAACAACGAGCACGAATCGGATGCAATTAATATTAGCGGGAAACTTGAATGTCAAATGGTCAGTATAGCAATTATGTACAGCACATGACTTTCTTATACAAAATCTACTTTCCTGTGCAATTTACACTATAACCGGACAGATAAAATATTAGGTTATGTAACAATGTGATTTCTTTTTACCAAATCTGAAATATCTCGATAAAGGTAAAAGATATCAATTTCCGGTAAAAGGCAAATTTATGGAGAATTTTAATATATTTCATTTTTCTTGTAATTATTTTTACAAGGAATCATTAGTTTGCAAGCAATTCGCAAAAAACATTTTTTTTTTGCTTTTTAATGAAAATATTTCAATAAAATATAGCGGATAACGGTAGAAGACAAAATTATGGAGAATCGTTATTCTCTTTAATTCACTTTATACATTGAACTACCGAGAAACCGTTAGTTTTCGAGATAGTTGCAAAAATTGATTGTTTTGTAATAAAGGTCTATTTCGATAACGGTTTAAAATACGGAGTTCTAGTGCAAGACAAAAGTCTTTAAAATTTTATTGCCTCCAACTTTTGTCCACCTAAGACCACCGAAAAATGCGCAATTTCGATGTAAATTGCGAAAAAGGAAATCGTGATTTTTAAAAGGCCGCCATTTTGCTTACTTCTGGTTAATGGACCAAAAGTTGATAGGATAGTCTCAATCCAAGACCAAACATGCCTGTAAAATTTCAAGTTTTTAGCTCAAGTAGTTTTTGAGAAACCTTGTATACACACAGTTATTTAAAATAAACAGTTTTTTGCGATTATCTCGGAAAATCACGTTTTTTTTGTTAGTTGTATGTATGATATGAATTAATGAGATTGGTATTCTTCACAACTTTGTTTTATCTTTTACCGTTATCGAGATATTTCAGATTTCGTAAGAAAAATTATATTTTTTATATAAGCTAATATTTTACTTGCCGAGTTTTAGTGTAAATTGCGCAGGAATGTAGATTTTGTGCAAGAAAGTCATGTGCTGTTTACATCAGATATTTTCACTTACGATAACACCTGAACATATCAGAGCTTGCGCCACAACCCAAAATGGGACTGGACATCCTCAATTGAGGTTATGTAACAATTTTCTTGCCTGCTTCGCACCTACAGTTTTATATTGATTGCGAACCATGGATGAATTACAACATTTGTAAGGTTTTTTTACGTTGCAACCCATCAACTGCAGAGGCCGTGAAAACAATCTATATCGATGATGTCGTTAAACACCAAGCGGAAACTATCACTAATCATTTCGTAAAGCAAGTTGAGTGGACTTGAATGGCAGCGTGCGACAGTCGAGAATCGAACGATCGATCTTCGGATTACAGGCCTTACTTTACCACTTGGACTACGCTGCCACACGTCAAATACTCATCAATACTATATATGACAGACAAAATTAAATAAAAAACAAATCTCAGTTGTGATCAACACAAAACTTGCCTCAGCAATATTTAGTTTCGGAAAAAATATATGAAAAATAATATTTTTATCAAATATCTCGAGAACCGTTAAAGATACTTAGAAACCCTTATGTCCTAATTTTGTAATAAATTTTTTTTTTCCCAAAGCGCAAAATTTCCGAGAAATTTCCAAAAAACTATTTTAAAAAAATTCCATGGGAGGTATGCGTTATAGCTAACGTTAGTTTTCCAAAAGTTTATAGAAAACTACGTTTTTCGTAAAAATCATTCACAAAAAAAATTATAGTCGCTAGCTTAACACGTTCTCGAGTTATTTAAGATACATAAAACGGACAGACTGACAGACAGATGCCCATTCTAATAATTTTACCTGAAACAGATTTCGTACTGATCAGAAAGTTTGTATGTGAGAAAATTGCAAAAAACTGTTTCGCTAGTATGAAGAGGGGGAAGAAATGGTCCGATTTTATCCGTTCAAGAACTTAACCTTGCTTAATCCCTTCGAAAATTATGCTGTTTACAGACGGACAAACAGACAAACGTACATGCGGAACTCAGACAGCCAAAGATAGATAGTTAGATAGATAGATAGATAGTTAGATAGATAGACAGTCAGACACACAGGCGGACATGTGGAAATCAAAATATTTAGTCATCCCAAACACCCTGGTGTAGTTCATTTTTGGTTCGATGCGTTACAAACGGTATACTATATCTAGTATACTTCTACTATATGATTCTCATATAGAAAAAATTAAAAAGACAATTTAAATTTACGCGGTCATTTTTTTGATACATAACTGTACGAAACAATAGTACGGAACGATTATAGATTAACTTATTTTAATGAATAAAACATTTTATTCTTTAATTAAACACCGATCGGAGGTTAAACTATTAAAATAGATATATTTTTATATTTATATAGATGTATATCCAAAGACAAAAATAATATACCACACATTAGACAATTTTCATTTCACCTATAAATACACTTGCTTTTAAAACATGAATGTAACTTAAATCAGCTTAAATTAAACTCTTTCGCCTATTTCTGGCGACAAATTTATAAATATATCGCAACCTCCAAATGACTTTTCGGCATCAAAAATTCAATGTATATAATGATGTGACAAGCATACACTAAGTTGGACAATTACCTCTCATTGATAAAATGTAACATTTTATTAATTTTGATAATTTCTTGCATTGTAAAAAAAGTACAACAAATGTGGAGCAATGGATCTACCATTAAAAATGAATGGCCACCGATATAAAAAAAACCCCTTAATGACATTCTCGCCTTATTTGATCTGTTTGCGAACGGTTTTATTGGAATCAATATCAAACGTTAAGACTTCGTTATGGTGAGTTTATTTTTGTTAACATGTAATAAACAAATTTTTTTAAAAATACCACTTTTATCTATTATTTAGACTCAGGCCGACATTTAAATATACTTTGAACCGTGTTTATACCCGTATGGTGAAACCAAAGGGTATATTAACTTTGCCTTACCGTTTGTAACGTTAAGATCCCGTCATCACACAAAAAAATGAATTACACCAGTGTGTTTAGAATGATAAAAAAAATTGAATTTGGCATGTCCGTCCGTCTGTCTGTCTGTCCGTCCGTGGCGCGGATTGCGGGCACACGGATTTGAAATTTTCTTGAAATTTTGCGCAGATCCGTTTTTCGTAAAATGCAAGGCTAAGTTCGTTAATGGGCAAAAATTGACCATTAGGGGGGGTACCCCCCATACGAACAAAAACGTTTTTTGCGAATATCTCAAAAGCCGTGCATCTCATCAAAAAGTGCAAGTACAAAAGTTATTTAGGATATGATTCTACATAAAACTCCCATACATCAAAATCCGATTGGAATAAGTTTTAAAAAATCTTATTGGAAAGATTGACTTCAAAGAAGAATTTCGATACAACTGTTCGAATTTTGATACGAATATCACCATACGGGTCTCCAATAATTGCCAGAGTGGCAATTATAGCTTTTGTTATGTTTTTATTTTAATAACTGTTCTGTTATATAATTAAGGTATTTTAAATTGAATGGAGTTTACAGGTTTTAGCGATTATATCAGTTTGGCACAAAAGATAAGCAAAAAAGATTTTAATTTTCTTCAAATTTCTATCTTTTTTCTGTACACCCGATCGTTTTTTGTTCGAGCAACAAAATTGTTGGGAATCTTTATCAGATAAAACTTTTATGGCAAAATCCATTTGTATCAGTATGAAAAAGTTATATTATGAACACATTTCGTCTTTATAAATTGTTCGATACTATGCACCGTTTCCGAGAAAATAGAAAAAAAGTATCCGATTTGCATGGGGGAGGGAGGCATAAATGATCCAATTGTATAGATAGATTATGTAAAATCATATTCTAAACACATTTTACCTTAATAAATTGTTTAATATGACTCACCGTTTTCGAGAAAATTGTAAAAAATTGCAGTAGGGGAGAAGAAATGATCCGATTGTGTTGGACAAGAACTTAGCCTTGCCATTTACAAGAGACGCAACGATACAATATTTCAAGTCTCTAGCTCAATCGTTTCCACAGTTATGGTGTTTACGGATAGACAGACAGACAAACAGACAGACGGACAGACATGCGGAAATCAAAGGCTTTTGTCAAAATTTCGAATTTTTGCTTGCATAATTTCAGAGCAATTTTTGCTCGCAATTTTCCGGTAAAATGAAATCACTCATATATAGATAATTAGTTCATGTGAGTTCCAAAGCTTTTAAATAGCAGGTCAGTGTAATTTACGCTAGCTAATATTAGATATACAATATGTAAGATAGAATTAACCAATTTATCTCTTTCTACCTCTTATCAGTAAAATGAAGCGACCATCAACTGTTATCAGTAGGGTAACGACTGTGGAAACATTCTTTCCATACCTTGCATGTAAATTAGAATTTCGTACAATGCTTCACGAATTTTCCAAAAAAAAAGTGGCTAGTTTCTTTTCACAAAATTTGATAACTTCTAATTTGTACGGAAAATTCAAGTTTTTAAACGTTTTTTTTCGAGCTCAAAAGTACAATTTCCTTAACCCTTTCGCGTACAGTTCTTTTTAGAGTGTACTACCTACCCAGAATGTCACACGTCGTACTGTTCGAGGAATCACAAAAAAATTTAATAAAATATTCCCAGGAAAAATTTCACGATATTTTGCAGTTCTGTAGGGACATTAAATACACACCATCCATATAAACTCATATATTTCGTGACGGCTTTAACAGTCATGATTTCATTAGTAAAACAATATTTGACGTGTATATTTGACGTCATGTCCCACCAGAAACCAGTAACGTGACGTGTATTTCATTCATTGTCCATTAAAGTGTTAAATATATTTTGTCAATTCAGTTTTTTTTCGATACAATAAGTTATGTAATTAGCTGCGTTCCCGATCCATGAAAAACCTACTGCGGAGTACTGCGGAACGCTCGCATCTACACATCCTCTGATTCCGAATCTTAGGATTTGCTTGTAATCATCCAAAAGCGCGTTCCCGACAAAAATTACTCGCAAGTACTGCGCAGTAGTTTTTACTTGGGTCGGGAACGCAGCTATTATAACTATTGAATTGTTTTTCTCTAGGAAAAAATATTGACAATTAAAACGTGGGTTTAAAATTCTTAAAACTAGGTATCCAGTAAGTCGAATTTCTTCGACTTTTCGCGATCCTCCGGTTTGGTTTTTTTATCGACCATGAGAGTTTTTGAGAAATTATTCTAATGCCCTAGCAATCCTACTGTTAAATTGTTTTACAAAAATATAATAACTCATTGACTACGTTTCAACGTGTGTACTGGGCAATTGCTTATTTTAAGAACTCCATACACTAGAGTAAATATAACATTTGGAAATAGAACTACCAGTAGAATTCAAAAAAATATTTTTCAAGAATAGAAAAATCTAAAAAAAAATCCAAACGCTTTTACAACAGAAATAGAACTGGCCTATTTATGCTTTCAATGAGACATGCCCCTAAGCTGGGTTGAAAGTGCACTTATAAAATAAGTTGTTAAAATGGAAATGTGCTACACAAAAGGTTACTTGAAGTTGTGCTGAATTTGAAAACAGGTCTCTCATTTTTATTTGCAACCGAAATCATTTCACAAATTTGACATTTCATGAACATGTTCATAGATATTACTTAATTTGTAATTAATAGATTGTAAAAGAATTCGATATTCTGGATAATGTTTGGTTTGTTTCAATTTTAACTATAATATCTTAATGCCACGATGTCTTCATCTGACAGCACTTACAAACGTCACATTTATTGAATTTTTCCTAAAATTATGAGAACTGTCCAAAATTATGTAAATTATCAAAAAAAAAAATTGTGTACGAAAAACATTGTGGATCTTGAAAAACATGAATAATTTTATATCTGTGAAGAATGAATTTCTGAATAGCGCCGGTTAAAATGAAATATAAATACGATATTGTGTACAAACACAATCAACGATTTTCAAGATACATAATATCTCTTTTAAATTATTTTTGTATAATTTCAACTTTGTAGAAACAGATTCCTTTGTTTTTCATGCAAATCCACCAACCTTTTCCACGTTTCTCTCCAAAACGGTGAATTTAATCGAAAACCTACTGGGCAAAAAACGTTCATAAATCATGCTTAGTTTTTCGTTCTACCCAAGGGCATCTATCCGTACCTACTGGGACATCTATCAAAATACGATCTCACCACCCCCACACACCCCGATTCGAAATTCGACAGGGATATAGTGGGATATACCAATGTATATTAAATTTTCCCTTGAGTCGAGTTCGCAGTTAAGAAACTCTTAACTATTGTTCAGAATTGAGGTATTCATTGCTAAATTTTGATTCAGTGTATCACAGATATAACATAGATCGCCTTGTGTCAAATAAAATAACCAAATAAAATTATGCCATTATATATTGCTATCCGTTACATTCATTGGAATCAAATCATATTTTGAACACAAAATTATATATTTTTCCATCGAAATTATGCTTTCTTTATAACACATAATTCGGAAAAATCCAAACATTCAACATTTCCTTAATTTTTATTATTATTTCAAATTTTGACACAAATAACACTGGTGAACACTGGTCACGAACTTTGATAGCTAATACTATTTTAGCTAACTACCCTCATTATTAACAATTTGTCGACCGTCGGTACTTTTAAGTACCACCAACTTTAAATCTTTATATTTTTTGCTTATCCAATAGTATCAACATTCTATATACTTCTATACACCACAGGCGTAAATACCACCCCTCCATAAAATTAGTTCGTCTTTTTTTTTAAATGCTTTTTGGAACCATTTTCAATGAAAAAAAGTCATGGTTATTGATTTTTTGTTGTTCACTTCCTGGTCCACAAAGGGTTAAACTGCAGTTATTTTGTCTCAATTAGCCTCAGTTTTCTTGTGATACGGTAATACTTACGATAATACTAACTAGTTGCAATAAAAACAAAGGAAAGTTCGCGAAGAAATAGTCATAAAATTATTTGTCTGTGATTTCATCAAAATATTGTGATTTATTAACTGCGTTAACATGTCGAGAAAGTGTAGTAACGATCCTAATACCTGGATTTTTTTCCTGAGAATTGTGAGCGATGAGCACGGAGTAAGGTTCCATCAGGGCATTTCTAAGATGGAAACACAACAAAAGCTATAATTGCCAATCTGGCAATTATTGAAAACCCGTATGGTGATTTAAGTGAACAGCGAACAGTTGTATCAAAATTCCACTTTGAAGTCAATTTTTCCAACAAGATTTTTTTTTAATTTATTCCAATCGGATTTTGATGTATGGAAGTTTTATGTAGAATCATATCCTAAATAACTTTTGTTCTTGGACTTTTTTGATAAGATGCACCGTTTTTGAGATATTTGCAACCCATTTTCGTTCATATGGGGGCACCCCCCCTAATGGTCCATTTTTTCCCATTAACGAACTTAGCCTCGCATTTTACGAAAAACTGATCTGCGTCAAATTTTAAGTCTTTAGCTCAATCCGTGCGCCCGCAATCCGCGCCACAGACGGACGGACGGACGGACCTGCAAAATTCTATTTTTTTTTATTATTCTAAACACACTGGTGTAATTCATTTTTTTGTGTGATGACGGGATCTTGGCGTTACAAACGGTAAGGCAAAGTTAATACACCCTTTGGTTTCACCATACGGGTATAAAAACGTTATAAGGGCAAATGGAACCCAAATATGTTGGCAGATTACTGCTGGACAATCAAAAATGACCAACCAGGAGCTAAATTTGCTAGAAAATCTTAGATCGTAACTTGACAATAAAACTTTTTTACATTTTTGGTTTAGGAGGTCATTGTTTTTTGAAATATTTTAAATTGCTTAAGAGAATAAAATTCTTGGCTAACAGATTTTTTTTTATATGTTTGTTTTTACTGCCAAACACCTATTAAAGTAAAAAATATCATAAAAGTCCATGTGGCACGACTAGGGCTGCCATCATATCTCTTTTAAAGAGAACCTTATCTCTTTTTTTAACCCCATTCTTTTTCCTCTTTCTTTTTCCTTGCCAGTTCTCTTTTTTCAGAAAACTCTTGGCTCATACTATGCGTAAAAAACCAAACAGATTTTTTCACGAAAATTCCATTATGAATTAAAATGATCACGTTATTTATTGTATAGTAGTACTCTACTCTACAATTTTCTGTGTGTGGTGCGAAACTGTACATTATAATTGTAACGTAAAGCTATTTATTGTATGCGCCAGCAAGAACAGTTTCTTCTCCCACGATCAGCTGCTGTAAAAATCAAAACAAATCAAAATTGTGCGGTTAAGGAAATAGCCGGTTGAAAATCATTTGCTTGAAAAACCGACACTTTTTTGTAATAATTCTGTGCAGTCATCCTAAGTTCTGTAATTTTCACATTCAAAAAAAGTTCTCTTTTAGTTCTCTTTTTTCATTTGGTTAATTTCCTATACAATGTCTCTTTTTTTAACCCAAAGGTTCTCTTTTCACAAATAGGGTCCATGGCAGCCCTAGGCACGACAAAGTTACAATTTTGTTTACCAGTGTAAATAAAGGATATAAAATAAACTGCTAACCAAAACGTATAAGGACGCAGAAAATGTGAAATTGTCTGTCAATTTTCAAACATTTTCATCTTACTTTTATCTACATTGGAATTGTGTGGCATATCGTAGGACCAATTGAGATAGCAGATAACGCTACTTGGGTGTTATTAAATCTGTGGGTTCACCCATTTCTGGAATTTTTTTTTTTATGAATAAGAAATTACAAATACAGCTACTGATATTTCCATAAATTATAAATTAGGCATTTTAAAGCAGTCGAGGTTGATTTAAAGTTTTCATTTTCCAGTGACAGATTTTTTTTAATAAACAAAATAGCTTAACCCATTAACGCCCGCTGTACTCCAACGAGTACACCGGATATATCTGTGGTAATAAGTTAAAGTAGCTTAAGTTGATTTTCATGCGAAACCAAACTGATCTGAATTTTAATTTACAAACAGATTACTTTAGATTTGCCTGAAAATCGACTTACAGCCGTATTCTGGCGTAGTGATACTTAAGTCACAAGTCACAAGTCCATAGAATTTGAGGCTCTTGTGACCGAGTTGTGACTAGTGACCGTAGCTAGAATAAGGCTGTTAAGTTACTTTAACTTATTATCACAGAAATTGTGCACAATTTTTTTTCTAGAATTTTCTTTTATTTTGTATATTTTATAATAATAAATTTGTTTTTGTGTTAAAAATATTCGGTGGTATTCATATAAAAAAAAGACGCCCAAAATATCAACTTTATCAAGTTTTTAAGCTTAAGTTTTTTTAGAAGTTCATGAAATAATTTTGAAATAAAAACGAAATATTTATAAAATATGATTTCGCGACAAAAAATTCCACATTCTTATCTGTTCATATCCCCCTCAATTTTCAAAAATTTATAACTAAAAGCTTGCCCACATGTGATATTTATAGATGGAAATCTATTCTAAGAGCTTGATCACTGATATACGTAATTATTTGACGCAGTTATGTAACAAAAAGTTCATTTGCAACTGCTTCTTCACAAGGATTTATAACGGCAGAAATGTCTTTAACCGTGATCTTGTTTGTTGTAAATGAGTAATTGCGTTGTTATTTAATGATTTACTATGGTTATGTCAGCTTTCAGCTTCAAGTATTCGTTGACCATTAAATAAAAATCAAATCTGAATATAAACAAAATCATGTATACCTTTGACATTTTTCAGTGGCCGCCTAACAAATCCAATGCGACACCAAAACGGGGTAATCCAATTAAGGTAAAACAAACGCTTGGAGCCAAACAAGAAGTTAAGATATGCACAGTCTATGAACTTTTAACCGCTTAAAGAAATACTTGACACACTATTTCTGATGGTAGTATAAATAATAAAACACACAGAAACTATACCACTTTAATAAAGACACTGTTTTTCTGCAACTGTACTACGAATTTAACAGCATTTGTGAGAAAACTACACAACTCGACTCAATCTGAATTTATTAGACTACTTTCTGAATTCTCAAATGTAAAAATGTTATAATTTTTTTCCTTATCACTGATTTGATTGCAAAAAGTGATATATTTTTAACTTTCAAAATTAATTAATCGAATCGATAAGATTTTCCTGACTTGTACACATTTGTTAAATCAGAAGTTACTTGTATTGGATGTGTTGTAGGAAGATAATAAATAATTTCGGATTTTTTAAATATAAAACTCGCTATTAACCATTCGTCTTATTACACAATTGAAAGAGTAATCAATTAAAATAGTTACCCCGGTATTAACAACGAGACACGCGCGATAAAATGTAAAGACGATAACGTATTCGATCAAAATCCAGTAACAATTTCAAATATTTGAAAGGAAACAACTGAAAAATAGTATTGGTGCTACCAGATAGACAACCCGGACTGTGAGAAAGGTATTAACTGAAGTTTTGTGAAACATACGAAAAAAAACTTTCAATTTAATAACAGGCCGAATAACCACATCACAGATCACAACGGAAAAATTTACTCGTATATATTCTCATCTTATATCTGTCGCGCCAAGTCGAGTCGCTACACCAACGTCTGTGGAACGACTTGAAAAAGCAAGAAAGGCAGGCAGGCAGAGCAAGCAAATCGTCAACAACAACCTCGCTCCATGTAAAGAATGTGGACGTCGATTATATGGCGACATGACGACTTTCTGAAAAAGCTCAATTCAATTTGAGATATCAACAATACCAGAAACAACTAAAAATTATTCGTTTATTTAGTGTTCGGAGTAGTGTAGGCAAATGGAAGGAAGCATCAGAAAGGATACATCATTAAGCTTTAGATGCATTTCGACCAATTATCAACCACCTATAATTTTGAGAATCTTTATATTTTAATGAAAGAGTAAAAAAGTTTTATTCATATTGTACAACTTTGTTAAAAAGCAATAAAATATTGACAAAAAAAAATTATCCTTAAGCTCATCTCTAAATATTATAAAATTTTGCGTTTAAATTCTTGTAACATTTAATACATTTACAAAAGAAAGTATAAAAAGCTATCACATCACAGTAAAGCTTTATATATGAGAGCTTTCACATAAATTTCCCTTTTCCCATATAACCAAATAATTCAATACAAAAATTAGCAAGATTAACATTTTTACTTGTAACACGCGTAGTAATCTTTGCTATTAATTTATGTTAGACCTAATCGAAACTAGATTGAGAGCCGATCAAGAGGAATATTCAGAATGCTTTTTATTGAAGAGTGTTCCGCAGATTTTTATAGAGATACGTATTTTTATTTATGAAACAAATCTCTGTGTTTTTTGGTAAAAATTAATATATGTATCATATTTTTACCTTTCTTCCAATTACTACCCAAACCAGGATTAGTTCGCCTATCAAGAATTTATTAGAACTTATTGCTGAAGACTGATTTGCTTTTTTTTATTTTAATCATGAAATACATTTATTTTTAATACAGTTACTTCTGCATTTTTTATTAGAATTGTCGACAAAATCAAATACCAAAAAAATGCCATTGATTTGAAGTTCTAAAAAAAAATCTTGATAGGCGAACTATTCCTGGTTTGCGTACTATAGTGAAAATTTTTACTTCAAATTGCATTTCTTAACACTCTAACTGCCACGTCAGTCAAAAAGACCTGACACCTAACTGTACACAACGGCGACAATGAAAATTATTAAAGTGTTCGTTGCAACCGGAACGATTATTTGTAGTTGCACACATTTTATGGTAATAAAAAAATATTTAGGTATAATTTTGTTTCAATTTTTTTTTCTCTTAGTGCCTTTTTGACTGACAACTAAATATTCGAAAAAGGCTTAAAACTGTCTTGGCAGTTAGAGTGTTAAACAAGTCGACTCCGCTCACACTTCCACCCTTACCAGTAGGGTTACCTTAAAAATTATAAAAATTGTCCTACACAGGATTCGATCTCAAGCATAATAGTTTCGACCCCAAATGAGCTAGCGATTGATCTACTTGAAATTCTGGAGAGAATACAATGACGCGCCCACGCGTGCGTAAGCTTTGATATTTCGACGATTCAACGTATCACCTGTGGTTTACCCCACGACTCCATTGCACTTTTTAAAATCATGATTTTTTTCCCCACTCCATATTTTGGTGAATAGTGAAATCAGCGCGTGGGCATTTTCAGTCATGATTTTTTATATTTATTGTGTCTCCATAGCGTGCTTAGAAATGTCAACGCGGAAACAAAAATTGGTTTTAGCCGCTATTCTTGTTCGGGAACAACTAAAAAAACCTTCAAAAAAGGAAGAAAAACGGAATGCTCCAGTGTGCTGGGTCAAGTCGCTCTTAACCTGCAGATGCGAACACGAGGCTCATCTTTTGAAAGATTCCCTTCAAAGAGGTGCCCTGGCCAACTAGAAATCAGCCAATTTGGACTGAAGGAATGTCAAAAAAAATCCTACTTTTCATGAAATGAAAAAATCATGACAGTAAACAGATTTAAATCATGATGCAAAACTTTTGAGTCTCCATTAGACTTTTTCGTAATTGGACTTAAATCCAATCTGGAAACATAACAAAAGCTATAATTGCCAATCTGGCAATTATTGAAAACCCGTATGGTGATTTAAGTGAACGGCAAACAGTGGTATCAAAATTCCACTTTGAAGTCAAACTTTCCAATAAGATTTTTTAAAACTTGTTCCAATTGGATTTTGATGTATGGGAGTTTTATGTAGAATCATATCCTAAATAACTTTTGTTCTTGCACTTTTTTAATAAGATGCACCGTTTGTCCATTTTTGCCAATTAACGAACTTAGCCTCGCATTTTACGAAAAACGAACCTGTGCAAAATTTCAAGTCTGTAGCTCAATCCGTGCGCCCGCAATCCGCGCCACAGACAGACAGACAGACAGACAGACAGACGGAAGGACATGCAGAAATTAATTATTTTTATCATTCTAAACACACTGGTGTAATTAATTTTTGTGTGCGATGACGGGATCTTGGCGTTACAAACGGTAAGGCAAATCTAATATACCCTTTGGTTTCACCATACGGGTATAAAAATCAAGTGCTAGAAGGCCGGTGTACTATTCGAAGCCGTTTAGAGCCCTCTATCACTTACTATTTTTTCAAACTAAACATTCAACGGTAACAAGGCCATGACATAGCTCGAAAGACTAACGACCAGTTGACATTAGGCTAGTTGCTGGTTGACAGGAGCTAGTAACTAGAACACAACTATTGTAGTAGTCAGCTGCTTTATGAACTAGCATCAAACTAATTGGAAATTTCCAACTTTTGTCCTAGTTCCAGCCAAAATCCCATTTATGCTCTTGGGAGGTCCTGGTAAAAGTAATTCAAATATCCCTTTCCCTAGAATTTCTTTCGCTATTTTCTCATAAGTTGTTAAAAAAGTGATTTTTGGATTTTTTTAAATTAAGGAAAATCTTTAAAGAAAATTCAAGGACAAAAATGAACACCCTTTTTTTAAAAAAAAAATACAGTCTCACATGAAGCCGTTGCTGTAGAAAATTGTATAAAACATATTTGAAATTTATAATACTCACCAGTGGAAGTGGTGACATATTTGCTGCCATTTTCACATTGTTTTTTTTTAAATTCAGGCCAATCAAAACTTAATTTTCTTTACTCTTTATTGCTGATAAAATAAATTTCCCCATTTTAAAATATTCAATACTAAAACTAAATTTGCACAAATAACATTTATTTAGCATTGGAAAGCATTTCAATTTACTGTTAGAAAAAAGAAGTATTTTTGAAAAAAACTACTAATGCAATGACGTTTAAGAAGCCGAAAACTAGCATGATGTTTATTATTTTTGCACTTTTAGTTCCTACATTTTTTAGTGCAAAATAGCGACTGTGATAAGTAAATAGAAGGTGCTGTAGTAATTAAAAAAAATCCCTCGTTTCCACAGAGCTTGAAAATAGTAAAAATACTGCTTTGTTTGCTCGAAAAAATGATATTGCTCTTTATTTTAGTTTTCATGATTGCCCACTAATTTAATCTTAATTTGGGGTTTTTGGCTTATTGGCCAAATTTTGAGAAAATCGCTCTGCTATTCGAATGGGAGAACTTTTTGTAGAGTAGTATCAAATCAGTCAATCGAATTCGAGAAATAGTAAAATTGCACACTCAAACATCCGTTAAAATAAAATAGCAGAAACAGTTCGATATATGACTAACGACTGACTTTAATTTTTCACAATCCGTTTAAAGGATTTAGAAAAAAGGAATATCGAACATTTTTTTTATTGTAGAAAATATAATAGAATCAGTCGCCTGAGAAATATCTTTATCTTTGATTAATTTCTGTATTCTGCAGAAATTATATACGTGCTAGCGACATCAAAGAAATCAATGAAATGAATAATTGTCAAATCTGTTCAAAAATGTAATCGTCTTTTGCAACAGCACACTTATATAAATATAACATACTTTGACATGTAAAGCTATGAGGGCAAATGTAGATAACACAAACTTTTTGATTAGAAAGACAAACAAGAAAAAATCCCCAATTAAAAATGTTCACCATCTTAAGAGTGGTAACATATCTCAATTGCAAGCTGTCACTAAAATTCGAAAAATATACTGGGGCCCTATCGCCGAATACGATACGAGTGGTTCAAATCGTAAATTTAATGTTGTTGTTGGTACAAAATACTAACAATATTAAATTAACGATTCCAACCAATCGTATCATGTTCAGTGATAGCGCCCGTGCGTATTCTAATTTAACCGTACATATATGATCGACATTTTCTTGAAGTTGTTAATTTTCTTCGATATTTTGCGAAAAACGAAAATAGGGACAACACGGGAGCTACCCCTTTATCTCCGTCTGGTGAACCGCTGGTGCAAAAAACGGTGTAGCGGCGTTTTAAAAGCTTCCTTAGTATAGGATTTTGCGGGCAAAGGACAGATCAAAGGGAACAAAGGATGAAAAACGTTTTTTTTTTCATATGTTTAAAACAACAAATATGTAAAGGGTCTTTCAATAAGGACATGACAATTTTGTATTTTAATAAAAACGCACCCTAAAACTTTTTTTATGATCTGGCAATGCTAAAACGCCAGTCAAGGTTTACATTTTTTTCATGGTGAAGTTCACGAACGAGCAATGCCACACAGCTGGTCAAACAATTGATCTATTGAAGGAGAAGTTCGGTAATCGTGCAATCTCGAGAAATGGTCCGGTCGAATGGCCACCTCGCTCATGCGATTTAACGCCGTTGGATTTCTTTTTATGGGGTTATGTTAAGTCGTTGGTTTATGCCAACAAGCCAACAACGTTAGAGGAGCTCAGGAACAATATCGAACGCGAAATTGCCAACGTTCCGGCCGATATGTGTGGAAGAGTGGTGGAAAATTGGCTCCAAAGAATCAATCAGCAAACGTGCTCGCGGTGGCCATATGAACGACATCGAATTTCATACTTAAATGTAACATGTTCACTACACCTGGAATAAATTTCAGTCCGATATCTCAATTATTCTGTGTTTTATTTAAATACAAAATTGTTATGTCCTTATTGAAAGACCCGATATATTCAGGAAAAACGAAATCAACTGTTTTTCTGTAAACCCCCCCCCCCCCCCCCCCCATATATTGGTACGCTGGAGCAAAACATGCATCCTACCAGTCTTACTACATTTACAAAAATATTACTTCGAACAACTTTTGTCATGTATTTACATTAAAATATTTTTTTGAGATTTTTTTGAGCAATTTCAAACATATTTTTTAGTAACCAAAACACTGATATTTTTGATAGTATTATTTTTGACAATTACACAGTTTGTAGTCTAATCAATTCAAATTAAAAGCGGGAGCTATAAAAGTATCACTACTAATGAGAAAAACTTTCTTACTACTTAGGTCTGAAAAATCGACAAAAACGCAATTCCGTTCCTGTATTTTTAAACCCCGTTTATATGAACACCTAACTTATATGAATTCAATAGTCTTTAGCGTTCATATAATCACGATTCTACTGAATTTTACCACTCAGCTAGAATTATTAAAAAACCAAAATTCAATGCTATAATATCAAAAATGCTAATAGCAACTCTTTATAATAGAGGAAAAATATAAATAAACCAATAAAAACTTCTCAAAACAAAGTTTATACCATTCATAACTATCAAATTACTAAGTAAAACAAATGTTCACAAAAGACTGTTGCACGATAACGATTTTTTTGCATAAAATACCAAAAGTTTTAATCTAAAAATATCTGAAAACTGAACGACAAATCCTTATTTTATTCTTTCATTGCCGACTCATTTATTTCACACTGTTATTATTATGTTCCTAAATTTTATATTACAAAATCTACATATTTTTATTCTTTAATATTTTTCTTAGGGCATTTGAAAGCAATATTCTTACATTAAAGTTTCAGTTTAACTCATTACAATGATTTCAAGGACACCGTTATCTATTTAGGGTAACATTTAACAATTCTGAGGCATTTAACAACTCTACTTAAAAAACATATTGGCAATATCTATTTGAAGTCAAATCGATTTAGCAAATTTTCCAACAAAAAAAAGTTTCAAATGGGTAACAAAACCAAATAATATTGTTATTTGTTGTATTTTAACTCTCGACCTTCACAAACTTAACGTCAACGAAAATCTGGAATAAGTTCATTTATTGGAAAGAGCTTCCGAACATATCTGTACAAACATTCCTTATAAAGCGTAGGTAAGTCTGATTTCGCAGGGCGCGTAGCATAATTTTCCCCAAAAGATGAAACTAATACAATGAAAATGAAAATCGTTTTCAATGGCGTCAATAAACTGGACTCTAACCACGTCAACTATTGTAACAGACTGATGTAATAGTATTATAGAGATTCCTTTAGTAAAAATTCTCAACTGTATGTATAAATCCAAGAAGCAAGGATGTGACGGAACCAATTTCTTGAATGCCAAGCAAAGCTTTAGGAAAAGCTTTAAAAACTTTGATTTATATATGATTCCTATTAACCTGATACTTCTTCCGAAACTTAATTTAACAAAAAGCTGATTAATACAGTGAAACCTTTTAAGTTATTTTAAGAGCTTCACCATTTTTTAATTGTTTAAAGAATTTTGCAGTTTGCGGCGAAGCCAAAAGGCGAAATAAGCCCACCCAAAAATATTGCACTGGAACACCATTAAAAAAAACCCAATAAAACCCAGCAAAATTATTTGATTTTAATCGTATTGTTTAGGTCAGGGTTGTTATTATTTTCCCCAGCCGAAAAAACGCACTGTTTTGTTAAGTTATTTTTAATCAAAATATTCTAACTAATATGGACTTTTCTTTACTGAACTGAGATCCCTTTAATTATATAATTTTAGTAATGAAAAATATTTTTGTCATTCGTAATTCTATAACCTTTCAATAAACTTCGTTACAATTAAATCGGTGCCTTATTTCTATCTAACTTCTAATAAAAAGCCCACCAAAAAAACCCGAAAATATTGCATTGAATCGATATTAGATGAAAATAAGTACATTTTATTTTAAAAGTAAAAATTCCATCATTAAGAAATCAATCAATTTCCAAACCAACTCCAAACACCAAGAAAAAATCAACAGCCCTATAATGGAATACGAATGGTTTGACTTGCAAATTGATTGCTCTTGTTATAAAAATCTAACAACATTAAATTTACGATTCGAAGCACTCGTTTGTATTCGTCGATATGGCCGCAGGTGTTTTTTTCCTGCATTACACTGAAAATTACACTGAATTACACTGAAAAAAATTAGACTGAAATGACGAATTGATTGACAGCATCGCCATACATGTTCAAGCATGCTGTGATTCAAAAACCTCCCTTGAAAAATATCAAAATGATTTTGATATTGGCCAGCATGCTGTCAATCATGAAATTTTCCATGACAGCATCACCATGGACGTTGAAAATGCTGTCACAGCATGCAATGATTGACTGCAAGATTGAACGTGTAGGGACCGCTTTAGTCGCGAAAAACCAAAAGAAAAATGAAAAAAACATTTTCATTTGTAGTGAAAAGGTGTCGCATATAAAAGATAAAGTTTTTTGGGAATCCTTTTTCGAGTTATATCGACAAAGAAGTGAGTTGTGAATGAGGAAAAGTGAAAAATATAAGGACAAAGATTTTTTAAATTTATATTAAGTGTTGTGTGCTGTCGGTTTGGCTGTTCCGAAATAAGTCACGCTTGCGTGCATGATTGAGCGTCTAGTGCAAATAAGCTTTTTGCTGTGACAGCATGATTGACTGCAAGATTGAACGTGTAGGGACCGCTTAACGCCGCCTCTATGAGCTTTATGAACGTGACAGGAAGCTCAGACACGAAAATATCAATACTAGGGTGTGCGCATAGGCTAAATGTAAGAATTATATTGTGTTTTATTATTAACTTGTAACACATTTAACTAACTTTTTTGTCGTTTTTTTATTATCTTATATGTACTTTACACGTTCAATATACAGTTCAAGTCCTTTAACTCGAATTGTCTGCCGCCATCAAAATCGTTTCGAGTTAGAGGAATTTCGAGTTAGAGAAATTGAAACAATTTTTTTTAAATCTATGTATGTACATACATTAGGGGAGGTCGATTTGTTCGGGGTAAAAATGTTCACCAAAGCGTATAGCATATTCTGATTCTACACTAAATTCTAAAAAAAATGCCAAAACCATAGGTCAAAAATGAGTTTTGATGTCCCCAAAATTATATTGAAATTTTTTTTTAATTATCAGAAAATGTATTTGTAGCAGTTCGAACTCGAAAAAGGAAAAAAAAACACTAGCTGTTCGGAAGCAAATGTCATACGTTGCAATTAGCCAAGATATACCTGACAACAATGGCTCCTTCAGTACTATTTGAACTGCTATATTCAAAGGCAGGCCGGCCAGGTTTAACCAAAGCCAAAAACAGGCTCGAGAGAAAATTTTCCGCAAACAATTTTTTTTTCAATGCGGGAAGAGTTACAGGTTTTTTTAGTTAAAAAAAATCCCTTTTCAAATACAGTAGAATCCCGATAATTCGTATATCCCGCTAATTCGTATGAATTTGCTGGTCCCTTGAAAAAAATCCCGATAATTCGTACCCCGATAATTCGTACATCCCGCTAATTCGTATGAATTTGCTGGTCCCTTGAAATACGAATTATCGGGATTCTACTGTAGTTAATTTGATAACTATTTTGCAGATCAAAGTCATCCATTTGCAAATCAAGTACAGCTTTTTATAGATCAATTTAATTACAGGATTGACTTCAGCTTTTGACGAGTTGAATTGATGATTTTACAAATATTTGTGTAAATATCTTCCGAATTAAAAAATATTTAGACATTTCGGTATCATTATACAGTAGAATCCCGATAATTCGTACCCCGATAATTCGTATATCCCGCTAATTCGTATGAATTTGCTGGTCCCTTGAAATACGAATTATCGGGATTCTACTATAAGTTTTCTAGACAAAGATGATTTGTAATAAAAGTTAAAGTATTATAGCAATAAGGTCAATTTGATTTACATAATTATTGTTTATATGAAAAATTATCAATTTAATGTGAGAAATGTCCAATTTCATGAGAAAAGGATCTATTTTATTTGCAAAATAGTGAATTTGATGTATTGTAAATGGACTAAAAACCTGTATCGGTATTAAATTATCAGTAAATTATCCGGTTAAAAATTCTGTAATTTTGGTTGTTCACGTTTTTCATAAGACCTGTCCTGGTTCGCAATTTTTCGCAGTAGCTACGGCTGAATTTCGTTAACATTATAGAAATCCATGCAATAGATTTTCTCAGTCAAAAAGAATTTTAAAGTCGAAAACTGGAGAACAGAGCTATCCTATTTCCAAACTTTATTCGCTTTTGAACACCCATTCAACCGGAGTTTAAGATCCAAGAAAGCAAATAGCTGCATTTGCTGAGCGTCCATATGTTTGTAGATGTCCTACCAATATCGACAAGTTTTTGGAAGCCGTCGTTCAAAAGTCATGTTGACATTACATACAGTTGCAGTTGTTTCTTTCATATAAATACCTTTTTTCGAGCGAAAAAAGAACCGAAAAAGGACAAAATAAAAGATTAAAATCAAAAAGGATCTCTTATGAAAAACATATTTAGGCATAAAACTAGTGCAATGGAGGTATTTATTTATGAAAAAAACTTTTGGAAATATTTCGCATTCAAATGTTTCAGTTGGCATATGTCAAAGTTAGACAAATCACGGTCCGAAACGCCGCAGTAAAGTTTACGTTATTTTCAACTTTGGCAATCAGCTGTTTGAACTTTGACAGATCCACGGTAAATTTTACTGCGACGTTTCGGAACAAAAATGAGAACAAATACACTCTCATCAACAAGTGTAAACATTTAGATCGGCAACTGTGTGAGTTTGACATTTGCTGTTAAATAAAAAAAACGGCTGTTACTTTATACTGATATCAAAGGAATTTTTCGAGTTAGCTTTTGAACCGAATGGCATATTGGTGTCTGGCAAGTGCCGAATAAGTGTGGATTATTGACCTACTGAATTTTCATCTATTTACCGCCCAGTAGATAGTCGTGAAAACGGGTCTTAAGACCAATTCTCATGGTCGACTAAAGTAATGTAAACAAGATGACCGTCAACGAAATCTGTCATTCTTTCTATCTACTTGTTGACAATTTACCACCAACGTTTGAATGCATTTTTCATTGTTTTTCACAGTCAAATGCTGTAGGAATACACGAACAGTGAACGTTTTAATGGTTGCGGGTCAACGCTTTTTTGATTGATCCTGTGGATTTGGAATTAGACCTATTTTGTATCAAGCACAGATATCGGAATTAGAATAGATATCGTGTTTTTTTTTTTTTTTTTTTTGTATTTTGAGTTAGGTTGGCCCAGTTAAACTATATGGCCATGTGTGTAATCCAAACAGCTGACGTTACTCTTCCACATCACCACATTTGAGATTATGTAGCGTGTAGTCTCTTATGTACTTCAAGGTAAAAACAAACGAAAATCAAAAAGAAAAAAGAACCCCAAACAGAGCTTCAGTCCGAAGATTGTCTGGCAGTTCTGCACATGCGACAAATCTAAAAAACAAAAACCAGATGGCACTTTACAGTTCCATCTTCGTAATTCTAATAAAGTTAGTCAGCTCAGCAAAGACTTCCACGCGCCTGGAGAGCAGAAGATCACAAATACAAGAGAACAAACCGAAAAACCGAAACCCCGGCCTGAAAGAGTCAAATTTCCTACATGCAAAAACAGCATGGTTGCTGTCATCGACCTCATCACACACGGGGCACACGTCAGACTGCTCCACCCCAACTAGATGCAAGTACTTCCTGTCATACGCATGTCCAGTAAAAAGTCTATTCATTAGCTTTATCTGCCAGGACTCAAGGGATATCCCAGAGAACCATGGCTTCACCGTGATCTCAGGAAAGAATCTACCAAAAAACCTTCCCTTAGACCCTATTGTTGCAATATATTCCGCATTCCATTCATCCCTCAAGACACCTCGGATCTTGCAAAAAGCCTCCTTCACGGACAAACCCACTTCCACCGTTCTGCCCGACACCGCCGCCTCTTTGGCCGCCAAATCAGCCTTTTCATTAATGGCAAAACCGACGTGACTCGGCACCCATATAAAGTGGCACAGTTCGATGTTTGAATTTTCAATGAGCGTTATTATTTGGGTCACCAGGTAGTTATCCGATCTATTTCCTCTAAGTAGTATGCAGCTTGACCTGCTGTCCGTGAAGATCGCAACCCTAACACAACCCGCCCCCTTCGCCCACAGAATCGCCGCCTCTATCGCCAACAACTCGGCAGTAAGTGATGATACCTTTTCATCAACCCTGTAAGCAAAGGACTCCTTTTTTGAGTCATTATAGACAGCGACTCCAGACTCGCTTTCCTTCACCGAGCCATCCGTGGCAATAATTTCGAACTCCTTCCGCCTGTAATCGTCAAGTTTCTCGAGACAGATCTTGTTTGCCGCCTCTCGCCCAATTTCAGACTTCTTTGAAGCCAGCTGTGCCAGAACATCCAGGACGAAAACGGACCTTGTGCTCTCCACCCTATCAAGTGGTTCCGCGACCCTGCCCAAAATTTCATCAAACTTTCGATAGCAGCATCCATAGCTCGAGTTTACCGACGCACTACCAACCACCCCCGCGTATGCCGGCGGATCATGGATCTTCAGTCTGATCAGTTCCTTTGCCGTGAGCAGGAAAGCCCTCTGTCTGGGGGGCAGTTCGCACGACAGCGCATACAGCACGTGATTTGGCGTTGACGGAGTGCAACCCAGGCACCTTCTCAAGTGGGAGTTCTGGAAAGTTAAAATCTTCTTGTCGATATATTTGGGAGAATTGCAGGTTGTTGTTCTTGCAGTTTCAATTTTTGACCGCACAAGGGATCTAAACAAGTTCAGGGACGGTCCGGGCGCCAAACCCCTCCTAACCCCCGTCATCATACCAAGGGCACAGGAATTACTCCTTGCCTCATCCACAATTCGTCGATAATGCTCCACCAGAGTCACAGACGGACAAATGTCCCTCCCCAGAAACTTCAAGGACCTCACCTGTTTAACAAACGTATCATTGATCTTAACCTTGACCACTTTTTTGCTACCTTTAGCTAAGTGCATACATTGGGTTTTTTCAGGGTTAAAGGACAGATTTAGTTCCCGACACCTTATCGAGAAATCCTGTGCCTTGGACGAGAGATTATTTACCACATCGTCTAGTTTCCTGCCGAACGACACAATGACAAAATCATCCGCATATTGGAAAATGGCCGTTCGCTCATCCTCCAAATCATGGAGCTCCGCCGTGTATATGTTGAAAATGACCGGGCTGATGCTCGATCCCTGAGGGAGGCCATCGAAAACCTCCACGCTCGCTGCGCCCAGCTTCAGAGTTCTTTTGGAGAAAAAATTTATAATCCAAGCAGCCAGATCCACGGGAACTTTTATTCGAGAGAGGGTGCTCCCGAGCCTCGTAAGCAGGACACAGTCATAAGCCTTATTGAGATCCAACGTCATCATAACCACCTTAAAGCCAGCTGATTTTTTTTCCGCCACCAGATGCATTATGGCATTGATACACATGTTGGCCGATTTGTTCTTTCTGTATGCATATGAGCGTGGAGGCAGCAAGGCATTGTCACCGAGAAAACCCCCAAGTCTTGCCTTAATCATCAGGTTGATGATCTTTACCAACGCCGAGATCAGGGAGATTGGTCGAAAATTTTCCAAGTTGTTGAGGTCCTTCCCTCTCTTGGGGATTGGAGCAATCCTTATGACCCTCCACTCTTCAGGAATCTCATTTTTCACCCAGCACTCATTCAAGGCGGACAACAGCCTGTCACGGTTTTCACCAGACAGGGCCCTTATCATATCATATCTTATACCATCGACCCCTGCCGCAGTGGCCCTTGCCTTGCCGGCCAAAACGGAGTCAAACTCCTCTCGCGAGAAGATCTCCGCCTCACGTGTAGGTGAGCAGATCGGAACGGGCATATCCGTCAGTCGCGCACTATGGCCCCTAATGTAGTTCAAATACCTCTGATCATTGTCACGGTTCCAGACCTGCGCTCCCGTCTCGGCATTGGCACCACTCTTGCAGCGACGAACATACGTCCAGAACTCGCGGTTACCCTTGGATTCACTAAGGTGGGCCATGTACTCCTCCCGTTCCTTTCTTTTCGCCACATCCTTGCTATGGGTCCACTCCTCCTTGGCTGCCCTGAAACCGCTATAATTCTCCACAGTAGGATTCCCACAGAACCTCTGTCTCGCGGCCTGCATGCACCGGAAAAGCCTTGACAGAGCTTCACTCCACCATTTTTTGGGGATCCACTTTCCCCTTGGGTCCACCCGTACCCAGGCATCACCGATTACTCCCTTCAGAGACCCAATCACCTCCCCCACCGTACAACCGAGACTCAACTCAGACAGGCCCACGAAAAGCCTTTTGTTAGACAGATATCTTTTCTCATGTGGAAAAACCATTCCAACGCACTCGAAGACAATGGGGATGTCGTGGCTCTTGCCTATGTATGTTTTTATTGTTGTCCAGGACCTGAAAAGTTCGGGGGAGCTGGCAAAGGTCAAGTCAAGGACACTTTGCTGTATGGTGGGGTCATCAGCGAAGCGGTGATATGTATGTTTGTTGGTATTCAGACAATGCAGGGAGTATTGATCCAATATCTCCAGCAGCCTGGAACCCCTGGCGTTAGTGACCGAGTCACCAAAAACCGTCGCCCTTGCGTTAAAATCACCGCACACAATCGCGTTGCTGTGGCCATTGGCGCAATTGCAGATCTTCACGAATTCACGCGCAAAGTCGAGGAGAGCCATATTAGGCGGAAAATATGCGGCAAAAATAACAACATTCGGGGACAGATTTGTGGTTCGGACGACCAGAACGTCATTTGTGGTATCAAAATTAATCTTTTTGTACTTAATATTTTTTTTTAATAGGATAGCAACACCTCCATATCCATCGTCACGAAACCTTGTGAGGACATTGTAATTTACAAGTTTAAAAGCAGGATTCTCCTCGTCGAACTGAAAGATCTCAGAGAGGATTCCAAACTCTATTTTATTATTATCTAGGTATACCTCTAAAAGGTCCTTGTTGGTCTTGAAACTTTGTATGTTATATTGTAAAAATTTCATTGTGCGTTGACTTGGATTAGGCTGGCATTAATGATTTCTGTGTCTCTCCTCATCGCGAGCGTGTTGAAGGCCGACCTACAAGACGAAAGTTCCCTCAGCAAGGGAGGGTCCTCCGTATTTGTTATTCTGATAATGTGTGTCACAAGACGTAGCAGGGAACTGATAATTTTCTCATATTCTGTCGTTATATTGTTGTTAATGATTGGAGCCTTTGGCTCCGACGTATAGGGTTTAGCAACTGGTAGTATAAGCCTCGGTGCGGCAACCGTGCTTTTTTGTTTCGCTACATTGCTGTGGCTGGGCCTCGACAGATTCCCATTGACCTTGGTCTGGGGAACACAGCGGCTTCGGGTCTTGTGGCTGAGTGTGACCGGAAGATTCAGATCATATTCCTCGGATCTCAGGGGATCGAATTGATTTGCGGTTGAATATTTTTTCCTATATTCTTTATATGTTATATTTTCCAGTGTCATAATCCTTTTTTCGTCCTGCTTCCTTACTCGGACCGGACATGACTTACTAAATGAATCGTGATCCAGGTCACCACACAAAATGCACTTCTGAGCAGCCCCACACGCCCCCGCACACCCAGGAGTTGTTCCACAACGCAAACATCGCGATTCTTTGGCCTTGCAGAAAACCGCCAAATGACCCATTCGTCCACACTTCCTGCACTGCCGGACGGCCGGAATGAAAAGTTGCACCCCTACCCTGCACGTCCCCAAATCGACCGTCTCCGGTATGTCTTTTCCCTTAAAACCGATCTTCACCGACGGAGTGGGTATCAAGTCGTTGCCCTCCCGCCTTTTCAGTCTTTGCACCGATTTTATGGGTACGCTAGAATTAATGTTTTCACGAATGAAATCCTCCGAATATCTCGTGGGGACATGTTTTATCACGCCAAATTTCTGAACACAAGATTGGGGGATATATGCCTTAAGATGTTTTTCCTTTAATTTGTCATTCAGGGTACAGTTATTAGCATTTACCGCGCTATCGAAGATCAACCTCGCCCGCCCATTTCCGACCGCGTTTAGTTCACGGAGTCCAACCAAGCAGAAGGGCTCCATCATTTCCATGAAATATAGGTTGGAAAAAACCCTTTTTCTGATCCCATTTTCATCTGGCAAGACTTCCAGCATCACCAGATACTCCATCTCGACGTCGGTGTCATACAGCACCGAAGCGTCAACACCACTCCCCCCCACGGTCGTTGCAGGGGTATGAACCGCCTGCAAAATCACTTTTTTTGGGGCAGCCTCAGTGTTGGGAATAGCGCCCGCGCCATTTTCCAGGACCGCCCCGACATTAATATTATTATCACACAGTTTTGCAGAATCATTCTGCTTTGTACTCTCTGTTTCTGAGTCAGTTCTCCCTTGCGTCAAAACGCTAGTATTTGGCGCCAAAAAGGCACCACTACTGTTGCACTTGGCGGTTTCAGGAATCTTGGATTCCACCCGCGAATATATGTTCTTTGGGATAGTCCCAGTCGTAGAAGTCGCGCACGCGCCATTTTGACCGTTTTTTTTGCACTTACTGTCCCTATCGCCCACTTTCACAGCCTTATTTGTACTTTTTACATCATATTCCCGTTTTTCCTTCCCCATCATACCACCGGACGCCCCCAGCGCTCCATCACCCTTCTTTGCAGCCGCCCTCGTGTTCACAGTCCCATTCGCCATCCTTCCATTGACTGGATCAGGCCGCGATCCACCCTTCGCCCTCGATGAAGCCCGGTCGATCTCACCTCCAGCCAGAACACCCACCATTTGGCGCAAAAACCGAGGGACTCTCCAGACACGAATAGGAATATCAAAACGAAGCTGACTTAAGCAGGGTTTATACACAGCAAGTAACTTGCGGCAAGTAAAGAGAGGCAAGTAGTTTGCTTAGTTTACACGTTTCAAGTAAATCATTTCAAGTAGAATGACAGCCGAAGGAAAACATAACCTAAAATTTTCTGAGAAAAAATATCACGACTCTTTTTTGTGGAAAAATTTGCGAATTTCGACCTGAAACTGTTTGTTGCCGACGAGTTTTTTATATCCGTGTCGTTTTTTCCTTAAAATGTTACGACGTTTTCTGGCAAAGCAGCAAATATAAAATGAACCGAAACACACACATAAAACCACTTCATTTGTACGCGGTTCCATGTTCTTGTATTGGTTTTACTTGCCACAAAAATAGAATGGCTTTCTATTATTTTCGAGAGAGCGGCAAGTATTCTCACACATATGCGAGCGTCGCACACTAGCTCAAATCGCGTGTATTTACGTCTACTTGCCGCAAGTTACTTGTCTCGTCTAAACCCTGCTTTACCTTTCAGCGAGCAAACAAAAAGCCGTCAAGAAAAGTGGAAAACTCGACACAAAACGGTCACCTAGCAGAATCGCCAGAAAAAACTTATTCCCAGTCCAAATGGACACCAACGAAAAAACCTTTTTATTTTTCCTAAAAACCGCACACCAAAACTACACAACCTCTCGGGGTGGCGAACGGATATCGTGTTTTGCTATCTCAAATGGGCCACTGAAATGTCAAAATATTATTATGGGGAAAGGAGATAAATATATCATGCTTCGTTTTGGAATATAGAATGTTTGTAGTTCACTTAAAAGCTAAAATTCATTTTTAATTTGAAACTTGATAAAAGCAAAGTTGGCAATTCTGGATTCATTTCACTATGGTATGCAAATAAATTTTAGACTTATGAAAATAGAGAAAGCATTAGTGTTTTTGGCCCATTTCTTTATACGGGCTTTTCAAGTAAGGCGCATTCTATGGGATATATTTCTGTGGTATCAAGGAACTGTAGAAAAATTGAATAGTTTTTGAATTTATATTCACATATCTTGTTCTACATTATTTTTATATAATTATTATAAAACTAAATAAAATTAAATATAGCGGCGATTTGAATGAGCACAAAAACAACCGAAACAGTATCTGGCAACACAAAATTTTTGCCAGCTGAGCTTCTAAAACGAAGAAAGGCACTAAAAACAAATTTTTCTTACAAGACTCACCCTTTCCAGTTTCTGAAAATATTGCCTCAAAAACGAGATTGGATTTTCAGGACGGCTAACGCAAAGCTGCACGATGCAATCCTTTAATACCCTCTGAATGCAATGCGTTTGGATATAATTTTCGCATTCGCGGAGACTTTGCTCCTCCTCTAGTGTGGACGCCATATTTGTAGCAAAATATTTTCGGTAATCTTCTTCGCTCAGAGCAATGATTCCGGCTTTTCTTTACCTTTTCACAGACAAAAAAATCTTTTTTCAAACTACACAACTATCGCCACCGAAATTGAAGTTTTCTCGTAATTCACTAGTGCTAAAAAACTGCGACAACGCAAACGAACAAAGTCAGAAGATTGTCGAAAAGTAACATTAATTGTGTAACCCCCCCAGGAAAGCTACAACTAGAGTGCTTGCACGAGCTTAAAGTACCTATATGAAACAGGACAGATGTACCCAGAGAGCCTAGAATCTAGAGAGATCACAATTATACTTAAAAGATGATGCTACCGACTCCATTACCATGATTTTTGCCAACTGTAAAAAAAAATAGAGACACATTTATGTGAAGATACCTTGGCGAGAAAGGGAGATAAGAATCAACTGCAAAAATTTGTCGGCAACTGCAAAAATAATTTCCCCCCTTTTTTATGGTTACAGTTGACGGACTTGAACTTTTTTATATCGATTTCTACTACAATCACACATTGTCCCTGTAAGTGAATAGTAAGCACGGGCACATACAGTGTTATTATAGCGTAGTTGTCATTTTTCATGTAGTGGTTGAAAATTATACAGCTCTATAGCTTTATTGCTATGCCAATTTGAACATTATATCCATAGCATAAGGTTTGATATCTTTGCTATAATTTTGTAAAACTGGAAGGGATTGCTATTATACTTGTATTCAGTCATTCCTATTTAGATCTATATAAGTCCATCTTGCTCTAGTTTTCTGTATTTTTTTGCAGTTACAGAAGTCATGGCAATGGAGATCCTCCTTCTATGAAGTTCTGTTTTTGCTTATCTTTAGTTACCTAATCTTTAGAAATCATGCCCCGTCTCCCAAACAAATAGATTTTTTTCATGCAAATTTTTGTCTGCCCTCATATAGAGTACTAGCAGACCCTTCGTTGGCAGCTAAAAGTTTTTTGTATAAATTTTAGAATGCCAAAAAACCATAAATAACTTAAAAAGTTTTGGGAAGAGATGTTATCCTTACAGGACCCTTCGTTTCGAATTTTGAAAATCTGATACCGGATTCGTGATCAGCGACCCCAGAAACCCGATAATGCCAATTTTCCCGGGGAAAAATGGGAAAAGGATATTTGCGTTATCCTTTCAGGACCTTCTGGGAACGCAGATCATTTTGCAAAAAACCGCGTAAAAATCGGTCCAGTAGTTTTTGAGTTTTGTGATCTCAAACCAACAAACCAACAAACTAACCAACCAACCAACCAACCAACAAACTTCCATTTTTTAAAAGCTTTTATTTAGCTCGCTATCTTGTCTGTCTGTTTGTTTGTTTGTCGGGGTCAAATCTTGCAATCAAATTTTGACCCATTTCCACTCATCCGATTCACTTGAAATTTTGTACACTTATATAAGTCCGATGACAATACAATATTTTCTCTACTTCGTCCTTGTAAGGATAAGAGAAGGTCCTGTAAGGATAACGTGATTATCCTTTTCTCCAAATTTTCCAGAAAAAAATCTATTCTGGGGGTTTTTGGGGTCGCTTAATCCAAATCTGTCATTAAAAAGTCAGTAAGGATAACGGAAGGTCCTGTAAGGATAACGTGATTATCCTTTTCTCCAAATTTTCCGGAAAAAAATCTATTCTGGGGGTTTTTGGGGTCGCTGAATACGATTCTCAAGTTAAAAAGCCTGTAAGGACATCTCAAATGTAAGGATATATATTCGAAGACTAAAAAGAAAAAAATAAAAAAAATAAAAAAAAAATTTTTTAAAAAAAGCTTTTATTAAAAAAGAATGCACTAAAAAGAAAAAAATAATTTTCTGGACGCTGTGTATCACAAATATAAAAGCTTTTAAAAAGCGAGATAAAGCATAAAACAATAAAATAAAAATTTATCTCGCTTTTAAAAAGCTTTTATATTTGTGATACACAGCATCCAGAAAATTATTTTTTTCTTTTTAGTGCATTCTTTTTTAATAAAAGCTTCTTTTTAAAATTTTTTTTAAATTTTTTTATATATATAGATTTGACGATTCGCTCCTGGCAATTGTAGCTTCTCTTATGATTTTTGTCCAATAAATTAAAAATGCTGTCCACGAGACATTTTATGGCAAGACATAAAAATAGACGAAATTTATGAGGCCTGGAATAAAGAAAAATAGAGAAAATCAAGAAAATTAGAGGAAATCTACTTTCTAATTAGATTTACACATGAATTTTTTGTTAGATGTTGAATTGCAATTGCATTTCTTAATTTTCCAAAACAACTGTTTCCATTTTAAAAGCGCGTTGTATGAAAAAAATTAGAGTACAATAAAAACAACAGATCTTTGGCACAAGTTTTTTTTAAGATATCAAAATGTCAATAAAATTTTCCATTATTATTGATGGGTATTGTTTGAGCTTTGGTTTTGTAAACTTTGAAATGTTTATTTTATTTTTTAACGTCAAAACAATTATTTTAATAGAACCGTATTGATTTTCCCTTACGGCAAACATTCATCTTAGCTTCTATGTAAACCTTCGCCTTCAGCCAAAGGTTAAAGGTTTTGGCTTCGGCCTAATACTGACCTTTGTTCGGACTGTAGTTACAAACGGTATAGTAAATCTAATATAGACATTGATATAGCGTATAAAAAACCTTAAAATTTGTGTTTAAATATTTATATATTTCTAATGAAATTACCATCTGTATTTTACTGTCTTAATAACTTGAATTTTTATTTCTATTCTTTTTCACTTTGTACAGTTTTTAATAATTTTTAAATAATAAAATGTTTTTTAAACATAGTGTGATAGCTTAAAATTTTATTAACAAAAAAGATAACTAAATATTATTTGATTACCGAAAACAAAAAAAAAAGGATATATTGTTTTTTTTTTTTTGCAAAATAACTAATAGCTATCAGTATCATAATTTAAATCTTGTTCAAGTTGTGCTTGTGTTGAATCATCGCTACGTTCAGAGACGACTTCAGCATCTGCCTCAAATTTAAAATCGTTAGTGGGGGCATGATTAATTGAATCGAATGCATCTTTTAACTGATTATTGGCACCCTTTGGATCTAAGTCAGTGGCCCAGCTAAAATGCATTAATGCCAAATCAACATTGCCAAGATTTTTGTGAATTTTTCCAATAAGATAAAATACAACAGATTCTTTTGGCACGATTTGTTTTAGTTCCTCTAACTCCCGTAACGCCTCCTGATGTTTACCGATAGAATAATACATCGATCCACGATGAAACTTACATAGAGGGTTCTTTGGATCAATAGCTATTGCTGCATTCAGAGTTTGAAGTGCCTGATCAGAGCGTTGTATAAAGAATTGCATTGCCCCAATATGTACCATGATAACTGAGTTCTTTGGATTAATTTTCAAGGCTCGTCTATAATGTAATTCAGCTAACTCATAACGTTCTTGCTTCGAATAAATCGTTCCAATACCAAACCAAGCGTTATAATGACGAGGATCTTTAAGTATCGCTGTTCTAAAACATGACATTGCTTTATCTAATTCCTCCGTTATGACAAGCTCATGTCCTAGTAATGTATAACTATAGACAAAATCCGGATCCACTTGTATAGCTCTTTTGAAAAATTTTATTGCAGTCTCATGTTCTTTATGCAATGAAAAACAATTGCCGGCTACGCACCAAGTGATTGGTGAATTTTTATCCTGTGCCATCAAGTCCTGCGCTAAAGCGGAAAGTGTTACCTCACGCTGTAGATGCCATAGTGAAGTGCTATAAATCTCCATTAAATGCAAACGATTCGGATCGTTTTCATGTATCTCCCGAAATATTGTCGCCGCTGATTCGTATTCACGCTGTTCATAATGTGCTACAGCAATCATACTCTGCACCCAACTTGTTCGAAAATGCTGTTTCGGCAATGCATTGAAGGAATTTAGGGCTTCCTTGCAATTGAATTGGGCCAATTGTTGATAGCTTTGCCCTAATTCACGTAGTAGAGCCATTAGACCTTCGGCGCTTTGCTTCTTTAATGTTAGTACATGGTGTACCATTGTTTGGGCATTATTAAGACTATTATTTAGTAGTACTTTGCTATCATTGGATGTTATCGTTTCAACTTTTTCGGTTTCTTTTTTATCCTTTTCGTTAATATCATTATTGAGTGAGATCTTCGACATACGTTGCTTTGTTTTCCGCGGTGGGGATCTCGGCTGAGCGAATTTATTTATATTTGGACTTTTATTATTCTCCTTAACCGAATAATTACTGTTGCTAAAAAGTCGTGAACTTCGTCTCACATTTTGACCAGTAAACGAATTTGGTGTACGTGGAGTTATATTTCCAGTCTGCTGCTGATAGAAAACTGATGATGATTTCGACTGTTGTAGTGGGACTTCCTTGCGATTGATAATGCTACCCACATGTCCCTTTAGTTTCTTTCCAATAGTTTTTTGTTCTTGATTAACTTCGACTAGAGTCTGTGGTGATGTCGTATTCCCGGCGCTAATTAAATTTCCAATTGTATTATCGCTACCGACGACGCCGCCACCACCACCAACGTTGATACCACCAAAACCTCCACCACTCACAACAACCCCACCACCTCCTCCTCCTCCTCCTCCTCCACCTCCGATACCACCGCCACCTCCACTGCTGACATTACTTACATTACAGGGACTTATCGGAAGGACACCAAAACTAGGCGTCCCTGGACTTATAACTGAGAGGTATTTGAACTGTTTCTGTTGCGGTTTAAATGGCGTATCATAGTTATTACAATTTTGATTATCTGGTAAATTGTTGTTATAAATTGGCGTATCTTCTATTGTACTTGGCGTTGTTTGTATCATACCATTACCGTTACCTTTTATTATATTTACTGTATTATTGGGAGTTGTTAATTGATCAACACATGATGATATAATATAGTTGCAGCAGCTATTGTTCAAATTGTTGATTAAATCAGAGCCAATTGTTGTAGCTGTTGTCCCCTGACCGATATTTATATCGCCAATCAAGTTACCAGTACCGCCGTTAGGCCCACATAACACAATCGAATTTAAATTTATATTACCTTGGCAAGTGTTAAATATATCCGTATTTGGAAATTGAAAAATTGCATTTGGATCGACTTTTTCACCTAAATTGCACAATTCAGCAAATGCATTCCATAAAAATGGATTTAGTTTTAAGGCCCTCTTATACGCTTCTATAGCAATACTATAACGTTCTGTTTGTGAGCATATTTTTGCTACTAACAACAAAGCAAAACATGCCACCTCACCAAACTCTTTACTAAAGTCATCAAAATTCTTGATCTCGGCAAAATTTGTATTCACTGATAATGCCGATTCCGCCTCGGCGATCTTTTTTAGTTGATAGGCACATTTCGCTAAAAGATATCTACATTGAGGTGAACGTGGTAACTTGGTCTGTAATAGCCAATATGCTTGATGTATCATATTTGATCTATAATAACATGTTGCCAATAAAAATATGGTTTCATCATTTTCAACTGAAATAAAATATAGAAATATGTATAAGTAAATTTCAAACAAAAGAATAAATCAAAGTAAAATTACACAAAAGTTTATTCTTAGAACTAGAACGATTAACCGATCGAAATTGAAGGGCTTGCAGCAAGAACGGGGAAACTCTACTTTTGGTATTTTTCGGAAATTAAAAAAAAACGTTTTAAAAATTCAATTTTCAAGCTTCATAAAAAAAAAATTCCCACTTCTGGTGTATGGCTTTAAACATGTTTTGTCACCATAATTCTACAATAACACCAATTCGGAACGGGAGAAAATTTTTTAAATTTTGGAGTTACCTCCTTTTTTTGAAAGTAGAGTTACCCCATCTTTGGCCCCACACAAGAGGGGAGACGATTCCGGAGACGATTCCGGAGACTCTACAATGACGAGGTCTATGAGAGATAACAGGACCTGCCCGTAGTCAAGCTCATAAGGCTAAACAGACTCTGGTGGGCTGTTCATGTCACTCGAATGAGTGAAACTGACCCGGCTCGGAAAGTCTTCTGCGGTAGGTTATTAACAACAAGGCGACGAGGAAGATCCAACCTCAGATGGCAATACGGCGTTGACCAGGACGTGAAGAGAATTGGGATGCAAAACTGGAGGACAGCGGCACGTGACCGGGACCTCCGGTGAAAGACATTGTGACAGGCCAAGACCGGAAACCGGTTGTAGCGCCGAGAGAGAGAGAGGGAGTTACTCCGTTCTTGCTGCAAACCCTTCAATTACCGATTAAAATATTTCATTAGAAAATTGATGCAACGTGGATAGATTGATGCAACGTAGGGCCATGCAACGTGGATAAAACAGTGCTGGGATTCCTGCATCATTCTTTAAACCCGGTTGAACGAAATATGCATATGTTAACTGCTAAGAATTGAAATTTTGATACCAATCGTCTTAAATTGCCACAAAATATTTAAAAAAAAGCCTTAGATTAACGTACATTGAAACCTCGATACCGTATACCCTCAGTACTGTATACCCCTCAATAGTGTATACCCCACAGAGAAAGTGTCAGGAGAAGGCAATGGGGGCGAAACAGCAGAAACTTCTTAAGCAGCAAACAATAACTTCTTACTTTGCGAAATAAGCAGGTTGCACGAATTTTTTTAAAAATAAATTAAAAGATCTTGATATAACTAAAGCCATTCTCTGTTTTTTTATAAACAACAACCATGACAATATTCTCTTCTCTTATAATATCCCTCGATATTGTATACCCCTCGATACTGTATACTACCCCGGTTTGATATCGGTATACAGTATCGAGGTTTCAATGTATTTAAACAAACAGATAAACACTGACAAAAAAAAGCCATTTGTTGCATACATAAATCATAAAATCTTTGCTTTCTGAATATTAAGTTCTGAAGGATAGAAAAAATGTGAGAAGTGGAAAAAACATTTTGCACTTAATATGTAGTAAAATTTGACTATATTTATCATTCGTTAGCAATTAAAGAATTGATGAAACTGGCTTTACTTTTCCACACAATGCTTTTAGGTGCCTGGTTACATGTTCTAGACCAGAGATTCACGAGGAGTCCATCAGTCTAAATGCAATTTTAAAGGTCTACAAATAGCAAAGCAGTATTAATTTATATCCTCAATAAAATCGGTCATCCCCTGTGAACTACTAATTGTTATCGGAGGTGCATTTTTTTGTGTTCAAAGTGGAGGAAACGTTGCTCTGTAAGAGCCGTGTGTCCGATAAACAACTTTGTTTGTGGTCGACGGGTAGAAATGGACAACAATAAGTAACTCCTCTCTGATTTCATAGCCACAAACATTCCCTCGTATGTCACTTTCGACCAGAGTCGTTTTACGTGTTTCAACAAAAACACGTAAAACGACTCTGGTTGACAACGGGACAACAATCGCAATACGGGCTATTATTTTACCATTTATCCTATAAGTATTGCAGCAGAGAGAGCTTTTTCGACTGCTGAATATATTGTCAACAAGTCAAGGAGTTGTTTTGGAGACGAAAGCGTGGATGCCCGTTTTTCTTCGAGCCTGTTTCCACTATAACTCATACCTATTTTGTGTTCAATTACATGAAAACAGAAGGTCTTTATATTGTTTGTCAATTTAACTCTTTCGTGACCAGCGTAACATATATGTAACAGAATTTCCTCATAAAAGTGAAAAAAAAATCGCAGCTTTTTACTCTAGGCCCAGTACGAACATTTTGGCAAATTTCCTCCTAAAAATTCGAAACTCGAGCCTTCTTCCCTTAAAGGGTTAATCCGTTCCCGCAAGAACTTTCACAAACCGAAGCAGTGACGAAGCGAGCTCCACTGTATTGGATTATATTTGGTTTGATTTTTTGAAAATATTTCTATATTTTCGGGATATATGTATGTACATCGGGATATTTTTTGACATCCCGAAATTCCGGAGCCAACAAATTCCGGTATTTTGTAGAAGTAATTTTTTCGATCAATAGCATTTCAATTTTCATGTTCACATCATATTAAATTCTTAAGATAGCATAGTTTGTGTTTAGATGGTAAATCACCGATTTCTCATTTTTTTCGGTCGGTAATCTGAGTTTTCCCTTAAACTGCCCAAAAGATAAAAAATCACTTAACCGTTTTTGCACAAACAGGCATTTTTTTTATACAGTTGGGTATTTGTTTTATTTATATACATTGAAATTGAATATTCGGATCTCTGGTTAAATTGTTCGTGGGAAATGAGGAAATGCAAGTGAGGTGTCTTATAGCTTTTGACCAAAAAGTGTACGAAGATAGCTATCTCTGGATAAAAACTGGAGTTAAAACTAGATTTGATACCGTTATTTTATGCATTTTTACAGTATTATCTAATTTACTACTGTATGAAAACTTAAAAATGGGTGCCCAAAAGGCCTTGCCCACAGAAAAGCAGAAAATTTTTTTAGTCTGACCCAGTTAGTTGAACTGATATGTAATTAAATAAATAACTTTTCCCATAGTAACTATCTAAAAAAAACTGTAAAAAAAACGCATTTGTCGACGAAAACCTTATCATAAACAATTATTTTATTGTTAGATTTTCGGAAAATTAAATCAACTTTACCTTCCGCGCACAATCTTTCTGCCAGAAAAGTCGCATCTTTGAAATCGTAGTGATTCAAAGTATGCCAGATGGCGGCCTGAGAAATAAAGTTTTAGCAATTCGGAAAATCAAGCAAAAATTACGGTTTACCTGTACAGGCTCCTGTATTATCATTTTCACTCGAATCTTTCGACAATTGGTACAATTTTGTTTGAGTTCGAGAAATCCGTTTTTGGTTACGCCTTTACACCAACATTTCTTGCTTGCACTTTAAAGCAATGAAGTCTAGATTTTCTCTACACGAAATTTTTCGCCAAATCTCGTCGCAGAAAAGTTTATTTCATATATAAAGTTTAATTAACTCAATCCACTGGATTGTTTTTATGCCCCATTAAAATGAAAAACGAATTTTCGTAAAATTTGTTCCTTTCTAGTTCAATGCAAATAAAATAATCGAACAGTAAAAACCAACACAACCGAAGACGTTTTAGTAAGTCACAAATCAATGCAGAGTCCATCAAATAATCTTTAGTGCTTCAATACATTAGAGAGACTACATAATACTAGAGAACCTATAAACTAGAGAGTAGCAATGGGCGCATTCACGGTACTCAACGGTTGAGAGATTTGCTCAACAGTTGAGAGATTTACTCATCATAACCACTGATCGGACGCCATTTTTTGTATCGGAAAATTACTGCGATACTTTTCTGCTCAACCGATGGATTGAGTATTTTGACAGATAACACCTGGCGTTTTTTCGAAGAACAAAATATTTGCGAAACAGAATGGCTTTTCTGGATCAAATTTACAAATTAAATGATATGGAACATAATATTTTCGAAACTCGGGAGGTGCATCACAGATTACAAACTGATAAGTTGCATTTTATTAGTTTACAAGAGGTGGAAATATTTCCAATCGTTTGAAGAAATTTTTCATTCCGCACTTTCACCGGTTCTCGGCCTTTAAATATTTCATGCGCAAATAAAGATGTTTGCATTAAATCAGGAATCTGTTGCAATGTTTGTGGTAACATCATCTTCAGCTAAAAACTTCAAAAACCAGTGGTTTTCCATAATTACAACTAACAATTTTCACACAACAAATTTTCCCTCCATTTGTCTATGACAAGATTGACAGATATCAGCTGTTTAATGTATCGAGGCATTCACGAGAACTAATCGAGATTTACTCAACCGTTGAGTATTCGTGAATGCGCCCAATGATCGCGTTTATATACGCACTAATTTGGTCTAAAGCACCAGTTTAATCTGCAGTAGGTTTCACATTTATGTGTGACCTTTACTTTAACCTTTTCTTATGTTCAAAAAATACACACAAATAGAATATTTGAGGTTATAAAATGACCCACGTGTATTTCCCCTTATAATGCATACAAAATAATCGTAAATTACAATTTATACATGATGTTCGCAATAAGCGTTTCACTGTGTGCTCCACTGTCCACAAGAAATTTGAATTCACAGAATTTTTAATAACGAAAATTATGGTTCAAATTTCTTTGGGTCATGAAATGACCCGAACATAGAAAAAAGGGTTAACCTTAATTTTGATTTGACATATTTAAGAAAAATTTCATTAACAATTTTACATATCGAATTTGCCCTCTATGACCATCTAAATATATTTCCTTAGCTCTGTAATGATCTGTAATGAATAATATCATAAAATCAAAAACATTAATTTGATCAATTGGTAATTTATGTAATGACTGAAAATGCCTATTTAAATAGTATTTTTTTATTGTTTTAATTTCCTGAAATCATATTGAACATTGTATTGTGTTAGTACACCGCATAAGGAAACAATCATGTCCAAAACTCGTGTCTTTTGAGACAGTACGCTTCATGATTTTCAGAAACTAAAAAGATTAGTTTGGTTTTCATTTAAGTGCTGCAAAAATGGTTTATAAACGCGATCAATGTGTATGTAGTCAGTAGAGAACCTATAAAATAAAGAGTGGACAATGGGACGTGTAAAAATGGCAACCAAGTTAAAAGAACGAGTGAGAAATTTTTTAAAAATCTCATTAATTATCAATAGTATAAAAACACATGTCTGAGGTATTAAAAAAATTAGGAAAATCGTAGTTGTTTTAATAGCTGTTCTAACTGACCTATTCAGTAGGATAGTTTATTAAGTGCCAATATCAACTCTCTAGATTATAAGCCATATACGTTAATACAATCAACGTAGTTCAATATATAAGACGAGTTAAAGAGAATAATGTTTGTCACAATTTTGACTTTTACCGTTATCGGCTATCTTTTACCGTTATCGAAATATAACCGTTTTTAAAGAACAGATTTTTGCGAATTGCTTGCAAACTAAGGGTTTTTTGAAAAAAAAGAACAAACAATTAAAGGAAAAATTAAAGGTTTTAAAATTCTCTACATTTTTGCCTTTTACCGTAAATCGATATCGGCAGCCATTTTTACACGTCCTATTTATAGAGCCTAGAGATCTAAATAGGGAACTGTTCTAATAGGAATCAGTAAACTGTCCTACATTAGAAAAGTCTATTAAGTATTGATGTCCACTCTATGGTTTATCTCTAGTCCTATTATCCACTATCGAGATTATACTCACTCTAGTATCGTGTTGAAATTTTTTTTTTTCAAAAATCTACTTCGTTGAGTCAAAAAAATATCCAGTCCTGATGACAAAAACTCCAGCTGATAAAGTGACAATTCTGAGATTGGACGTGTTTTGTTTTCTGATGTCAGTCAATTTAGTTTTTAGTTGATTTTAAAAAATAAAAATGAGTATTATAGTTTATTTATTGATAATTATCGGCAGTTTATATTTGGGTATCACATGGTAAGTGGTGATGATAACTTTTTTTTTCCTTGATTGTAATTTTTTTAATGTGCATCATGACACTAGGAATATTTTAATAAACGGAAAACCTTGCAAAATTTAAGGGCTTGGTAATGTTTTATATATAAAGGTATCAAAAAGTACTTGTAAAAACATTGTTGCACAAAAGCAAAGACATTTTTAAGAATTGGTGTGATATTTTTTTTAGGATGTAAAAAAATATTTAATATTTATTTTAGGTTTCGATTAGACATAAATAGATATATTTTTTTATAACCTGCCATTAAATTACGTAGATATAGCTTTTCCGAGTATTTTTGCCCAAGATATCAAAAAAATTCTGACTGGACATTTCAATGGCAGGCCATGAAAAAACTCGCAATTTTTGTCTAATCGAAAGACGAGACGTTTAAGGCCCGTTTGAGAGGCTCGTTTGCGCGTACTGTTCTTAATTGTGAGTCTTTGCAAAGTATATCTTACGATTTAAAATATACTTAAATTTAAGCAGGTTGCACGATTTTTTTTTTGAAATAAGTTAAAAGATCTTGATATAACTAAAGCCAGTTGACTTGGATAATTTTCAAAAACACAAATTCTCTAGCTAAATCTGAAATTCAGTTCAAATCAACTATAGTGTCGTGTAATAAGCAAATACGAATGTTCATTTGGAGTGCTTTAGCTTTTTCTGTTTGACATTGGAAAATTGTATGGGAGGATTTAAAAAAGTTCACACAAAAACTCATTTCGATCAACACTAAAACTGAGAGTCACCCAGCAAAAATTTTACAATTTTGGTACCGATATTACCCAAGGCCTTATAGCACTAAAAACACACTTTGACTGTTCTCAATCGATCGCCGAGTGTAACCCACTCTTTGACCTCTTGGTCGATGATTTACTAACCACTAACAAGCAAACGGGTTTAAGGGTGATCCTGTTGACTCCTAAGGCAGGGATTTCTCTAATGAAAAAATCAATGAAATAACCGAGTGGATAGTGTAAGAAAATGTATCATCCATATCGATTCAGCTTCTTGACGCCATTAAGTTCCCCTGAAAATTTCATTCAAATCGGTTCCGTGGTTCTCGAGTTTTAAGCGAACAGACAGACACAAGCCTATTCTTTTTGCAGGATGTGCTTCTCTCGAAACAAATTTTTACTTTTCTCTTCTACAATAAAAATTTCTACATTTTCTGCTTCAACGGTTTTTTCGCATCTCTAACGGTTCTCGAGATGTTTGAAAGAATATTATTTTTTCCATATCTAAATATTGCGAAACTAAATATTGCAGAGGAAAGTTTTGTGTTGATCACAACTGATATTTTTTATTCATTTGTACCGGATTTCTTGCGGTAAACAATTAAATATTGTAAAATTAATTCAATTGAAACAAAAAAGGAAAATTGTTTAAGACCCGCCAATAAAGTTTCGACCCCAAAGCCATCCTCAGAACAACGACTAGGCTTATGTTGTTGACAACCTTCATTTTACCCATTAAGGACAGAAGTCTCGAGGGTCGAATTTTTGGGAGAAAATTCGTACTGCAAAATAAATTTACTTTCGTGAGGAGTCATTGTTACATATATATGTACTAAAAGTATTCTCCATATTTGTTCACATTATAGTTTTTATATTTTTACAGGATTTTACCAAGGATAATAGGATGGCTACTGATCCAAAAGTTTAAAATTCAAGTTCATGTTGGTAGGATAAATTTGCCTTTTTCTTTAAAAAATGTCAATGTTTATTGGAGCGGATTTTCAATTGTAAGCTTTTACATTTAAATATTAATGCAATAACTAAAATTTCCCCTTATTCGTTTATTTAGCAAATTGATGAAATCTGTGTCCGCAGTAGCTTTTTCAATTCCGAGGTTACAAAATTGTTATCAATAAATGTTAAAGATATAAGAATTAATAAGGATATAAATGGACGAAATGTCACTGGAAGCGATCTGAAGCAAATATCATTTATAACAGATCAACAAGAAAATTCTGTGCCCGATTTCCGGGACACAAAGGTACCACCTAGCATTGTGACATTTGCACAGGTAAGTAATTTGATGACATATTTATCGTTTTTCTGTTATATCCTTCAAATCTTTAACCTTGGGATTTTCGCCGAAATCTCTTGTAGCCGTCACTGTCACAAATTCTTAATTTTTATGTTTTCAAAACCTGTTTTGATGTCTTGAGACATCTTTTGAAGCAAGAATTCAAATGTTCGGAATAAAGTTTTTTGAGGGTTGAAATCTTTTAGTAAATTCTGGGCGAAATATGGCGACCCTAATTGAGACAATGTTGGAATAAAGAAAAACTTTACTTACAGAAACTTCCCGGTTTTTTGTTCTCACCCGTTTCACAGATGTGGGTTAACATTTCTGATTACTTAATTTTATTCGAAACACCTTTTTATATTCTAGATGAAAATCATATAGAAATATATTAGATTTAGTATACCGTTTGTAACGCATCGAATCAATTGGGGACACAAAAAAGTAGGGATGGGTATCGATTAATCGATTAATCGAAGTAATCGATTATGTTGTTGAATAATCGATTTTTTTTTAATCGATTACAGTACGGTATGATTAATCGGGTAATCGATTATTTTGTAACGATTATTACACTTTTTGTTCACTGAGATTTCAGATATGAAGATACAAAAAAAAATACATTTTTTGTAGATGTATTTTCTTTCATTAATGTACGCCATGCACGCAGATGGTACACGACGTGATTTAGAGCGTACAATCCACCAAAATCGTGTATCAGCACAGTGTGTGGGGAGTGACAGAGTACAATCAATCGTGTACGCTAAGATTGAACCGTTCCAGTTCGGCCTAAATTTAAGAGCACCACAGGAAAGAATTCAACCAAATCCAGTGTTATATTGGAAGCAGATGGCTGATACTTTCCCAGGAGTTTCAAAGATTGCCTTAACATATGTGCCAGCGGTAGCAACCTCTGTTCATTCAGAAAGGCTTTTTTCTGAAGCTGGCCAAATTATGAGGGAACAGAGAAGCCGGCTGACCGCCGACATGGCCAATACACTTATATTCCTCAAGGACAGTTTAGTATTTTTTTCTGACTTCTTCTGAATAAATTTTTACTTATTTGTTTCATTGTTTTCATTGTGCCCACTCTTTTCCTACCTTTTTGAAAAAATCGATTAATCGATTAATCGATTTTTTAGTCCTCAATTAATCGACATATCGATTAATCCAGATAAAATAATAATCGATTCCATTAATCGAAAAAAGAACTAAACCAGGGTATTTGGGATGGTAAAAGATTTTGATTTCCACATGTCCGTCCGTCTGTCTGTCTGTCAGTGAACACCATAAATTCCGAAAGGATTTTGCTACATACTTGAAATTTTGTATAGTTACGTTTCTCGTAAATGGCTAGACTAAGTTTTTGAATGGGCAAAACTGGTCAATTCCTTCCCCCCTTCACCATAGAAACGAAACAGTGTTTTGCAATTTTCTCAAAAACGGTGAGTCATATTGAAAAATTTATAGATGTGTTTAGAACAGGATTTGACATAATTCATCCATATATCAAAATTTAATCGGACCACTGCTTTCCCCCCTCTCCCAATGGAATAATTTTTTTCCTTTTTTCTCGAAAACTGTATCCTATCGACAAATTTATAAAGATGAAATGTGTTTAGAATATGATTTTACATAACTGTTCCATACATCCTAACAATTATCAATCCAATCGGACCAAAATGAATTTTTTTGAAGTCATCATACGATTGGCGCCTAGTGTAGATTTTCTTATGTTCTAAAATGCAGTTTTGTGACATATTTCTTTATTTGTGTTTTAGTTTATGGCTGTGCACATAAATAACATATCCATAGTTCTTATTAATAATGATTTGGATCCTGGATGGTTTCTTCATGCCACTGCTAAAGGGTTACATCTGGATGGAAGCATTGTTCACAACGAAAAAACGCTTTTAGTTAATGCGGCGCTAAGCGATGCTCAGGTAAATGTTAATAAATTTCATTGATATTGAAGTAGTTTTGATTTTATGAGATTTTAACAGTATTTTCCACAATATTTTGGTCGATTTATAATGAAATGACTCACTAGGTAAAATGGTTTAACTCTTTAAGGCACGACAAGAATGAAAAAAAAAATTAGCCGTGCTGTTCGCGACAAATGGAAAAAAAATTGTTTTCATTATTTTAAAAAAGCACACATTATCAGTAATGACCTAGTGGTTTATTTTATTATCTCAGTTTCTTCCGTGGTTCAGGAAAATGATACAAATCATTTTTGTTTGTATAACCATAAACAAATTATAAGAAGGCTGTTTTTTTCTAACAACTCGAAACTTGACCGAAATTGAATTTCAGCACTGAAAAATAATCCCCCAAAGCAGCAGATATGCATGCGGTCGGCATAAAATTCAACGAGAATAAAACTTAGTTTTAACAAAGGGCGAACGTAAGCAGCGACATGTATAGGCGATCACCACGGCAGCTCTTACGTCACGATGGGGGATTATTTTGAACTTCGGTTTTGCACTAATTTGAGTTGTTACAAAAAAATGATCTCTATAATACAAAATTTTTGGTATAACCAACATGCAAAATTTTTCGCAAGAAAGGTGAAATGGGCCGCAGACGAAAATATTTATAGATCAATGTGAAATTTAACCTTAATTTTGATGAAAAATCATTGAAGTTGGGGTTTCTTACTGAAATAACCTCAGTGATTTTTATAGTTTTTATACTCGATATGAGAATCATATCATATGCTTATATATAGACGATTAAGCGCTCCTTCTTTCGTCACTTTTTTTAAAATTGAGAGAAACATTACAGACAAACTATGCGTTTTAGCTTACGCGTCAGACTAAAGGTCTTCCTACTTCTTACCCCTCACTTGCTATCTTCTAAACTGTTATAGAAATAGTATGCGACCAAAACCAGATTTTTAGGCCAAAACCGAAAAATTACCAGCTTTTCCTCTAGGATGTTAAACTATTAAAGTATTTACACAATGAAACCTATTCAGTAGCATTTTGTGTGCATTTAAATATGCTTTGCTTTCAAGTGGACCTCAGTTCTGTATAAAGTTCAATTTAAATTGAAAGAAATGTCGTTTTCTCTTACTTGGTTACTGATTAAATCTATGTTTTTTCATTATTTGAATTTCACTTCTAGGAAATTAATATTTTTAGTTTGATAATTGTTGGGCTAGAAACAAAAATATTCCAATATAACCCATAGCCCGAACATTATCAAAATAAAAATACCCATATTTTTTCGTTCTAAAGGCTAAGATTCTCAGGCAAGGACCCTCACGTCGTCAGTCGATGGGAAATCTAAATAAAATTCGTCCCTGTTTAGCCGAATTAAGTTTTGATGTTTCCCTGGATGGAGTCTTGATTGCCCAAGGACCATTATCAGTTGAGGTAAATTTCAAATAATTTTTTTAAACTTTTTTTCATTTTCACTACTTTATAGAAACTACAATTGTCTATGAATAACACAAAAACCATTATTCATGGTGGCCTGTATGACTTTCTCCGGGAAGTAAAACAAAGAAAAAGAGCAGAACATCCTTCGAAATTGTTCACAATCCAAAGTGCGAAAAAATATAACAATGAAGCTTATCAAAAAATATCTCCAATCATTCCAAAAAATTTTACATTACTTATTAAAGCAGCAGTATTTTCAGCTGTGAAAGAGAATGCCGAAAACGATTTCAATGCAAAAACTCAACTTTTTATGGTAAATTGAAATCATACAATACTTTTTTTTCGTTAATTTAACGATTCATTTTTTAGATAACCGGTAAATTTAACTCCAAATCATTGAATGAAAACATACATCTGCCAACTCTATATACAAAAATTCAATTACAACATCTTGATATTGATACAAAGTATGAAAAACTTTTATTCATCGAACAATTTACAATTGATTCCAAATTAGAAAATGATATTTTGAATATTTATTCCAAACTCAAAACTTTCCAAATAATATACAATCATAGTGAAATATATGCATGGATCAATGAAAATTTCTTGTCGCGAAAAAAGTCGACGTCACAACCGATTTTACTATCTAAGCAGGCGCACAGTGATCTTGAACTAAAACGTCGAAATGAAAAAAATAACTTTGTTGAGTGGCTATTAAAGCAGATCATTATTAAGGGTTGCGCCGAACTGTGGAATGTTTCAGTTCTGGTTAAATTAGATGAACAGAATGCTTCGGTCAGTGTTAGCCATGGCAAACTTTTGCTCGAACAATTTGAGGAGAAACGAAGTAGTGTGTACAGAAATCGATTTATTAATTTATTGCTTGACAATAGACATTGGAGTACAGAACTTATGATCGAATCTCTCTGGTGGTCTCTTGGGAACGCAATTAATGACACCAATAATCTGAGGAAGAGTCATTCACGTGGAAGCCCATTCTTTTTGGGTCTTAGTCTAGTAAAATTGAGTAGTTATGGCGACGCTACAAAATTGGATTTGTCTATTCATACACTTCGAACAGAATATAGTTTTTGTTTAGCTGAATTTATTTTGAAGACAGTTAGTTGTATTAAACAATACGGATGGGGGAAACTTAATCAAAAAGCATTAGTTCCATCAAAGAAAAACGAATCAAGTAATTTGTCTGGTATAATAATAAGTGCAAAAGTTAAGGATATAACCTCGTATTTTATCAATCAACACGAGGCATGCATGTTAGCCAGTCTAACGGAAATAACTTTGACTCGTACTCAGCAAATTACCGTTTTTAAATTAGAGGAATTTCAAACAGCTATTATGCGATCAATGGACACCTCACCGATTTGTTTAACTGATTTTACTGATATCTTCGGCAATATTAAAGTAATCCGCGTTGAATATATACGATATCCAACTGCAAGTAATTGTCCTCAAATCACAATATATATTCTGGATGATACCGAAGCTACATGGAATTCTAATCTTCATATGCATATTGTAACTTTATTGCGTGATATTGAAGAACTAAAAATCGAGCTAAAAAAAATGAATAGATCATCACAACAACATGATGTTTTGACAAAGCCATCTGATAGTGTACAGAGTGACAAGAAATCTACAATAGCTATTCACATATCGGCTGAAAGAAATACAATATTTGAAATAAAAATATCGGAAAGGCATACAATTCAGTTTTTCTTTGAAAATATGTGTATGAGCAAAAAGGATAAAATACTTTTCTCTGTGGAAAATCTTTTCATTAAAATCGATGATCAACATATTTTTACATTCAAAAATGTTGATATACATTCATTGCCAAAGTTAGATATGCTGACTTTGGAGAGAAAGAATTGTGAGGGATTCGTGTTGCCCACTAATAAAGTTTGGGTGACGACGATAGGCGGCTGTAAGGTGTGTGTGCTTATAATTATCTTAATTGAAGTAAGTGAAATAATTGTGATAATTTTATTTTCTTGGTTTAGGGTATATTTCCATATGATCATGATTTCTCGGAAGCAATACAAAATGAATTTGTTTCACTATTCAAATGGCTTAAAGCTGTTCACAACATAAAGAAAAAGGAATTTACTGTCAATTCACCGCTACCCAGTGATATGATAATTCAGGTAAAACATAGTAATTAAGTTCAAGGGCAGAATGATGAGTGGTTGAATGAAAGGTGGTATAAATGAGGTTTTGGACTATCCTTCGGTATTAATGAAAACATTTGCCTAAGCCCTTGACAGACAGATAAAAACTATCTGATATGAACAGCACATGACTCTCTTATACTACATCTACCACCCTGCGTAAATTACACAAAAACCTTATCAATAAACTATTAGTTTACCAAAAATATCAAAATAATTTTGTGGAGAATTTCATTATCTTTAATTCTTCTTTTTTTCGCAAATCTGTTTGAAATAATTTGCAAAAAAAACTATTTTTTCACATTTTAATAAAAATATCTCAATAACGGTAAAAGATAGTGGATAACGATAAAAGGCAAAATTGTGGGAAATATTATTCTCTTTATCTTATACATTGGACCATCGAAAACCCGTTAGTTTTCCAGATTATCGTCAAAAAACGTAATTTTTGAAATAACGGTTTGCGATATCGAATTCCAATAAAGAAAAATGTAGAGGAAATTTTATTGTTTCCAACTTTTGAAACGCGTAGTTTCAGAGTTAATTGCGGAAAACGAAATTTCCATTTTTAAAACACCGCCATAATATTCACTTCCGAATAACGGATTTTCACTAAAACTTGTTAAGAATGGATCCAATATTCCTGTAAAATTTCATAGCTCTAGTTCCAGTAGTTTTTGAGAAATCTTGTACACAGATTAATGGCGGGTTTCATTAAACCTTTTGGTGCTCGATAAGAATTAACAAACTGACAAAGAAAAAGTTTTTTTTTGCAACATAACTCCAATTGGAACATTATAAGGTTGAAATTTTTTACGCATGCAATTCTTTATTATAAAGGGTGGTTAAATTTTAAGGGCCGATGTTGAATGTGAACCACACCTAAACGTCAAGTTTTTTTCTGCATTTCATTTGACATTTCTCAATTTCAGACTAACTCAATTTGAACCATGGAAAGATACACAATCGAGCAACGCGTTAAAGTTATTCAGGCTTATTATGAAAATGGGCGTTCAAATCAAAATGCATATCGTGCACTTCGTGAAATACGGCCCGATGATGCCGCCAGCCCATAAACCGCACCAAACAGTCACTCTTTGTGGGTGCATTGGTTTTTCGACAATCACTCTTGGATTATCATTCGCCCAAATGCGGCTGTTCTGCTTATTGACGAATCCACTGAGGTGAAAATGTGCCCCATCACTGAAGATGATTTTCTTCGAAAATTGATCGCCCATTTTCATAATAAGCGTGAATAACTTTAACGCGTTGCTCGATTGTGTATCTTTCCATGGTTCAAATTGAGTTAGTCTGAAATTGAGAAATGTCAAATGAAATGCAGAAAAAAACTTGACGTTTAGGTGTGGTTGACATTCAACATCGACCCTTAAAATTTAACCACCCTTTACTACGTACTTCATATAAGAAAGCAAAAATTACAGTTATAAAAGAATGGCTGGTCACAGATAACTCTAAATTAGTCTCGTGAGTAGGGATGTCAAAAAAGAACCGGTTAAACCGGTTACCCGGTGTTTTTGCTTCGGTTAACCGGTGTTTTTGCTTCGATTAACCGGTTTTTTTCGGTGTTTTTTTACACGGTTATACCCGGTGTTTTTTTAAAGCCAAAAACCGTTCAAAATACCGATCATTTTTTTGTATGGAAAAAAATTTGAAACCGATTTTCGTGCAACTGATTTGTTATAAACACTTCTTTTTAGGCACTCTAAACCAAATACAATATTATATTGTGCCATTTATGGCCTATTAATGGATTATATGGCACTTTACGTCTTTTGTTTGTATTATAGTGTATTTGTTGCGTCTAAGGCCTAACCTACCCAATTTGAACAAGACGGGTTTTCGGTGTTTTAATACCCGGTTTTTTGGACCTGGTTAAACCGGCCCGGTTTAAACCGAAGTTTTAAAACCCGTTTTTTTTTTCAAAAATTTGACATCCCTACTCGTGAGTCCCTGGGAATCACTCGTGAAATTAGAATTGTCCAAAATAATTCTCTCTGACCACATCAATGTTGCACTGTCGTGTACCTAATAATACTAAAGTTCTAAATGCTGAATCAATCGAAAATATGTGTACGATCCTTGAAAAGTGAAGGTTTATAAACAATGTGAATTCCTAAAGGAGCCTCCACACGTTCAATGTTACTTGACAAGTATTATTGATGAAAATTTTCGTCAAGTAACAATGATGGAAATTGCCTGCAAACGTAACATTGAAGAGTATCCAAACGATCAATGTTACTTGAAACATGAGTCATTCAAGTAAAAGTGTCAAGTAACATTGAACGTGTGGAGGCGCCTTAAGACTCATGCGGCAATTTACGTTATTTTTTCGGGGGAATAATCACAGGTTGATAAAAAATTACCAAAATTTGGAAAAAAAAACGAAAGTAGACGCAGACAATTCGAACTGGCAAAATAAAAAAAAGGAACGAAAAATACTCGTATAGTTACTATTGTGGTCAATTGTTTTTTGTTTCCGCATATGAATTATTGGAATTTAGCTATCTTCCCACTTTCCCAATACTGTAACCGCATGTTATGTGTAAAAAATATTTGAAATTCTAGTCTATTTCTTTTCATAACATATATTTGATAATCTTAGTGCCTGTTTACATGAGCGATTTCGAATCGTTTAAAACATCGCATCGCTCAAGTAATAGCTATGCTGTTTGCATGCACGAATCAAAGAAAACAAGATGACGACAATAAGTTCGACGTTCGGAGCACAAGGTCATTAAGAGCGTTAATTTCATACACTTCGAACAGAATATAGTCTTCGTTTAGCTGAATTTCAAATATTAAATGAACTTTTGCTATTTGTTGGTGATCTAAACTTTTGTTATTCACTACAGTTAATTATTGCAATTATTACAATTATTATTGGTTTTTTTTTGTGTAAAATGATCCGTCGTTTGCGCGTGTTCGCAATCTATGGCCCATATTATGAATGACAACTATCAAAGATTGATAGTTGACAAAATTTATCAATTTTTTGGCTTTCGATATTACGAACACTGATTGATAAAATTCTTCATGCTTGTGAATGAAATGATTTTGACGTTTATCAAAGCGGCAATTGTGAACTTTGATTTGGTTCAAACGCTGTCAAAAAGATCTCTACCAGTGGCGGCTTTATAGGGGAGGCAACGGAGGCATTGCCTCCTCATAACATTTTATAAAAATGTTTTTCTAACGTATGCCTTTAATTTTTTATACCATAATGGACTGAATAAAAATCTGTATGTTCAGAAAATAATAATTTAAAAGAAAATCCTATTCTCTAATGTCGAATTCTCTAAAACATAAACCACAAATTCTCTTCATAGAGGCTAGCCTCCGATTCATACAAATACTTTCATACAGCTTTTGCTAAGAAGAAGCATAACCGCATATAGAATACGAACACCAATCTCCGTAAAAAAATCTCTTCATAGAGGCTAGCCTCCGATTCGTACAAATACTTTCATACAGCTTTTGCTAAGAACAAGATAACCGTATGAAAATAAATATAGCCGTCTCGTTTAAACCGTGAGCTGGGTGTTGGCGCCTAAAGTTAGTTTTTGACGCCTAAAGTTAATTGTAGGCGCCTAAAGTTAGTCTCAAACTTGTGAAATTTGAATTTCGCGGCAAACGAAATTTGAATTTCGCGACCTTATACAGTTCAGTGAATGCGTTCAAGTACGATAAAGAGGGAAATATTTTTGGGACCATTTTTCAGCAGAGCTTTGTATGGTGACAGTTGTTCTATGTTATATAGTTCTGTGGTCGTATCATAAAAAATTTTATAGAACTAAAAAAAACTTTGCCTCCTCATTTCAAATATACACGAGCCGCCACTGATCTCTACAAATAAAAAAATAAAATAATAACATTGGTCTAGATTGCTATCACCTCCTCTGCTGTTGATGGGTTGCGACGTAAAACCTTACAAATGTTGTAATTCATCCATGGTTCTCAATCCATGTAAAAATTCTAGTTGTAAAGCAGGGAAGAAATATGTTATGAAAACCTGAACAACTTTTTAAAGAAAACTTAATTCCACAAACAATAAACAAGAAAACTGCTATCTTCCTTGTTCATCAACCACAGATTTGTCATTGTTGAAAATGAATAATAGCTATCAATAAAGTTGACACCGATTGACATTCGTAATACCGACCGATCAATTTTGTTTGATGACTATTAATTGTGAATTGACAATCATAATAGGGGCCTATGTTTTTTTTTTTGAGTCATGGTTTACATGAGCGTTTAAAAAAACGCTCCGAATTTAGAAGACACCATATCCCACATAGCTGCTCGCTTCCCAATTTCAATAATAAAGAGCTCAGTGTCAAAAAAGGTTCTTGAAATTACTAAAAAGAACTTCGCTTTTTGCGTAATTTTACTTACTTTTACATTCCACGTTTGTCTGCTTTGGAATGTCACTTTTAAATACTTGTGTTTGCATTCTGTATTACGCACACATAAAAGAAAAATAGTGCGATTGATTTCTGTGATTTCTGTGGCCGTTTTTTTGTCACTGCGTGCATTTTAGGGTTTCATATTTTTTTTATACTCTATTTTCAGATTAAAGAATTTTTACTAGAAATGAGTGACGATCCGTTCGAAGTGAAACTACGAGATAATTATGTACTTTTGGTGGACGAGTATTTAGAGAGTCTGAAACGTAAAAAGCTATTTGAGCAAAAAATCGCAGAGCGATGTTCGGAGCGCCTTCTGGTACCAGCGGGAACAATAGAAAGTCTGTATGCTAATTTGGTGAAAAAGAATTCGGAAATTTACATACAAAGATCGAAAAAGATTTATGAAAGTGGGCCAACTAGGACCCGTCTATTTGCTTGGATAATGGCTGATTTGGAAATTATTGCAATGGCGGATCCATCAATACATGGCACAGAAAACGTGACAAGAATAATGAGAGAAATTGATTCTGAAAGCCCTTGGCCAGAGGAAGGACTCGAGTTTGTGACTTTATGGTGTAGATCAATCAACGTTAGTTGCTCGGAATGGAAATTTATGTTACGGTGAGAAATTTTTAGTTTTTTTTTGGTGAAATAATGAATTTTAATTGGATTTATTCACATTTCTTTATGTTGTAGAGATTTTCCTCAGCCTATGTTTTATGTAAAACAGCTGCGACTCTTTGGAAATTTATGTGGAGCAGAGCAAGCCGCACCCAAAAGGGCCAAACGTGATGTATTTATTGAAGTTGGTGAACCTTTCGCTACAGACATGATCCAAAGGGGGATGACGGCACTGAAATTTTATCATGACTTTGATTGTGACTTGGAGCATTGTAACTATGCATTCGGACCGTGCTGGGAACCAGTTATGGCACAGTGTAATTTAAGTTTTGAAAGAATATCTGCACCGTCTCGAGATCCAAGTCCCATTTTAGCATTTTGGGATAAAATGAGGCTTCTCTTCCATGGCCGATTGACAATGATCGTTAAACAATTTACAGTTCTTTTGCACGCTTCTCTCGATCCATACAATACAACCGAAGAGATGGAACTAACATGGAATAATTGCGGCATTGTTTGGACTAATGCGAAAATTATGTTCAAAGGCGAATTAAATATTTCAGTTCGGACTGCATCACGGTACGATGATTGTCGCTTATTGCATTTTCCAAATCTTAAACTTACATTCAAGTTAAATTGGATTTGTTTAGCTAATCCAAATGATCATCACGCCGTAGTACCTTGCGCACCCGATAAACTACCAGAATATTCGAGTAATCAAGTCCATGACTCTTTTCGAGCTTTCCGATCTCAGAATCTTAATATCTGGATATTATTTGAGACAAAACAGCTTTCGAATGATGATCCAGACACTGACATTCCTAGTTTAGTTCTCTATGGAAGTACATTACGATGGTTTGAAAGTCTAAAACTAATTTTGTCCGGAGTGACGAGGCCCACAAGGCGTGGACCAGTTTTTAATAACGTTCGTCCGAGGAAGAAACAACTTAGCCGGCATTACAAAAAATCCAATTTACAAATGAGTATTCATAAATTCCAAGTTTTATACTGGATGTCCCATGCTTTACATCGTGGGTTCCAATTAAATGGCGGCAGAGTTTCATTTAGTTCCGAACACAATTTGACATTATACCCAATTGATGATGGGCTCATACATCGCCCTCGTGCGGATTGGTCTACAGTTTATATGAATTGTGAGTTGAATGACGCTGAAATTTGGCTCAAGAGTGTCTTGAATGAAAAAATTGATATAAGTTCGGAAAATCTTGCTAATTCGGATACATTCAAAATTGTCCGATTTTACTTCTTAAGCGTTGCAAAAGTTTCGTATGGCAGAGAAACGTTACTGCAAGCAAGCAGTAGTGAAGATCAAAAACAAAAAACATCAGCACCGACACATAAGTTAGTTGTTTATGATTTGAAAGGAGCTTGGACGAAAAATAATCGAGATGTTGCGTTCGCACTGTTTGATTCATTTATGAAATCTCAAAAGTTGAAGAATAACTTATCGACGGAAGCACTAAAAGGATTCCGTAAGGAAGGTAACTCCAATGTAATGAAATCGAGAAGTGACAACTCGTCGACAGCTTTGTTAGCAACGGACGTCATTCAAAGTATGTTTTACAATTAAATACGCTTATTTTTTAAACTTTTTTTGCAATATTTTTTAGGACCCCAAACAACTACAGCAGCATTAAGTAAACAACATCAGGCTAGCCATGCAACCGCCATGCTACAGCAATTAATTGCCGAGGCGGATCATAAATTCAATGTTTACAGTGATGATCAATCGACACAAATTCGTGAATTGCATCTCCAAGGACTACAAGCTTGCAATTCGAATGATGTTATTCACGAGAACTGGTTCATATCGCTAGTTAATTCACAGGTCCTACTTAAAGGATGTGAGACATCGGGATATGTTATTCTTAGCGCCGCGAAAGCTGAAATCTTACAGCGAGTTCATCGAGCAGTATGGCGTGACCGAAGCTTAGTATCAAAGACAACTTGGAAAGGGTCTTTGGAATGCATGCAATATTATGCTACTGTTAGCGCTGGGGAACATGATTCTTTGTTGGAAAAGGAAATTATGTGGCTAACTGTCGATAATATCCAAGAAAAAGATAAAGGAGCAACAGAAATAAATGATTTGCCGGATTTACCTCATTTGGTTGGAAGTGGACAAAGTGTTGGGGGCGTTGTTTCCGAAACTGTCGGTGAGATGCTTTTTTTTTTGTAGCAATTTTATATAAAGGGGGACATTAGCTCTGAAACTTGGGAATATTTTGTGTTTTTTTGGAATTCTTATATTTTGTCAGAAAATGTATTTTCTTATATTTAGTAGTTTTTCATGTCCAACCGCAAAAACTCAAATTTGAAAAAAAAAATATTTGAAAAAATTTGGAACTTTGTCGTTTATGCTTCAAATATAAGAGGCGAAATACCACAAAAAAAGACAAAAATACCTTTTTCAAAAAATATTGTACAGTGGTGGCTCGATAATTCGGACACTTGGTAATTCGGACACCTCAGTAAGTATGTACGTAGAATTTGGTTATGTTTATTCAGCATCTTATCAAAAAAGTGCAAGAATAAAAAATTATTTATGATATGATTCTACATAAAACTCCCATACTTCAAAATCCGATTGGAATAAATTTTAAAAAATCTTATTGGAAAGTTTGACTTCAAACTGGAATTTTGATACAACTGTTCGAATTTTGATACGAATGTCACCATATGGGTTTTCAATAATTGCCAGATTAACAATTATAGCTTTTGTTAATATTTAAATCAAAAATTAGGATGGAAATATATAGGTTTTGATAATTCGGACAAATCGATAATTCGGACAACGTCCGGTTTGCAATTGTCCGAATTATCGAGCCACCACTGTATATCTTTCAAATATCTTGTGAAAAAGAAATTTTACGAAATATTAAAGGAAATCGGTCCCCTAGTTCATAAAATGTATTTTAAGCTCATTTTCTCTTTTAATTTTTTTTCGATATTTTGTACTACCTTTGTGAGTTTAACATGTACCGTTTTAGAGAAAAAAAAACATGAAATTTAAAGGAAAATCGTTATAAAATTCTACAGAGAAGAAACTGTTTTTTTTTCGAGAAAATTGCAAAAAAAAAATCCATTTGTATGAAGCAGGAAGAACACCACATCTTCCTATTATTTTTAGAATTATTATTTTTAGAAAAGCGTAGTCTTTGTGCAAAAAAGGAAATTGATTGGTTTCCAATTTGTTTTAAATGATAAACCATTAAAACGTAGGTAAAAGCGCTAAACAATGATATCTTAAATCTTAGTATAAATATTTAAAAAAACTGAAAAGAAAGTGAAAGCTTTCGGAGTTATTAAAGATTTTAGTCGATTTAGTCGCTATGCAATCGCTTCTTTGTGAATTTAACTTCCACATGGGCCGTTTTAGAGAAAAAAACATGAAATTTAGATGAGAATCATTATAAAAGTCTCCAGAGATGAAACTGTTTTTTTTATTAATTAAATTATAATATGAATTTCAGGTGCATCAAGTGATCCCCGGCTTGGCGGACCACAGCCAGTTCAATTGCAACGGATTGTGTCCCGCTGTAAATGTGAATTTTTCTACGTTAGTTACGGCGATACAGTCGATCCATGCACAATCACAGAGGTCCCACCTTTACCATCAGAAGAGACATTAAGTCCATGGGAAAAACAAGACGATCCTGTAGATGCCTTTACCCTTATGCATCATGACCTCGATGTGTGCACAAATTCCCTCCAGTATGCCATGATTTTGGATATCGTTAACAATTTAATGCTATATGTTGAACCTCAACGAAAACAAGCACTTGAAAAATTAGCTCGAATGCGATTTCAATTGCAACTCTATAGTAGCGAGGATCAGAAACGACCAATACAACATTTACAAACACAGATCAGAAGTCTTATGTCCAGATTACGTTCGTTAGAAAAGGATATTCATTTAATTGGAAGAGCTCGATCAGAAGAAGGCGACACAGAAGACCTGCAACACGAATATGAAGATGTCCAAGCATGTATCAAAGAAAGCAAGGATCTGTTAAATACACAGAGTGAAGAATTAGACATGATGTTAATGTGCTACAAGGAAACACAATTAACTCAATTGAGTAAATTAGCCACGATCCATCGAGATAAGCCAGTAGCGATAGTGAGAGCAAATGAAATTTGTTTTAAACGTGCACAATGGCGTCTAACGGAGGCCGATGGACAAATAGGAATAGCCGATTTAGTTTTAAGTGACTTTCTATACACCAAAAAATCCAAGAATGATGATTCAGTTGAACATTTACTCGAACTGGGAAACATTCGGATGAACAACTTAATACCTCGCGAAATTTACAAAGAAGTCATTTGCCCAACAGAGATACAAAAGGATATGCCAGTAGACACTCACAAAAGGGTACTTCGAATCTTTTGCAGAGAAAAACCACCGGTGGGTGGAATTTCAGTTAAGGAACATTTCGAAATTAACGTGGCACCAATTACCATCGCAATAACAAAGAAATTCTATAGTACAATGTTGAAGTTCTGTTTCCCTGATAGAGATACTTCTGATGCTGACGGCATTGATGAGCTAGATGAAAACACAGCTGGAAGTTCAGCGTCATTAAAGTCGACAGCATCTAAGAAATCAGCCAAATCAAAGAAAAGTGCAAAAGATTCAGAATTTTATGTGAAAATCGAAAAAGATGACGTCGAGAAAATGAAGGAGCGCGCCGAGAAGAATAAATTATTTATTTATATAAAGATTCCTGAAGTTCCCGTCCGTGTCAGTTATAAGGGCAATAAAGAGAAAAATTTGGAAGATATTACCGACTTTTCTCTAGTAATACCAACACTTGAATACCATAATGTTACATGGACATGGTTAGATTTACTGCTGGCAATGAAATCGGATAGCCGTCGTGTAATTCTCTCTCAAGCAATTAAACAAAAGCTGCAAATTCATAGGCGACCGCAATTGTCGTTGACGGGTGAAAAGGCTTCACCCCAGGAAGAAGATAAAGCGAAAATCTTATTTGGAAATCGTCATGCGGTAATGAAATTATTTTTTTTCTTTACATAGACAATCACTTATGCCTTGTGTTAATTTATTTTTAGAGCGAAAACCGAAGCCAAAGAAGAGGAGTTTTTAAATTTTCCTCCAAACCTCCATAATTTATCCATTGCTATTATTTACAATGTTTCAAAAACACTATAAAGTAAAAAAGAAAATCAATATCGTATTGAAAATCACATTTATTGCAAGCAATATTTTGTTATAAAGTCACCCTTTTTTTTTGTTTTTCAATTTATAATAAAAATATTATATTTTGTGGTATTTAAATGTTAAAAACTTTGTTTGCATTCTTATTAAAAAGCGCTAACACGATGTATAAAGCCCGAAATCATCACACTATATATCGAACTGATCCAGAGTTCTCTCGAAGATAGCTTTTAAACATAACAAAAGCTATAATTGCCAATCTGGCAATTATTGAAAACCCGTATGGTGATTTAAGTGAACAGCGAACAGTTGTATCAAAATTCCACTTTGAAGTCAAACTTTCCAATAAGATTTTTTAAAATTTATTCCATGTAGGGTCAAAGTGGGTAAATGTAAACAGGGGTAATTGTAAACACTATTGGTTGTCCCCAAACTGCTATTCCTTCTTAGCTTATCGAGATAATCAGCCTTATTCCCCTAGCCGGCGGGACGTGTAACGCCACGCAAATTTTTTCTCGATCGAATGAAAATTTCTTATTCTAGTAGACGTAGAAACGCAGTTTTATTCAGCCCCGCGCTGAATTTTTTGACAATTAGCTGATTTAATGTATACGTTCAAATATTTTTTATGAGATTCGAAATACTGAAACTTAAATTTAAATCTCCCGTAAAAATGGATTCTATTATGGTTTATCTTGGTGCAGAAAATGAAAGTTCCGATAGGAGTGGAAAGGAAATGCGAAAATTAATTAGAAACGCCACTGATTTAATGGAGATGTCTGATGACGAGCAAGTTCAAAAAAAGTTTTAAATTTTTTATTTAACATGAGTTTCTGTATTATGTGTGTTTTAGTTTTAAAAGAAATTTCCAACTAGTTATATCTTTATCTGGTGGTCCTAACTCGTTTAATTCGCCCGATAATTGTATCCAAAACTCCTTTAATTCACCAGCAGGTCGCTTGGTGAAACCTTTAGCAACATCCGGATTGAGTTGCATTTTATCCATTAAAAGGCGATATTGCGCCTGGTTAGTTTTTCCTGCCCTTCAAAAATTATTAAAAGCTAATTAAAATGTATTTAATTTAGAATTAAAACTTACATTGTTGTCGAAACTTGCACTTTCAGGCGACAATTTTGTCGCGGGACATAAATGTATGGAAATGTCAAAATATTCGCGGGTGCGTTTAGCGTGATACCAAAAGTAAAACGTATTCAGCACCACGGCACACGCCGGGACAAGTGCGTTTAGTAGAATGCAAATTTTCTGCGGGAAACGCGGCGTACACGTCCCGCCGGCTAGGGGAATGAGGCTGAATATATTGGAAATTGATCTTTTGTCTCACTGCGGACACGTGGCACAATAGATCTAAGAGAGGGTTCGTTCTGTAGGAGCTGTCAAAAAAAGTGCTTCTTTTTAGTGTGATTTCAGTTTTCCTAAGAGGGAAAAGAATTATATTTTGAAGGGATTTTTAAAAGAAAGATGTATGTTTTAGCTTAATATACGAACAATATAGTTGCTTGAGATAGGTTATATATGTTAATTGTTGGCTATAAACAAACTGTAAAAAATTATTGTCTGTTTACATTTACCCCCTCATTTGTAACCTCATGTCCAAATGTAAACACTATAATGGGGTTAATGTAAACAATTTCTGGCAAATGTAATCACCCTTTTTATACCCGTATGGTGAAACCAAAGGGTATATTAACTTTGCCTTACTGTTTGTAACGCCAAGATCCTGTCATCACACACAAAAATGAATTATACCAGTATGTTTAGAATGACAAAAAAAAATTTACTTCTGCATGTCCGTCCGTCAGTGTGTCTGTGGCGCGGGTTGCGGGCGCACGGATTGAGCTAGAGACTTTAAATTTTGCGCAGATATATATATAAAAAAGGATAAAAAAAAGGTGTTTACCTTTACCCCATTTTTCAAAAATTTGAAAAAAAATATAGGGGTAAAAGTAAACATCCAATTTTGTAAACAATTAAGGACCTATAGTTTTGAAATCACATGGAATGGGCAATAAATAGACAACAAATTTTAACATAATATATCAAAACTCCGCTGTTAGTGATTTAATTTAAAAAAAACCATTACAAAGTTGAAAAAATATCCAAAAAGTGAAAATCGTTTACAATAACCCCCCTTGACCCTATGGGAGTTTTATGTAGAATCATATCCTAAATAACTTTTGTTCTTGGACTTTTTTGATAAAATTCACCGTTTTTGAGATATTCAGAAAAAAAGTTTTCGTTCGTATGGGGGGTACCCCCCCTAATGGTCCATTTTTGCCCATTAACGAACTTAGCCTCACATTTTACAAAAAACGGATCTGTGCAAAATTTCAAGTCTCTAGCTCAATCCGTGCGCCCGCAATCCGCGCCACAGACAGACGGACGGACGGACATGCTAAATTCAACTTTTTTTATCATTCTAAACACAATGGTGTAATTCATTTTTTTGTGTGATGACGGGATCTTGGCGTTACAAACGGTAAAGCAAATCTAATATACCCTTTGGTTTCACCATACGGGTATAAAAAGATAACACTTTAATGGCGAATTTGAAACCGATTTAGATCGTGCTCTTCTTTGGAGCCGGAGTGCCTACTTTATTCAACAGAGTTAGATAGAAAAAAAGTCAAAAATTTTTACTCGATTTCAAATCTAGATGGATAGATTTACTGCTGGGAATGGAAACGCCGCCATTTTCGAGCAAAAAGAGCAAACCATTAAAATACGCCAAAAGACTGTCCTTAATCAGTTACCAGGTCTTTCCAGGAAGAAATGTATAATTAAAAAGCTTGAAAGGAACGGAAAAAGTAGAAAGTTGGATTGTTCAAAATGCGCAAAAGTGTACCTATTTTTATACCCGTATGGTGAAACCAAAGGGTATACTAACTTTGCCTTACAGTTTGTAACGCCAAGATCCCGTCATCACACACAAAAATGAATTACACCAGTGTGTTTAGAATGATGAAAATAATTAATTTCTGCATGTCCGTCCGTCCGTCTGCCTGTGGCGCGGATTGCGGGCGCACGGATTGAGCTAGAGACTTTAAATTTTGCACAGATTGGTTTTCCGTAAAATGCAAGGCTAAGTTCGTTAATGGGCAAAAATGGACCATTAGGGGGGGTACCACCCATACGAACGAAAACGATTTTTGCGAATATCTCAAAAACGGTGCATCTTATCAAAAAAGTCCAAGAACAAAAGTTATTTAGAATATGGTTCTACATAAAACTTCAATACATCAAAATGCGATTGGAATAAATTTAAAAAAATCTTATTGGAAAGTTTGACTTCAAAGTGGAATTTAGGTACAACTGTTCGAATTTTAATACGAATATCACCATACGGGTTTTCAATAATTGCCAGATTGGCAATTATAGCTTTTGTTATGTTTATCTCATATCGACAATTAAAACCAAATATATTTTGCTGGGTTCTATTGGGTTTTTAATGGTGCTTTAGTCCAATTTCTCGTGCTGGGGAAAATAACAACAATCCTGCTTTGTGCTTTGTATAGAACTGAACTTTTTGTAAACAAAGTGATGTTTTGGAAAACATCCAAAAGATTTTTGTAGCTCAATTTACGATATTTTGCAAAATATTGTAAACTGGCACTTGAGGACGAAAATGTGGAAAAAATAGAGCCCAACCACGATCAATTTAAACTATACGAGAAAAAGTTATGCAAAACTGTTTTTTAAACACTTCTTTACTTCAAAACGCACTGTTTTCACATAAATTACAAAAGATTTCTTCACTTAAACGGGGAAGAAGCGATCTGATTGGACGTTGGTGTTGTGTAAACTTTTACACAATGAGTTGTGTAAATTTTTTCAATACAACGTACTTTTTCGAGAAAATCTTGCTTTTTTGACATAATTACAGTCGAAACTTGATATCTCGAACCTTATAAATTCCACAAAATCATTGATCGAGTATGTATTCAAAGACCGGTTGTAAATTAATGACCATTTGGTATTCAGTTTTTGATTGAATATTCGGCATTTGGTAAAAAGCCAAAATAAACCAAAATGATCAGTATTTGCATATCCAGAAAGATTCCTTGTCATCTGTATTTGTATATCCAGGAAGAAAATCGCCTTAAGATGTTTTGCCTTTTTCCCATAGATATAATCGTGCTGTAAACCAAACACAGAGCCAAAAAATATTTTAGCGATTGGAGATACGAGAGGATGAAGGTGTTATGTAACAAATTTTTCAAATATGGTTTTATTTTATGTTTGCAGGTTTAATGTGGTATTCTATGATATGGTAAAGCTAAAAATATAAGAATTTAATTTGTTGAGGAGATAGGGAAACGGATGAAGGAGTTATATTCTTTATACTATATTTAAAATATTTTTCGTTGAGGTGAAAAAAAATTCAAGAGAGAGTTGGGTACCACCGACATGATCTTTTGAAGCATATGCTACCAAGAGAATAAAATTAAAAAAATTATAACGGGAAGTGTCAAACTTCTAATTGCTCGATATTATATTTTTGTTACATATCACTTTCATCCACTCGTGTCTTTAGTTATGAGTGTTCCTTGAGGACCTTGGGAGAGTAAAACCATATGAAATTTCAGGTTACACAGCAAAATACGTACAAAAATTACACTCAAATATATTTAATTAAAAATTATTTATTTTGATTATTTAACAATAGTCCAAACTATGGCCAAGATGTTTTAGCTGTATGGCCAGCATATTTTTTTCGATATTTAAGCCCTGTTACTAGAGTCGAGCTTTTAGGAAAAGCCGACTTTCCACCAAACATAGTATCAGTCTCTGGATTAAAACGAACATAATCTTTTTGTATATGGACATTCTCCGGCAATTCCATTCTTGTTAAACTGTCATATGGTGTTGCAGTTGTAACTGGTGTACAGTAGTAGTTAATTACATCACCTAAAAAAAAAAGTTAGGCTTTTATAAAGTAATAAATAATTCAATTACCGATTGTTTCCATCTCATACATTTGTGAATTGTTTACTCCATGGTGAAATTTGTCGAAACACTTAAACAACACCGCAAATTTTTCCTCCATGCTGCTAAATGTATGTTTCTCGCTTTTCACAGTAATGTTCAACGAAGAACAAATAGCTTTTACTTCTTCTGAAACATTGTTTGGAGGTGAATATGGCTTTATTGATCGCAGGAAACTGTCGAAGAAAAATAAAAATATTATGTAAACAAAGTATAATTTTTATTAACTTCAATTAAAAGATTTTAAAATATCTAAATTTATAAATATCCTAAATATAAATATCTTCACCTTAACTGAAGTTATTGAGATTTCTGTGAAGCACGGACTAAAGATTTGCTACCCTTAAAAAGGGGGTGAACGAGTAATTGAAGGAGGACATACAGCTTTACATGGTTTGCAAACCCTGGATGAATAGCAACATTTGTAAGGTATTATCATTGCAATCCATCAACAGCAAGGCCATGATAGCAGTCTAGAATAGTTTATTATCGATTTTGTAAAGTTCCAGGCACCGACTGCTTACATGCCGGTCGTTTTATGACTGCGGCCGAATCGCTCATGTAAACACTCATAAGCAACCGTGGACATAGCGACTGAGCGACTTTTCAATCGCGTGACTAAGCGACTAACAATCAGTCATGTAAACAGACACTAAGTGCCGTTTGCACCAACAAAACTTAGCAACTTATGTACAACTTAAAAAAATTAAGTCGAAGAATTTCTACGGTTTAAGTAGGCTAACCACAACTTAATTTTTTAAGAATAATACGCGCAAACGGGCCTCAGTCATGTAAACAATCAGTCATGTAAACAAACACTCAGGTAGCACGTCAGTCGCGACCGACATGGCTTTGTCGCCCGATTTTTCTTTGTTCCTGCGTGAATGGACTGTATATACAAAGCACAAACACAAGTATTGGAAAGTGACATTTTGAAGCAGACAAACGTGGAATGCAAAAGTAAATAAAATTATGCAAAAAGCGAAGTTGTGCATTTCAATTTCATCTTGGAGTAGAAGTGCTAAAGCGATGATTTCCAATTGAAATTACTCAGCTGTCAAAACGCTTACTAGAGCGATTTTTTGATCGTTCATGTAAACAGCATACCCAGCAAGATTTTAGTAACGTGTTCAACTACAAATGCAACACTTCGCAGAAGTATGTAAATGTTAATGTAGTGGTGAATATTCTTATTTACTTTCGCATCGCCATTGCACGAAAAGAGACAAACTAATGTCATTCCATCCAGTCATTCTGTTCTTGCATCAACTTTTGTTATTCCCAGTGACATTTCTGCAGAAGCAACATCGAATGATTCGGAAATTCCACAATTTGAACTCGGATCTTCAAATTGTGGAATTTCCACTCGATGTTGCTTCCGCAGAAATTTCACTGGGAATAGCAAACGCTCCTGCTTCGCCAAATGAGAATCCGGAAAACACATGAAATGAGGATTCGGAAAACACTTTAATAAAAATAAAATTATCGGAGTATTTTGTTACCAGTAACGCTAAAAGTAACACATGTTACTTTTAGCGTTACTGGTAACAAAATATTCACATATTTCGTCTCATTTCATCTCACACCTAATAAGCATAAGGCTGTCTCGTTTCTACATTGCTAGAGCAAGACAGACTTATGTACGTTTGGTGTTGGAGTAAGTGCGATAGACATTCACACGGATTGTCAATTGCACGATGTATATAGTGAGTTTTTTCCCAACGCTCTAAGAAGATTCACGCAGAGGGTAACAGTGAATTATCACGTTACTCCACTAGTTACGTAACTAGTTCCGAATCTTGCTGGGTAGCGATTTTTTAATAGCCGCTACTGAACAATTGAAAATCGTTTATGTAAACAGACACATATAAATTCCATTCCATTATCGCGGTATGGTCCTCTGATTGGCTAATACAATTCTCGTTTGATTGTTTCGTTTTCATGCATTCCTTTTTAACTGCAGACATTTTGGATAAAAGAAAAGGTTTGTTGATTTTTTTTACAATATAAAGAAACAAGTCACTGCTGCTGGTACGGTAATGTGCTCGTCTTTCATGTTTAAAATTCAAATTAAAAATCTAAACTCAATTTAAAATTTGCGATTCCGATTCAGCTGTTTCATTAATTTGACATTTGCTCATTCTTGTAAAGCCCCAGTCTAAACACTCGGCGAATTTCCACTGCTCTTGTATTTTTTTTTTTATAGTAGCAGCCAGAGCTTAGGAGAATACCCTTTAATGCCGAAGCTCAGGACAGCTCAGGAATCACTTTTACCCAAAAATATTCAGGGAATTCACAGTCGTCTTTTAAAATGCGGGTAAATTTACCGCTCGGTAATTCAGTCAAATTTAACAGATTTTTACCGAGCCGGTAACTTGGTTCATGTAAAAATGAATTACCGGATTCGGTAATTGTATACATGCCTCGAGTCGTGTTTTTCAGCCTCGGTATTCGGTATCAAGAATCAACCGCGGGTGGCGCTAGTAATGTTTCTAGTTGTCAAATTTTCTCGCTGGCTTTTTGTTGAACTCATCGGACTGCAATTTTTTTCAATTTTGATAGCCGTTGCCACAATAGAAATTCAAAAGAATACATCAAACATGGATTTAAATGTATGTGACATATTTTACAATCAAATTCGCAGTTCATGATTTGGTCACGTATCAAATAAAAGCGCTGTTCTCAAATCTGTGCTGTGGGATGTTCACAGCAGAATATTTTCAGACTTTTAATATTACCGAAAATACCGAATACCGAAAAGGATTGTGAATACCCTCATTATAAAAAACGCGAAATTTTGAAAACAGTAAAGTTGCTTTGCTTATAAGTAGTGTGTTCTAAATCTGCGATTCGAATTTGTCATTAGGTTAGAATGGAATACTTGTTCTCTCAATTATTTTGACAGGTTTTGAAATTTCTTCAGAAAATAAACTGCAATTGTAAGTTAAGTGTTCAAATTCTAAAAAAAAAACAATTACAATCTTTTTCTACGATGTGAATCTGATTTTTTTTTCCCAGATTAAGCTTTCGAAATTTTTCTCTCTTGCTTACTCTTTATTAGACCGTATAAATTATATAACTTATACGGTCCATTTTTTCCTAATGCTATTTTTTTATGTCCTGTCATTGAAATGTCACGCAGAGACAGCATTTGTCAGTTTTTTTTTTGATATCTTGGGCAAAAAAAAACTCGGAAAAATATGTCTGCAAACGTCACTTTAATGGCAGACCATGAAAAAAATCGCAATTAATGTCTAATTCGATTTCGTTATATGGAGGTTCCACTGTATTCGGAATAACTCGCAATTGGAGTAGAATTCAGATATTCAGCTACATCAGAAATAATCAAAACCGTCAGAATTACGCTTTATAAACCAATCAACCGTGTTTTTTTAAATCCTGGAATACGTCATAATTCCGCTAATAGTGTTGGTGAGGTATTCACCGCATTCATACCTAAAGTATTTATATAACCATTTAAAATATATACAAAATAATTCTGTAATAAATAAGCGTTAAGCAAGATGTTAAAATGAGATGGCTATGTTGTGTTTCCGAGTATATAAGCCCCGCAATGTCCGCCAGTGACTTTATATAAAGACCGTCTATACTTTATAAGGAGAATGGCAATCAAATACAGTTTGCTAATATTCATATAACTGTACACACCCTTTCGAAGCTAATGATTCTGCTACAGAAACAATGCGTTGGCCGATTGGTTTTTGCGTCGCCTTGTTCCGTGTGAAAAAGTCGATGTTTGACGCGATTTTATTGTAAATTGGTTCCTTCACGAATATCTGAAAATACAGAATCAAATTATGAGACTAAAGTAATATATCGGAAAGGTAGTGAAAATTAAAGGTTTTTTATAACGCAGAACACTGATTTCCATTCAAAAATTAGGTTCCACACTTATAAACCTGTTACAGTACACATACACACACACACGTACGCGCGGTGTCAAGTAGAATAACTGGGAATTTCGGGTCGCAAAAACTCTACGTTAAATGTGTTGTTGTTTCGTCATGCACTTAAATTACAATGTAATTCTAAACATCTAAACAATCAGTGTCGAAAGTGCAGAAATTAAAGTATAATTACATTTTTCCTGCGAAATTGTGGAGCCGTTTTCCTCACTAATGCCGCCATGATAGAATAGAAAACTACTAATCCTTACGTTGCCCGATCCACACACACTTCCGCTAAAGAGTAGAGAACTGCCAGAAATTTCAATTCCCAATTTAGTGCGACAGAGATAAAAGTAAAATCGAGTTCTCAGTTGCGAATTAAAAAATTTGAGGGGCATAAATAAAATAACATCGAAGTCACACCGTAGCATATCTCGCTGAAATGATTAGTTCAATGTAATCGCAGCTTTTCAATCAGACCAACAATTAAATGTCGATGGTGGATCAGTGAAAATTAACAGTGCATTCATCTCTATATAAACAACGGAATGAGACGGTGTTTCACCTAATTACCACTATACGAAGGTGATATTGGGCAACTCCAATTTCTTCTTGCCGTTCACACTTCATGGAGCAACAAGAAAAGAAAGAGATGTGCTGAATAAATACGAAGAAATCCAACAGTCGCAAATAAAAAATCTTGCCGCCACCGAATCGACGGATCTGTCGAAAAAAAAAAGAAATACGAAGTTCGAGTTGCAATCACAAAAAACGGACGACAGTAGCGGAATATTCGTGGTAAACGTTTCTTCAGAATTAGTGTGTTCGTTTACTTTACAAAACTTATCTAACTAATTGAGTTTTAAAAATTAATTTCTGTGGATGAATACGAAACATAAATATCATAAAAGTAAAAAACAGTTTTGTGAAATTAGTGCATAATAATTATTAGCATAAAATAATACTTGGGCAATCAAAAAAGAAAACAAATGTTCGAATTACAGCGAAACGAGACTGTGTTGGTGATTAATAATCGTTGCCAATTTTCACGAAGCAAATAAAAAATCTTTGCCTGACAACTCTGGAAATCAAAATTTCTCTCCTGTTTTTTTTTAGCACCACACACGCGCAAAAGTATCATGTGTGGTACAATCTCCCAGCAAGTCAAGTTTTTCAATTTCAAAGGGCAACTATTTCCAATGATAATTTCATCTTACGCGAAGTCTCGGCTAACGATTTTTTATCTCAAGATATATTATCTCAAGAGAGATTTTTTTGACAGCTGGGTACAGATATTTTGTGGAATTTTAATTATTCCCATGTCTTTGACCAGCAAACAACTCGTCACAGCTGTTGCAATCCATGCAAAATTCTAGGTATTTTCACGACTTGTTAATATAGGGGCCACATCTATCAGTTTTCCATCAGTTTTTGGAAAACTGATAGGAAACCACGAAAAAATTCGTGGGCAGATCAGTTTTTCTATCAAACTGATTGGTGTGAACGTTCGCGTCAGTCGTATCGAATCAGAACAGAACCGAATTTTATTTTTTGAACTTAATGCAATAATAATGCATACTTATCTCTGACAAAACGAATATAAATATTTTACATGGAACCAGAACATCTAGGAAGTTTTTGAATTAACGATGTTTCTTAAATATGCAAATTTTGTATTTGTAAGGAAATTGTCAATTTGTAAGAAAAAACGACTGGCCGGCAAGTAGCTCGTCGCTACACGCGATTTATATCATAGTACTTCCGCAAAGTTGGAAGTCGGTTGAGTTGCTCAGACTGTGAGAACAAATGTGTCTATTGGGTTCAAAACGAATCTATTCCATTTTTGAAAAAAATTAAGTTACGATTGATTTTGGTTCCTACTGTTGGTTCCCACGACTTACTTAACCCTCTAGCCGGAATGCCCGCCTTAATATTCCGGTTAGAGGGTTAATGGTTCAGTAAAGCTAGAACCTGAATCGTACGTCAATGCGTCCGTCATGCATGCGTCCGGTTGACAGTTCGATGCGGTGGCAGTTGGGTACGGCAACGAATCTGGAGTTAATTCATTGTTTTGCACTTCTTTTATTAGTTTATCGTCGAAACAATTACTTTCAATTTGTTCCATACTTAAATGGCTTAAATCGTAAACAAACTTTTTTGGGAAATGACATTTCTGCGCGTTGCCGCATGTAAAAGTAGAAATTCGACCTACTCTATATCGGAAAACGTATTATTAGGGGTGTACTCATAGCATAGAATAAGGAATCATAGAAAAAACTCTGCCGAACAAATTTTCGACAAATTTCCCCGTCGAAGGGGGGGAAAAGGTCCCTATCATTCACTAGCTACGGCCTAAAAGTTAATTACTTTTAGACTAGGGAGCACGAAGCAGAGAGAATCATTTTCGTCGTATCTATTCAATGAGATGGAGGAATCGAATGGATAATTTTTTTGCGTGTTACATCGGATCCTCTTGCTTCATCTCACAGTGGAAAAATTTTCTCTAAAAATTTGTTCTAAGAATTTATTCTCTAGATTCTTTGTTCTCTGCTCATAGTAGCCCGTTGATTTTACTCGAACTGTCAACGTGACGGACGCATGACGGACGCATCGACGTAAGATTCAGGTTCTACCTTTACAGCTTAGCCTTGGGTGCGTTCCTTTATTCCCGAGTAAAGTAAAGGTTGGGTTTGTCAAAATTAGAACAGCTGATTGCCATATTTGAAATTTTACCGACGTTAACTCTGATTAAAAGAACGCGATTTGGTTAACTTTGACAGCAGTGATGTGCACAACAATACATTAAAAATATGTGGGACCAACAAATGATCAAAGCAATCTTTTTGGGAGCTGCGGAAGTGTTTGAAAACCAACAGAAGCTTTATATTGAAAACAATGAAAAAAACTCATTCGAAACTACGAGACGAATTGACAGTTGATTGACAGTTGTAACCGTCTCGGTTAACTTTATCGCGTTCTTTAATTACAATTAAAGTTAACTTTCTCCAACTCAGCTCTCGAGCAGAGTTGAGAAAAGTAACTTTGACAGCTTAACTTTGGCATTTAGGAACGGCAGTAAAGTTTACTGAGCGTTAACCGTAGGCATTTAAGAACGCATTTCTCTTTACCGCGGGTAACCACGGTTAATAAAGCAACGCACTCCTTAGTATAAATTTTAACTAATTGTTAGATTTAACAAGGATTCGTAATACCGATCCTTAAGACCAAATTTCAAGACGATTTTCGAATACCGTTCCATTGTGGTTTGCTGGATTACAATTGTCGCGCTATGCATGTGTGTACACACAAACATGCATAGCGCTATGTGACGGAGATTTTTCTTCATGAACGCTAGAACTTCGGCCAGTGCTGTCGGAAGTAGTTCAATAGTAATATTCATTCTGCTTTTGCGTAGCCAATTGAAAAATCAGTATGGATATCAAGTATTATTTTTAAAAAATCGTCACTTTTACTGGAACAGCTTGGACAAAAAAAGTTATTAAAAAGTTATTAAAAAAGTTATTTAAAAAAAAAAGTTATTTTTTTTGTATTGGAAAACTCAAATCTAGGCGGCTTAAATTTTGCGGCCTAATTCCTTTTCACTGTTGGGTTATTGTTTGTATTTTAAAACATTCGACGAATTTGCGTATAATTTAGAGAGGTTGCTTCTTTCCTATAGTCTGATTTTAAAATATTGTAAATTTACTAAAATACTTCAAATTTTTACTCCCTAAATCTTTTGAATTTAGCCTGGAAATGTTAAGCTTTCAATTTGAAGTTATTTGACATTAATTCGCAAAAATTTTCGCCAGTGGAGCATGATTTTTGAGCAAATATTCTTGATTTTAAAATACTCGCAAAAAACATACCACCATTGGAAATTATAAAAACGACAGCACTGCTCCTGACAAGGTGAACAAGTGGAATAAAAGGACGGATATTGGTTTGCTGTGGGAATACCGTGTCTTTCCTTCTCGCACTGCTTGTCAATTATTTCATTTCTGTGCGAAGCGAACAAACTTGGTCAAGTCCGCCATTTTTCTTTTAGTCGCCATCATCTCTCGGTCGTATTGCTTTTCTTGGCATTAAAAGCTGCCGTGAAGGTAAAAAATTCACTTGAAATTCAGAAAAATATCTATCTTTGTGGCAGTTGAGTTATTATGTTATATCGTGAATAAAGTGGAAAGTTCACCGTTTTCAACACTGTTTTAAATAAAAGATGTTTACTACTTTCTTGTTCATGTACATTTCAAAAATTATTTAAGTACTAATCGAACAGATTTTCGGCATATAAGATCTGACTGAAGAAAAAATGTTCGGTTTTTCGTCTTTCTAAAGCCTTTTGAATAGTGCTTCGGGATAATAAATTCGATCGCAGTGGAAAAGTCCCATGGCTAGAAAAATAACACAAAAAGTTTTTCTGATTGCCAGAATACATAAATTTCAACTATAAAAATATGCGTTTGGTTCAGTTCCCAAGTATTATTTGCATTATGAGTGTGTGCGCGGTGAAGTGAAAAGAAGAAATTGAATCAACTATTTAAAATAAGAAGTTGGTTCATGTATAATTATTTTTCAGATCTATGCAAAGCTGAATAGGAAGTTTAATCATTCTAACAAACAGAAGAATTGGATAAAGTTTAAGAAAAATATATATATTTAATATGAAGTTGATTACGTAGTGAGTAAAAGGAGGGCAAAACCAAGGAGTTATAAGAAATAGCTGGAGATTAACTTGTTCATTGTCGCTTCTTTGGAAAGAGAAGACTCAAGTGTGTGAGTTTTTAAATGTCAACATAACGTTTAAATTTAAAAAGAGAAAAAAAAAATAGTAAAATCGAATCGTATTGAACATGAATTTTGATAAACGAGGAGGAAAGGAACGAAATGAAATGGGTTTTTTCAATTTCTCTCAATATTTCAGTGCTGCCGAATGCGTGAATACGTATATATTGTACACAGGCGGAAATTAGTGTGTGTCGGGGCAGAATACAAGCGGCTATGTCGCCAGTGTAGGTGAAATTTGTTTATAACTGTGTAGTTCGGTTTCCCCATAAAGATTTTTTTCTACCTACTTGCTACTGAAATTCAATTGATTCAAAAAGAATATCTTAACAAGTTCGGTTCCATATTTACAAGTAATAATTAGTTAAGTGCTAAGATTTATGATTGCGAAATATATAAAAATGTGGTGTTGGGATCATATTGAAGAAACTCAACTATGACGCACCAGAATCATCAAACTAACGGCGCAAGTTTGGAGGATTGCCATACAAACTTTTTCGCATTGGTATGTACATTTTCGAAAATATATAATGTTTTTTTTTTAAATATATATATGTATTACGGTTCATATGAAGATTTTGGATGTGTGCGATGCACACATTCTTATTTCAACACACTCGCAATAATGCACATACCCACACATTTCGGTCAATCACCATCAGTGCGGGGCAGGGAGTGGTGTGTGTTTCCATAGGCTTTCGTTTTTTCGCTTGTCAAAAACATGCCGTATCGCTCTCAGAGTCCTTTTTTCTTTATTACTAATCATAAATGCGATAAAGATATTCCCGAGATAGATTTTTTTGCGAAACAAATTCTAAACCCAGAAAGTTGTTTTTTCAAATATTCAATATTTTTATTCCGGTGTTTAACTAATAAATTACATTTCACTTGAATTTGGGGAAAGTTTAGATCTATCTAGAGCTTTTATTATATTTTTAATAAACTTTGTCAACGAAATTTAGTTTACTCTTACTGCAAAGATCTCCAGTTATAGCTGATCGGGGCTTCACATTTTCTATTTTTTATTCATCATCATCCTCGAAGCTACAGCTCTCGAAGAGCCTGGGCCTCCTCAATTGAGGTTTCATAACAATTTCTTCCCTGCTTCGCACCTACCGTTTTACATGGATTGCGAACCACGGATGAATCACCACATTTGTAAGGTTTTTTTACGTTGCAACCCATCAACAGCAGAGGCCGTGATAGCAATCTAGACCGATGATGTCGTTAGCACCAAGTGGTAACTATCAAGACTTAAAGCTGATTTACAATGCAACAGCAACGTCACGGAGAAAGTGTTTTGATTGGTCGAGAATCGACTCTGTGACGTCAGATTTTCAGAGAGATATTTTGCTGCCGATTTATTTCTAATCCTAAATTGGAGCAGCAACGCTGAACAGCAACGTTGATAACTGGTTTTTGTTGGTTATGTATACAAGTGAATGACAACAAAGTTTAATTTTGGAAACGAATTTTGTGTTTAAACGTAAGTTTCAGAATATGGTTAAGATTGTTATTTATTTAATAAACATTTAATTTAGATAATCATGGAAGAAAGGTTAATTCAACAGTTCAGAAACGTCAATTTTTACTGTTGCTGCTTCATTGTAATTCATCCGACAGCATTTCTCTTTTTGCCGTCGCTCTTTGCGTCGACGTTGCTGTTGGCGTTGCTGCTGCATTGTAAATCAGCCTTTATTTCGTAAAGCAAGTTGAGTGAACTTGAATCACAGCGTGCCACAGTCGGGAATTGAACCACCGACCTCCAGAACACGGGCCAAGTACTTTACCAGTTGGACTACGCTGGACTGATAGTTAAACAGAATATACTGTGTAATTCGGTTATAACGGACTTTGCTATAGAGTGTACAAAATCTTCAAAAAAAAACTCTTTTCATTGCCTTTTGAATTCCGCCTGTCCGTCCGTCTGTCCGTGAACACCACAACTTTTGAAAGAATTGAGCTTGAAATTCTGTCCGTGAACACCAGAACTTTTGAAAGGATTGAGCTAGAGACTTGAAACTTAGTATAGTTCCGTTTCTCGTATATGGGAAGGCTAAATTCTTAAACCGGCAAATCGAACCATTCCTTACTCCTTTCCCCCCACACAAATGAAATAGTTTTTCTTACAATTTTCCGGAAAACCGCACGTGTGTTGAAAAATTTATAAAGGGAAAATGTGGTTAGAATCGGCTTTTACATAACTCTTTCATATACCAAAATCCCATCGGATCACTCTTTCCTCCCTCTTCCATACAAATGAATTTATTTAATAAAACTTTTATCAGTCCTAATTTTGACGTATTTTATGACAATTGTAGCTTTTCTTATTTTATATAGTTTTTACTTATCATCATCAACCTCAGCGCTACAGCTCTCGAAGAGCCTGGGTCTCCTCAATTGAGGTTTCACAACAATTTCTTCCCTGCTTGGCACCTACAGTTTTACAAGGATTGCGAACCATGGATGAATTACATTTGTCTTATAAGTAGTATAATAAAGTATTGTATTCATAAAAAATTTCGACTTCTTAATTTTGCCTAAAAAACATTTCTCGAGCACTCCTGATTCGATTGGAGCATTATTACAAAAATGTCTTTCTGTATGTGTACAAGATTTCTCAAGAACTACCAACGCTAGAGTTATGAAACTTTACAGGCATGTTTGGTCCTGGAATGGAACGACAAGAGAAACTATCCTCTACAAGCTGACGAAATTGACATCATGGGCAGATCTACCGGGTCAGTAGAAGAAGCTTTCAATCAGATTGAACTGGCGGCACACAATCTGGTGCTGCATATAAACGAAAGCAAAACTAAATATATGATGGCATCGTCAGCGTCAAATCCATCATCGGATATTGTTCAAAGTATACGGGTACGAAATCACAACCTTGAAGTTGCACGAAGCTTCAACTAACTAGGGTCAAAAGTAGCAGCCGACAACAAGCTAAATGAAGAAATCCGCGCATGGCTGCTTAAAGCCAGCAAAACCTACTACAGCTTATCATAGTTCTTCAGGTCTAAAAACCGAACTATAATAACCAAACTGCAACTGTACAGGACCCTGATCCTGCCAGTCTTCATGTATTTCCCTGAGACTTGGATACTAGGCAAAAATAATTGCAACCTCTTGTCCGCGTTTGAGAGGAAGGTGCCCCATACATAAGGGGGGACGATTCCGGAGACTATACAATGACGAGGTCTATGAGCTCATAAGACTCAACAGACTCCGGTGGGTGGGCCATGTCACTCGAATGAGTGAAAGTGACCCGGCTCGGAAAGTCTTCTGCGGTAGATTATTAACAACAAGGCGACGAGGAAGACCCAACCTCAGATGGCAAGACGGCGTTGACCAGGACGCGAAGAGAATTGGGATGCGAAACTGGAGGACATCGGCACATGACCGGGACCTTTGGCGAGAGATATTCCGGCAGGCCAAGACCGGAAACCGGTTGTAGTGCCGAAAGAGAGAAAGAAAATGCAAGTGGCCTCTATATTTTAATTATACGATCCACTTCAGTATTCGCAAACTATAACTTCGACATTCTGTATCTTCAAATCGTCTGTAACTTCAAGGACAAGTAAAAGCGCTGCCCAGCGTAGTCCAAGTGGTAACTAGCAATCCACACCTGCCATGAATCTCGTCACTGTCACATCTGATGTTACGTCTAGTGAAGATAGAAATGACAGCTGTTACGACAGAAAAGTCAGTCAGTTTTTGCTGACATCTTTGCTAACAGAAATGGTGACGGAAATTTGACATCCGTGAATTTAAGATGGCGGATTGTAATTTTTCACGTGCAGAGACGCTCCGTTCTATAAACGAATGCTGTTTAAAAGTAATTTTTACAAAGAAATTATTTGAAAAAGGCATCGTGGGAGCAGCTGGAGGCTGAATTTCATTTTAGTGCGGAAATTGTAAAGAAAAAAGTGAAATCACTGAGATCGTCATATTTACTACTCTCAGTTGTTTACTGCTCAACGCATTTCTGAAACTGGAACGTCATGCCAGAATCAGCCCACCTACGTCACAACAAAATTTTATAATTTGACATTTCTGTTAACAGTTCTGTCAATGTTTCCGGCAAGTCTGGATGGTGTGTAAAGTACTTGATTCAATTCCCGACAGTCGCACGCTGTGATTCAAGTCCACTCAACTTGCTTTACGAAATAAAGGCTGATTTACAATGCAGCAGCAACGCCAACAGCAACGTCGACGCAAAGAGCGACGGCAAAAAGAGAAATGCTGTCGGATGAATTACAATGAAGCAGCAACAGTAAAAATTGACGTTTCTGAACTGTTGAATTAACCTTTCTTCCATGATTATCTAAATTAAATGTTTATTAAATAAATAACAATCTTAACCATATTCTGAAACTTACGTTTAAACACAAAATTCGTTTCCAAAATTAAACTTTGTTGTCATTCACTTGTATACATAACCAACAAAAACCAGTTATCAACGTTGCTGTTCAGCGTTGCTGCTCCAATTTAGGATTAGAAATAAATCGGCAGCAAAATATCTCTCTGAAAATCTGACGTCACAGAGTCGATTCTCGACCAATCAAAACACTTTCTCCGTGACGTTGCTGTTGCATTGTAAATCAGCTTTAAGTCTTGATAGTTACCACTTGGTGCTAACGACATCATCGGTCTAGATTGCTATCACGGCCTCTGCTGTTGATGGGTTGCAACGTAAAAACCTTACAAATGTTGTAATTCATCCATGTTTCACAATCCATGTAAAACTGTAGGTGCGAAGCAGGAAAGAAATTGTTATAAAACGTTAATTGAGAACCCCCAGGCTCTTCGAGAGCTGTAGCGCCAAGGATGATGAAAAGTTACGAGTACATTTTCAGTGTTTTTATTTAAACAGCGTAATATTATTTTTATTGATGCGCTTATTTATGATCGGGAAGCAATTTTGTGTAGTCTTTTGTTAAATTACACAGGGACTACATTAGGTTTTATTTCTGATATACTAGCTGGTTCACCAAAAATAATAGCCTACTAGTTTTTTTTTTGCGTGGGCCAATTCTGGTATGACATTTCAGTATGATTTTGAATTTTGACATGCCGTTAAACCGCGAACAGAAAATAAAAATTGCCAAAATATTGGCTTTAAATCGTCTAGAAAAGAACGAATCGACTCTCTGCCCTCTCAAATCTACTCTCTTGTAATAATTAGAATGTAGATTCCATTGAAAATTCCTTTTATCATAATATAATGATAAGCAGCCATATAAAAATTAATCGAAAATTTAGTTTCCGCCATTTTAATTTTGTTGCCTGCCAAAATCTGGTATACCAGCGCTGACTACGAAAATGGTATACCAATGCTGTCTTACCAGAAAAACTGGTAAACCAGATTGGTCCACACAGGCTTTTTAGCGAGCAATTTTGCTGGTATACCAGAAATAAAAGCTAATGTAGTCCCTGTGTTAAGGCCTGTGTCCACATGGAAGTTTATGTGCAGGAGTCGCTTCCAGAAGAGATTTCTGGTGTCACAACTTCTGGAAGTTCACTTGCAGTTAGTGTTTCCACGGGAAAAACTTCCAGAAGTTTCTGCTAGAAGCGACTTCTGCAAATAAACTTCCATGTGGACACAGGCCTTTAGCGACAAAATCACAATTTCAATCTAGTGTCAAGAAAAAAAAATTGTCTCGATAAATACACTGAAGGAGTTTTTATTTCATAAAATGTTTTATTTCTTATTACCGTTTGATTAATTTGGATGTTAGTTTTTCTTAAACCGAAAATATTCCAAACAAAATAAAAGAACGCTACCATGCGTTTTAGAACTTTTAAGTACAAAATATGTATGGATATTAAATAATATTAAAATGTGCTAAATTGGTAATATAAGCATTTGCTCAATTTTAATCACTCGGTCCAATATGATATTTTTTTTCTCTAAAATTGTGTTGAATAACTAGAAAGATTTTTGTTGTCAGAGTATAGATGAAATGATAAAAAAAACCCAACTTTCTCTTTCGAAAAAAAGCTTGCCGTGATTTGTTTTAGTGCTTGCTTCAGTTGTATTTCTATGGTTTTATAAGCTCTAAATGAATATACATATACCTTTAAAATATTTGATAGTTTTTTTAGTAGAATGATTATTTAGTATTTTAGATTTTTTACTTATAGATTATAAAAAAAAAATCTTTTCAATAAAAAAAAATACTTAATTATATTCGGTAATTTTAAATACCATGAATAGTTACAATCGTCGCAGTTCCACATTTATCTTAATCATCTAGTTTTTCGGCTTGTTCTACCCTTTTTCACTTTTGTGGCTATTGCGGTTTTGACTTGGAGATGGTAAAGAAGTAAGATTGGAAAGGTAGACAATTTTTTAGTGAATATTTGATTTTATTTAAAAAAAAACATACTTTTTTATCGATACAGAATATCCCACGACATGTCTATTAACTTTACAGCGAAACATAACAAAAGCTATAATTACCAATTTGGCAATTATTGATTAAGTGAACGGCGAACAGTTGTATCCAAATTCCTCTTTGAAGTCAAACTTTTCAAAAAGATTTTTTAAAATTTATTTCAATCGGATTTTGATGTATGGGAGTTTTATGCAGAATAAGATCCTAAATAACTTTTGTTCTTGCACTTTTTTTTGATAAGATGCACCGTTTTTGAGATATTAGCAAAAAAAAACGTTTTCGTTTGTATGGGGGGTACAAATCTGCGTAAAATCTGAAGTCTCTAGTTCAATCCGTGCGCCCGCAATCCGCGCCACAGACGGACGGACGGACAGAAATGCAAAACTGAGTTTTTTTTATCATTCTAAACACACTGGTGTAATTCATTTTTGTGTGTGATGACGGGATCTTGGCGTTATGCTACATTTACACGAATGACAAATTTGTCATTTTTTTCTTGTCATTATGTTAATTCCCGTGTAAATGGCATAATTTTTGTAATTTTTTCTGTCAGAAAATGTCAATCTCTCATAAAAGAATGAACTTGTCCATTCTTTTATGCCAGATTGTCATTCGTGCAAACGCAATATTAGTTATGACAACTTTAGTATTCAACTTTTGTCATAACTAATATTGCGTTTGCACGAATGACAATCTGGCATAAAAGAATGGACCAGTTCATTCTTTTATGAGAGATTGACATTTTCTGACAAAAATAATTACAAAAATTATGCCATTTACACGGGAATTAACATAATGACAAGAAAAAAATGACAAATTTGTCATTCGTGTAAATGTAGCATTACAAACGGTAAGGCAAATTTAATATACCCTTAAAAATAATGACAACATTCAATGTTGGTAAAAATGGTAGCAGCTCTGAATGCTGTAAAAATACATTACGGATGTAAGCGTACATACTAAATGTAAAGTTACAATTCGAAATGTAAAATGTAATCAGACACTTGTTATTTGAAATCGCAAAATGGTGTTGTAAAGTCACAATTTCAGTTAATGTAAATTTACATGTCAGTATTGTAAACTCAATGTTTTAATTAAAGTAAAATTCACAACTGTTATATAATTTTACAATATTTTACTGATCGAATTTGATGAAAAATTACATTTCAGTATTTTATAAAAAAATTACAATTGGTTTGTAGTTTTACAATATCATTTACTGTGATTGTTAATTTTTTTTTAAATATTTAAAAAAATAAAATACATTGATAGATTTCTTAACAACAATGTTGTCAAAAACAATCTGTCAATATGAAAAAAAAAAATCGGAAAGCGCCAAGCCAAACAATTAAAACAAAGTATGTACACTTTGGTCAATAATGCATGATTTGGTTTAGTTTTGTTGAATTGCTTTAACAGCTAATATTAAGTTCAAGCAATCTCCAATTTAATATCATTCGTAATACATCTATAAATATATTTATTTGTATTAAAATCGCTTACATTCGTCTGTTAATACAAACGAGAAAGATGCTCAGAGAAAAACTTTAATTTTTGAGCGAAAATTTTTAGAAATCTTTCACTCAAAGTGACAACAAGTGGTCAAGGCCGGCCACTGCTAATGTTTTCATTGTCAACACAATTAACACGTAGCTTAGGTTTAAGGATTTTAGTTTAAGTGGGTGGAACTTTTTTTTGTAAATATTTTTAAAAAAAGTAAAAGTTTTAATGATGAATTGATCTCATGTCAATTATTATTATTACTACAGTAAAACACGCTTAAATGCACATCGAATTTCGCAGTTCATCTTTTACCTTTAATAAATTGTAAAATCTAATTTGCAATCTTAATTAATGTGCTGAGGGTAAATATTTTTCCATCTTTTTGCACTATGATGCACTCTGCGTTTATGATAATTTATCAGTTCATTGTAATGCTTTCCCTGATATATTTTTAACTATTTCTGGTTCAAACTTTACAATTTTTAAACTTCGGTAGTGGAAAAAAAATTGGATTAGAATAAAACTCCGCTATTTTTCTCAATTTTGTCTATTTTGAGATCGATTTATTTCCAATCGAAGCATCGCAGTGCCTTGGCTTTCTGGGAAGAATATTTCACACAAGACACAAGACAAGACACAAGACACATTAGACCGAGTTTTGAGTACAATTCGCACATTTGGGCAGGAGCACCAAACTGTCCTGCAACTGCTGGACTAAATTCAAAAACGTGTGATTCGATTTTTATTTATTACCGTCTCTCAAGCATCGTCGCTCTGTTGGGGTATTCAGCATATTCTGTAGATATTTCCATGGTAAATGTTCCACCAACATTTCCCAACTTATTCCTCCACGGTACATCTTCCCTAGACCCTCTCGTGCAGCTGCACGCGCGCACGACTTGTTCCTTGAGCCCTCCCGTTTTCATACAGTAAAGTTTAGGAATTCCTTCATTCCGCGAACAACAAGACTTTGGAACGTTTTACCATCCGATGTGTTCCCCCCGGACTATAACCCGCAGAAGTTCAAGGAGAACATAAGTCGACATCTCCTTTTATTCTTCCGACCGTCCTGAGCTGTGTTTCGGCATCAAAGGGTCTTCCCCTAAGCTCTGGCTGAAACTATAAGACTTTTTGGGCATTATTATGAGGCACTCACTATTTGGATATTCTTTTTAGGCGTTATTTGGGCATTATTAGAATAAAAAATGTCATCAGGATATGATTTCACAACGTGAAAATATCTTTCCACTCTTTGGAATGGTACGTCTGATTCCTTCCCTAATAGCGAGGAAATGACGACGGCGTTTCCTTTTTTCCCCAGAATACGGAAAGTTATTCATATGCCCGATTTTGGTGACTGTAGTCAAGAATTGAATTTAAACACACGTGGAAATTGAATCTTTAGTACGCCTGGCAAAACGATTATTTTCCTTTATATTTTGACTCATAACTGTCAAAAAATAAAAAAAAAAACTTGATTAGGATTCATCGCTCTACAGTATTTTCCATACATTTTAAAAGTTCCATAAAAAGTTCGCTTCTTTCTTTAGTTATCTAATCTTGCACAACAACTAGCGATTTGGTAATGTTGCCTTCACTTGATTGCGGAGGCTTAATACAGAAAACTTATGTGGCAAAAATGAAGCATCTATTTCAATTGGATATAAATTTATTTAAAAAGAATTAGTTTGACAAGGGATGGAAAAATGGTCGATTACCGGTCGATTATTTGACTTTCTCTGATAAAATGCAAAAAAGGTAAACTTTAATCTTGATAGGTGCAATCAATTGTGAAGCGCGACAATTATAGGGGAGAGCGGGCTTAAAAAAGCATGACTATATAGGTTTCTCTACCCTATCTATGATAGTAATTTTCACTTTTCTTTTTCGCAGTTTAGTTCTACCCCAAAAATCGAATTATCGGTCAAAATTGCCCCTCCAAAACACTCCTTAAAACTCAAATCGGGCTGATATAAAAAAAAATATGGGTCGCCTATTTTTCGGTCCGCTATAACATATCCAAAAATCGTCAAAATGGGAGAATTCGAACCCGAGTCCTTTCCCTGTAAGATCCTTGGTAGTGGCAGAATATCGATTAGGCATGAACAAATTTGTAGTTTATATAAAAACATAAATTAAGATTTAAACAATTGAGCCACGGGCTTTTTTCCACTGATTCGAAAAGTTACAAGCCTTTTTTGAACTTATAAACTGCATCTTTAACTAACTGCTAAAACCACCGTATAGATTTTCAATCGTTGTTTTAAGGAAAAAAATCCTTCACAAAATATGTCACACTTTTAAAGGAAAGCAAGGGAGTTCTGCGGTATTGTAACGACTCAAAAGATAGCGAATTTTTATATTTTTTTCTTGTTTGGACCGACAGTGGTGGCTGGACTTGTTTTTAAGCTAGAAAACCCAAAATTTCTTGATAGGTTTTTCTAGCTTAAGAACAAATCCAAAGTTACCGTGAATTTTAATTTTTTGTTACCTGCAAATGCGGGTGCAATCAGAGCCGTATTAACAAGTTTGAGCGCCCTGGGCTAAATAAAATTTTGCACCCTTACATAGTTTTATTGTAAAAATTCAATTTTATTTTTTAAAATATTCTTTAATTCAAAACTTAAATATATATTTACGCAAAAGAAAATTCAAAATTTTTTATAAATATGTGAATTTAAAAAAAAAGCAATGAAAATTTCATCGCCTCGGATCGATGGCGCCCCTGGGCTGTAGCCCAATTAGCCTATGGTTAATTGGGCCTTGGGTGCAATTCTGTGGTCACAAGGAAAAACCGCTTAAGTCGAGTTATGTGGTTTTAAAGGTTAGTGCATATTTGAATTCTCCTTATCCAGTTTTATATTCTGTCAAAATTTGGTTTTCATGCTGTACCCCTATGAGGAATGGCAGAGCAAAAACCATATAACCTAAGTCAGTTTTGCTTGCAAAAACAAAAATAATCAAAACTTTAAACCCAAATTACTCAAAACACGCTTTTTCGACTTATGCGGTTTTTCCTTGTGACCACAGAATTCTTTGACATCTTCAGATCCGGAAGTTACTTAACTGACAGGAGGCTACGAAAAACATGCATTTACGGATGCGGAAGTCCACATTTGTATGTTTATACTATGTGTGATCGTATCGAAAAAAAAATGTGGACAAAATGTGTTTCGAATTTAATTTGAAATAACTTTCCATACATCAAAATCCAATCGAATCATTCCTTTTCGCTCTCCCCCATGCAAATAGAAATTTTCTATGGAAATTCCGCCTGTTCTTAAATAGAATACTAGCAGACCCTACGTTGCCAGCTTAAAGTTTTTTGTATAAATTTTAGAATGCTTAAGAACTTTTTTTAAGTCTGTAACGCATTGTTCCCTGACAACTGTAGCTTTTCTTATGTTTTATATTGGATTTCATGCTCAGTCAAACTATTAGTGGTCTTCTCCCTCTACACCAGTGCTCCGCAACCTTTATTTGCATACGGCACACCAATTTTTTTCTTCTGGAAATCCGGGGCACACCACAAAAGAAAATATAAAAAAAATTGTGTATAAAATATTTATGATGAAAAAATTTAAAAAAAAATCCTGAAAGAATTATTAAATAGCTTTTTGAAATGTTTACCGCGGCACACCTAATATCATTTCCCGGCACACTGGTTGCGGAGCACTGCTCTACACGAATGACGTGTTTTGTGAACAACACCTTACACTCTCGAAAAAATGGAGTCGATTACGCACCGAAAGGGAGTTTGAGGGAGTCCATCACCTATTGGAGAAAATCGAGCTCCGGGCTAGGGAGTTCAAAAGAATTCCTTATGGGTGTTAATTTTTAACAATTTTTCGGTGTTAAACCAACTTATTACCAAGAAAAAAACCTCGCAAATTCTCTTTTTTTGCAAGCATTTGAGATGTTTTGAGTTTTTTTTTCGTGTTTCCAAAGTTAATATTGAACTTGTTAAAAACTTTTCTTGCATGTCTCTACCGGGACTCGAACACGGGATCTCTCGAATTGTAAACCATTTGCCTTCCCAATAGGCTGTTGAAGCCAATTGGCAAGCCTCTTCTAAACGTGAACACCCTTTACAATTAAACAACTCCTAAAAGGAGTTGTAGTGAATATTTGACTCCTTTTCGGAGTTCATTTAAAATTTAGGTCAAAACGGTGTTAAATTGAATATTTAGCTCCGTAAAATAAAAATGTAAAAATAACTCCGCGCTACGGTGTTAAACTTTTAGCTATGTTTTCAGGCGGAGTTAATTCGTCTCCGGATTTTTTCGAGAGTGTAGATTTAAATAAAATGGCAGTTGCTATTAAGTCTATTCATTACTCAGTTATTTAAAATTACTTACGAAACCTCAATTTTTGAAGAAAATTTCGAGGTTTGGATAATGTTTTACATCAAATATTTTAATATCTATATGTTATGCTTATATTACATCTGAGCTGTGCTTCGGCATTAAACGGCCTCCCCTTAAGCTCTGGCTAGAATTATAAAAAAAAACTTCTGAAAAGAATAAATATATTGATTGAAAGTCAAATTTTTACAATAAAGCTGTAAAAAAGTATAACAAACGTTCAATAAGATGATAATCATCAAGTTATTGTACCTGAACATTTAGTCACATCACATCACAGTGCCAGCAGTTTATATTTTGCACGCATTCGTGTTAACGAGCTTTGGGCTGAGTTTCTTGAATTTGTTACGCATTCACCTCCACCGTCAATGTTTTTCTGTCTTCTTGCTGTTTTCCCCATTCCTTATATTTCATTTACCTGATCATTATCCATTAAGTAAATAAACATATGACCACATGGTCAACCACATAAAACTATGGAATCATATAAGATACACCTTTTCATTTTATTGTTGTGTGTGAATTCGGTGCTTTTTCGATTTCCAACATATAAAATATTTAGTCCATTTTCTTGGTGTAAAACTCCATTCTCTTGGTGTAAAAGTAAAAATTTGTTTTATGTATAATACCATTTTCCACCAGCCCACCCACCCGCCATGCCGCTTTTCTGCTATAAAGAAATTTGCATGAATTTTGCGATCTGCGACTGCGGGTTTGATGTGAAATCGCTTCCTTACGAATTAAACGAATGTACTCAAAATCCACAGTACCGATTAGTGCTGGCAATCATACGAGTACTACCATGCAAAGGTAGCAAGTTAGTCACGAGCCATGAATAAAGAAAGATTGCTTCAGCCACCTCCAATCACCAAGTGGAACAAGGCGGGGAAGTCAAGTCAGAGTTGGTGAGTGAGCTTAAAGGCACAGACAATACAGATCATCATAGTCCATTTCCAATTGATAAAAAATACTCAATGTGCATTTGTATTGGGTTGATCAATCGACCGGATGAAGTACTCATTTGTGTAAATTTTCTCATGTCGAATTGGGGAATTTTGCGCAAGTATTATACATACTTGCTCGTTTACCTCTCGTCTTACTAATATTTTCACATGGGATTGTAATAATGAACTAAATATAAATATTGGTTAGAGACAAAATATATCATAATCATTTTTACAATTGATCGAATCAAGAATGAGAAGAATTTTTCTTTTCATATAAATATTACGCGTCTAAGAAAACGAAGAAAATCTCAGAACCACCAAATCCAAAAGTAGTCTACTTGAGTTCTTGATCTATAATTTTCATTTAAGATTAGATGTCCAAATAAAAATTCCTTCAAATGGAAATCGATGACGTTTTATTCTTTAGATCAGTTTAGCAATTGCTGCTAAGTAGGTATATTGGATTTCTCATTAACTAAAGAAAAATAAACTTATGAATACTCGTACTATTTCAAAAAAATTTCCCCGATCGACCTTTCACCTTCCAATGTATTGAGAGATGCGTAAACATTATTTTCTCAAAGAAATCCAAGGGTAACCGTACCGAACGAGATATAGCCATCTTATTCCACCGTTAAGTATTGTTTTTGTTTCCCTTTACTTTCTTCGCACTTCCCGAGACCTAATCTTGTAAAAATTGCTTCCAATATGAAATCGAACGCAATACTAGTGTTAAACGAATGAGAAAGAGAGATTTCGTCTATGCATGCCCCAACAACTGTTTGAGAAAAAAGAGTAGAAGACAAGTGTAAGAATACTGGTATATCTTAATCTTTAATTCTCCAAATTCCTTCGTACTATTAAATACAAGATACTATGTGTAACATGTACCATGTCCCGCTAAGTAATAAGTGGCCTGAAGAGTTGAATTGATTCTCTAACATGTTTGTCGTCAAACCAAAATAATCACAAAGCTTTGTGTGTTTTAATATTGCAGGAAATTTTTCAATTCCAAATAGAGTTACGAAGCTTATGGGGTTTTTTTTACCTTATATAAAAATCATATTAATATTCATTGAACCGTTTATAATGCACAATACCAATGTGGGTGCCTAGAACGATACGAAATTTTGATGACAGGCCGTTTTTCTATCAAATGTGAGCCTTTAAAATTTAGCTAGAACTCCAAAATTTTCACATCGCTATTGGAAAAGGTAGAATCATACCACCTCTTACACGAAATAGTTTTTGATATTTTCTGGAAAACGGTTAATTTAATGTTAACACAAAAAGTGTTTATAATCGGTCTTTACTGGTATTTCTCTCTCAAAACATATTCTGCGATATTTGTTTATTTTTGTGATGTATAAATAGGCTTTTCGGTCTAAATTTAGACCGAAAGCCTATTTATACATCACAAACGTAATTATAAAATAACGGTCAACAACAAAAACAAATTGGATATTTGTTTATCCATCACAGAATAAGTTCACTTAGCAAAAGTTCTCAGAATTCGAATTTTTTCCGGCGATTTTGTGTGAAGATATTCATTAAAGAATTTTTAAACTTTTAGAATTTTGTGTCGTAATGTGAACGGTTATGAAACATAAAATTTATGTGATAAAATAGAATTCACAGAAAAAAGTGTCAAATGTAAACGACCCCTAAGAATAAACTCCGAAAGTGTTGATAATTTGCTAGATTTCTAGTACTGTAAAAACACAATGAGAGATGCGATTTTTCTGGTACAACGATATTCGTATAAATTAAGATATAAAGCAGGTGTGTCCAACCTTTTAGATTTCCTCTGCCACATTGGGAGCAGACGAGTTATATTTGGCCACAAATTAAATATACCCTAAAAATAGCTGATTAGTAAAAAACGTAGAATATATACATACTTAATTAACAATTTTAAGTAATTTAAACTTCATTAATTCAAAAAGTTTGTAAATATATCAGTTTTTGTTGGGCCTCATTCAAACACGTCCTGGGCTGCATGCGGCCCGCGGGTTGGACAAGGTTTTCGATTTTAATTAAATTTTATCGAAATCATGGAACATATGCGGCCCGATATAATCCTAGTTGGTTTACAGGCAAGAAAATAATAAGGGTATTCATACAACGAGATAAAATTACCCACACACCTTTCAAAAATCTTGTGTAAATCGGCTTTCCTCATCAGCCACAAAATAAGAAGGTGAAAATGCCGAGAATGAGTGAAAAACTAAAATTAATTGAAATATGTGATCAATTAGCACAAATGAAACTATTATTGTTGCAACTGAATTGTACATTTTCTCGAAATCTCCATATTTGACGTTTGCGTAATTTTATGAGGTTGTTTGCACACTAAAATCGTCATGTAAACTTACGAGGGTCGTGTAAAAGATTTTCCATACAAACTTTGACAGTTCATTTACGAGGTTGTTAAATTACGTAGTTTACGAGGCATTTCTGCGATTGCATGAATCCCCATAATAACACTAAAATATCAGTTGTGGTCAACACAAAACTTTCTTCTACAAAATCTACGACCCTGCGCCTGCGCAACTTACGCTAGAGCCCTGTCGCGTTGTCAACCTAAGACGACCTCCCAATAAATTCTTGGTTTATTCAAAAATATCAAAAACGTACAAAATTTGAGATAACTTGAGAACGGTAAAAGATATCAATTTACGGTAAATGGCAAAAATGTAGAAAATGTTAACATCTTTAATTATTCTTTTAACTGAGTTGTCGAAAAACCGTTAGTTTGCAAATTATTCGCAAACATATGATTTTTTACATATTAATGAAAATATCTCAATAACGGTAAAAAATAACGGATAACGGTAAGAAACAAAATTGTGCAGAATGCCATTCTCATTAATTCACTTCATACATTCAGTCAGCAAAAACCCGTTAGTTTTCGAGATAATCGCAAAAAACTGTTTTTTTGGAAATAACGGTTTATCTCGATAACAGGTTGAGATATCGAGTTATAGCTAAAGACAAAAGTGTGGGAAATTTTATTTTCTCCAAGTTTTGTCATACTTAAGGCCACTAAAAAACGCGTAGTTTGGGAGTAAATCGAGAAAAACGAAATTGAGATTTTTGAAAAACCGCCATTTTGGATACTTCCGGTTAACGGATTTCCACCAAAAGTTGATAGGATCGTCCCATTTCAGGACCCAACATGCCTATAAAATTTCATGGCGCTAGCTCTATTAGTTTTTGAGAAATCTTGTACACAGACTGACAGACAGAAAGACATTTTTTTAATATGACTCCAATCGACTCAGGAGTGATCGGGAAATGTTTTTTAGGCAAAATAAGGAGGTCGAAATTTTTCATGAATACAATACTTTATTATACTCCGTAGAAGAAAGTAAAAACTAGCAGTATTTTCCATTTTCAATTTGACACGATTTTGTTAGCGTTAACCTCAAAAGAGCAATTCAAATCTGACTACTTTAGGCAGATCACAAAATTGCTCGAAAAATGCTCTTTTAGTGCTCGGATACGGACGCGAACACGTAACTCTTTTTCGAGCGATCAAAAAATCTCAGTCGAACACAAGTTCTCAGAGTGAGCAACTTTAGAGCAACTTCAGAGCGAAAAGAGCATGGCAGTCGAAAACGCCATTAGTCTCAATAACTTTGGTTTGATGAAAAATAATACTCCCTAGAAGTTAAACATCATGTCCTTTCCAACGGCACCAAATATGTCCAAATCCGGTAATAAATAAGTACTGGGCCTTCAAAGATGAATTTTTTTTAAAAAAATTGTGAAAAATCAACACTTTTCTAAATATGTTTTTTTGTTATGCAGAAGACACGCTATTGGAAGACCTTTCTCTGATATCTAAAGTAGTTCAAAAGTTATTGACGTTTTTGTGGTCAAAATGGAATGTGTTTATACGCACAATTTGGTTAAAAACCCACTAATGCATTAATAGTTGTTCAAAATGACCTCCACTTTGACCAGAAAAACGTTAATACCTTTTGAACTACTTTAGATATCAGCGTAAACTTTTTTTGCTTGAAAGGTCTTCGAATAGCGCGTTTTTAGCATAAAAAAGATCATATCCATATAACGCAACTATTTTTTTTAGTGAGAAGTATTAAAATGTTGCTTTTTGACTACTTTTGCTTAAAACTCCATCTTTGTCTTACTATATCCTAATTTATTAACGGATTTGGACATTTGGAAATGCCATGACGTCTACTTTCTAGGGCAGTGATTCTTAACCTTTTGAAAGTCAGGGAGCACTTTTAATCAGAAGAAAAATTCGCGGAGCACAAAAATGAAAGAGTCAAAAAACCAACAGACATAACTTTTATTAAAAATTAAACTGATTATTACATAACAGTTAAAAATAACATCAATTAAAAAAATAAATAAAAAAATATTATATATTCGAATGAAATTTATTTGAGGCGAAAATCATTTAATGTGAGCTTGTCGGTTTTTGCAGATTTCAGCGATATTAGGTCTAATATTTGATATAGCTACTCTCAATTCTTCGTCTAAATTAGTAAGTCTTGCGCGTTTCTTAGTTTTTATATTGGTTAATGTCGAGAAACCGCGCTCACACAAATATTTCGCGGAGCACTTGCAACAAGCTCGCGGAGCGCCGGTTAAGAACCACTGTTCTAGGGAGTACTCGTCTGCCAATCGTACCTTGCCTCTAACAGAAGTTATTGAGATTTCTGTGAAGCACGGAGTAAAGATTTGCTACCCTTAAAAAGGGGGTGAACGACTAATTGAAGGAGGACCTACAGCTTTACATGGATTGCGATTCATGGATCAATTGCAACATTTGTAAGGTTTGGTTGCAACCCATCAACAGCAGAGGTCGTGATAGCAGTCTAGACTAATGATGTCTTTAGCATCAAGCAGTAACTACCTCTACTCATTTCAATAAAGAAGCAACTAAATGAGTAAAATATAAAGATTCCCAAATTTTTCGAGACTCGTCTATCTTGCTGGTGGTTGCAATTGCACCAGGTGTTTATCTTGCTTGCTTGATAATGGATATCGCCCTTTACAATCAAATGTCTTGTTCATAGACTTGACTTATATGCGATTGCTATTGCCTCTTATGTGTTGTGTGTTTACCTGTAGGCTAAGTAGACATACTTTATGAAATGTTTCTTCCGAATACATGTACATTATAAAAGCTTGTAAAAATACTAAGGCCCATTTTGAATTTTACATGCATTTGTATTCGAATTTGATCTTGTCCATATGTTACATTGTTTTATTGCGATGAAATTGGTACATTATCTGTGTGTTAGGAGCTTGGATCGCTTTTAATTTCAAAATAAAAATTTTTCTAAATTATCAATCACTTTTTCCTATTTAACAAGAGTGTGTAAAGGAAGAGAAAAAATGAAATTCGTCTTATACGGTACGATCTATTCTGTTCCACTGTGTTGTAGTTTTTGAAACTTTAATATTTCTTTGTATAACACTTCATACGATTTTTACCAACTTTCTCAAACTAATTCTGCATTCATATAAATGGTCTAACCATATAATAATATTAAAAATTAGTTGAATTAGACTGGTTGGACTTGCGGATTTCAAATTTACTTTAAAGTAGATCGCACTAAAATTATTCCCTCCTTTTTAAAAAAAAAACTATCCGATTTAAATATTTTTATATAAATATTTACTTATAACTTGGGTATCAATAAACCCATATGGATGTCGAACTTTTTAATCATACTAGGAGTGTTTTAAGTCATTCGAGAATCAAAATTAATCCCTCACTGCTATCTCCCAACTTTTTATAGATATGTTGATCTGATTGTCAAGATTAGACATGTGATGCTCGCAGAAAATTTTCTCAGCACTAAAATCAGCCTTACCTTGCACAAATTTCAAGTATTTTCAAAGATCCTCATTTATACAGTAGATATATGTACAGTAAACAGTGGCAAAAAAATATATTTTCAAGTTAAAATTAAGTAACAATGTTCCTGCATCTATATATAACTATGTAACAACATTCAATTCTTTTTCAAGAAACTTGAAATTTTCGATCAAAATTAATACCTGTACAGTTACGACAGTAGATACCACCACGCATATTTTGCTGGTAAATGCCTTAGTTGTTGTATTTAAGCCATTTCCATTCTCGACAAGAAAGGTTCGAATTACAGAGACCAATATATCAACCACAATTCGAATTACAAGATACCCAATTTAAAAAAAAAATGGTTGTTCGAATTAGCGTGGTATTCGAATTACCGAGTCTCAACTCTATTAGGAAAATAATGCAAGGACAGAAAACCAGATTGACTGTGTTTACATTAGGACTCACTTTGAGGCGGCACGTCTTTCCTCATTTTTCTGCCGTGTGGACACGGTTCGCCATTTTCATGTGCTAAACCGGTTTCATCAACAAAACTAAAGACACTGGTTTCAACGACCAGACTCAAAAACCGGTTTGCGACCGATAATTTTAAGTGAATCTAAACTTCGTTCGCTCTTTTTGGTTTCCCTCCCCACTGCGTCCCTCACCCTGACGAATGACGTGCCGGCTCAAAGTGAGTCCTAATGTAAACACAGTCATTGATGTCGATCCCACAATATTCCTTTAAGCGCATATCAGAATAAAGCAGCAATGGAAAATTTACTGCTCGGGCAGCGTCAGTAAAAATAGAAATAGCGCTAAAAAAGCAGCGAGAATTTTTGCTGCTTTTAGTACGTCATAATTTTGCTCTTAGCCAATGGGAAACTTTTGCTGCCCGCTGCCCCGAAAACGCTGCTGCATTCTGATATGGGCTTTAGAAGTTCGGCAGATAGCAGTCGAAGTTAGTAAAGGATGACGTCTCACACTGTGTAGTTTAGTAAACTAGCGGGATTTAACATTAGCCCTACGTTGAGACAAAATTTATAACTCCATGTTGAGTGCAGTTTTCTACACTTACATATTCTGTATGGAAGTTGGTGCATTCAACCTAAAAACATATGTTTTTACTAAAAATTAAATACAGTTCACCAAAACTCGGCTTCCAAGCTCTTATAGAGATTTTTAAACAAGGGTGGAAAAAATATGAAAGAATATCCAAGTTTAGTGCGGAACTTCCAAGTATATGCCAGTATTGACCCCGGTTTTTTTTTTATTGTTTATTGGAATCTCAGGTATTGAGGGTAAGGGGCTATGTCACCTCCAAGTCCTGATCAGAGCGTATTTTTGGCGATTTATATATTGTTTAAATAAAACTATTTTGTTTCGGTTGGTTTTGGATTTTTTTAAGTACATGTTTAACTACATTCCAGATTATATATATAAAAAGAGGATTAGTCTCTTTTTTGTAAGCGTACGAAAGGATTTTTTTCTGGAGATGAACTCCGGTGACAGCTGTGGGTTCGTGGTTATTCATCTGAAATCAATCAAATGAGTTTTTTTTATTCATCGTTACAAATGTAGGCCTGGTCGGTCAGGAATTTAAAAAAAAAATTATGAGCAAAATGGCGTCCGTTTTAAAATAAAGTATCAATTTTATAATAAAAAGCTTTTGTTTTAAAAAAAATGCACTAAAAGGGAAAAAATATTTTTTGGGCCCTGTGTAGAAATAAAAGCGAGATAAATAATTATTTTATTTTTTATTCTTTCAAGTCAATCGGATGAGTGGAAGTGGGTCAAAATCAAATTGCAAAATTTGACCCTGACAGACAGACAAACAGATACGAAGGCAAGCTAAATAAAAGCTTTTAAAAATCGCCTTTTTTTACTGTAGGACAAAAACTATTTAAAAAAAACTTAAAATACAAACGAAAGCCCTCATTGAATTAGCATTGATTGGGATTTCCGTTTGCACTCGCACTGCACGCTTACCGTTCTAAGACTTGATAACTATGCAAAATTTGAACGCGCAATAACTATGCAAAATTCGAAAGAAATCGATAGAGTGGTTATTTAGTGATCGTCAACGAATTCCGAAAACGTTATGTAGCAAAAAAAACCCTCCCTTTGTTTCCTAAAGCTTAATCCAAATAGGTTTAATGAACCACAGGCGAATACTCAGATTTAAAACACTTTTATTATAATAGAGGATGATTTCTTGATAATTTCAAATATATTTACGATAAAATTTATGAAATTTTTAAATATAAACTTATATTTTTTTTGTTTCAGACTGATTTGTGCGGTATAAAATGGCGTAAATTTCTACTTGGTGAAAGGCCAAATGCATCGGGAGATCCACTTGATGATCCTGTATTAAGATCATACGCAAGATGCCTTCAATGTGATATTCTATGTGTTTGGCGGAGGGTAGCCGCACCGAAACAAGATCCAGATCCAAATGGACCAAATCCATTCGACATTGTTACCACTCATACACATCCCCCATTATCGCTTACTGCTGCCAAGGAATTGTGGATATTTTGGTATGGAGAAGAGCCAAATTTAAATGGATTAGTAGATGCAGAGCTACTGAAAACTTCAGGTTAGAAAAACATTTTTTTAAAAACTCAACAACAACTTTTATGTTTAGTGTATATTAGATTTGATATACACTAATATACTCAGGACAGAAAGATTCACATTTAAATGTGAATCATATCTTCCAATTGGGATAAATTTCTCATTTTCAAATAAAGTTATTATTACTACTAGTATGATGTGTTGTAGTGGAATTTGTCTTTTAATATAATTCTCACATGAAAAACACGAACATCAGTACAATTAAAGCTTCCATAACGTAAACACAATGGTTCTAAGATTTTTATCCGGTTATCGGGGGTTTTTTTCTACAACACTTCACGAGTTTGGTCATTTCTTAATAAACGCATAAAAATCTGAAGGAGCGATTGTTTAAATTTTTATTTAATTACATTAAAAAAAATCATACGCCTATTATTTCTTCACAACAGTACAATATGCAAAATCTTTAGAAAGTTTTTGCATATTGTACTGTTGTGAAGAAATAATAGGCGTATAATTATTTTCATAATCAGAAATTGTAAAATGAAATTCGCCGCAGGTGAAATTTTTTGGATGTCAATCTATTTTCCGGCAAAATAATGATTTTGGCACTGCTTGAAGGTTGTGCCTGGAGCCATTGTGGCTTTGATCACTGTTTTAACACGGAATTGATCATAAATATGATTTAAAGAATTTAAAATACAGTCAGAAGATAGGGTGCAACCGTGAATAATTTTTGCTGCAGCTGCGGTGACGAAAAGGAGTAGAAGACCGTGAAGCGCTTACTCTGTTAGTGTCCAGCCCTACAAGCACGGCACATTTGGTATTATGGCACACTTGGGGTCCGATTTTTTAGCAGCTTTAAATGGAGGTAGGCTAAATAGGAGCATCCAATTAATGAAGATCTTATAAGTACTGAAGACATCACGATGGGCCTGTGGGCTTTCGGGTGAAGCGGTGTGTCCACACCTGACCACGCGCAAGTTTCTCCACCTAATCTAACCAATTTATAATGCAGTTTTAAATAACTTTTCCATACATCAGGTTTAAATTTGGTATAACTTTAAAGAACATCCAAATCGATTGCTTAATATTAATTGAAATGTCTAAAGTTTTAATATTGGGTATTTGAGGACTATTTCCTGGCAATTGTAGCTTTTTGTATGTTTTACTTTTATATTTAACTTCCAAAATTGATTAAACGGAAATAATAGACAGACACTAGGTTTTTGAATGTAACTACTAGTGACTAAGAATCGAATTTTATATTAAAAATATTGATATTTTATTTGGGGAAATATTGAGACGCAATTATTTCTTTGTTTTCAGTTGTAAATCCTTCAGTTGTGTATTATTAACAGTTTATCAGGGCAGAAGAACTTTTTCTTGGATTTTTTGTATTGTTAAGATTACACAAATATTTATTTTATAAATCCTTGTACGTATACTTTTCAATTTTTCGGCCAGTCGTTTAGTACGTCGAAATAAAATATAACGACTGTTCTAACCCTTCACAGGAATGTTCATTCTTCGACATATTCATTTCTAAACCACCTATAATCATGAAACATTTATATTGTCGTTTATTCGCATATTCTTGAATAAAGTCTATAAGTATAGGTCGGATGATAACAGTAGGCTGATGTATAAGAAGTTCTCAGGACAGGATATAAGTAGAGGGTATTAAGCTCCTAAATGTATTCCAGTGTTGCGCACTTGCGTTTTGTAAGATATGTAGTTGACGTTCCTATGCCTACGTTACGTTACTGTTGCTGGTGGGTGCTAATTCTGATACCAAAAAGCTGTCCACAGAATCGATCGTCTAACACTCCACAAAAAGGAGGAATTTTTTTTTTGTATGGTATCACCGAAAAAATGAATAAGTTTTGAAATCTAAACGCTTTCTACAACTTAATGCAAAATTCAATTGAAAAGTTGAATTTCTGTTTATTTTTTCGGAGTTAGTAAATAGAAAAGTTCCCATTGAACGCATATAGATTTTAGATTCAATTTTTGTTTCTTCGAAAATGTAAAAAGGATTCATTAGAAAAGTACAACTTTAATTCTTAACGACAGTCTTATTTTAGCCTAAGTATTAATATTTTTTTTTTAATTCTAAACTATAATATTTATACCGTAACTAGTCATGTTAAAAACATAACACAAACGGTATTCGCAAATTTAAACATATCAAAAGTATATAATTGTATAAGTAAATGAATAACAGCATGTGCTTCTTCCTTATTAAAAACCTTTTATTATCGATGAATCTCCAGCCACTTCTTTTCAACTATTGCCGGTCTATTTTTCTTCAGTGAAATTTCTTTCGGTCATGCGCTCAGAGTATTTCTCTCCTGTTTTATATACAATACAATACTATTAGATGGTCTATAGTACGCGATGCAAATCTGAGTTGGTCTCTTGTTATTTTTTTTTAAATATTTATTTTGAATTTGTTCTTAGTATGCTTTCGGGGTGCGCAATAAAATACTTTCCATTGCGCCTTCCGAACAACACTGAAAAGGAAAATCTGTGCGACGACGTTAAAAAAATTAGTTTGTTGGTTTTCTAACTGTATGCGTGTTATTCTAGCAGGAGAACCGGGGGTGATCTTGTATAAATATATACCGCATATTTTGGTCGACCTTGCTTTTTGAAATGTTTGCGATTAATACAAAGATATTGCGTCTTGGTGGTTAGGGCATCAGAAATTGTTGCTTCTTTTTGTATCTTAATGCCGAAGGAGTATATGATTTTTAGTTTTTAGATATCCTTTCATTATTCACAATAATGAAAATGACCTTCCTTGTCCTTTTTTTTGTTGTGATTTTGTAATTTATTACAATATTTTGAAATATTAGTAAAAATTTTGCTACTGTCATAAAAGCATCGCATGAATATAAAAGTTGAAATATTAAATGTTGGAAAAATTGAAGTTGTACGAGAAATATGTCTACCGATATATTCTGCCCGAAAAGCCTATAGAAGGAAAGTATTGCATGCATGATGGTGATCGACTCGAGAACGGGAGTAGACTATCTGATCATTACTAAATCCGTTTCAGGAAATATGATGAGGATATCCGTCTGCCTGTTGTACGTATCTTAAGCTTGATCCACACTGCACAAGGTTTTGCTCATTCGTGTTTTGAGCTTCGTGATGAACGCTGACATTGCTAGCAGTGGCGGCGGTTTTATGTGTAAAAGAAAAATCAAAAATTACCAAACGTAAAAAATGGCTCTCTAAATAATCTTTACTTTTTATTTTCCATACGCAAGGAAAACTTCGGTAAAGTTCAATAAATTCTAATACAAATTCTTTTGAAAATTACGAAAATCCGCCATTTCGAAATAACGTCTATGGAAAACCCCGAACTGTTGCATCCACACCTATGATGTTGCCATGTACGGGGCTACCACGTACGAGGAAATTCAAACAGCTTCTGATTTTACTCACTAGGTGAAACCCTGTGTATATTTCCCATCCAAACACTCGATGTTCGGGGTACGTGCCAACCTCGTACCCCGTACATCGTGTAGTCTGGATGAAGCTTTAAATAACTTCCGAGCTAGCAACTGGAATTTTTTTGTGGATTTGTTGAGTTTTACCAAGAACGTATTTTTCTATCAACTTTTGAAAAAGTAACGGGTACCTCGCAAACTTTCCCTTAAGTAAAAGTAACGGGAACCCTCCTAACTATGCGCTTTTGGAAAAAACGCACACAACAACATTTTTTGCTTTAATGGATTTTTCGTATCTCTAACCATTTTTGAGTGATTTCGAAAAATGTTTTTTTTACATATGTATTTTTTCCGAAATCAAATATTACAGAGGAAAGTTTTGTGTTGACTACAATGTTTTCATTTTTTGTAATAATATGCGTAAATTAAATTTATACCTTCATAGCCGATTCTGTCGTAAATAGTTCATTGGAATAAAACTGAAAGCATGAAAAAATCTCCCCCGGCATAACTTACGTACAACTTATCAAGATTCGACTGTAAACTTTCAAAAACTTGACCGGTAAAAATAAAAAATTTACTTGATAATACGCATTTTTACTTTATTTTTATGAAAAATTTCGACCTCTTAATTTTCCCTAAAAAATATTTCCCGAGCACTCCTGAGGCGATTGCAGATTTATTACAAAAATGTCTTTCTGTCCATCAGTCTGTGTACTAGATTTCTCAAACACTAATAGAGCTAGAGCCATGAAATTTTACAGGCATGTTTGGTCCTGGAATAGGAAGATCCTATCAACTTTCTATGGAAATACGTTAGCCGGAAGTAACCAAAATGGTGGCTTTTAAAAAATCGCAATTTCGTTTTTCGCAATTTACTGCGAAACTACGTGTTTTTCAGTAGTCTTATGCATGACAATATGCCTGACAGATAACGAAATTTTCTAGACTTTTGTCTTACACTATATAGAACTCCGTATCTCAAACCGTTATCGAGATATACCGTTATTTGTCAGTTTTTCGCGATTATCTCGGAAAAGAACCGTCTCTTGCTAGTTTTATGCATGAGCTGAATTAATGAGAATGGCATTCTCCACAATTTTGTCATTTACCGTTATTGAGATATTTTCACTAATAGATAAAAAAATTGATTTTTGCAAATTGTTTGCGAACTAACGGCTTTTCGAAAAAAAAACGGTTAAAAAAAGAATTAATATATAGAAATTCTTTAAATTTTGCCCTTTAGATTTTGTAAAATAAAAATTCTTGACTTTTAATCGTCGGGTTATAAACCAAACTTTTATTCGTCGCTTTATAGTGTAAATTGTGCAAAAACGTAGATTGTATAAGAAAGCCATTTGCTGTTTACATCAGATAATTTTTTTTAAACCAAACCATCTTTTATAAATAAAAAATAGCGAAAAAAATACGCCGCAGGCTACTTTTTTGAAAGAAAAAAAAATGTACCATAGTCAGGATAGCCCATATAAATGCGCCACAAGCGAAAGCTTTATTTTGATGTGAAAGATAAATTGAAAGTCTCACATTTGCGAAAGAGGAATAACTGCATGTTTTGTCTTTTTCACGAAGTCCTGGTTTTAGGCAGCGAGCTTCAAATTTGATATTAAAAAAACATCCGGGCGCCCTTAATAAGAGGACAGTGTCCGGGGAAAAGAAGACGAATGGCATAGATAAAATTATTCATAGATAAAATGAAGAACGGACATGATGAGATATATCCGTAAAACACACCATCAGATTTTTTTTTGTCCTATAAATTCATTATTTGTGTGACAAACGGTATAGGAAATCTAATAAGTTCTGATTTTTCTCCATATTAGGTATCCAAGTACTAACTACTGTTATAGTTTCACTATATTTTATTGTCTTACTTAAAACTAGCTTTATCATCTTATTCGAAGTGATATACGTATAAGCTTTGTGTTGATGTTGAACAGTTGCGGTATAAAACAGAGCACAACACCGAAGAAGCAAACGAACGGTTTCTTTGCGGTCAACTACCTTCAGTTGTTACTTCTTTCTTCTGCTTTCATACTTGTTTTTTTTCTCCTTTTGTTCATTAGTTCCCAAGTAGATTTTTTAAATTCTCAAGCTTTAGGTTAATATTTCTCTAATTTCTCAACGCATATGAGTCTGATATGTGATTTTACCCTATTTATTGTATTGAAATAGAAATCTTGAACGTTTTTAACCGATTTTAAAATATATTATTAAAAATATTTTTTTTGGAAATTCTTCTTTTAGATGCTGAGGCAAAAGGCGCTTGGGAATCAGGTCTATCATATGAATGTCGTTCGTTATTGTTTAAAGCTCTGCATAATCTCATAGAAAGGTAAGCAATTTGAATTTTTTGTTTAATTAACGAAACTAATTATTATTATTTCTAGATGTCTACTCTCGAAAGATATTGTACGTTTAGGGAAATGGTTTGTCCAGCCATGTTCACCCAACGAACGACTTTTTGGAAAGAGGTATGTTTTCTTGAAAAAAAAATAATAATTTATCATCTGGAAACATTTAACTAAAGAAGAATTATCAATATAGTATTTGAAATTTCATTTAAATGTTTCCAAGAGAAAAACTGCAGGATCTCTGTGGTTCGTTTGAGGAATTTCCAAAACAACCATCGTTCCCCTCGCGACATTTAAGTTCAAATTTTCAGAGAAAGTATAAAATTATTGTTAGTTCAACGAGCAAAATAGACCAAAATGGGTTTCGCAAGTATATTTTATGTGGAGACTATGCGTACTCCACGCAAATTAATTTAGATTAATTTTAATATTCTAAAATTGTTCTATTGGAGAAATGTTTTAAAAGTATGTGAACAGTAAAAAAAATTGTTGCAAATATCATTTTCTTCAATTCATTTCATATAAAGGGTCTTTCAACAAAGACATAACAATTTTGTATTTTAATAAAAACGCACCCTAAAACTTTTTTTATTATCTGGCAATGCTAAAACGTCAGTCCAGGAGCAACGTGTTGGGAAATTATTAAAACTTACTACCGAAATTCTGAGTCGGTGGTCGCAATCGTGTAATCTCGAGAAATGGTCCGGTCGAATGGCTACCTCGCTCATGCGATTTAACGCCGTTGGATTTCTTTTTATGGGGTTATGTTAAGTCGTTGGTTTATGCCAACTAGAGAGCCTATAACCTAGAGAGTGGCCATGGGGACATCTAAAAATTGCCGCCGAGCTGAAAAACGAGCACGAAAAACTTTAAAAATTTGATTCATTGTTATAAATAATTGCCAAAATAACTGAAGGTGGTTAATATATGTAAAAATAGCATGTTTGAGGTATCAAAAAAATTTGGAAACTCATAATTGTTTTGATAAATTGAAAAATTGTTTACAGACTGTTCTAATTGGAGTTAATAGACTGTCCTACTCAGTAGCACAGTCTATTAAGGTAGCATGGCCACTCTCTAGGTTAAAGGCTCTCTAATGCCGACAAGCCAACAACGTTAGAGGAGCTCAGGAACAATATCGAACGCGAAATTGTCAACGTTCCGGCCGATATGTGTGGAAGAGTGGTGGAAAATTGGCTCCAAAGAATCAATCAGTGCAAACGTGCTCGCGGTGGCCATATGTACGACATCGAATTTCATACTTAAATGTAACATGTCCACTACACCTGGAATAAATTTCAGCCTGCTATCTCAATTATTCTGTGTTTTATTTAAATACAAAATTGTTATGTCCTTGTTGAAAAACCCGATATTTATCCAACTAAAACCCGTTAGTTTTCAAGAGAATCGCAAATACTGATTTTTTTAAAATTAACGATATACAGTATCGGACAAAAGAAATTGAATTTTTTGGTTTAAGGCTAACTTTATAGGGGGGTTATGAATTGACAAACGGTATTCAGAAAAGTTGTTGCACACTTTTTAGTTGTTTCTACACGATATTGAAAAAACAAGTATATTTAATGTACAAAAGATATAATTTGTTACCTTTGAACGAATAAATATATCAAATTCAATTACTGTTGTCGTTCCTAATTTCGTTTTTGTTAAAAAAAAACAATTAAAGACCCGATATTATAACGGTACTTTGATATATTCAGAGAACCCTCAACACGTGCAACAACTTTTCTGAATACCACGTAGTTTCGGAGTAAATAGCAAAAAACGAAAAGTCGCCATTTTTGTTACTTCCGGTTAACGTATCTCTATCAAAAGTTGATAGGATCGTCCCATTCCAGGACCAAACATGCCTGTAAAATCTCATGGCTCTAGGTCTATTAGTTTTTGAGAAATCTAGTACACAGACTGACAGACAAAAATACATTTTTGTACTAATCTCAAAAACTAATAGAGCCATGAAATTTTACAGGCATGTTTCGTCCTGGAATGTGACGATCCTATCAACTTTCTATGGAAATCCGTTAGCCGGAAGTAACCAAAATTATGGCTTTTAACAAATAGCAATTTTGTTTTTTTTTGTTCATTCCGAAACTACAGTTTTTTCAGAAGTCTTATGTATGACAAAAGCTGCAGACAATTTTTGGTCTTTCACCAGAACTGCGTATCTCAATCTGTTATCGATATCGTTACTTAAAAAAAATCAATTTTTCGCGATTATCTCGAAAAATAAGAGGTTTTTAGTAGTTCAATATTTTGAATAGAATAATGTTTGTATTGATGACGTTTTTTAATGAAAATTTTCACAATTTTGTCTTTTACCGATATCCGTTACCTTTTACCGTTATTGAGATATTTTCATTAAAATTTTCAAAAAATAGCCTTGCAAATTTCTTGCAAACTAACTATTTTTCGAAAAAATAGTTAAAATAAGAATTTAAAATTCTCTACATTTCTGCCTTTGACCGTAAATCGATATCTTTTACCGTTATCGAGATATTTCAGTTTTTGTAAAATAAAAATTCATATTTTCATATTAGCTAATATTTCATTCGTCAAGTTATATAGTGTAAATTGTGCAAAAACGTACATTTTGTATAAGAAAGTCATATGCTGTTTACATCAGATATTTTAGAATAAAATCTTAAAATCCAATATTTATCGAGTATTTTTAATGTAATGTGGAAAAATATCTAAAATCGGTATTTCTCGACTTACGATAGTTTTGCACGGAGGCGTCGATATGTATTTAGATTATTTGTCTTTCAATAAACAGGAAATACAAGCTTTTGTACGCGGTTATTTTTAAATAAGTTCTGTAGAGTAATTTTGATTAGCAATAGTTAACTTTTATGTATTAATGACGTTTTTTAATGAAATTTTTCTTCAAGCTCACATCACCTATCGTTTTCGTTCGCCTTTTTTGTGCATGGGGAGAGTACAGTTTGCGCATCTATGGATTTGCGGGAACATCCGGCTGTACGACCTTTATCACCTGAATATTTAGCTGAAGCGGCAGTTGCAAGTCAGATAAATAATGATGCACTTCAGAAACCAGTTATTTTAGCTCCGTTTGGAATGATAGCAACTTTAACTGGCAACAGTTACAAGGCAATTGATTCAGTAACTGAGAAATTACTTGGAGACTGGAGCTCATTCTATCCATTGTGCAATAAGGATAACTCCGATCTTCCACCAATCGTTGAGGTCATATCAGGTAAGCGAAAATGTGACTAAAAGTATTTTTATGGAAATATGCATGACTGGCTCAAAATAGAAATGATAGCCGTTTTACTAACGAAAATACACCTACAAAATCCTATTTTTCTTATAAAGATTTAGTTTATACAAAAACAAAGCATTGCTAATATTTTTGTAAAATTTTTAGGTGGTGTTAAAATGCGTTACCCCTCGAAATACGTACTAGTCACAGAATTAGATGATAACGAAATCTCGTCAGACGAATTAACCAATCAACCAGCCGCTGCAGCATCAGCATCATTATCATCGGAATTAGCCACTGGTGCACAGTCAGCAACGGCGACAACATCAACAACAACAACAGTTACACCAACAACACAACAATCAACTGGTACAAATACAACTGTGTCGAATAGCACAGGAACTCTAAATGAATGTAAGAAAACAACAACGGCGCAGACAGTATTCGATAGTGGTTTAATGGCAACATGTAACAATTTTGGTAACACAATTAGTGTTCATTTGCCACCGACCGCTGCTACAGTGTTGCCTGAACGTGTCTGGCAGGACTGTATTGGAAATCCTTTGGTGAACTGTGGCTCACCAAATCATTTAACAAATAAAAATAATAACAGTAATAGCAATGATAAATTAAACAGTAGTAGTAATATTGACAATACGAGCAGTAATACTGCTAATAATCAAAATGAGAAGTCATCTAATAATGGAAACAGTAACAGTAGTAATAGCAATACGAGCAGTGCTAATGCCAATAACAACAGCGGTAACAGTAACAGCAGCAACAACAGTAGTAATAGTGAGACCTGTAATCAAATTCTCGGTGAAAGCAGCAATCCAGCATCAAATAACAGCAACAGCAATAATACTAGCAATAACAGCAACAATTCAAATAGCAGCAGCAGCAATAACAGCAACATGAGCGGAAACAACAACAGCAATGTTAACAACAATAATGATTGCGGCATCAAGTCTACATGGGATCTAGTAGATCCAAATCAAAAGTCCACATGCATTTGCTCCAAGTAAGTAAAAAAAAATCACGTATGTATTTGAAATTGTTTAGGGCTGACGTATTTTATGGACAGCGCCTAATATACGTTACTAAAAATTAGATGTCTTGAGATTCTACGAAAACCGCGATTCCTATCTTCCTATGTTGGTATAAAGAGAGCCGAAATAGAAAAATATGCTTCCGATTTTTTCTTGAATTTCTCCGCGAATTGGATTTAGAATTTATTCACAAATTTTTTCGTCCATTGCAGAATAAATTCACTCGAGCCTCATTTACATTATTGACTACTGTCCGATAAGTAGATGGAAATCCAATAGGTCAGTTATCTACACTTATTTGGCACTTGCCAGACAGCAATATGACATTCAGTTCAAAAGCTAACTCGAAAAATTCGTTATTGTTTCAAAAGACTTCATTTTTCATAGATCTGAGGAAATCTTATGTTGTTGTCCCCAGTCCATTTATCCATTTTTGCTAAAAATGATTAATTAATAAAAAAAAAAAACAAATTTTTTGACTCGTTAACCTCATTCAGAATTTTTTATTTAACTGCAAAAGGCAAAACTCACACACAGTTGCCGAGCTAAATGTTTGCACTAGTTGATGAGAGTGTATTTGTTCTCATTGTCTGAGCAACTAAACCAACTTCAAAGAGCCTGTTCACATTGGTTGAAATAGTCCGCCTAATTAGGACAGAAACTGGCGACATTAGGGCAAGGTGAGGAAGTGGGACTGCTGATAGGAAAATCATCCTCAAAACTAAAATCTCCGTTCTCAGAGTTCCGTCTGTCGTGGTCTGATTGGTTGGCTACCACACTGAATGTGTTCCATTGTCATTATTGTTTCGGTCGTCTCCGATGCAACACGTTGCAGAGCAAAAGGCAGCCACGTATTACTTGCAATTCTTTAGAAATGTTCCGTTTCCCAAATGTTTCACGCCAGTCTGATTGCTCACTGCTACTGGTTCAAATAGTCTCAATCTGAACACGAGCAATATTTCATCCGTCCTATTTAGGCGTACCATTTCAACCAATCTGAACATGGTCAAACTTCATGACAAGTAAACGCACACATTACCCGGGCGAATATTATGATACAAATTGCGTGTACCGACGAGCTACTTGCCGGCCAGTAGATAACCGTGGAAACGGGCCTTAAACCGACTAAAAAAGGAGGTATCTAGTCAACCTTACTCCACTGGTCGTGAAAGGAATTTTTGGAAAAGTTATTTCGTTTTTCGTAAAATGCGAGACTAAGTGCGCAGATTCGTTTTTCGTAAAATGCGAGACTAAGTTCGTTAATGGGCTAAAATGGACCATTAGGGGGGGTCCCCCCCATACGAACGAAAACGATTTTTGCGAATATCTCAAAAACGGTGCATCTTAGCAAAAAAAGTCCAAGAACAAAAGTTATTCAGGATATTATTCTACATAAAACTCCCATACATCAAAATCCGATTGGAACAAATTTTAAAAAATCTTATTGGAAAGTTTGACTTCATAGTGGAATTTTGATAAAACTGTTCGCCATTCACTTAAATCACCATACGGGTTTTCAATAATTGCCAGATTGGCAATTATAGCTTTTGTTATGTTTGATTAATATAATTGATATTTTCAAGTTTCATATTTAAAATTTCCAATATATTTTAAAAATATTTCGGTTTCTCGACTAAAAAATACTATAACATTAAAAATGTATAACAAATTATGCTGAAATTAGTTTACACATCTAGTTAGGTTACACATCTAGTTAGGTTACAGAGTAAATGAAATGTGGAAAATCCATTTTATAAGCTATAAAGTACGTGCTAAAATGCTGATCAAATGTTTGAAGTGCTAAAATGATGGGCAACAGATTCACTAGGCCCAATCGTCGATTGAATTTGGCTTTCAGCCATGTGTTTACGTTGGCCCAAAGCAGAATTAATTTAACAATATCTCAAACTCTTAAACTACCAAATAAATTGAGCTTTCGGTTTTTTTTTAATTATTCAAAAATGTTTGATAATTAATTCTTATAATTTCAGATCTGTGGAACCGATTACATCGCAACCTAGCGGGTCAAGTGGTTTTCGAAATCCTTTGTCAATAGGTGACCCAATGCCAATTCCATCCGTTGGGTCGCCAGGAAGTGCAGGTCCCTCACCACATCCTAATTCGACTCTATCGCAGCCTACATCAGTTCCTCCTTCCGATCAGGTATGTAATTTATAAAATAAATTAAATCCAACACCAAACAAGAGAAAGTATTAAATAATTTGTTTTCATGAATTCAGCTTCCGGTAGTTTCGCCACGACCACCTACATCGGTTCCGAATATGCAGCCACCGACACCGTTAGAACATTTAGATAAAAATACACCAGCGCCAACGCCAACAGATCAACATGATAATAAGAGTGTGACAGCATCCCCTTACGTACAATCAACACCAAGTGTTGAACGGCCACCATCGACAGAGCCTATCACGTGCCCCTCAACCGCCAACAGCGGTAATATGATCGGATGTGCAGTAAAGAAAATTGAGTCGTTACCGAATAATAATGCCATGGGTAATAGCAATAACAGTGGCAACAGCGCTGTTAATGTTAGCAACATTAGTAACCCCGGCAATGATCAACGCTCCGCTAGTAATGTCATCTCATCAGGTAGTTGTAGCGCAGCGAATATGAATGCAATTATTTCGTTATTGAAACGACCACTTTTGACAATGAAAGATTATGAAAATTCCGCTGACGAGGACTCTACAATGCATCATTATCTTTATGATTATTCAACATGGGATGCATGGTAAAAGATATTTCCTTTTTTTCGTATAAAACATATATCTAATAACTATTTTCAATTTTAGGATGGATCATCCGGTAAAACGATTCAAGCCTAACGAAGATGTCAAACCGATTATTAAAAAGTTAAGATGTCATAATTTATATGAAGGCCAAATACACTCACAGCCACCAGCAACTTCACCAACATTTTCGTTTGGTGGTCTGGCACAAATATCTGAAAATTACATTAAAAATGATTTGATGGTCACAGACTCACTAAAGCCTTCAATGAATATGGATGGTGGGAACTTTTGTAATGTTGGCAGCGCTGGCGATATGTTGCAAACTCACGATATCAAAAAAGAGCCGGCGGATGATGTTAAAGATAAAAGTTTAACTGATAATTTATACACAAATGAAGGGCTTCAAGTCTCTTATAAGGACCTAGATCAAATTTTTGACAATTCTGACGAGAATTCCAACGATGACACTGTAATTTGATTATGCAATATGCAATAAATTCTCAATTTCCTAATATATATATTTTATTTCAGTTACAACTCCAAGTTCATACACCGCCTGGATCAAATAAATCAAACTGTGGAGGTTTAGATGACATTAAACGCTCAATTAACTCAAATAATCCAAATACAAGTATATTACGCCCAGAAGAGCTCTCGAAAATGTTTCCGACTCCTCCCAGTCATGAACATCATCCGAATTCTAGTCCCTGCAGTGGAGGAATAATGGATATACCCATGACAGATTTAATTGAAGGATCAAAACATAAACAAGAAATTTACCCTGATCTTGGAAGTCCAGCTGATGAACCTATTGAGGTATTAATGATTTTAATTCACAGTAGTTTTTTATTATTTTAGTACACAATTCGATTTAAGACCTAAAATTCGAAACGGTTTTAAGATTATACAAATGAGAAATGGTTTTTTTTACCAAAAAGCTACCATTACGTTTTGCGTTACTACTGCAAACAGCAAACAGAGCGTTTTTGAACCCATTTTTTATTTGATTTTTTTGTTCTCACTCTTTTTTGGGAAAATTAGAATTAAGGGGTTTTAAGATCGCTGGTCATGCATCTCATCACAAAATTTAGAAATTTTTACTCGTGGGTTCTGTAATGATAGTGCTATTTTCTAAAAAGTTGTTAAGAAAAGGATTGCTGAAAACTTTTTCGTGTACTTTTTCGTTAAAAATCTTTAATACAGCAAAAATTACGTGAAAATTGAAAAAAATTCTTCAGTTAGAATTTTTTAAAAAGAGAATTTTTTTAAAAGAAATAAATTATATCGTTTCAGGATTGGTCATATGTCTTTATGCCACCATCAATGTGCAAATCAGTGGGCTCTTCCAAGTATGCACCGCTTACTAACTTGCCAAGTCAATCACTGCCCCCGCTGATAATCCCTCCGAATTGTATTTATAAACCCTCGTGGCTACAGCAGACACAACGCCAGCAGGACCAAGTGCAAAATTCATCGCAGCCGCAATCACAGCCACAGCAGATTAACAATACGAATCAGAGTAATCATCAGATCGCTATGAATATGCTTGAAAGAGAGCGTCAGCAACAGCAACAACAAGTTCTCAGCGGTCAACTTTCGCGGCCACCTTCGGCAACCTCAATGTTGGGTTTCGGAGGAGTCGGTGCTATTCAATCACAGCAACAGTCTCAGCCGCAATCTCAACAACATCTACCTTTACGGGCGGGAATGTCGCCTATTTCTCCGGCGGCTGCATCAAATGTTGCTGGCGGCGGTATCTTTGCTGCTAGTAGTCCTATGGGACATCAGCATGTGAATCCCTATCGTAGGACACCGATTCCACCACCACCACCGTACGAGTTGGCCGTCTCGAGTCCAGCCACATCAACGTCATCGTACTTAAACAGACAGTACAATTCACAGGAGCCTCCAACGCCTTCCTCGGCCACAGTGCGGGCACCAGAGGCGAATGCGCTGCTTATTAATGTGCTTCTATATGACACAGCATTGAATATTTTCCGTGATCATAATTTCGACAGTTGCACACTATGCGTTTGTAATGCCGATGTACAAAAATGTGTTGGCAATATTCGTGGTTCCGATTCGGGAGTCTATGTGGCACTGCCGGGTACTAGTTTCAATCCGGCGATATCAAGTAACGGGAATAATACTAGCTGTATGGGCAGTGCTAACGGTATATTAAGTACAAATAATCCAATTAATGGAGCTGTGTTGAACAGTAATAGTAATATGAGAAACCTTAGTGCCTTTGGTGGTATTGATTCGCCAGCATGTTCTGCCAGCGGAGCATCAAATGCTGGTGGCGGTCTCAATGGAGGTAATCAACATCAGAACGGATATATCGATGAAGATCCAATTACCTGTCGGTGTGGCTTCAGTGCTGTCGTTAATCGGCGTCTCGCCCATCGATCGGGACTGTTCTACGAGGATGAAATGGAAATCACTGGAATGGCAGAGGATCCGGCCGTTCATAAAAAGAAATCATTATTTTCGATTTTAATATCCATGCAGCGGTCATCTATTAATTCGTCACTTTCGTTATCAGGTGGTAATGATGACAATTCAATGCCAAGTGATATGTGTGATATATCACAGATGTGTATGGATCTATTACGTGATCACTGTACAATAGTTCAGTCATCGTGTAGTTCGGTACATCGAGCGGTTTCACGATATCGGCGACGGACAACAGAAAGGAAATTTAACACACTGTTAAATGTTTTGGAATTTGCCGATGCCAATGATGTGGTTTGTTTGGCAATCGAGCAAGGCCGTATAGCATTCGACATAATCACAGCTATGAATAATACGAATCGTTTGGAAATGGAACCGTACAAGCCACAGAAATCTAATATCAGTGTACATAGATGGCCGTATGTTTTGGCGAATGGTACCCGTAGCAATCAGGATATTGTCCGTATTATGAAATCGATGCAACCTCTCTTGCAACACGCCTTCCATTCGAAATGTGTAACACGGCTTTGGGAACCTACGTACATAGTTAAGGGACCACTAACGTGGCGGCAGTTTCATATGCTGGCTGGACGTGGTACCGGCCAATGTGAGCCACAGCCAATTCCATCAGTTATTGTTGGACATGAAAAAGATTGGCTATCCGTGGCCCCATACGCAATTCACTATTGGGATAAATTACTATTAGAACCGTATTCATATCCCAGAGATGTTGTCTATCTAGTAATAGCACCCGATAATGATTTCATTATCAACAATACCAAGATATTTTTCAAGGAATTAAGTACAACTTATGAAATGTGTAAGCTAGGCCGGCACACACCAATCAAAGGATGGGATGGCATATTACGGGTTGGATCACGTTCAAAACCTGATAGTGTTCCATTTGAAGAATGGTTTCAATTTCTCGGTGAAAGTAAATTAGCTGAACAAATTCGGATGTACGCAAATGCATTCCAAAATTTACTCATACCGTATTTGTCACGAATACCAAATGATAAAAGTCTGCTTGACCCCCCTGAAGGTACATCATCTGGATCGATAAATAGTAACGTTCCGAGCAGAGATCGACCGCTTTCGAGTCCCATGCCACCGCCAAGTACACCAGATCCATCCCAGCCAGGCTCCGAGAAGGCCCCTAGTACACCGAAATGTGAAGCAGAACAAGAGAATCAACGTGAATCGTTAAACATTTCAGCAACATCAAATTCACCGGCGACAGATCCTCTCAATTCGAATGACGATGATATCAATCCACCTGTAATTGTGATATATACAGTCGATCCATTCACTTGTGGCACAGACACACCAGAATTACGTCGTCTTGCATGCTTGGCACTGTTACGATGCTATTCGAATATTCTTGCAACGATACCGGAATCTGTCCGAAATAATATCAACTTCCAAACCATATCACTGGAATCAGTTTTGGAATTGGGAAGAAATCGTAGCCGATTGAGATTCAGCGACGAAATGCGTTGTCTAGCGTTGAGTGTATTCTCGCAATGTCGTCGATTTCTGTCGCATACGAGCAATGGTAAAAGTTTAACTGGTTTTGGGACAGCTGCGAATTTGGAATTGTTTTTGAAAAACAAGGACGAAAAGAATCGTGCCCCATATAAAATGTACACACCACCGTATATATTGGCACCGCAACATGAGAAATCAGAGAAAACCGATACTTTCCGTTTGAAGAGTGTCGAACAACAGTACTCTGTTATGTACTGCAATTATTGTTTGTCGGAGGATCAAAGTGTCTTGTTAGCTGCTGCAACCGATGATCGTGGCGAACTACTTGAAACAATTGCCATCAATATTGATGTACCAAATCGTGCAAGACGACGCCGGGCTTCGGCTCGCCGCTTAGGCTTACAGAAGCTTATGGATTTCATTTTGGGCATAATATCACAAACAGTTCAGCCATGGCGTTTAGTTATTGGCCGTGTCGGTCGTATCGGTCACGGTGAGCTAAAATCATGGAGTTGGTTGCTGAGTAAACAAAACCTTCAGAAAGCATCAAAACAATTGAAAGAGATTTGTAAACAGTGTTCATTAATGTATCCACATTCAGTACCAAGTATTCTAAGTGCTTGCCTTGTAACGTTAGAGCCAGATTCGAATTTACGTGTTATGCCCGATCAATTCACACCCGACGAACGATTTAGCCAAATATCAATGCAAAATCCATTATCTACACCACAAGATGTTACCTGCACTCATATTCTTGTATTTCCCACTAGTGCTGTTAGTCAGGTAATTCATTTTGGTTTTACTATTCTAATGGATTTGTTTTTATTAAAAGTTGGTTTTTTTTTCTAAATTTTGCAGTCATTCCAAAAGGCGTTCAATGAACAACACATAAATAGTGAAAGTGATGACATGATTTTCGATTTTGACGACTCAGAAGATATCGGAGAAGTGAACTCACTGGGCGAAATATTTGATTGGGATCGTAAGTAGCATTAGATTTCATTAAATCATTGCAAACAGAGAAAGTTATATACTCGTATAAGAAAAGTAATGAAGCGACATTAAGTTTGGGCGCGAGTCAAATTAGAATCCTTGTCACGCAAATACGTATTTTAGACATAATATTGTACATTCTGAAAAATGCTTTCGGGTATTTTTCAAACAAGAAAAGTTCAGTTTATGGTCCCTCACCATAAAAAGTTCAGTAAACTCACCATTTTAACTTAAATTTAAGTGTTACGATCCAATTTGGTATTCACATACTATAATTTTCATTTTCTATATCTTCAAATCATCTCTAACTTTATGGACAAGTAAAAGTCATGTGCTAAACTCACATCCCAAATTCAGTAGTTACGTGTACACGAAAACGGTAACTTTCTAGTTTTCTCTGAAATCTATGAAGCTCCGAAGGAAATTTTAATTTACAGACTGGGTGTAGGCAAGGCCCAATTAACCATAGGGCTAATTGGGCTACAGCCCAGGGGCGCCATCGATCCGAGGCGATGAAATTTTGATTGCTTTTTTTTAATTTTCTTTATATTTAGCGTATCTGTAATTTAAGTTAGTACTGTGTTTTGAATTAAAGAATTTTTACAATAAAACTATGTAAGGGTGCAAAATTTTATTTAGCCCAGGGCGCTCAAACTTGTTTATACGGCTCTGGGTGTAGGGGAATATTTCACAAGTCATATAACCTATTACCTATTAATATGAAGATATTCACATATTTTACATATTGACTGAAAAATAGGCATACAATATTGTTTCAATCTGAAATTCGAGTTATCGAGTGCACCTCAGTTCGATGGTAAAAATATCAGTTGTGGTCAACACAAAACTTTCTTCTACAAAATCTACGACCCTGCGCAATTTACGCTAGAGCCCTGTCGCGTTGTCAACCTAAGACGACCTCCCAATAAATTCTTGGTTCATCCTAAAATATCAAAAACGTACAAAATTTGAGATAACTTGAGAACTGTAAAAGATATCAATTTACGGTAAATGGCAAAAATGTAGAAAATGTTAACATCTTTAATTATTCTTTTAACTGATTTGTCGAAAAACCGTTAGTTTGCAAATTATTCGCAAAAATATGATTTTTTACATATTAATGAAAATATCTCAATAACGGTAAAATATAACGGATAACGGTAAGAAACAAAATTGTGCAGAATGCCATTCTCATTAATTCACTTCATACATTCAGTCAGCAAAAACCCGTTAGTTTTCGAGATAATCGCAAAAAACTGTTTTTTTGGAAATAACGGTTTATCTCGATAACAGGTTGAGATATCGAGTTATAGTTAAAGACAAAAGTGTGGGAAATTTTCTTTTCTCCAAGTTTTGTCATACTTAAGGCCACTAAAAAACGCGTAGTTTGGGAGTAAATCGAGAAAAACGAAATTGCGATTTTTGAAAAACCGCCATTTTGGATACTTCCGGTTAACGGATTTCCACCAAAAGTTGATAGGATCGTCCCATTGCAGGACCCAACATGCCTATAAAATTTCATGGCGCTAGCTCTATTAGTTTTTGAGAAATCTTGTACACAGACTGACAGACAGAAAGACATTTTTTTAATATGACTCCAATCGACTCAGGAGTGATCGGGAAATGTTTTTTAGGCAAAATTAAGAGGTCGAAATTTTTCATGAATACAATACTTTATTATACTCCGTAGAAGAAAGTAAAAAAGGCCAGTTCGACTTAGTGGATAATTCGAGATGTTCGACTTATGGCGATTCTTCTGTAATTGCAAAAAAACTGAGTTGTCTTTTAAATAACGGTATATTTCGATAACGGTTTGAGGTATCATGTTCTAGTAAAACACAAAAATCTAGGAAATTTTGTTATCTTCAACTTTAAAACTACTGAAAACCACGTAGTAAAAATTGCGAAAAACAAAATTGAGATTTTTAAAACACCGCCAGATTTTGGTCACCACCTGCTTGTCTGTTTTTGTGAACGCGACAACTTTTGAAGGTTTTAATCTAGACCACAGATCAATTTATCGTGAACTGTGAGGCTAAGTTCTTGAACGAGCAAAGTCAGACTATTCTCTTTCCTATCTCCCAAACAAATGGAAATTTAAAAAAAAAATTCCCAACTTTTTCCTCCACTGTATATTTTTCCTAGACGCTCTTGTGCAGCTGCACGCACGCACGACTTGTTCCTTGAGCCTCCCCGTGTTCATACAGTAAGAATTCTAGGAATTTAGGAATTCCTTCATTCCGCGAACAACAAGACTTTGGAATGAATTACCATCCGATATGTTCCCCACGGACTATAACCTGCACAAGTTCAAGGAGAACATGTAGGCTGCGTTCATAATTGCAGATCTAACGCAGTACTAAAGCAGTGCGTTCATCATCATAGCTGCGCAGTGTGCAGTACGTTCATGAAAGCAGCCTGCAGAAAAATTTCTGCAGCAATTGCGCAGCAAGCGCAGTAAAGAAATTGAGCTGACGATAAAGCAGCAAAAAGTGACTTTTGCGCAGTACTGCGTTAGATTTCTGCCATTATGAACGCAGCCAAACCGATATCTCCTATCGTACTTTCGACCATGCTAAGCTCTGTTTCGGCATTAAAGGGTCTTCCCCTAAGCTCTGGTTGGAACTATAAAAAATAAAAACCTGTCGGCTCTCACATAGAGTATTTGGCATTTGTAGTTTTCTTATATTTTTTTATCATGTTAACAAACATCATTTACAGTATCTTGTTAGTAGTCGAATATTATTTATTGATTATATATTTTTTTAAAAACAGATATGCAACAATCCAGCCCTGGGAAAAATTCAAATCATGGAAGTCCGGGCTGCCTAGAAGATAATCGAATTCGTCAAAGCCCTGGACCTGGAGGGATCAATTCATTGCGTAATATGCACGATGCTCCAGACATCGAAGAGGTATAGATTTCCCGCTTTAATATGAAATCAATATAATTTAATAATTTTAAACGCATTTAGGTTGGGACAGTATTACAGCAACCTTTAGCCCTTGGATATTTGGTATCTACAGCACCAACAGGTCGTATGCCCTCGTGGTTTTGGTCATCGTGTCCCCATTTGGAAAATGTTTGCCCAGTATTTCTAAAAACTGCCTTGCATTTGCATGTACAAGGAATACAACAAACATCTGATGATCCGTTAGCTCAGAGTCATACATCCGCTAATGATCATCCGCTTGATTCAACGCTTACCGCTGATGTGCTTCGATATGTTTTAGAGGGTTATAATGTACTGTCTTGGTTAGCAATGGACTCAAATACAAGAGATCGATTGTCCTGTTTACCAATACATGTTCAAGTATTAATGCAGCTGTACCACATGACAGCTGCAATGACATAAGTGTATCGTGTTGATTAAGGCATAACCGATATATAACGTCTATCGGGAGATTTTAACAAACAAAATATTATAACAACAAACACAAAAAGGGGGGCTTCAATTGACACGTTCAACCTCTTCCTCTTCAATGTCTGTGATACTAGATTTTATTAAAAAAAATACAATATTATCATTACACAAGATAATTTTGAAACAAAAACAAACAATTATTTTTGTTTTTTTTTGTCAGTTCATCTTTATATTAAGGACAAACATATTTAAAGATTAGCAAAACGAATCAATTGAAAAATAAAATTACTGAGATTAAAAAAAATATACATTAAATATATTATTAAGTAAAAACAAATCACTTAGTATTTAGTGAAATTCATAAATTTTAATCATTGACCAAATTAAAGTAATTTAGCTTTAGAATGAAATTCAAATTGCATTCATACGCAGTAGTAAAAAAAACATACGTGTAAAGGCAGGAATTTATTAATACAGATTTTTTCAATTTTTTTTTTTTGAATAAAACCTTTGTGGAACATTGCGAAGTAAAATGTTTTTTAATAGGCAATTTTCCACGCACATATTACAATTTTTAAGTGTTATAAAGTCTGAATTTTCACAGAACAATGTGGCTTTTAACAATTTCAATGCGTTTCCAAATTCGAACTAAAGCAATTTCTAATGCTACATTTACACGAATGACAAATTTGTCATTTTTTTCTTGTCATTATGTTAATTCCCGTGTACATGGCATAATTTTTGTAATTTTTTCTGTCAGAAAATGTCAATCTCTCATAAAAGAATGAACTTGTCCATTCTTTTATGCCAGATTGTCATTCGTGCAAACGCAATATTAGTTATGACAACTTTAGTATTCAACTTTTGTCATAACTAATATTGCGTTTGTACGAATGACAATCTGGCATAAAAGAATGGACAAGTTCATTCTTTTATGAGAGATTGACATTTTCTGACAGAAAAAATTACAAAAATTATGCCATTTACACGGGAATTAACATAATGACAAGAAAAAAATGACAAATTTGTCATTCGTGTAAATGTAGCATAAGTTGTTCCTCATGGCAACAGCAGAATTTCATTGAGTAGAATTTCATTGAGTAGAATTTCATTTTGAAGCCAACTATATTTTTGTGATCACAATTCCCATTAACTTAACATTTATATTCAAATAAAAATGTCAATGGTAGTTTGAAGAAATTTAGAAGATTACACTACACAGAATTTCTTTGGGGTTGTTTACATTGACGTTTTTTTCTGTGAACTTTATTCTACGACATTAACTTTTTCATGTTGTTTTGACATGACGACACAAAACTTACAAAGAGTATACCGGTAAATTGCTGGGGAAAAATTAAATTCTGAAAATTTTTGCTAAATGAAATTATTTTGCGATAGATGGATAATTGTGGCGGAATAAGTGTTGCGAAAGAAATTCTGACAAAAATCGCTAGAGCAGAACAATGAAAAAAGTCTGAAAAATCTGTTCCCAGCACAATTGCTACATGAATCTTTTAGTATAAAATCTTGCTTTCACATATCGATTTAAAAACAAAATGGAAGATCAGGAGTGGTATTTCGTAACTTGATTCAAGCGTTTGTTTCGAGTTAGAAGAAAAAGTGGTATTTGCTATCTCGGTTTCTCTCTGTCATTTATTTCGGTCAAAACAGAGACAGCGAATACTTCTTGTTCTTCTAACTCGAAACAAACGCTTGAAACAAGTTACGGAATATCACTCCAGCTCAAAAGCAACCAGGGGTGGATCATCATATGGACAAATGGGTGATTTGACCAGGGTTCCCGCCAACTAAAGGCTCGAATCAACGTTTTGTCAATTTTTCTTGCAGTAAACTATTGACACTTGACCTACATTATGTCAACATTTTCACCTGCGGCGCAGGTCTTAATTATGATGATTCTTGCCTATATTTTTGTCTACAATATATGTTTCTCTAGCAAATAATTGTAATTAGAAATTCCATTAGCTTCAATTTTATTTTTTTGGAAAATTACTATTTTTCTTCAATTTTTGTAAGTTTTTTTGTGTGAAATTTGTTTTTACACTGGAATTAAGACTAAACTCAAGAAGCTGTTGCTCTGAGGGCCATTTGGGCCAACTATTCTTAAAAAATTAAGTTGTGCTCAGCCTACTTAAATCAAAGAAATTCTGAGATTTAAATAATTTAAGTTGGGCGGAAGTTGCTAAGCTTAGTTGGTGCAAATGACACTGAGTGAATCAAATATTATATCTGTGGCAATAAGTTCAAGTAGCTTGATCTGTTTGAAAATCCAAATACGGATCGCCTGAAAATCGACTTAAGCTATTTTAACTTATTACCACAGATATGTTTCCTTTTGACATTTCGAAATTTTCCCACTCGCTCCTTTTCCTTTTGAGATTTGGAAATAAATTTTCTGTAATATTTACTGAAAAATCATGTAGCTACAAGTTGTCAAATCTCCCAGGCGCATAATTTTTTTGGTATTGAGAAAAACACAGACTTAATTCAATATTTATGCCTAGTTGACATTAAGGTGCCGCTCCACATGAGAGTAAATACGCGAGTAACTCTCAAAAACTCTCGAGAGTTATTCGCAGGAGGTTGTCCATTTGAGAGTAAATTTCGGCGATTTTTCTATTTTCAAGACCAATATCTTGATTTTTTTGACATCTTGCTTTGGTGAGTTTTCGAGAGCTACTAGCGAAATTCAAACGCCGTTCGTATCTGGCGAACAACTTTCCGCGAATTCAGTGGGTGCGTGTCGACTAGAGGGTAGGATCACTTTTGACAGCTCGCAGAAACTAGCTCACGACTTTCTGCGAGCGACTCTCAGAGACGTGTCCATTTGCGAGTAGTTGCTATCGAGAGGTTCTCGCCGGCATTTACTCTCATGTGGAGCGGCACCTTTAGGCTAGTTACTAAATGACAGCCACTCTTTGAGCTAGCAGCAAACATTGCCAGCTGACGTCGACTAGCAATTAGCTAGAATGCTTTCCTGGAATGGTTCGCACGAAATGTTTGGTGCAAATCGTATGGTTCGTGGGAAACGACAATTAATAAGAAGCACCCATAAAATATATTTACTTTTGTAACGTTTTTAGTGCAAATTTGAATACAAATTTTGAAATTTTGCTTTAGTCATCAGCGCGGTTCTATTGTAACGGGCTTGGATGGGTTTGGGAATCTGTGAAATATAACACGAAAAAATCAACAAAATAAATTTCTTTGTTTCACATTTCTAAACAATCAAAAACAAACTTTTAGAGTACTCTATTCAGAGCCGTGCCGAGTAGGGGGGGAGAGGGGGAGCTAAATTAACAATGGCCGGATTTAAATTTTAAATACAACAAATTCAAACCTGTGACTTCACAAAATGAACAAAATTTATTTTATTGCTCTTGTATATTTAGTGTAACAAGCTAGTTGACTAGTTAGATCTAGCATAAAGGCGGCCACCTAGACTGTCATTTTTGTGAGGCGACATTAAGAGACATTTGGAAGTTCGCTAAGTGAAATTCGGACTTCACAAACATCAAAACATTGAGATACGCTTCTCTTGCAAATTTTTAATGTAAATTAAAGGGTGTATTTAACCTCGGCATTCAAAAATTATCGCCTGTGGCGCAATTTTTTTTGTAGTTTTTGATTATAATGCATTTTTAGTTAACATTTTGGCTGTGTCGCAGTTTTCTTTTAAATTTCGGCATATTGTGAGTTTATTTTTGCCTGCGGCGCAATTTTTGTTAGACACGGAAGAACTAAATTACCATAATATCTTTTTACAAAAAAAATTAGATAAACCTGTCCCATGGACCATTCCTAATTTCCACAGAAAAATACATATTTATAATTGTTTTTAGAGAGGGAGGAATGCCAAATAGACGTTTTGCCCCAGGCGCCGCTCTACCTTACCACGGCTCTGACTGTATTTAATTAATTCACAATTAATAACATTTTACAGTAACGAAAATGTTAGAAAAAATTTCACTGCGAACCGGTTGATAATTGTTTGGGAAAATATCACTGCAATTAGCATAATGTCAACTGGTCATTAGAAGTTTTACAAGATTAATTCTCATACGTAATTTGCTTAACCGACGAATCCATACATTGAGTATAGGTGATGACAAATTAGTATTTCAATAAAATATAATAATTTCAAAAGTTGTTACCGATTTGCCTATTGAAATTTTACTTCACATCAACTTATTATTGTGCGTATTGCCAGAAGTTTTGTTCCGTGAGAACTATAAACTACGAAATGTTAGACAATTTTAGTTCACAATTTTATTTCATTTATTATAGTTTAAAATTTTTTTTTATATTAATTTATTAAATATTTAATTCTAATTTAAATCAATATTTTTTTTTTGCTGCGAATACAAATTATTTCTAATAATTTAATTGAAAATGTATATAGGGAAAATCTTAGGATGAGTTTAGAACATCTCTTGTATATACACCTTGAATATTTAAAAAATAGAAAATGAAAAATTATAGTTATTAAAAAAATAAAACTTTGTTTTAAAACAAGAAAAAAAATGTTTTTGACATTTAATGTATGAACAAAAGAAAATCAGTAAAAATAAGAAAAAAAAATCAAAACTGTAGTAAAATAGATATAAGGAATTATTTTATAATGAACGTAGTTTTAATACCATTAGTAAAAAGGAAATTTTTCGTCAGAACGAAAAAAAAACAAGAAATTAAGTATATAAATAAATTATAAGAGATATTAAATAATTTTGTGTTGTTTTAAATCTAATTATAAATATTTCTTTTTCTATTTAAATTTATTGATATTAGAGAATTTAATATAAAAGATAAATAAAATTATTCAACAATTATATAGATAAAAATTACACCCAAAAACATCCATGTACACAAATATTTGCAACAGTGTGTATTAATATATATACATGTACATGTATATAAAGTATTTATTAAAAACAAAAATAACCATAATTTTATTATTTTTAAGGAAACAAGTTATTTGAACACATAATCTAGCACACTAAGTGTACATTGTAAATATAAATAAGTAAAATATTATAAAAATGTATTACAATAACACATGAAAGAAAAAAAAACAGAAAAAATGATTCAAAACATAATACGCGTAAATTAAATTTAATGCAACAATGATTTGCTAAATATTTTATTAGCAAATAAATTATTTTTTACTTTTAATATTAATTTAAAAAAAAACGATAATGCAGACATATAATATTAAAATATATTATAAAAAAGAGCCGAGTGCATCACTTCCGTTTTCCTTTCGAATGAACTTCCTTATTTTATGATACGTTTTCCAATTTAACTAAAAAATAACTTTTAAAATATTTGAAAATCATTTCAACGAACGAAACAGAATAAGACATCCAAAATAAATCTATAATTTCGTTCTGTATTTAATTTACTGTTTCATTTTAATTGTATGTATGAATTATTCAATAATTGAAAATTTAACACCTTTTTACCGAGAAAAAAAAACTGATTACGGGAACTTTATTTAATAATGTTATAAATACATAAATATTTATAAAGATCATTGTTAAAAACATTTATATATTTTTTGCAAAATCCAAATAGTCTTTCGAACCTTTTTTGTTTCAATAAAAGTAAGTATAGAACATTCAAACACAAGCATTTTTATTTCAAACATAAGATTATCAGAAGTCTTCACAACTACTGGGCTCGTACCAGCTGACTTGCCTCTCCTGCAGAGTTGGGCAGAGAAAATTCCATTCCCACTCACTTACTGAATGGTAGTTGAAATCGAAAATCAATTACCATTCATTGAATTCCGAAATCGATCAAAATGAGGGAAAAGTTTATTTGCCTCAAAACGATTGAACCGATTTATTTATTTAATTTATTAGAAAAAACTTCGACTTTCCATTTTTTAAGTACATTAGACATGAGCTTTTTACTTATATTCACCGATTTCAGTTATTTTGATAATTATATGTGACAATGAATAAAGTTTTTCAAATTTTCACGCTCGTTTTTTGGCCATTTTTACACGTCCGATTATCCACTTTCTAAATCAGAAAACCGTTTTCCAAATATGACGGTTCGAAAAATTTGTTCAAAAAATCAATTTTGTTTTCAGTTTTTTTTTTTAAATAATTTGTCATATTTGAAAATTTTTAAGCCCTTGATTCAAGAAAACTGCTTAAATGAATCGATTAAAACATCTTTCGTTCAAATATCTGACAAAGACCAAAAAAATTGAAAATTTCAAGGTAACTTAGTGCATACAAGAGCAAAATTGAGATTTTAACACAGTGGACCACAAAATTTTGGTTTCAAATAAGCTCGACATTGTTTTTTTTACTTTTTCGTCTTATTTTATTAGTTCTCACGAATATCGAGAGAAAAGAGTCAAGCCTGGCTCTGGGATACAATTACAAAGCATTATAATGGCGCACAAAATTACTTTTTTTTGCAATGTAATCAAATTTCAAACATTGTAAATTTCCATTATTGTCTACAATTACTAGAAATTGTTTTTCCCGATATGAATCGGTATGAGCGCTTCATGATTGGAAATAAAAAAATTGAAAGACAATTAATTCATGTCGTGAATGTTTGTACTTCAGTGTAAATCAGTCTGCCAGAGGGAAAAAGTGACACAACCTCCCGCATGAACATCAGAAATGCTACTGAACGAATGAAGTGCCTGTTTCATAGAATTTGCTCATTTTTCGTTCGCTGTTTGATTCTTGCACAAGTTTTCACGAGATCGAACTTAAGGAGGCCCTCCATTACCATGACTTTTCCCAACTGCAAAAAAATAGAGACACATTTATGTGAAGATACCTTGGCGAGAAAGGGAGATAAGAATCAACTGCAAAAATTTGTCGGCAACTGCAAAAATAATTTCCCCTCTTTTTTTATGGCGATTTTATGGTTGCAGTTGACGGACTTGAACTTTTTTATAGCGATTTCTACTATAATCACACGTCCCTGTAAGTGAATAGTGAGCACAGACACATACAAAGTGCTATTATAGCGTAGCTGTCATTTTTCATGTAGTTCAAACACACACATGCAGCTGTATAGCTTTATTTCTATGGGGCCTATTGCGGTTATCGATCGATCATCGTTGACCGGAACGATCGAAAAACAATTTGGTATTGCGTAAGGTTCATCGTGATTTTTTTAGTGTTTGACGTCTTCACCGGACGATCCAACAAAGATCATCGTTCCCAACTGAACGATTTTATCGTTCGCGAACGATAAAACCGATATCGCAATACTGATTTTTCGATCGTTCCGGTCAACGATCGATTGACGAAGCTCACAATAGGGGCCTATGCCAATTTGAACCTTATATTCATAGCATAAGGTTTGATATGATTGCTATAAAGTTGTTAAACTTGAAGGGAAAGCGTTTATACTTAGATATTGGGCCGTATTCTGTAATTTTCCATAAAATTACATTTTATGTTATGTTATGATGATAAAATTTTCTCTTCATAAAATGAAAATAAAATTTTACAAAAGTTCGTATTCTGTAAGGGTTGAATAAAATAATTTTATCGCTCCTGGCAACGCAGTTCATTTTGCAAAAAACCGCGTAAAAATCGGTCCAGTAGTTTTTGAGTTTTGTAATCTCAAACAGACAGACAGAAAACAGACAAACATCCATTTTTATATATATAGACTTGAAATTTCACTCGTGAAACGTCACACTTCAAATGTCAAATCGCATAAAAGATGCTAAAATGATTATAAAAGGTACTATCTCGGAGCTTTTATGTTATGAGTCATAACAGGAAAAATTTTATGTTATAGCGCGTAACATAAAATGAAATTGTCCTTACAGAATACCAATCGAGGTAATTATGTTATTTTAAGACATAACATAACATAAAATGATAAAATTTTCGTTATAGAATACGGCCCAATATTGGCAGGGAACAACTAATTGTTCTCTGATATTGGTCATATTTGCGTAAAATGTCTGTCACTATGGATAAAAATTTTAAGCATGCGAGGAGTGAGCCAAAGGCGGGCAACTCTGCTATAGGTTATATCCTCTCTACTGAGGTCGTGAATAAACCAAAAAGCAAACATGATTTTGAAAATTGCATTTCACAACTGGATAAAAATTTCGTTTTTTATTTTATCATTTAAATTAAAATTTCACAAATTATAAAACCATTTTTCTAAAAAAAAAAACAATGAATTTTTTATCATATTTATAATCTTAAATTTTTTTTGAGTAACGAAACTTTTTCGGGCTTTGACTTCCACTAATTACTGAGTACTCTTCGTCATCAATTGCAAATATTCTTTGTCAACGTTCAAAATTTTTGACAAATGATCAATGTGTGTGTTATTTAAACAATAATGCTTTTCATCTGTATGCAAATCTTTTTTTCTTGAATCATTTGATTGAATTTCTTCATCTTCATTAGTTTTAAAGCTGCAGTCATGTTTTCCTTTGTTTTGATTTATTTTACTGATCAATTCTTGCGAGTTTCCAATTACTGAATCAACTTCAAAATTTTCATAGAACTTTAAAGTGTTGCTATTGAGTCTATCCAGATGAAAAGGATCTTCTAACGATTGATCACTTTTATCTAAGTGTTTTAGGAGAATGCCTTTGTTTCGATCTTCTGAATTGGGCACGTTTTGAGTTTTTGCTAAACTAATCTTTTCACAAAAATTATTTCGTAGTATATCTGATTTATTTTCGCAGTTATAGTTTATATTTTCATCATCGGAAATGCGAATATGCTCAGATAACGCGAGACTGATGTCATAATCATTTTTATAAAGATTGATAGAATCTATTGTTGTGTTTTTGTGGAAAATTTCGAAAATATTTGGAGACCCCCTTGAAATAATTGTATTGTCAATGTGCTGTAAATATAAAAAAATATCAGAACCAAAAGATCAGAATCAAACAAGCTTCGATTGTTATATAGTCGATGCCTGACCCCGAAAATTCGAGTTATATATTTAAAATTAAATTGATCGAGGATAATAGGGTGATTCCATAGACGTCACAGCACTTGTGTATTTACTGGGATGCTGCGCGTGCGTAAGTGCGCTGCGCGGAAACAATCAACTGTCAAAAAAATCAATGGGAATTCGTATAACTAAGCATCGCATGTAAATAAAATTAATAAATACACAGTAAGTTAAAGAAATTTGGTATAACGTTTAATTAATTCAAAAATATAAATACTTAAATTATTCTATGCAGCCAATTTGGAGGTGTCAGGACCAGCTAGCCACAGAGAATACGGCAGGGCAAAATGCTAACCGCAAATCGAATTTATTATTAAAAAACTTATCGAAACTTGCAGATCGAATTTGTTACAAAATTAGTGAAATGAACTTATCGAAACAGTTATCACACTTAAACTGTTTTCAAAACTAAATTTAATCTCTTTTTACCTATCAAATTAAATTTTCCCCAATTTTTGGTTCAAAATACCAAGTAATTATTCAACTCTAAAGGCGCCTCTACACGTTCAATGTTACTTGACACTTTTACTTGAATGGCTCATGTTTCAAGTATCATTGATCGTTTGGATGCTCTTCAATGTTACGTTTGCAGACAATTTCCATCATTGTTACTTGACGAAAATTTTCATCAATAATACTTGTCAAGTAACGTTGAACGTGTGGAGGCTCCTTAACAGATTGTTTTCCCACAGCCGACCCACAGTATAGATGCATAAGTGATGGAATTATCCTATATGCGGAAACTTCAAGTTATCGAGGTCGATGATGAATGGAAATGCATATTATATATTGCAAAAAATGAAGGCCTGAAACTGTTCTCATTCCAAAATAGTGGAAAAAATATCCAAATACTCGTTTATAACTCAGGCATTGACAGCAAAAGTGGCCCAACCCACAAACTATTATTAAATATAAATTTTTTTAAAGGAAACAATCTGAATAACTTTATGTTGTAATGTTTTAATACTTTTTCGAAAAAAATCCCACTTTCTATAATAAAATAACGGCAAATCTTAAAATGAGTTTTGTTAACAAACGAACGAAACTTATATTTATACAAACCACGTTTTCAGATTTTATTTTATTAGGCTCGTCGTCTTCATCATTCCACGTTTCATCTTTAGAATGTTTTTTGGAACATCCATAATTTTCTTTTTTAAGATGGGCTGCGTTTTTTGCATGTCTACCTGTAATTACAAAATCATGACTACAAGAGATTATGCAAAAATAAACAGAGAAATTACTAATTTTTTCTATTTCCGAGCAGTAGGTTTCATCAAGATCCATAATCGAGGTGTTACTATTATTTAAACACTTAAATAAAAAAAAATACCAACGGCAAGATTTTCTTAAAAAACAAATTTTCACCCATGGTTGCCAGTGCTGGCAGAGTTTTTCAGAAAAATACCAGGGTAAATAATTCCTTTTAATTGCAAGCCTAAACTAGAGAGATTGTAATCCAGAGAGTACTGAGTAGGACAGTCTATTAACTTTAATTAGAAGAGTATATTAGGTCAGTTAGAACAGCTTTTTCTCCAGATTAGAACAGTCTGTAAGCAAAAAAACAACTACGACTTTCTACATACATATTTTTTTGATACCTCAGACATGAGTTTTTAAGTATATTAACCGATTTTAGTTATTTTGGTAATTTTTTGTAGCGATGAATCAAATTTATAAAGTTTTTCGCGATAGTTTTTCAGCTCGTTGGCCATTTTTACACGTCCATTGTCCACTGTCTAGACTAGATTATGACCGTCACACAAAGTACTTTTTAGAGAATGTCTTACACCTAATTCAACAGGTGAAACAGGAGAAAACCTCACTGTTTTCCAAGCCAAGGCTTCCACTCCAAAGGGTGGCGGTGTTTATAAATCACACGCTGGGTAATTTTTTTTTCTTTAATGTTTTTTCAGTAGATTTTGCATAACATTGAAGGAAAATAACAATTTGGTCATAATAACCGGATTCTACTGTATTTCATTGTAAATTTTCGGTGACAAAAAAAGTTTTGAAGCTGGGAGCAGCTGACTCACAAATTCTCTCGTTGGTACAAGCGGTGTCACGGGATTTTTTTTTTAAGACTGTCAGTCTGTTAGTATGTAAACAAGATTTTTAAAAAAATAATAGAGTTAGAGCCATGAAATTTTACAAGCATGTTTGGTCCTAGAATGGGACGATCCTATCAACTTTTGGTGGAATTCCGTTAACCGGGAGTAAGCAAAAAGGCAGCTTTTTAAAAATCGCAATTTCGTTTTTTGATATTTACTCTGGAACGATGCGTTTTTCAGGTCATATGTATGATGAAAGTTGAAGACAACAAAATTTCCTACATTTTGTGGCCGTTATCAATATATTTATAAAATATCAGTTTTTTGCCGTTATCTCGAAAAAAAACGGGTTTTTGGTGATTGAATGTATGAGATGAATTGAAGATAATAATGTTTACCACAATTTTATATTTTACCATTATCCACTATCTTTTACCGTTATTTCAAAAGTTAAAAAATTATATTTTTGCGAATTACTTCCAAACTAACGATTTTTTTGAAAAAATAATTAAGAGTGGAATTAAATATATTAAAGTTCTATACATTTTTGCCTTTTACTGTTGAAGCTTCATTTTCGTCGAAAAAGTATGGAATATTTTCCTCCATACGTTTTTTTTCTTTAAAAAGTTCGGTTAATTTGGAAAAAAAACGATTAATCGAAAGAAAAATAATCATGTAATTAATCGATTAATCGGAACGAATTCAGAAGAATGATTCATTTTTTGTACGCTCAGAAGAATGATTTATTTATTGTATCAAAAATGTATTTTTGGGTTTACTGGGTCGTTGTAGCGGATTCTATATTTGTTATCGCAGGACTAATGTATAATTCTTAAAATTGAAATCGCACATAACAGATTCCTGTTTTACAAGGGGATCGGAAGGGAAACAAGTTCAGAACGTTGTGAGTAGCGATTTGAAGAATTTTTATCATTCAGTGAAGCACATTTCACATAAGCAGCTGTTTCCTTTTTCCTTGGCTCGTGCCCTAACCATTGATTCTATGAGTGTGTATGATCGGTATAATAGGTTGAAAGTAATTATGTTTTTATAGTGTTTGTAGCCCTAAATATGTTTAGGTTTAATTGGAAGTTTTAGTAGCAAATAATCGACACGTCTATATTTTTTGGCCCAAAAGAAATAAAAGTTAAAATTGAAATATCTGATGTCAACAGCACATGGCTTTCTTATACAAAATCTACATTTCTGCACAATTTATGCCATAATCCGACGAATAAAATATTAGTTAATATGAAAATAGAAATTTTTATTATATTTAGGGTAAAAGGCAACTATGTAGAGAATTTTTTTATTTTTCTTTGAGCTATTTTTTTCGCAAAACCGTGTTTGCGAGCAATTCGCAAAAATCTTTTTTTTAATAGTTAAAGACAAATATGTGGCAAACGTTATTCTCTTCAATTCATCTCATATATTAAATTACCAAAAACCCATTATTTTTAGAAATAATCGCAAAAAACTAATTTTTCTGAACTAACGGTATATCTAAGGCTCCCATCTCATTTTGGCTAAAATACAGGATAAACCTGCGAAAATTAAAGATTTTACAGGATTTTACAGGATAAATTTTTCAAAATACAGGATAAATACAGGATACAGTTCCAAGTCATTTATTTGAAAAAAATTTACATAAAAAATGCAATACACTTGTGAATGTAATTATTATTGTATCATTGATTAAGTGTAAAATCATTGCTTTTGTCGTCATTGTCAATTTCGAGAGTTTTATTATCAACTCACGTGTTGTATTTGTCTTTAGAAGCTATTTTCCGAAGCACTTCCGGCTGCGACGTCGGGAATTCATAGAATTCCAAGCAAGATAGTTTCATATTGGTTTTGATCGTGAGAATCGCTTTTAATGTTTCAATTTCTAAATTGAAAATAAAATATATATTCGGACACACAAAACGAACTGTAATAATATCTTGCACAGTGTTACCAGCTTGTTTATTGGGAGAGGCTATTTATTCTCTAGTCGCTACGAGTAGAGTGTCTAAGCGCGGTATTACACACGGCAACTTTCGGGCTTACTTAAGCCGATTTTAGGGAGAAACGACTGAGGAGGGAAAAGTTGCCACTCGAAATCATGGCTTATCGACCATCTGCATACATGCAAAGCGTGTGAACCGGTTTGGGAAAAGTAGTAGGCAGAAATCATTTTCGTTCTGACCGTCAGCAGGTAAAGATCTTGGGAAGTATATGAGCATCAGCAATTTCAATGGTTTGAGTCCACACACACACATGTAAACTTGTGTAGCATATGCAAACAGGATTGGCTTATTTAAGCCACAAATGTAAGCACATTGGCTTATTAAGCCCAAAAGTTGCCGGCTTAAATAAGCCAAGTGTAATACCGGACTAAGTGTTCATAACATTTGTGCTAGTCTGAGCGAAACAGGAACGATATACGATATTTTCCTCATTAAATCTCGGTTATACAGGCAAATACAGGATAAATACAGGTTTTTGAAAAAAATACAGGATCGAAAAAAAATACAGGAAAAATACAGGATAGAAAAAAAATACAGGATTGCACTCAAAAATACAGGATAAACCTGTAAAATACAGGATAGATGGGAGCCTTAGGTATATCTCTATACCGGGTTGAAATATCGAATTCTAGTTTCGGGGGGGAGACATCTCAATTTTCCCAACTCGAACATCTAATTTTTCCTAACTAGGATGTACCTAATAAAAATTCCTTTTCCATATTTTATCCGAATCCACTGTTGACATAAACTTATAAGAAATTAAATAGGGGAGACTGGGGTATTCTGGACCGCATTTTCATTTTGACTAAAAACTCGCAAAAAAATAACTTTTTCTGAAAATTTCAAAGCTTGAATTTGTAGTACGATAAATAACCTCTCTTTGGGTCACAGCAGTTCGGTCAAATTGTATTAAATTATACAAATTTTATCAGTTGGCGCAAAAATGGCGTTTTTGCGATTTTGAAAAATCTCGGGGTATTGTGGACCACTTTGTAAATCGATTAAAAATGGAAAAATGTGATAGACAAACTTTTTTTTTTGATTCATATATTTATTATATAACAGACAAAGTGAAATGAAGTGAAAAATTGCAATGAAAATCAGTCCGAAACGCAATGTTCGCAAGTCCAGTAACTTGCAGTCATTCCGGAGCATCCCAAGTGCACAGCTCGATCGCACACGTTGCAATGGATGGTATTCCGGCGGTTCATTTTTTTGGCATATTTTTCTTACAAATTATGCAGAAATCGATGTATTCTTCCACCTCACAATAGGTTGAAGATGGTTGTTTCTTCTGTGATGTCTTCGATGGCTTCATATCAGCCTTCTCACGAAGGCCATTTACATCCTCTGGCGATGTCAAATCGGCCGATTTAGAAACTAGCTTGTATACCCGTCGTTGCCGGGTTAAGCTTTTTGTCTAAATTTTAGAATACGAAGAAAACCGGAAAGAACTTAAAAACTTTTTAATGGGCCTATGTTGGGGCTGGACCCACGACGAACATCTATGCCAAATTTCAGGCCAATCGGTTCAGTAGTTTCCCCGCGAAAGAGTAACATAGAGGGAAAACTAAGTTTCGAAATCACTTTACCCCCTCCCCTTACTCCCCCCACCACTCGCGCTACTTTTCCGTATGCCTATATTGGAACCAGAACTACCACAGACACTCATGCCAAATTTCAAGTCAATCGGTTCAGCCGTTTTCGCGTGAAAGAGGAACAGACAGACAGACAGACACCAACTCATTTTTTATACCCGTATGGTGAAACCAAAGGGTATATTAACTTTGCCTTACCGTTTGTAACGCCAAGATCTCGTCATCGCACACAAAAATGAATTACACCAGTGTGTTTAGAATGATGAAAAAAGTTGAATTTAGCATGTCCGTACATTTAGCATGTACGGACGGACGCGTCTGTCTGTCTGTATGTCCGTCTGTCCGTCTGTCTGTCTGTGGCGCGGATTGCGGGCGCACGGATTGAGCTAGAGACTTGAAATTTTGCGCAGATTCGTTTTTCGTAAAATGTGAGGCTAAATTCGTTAATGGGCAAAAATGGACCATTAGGGGGGGTACCCCCCATACGAACGAAAACGTTTTATGCAAATATCTCAAAAACGGTGCATCTTATCAAAAAAGTCCAAGAACAAAAGTTATTTAGGATATGATTCTACATAAAACTCCCATACATCAAAATCTAATTGGAATAAATTTTAAAAAATCTTATTGGAAAGTTTGACTTCAAAGTGGAATTTTGGTACAACTGTTCGAATTTTGATACGAATATCACCATACGGTCTCCAATGATTGCCAGATTGGCAATTATAGCTTTTGTTATGTTTATATATTAGTATAATTTCCGAAAATCTAATGCTGTGTTTTTGCATGAAAAAACACTTAAATGCATCAAATACACGAAGTTTGCTTGTTAAATGTCAAGAATTGAGTGGTCCATAATTCCCCGACAAAAGTGGTCCACAATTCCCCGAACGCTCTTTTTTACAATATGGCAGCTATTAGTAACACAATGCAAACTTCATGCAAAATTTTTTGTCAGTGTCGAATGCTTAAGGCTCCGTGAATATTATCAATATATTTACTTGAGTTGATTCTCGAAAAATGTGGTTAAATTTAAGCGAAACACAAAGTGAAAAAAAAAATTTCGAAGTATCACTTTTCTATTTGCTATCGAAGCGAGGTGATAGTGCGTATACACAAGTCGAGTACTGTTAGGAAAATTAGCTTAACATGAGGCAAACTGATTACAGTTATTTGCAGCTACCAACCACTACTAGGGGAGAAAAAATGACGCTGGTCCGCAATTCCCCGTGGTCCAGAATACCCCAGTCTCCCCTACATATTACTTGAAACAGTTCTTACCTATTCATTTGTTTAAAAAATCCGAACATCGATGGTACAACAATTACACATATACAGTGGAGTCCGCTTAAGAGCACTATGGCTTAAAAGAACATCCCGCTTAAAATCACAATTTCTTGTGGCATTTACTTTTCTAAATTATTGCCATTCATTTTAATTTGTTTAAGAGAACACCGTTTAAGAGAACAATCCGCTTAAGAGAACAATCCGCTTAAGAGAACAATCCGCTTAAGAGAACAGCATTTTGTGCGCAGTTTTTTATAACTCATACAAAAAAATTCGTTTAAGCCTTAGAGGCACAGAAAAATAGCAAATATTTTCACCCTTCCGGCACTCGAAAAAAATTTTTTTTTTTTGATTTTTTTAGTGGTACCATTTTAAAGTATCATACGGCAATGAAAGACGGTTTAATTGGTGGTACAATTTTGATACCACCGTGCAGTATTTGTTACAAAAAAGGTGGTACATCGCGTGTACCACCAAGCCTTTAAGGGTTAAACGAAAATAGCGACAAAACATGTGACTCTACTAAAAAACGCCCATAACACATGTTTCAAAAATGTTTCATTGAAATCTCATTAACACTTTTTTGATCATTTCACTTTTTTGTTCAATAAATAAATAAAAGGCAAAATGTAGAGCGTTGTATCGTCTTTAATTTTCCATTCCGGCTTTTTTAAAATAAAATCCATAAGTTTTTCAAAAACTCAAAAAATCAAAATTTTCAGATATTAATGTGAATATCTCGAAAACGAATAAAGATAAAGGCTAACTGTAAAAAGGAAATTTTGGGGACTATTATTATCTTTAATATATCTCCGACATGTCACTACGAAAAAACTGTTAGTTTTCAAGGAAATTGCCAAAAACTAAAATTCTCGACAAAAAAAAATCTTTTCGCTAATTTTTGTTTCTTGCGATTTACTCCGAAACTGCACATTTTTCGATACTCTAATGTATGACCAGAGTTGAAGACAATAACATTTCCTACAATTCTGCCTTTTACTGAAACTCAGTATCTCAAACCGTTATCGAGATATCCCGTGATTTAGTTTTTTTGCGTTTTCAAATCTAAGATTTGTGCTAAACCCGGTATATCTCGATAACGGTTTGATATACAGAATTCAAGTTCAAGACAAAAGTGTAACAAATTTGGTTATCTTCAACTTTGTTCATATGTAAGACTATCGAAAAACGCTTAGTTTCGGAGTAAATCATGAAAACCTAAATTAACGAAACTCGAAAAAAAAAATTTTAGATATTAATGTCAATATCTCGAAAACGAATAAAGATAAAGGCTATCTGTAAAAGGGATATTTTGGGGACTGTTATTAACTTTAATTTATCTCTTACATGTAACTACGAAAAAACTGTTAGTTTTCAAGGAAATGGCCAAAAACTAAAATTCTCGACAAAAAAAAACCTTTTCGGTAATTTTTGTTTTTCGCGATTTGCTCCTAAACTACACATTTTTCAATACTCTTATGTATGACCAAAGTTGAAGACAATAACATTTCCTACAATTATGCCTTTTACCGAAACTTCGTATCTCAAACCGTTATCGAGATATACCGTAATTTAGTTTTTTTGCGTTTTCAGATCTAAGATTTGTGCTAAATCCGGTATATCTTGATAACGGTTCGAGATACAGAATTCAAGTTCAAGACAAAAGTGTAGCAAATTTGGTTATCTTCAACTTTGGTCATATGTAAGACTACCGGAAAACGCTTAGTTTCGGAGTAAATCATGAAAAACCAAACTTAACGAAAATACTCGATTTTCTTTCAAACTAGCCGTTTTTTCGTAGTGACATATAAGAGATAAATTAAAGGTAACAATAGTCCCCATAATGTCCTTTTAACAGTTAGTCGTTATCTTTATTCGTTCTCGAGATATTGGCATTAATATCTGAAAATTTTGACTAGTTTTGAAAATTAACAATTTTTTTGCAGACAATGGCTGTTGGCAACCTGAAAATATATAAAGTTTATTCCTCTCTTATTAGCCCTAGATTAGTCCCGATTTCGAAACTAATCTAGGTTTCCAGGGGGTACCACTCGGAGGTTAAGAGTAGGAATTGAGAATAATGGTTTGTATTTATTACAAACCACAATTCCCCATTTACCCCCCCTCTGGCCTCTGTTAAGAGTCAGAGTCTAAAATATACTGAAATTTTTTTACTGAAATCCTAAAACCGTAACCGTTACTCCGAATTTTAATTTACTTCAAAAATTTGAACGGTTTGAGTAGGACCACAATGTCCTTACGATTAATACTGCCGTGGGACATTGTGGCCAACTCATCCAAATAAACCGATGCAAAAAGTTTAGCCAGGCTGGAGCTCATTTTGTTGCTTGCAAGGATGTCCTCCACTGCTACGGTGAACCGGTCAATATATTTCCGACGCCATTGTTGTTCCCGTAGCGTGTAGAACATCCTCGCAAGCAACTCGGTCATTAATTTCCGGATTTTTGTTCCACTGGTGTTTTCCATTTTCACCCATTCATCGCAGGTTACTGTCAAAAATGCCTTGAAAAAAGCAACCTGCGTTGAATGTGTCAAAAAGGAAAAAATCAATGAAGCAAAATCGTGAACTGCGTGCTGGTCTTGACATGTGCGCATTGAAATGTAAATAATTCTCCATAAATTTACAAATGCCCGCTCAAGACCAGCACCACCAAGTTTCTCCAGTTCCGAAAGAAATTTTTGAATAGCTCTTAATTCTTTTTTTCTCACGTCACGGGATCCGGCCAAATTTTCAATAATTTTATTCCTCGTCAAAATCGAAAAAATTGGCAAAAACATACAATTTAGATAATCTTGATCCATTTTTCCTTATTTTTTTCACAATTTATTTACAATATTATTTTACAAATTATTCAAAATATTTTTTTTCAATTTATTCTTAAATTTTATTTTTATTTAATTTTTATACTTATTTTGCTCCCGAAAAACGTCTTACCGCCTCAAACAAAACTCACAACTGATCACTTCGTGCTCACCGAGCGGGTACCGAATGCCTCGTCGGATGCAAAACGTAAGCAAAACGTAAGCAAAACGTCATCAATACTTGTCAATACGTGGATTAGTAGGCGTTGAAATGACCTCATTTTTTGACCTAGAAAATTTTTCGTTTATTTTGAGCTGTCAGTTTTGTGTTTTTCGTGTTTAATTTTTTCTTTTAAATAAAATTTAATTGTTAACGAAAACCGACCTTTTAAGATTTTCAAAAATGTCTGTCAAAGTCGTGCCGCGTTTTAGTTTTCAAAAAATAGTTTTTCTGTGTCGCGCGGGTATGATAAAAGTTCGGATTTTATCATAATAAAGTGCCGTGTTTTCTGTAAAAAAATAGTGAAAAATTGTGTTTGAGTGAAAAATTAGTGAATTGGTGAAGGCTCGCAGTCGTGTGCCGCGTTTTAGTTTTCGAAAAATCGTTTTTCTGTGTCGCGCGGGTATGATAAAAGTTCTGATTTTATCATAATAAAGTGCCGTGTTTTCTGTAAAAAAATAGTAAATCTCTTGGACTTTCCGTGGAAAAAAGTGATTGTGAAAAAGTGTCTAATGAAAGTAAGCAAAACATCATCACAAGATCGGGTCAAGTTTGGCTGGAATGATGAAATGCGGACGAAACTGGAATTAAAATTACATTTTTCAAAAAAAATTGAATCTCGTCGCAGGATTTAGACAGAATTTTTGAACAGAAAAATCTACAAAGCGAAAAAGGTATTGTTTTTGAATTTATATTTATTATATTCATTCTTTTTTTTTACTATTAATAGGAATTTTTTTGAAATGTGATGAATTTGTTTTTTTGTTTTCTTGTAAAATTATTAAATTTAAAACTTATTTACGGTCAGCTGTTCAAAACAATAAAACCACTGAAAAAATTCTTTGTTTTTCCGTAGGATCTCCTTCTCTGCCGACATCGCCGACTCACATCCAAGCGATGCGACACGCAACACACCAGAAACACGCAACGCAGCAGCAAATACTGAATCCCAACGGCCCCAATAGCAATTCCTCGTCGGGTTTTCAGTCGTCAAGCATGTCCGCTCAAATTTTGACCCACTTCCACTTGTCCGATTGACTTGAAATTTTGCACACTTATATAAGTCCGATGACAATACAATGTTTTCACTACTTCGTCCTTGTAAGGATAACGGAAGGTCCTGTAAGGATAACGTGATTATCCTTTTCTCCAAATTTTCCGGAAAAAAATCTATTCTGGGGGTTTTTGGGGTCGCTGAATCCGAATCTGTCATTAAAAAGTCAGTAAGGATAACGGAAGGTCCTGTAAGGATAACGTGATTATCCTTTTCTCCAAATTTTCCGGAAAAAAATCTATTCTGGGGGTTTTTGGGGTCGCTGAATACGATTCTCAAGTTAAAAAGCCTGTAAGGACATCTCAAATGTAAGGATATATATTCGAAGACTAAAAAGAACAAAATAAAAAAAATTAAAAAAAAAATTTTAAAAAAAGCTTTTATTAAAAAAGAATGCACTAAAAAGAAAAAAATAATTTTCTGGACGCTGTGTATCACAAATATAAAAGCTTTTAAAAAGCGAGATAAAGCATAAAACAATAAAATAAAAATTTATCTCGCTTTTAAAAAGCTTTTATATTTGTGATACACAGCGTCCAGAAAATTATTTTTTTCTTTTTAGTGCATTCTTTTTTAATAAAAGCTTTTTTAAAAAAAAATTTTTTTAGATGATTTGCCAAAGTGGGCCCGCACCACCAAAAGCAAAACATATTCTTTTTGCACAAGAAAAACTCCGAGGGTACTGACTACAATTTGTTAACCTCAACGGAAAATGAATTTTTGGAAGATGAATTGTGGATTCCAGTCCTCATTTAACTGTCGTCTTTCTCGGATAGAAGTCTTGATTAATATTTGCTGAATAAAATAAATATAATAATAAATACAATCGAAAATTGAATTTCGCAAACAAATACTTCATTAAACTATTCAATAATTAAATAGATAATCACAATTTCGTGATATTTTTAATTAGATCCCATTTCAAGATACTTTTAGATAAATATTATTTCATAATGAGAAAATCTAATAATTTCTCAAAAAAACATATTTCAGTTCGTTTGATTGTGCCAAATTCCTGAACGATTCCATTGAAAGACAGTTCTAAGCATTAAATGTTTTATGCGGATGAAAGTTTTCTAGGTTGAATAAACATATAGCCAAGAATAAACGATTTGCTGCTTCTGATTCGATCCTAAGGTGTGGAGAAACGGACACCTCGACCTTATATTTGTACAATATTGTAAATTGCAAGAACTACAGTTTGAAATGATTTCTGCCTTCTGAGATGCACAAAACGATAATACTATATTGCCATGGAACAATGGATCGTATATCTATTGCACCAGTTTCATCCCTTCCACATGATTACAGAAATGAAAACTGTATCGCGTAAAAGCCATGGTGGCTGGCCTTTGGAGGGTTGCGATTGTAACATCGATCATACTTTTCTTGAAATTGCAGAAAATCATTTGCCAAGAACAGTCCTGGTAACAGAATCCATGGACGGTTTGTACAGCACAGCCACCCGGCCGAAGATGCACCGCAAGTGATTTTTTAAAATAAAGATACAATGGAAGTAGAAACTTATGAAAAAACTACGCCGCAGGCAGGGCCGTATCGAAGGTTCTGGATTGGGGGGGGAGACGTCTCAATTTTCCCAACTCGAACATCTAATTTTTCCCAACTGGGATGTACATAATAAAAATTCCTTTTCCTTGCCCAGAATCTCTGACAAGAAACAACTGATATAATGAAATATCAGTTGTGGTCAACACAAAACTTACTTCTACAAAATCTACGATCCTGCGCAATTTACGCTAGAGCCCTGTCGCGTTGTCAACCTAAGACGACATCCCAATAAATTCTTGGTTTATTCAAAAATATCAAAAACGTACAAAATTTGAGATAGCTTGAGAACTGTAAAAGATATCAATTTACGGTAAATGGCAAAAAGGTAGAAAATTTTAACATCTCCAAGTTTTCCTTAAATTAATTTGTCGAAAAATCGTTAATTTGCCAGTAATTTGCAAAAACATATTTTTTTATATTTTAATCTAAATATCTCAATAACGGTAAGAAACAAAATTGTGCAGAATGTCATTCTCATTATTTCACTTCATACATTCAGTCAGCAAAACCCCATTAGTTTTCAAGATAATCGCAAAAACTGTTTTTTTTTTGGAAATAACGTTTTATCCTGATAACAGGTTGAGATATCGAGTTATATCTAAAGACAAAAGTGTGGGAAATTTTATTTTCTAAAAGTTTCGTCGTACTTAAGGCCACTAAAAAACGCGTAGTTTGGGAGTAAATCGAGAAAAACGAAATTGCGATTTTTGAAAAACCGCCATTTTGGATACTTCCGGTTAACGGATTTCCACCAAAAGTTGATAGGATCGTCCCATTTCAGGACCCAACATGCCTATAAAATTTCATGGCTCTAGCTTTATTAGTTTTTGAGAAATCTTGTACACAGACTGACAGACAAACTGACAGACTGACAGACAGAACGACATTTTTTTAATATGACTCCAATCGACTCAGGAGTGATCGGGAAATTTTTTTTAGGCAAAATTAAGAGGTCGAAATTTTTCATGAATACAATACTTTATTGCACTCCGTAGAAGAAAGTAATTTTTTTTTTATTTTTCACAATTAAATAAAGGGTAAACACTAATAATCTTATGCGACTTGTGACCACAAGAAGTACATTTGACTTTATATCGCTTATTTTTGGCACTTTCTTTTGTATTCAGATTTTATCCGAATCCAGTGTTGACACAAACTTATAAGAAATTAAATACATATTACTTGAAACAGTTCTTACCTATTCATTTGTTTAAAAAATCCGAACACCGATGGTACAACAATTACACTATATTTTCAAAACTCACTGTTTCAGCACGAATATACTAGATCGCTCGATTTGCTGTCTCAAATGGTCCCATTTCAATACAGTTCAATGAATCAAAACGAATTAAGTAAGAGCGAGATAACCGTATGACTATAAATATAGTCCTTTCGTTTAAACCGTGAGCTGTCAAAAGAAAATAGACTTTCGGAATGGTGTTGGCGCATAAAGTTAGTCTCAAACTTGTGAAATTTGAATTTCGCGGCGGACGAAATTTGAATTTCGCGATATTATACAGTTCAGTGGATGCGTTTAAGTATGATAAAGAGGGAAATACTTTTGGGACCATTTTTCAGCAGAGCTTTGTGTCACCATACTATGTTATATAGTTCTGTGCCATAAACTGATGAGAACATTATATTCCCCCCATGGTCGAGTGTCTACTCTACTCTTTCAAAGCCTTTTATTCATTCTCTCCCAACTCGCTGTGACGCTGTCGCCAAAGCAGAATGGCATGTGGAAACACAAACAAGTCATAAAACACGCCTTTGTTCACTAATAGAAAATTTGAGGTAGAAAAAGACAAGTTGGGATTTTGGAAAATCGACAAAAGAGATTTCCCAACTTGGGAAATCTCACATCTTCAAGAAGTGAGATTTCCCAACTCCTAAGGGTCAAATTCCCAACTGAAGACTTATTGGGGGGGGGAGCCTCCCCCCCCATCCCCCCCCAGTCGGTACGGCCCTGGCCGCAGGTGAAAATTCATCTACTCTAGTTTCCGCTGGAGTTTATTTATTAATTCGATTTAAAAATGGGTCAAAATTTATTATTATTTTCAGGATTAACAATATTTATAGCAGGAATAGAAAATTTTCTGTTCCAAGGCTAAATCAAATAATCCAGGAAAAAAAAATTAGATTCCAGGGCACTTTGACAACATGTCTAAATCTAAATAATTAAACTCGAACTATAGAACTATAGAATTAATTAGGAATCTGTAAACTATTAGGCTAAATTATAGCGAAAAAAATAATTGAAATAATTTTTTTAATAAATAAATAAAATTGAATAAAAAATACAGAAATATGAGTGTTTTATTGGTTTAAGGACGTTTGCACGAGGTTTTTTTTCAGTTTCTCGTGGTTTTAAGAGAAGAAACTTTTGAATGAAATCAATTATGTTAATATTAGGAAAAGGCAGTTTTTTTTGTGGCAATTTAACACAAAAATACGGAACCAATTTTAATCAAACTACCGTAAATTTGTATTCGGAAGTGTCAAAAAAATCATCACTTTTCTATCATGATTGTAATTTTATGTTCTTTTAAGTCACCAACATGAGTTCTGATTGGTCAGTCCAGAAATAACGAGTGATAAACGCAATTGGAGGCACTCGGGAAGCTTATACGGTTGAACCTCGATAAATCGAAGCTGATGAAAAGTCACGTAAATTTGATTTATAGAGGATTTCGCAATACCGAGGTTGTATAATCGCTTAGCTTGTTTGTGCCTGTGAGCATGTACAAAAATAGTTATTGCAACACCTTTTATTTGCATCATTTTTTCACTCGTTTTTTAAAATTATATCTTCATATAAAATTGACGGAAAAACCAAAAACCCATAACAAAATTTTTTCTATAAAAATTGAAACTTAAAATAGGTATCTTAAATATTTCTTAACAAAAAGGACTAAAAGGATAAAGGAAATATGCTTTTTTCAGCACTTTGAAATCTCTTGAAAATCGCAATTTTCTGCTAAAAAAAATTATGATTCAGGATAGAAATGCGATAGGGGCCTGTTATTAAATGCGTTTTGAAGCTTATTTTGTAGGCTTTCATTTGATATGTAACATTTTGAGTTTTGGATAGTTTTTAAACACAAGGTCTAACATTTGACCTTGAATATCTCTAAAGAATATATTTTAATTTTTTTGAAAAAATCACAAATAAACTTTACTTTCTCAAAACCATTTCTGTAAAGTTTCACAATAACACTGCAATGGGAACCTAATTTTCGGTTTTTTTTTTAAAATATGCAACCGAAATACTCGTTTATTCGTTGTCCTGATGTGATTCACATTTTAGAGCATATACAAATTAACTTTTCGCAAATATCTTCTTTTTAGTGTTACGAGAATAAATGTTAGGACATATTTTATAGTAAATTAAGTGTATTACAACTTCATCTTAGATTATTTTTGCGTAAGTCGAGATATTTACGAGTTATAAGGCAATTAAGTCGGAAAAAGGACATTTCCATTATCCTTTTATTCCTTTTTGTAATAGTATATTACACAACAAGGGGCGAAAGTCAACGATTTCAAGAGTGCGAAGTTAGCTGCACGAGCGACGCGAGGGCAGATATCACACGAGTGAAATCGTTGACTCGCTCCGAGTTGCGTATACAATTTTTCATAACAAATTCATTGAAAATATGACTTTAGATGTCATTTAAACGCGATTTTCGTATTGGAGAGTTACGCAAAATGGGGTTTGAGGGGCGAAGTCCCCTAATTTCAGCGGAAGTAAATTTTTAACAGAAACAAAACAACTATATTCTATAAATTCGTTTTACTACTAAGAAATGTTGGTCAAAACAGATTTTAATTTTTAAATTTCTCTCTGAAATAAAAAATCAAAATAACAAAAAATGGAAATCGACAATGCTCAATTAAACCACACTTCGCTCGTGCAGCTAACTTCATACTCGTTCAGTTTTATTCACAAATTTTCTCGAAAAAATTCGAGCATATATGGTTGTACTGTTTACTCTAGTGTTTTCTGCCTATGAAGTTTGTCTTCTGTATTTTGTGGTACGAGAAACACGTCGCGAAAACACAGTTTCGGCCAGCTGATAGCACTTTCACCCCTAGGGCCGAAAACGCAACTTTCGACCCGCTACGGAGGCATCGAAAGGCATATTTTCGATGCATGTGTTATGAAATAAACTTTTACATATTACATATTTCGTGAAAAGTTACTCCGAATACAGTAAAGTCTCGACGAATTGTAGATTAAAATTAACGTTCATATTAAGAATGGAATAAAATTATCAAAAAAGTATTTAGGCCAACAAACATATGCGATAGTTAATAAGAAGCACGTATACAAGTAATCTTCTCCTTCGTTCAAGAAAGAACAGAACAGAAGAAAAAAACATATTCAATAGTAACCTTCCAGTAATTTAAAAAAAATCGTATTTTGCAGTTAGGCCTGATATTTGTGTACCAAAAAGGAAACAGCTCTAAACTACGGCAGACTGAGTATAATACTCTACGACTCTGTTCCGTTCTGTATTGGGAGGGTAGAATAAGAAACGTTAGCTGCTGGTGGCAATAAAATAATCGAACGAGGGGAAGTTCAAAATAACTTAGGGTAAAGTCGACAATATACCAAATTGATATAAAGAAAAAAATCATGATAAATTTTAACGGCTATTCGACTGCTTGCTTCTGCTGGTAGTAGGGTAGAACTTGGTCGCAGTCTTACAGTTTGGTCTCACTTGAAATGTATTTTCGGTTAATGGGCAGCTGCTACCTATGAGTTTGGCGCAAGCCAAACAACGTAACTCGCGTGCGCGGCAGTTTACTTTAAGGTTTTGTCCAGAGTGCATCTTTTTAAATTTTGTTTCGTGTGTTTTTAATGTTTAAATTTAGAAGTTTTAGTTCGAAAATAATTGTTGGCAGTGTTATAAATAATTTTTAGGGAATGTCTCGTCATAACTATACGAATCCGGCATTTTGCCAACAAAGTGAATTTTATCCAGACACGGTTTTGCAAAAGGAATTAAAAAATGTTGTCAATTCTGGTGCGGGTGAAATTCGTGTTCAGCGAAGTGAATCAACTCGGTGTTCTCAACAAGCTTCTTTTGTAACAAAAAGTAGAATTGGTCGAGGTAACTATATTCAACAGCCAAGTGAGCAGCAAAATCAAGTAAGTGGAACTCCCCCAAGACCTGGACCGAAACCAGGAGGAACGCGGACAGGAAGTGGAAGATATGCATTGGTTCCAGTTGAAGAGCTTCCAACGAACAACAAGGGGCGATACGCAGTCATACCGGGGCCTAAAGATCCCAATATTGTTATTCAGCGGTTCGCGAAAAGTCAAGATCATATTGATCGGTTTTCTGATTTGCAATATGATGAACCACAATTGTACAAAGAAAAAGACAATTTCACAAGCCTGCCACCTATTAGTCCCAATACGTCGCAAACGCAAGTTACGCGCCTCAAATCAGCTTTCTCAAGCGATTTTAGCACAAAATCATTTGTTTTAGTTGATCAAAAGAGTAATCAACGTTATGCAGTGGTGCCTACGGGTGACGATGAAGAAATAGTTGATGAAAACCACGAAATAATTCAAATGCACAATGGACGCGCTCATAGATACGCAGTGATACCAACTGAAGAAGAAGAAACTTGCCTAAGTAATTCGGATATTGCGAATTCTTCGGTCCAACATCATAGTTATGCCGTGATCTCATCATATCAACCTCCCATGAAGACATCAACACCACAGAAGGGTCGACTTCAAGCGGTCTCCCAGCCGAATACACCAATCAAAAACTCGTTGGCAACGCAAAAACTACATGAAATCCTATCGACACCCCGAAAGCCAGCGATTCAGCGACAGCATAGTCTAAGATGTACCCCAACACGATACCACAGTCAACAGATTTTGTCTTCTACTCCGAAAACTTTAACCAAACAGGAATTTACACCACAGCGACTTCAGTACGAAATCAAAGAAGCATCTATTGAATCGCGATCGACAGCCGTTATAACACCACGAGTAGCACCATCACTTCATAGCGATTACGATGATTCCAATTTAAACAAATCATTGAACAAAAATTCCAGTTTCCAAAAAGTTGCTAATGCCACTGCAACTATTGGTGCAGTATCCTTGATGCTAATCTTGGGAGGAGCCTTGAACTCAGGATTATGTCTCTATATGATTTGCAATGTAAGTAAATAATTTTTAATACTAATGTCTAATCCAGACAATTAACCAATCTAGTGAAAAAACACTCCCCGTCAATGGAATTTATCATTAGGCACGTTTTTTAAATGTTCTTGTGCTATATAGAACAAAGTTTTCCATACAAATCAGCAGCCGATACAGCGATTTGTATAGAGAACGTTCTATACAGCCCAGGAACATTAAAATACACGCACTAAAATTTTGCACACAGATTCGCCTTATCTCAAAGGTGCTCGCTAAGAAACGGCTTCACATAATTCGAAACGGAAGGTCCTGTAAGGATAACGCAAACATCTTTTTGCTCATTTTTCCTCGGAAAAACTGACTTGTCAGGGGGTGTGAGGGGAGGTCGCTGAATTATCGTATCTGTATGTTAATTCATTTTTTTGTTTATACGTTAATTCACTATACGTTAATTCGGTGAGCCGTTCTCTTGAGCCTTTCCCATTAACACATTGAACGCCACGGCAAAATCGGTAATGTTTTCCCGGAGGCCACGTGGCTTTTTGTGAACGAATGGCTTCGTTGTTACTTAAAATGAACTTTTCGACCAATATGGGCTGTCAACAGGTCCTTTTTGTATCTTTCCTGCAAGGATTTCTGTTTCGCTCGTTTTTGATCGCATGGCCCTGTAGGTCGTGAAGGTACACGGAAGTCCCTAAAAAGGACGGCCACATTCTGCGTACAATGTCCTGAAAAATCACAGCTGTACCTTACTTGCTTCCCAAAATACTCGCACTCAAAACAGTATGTATTTATTTTCTTTCCTTTCGCTTTTCTTTCTATATTTTATCTTTCTTTCAGTTGAATTTCTCAAATGAAAAAAACAATATGAATAAAAAGAAAAATGTAACATAAATAAAACAAAAAAATTAGAATGACTGCATTTCTACAATTCAGAAGTTATTTTGTACTTATTTCTATGAATAAGATTTTTTTTTTCGAAATAGTTTTGCTTGTTTTACAAAAATAATTTTAAAAAATTCCTCAACCTATATCCTCCAAAAAACTATGAACAAATAGCTCCCGGGCCAAGCTGAAAGCTTGAAAATGTTCGTCGGAGCCCACCGAATTCAGTGGCATTGTAAAATCCTATATAATCATGACCGTTTTCGTGCGACGTGGCTCCCAGTACCAGAGAACAAATAATCTAGAGAATAAACTCTTAGAACAAATTTTTAGAGAAAATTTTTCCACTGTGAGATGAAGCAAGAGGATCCGATGTAACACGGAAAAAATTATCCATTCGATTCATCCATCTCATTGAATAGATACGACGAAAATGATTAGAAAATGTTCTCTCTGCTTCGTGCTCCCTAGTCTAAAAGTAATTAACTTTTAGGCCGTAGCTAGTGAATGATAGGGACATTTTTCCCCCCTTCGAAGGGGAAATTTGTCAAAAATTTGTTCGGCAGAGTTTTTTCTATATATTCCTTATTCTATGCCAGTACACCTAGTGCCGTCGCACAATAATGTGCGACGTGGCCCCCTGGGAAACATAGGTGTCGCACGTTTTCGTGCGACGTGGTGTTCAATGTGTTAATGACATCCTTGTGCTAAGGCTGCTCATTCGTATAATTCAACTTCCTCTAAGCAGATGTTATTGTCAGTTATGACTAGATCGCCTCCGTACACCGTTCGCTTTTTAAGGGCGTTCAGAATGTTCAGAAAGGATATTTGATTGTATTTAGAATTTTTAACCGTGTCCGGGGAATTTCGAACCAATTAAGAAATTTACTTCATAAAACCAAGAAGTCAGAAAACACAAAACATAGAATAAGATACCTTCCATTTAAGGTATATTTGACGTCGAAATGCCAAAATTTTCGTCTGTGGCGCATTTCTTCAAGAAATTCTGACTATGATACGTGTTTTTCATTAAAACGGTTTGCCTGCGGTGAATTTCTTTTTGTCTGCAAAACTTGTTTTGCTTTAAAAAATTGTTTCATATAGTCAACCCAAACAGAGAAAGAAAGGAATAGCAGCAGATATATCTATCTCTTGCGTTAAGTCATTTTTTATATTTTAATCGTCCGTTTGGATTTCTATGTTTGGAGGTTTTCGCTCATGAGTCCTAGTTTTCTACAACTTACTATGGCAACCCTCAGTTTACGAGGCACCGACCTGTAAGAAGGTATACCTTGGTCCTCATTTCCTATTTTGTAGGATTGAAGTACTCTTTTCCTCTCTTTTTCAAATAGTGAATGAAATTCTTTGATTGTCTTAATCCTGGGAGGCTTTCGCAAAATTCTATAGCGCGAACACAGCTAGACTCTCTTTCACACGTTTTGACTCTCTCTTTCTAATTGAATCCCTTGATAGCATTACCAACCTTGTGCGAATAAATAGGGATGTGTTACCAACCTTGTTTGAATAAATACGATGGCAGTCCGATAAGTACTTAGCCTACAAAAAAAAAACGAAAATTTTGGAAAAGTGACCATTTATTTCTCAACATAGTCTCCTTTTAGCTCGATACACTTGACCCAGCGATGCTCCAACTTCTTTAACCCGTCTGAAAAATACGTTTTCTCGAGGTCTGCAAAGTAGGCCTCCGTAGCGGCGATGACCTCCTCATTCGACTTAAATTTCTGCCCGGCGAGTGACTTTTTCAAGTTTGGAAACAAAAAGAAGTCGCACGGGGCCAAATCTGCAGAATCTGCAGAATACGGTGGATGGGGCAGCAGTTCGTAGCACAATTCGACCAATTTGACCGTGGCGACGGCGGAGGTGTGAGCCGGTGCGTTGTCATGGTGGAAGAGCACTTTTTTCTTCGCCAAATGGGGCCGTTTTTCTGCAATTCGGCGTCGAATCGGCCCAATAATTCGGTATAGTAGAGCCCTGTGATCGTTTTGCCCTTCTCCAGGTAGTCGATGTAGATCACACCTTGTGAATCCCAGAAAACGGTGGCCATCACCTTTCCGGCAGATAGGACAGTGTTCGCGTTCTTCGGAGCACGTTCGCCGGGTAAAGTCCACTGTTTCGACTGTTCCTTAGTCTCTGGTGTGTACCAGTGGATCCATGTTTCGTCGACGGTCACGAAACGACGCAGAAACTCCTTCGGATTGTGCTTAAACAGCGTCAAACACTGCTGTGAAGTGGTTTCACGGTTGCGCTTGTTGTCCGGAGTGAGCAAACGCGGCACCCATCGCGTCGACAGCTCTCTCATGCCCAAAATTTCATGCAGGATATGACCCACGCGGTCTTTTGAGATGCCTACTGTCTCAGCTATCTCGCGCACCTTCAGTCGGCGGTCTGCCAATACGAGATCGTGGATTTTTGTTATGTTATCCTCCGTGGTAGCCGTTTTCGTAGCACCTGGGCGTGGCTCATCAAAAACCGACGTGCGACCACGTTGAAACTCGTTACACCAATTTTTGACGGTCGCCATCGAAGGAGAAGAGTCACCGTACACAGCATCCAAGCGCTCTTTGATTTCGCTGCGCGATTTCCCTTCCAGAAACAAGAATCGAATCACCGACCGATATTGCTCTTTTTCCATTTTTCTGAAATCCGCAGACACGCCCGCTTCCATACGCGGTCAAAACAAAACTACGAGTTCGATTCGGCTGAAATTTTGACTGTAGCCGTCTATGAGAATGTACTACACGATAGTAAATTTCTCCTGCGATAGTGGCGCCATCGGGCGGTGAGGCTAAGTACTTATCGGACTGCCCTCGTAGGATTGACAACTAATCAACTCATTATCTGTTGATGTTTGAGGTTATGTTGAATGGTTCCTGAAATACTCCGCATTCGAAATGCCAAATATAGCGTACAAAACAAACGTGTCTATATCAATGGACGTGTTTAATTGATTCTAATTAAAAGTTTTCAAAAGAAATACCTGCTCCTAGATTTGTTTTTGTACCTGCTCCTAGATTTGTCGAACAGAAGTTTTTTCTCGAACCAACGAAATCAATTTCTCTTTCATTTTTATTAAAAACTAATATTAAGGACACACTAAGTCCTCAAAGAAACTGAGTTGATTTTTTCTTTTAGCTGTCAAATGTTTTTATATCGTTTGGCGCTTTTTTTTGAAGAACCTAACCTCACTAAAACTTGCTGCATGTGCACATTAGGATTTGAGATGACCGAGCAGCAAAAATATTTTCACTGCATGTGTCACCATGTTGTCGGATTTCAGCCAATCAGAATATTTTGCTGCCACTGCTAGTGCTACTGCCGGTCAATCTGTTACGGACTTAAATGACAACTGGCTGCTGCTGCAGGGGCTCTCAACTTTAACTTTCAAATGTAAAAGTGTAACATTTGCCTTTTGTACTGATTTTTTTCGAATTTTTCATGTCACTGATGCAAACATATAATATTATAACTAAAATGTTTTTTAATCCCGGGTTTTAAAATGTGAAATCCCGGAAATCGGGATTACAAAAATCAAAAAATTTCGCGGGATTCTGCTCCCGGGAAGGACCCGCTAATAACTATGGCAGTCAATGTGTTAAAGTGACGTCTGGTCACACTAGATTTGGAGATGAAAGCCTAGATGCTATGTTGTTTCTCTATGGTGCTCCTTCGTAAATAATTTTATTTTGTTTTATATATTGGAAAATAACAGACAAAAAACGACTTTTTTATGTTGCCAAAGATTTTACAAGCTTTTTAGGATAATTTAATGATTCCGAATCTGCAAGTGGTTCGGCCAGGCTTTATCTTTTGAAAAAATCCAAACAAAGATTATTTTTTCAAAAAAATTTCATGAAAACTGTAAAATTTTATTTTTGTGGTTGGCGTCTATATATTTTTTGGCTGGATTCACTCTAATTTTTGAGATTTGATTTTTTTCTAGTTATATGTGGTTTCTTAAGAACAATAATTCTTGTTTTTACCAAATCGCGAAAACTAAAATTAATTCAGCCAAACTATTTATATGGAAGTTTGAACGGATTTAATTGGATTTTTTCGAAAAAAAAAACTGTTTTTTTTTCATATTTTTGATATTGCGTAATTAAATTTTAAATGGTTAAGCAAATTACTAATCTCAACTTCAAATTCTTTTTAGATGGGGCGATCTTATTATCTAGACATAGGAGTCGTAGCTGGATTTGCAGCTGTTGCCTTGGGAATTCTTGGATTTAAATCAAGGCACTGTGATTGGTTACCGAATAGGAATTATATATCAGGCTATATTTTAGTGACGGTGTTTTCCCTTCTAAAATGCTGTGGTCTTCTTATTCTTTTAGCTATGCATCCTTATCCTGGAACACCACTTCATGACGTCACGACTGGAGTAGTTTTGGGATTATCATCACTAACTTTATTATTAATTAGCCTTGGTGTGATCACATCTCGATGGTGTATGGCTCCGCCGCCTGATAATCGTGTAGATGTTTATTAAGTTTGTAAAAGCTTTTGAAGAAAAAATTAGCAAAGAAAACTAAAAATTAGAGATTGTTTACATGGTTAATCGTATGTAAAATTACTTAGATTTGGGTATCTTATAATGCCAAAAAGAATAATATTTGCGATTTTTAAATAAAATTTCATAAAAAAAACTTTTTAAAGCAAAATATGATCTCAAGTTTTAATAAGATACATAATTTTTTATACAAAGATATACTAAAGAAATTTCTGACTGCTTTGTTTATTTACGAGTATAACATAATATTAAAGTCAGGTTTATAACCATAACAAGGACTTTTGATTAAAAAAAATTGTTAAGAACTATTTATTTCCTTTTGTATAATTTTAATAAATCATAAGTACATGAAAATATATCTTTTTTTATTTGTAATAGTAGATTTTTTGAAGATGTTATTTGCGCGTTGGTTGAAAAACTAATTTACAATGATGAACGGAATTAAAACAAATAAAGTTTGTCGTTATTCTACATATCCTATTCGAATTTCTCGGCTTATAAGGTCTGCAAAAACAACAAAATTATAATATTTTTGCGGATGTTTTCACATCCAAATTTCCCCCCAACAGGTCGGACATGTCGAGTATAAACCATGAATCAGAAATGGTTCAATGGTTAAATACTAAATAGTTTTTCTACATACATAAAATAAATATTTTGCTTACCTGCTCTAAATCGTGCTTGCACCACACGATACGGTATGGGTGGGGTGGCAGAGAAGCTTATCTTCCAAGGTAGCCACGGACAAAATACAGAGAGAGCGTTAGAGGTGGAAGAATGGCAGTCATATTTACTTACGTCATCACTCTTTTCACCTTAAACCTTCTATTACCAGCGACATCGCGACTCTTTCACACTTTTCCTTAAACATACTTAGTTTGCATAAATAATCCAAGATTGCGAGTTATTTCATCAAAATTCGTTAACCGTTATGGAACTAGATTTTTTTTTTAAATATAGATCTTATTTTTTTTCTCCAATACTAATTTTTTTTGACTGATATTTTGGGAAATTATTTGTTGTAATGGTGGCAACTTACGAAAAAAATTTCAAGCTTATTTTTCTAGGGATACTTTTGGTTGCCTTATCCCTCTTTGGCAGGGGTGGGCATTAAGTCGATCGCGATCGACCGGTGGACCGCCAAGACATTTTGGGGTGACTGCCTTTACTCAGTCCTAAGTCGCGCATACTAAAAGAAACATATTTATGGAACACCGACGACAGCTAGACTGGAGAATCGGCTTTTCACAATCGATGCCACTGTGTTTACTTATGCAAATGATTCGATGAATCTGTAGAATGTGTAGATATTATTATATTTGTGGCTATTATTATTGTGTTTGTATCTTGCGTTTTGTTTTAAACGCAGTTTTAAAGGAGTAAGTTTTTTCTAATTTAGCTATGTAGGTAAGTACATATTCCGTATTTATTATTAAGTTATAATAGATATTGCAGACCTTTTTTTTAGCTCGCTACACCTACGCCACTGGGTGGACCGCAACACCTTGAAAAAAATAGAAATAGCCCGTGCCCTGGAAAAGTCTGCCCACCCCTGCTCTATGGCCTTTACACCAATGATTATTTTATCATTTTTTAAGCGATTTTTTAAAAAAAATTTATTTTATTTTTTCATTTTTATTTAAAAACACAAATGTCTAAACACACCTTTATTTATTTAACAAAAAATTTGAACTACTTAAAGAACTCTATAATTTTAGAAATTGAGTTTAAATTTTAACTATACTTGATTTTTATTACGAAATAAAAAGTTTTATGTGTTGATATATAGTGAATTTTGGTCTTTTAAAATTTCCTCTCGATATATGTAGTATCTTTATTGAAGCTGTATAGTTAACTTGAAAGCTATTTTAGAAATAGTTAAAAATATGCAATTATAAAATGTTCATAACATTTTTTTTTTTTTGGCATTTTATTGAAGTTTTTTTTTAAGTGATTTTGAAATAAAAATCATTACATTTTATTTGCACATAAAAATCGAATATATAAATCCTTTAACGCCTTACACCCCAAATAAACATGTAAAATATATAAAATGTATGTACTCAATCAATTATATAAAATGAATATCATATTGAGAGCATGCGTAGAAATCACAATAACTGGTATGCAATAATTATTACAAAAAATAACAAAAATATAAAAATATGTTTTCCCCTAAAATATTTTGTCATAAACACACTAGACGTGGAATTATCGTTAAAATGAATCTTTTTCACTTAAAATTATTCTTCATTTTCTTCGCTGTAACGCCTTTCCAAAACGTTGAACTAAGAAAGGCCACAACACTAAAATAACGAACCAAGTTGGCGAAATATCCTCGAATGGCCACCAAGACGGGTATTTCTTTTTTATTATCTGCTATAGAAGAAAAAAATATTAAAAATCTTTATAAAAAACAGTTTTTAGTATAAAAAGTATTGGGCTGCATTCATGGCTGTTGTGGCTGTTGACGGTTAGTACTAAAATTGCACTTCTGTACTAGAATTGAACCGAAAAATAGAGACGTTATTTTATTAAACCTCACTTTTTTGGCTATGCATAAAAAGTTCTCGATTTAGCACAAAAACTATGGATACAGCCCATTGTATTACAAATAAAATCGTCGAACTACTAACCCTTTGTTTAAGTTGCGTATTTCTCATTTCGAGCACGTTTCTTTCTAAACTGTTAATTCGTTCTACCAATTGTTGTAAATCAGTATGCATTTTTTGAACAGATTGCAAGATTTGTTGTTGAACTGCAACTGACATAGTATCACGGGCTGAGTCAAAATTAATATCACTTCGGGTCTGCAAAGAATAAAGTGATAATAAGTTATTTAACGTTCTCTCTGTGTACTGGGGTGTATTACACCCCAAGCCATTAAAACCTTAAAAAAGTTTACGAATGAACGAATTCGAAAAAAAAATATTTAGGAATGGTTTCCTTGAATACAATTGAAACATTTCATAAAAATCGGTCAATTCAGACTCTAGTTATACGGCTTCAAAAATACTAGCATTGACCGTGTACCGGGCTGTAAGAAACTACAGCCGTATAAAAATCAGTAGAAAGTCAACTGATTAGCCGATAGAAAAGAAGTTTTTCTTATTTCTGATAATTTTACACACAATTTGAAATATTTCATGGAAGTCGATCAACTCAGACTCTAGTTATAAGGCTTGAAAGACAATCAAAACAAAAAAAATAATCAATATGAGTGGCTTGAAAATTGATGAACCTAGTAGGATTTTGTAGCAAGGGTGTTTCCTCGCTAGTAGTATAGGTCCTCGTAATTGTGCTGTTAAATTTCAGCTCAAGCGATTGAGTGGTTTATGATTTACTGCTTTTTAAAGTGAGTTTTTTTCTTGATTTTTCATCAATTTTATCGACAAACCAATAACCCAAATCGATACTACTTTCGTTGTCGCGAAAGTAATAACTATTTTTTTATAATTTTTAATGTATTTTCAACTGTTAGCTCGAGATTTTTTCCTGTAAATGTCTGATGATGATTTAGACTCCGTTTGCCTTCATATGTTAGCTTTCGGTTCTCGCATAGTTAAAATAAAAAAAAAGGCTCAAGAATGTTCCAGTACCCACCAATATAACTAAGGTTTTTGCCTCTCTATACTTCTACTAGAAGGATCTATACTTCTACTAAATTCTTAACATTTCAAGCCACTTTTGGATTTATCGTTTTTGCTATTGTTTGTGCAGCCTTAAAACTAATGTCTGAGTTGACAGAGTTCGGCGAATTTTTCAAATTGTGTGTAAAATTTTTCACAGATGTCAGCAACAACAAAAATTTTGGAATCGGTCAATCCGATGAATTTCTATTGAACTTTTTGTGACTGGGGTGTATTACACTACAATTTTTCAACACAAAATTTTTATGTATTATAATATAACTGTAAATTTTTATTACTGCTTTTCTTCTCACTTACACTATAATGGACATGTGTTCGCATTTTTCTATAGGTTGGGATTTCAATATTATCCTGTGATGTATTTACATGATAGCAAGACATACATAACAAAACGAAAAGCGATAAAATTTATTTAATATAATAAATAGGAACATGAAATTTAAGATATATATTTGTATAAAACTCAGTGTGAATATTCGTGGCATGAATTTCAAAGAAAATGTATTAAATCTTTTATAATTTATTTCCTTGCTTGGGTGGAATAGCATTTCATTCTAAAATTTGGACTCTTTCATATCATTCACTATATTTTGTAGGTTTTAGGATTGATATTATAATTTTTATACCAACCTCAACTGTATCAATGTACTCGTCATCAGAATGATCAACGGTGTGACCATTTTGATGAATATATGAAGAGTTTTCATTCGATGTTTCTGATGACAAAACTCCATTCCCATTTATAAAGCCATTTTGAACTGCTGATAAGCGGGTCGGGCTTGCCTCCCGGGATGCGAACGGAGAGTTCGGATGTGAACGTGCCTTCTTCATAATTTCGGGCGCCACTGCTTCCAAATCGTCAACATTAATACCATCGAGCTCACTAATGCTTCCCATAAACTGGGCCACATTATCGGTATATGACATTGTCTCAATAATTTTTTTTAACTCGTCTACATAACATTCCATTGCGCGTTGACTGGGCATATCTCTCAAGCTCATCCATGAATCCCATTTAGCTCTAACAAAATAAATTTAAATCGATCCAGTGTAAATAAAGTTTAGTAATACCTGCTGACTAGATCCCAAAATGGCGGCTTCTTTAACTTGCACGGTCCTAGTGTGGCCTGTTTAAAGTATGAATAAAATCTAAGCATCATATCATTACTTGGCTGATATGAACCTAAAACAGAAAAGAAAAGACAATTTAGTATAAAACTCATTTTAGTACAGAAAATTAAGGCGGATATTCTAATATAATTGAATTGTTACTTATTATAATAGATTTAAATCAAAGTTACTAGTTGTATAATTTAATTTAAAATTAGCACTAAAGCCTAATATACAGTTTGAGTAAAATGGAATCTTCCATACAAATTTAACACCAAGTTGAAAATTTTGCTCAGAAATTTTGCTAAGCCGTTCGCAGTTTGCTGCTAAAAAGATGTGAAAAATTCCTTTTACACTATACTCACAGAAATATATCCCATAGAATGCGCCTTACTTGAAAAGCCCGTATAAAGAAATGGGCCAAAAACACTAATGCTTTCTCTATTTTCATAAGCCTAAAATTTATTTGCATACCATAGTGAAATGAATCCAGAATTGCCAACTTTGCTTTTATCAAGTTTCAAATTAAAAATGAATTTTAGCTTTTAAGTGAACTACAAACATTCTATATTCCAAAACGGAGCATGATATATTTATCTCCTTTCCCCATAATAATATTTTGACATTTCAGTGGCCCATTTGAGATAGCAAAACACGATATCTATTCTAATTCCGATATCTGTGACTATACTACACTAGATGGCGTTGTTTTAGTCTCCACTTATTTTACCAACATTTTTATTGTTCGACACAATTAATTTTGAGTAAAATTTTGACAGATTGCGTGCATACTCACCCTTGTTCTGAGATACGGCGTTAGGCAGCTAAACGTAACGCATTCGATTCGATTCGCTACGCGATCGGTGTTCTGAAAAACGGCGTTTGCTGTTTGAAAATACGGCAAACATCGCATGCAAACGCAGTGTCAAAAATCAGCTGGTTGTATTTATTTCTTGGTTATGCAAGTGAAAACGTTTGATTGAAGTTTGAAAATGGATTTAACACTCCCATTATATTTGTTAATGAGGCAGGACCATGGCCGAATTATACAAGGTCTGCTGGTTATTTTTTGACAGCCACCATTTTGCTACGTCATCGGCAAGAAATTCTTTGTAATGTTGATTGTGCGTACGGAGTTGTTTAGCTAGATGTTAGCTAGATTTGAGAATTAGGGAAAATTCCCATTGAGTCGTATAAGAATTTCTTGCCGATGACGTCAGAGCCAGAAGCAACTGAACTGTCAAACAGACCTTGTATAATTCGGCCATGGGCAGGACGAGGTAAATTCAATGAAAAACTAAAGAAGGTTATTGAGAGATTCTTCGAACGAAATGAAGTTAAGTGAAGACTCGTAACTATACTTTCATTTTGTCGATTAATAGGTTGAATTGTGAAGTATTTGTTGAACTTTGATTTCCACTCCTATTTGAATAAAACACTTTATTAATCATGATTCATAAAAATGAAAAAAATATTTGCGAAACTTGCATTTTGTTAATCACAGCCAACACCAAACGCGAGAAAACTCAAGTGAGCAATTTAACCTCAAATATCAGCTCCCGGCGAATCTCAGAACAACGAAAATCGAATCGAATCGAATGCGTTGCTCCGCGTTCAACTCAAGTTGGTCACTGCGTATGGCCGAATTATACAAGGTCTGCTGGTTATTTTTTGACAGCCACCATTTTGCTACGTCATCGGCAAGAAAATCTTTGTAATGTTGATGGTGCGTACGGAGTTGTTTAGCTAAATGTTAGCTAGATTTGAGAATTAGGAAAAATTCCCATTGAGTCTTATAAGAATTTCTTGCCGATGACGTCAGAGCCAAGAGAGACTGAGCTGTCAATCAGACCTTGTATAATTCGGCCATGGTCACTGCGTATTCAAGAACAACAAAAATGGGATATCGAGTACCTACTGATCGAGTAAATATCGAACAAACTAACGTAACGCCGTATCTCAGAACAAGGGTGACTCAGAACAAGGGTGATTGAGAGAAAGTAAAAATCTTCTTAGCGTGGTATTACACACGGCAACTTTCGGGCTTATTTAAGCCGGCAACTTTTGGGCTTAATAAGCCAATGTGCTTACACTTGTGGCTTAAATAAGCCAATCCTGTTTGCTAATGCTACACAAGTTTACATGGGTGTGTGTGAACTCAAACCATTGAAATTGCTCCTGCTCAAATACTTCCCAAGATCTTTACCTGCTGACGGTCAGAACGAAAATGATTTCTGGCTACTACTTTTCCCAAACCGGTTTACACGGTTTGCATGTATGCAGACTGCCGATAAGCCATGATTTCGAGTGGCAACTTTTCCCTCCTCAGTCGTTTCTCCCAAAAATCGGCTTAAGTAAGCCCGAAAGTTGCCGTGTGTAATACCACGCTTATTCGCCTTTGGTATATATCAATTTGATTTCTCCATAATTTTTCTCTTTCCAGTTTCTGCTGCGATTTAAATGTACCAATTTGGAGACCGCGTCAAAATTCAATTTTACTCGAACTGCATACTAGGCTTAAATTGTGAAAACTAGCCATTTTTTAAAAGCTTTTATTTAGCTCGCTATCTTGTCTGTCTGTCTGTTTGTCGGGGTCAAATCTTGCAACCCAATTTTGACCCACTTCCGCTTGTCCGATTGACTTGAAATTTTGCACACTTATATAAGTCCGATGACAATACAATATTTTCACTACTTCGTCCTTGTAAGGATAACGGAAGGTCCTGTAAGGATAACGTGATTATCATTTTCTCCAAATTTTCCGGAAAAAAACCTATTCTGGGGGTTTTTGGAGTCGCTGAATCCGAATCTGTCATTGAAAAGTCAGTAAGGATAACGGAAGGTCCTGTAAGGATAACGTGATTATCCTTTTCTCCAAATTTTCCGGAAAAAAATCTATTCTGGGGGTTTTTGGGGTCGCTGAATCCGAATCTGACATTGAAAAGTCAGTAAGGATAACGGAAGGTCCTGTAAGGATAACGTGATTATCCCTTTCTCCAAATTTTCCGGAAAAAATCTATTCTGGGGGTTTTTGGGGTCGCTGAATACGATTCTCAAGTTAAAAAGCCTGTAAGGACATCTCAAATGTAAGGATATATTCGAAGACTAAAAAGAACAAAATAAAAAAAACAAAAAAAAAATTTTAAAAAAAAAGATTTTATTAAAAAAGAATGCACTAAAAAGAAAAAAATAATTTTCTGGACGCTGTGTATCACAAATATAAAAGCTTTTAAAAAGCGAGATAAAGCATAAAACAATAAAATAAAAATTTATCTCGCTTTTAAAAAGCTTTTATATTTGTGATACACAGCGTCCAGAAAATTATTTTTTTCTTTTTAGTGCATTCTTTTTTAATAAAAGCTTTTTTTAAAAAAAATTTTTTTATTTTTTTTATTATATAATTGCTAATATTTATATGGCTCTCACACCAGTCTAACTGTTTTGAGCCTAATCAATTCAGAATAGTGTGTTGCTTTTGAATAGCTGATTAGATATATACCTACATATGTGTAAAAATAATATAATAACAAAAAAAATAATTGAAGCAAGATTTGATAGAAGAGTTGATTAAGAATTTCGCGACAAAACTGTTTTTTTTTTCTAAACACTGCTTCTTAACCCTTGAGTCACTCTACTCGGGGAGGTCGCAATGTGTGCTTAGACTTTTATAAAAACATATAGCAGGTTTGCTCTACCATTTGTAATGCATATAACTAATTGTCGGACAAAAAATATTGATTTCAGCAGTGACTTTAGAATGATGAATGGGCTTGATTTTTACAAGATTTTTACATTTAGTTTTGCTTGTTACTTAGTATGTTAGGATCAAATACTGTAAGCTAATTTTAATCCACTTCCATACATCCGGTTGACTTTAAATTTTACAATTTTCTCCGATGACAATGCAATATGTGTGTATGCAAGTACGATACTAAAAACAAAATGGCGGCCGGCAGACATCAATTTGTCCAAATCGAAATGCTTTCTTGAGTTTCCAATATACGCTGATAATTCTTTTCCGAATATTTTTCATTTGATAGCCCACATCATGGGTAACGTAGGATGGGATGAGAAGGGACCACCCGGGTGACTTTGGATACTAATAGTAACGTATGTCCACAAAGTAGCTGCACAAACTTTAACTCTGAAAATCTCGAACAAACAGGCTGTTTTAGATTTGAATGTTTCTTTTGTTTGAAGCATTCGTCTCCTGATAATAAGTTTTTAATCACTTTTTGTTTGCATCTGACATGAAAGTTATAGAGCAATGCAATTTACGGAAGCGTGTCTATGATATGCTTGGACGTAGTGATAAAAAGTCTTGTTTGGACCATTTTCTTAAAGAAGGTTTTAATCGAAGAACCTTGTATAGCATATTTTCTCGTTATAACCAAGGTCGCGCTCCGGAAAACTTAAAAAAACGGGTAGACCAAAAAAGTTAAGGTCAAAAAAATTGAAAAAATTGAAAAAAGTATCAGAAAATCGAATTGGTGTTAGTGTCCGAAAGCTTGCGCGAAAATTCGCAGTGTCCAAGTCAAAAAAGGCCCGTTTGATGCGTACCAAATTCTTGAACAATCAAAAACTGATCATTATGGATGACGAGAAATATTTTACGTTTTCTAATGGTTCTGATAACACGACCAATAGTTTTTATACGGAAAATAAAAAGACAACACCAAATGAAGTAAAATATGTCAAAAAATTAAAGTTTGAACCCAAGGTGTTGGTATGGTGCGCTATTTCAGTGAAAGGGATTTCGCAATTGTTCATAAAAACGTCACGAAGTGTAGCAGTGAATTCGGACGTCTACATTAAATATTGTTTGACAAAATTGCATCGGTTTATTGAACAAAAGCATAAAGGAGACAAAATTATATTTTGGCCAGATTTAGCGCCATGCCATTACGCCAGAAACACCACGGATTGGCTGAAGTCAAAGAAAATTGATTTTATACCAAAGGAAGCTAATCCTTCAAACATACCAGCGGCGCGGCCTATAGAAGATTTTTGGGCTATTTTGTCCAGAATCGTTTACAAGGATGGTTGGGAAGCAACAAACGCTGAGGAGCTGAAAAAAAGAATCAGGGCTTCTGTTAAAAAAGTCGACCTTAAAGTGGTCCAGCACATGATGCAAGGAGTCAAATCTAAACTTCGGGTAATTGCAGATAACCGTCCAATATCAATAAACCACTAATATAATTTTTATTTAAATGTATGATGATAAAAGAATAAAATTTCATTTAGTGGCTGGTGCTTTTTAATTTCGTATATTTGTACTTTGAATTTTGTGCAGCTACTTTGTGGACATACGTTATAAACAAAAAGATGTCGCACGGCGAACAAACCGATATCAACGAAAAATTTTTTTTTGGAACGAGACAAGCCGTCCCATACAGTCTGTCTTGTAAAAAGTGTGTGCTATATACTTCGCCATATACTAGTGGTCAGTACGCCGGCGGATGGAAGAAATTCGAAACGATTTTAGCAACGAAGCGACGGACAGAAAATAATAAAAAAGTTCAAGTTCTTTTGTGATTTCGTACTCACTAGTAACAGACGCGACGCTGGTGGATGGGGAGGGAACTAGGAAACTAATGAATCACGGGCAGAAAATAATAAAAAAAATCCTTTGTGGGCGATAAGAGAGGCAGATGGCGAACATTGTTTTATCTTCCTTTGTTGTTATCGTCGTTTCTGCCGGCCTTTATATCAGAATCATAGAAAATTGACTAAGAGTTTCACAAAAAATATTGTATGTTCTCAAAAAATCTTCCAGGGGAGAGAAAAGTTTCAAAAAATTCCCCGAAAAACCCTTTTTCCAGTCAGTTTTTTCCTGAATTTCATTATGTTAGATGACAAATTTATTTATATATATTTCACCCGAAAACTTAAAGCTGATAGCGCTAACGGCTAATCAGTTATAGAGAAAAACTGTCATTTTTTTAAAAAATATCATTATTTTTAAAAATCTGTGACCCATAAACTGTTAATTTAACCCTAAAAGGCACGAGCTGTTTTACCACGTAAAAACAAGACGTGTGCCTCTCAGACACACCCCCTTTATTTTGAAAACAACTCGACCGATTTTGATGCAATTTATAATCTAGATTTTTGGACCTTGAAAGCAATTGAGCTAGGTTTCAAGCGTGTCAAAATTCATTTAGGTCCTGTGAGGAGATATCCTTTTTCTGCGAATATCCTTTTTTCCATTTTGTTGGAAAAATTACATTAGAGGATTTTAGGGGCCGTTGATCACGAATCTGATATCCAAATTGCGTTATTTTGGTCTCAAGAACCTGTGGGATAATTCGAACACCCGGTCTTCAATTTTTTTGTTGAAAAAAGCTTCCTAGAATTGAAAAATTCCTTCCTACAAAAAAATTCAACCATTTGCTATATAACATAATTCACAATTCGGTTTCTATATATAGACCAAATATCTATACCCCGTCCACTCCTGTCTGTGTCTAGTTGTCAGGTCAACAGAAGTGTAGCAGTTTTTCTGAGCAGGTCTACTACACTTCGGGCCGAAGCTTCACTGATGCTTCATTAACAATTTTTTCTTCCTTTCTTTCACAAAAAATATGCCCACTCAGATGTGAAGTCGAGAAGGAAAGATGCGATCGAGCACATCTAAAAAATCATCCGTATCAATGATTGTTTTTTTAATATTTTTAGAAAGACAAATTGCGTGGAGTCAACATTCACCCATGATACCCTTTAAGCGTTAATATTATTATAAATTTATATTTCTTTATTATGAAATGGTACTTATTATTGTATTAAACCATGTTAAAATTATGTAAACAACAAATACAGACTTTGTTTTTCCCATTTTCGGCAAGAGCTTATGAATGACCCTTTGTAACCAGAAACTAACTAATTGGTCATTATGTAGTCCAAAGTATCACCTTTTCGAATACAACAGAATTTAAAAAAAATCTTTGTCCGTTTAGGCACTATGATATTTGAGATATAAAATCGCAAAACAGACAACAGTGCGCCGCTTCGCTAAAGTCGACGTGGCGGCCTTGAACAGTGTTGTTATTTATAACAGCTAAAACAACATTCAGTACTAGACATTTTATAAAAGAGTCTTATCAAAATTAAATTCAATACACAGTAAGACTAAGAAGACAGTTTTCGGTGTCTTGGAAATGCTGCGAAGCATGAAAGTAAAAACTTTGGAGCATGGCGACCTCAAATTCGAGGAATAAACCACTATCACATAATAAATCTTTCTCTTTCTTAATATTGACAGAAAAAAAATCACGAAATCATTGCACTTTCATGATATCTTTTTGACAAAACAGGTGAAACTAAACGAAAAAAAAAGATCAAAGGTCGTATTATGTGTTCAACGTATGCTTGTGGGACTGAATGTAGAAACTGGAATTATCTACTCGTATATATAAATTATGGATTACGAATATAAAAACTCGCTTGAGTTCAGACAACCATTAAAAAACTCAAACCATTGCTTCGAATTAACTCGCCGAGGTAATTAGTTTCTTTATTACTCGAAGAGTGGTAATCGTAGTTTGTCAATTTTATGTTCCCTTTAACTCTTTCTCGCAGATAATATTTTTACATAATTTAGAAAAGTTTTTTGAATAAAACCATCAACATTTCACTGATTTGAATCGTTTTACCGTACCGTATGCTAAAAATTAAAAAAAAAAAGTTACTATAATTATTTCTTAACGTAGAAATTTAAAAAAACATAAGAAAAGCTGCAATGGCCAGGGGTGAATCATCAAATTTTCTACATGATGACAGACAAAATGTTTATTTAAAAAAATCCATTTGTATAGGAGGGAGGGAAAGAAGTGATCCGATTGGATTTTAATGTATGGAACGGTTATGTAAAATCATATTCTAAATACTCGCCGTTTTCGAGAAAATTGCAAAAAACTGTTTCGTTTGTATGGAAAGGAAAGAATAATCCAATTCTACCCAATTTTAGTCTAGTCAGTTACGAGAAACGTAACTATATAAAATTTCAAGTGTCTAGCTCAATCTTTTCGAAAATTATGGTGTTCACGAACAGACAGACGAACGAATATGCAGAAATAGAAATCTTTGGTAATCTTTAACACCCTGATGTAGTTCATTTTTGTGTCCGATGCTTAGTTCGATGCGTTACAAACGGTATACTAAATCTAATATACTTCTATATGATATATCATATAGAGTATAAAATCAAAATTCTTGTTGATTACTAGACCGAAGGTCAGTTTTTGGCCGAAGCCGAAGGTATATATAAAAGCTAAGACGAATGTTTAACGTAAGGAAAAAGCAATTGCGGTTCTATTAAAATAATTTTTTTGTCGTCAAAAATAATAGAAACATTTGAAAATTTACAAAACCAAAGCAATTCCCATCAAAAAAAAGGAAAATTTTATTATTGTAACATTTTGATATCTTAAAAATGTTCATAAACAGTAAACTGGAGACGGAAAATTTGTACTCTAATGGTTTCCCTACAAATTTTATGGTTAAATATTTTGAATTGACGAGGAAATTTCACTGGCAAATAAATCATTTGCTATGATCCGACGTTCACCAAATACGATTTATTGGAAAACTTCAGTTTCAGAAAAAATATGGCAAATTTTTGTTTCCTTTGCGTTGATATTTTGTTTCCTTTGCGTTGAAGCCGAAGTTTGGCCGAAGATGTGATTTTTGATCGAAGGTGGCCGAAGCCTAATAATCGGTCGGACTCCAATGATTACATATAAAGCGCAAAACACAATTGTTCCGACACAACATTTACGGCGACATTTCAGATTTTAAACTCATAGTATCCTATGCTTCTGTACACAATCAATCCGACTAACTTACCTCTGGAGCCCAATGATCGCAACGCGAACGCAACTCCAACGCTGTGAACTGTTACGCAGCGCAACATTTCAGCGGTAGAGCCCAATGGCATCTCGTGAAGTAGTACAAGTGACATAATATAAAGTCGTATAAAGTTGGAAAAATTACAAAAATGGATAATTTTGTAGAGATAATTTGCTTTGTTGGTCTTTATCTTTGTTATTTGTCTGTTATTGCACTAAGGCTATCAATTTTTCCTCGAACGACATTTCCCCAACCTCACTTTATGAACTGTCAACGCAGAATTCTGCGGCAAAGTTAGAAGTTTGCAAACTTTTGCGTTGTAGGTGCGTTATCTGCGTTCACTGTGCTCACTTCAAATGATTTCTATGGGACAAACTTGTAAGTGACAGTTTTTGCGTTCGCGTTGCGTTCATTGGGCTCCAGGCATTAAAACGTTGAATCGAATTTAACTTTTGTCGATCCGCATGCCGGCAAAATTTCATGGTTGATTCAAAATGAAATCTTATGGAGACGTCATAAAATCTAAATTTCGTTACTCAAGGAAAAATTAAAGAAAGTACACCCATACCTCGTTATACGGCCCCTCTTTATACGGCTTTTCGCTATAACGGCCTTCTTTAATTAAGGCACTTTTTCGATTTACGGCCCAAAATATTTCGTTATACGGCCGAAAAAAAATTGGGGAAAAAAAAATCAAAAGCTATAATTGCCAATCTGGCAATTATTGAAAACCCGTATGGTGATTTAAGTGAACGGCGAACAGTTCTATCAAAATTCCACTTTGAAGTCAAACTTTCCAATAAGATTTTTTTAAATGTATTCCAATCGAATTTTGATTTATGGGAGTTTTATGTAGAATCATATCCTAAATAACTTTTGTTCTTGCACTTTTTTGATAAGATGCCGTTTTTGAGATATTCACAAAAAATTGTCTATTTTTGAACATTAACGAACTTAGCCTTGCATTTTACGAAACCATACGGGTATAAACCATGGCCGAATTATACAAGGTCTGTTTGACAGCTCAGTCTCTCTTGGCTCTGACGTCATCGGCAAGAAATTCTTATACGACTCAATGGGAATTTTCCCTAATTCTCAAATCTAGCTAACATCTAGCTAAACAACTCCGTACGCACAATCTACATTACAAAGAATTTCTTGCCGATGACGTAGCAAAATGGTGGCTGTCGAAAAATAACCAGTATAATTCGGCCAGGGTATAAACATAATTTCACATAATTTAGTGCCGATTCTTCATGTTCATTTTCGTCATCAGATTAACCGACTTAAACATTTTAATTTATGTTTTTTATTATGTATAATGGACATGTGCACATGAATTTTTTTTTAATTTTTTTAAGTTATCTTTTTATGTACATATGAATTTTTTTTCTTATTGAAGTTATCCTTATATTACTTGTTATGTATTTTTATTATGTATGTAAGCATTTTTAAATGAAATAAAAAGAAAAAAATGCATTTTAAACTAAAAACTACGTTATTTAAAAAAAAAATGGAACGGATCCTATTGAATTTGTATGGGTTTGTATGAAAATAATTGATTCGTTATACGGCTTTTCGCTTTACGGCCAACTTTCCCGGAACGTATCTAGGCCGTAAAGCGAGGTATGGGTGTATTAGGAAATATACTCCGTATGCTGTGTTGCTTAAAATCACATTCGTATTATGTACGATAATTGGTAACAAAAAATGTCATATTTGGCTCACCATCCGACTATCAAAATCAGATAAAAACCGAATAACGAGAAGTGTGCACAATTGTATGTGAGGGACAACATTGTCGCCATAATCTGTCGCCGTAAATGTTGTGTCGGGCCAATTGTGTTCCGGCCTTATGGCCCTATAAACTATTGTATTAAGACATTTTAATCTTGTTAATTTTCACATATTTTCCAAGATTAATACGCTATTATTGAATGCTGATAAGTTTTTGTAAGTGACTTTTTAAATATGTACAATATCTAATCGATATTGTATTAGCAACAATCAACATTATAAGATATTGTTTTACGCAGCGTACCTTATCTGTGACAAGTGGCCGATTGCAATATAGAAATAACGTACATATTTAAGCATAAGAAAAGCTACAATTACCAGGGCCAAACGTGAAATACCCTATATAGGGGAAGACAACTTTTTTTTTAAATAGTTTGTATGGGAGAGAGGAAGGAGTGGTCCGATTGAATTTTGATGTATAGAACGATTATTTAAAATTATATTCTAAACACATTTTGTGTTTATAAATTTCAGCGATGTCCACTTACCCCTAAATTGATTGAAATATCCGCGGCAACAACAAAAACAAAAAATATAAGTTTTCTGTTTATATGGAATTTTTTCAAAAACAAAATCTTTTTTTGGACTTTTCTCAAAAATTAGAATTAATCTAACCAAACCACTTGCAGATTCGGAATCAGCAAAATTATCCTAAAAAGATTGTAAAATCTTTGGCAACGCAAAAATTTAGTTTTTTTTTGGGTATTGTGATATATATAAGAAATCCGAAAAACGAATAAAAAAATGTGCGAATCAACTTTCATGGAAACTACTTTCCACGAAGTATTTTTAAGGCAGTTTTTGTGCCTTAAAAATACTTCGTTCAACTACTTTGAATATGAAGTACTATTGAATATGCTTTTTCAAAGTGGTGAAAAAGTACACTGGAAAATCGGTTAAAAATAGTTTTAAAGTGCTTTCACTTAAGATACTTTGAAATTATGTTCCCTTTAACTCTTTCTCATAGGGGGGAGGGGGAGGGGTCATCGCAGTTACGTATGTGTGCAAAATTTCAAGTCAATCGAATGTGTGGAAATGGGTCTTATTTAAATTACAAGATTTAACCCTAACAAACAAGCAAACTAGCAAGCGTAACTAAATAAAAGACTGAAAAAATACAAGACGACCGACGCTTCGATAAGCGTGGCAAGTCGAGGGATCTCTGTACTCCATTCGCAAGATGCAGAAAACGCGTTTGATTTTGTCAACTCTCTAGCGTTGATCGTCAGCTCTCAACACGTTGACTGGTCTCCACAGCGCATTAGATTGTCAAAAAAAGTAAAAACAAATTGAAACATTGGCCGTCAACGGTTGATAGTAATAGAACAATGACAGATTCCGTTGACGATCAACGGGTTTTCCCTCATATGGTTTACCGTGTGTATTAGGCTTTAGAATCTATCTGTCATAAGTGCGATTATTGCAATTTCATCTAGAACAGATTTTCTCAATTCATTGTAAAAACAATTCTTTTTATCAAAATATACACTAGAAAATCGAATTGCATAAATTTATTCGTCTTTTCACTTCAGTGTTATAGCATGAATTAATACTTCTTATAAAGACGATTAAACATCCTGACCTTTGACTGCTGCCACCACAGTAAAAAAAATTTACATGCCATTCTTTAGTTATCATTTCATATTTACCATTTTTTGGCAATCCTTTTATGACATTTACAGCAGCATTAAACTTTTCTTCGATCGACATCTTTCGTAATAGTTTGTCCCAATTTCTTACCCTAAACAAAAACTACTGCGAGCAAATCAATTACCACTCACTGCTCTAAACCACAAAAAATGGACCTAGTGAACTTTAAGCATATTACACCATTTTAAAATCTCGGTGGCACGCAATTAAAAACATGTAACACTGTTAAACGCAATATGTTCTTGCCCGTAATTCCAACTCGTCAAGTAACAGGCAGCGTAATCGACTAAATTAAAAAACATTCGAAGAGAATTAAAAATCAAATTGCGATATTAAGCAATTATTCCGAAATATCATAGTAAAAAGTGCTGCCAAAAGGTAAACATATCATCTCTTTCGGATGAGTTCTTTTACCAGCTTAGAAAATTTTAAGCTCTCTGATTTCGTACCCATTTCGACGATCAAATTTACTTGTAAAATTTACTTGATTTTCAATTTTTAAAATCATTTGAAGGTGATTTTAATTCACACATAGAAACTTCCATAAACACAATCTAAATGTGAAAAGAAGAAATAATAAATTTCTCCTAAAGAATGAACGAGAGACTTAAGGCTCAACTATGATATACATACGAACGCATATGTAGCTGCATATATCATTTCCAGAATAAGAAAGTCAGTGTTAATACCCACAATAGACATGTGTCAAGAGTGTTGCCACTTTCAAACCTTCGTTAAACATTCGTTAAGCATGAATAATTCGATACAAATGGAACTGGCATATGTAAATAGTGAACATAACCTAAAATTTTTCCAAAAAGGGACTCAAGCAGGACAACAGATAGTCAAAGACATTTGTGGTCATTCTCGTATGAATAAAAAATTGATCCGGATCAAGCCTTTTTATTTTTAAGAAGGTGACTACGTAGTATCGGTGTGTTTTCCTGTCGCGATTGATTTCTCGTACATCACATGAACGCTTCTTTCTGCCGTATCCATCCAGTTCATCTTTCAGGTCACTTAATTCTTTTAAGCACTTCACAATTTCAAATATTTCTTTAATTTTTTTCAATTCACTCATTTTTTCCTTCAACTTTGTCAATTACTATCGAGAAGAATTTGACTATACTTATGTCAGTCTATGCCTATTATGGTTAGCTTTTATGTTAACAGCTATGTATGTCAACATTCGTTGGGAATTTGACATTTACATATGCGTTCTTATGTCTATCATAGTTGGGCCTTTAGAGCTCTCGCACACTGCACAAAGGTAGAACCTGAATCGTACGTCGATGCGTCCGTCATACGTCCGTCACGTTGACAGTTCGAGTAGAATCAACGGGCTGCTATGAGTACTCCCCTAATAATACGTTTTCCGATGCGGCAACCGCATCGAGTAGGTCGACTTTCTACTTTTACATGCGGCAACGCACGGAAATGTCATTTCCCAAAAAAGTTTGTTTACGATTTAAGCAATTTAAGTGTGGAACAAATTGAAAGTAATTGTTTCGACGATAAACTAATAGAAGAAGTGCAAAACAATGAATTAATTCCAGATTCGTTGCCGTACCCAACTGTCACCGCATCGAACTGTCAACCGGACGCACGCATGACGGACGCATCGACGTACGATTCAGGTTCTAGCTTAAGAATTCATGCGAATTCTGGGGGTCTATTATGAAATATGATCCTAATCGTGACGATCGGGAGTTGCCTGTTGTGGTTAGTGGAAAATACAAACAACAACACACAAGTTCCGATCGTCAAAATTATGATCGTTTTCTGTTCGTGAAAATGCTGACGAATATCCATCGTCAGAAATCGCAACTTAGCCTAAAAATTGATTCTTTTATAACAACTTCTTTATAAGATCCATCCATATTAAAATTAAAACCAAATGGGGCATCAATCCTCTATGGGCATCTATCCATACCCAAACTAGGGGAAATATCCTTCTTGCTACGGATAGATGACTTTTCGATTTTTTTTAAACTTACTTCAAAAATATTTAAACAAACTATCAAATTAACACAGTTAATATTTATTTAACGTAAACAAACCGAAAAAATTGAAATTATTCTTAAAATTAGTTGTCACATAAAAATTTTCTGATATGTTCAGCTATTTGTTGCTACAAAGGATTTTTTTAAAAGCTATCAAAAAGTTCATGGGAATTGTTTTTATTTGTAATTTTGTAAACATACTAAGGGTAATGTGGGTTTTCTAATTAGTAATTTGTATCCGCTCTAGACAGTTTAGTTTAGCAAATTCACGCTTCGGGGCATCTATCCGTACCTTACCCTATAAGGATTTTCTAGGTCTAAGTGTGGTGTTTTAGCATTTTTTTGCACTTTTGATTACATTGGAAGACAATAATTTAATTGCGCTGTTGTCAAATCCTTCTAGTTTACACCGCAGCATTTTTATTACGATTGAGCTTCCTCGACTAATGAGATAAAAGCTTTCATGTCCCTATCGTTGAAAGTTTTGATCTCATTGGTCGAGGAAGCTCAATCGTAATCGCGATCGTTAATTTGATTTGGGCTTTATATCAATAAATTTTTACACGAATATTTAATTTAATTTTATTGATTTATTTTCCTTTAATGGAACTTTTAGTTTGTTCTTCCGTTTTATGTGCTGCAAAACGGCGCACTGCATTTATTTCGCCCAGCCAATATTGGGTAAATAAAAAATCTTGATCTTTAAGGGCTCGCTCCATTACCATGACTTTTTACCATGACAAAAAAATGCAGGAAACTAGAGCAAGATAGACTTATGTAGATCTAAATAGGAATGACTGAATACAAGTTAAGCGCTATCCCTTCCAGTTTTACAACTTTATAGCAATCATATCAAACCTTATGCTATGAATATAATGTTCAAATTCGCATGGTAACAAAGCTTTTGACTATGCATGCGAAGGAGAAAAAGCTTTTAAAATGACATCACGCTATAATAACACTTTGGATGTGTCCGTGCTTGCTATTAACTTACAGGGACAATGTGTGATTGTATTAGAAATCGCCATAAAAAATGAGGGGAAATTATTTTTGCATTTGCCGACAAATTTTTGCAGTTGATTCTTATCTCCCTTTCTCGCCAAGGCATCTTCACATAAATGTGTCTCTATTTTTTTGTTGTGGTAAAAAGTCATGGTAATGGAGCGGCTCCTTAATCACTTACAATCACTTTATAATACACTAAACATCACAACAATTAATTTACAAAAACTACGAATCTAAACTTAAAACCAAAACAAAAAAATTTACATCAAAAACGAATAAAACATGCAATACGGGCGCCGTCGTGCTTGAAATCTGTGCTAAACAATGAAATTGACGTTTTTTTCTAAGTTCACACACTAGCTGCGTTCCCGATCCATGAAAAACCTACTGCGAAGTACTGTGGAACGTTCTCATCTACACATCCTCTTAGGCCCATTTGCACGAAATTAACTTAAGCACATAAGTCAAACTTAATTTATAAAGTTATAGTTATTGGTTTGAACGAAAGTCTAAGTATGACTTACAACTTATTTAATATAAGTTAAATTAAGTGCAGGATGCTCTTGTACTTAAATCTTTATGTCAAACTTAGCCTTTTGGTAAAAGATATATCAAAAGAGAAAATAATAATTTAAATGTAAAATGGAATATTTTGAAACATTGGGCATTTATGCAGATTATGTCGAAGTCTTTGAAATTTAGGAATCAGGTATTCCAAGAAGAATATATCAAAGGCATTTTATACGGTCTATCACCCCCGGTTTTTAATGCCGAATATTTTTCCACTACGAAGTAGTGCTTAAAAATATTCATGCAACACATTTTAATTTAAGGCCCATTTGCACGAAATTAACTTAAGCACATAAGTCAAACTTAATTTATAAAGTTATAGTTATTGGTTTGCACGAAAGTCTAAGTATGACTTAAAACTCATTAAGTATAAGTTAAATTAAGTGCAGGATGCTCTTGTACTTAAATATTTATGTCAAACTTAGCCTTTTGTTAAAAGATATATCTAAAGAGAAAATAATAATTTAAATGTAAAATGGAATATTTTGAAACTTTGGGCATTTATGAAGATGATGTCGAAGTCTTTGAAATTCAGAAATCAGGTATTCCAAGAAGAATATATCAAAGGAATTTTATACGGTCGATCACCCTCGGTTTTTAATGCAGAATATTTTTCCACTACAGCCTCCTTTCTTACAACTTTTTTTGTAATTGTTGTAGAATTTCTTCAATGTTTCGAAATTTCGAAAGTAGCTTGATGAGGATTAAGCATTGAAATTTTTTTCGATGCGCTTTCATGCCGCTTCCTTTTGTCGCCAAGTTACAGCATACATATTTTTGTTTTCCACTACGCTCTTTCCTTCCAAAACACACTGTAATAAAGTGTTTCTTTCTTCTACCGAAAAATTAGGGCTTCTTTTCCTTCTTTCTTCCATTTTCATAAGTTTTTAAAAACTCAGCTCAAGAATTAAATAAAATTCACAAAATGACAAATACAATTTTCGCCTACTTCATTGTCAGAATTTTAAAAAAATTTCATTGCCCATATCAAATTTTTATTTGATTTGATCTGATTACTAAGTAGTGCTTAAAAACATTCGTGCAACACACTTTAATTTAAGTAAGTCTTAAATCATAAATAATACTTTGTTAAGACTCACATTTAATAACAGAACGCGCAAACGGGCCTAAGTAAGTCTTAAATCATAAATAATACTTTGTTAAGACTCACATTTAATAACAGAACGCGCAAACGAGCCTTAGTCCACAGTAAATTTTCTTGTGCAATTTTGACAAAAAATTCCGTCAGGTGGCCGAACTTCCTAAGTGTTCCAATAGGTGAAAATCCGGGTTTTAAGGTTAGAACGAATTGTCACTTTTGTTTGTTTTCGTACATTAAAACACTTCCGCTATGAAAACATTTGATTTGAAGTACAAATTTTCTCCAGATTGCAGTTACTGTGTTGGAATAACCACCCGAATGTCTAATATCTCTAAATTGAAATATGTGTTGAAACGAAATAGTATTTTGTTTCGGATCTCGAAATTATGGCGATAACGCCCAAAATATGGCCTTTCCCCACATTGCAGGTTCATTTATTCTATTTAATTTTATTTTCTTCTCATATATTTTGTATCTCTGTTGATTGAGAAATTATTCTCATATTTACAATTTTCAAATTGTGTGCGCTCTTTAATTGTGAGGTTATATTTTACTAGTAATCATCCAAAAGTGCGTTCTCGAGAAAAGTTGCTGGTCAGTACTGCGCAGTAGTTTTTACATTGGTCGGGAATGCAGCTACTGTGTTTGGCATCAGTTCAACGAATAATCCCTTAAATATCAACAAAAATTACATTTTAGTGAAAACAAAAAATGCGAAAATGTCACTGTCATCAAATCAATGTATTTCATACTACAGCTTTCTTGTGTAGGATGAACCTCTATCGTTTTTTTTTTTTTTTTGTTTACTTTTATTTTTATTTTTGTTTATTTTTATTTTTTGTTTATTTTTATTTTTATCACCTGGCAATGCCAGTTAATTAAGCTAGCTTGTAAGTGTTAACCTCTCAGGGTACACATGCCATCTTGCTAATGGTATGTGTGTAAAAACATTCGCATTATATCAAACATGTCATATAGAATTTCTTGACTGAATTTTTACCACCTATCATTGTTAACGTAGGCATTGTTTGCCATAAGTTATTAAGTTTGTACTGAATTATACTCAATATTATAGCAATAAATAAATTGAAAAAAAAAAGAAAAAGAAAGCTTTCTTGTTTTTGCTGTCACTGTTGCTGTCGCTTTCACTATTATTACCGGCTATTATAATTGAGCCTTCTATTGTCACCACCGGCAGTAGTTTCTACGTCGTTCCAAGTTCCGAATTCTATCCATTTAAAATTAATGGCGCTGTCGGCAACCAGCATGGATCAGCTTTCTTTTTGTTCAGGAAGTGGAAACGCAAAGGTGGGTTTGTGAGTTTTATTGGTAATCTTTGGAATTGAAATGAGTTTGTGCTATTAATTTCGCCACAATCCGTTCTAATTGTACTTGAGCATAACTTGATCGCAAACATTCAGTGGAATTTGGCTTTATTCACGAAGTTTTGGTGAAATTAAAATGCAACGTGTTTCTAACCTTAAATTGCTTCAATGATGAAACGAATGGCTGAAGAGATCTTGACGACTATATTCATCACCCAAGACTGATTGAAAAATTAGCTATAAATACAGTGTAGAATTCCCTATTACTTAAACGGATACTTTCATTTTCAGGCAAAAAAAGATGACTTCGTCTTCGCATCTGAATTGGTTAATTATCCGGAGCCACAATTCATTTTTATTGAAGAAGCGGGACATCAAAAAGCCGTTCAGTACTGTAAGTATATTGAGATATCTATTCTCGTTTAAGCTAATGTTAATTACAAATGAATGATGATAGTTTTCGAATGAGATTACCAATGATATCGTAATTTTTATTTGCTACTGCTGAGAAAAGTCAAGGATGAGGTAGACCGTGATTTGCTCGGGACACCTTCGAATTTATTTTTCTTACATTTATTCCTACTAAAACTTCGATATTTTTTATAGAATCGTTTCTTGTAGGAGCCCAACAATTTAATGAACGTTAGCTCATATCGGTATAGCGGACTCGTACATAAAAAAGCCATTGGCATTGTCCCAGCTGCAGACAAAAAAGGCTTCACTGTGGTCACCAAGAAGGGAAAATACATGGTATATACTGCATTATTATATGTTATTCAGTATCATAATTCGGAAAATTTTCTTAGAATCGTCCAGCCAAGAACTCTGTTCGCGTAACAATGAAAGCTGGCCCAAGACGCTCACTGAAGAAGTTGAAAAACTACTTGACACATGGGAAATATCGTCATGATTTGAGACAGGTACTTTTAAATGAATTTTTAGAACAAACTTCGATCGTAACGAGTGGTATTTAAATTTTTTATTTTTTTTTGCTTATTACAATACTGCGGTGTATCTAAAATAACTAAAAACCTCGGAAAAATATCCAAATTATAGTAAAAAAATAGCAATTTAAATTTTATTCAATCCCATCTTCTATAGTTTTCGTTTAAAAAAAAAAACACATTTTGTCTAGTAGTTTTTTTTTGCCTTTAGTTCTTAAGTGGTGGTTTTCATGCAACTTTTAGCAACTACTAAATGGAGTTATTGAACTCATTTACAGTAAATCAAACTATAATTTTTATACAAGCTCAAACAGCTTTTGCGAAAGGAAAAAAGAAAAGTTTAGTTTTTTGAGAGCTTTTACCTTCCAGACAACGGGTACCTCCCAAAAAAACTGCACTTTTGCATATAAATTTAAAGGGAATAAAACTTCCTTTATTTTTTACTTCAGTGTTTTTTCGTGTCTAACGGTTATTGAATAATTTCGAAAAATGCCATTTTTTTACTACAGTAGAGATTCGGTAATTCGAATCAATAGAAACCAGACCTAATTCGAACCACGGAGATTTTCGAATTGCTGGGTATTTTTTGTGGTGCACATTTTGTTAAATAAAACAGTCTTAATGGCAAAAAAATATACTTTCAAGTTAAATTTAAGTAATAATGTTCCTGCATTCAAAATGTATTTAATTCTTTTTAAAGAAATTTGAAATTTTGGCTTTAAAATTAATGCCTGTACAGTTACGACAGTACATAACACCACGCAAATTTTGCTGGTAAATGCCTTAGTTAGTGTTCGAATTACAGAGACCAATATATCGACCACAATTCGAATTACAAGATACCCAATATAAAAAAGTGGTTGTTCGAATTGGCGTGGTATTGGAATTAGCGAGTGTTCAAATTACCGAGTCTCTACTGTATTTTTTCCGAAACTTGAAATATTGCAGAGGAAAGTTTTGTGTTGACCATAGCTAATATTTTAAAAACCACTCGTGCTCAGGTTTGTTACTAATATTAATTACCCATGATGAATATTTGATAATTACTACCAACCAAGATCTCTGGAAAGGTTTTGATGAAGATCTTAATTCTGAGAACTTTCAATTTTAAATTCCAGTTTTCCGTATAGAATATATTTATAAAAAAATAAAATTTTTTTCTTTCAGGCTGCACTTCGTCGGGCATCCGCCGTTTTAAGGTCACAGAAACCTTCGCCTGTTAAGAAAGCACGCCCTGCTAAGAAAACAGAATAATATCTAAAATAAAACTTTTAGTAAGAAAATAAAGTTTTTTTTTGTTAAGATTTTGGATAATAGAACATGTTGAAAGGGAAACTTCCTTCATGCGAATCAAATTTTTTTAAGGTCATAAACGTGGGGTAAACCATTTAAAAGCATTCGGTTTAGATCAAAGTTGGGCGCATTTCATTCCATTCTATTCCATTCAAAATTGAATGCGTTCAAAATTCCATTCCCTTTCACTTACTGAATGATAGTTGAGATAGAAACTCCATTACCATTCTGTAGTAAAATTCAACTACCATTCATTCATCCCTGTTCTGTAAAACGGCGTTGCGATAATTTGTTCGATATTTACTCGAACCGGGAGTAACGCCTCGCAACGTATTCGATTTTGTTCTGTTACTCGAGTGAGTGACGTTTTTGAAGTTAGAACTGCCCGCTGCAATTTTCTCGCGTTTGGTGTTGGCCGTGATTGACAAAACGCAAATTTGGCAAATATTTTTTCAATTTTATCAACCATAATGAATAAAGTGTTTTTTTTTTCAAATAGGAGTGGAACTCAAAGTTCAACAAATACTTCACAATTCATGATATTAATCGACAAAATGAAGGAGCACCCTAAATTGGCGAAGGGTCACACACGAAAACCAATGGAAGAAGGCCAGAGAATTTGTCGATGACAAAAGAATTAAACAGCTTAATAAGCGCATTCTTGGATTCAGGCCCTCATTTAGTATGTTCAAAACATATCGAAAAGCTGCGTCTTAACCTTACTTCATTATTCTCGAAGAATCTCTCAAAAAACTTCTTTTTTATCGTAGCGAATTTATCTACTCCTGTCTCATTAATAAATACATTGGAAGCGTTAAATTCATTTTATTGGTTATACCCGTATGGTGAAACCAAAGGGTATATTAACTTTGCCTTACCGTTTGTAACGCCAAGATCCCGTCATCACACACAAAAATGAATTACACCAGTGTGTTTAGAATGATAAAAAAAAATGAATTTTCCATGTCCGTCCGTCTGTCCGTCCGTCCGTCCGTCTGTCCGTCCGTCCGTCTGTCCGTCTGTCTGTCTGTCTGTGGCGCGGATTGCGGGCGTACGGATTGAGCTAGAGACTTGAAATTTTGCGCAGATTCGTTTTTCGTAAAATGCGAGGCTAAGTTCGTTAATGGGTAAAAATGGACCATTAGGGGGGGTACCCCCCATACGAACGAAAACGTTTTTTGCGAATATCTCAAAAACGGTAAATGTTATCAAAAAAGTTCAAGAACAAAAGTTATTTAGGATATGATTCTACATAAAACTCCCATACATCAAAATCCGATTGGAATAAGTTTTAAAAAATCTTATTGGAAAGTTTGCCTTCAAAGTGGAATTTTGATACAACTGTTCGAATTTTGATACGAATATCACCATACGGGTCTTGAATAATTGCCAGATTGGCAATTATAGCTTTTGTTATGTTTTATCATTCTAAACACACTGGTGTAATTCATTTTTTTGTACGATGACGGGATCTTGGCGTTACAAACGGTAAGGCAAATCTAATATACCCTTTGGTTTCACCATACGGGTATAAAAAGTTGAATTTAGCATGTCCGTCTGTCTGTCTGTCCGTCCGTCCGTCTGTCTGTGGCGCGGATTGCGGGCGCACGGATTGAGCTAGAGACTTGAAATTTCGCACAGATCCATTTTTCGTAAAATGCGAGGCTAAGTTCGTTAATGGGCAAAAATGGACCATTAGGGGGGGTACCCCCCATACGAACGAAATCGTTTTTTGTGAATATCTCGAAAACGGTGCATCTTATCAAAAAAGTGCAAGAACAAAAGTTATTTAGGATATGATTCTACATAAAACTCCCATACATCAAAATCCGATTGGAATAAATTTTAAAAAATCTTATTGGAAAGTTTGACTTCAAAGTGGAATTTTGGTATAACTGTTCGAATTTTGATACGAATATCACCATACGGGTCTCCAATGATTGCCAGATTGGCAATTATAGCTTTTGTTATGTTTTTTTACTTGCATTAAAATTTCGAATAACCAAGAAATAAACACATACAACTGATTTTTGATACTGTGCCGTATTTTTAACCAGCAAACGCAGCCATTCCGCAATTTTTCAGAACACCGATCGTGTTGCGAATCAAATCAATCGCTTTACGTTTAGTCCCCAAACGAAGATTTACAGAACAGGGATGGGAATGTGTAACGACTTTGTTTTGTTTTGCTTAGCTTTTATCAATCGTAAAGTTTATTCTGTTACCCTGGAATAGATCCAGTGCAGCTGAGGCATTGTGTCATTTATGGTGATTCTGATAGACTTTTCGACTGAAACGACACGACAAAGGTCACGCATTCAGCGACAATATTCGATCGAAATGACACTTTGAAGTCGAGAGCAATTTGGTTGGCGACGGCGGCGACGGCTATCACTTGTGTTGTATTTCAGCGGAAAATGTTTACGTTTTGTTTTGGTCACTCTTTTTATCAATATCTGGATAATAATGTAACAATCACACCAGTGGCCTATTTAACCAAACCACAAATCGCAATTACAAATTTGTACTGAAGCAAAATAGCTCAATAATTTACAAGTTTTGTTAAAAAACATAACAAAAGCTATAATTGCCAATCTGGCAATTATTGAAAACCCGTATGGTGATATTCGTATCAAAATTTGAACAGTTGTACCAAAATTCCACTTTGAAGTCAAACTTTCCAATAAGATTTTTTAAAATTTATTCCAATCGGATTTTGATGTATGGGAGTTTTATGTAGAATCATATCCTAAATAACTTTTGTTCTTGGACTTTTTTGATAAGATGCACCGTTTTTGAGATATTCGCAAAAATCGTTTTCGTTCGTATGGGGGGTACCCCCCTAATGGTCCATTTAACGAACTTAGCCTCGCATTTTACGAAAAAACAATCTGCGCAAAATTTCAAGTCTCTAGCTCAATCCGTGCGCCCGCAATCCGCGCCACAGACGGACGGACGGACATGCTAAATTCAACTTTTTTTTATCATTCTAAGCACACTGGTGTAATTAAGTTTTGTGTGTGATGACGAGATCTTGGCGTTACAAACGGTAAGGCAAAGTTAGTATACCCTTTGGTTTCACCATACGGGTATAAACACTTGAAAAACACTTGTAAATACAAATTTGTAAATTGGTGAAATAGGCCACAGGGGTGACTTCATGTAACTTATTTTCGATCGACTAACTAGTCGAAGGAAATCTTTAGTCGATGAATCCTTACACGGACGAAGTAGTAAAGATATATTATACTAGCAGACCCTTCGTTGCCAGCTTAAAGTTTTTTATATAAATTTTAGAATGCCAAAAAAACCATAAATAACTTCAAAACTTTTGGGAAAAAACGCTATCCTTACCAGACCTTCTGTTTCGAATTTTGAAACTCCAACAGCAGATTCGGGATAAGCAACCCTGAAAACCTCCCAACACCAGTATTTGCAAGAAAAATTGAAAAAAGAACATTTGCATTATCCTTACAGGACCTTACGTTTCGAATTTTGAAAATCTAACATAGCTAAAAACCTGTAAAAATCGATCCAGGAGTTTTTGAGTTTTGTAATCTCAAACAGACCAACATACCAATAAACAAACATCCATTTTTATAAATATATATAGATTGTCTTCGGATATTCAAATAAAAACGCGAATAGTGCGCTTATTGTCAACATTGGCTTTTTTTGAGTCCTCGCCACCAGATTGAAGAATGACCCAACCCAATATCGATAGGCAAAAGGTATTAATTCGTTACAAATGTTCGGAGTTGCACATCAACAGAACCACACTATGACAACGGGCAAAGCAGTGCCCTAATACCCAATTCTATTTACTATGCTCACTCTTGGACGCCCTTCATGTCATGAAGCATTTATTCAAGCGTTTCGTGAGGGGAATGTTGCAGTTTCTATGTCAGACTGCCCTTGGGTGTTAATCGGAGAGGTCGTTTTCGTATTCGAATTTAAAAATACTTTATTTCTTAGCATCAAACAAAAGCTATGCTTCTTCGAATCGGGATAAAAAAAATTGTTCATTGGTGTTCAGGATGAAATGCGTTGTTTTGTTTTTAGGTAATAAAAACATCGGTGTTTCCATAAATCTACGAGTTTTTAAATTGTTTAACACGTTGGCTACCATGTGAGTCACCCACAGGGATAATGTGAGTCACCGGTGTACACACACTATTGTCATTACCGTCAGTTTCTCAAGTTCCATGGTTGAGTGCAGTCGTTCGTACGGTACAAAGGGGGTTTTTTTTTTGTGGAGCATATTTCATGTGAAAAATTTGTTGTGGTAAGTTTTTTCCGTTATATTTTATTCGATTCGTTCGTTTTTGTTCGTATTGATCTTGTGTTCACCGGTGACTCACAAAGTACAGAAATGATTTTTGCGTTTTTTTCCCAGTGTATACTAGCGGAGTAAGCGTTTTTTTGGCTGGTAGCCAACGTGTTAATTCTAATTCTCATGACTTAATTTTTTTTTGTCGTAAACGACAGTGTATCGACATTACGAAGCGAAAATTTCAACTTGGAAATCGGATCAACTAGCCACTAAAAGACTTCGTTAGTGGTAGTCTTATCTGCACCTTATGAAAGCTTCGCTCACGCTGCTTTAAAGCCTCTAGGACAGTGATTCTTAACCTGGGTTCGATCGAACCCCAGGGGTTCGGTGAGTCAGTCTCCGGGGTTCAGCGGAGATCAAAACACACACTTTTTGTTTTTATGTGAAAATCATGTTATTTGTTCTTTAATGGTTTTGTTCATTTTGTGCACCTATGTATAAATATATACATATGTTTTGAATTTGAAAAAATCATTTTTTTTCCAATTAACCCGTTCGGTACATGTTTTTTTTCTATGGGGATTAAAAATAATCTCTATACAAATTAATGATGTTTAAGCTATTAGTATTCATTTAAAACAAAAAAAATTAAAAAATTTTATTTTTTACAAATACGTCCACTGTAGTCCAGCTTTTTACTCAAAAAATCAAAATTGGGTCACAAATGCACTTAATGCTACATTTATACGAATGACAAATTTGTCATTTTTTTCTTGTCATTATGTTAATTCCCGTGTAAATGGCATAATTTTTGTAATTTTTTCTGTCAGAAAATGTCAATCTCTCATAAAAGAATGAACTTGTCCATTCTTTTATGCCAGATTGTCATTCGTGCAAACGCAATATTAGTTATGACAACTTTAGTATTCAACTTTTGTCATAACTAATATTGCGTTTGTACGAATGACAATCTGGCATAAAAGAATGGACAAGTTCATTCTTTTATGAGAGATTGACATTTTCTGACAGAAAAAATTACAAAAATTATGCCATTTACACGGGAATTAACATAATGACAAGAAAAAAATGACAAATTTGTCATTCGTGTAAATGTAGCATAAGAACCACTGCTCTAGGAGAAATATGTTGCATATGCGGTCAAAAAATATAGTTTTCTGAACAATATAAAACTTATGTTCGAAAAACGTCTCAAAAGTGTTTTGTATTACAGTCAAAGTCCTCTAACTCGAAATCCCTGAAATTCGAATTTTCCTCTAACTCGAATTTTTTAAACCTTTTTTTTGCGCTCCCTTCAATTTTTCTTTAAATTTTTAGTTTGTTTTCAAAACTTTTAAAAACTAATAAATATACATATAGTACGTGTATTTTAAGAAAATTGTTTCAATTTATTTAACTCGAAATTCCTCTAACTCGAAACGGCTTTGATGGCAGCAGACGATTCGAGTTAGAGGACTTCGACTGTATTTCCTTATATTGATTGATTCGTGAGTTTTGGGTTCCAATCAATGTTAAATTAGAACTACTTCGTTGCTAAAAAAGAGCATTTATTGTACCATATATAATTAATAAAATACATATTATATAAATTAGAAATCATAAAAATTTTCCACACTGGCTACCAAATTTGTCTTCATGAGAGAATCTAGAGCCTTTTGTACTCGGATATCTTGTAATAATTCCACAGCACTCGAGTCCTTTTGTAACGATTGAACATTAGGGTACAATAAATCGTTTTTACTTCCTGTTATAGAAGGTTTATTTAAAATTTCGTATATTTTCTTCTGCAATTCGACTTCTGGGTCTACTTTAACAGGAGCAACGCTGGGATTCAAACTCGGTATGACTGGAGGTGGGGCATCTTCCGCTGATTCGCCTAATTCAGCAACGACTTGCAATTGTCTCCTCTCACCCAAGTACTTGATAACCTTGTCATATTGAAGTACCGTTAGTGGACGATTATTTGATAGCGAATTCAACAACGTTTGGATAGCTTCTGGATGTACTTCTTTTAGTGGAGGAGCTGCCAAGCTGTTCGAAGCCGGCGCTATTGACGCAGGCCTAGGCTTAAGAGGCTGAGATTGCTTTTCGCTATCCTCTTTCATTTTCTTTTGGAAATCCGTTGATATTAACATCACTGCATCTTCAATCGGCATATTTCTATGTTCAGCTGGCTGCCCGTACAGGATGTTCACAGTAATGCTTCGATGTTCCTCATTTTGGGGCGTAACAAGTATTGCATATAAACATCCTCGCAGGGATATATTGGCCAGGACTTTGCCAATAGGTACATCTTCGTTTGGAAACAACAAATCGACTTGAAGGCCGAGACGTTTTAACCACTGTTCAATATATTCAGCGTATTCACTGTAATGAAAAACAAATTTACAAATAGTTATAAGAATAAATTCAAGGTGCGTACGTTAATCCTTTTGCAACAACTATTATCTCGCAATCGTTATAGTCGGGATTCAAGTTTCTGGAATGTTGTGGAGGTGCTCCTGCCGAGTGTTGTTGCTGCCGTTGCATTTGGGGCTCATTGGAGTCGCTTCCACCCTGCTTGGAGTTTTGTTTTGGATTTTTCTTCGATCCGGCGTTACGTACTGTAATTTTCTTTCCTTTGAAAAGTGTCGTACTCGTTGCAGCAGCCGCCTTATTGGCGACTTGCTCGTTTTCGTACTGAACAAATGCGAAGTTTTTCTGAATAAGGACTCCAATGATAGTTCCGTATCTGCCAAAAAACTCTTCTATATCTGGCCTCGTACAATCTTCAGGTATATTTCCAATAAATATACGGTTTCTAGCCATTGCAGGGTCACGAATAATTGTCATAGGATCCATTATATTATGTCGTTTTGAATGTTTTTGCAAAGTCGAACTGCCGCTGTCAAAAAAAACAAGACAAAATATGGGTCCGATCATATTGCCAGCGCAGAATCATAAAAATTTCATAAGCAAAGTAGAGTACATGAAATTAAAGACCTTTTGATCAGAGAGATAGATTTGGTCGTGTCTAGAGAGCCTATAAATCCAGAGTGGAGTGTTAAGCGCGCTACAGACACGCGATCAAGTCCGCCGACTTGATCACAGATCGGTTGGCAGATATCACTACACACGTTAAAATCAACTCGAGAGATATCTGCAGAGACATCAGTTAAATTTTGTTTCTGTAGGGATCACATCGCAGCTTTCAGAATAATGAATGCAGAAGAAATTTTTTGGTTAAGTTAAATTACAAGTGAATGCATAGACGATGATGAAAAAAGTATACAGCACTGCTAATTGCAAATATCTAAATTCGAAAACAATCTTCTCTCTTCCGATGTAACCTCTCGAATTTTAATTTTGGTATGATATCTGCTAACAGGTTGGCAGACTTCGCTACAGATGCATTAAATAATGACAAACTGGTTTGCCGACTTCTAACCACGCACCCAAATATAAAAAAATTTTGATATTTCGCAGACCAGACCACCGACCTATTGGCAGACCGCAGACATGCCTACAGACGGCTTATTTTGTATGTCTGCCGACCGGTCTGTGATCAAGTCGGCGGACTTGATTGCGTGTCTGTAGCGTGGCTTATACTAAATGGGACTTCACTTAACCCTAGATCCGTGTGCCCAGAACGATTTTTTGGGGTTATATTTTCCCATTGTATTTCTTACTTGTTTAACGAATAAACCACATTTTTATGAATTTTAAACAAACAAGCCATACATTTTCTATTAGAATTACATCTGAGTGCCCAAGTACACAATATATGGAAGTTTTATAGTACACGGGTCTAGGGTTAAGGGAGAACTCGAATTGGGCAAAGGCAGCAACAGAAGCAGAATCTGCTTTCTGTCCCACAATGAAATTTGAATTCTGTCGAAAATAGCAGAAACGTATGTAGCAAATAGCAGAAACAGCTACGTATTTATATCCGCGACATGATTCGTAGTATAATATTTTGTTGTTTTTTACGTATTCAATTAATTTCTCCTCCATTTCAAGTATTACAAATATTTACTTCCGTCCATATATGCAACAAATGTAAACAACGATTTGTGAGGTTGGACTGAAAGCAGAAATTTAGAGAATAGAACTAAAATGTGTTTCTGCTTCTGCTGTTGCTCGATTGGCGCTCAACACATAAGACGCTATGTGTTCTAAAGTTCTGCTTCTGTCGCTGCTGCTGCTTCTGCCCAATTAGAGTTTTCCCTTTAGAATAGTCTATTAGGCCAGTTAGAACAGATTTCTCTCCAGATTAGAACTTTCGAATATATTAACCGAAATTCACATATTTCGGCAATTATTTATTATATCAATCGTTGTTTTTAAATCATGTGCTTTCCTAGCCAACATTTACCGAATTTTGCACGAAATCGGAAGAAATGTCGAACATATCTTCCGACATCGGAAACGTCTGATAGAATTCGTATGGACATTTGTATGGAATAGTTGGGGGCCTATCGGCGAACACGATTCGAATCGACACACGATACGATTTGTGCACATGAATTTATTTTGAATTGGTATCGCCAAACTCGATCGTATCGTGTTATTAGTATTGCCGCAGTTTGTCTCGATTTTCACACTTGCAGCTAACTTCACACTGACTTTATATGTGAAATAGTACGAGCACGTATTTCTGTTCCCATATATTACGAGCACGTATTTCTATTCCCATATATTTTTCTATATTATTTCAAATTGTTTGTGATTTGTAAGTTTCGCCCTAAAAATTAAACAAAGTATATTTCTTGCACACAAAATAATGCCCTCTCAACATAAAATATAATTTGGAAAAAATTAGCCAAAATACCAACAAAAAAACTTACATTTTATCAAAACAATATTCTTCGAACCCATCACTCGTCAAGTAAAATGTCATCGAATGAAATACACGAAAGAAACGAGTGAATCACACACGAATTCGTATTGCCTGATACCATTTATTCGAATTCGTGTGCCACACGTTTCGGTTCGTGTTCGCCGATAGGGCCCCAGAACGTAATTCCGTTTCGAATTCGTTCCCGAATGAGGTATACTTTTCCTTTACTTCGAAATTTTGAATCAATTTCGTAAAGGATGGTTTTGAATATATATATTTCTTCTGCGAGAAATATCAGACAAGTCGAATCTTCAGACACTTATTAGACTTGTCGGACACAAGTCGAAACAGGTGTTTGTTTTTTTCTTTTTTCACTTCAGAGAAAGTTTCGAACTTCACTCAGTCAGAATGCACTCACTTTGCTCAAAAACACGAATCTTTATTCATACTGCTCAGTATCGCATTTATTGGCAGCTATATCAATTATAGGCTCTCTAGTAGTGTGTAGTGGTAATACGCCTCTGGGCGGCATAAGAAAGTTTTTCAAACTTTTGTAATTTTGACATTTTCGCTCAATTTCTGGCACCACGTTTTGTTTGTATGGATTTTGCTAAAAAACTATTGGAGAAATATGGTTGGAAAGAAGGTAATTGATTGTACTGACTTAAAAGAGTTTAACTCACAATTTCTTAAATTAGTTGTGAGAAGTGGTTAACAATATATTGTAAAATTGAGATTTAAATTAAGTATAAGTGCTTAAAGCAGCCAACTGTCCCAAAATTGTATCGATGTTAAGCGTTATTGGCTTTTGAATAGCTTGGAAAAACATTTCAGAAGCCAAAGCGGTTAAGTCTACTTTTATTAACATTTTATATTAACTTCGAGATAAAAAGTACATTGTTTTTCTTTCTTGCACAATGTTGTAGTAGACCTAAAAATATAGTGACCAGACGTCCCGCATTTCAGTGGTAGAAATAAGACACTGCCTAAAGCGTAATCTCCATACAACCGTTTTTTTCATCCGTTAAAAGTATGGGATGCACTTATGCAAAGACAGCTTGGACAGAAAGAGAAAATCCTACACTCCTACAAATTTTGTCATCTTCTGCAGTTCTAAAAAGTTCTAATTTCCCAAACCGATTTTCGATCTGCAGATGATTCCCCTCAACAGCAAATGAACTTGTTTGCCTTATCCATTATATCTTGACTGCAGATGCATACTGTCACAGTAACCACACACGAGACTGTCACAAGTTAGCAATTTCCTTATAGGACGGTGTGATCGGATATTGGTTTTGATGCCATTGGATTGACTCTGAAATTAGCATACAATGAAAGGGAGAAGTTCATAATTTCCTGAAATGTGGTAGGGAGGCTCTGGCTGCTTTTATTCAGTCACTATTACAGAAAATTACAAAAGTTTATCTCTTAAATTTTCTAATTTTTCCCGGAAAATCGAAAAAAAAATTTTTTTTGACCTAGCGAATTAACCGACACAAATTTTCGATTGAATATTGGTTTTCCGTAAAAACAACATATGAATTCTCATATACTCGCGGCAAGCCAATATTTAGTTGACGAGATGTAGGAAATAAATTGAAACCTATGTAGAAGATAATCGAAAACATTATTTTAGGTGGCGGGCTGGGGAGAAATGGCAGCGGTATTTCAAAACCAATTAAAGCAATTCTGAAGTTCGACAACGCGGGTTTAGGATTGGATCCAGCATCAGAATTCACGAACCAATGGTGGGAAAAAGTTTACAACGATGCAGCAAACAATATAGAAATCCGGGCAGAGGACGATGTAATTAGTGTTGAAGTCAAAGATGTTAACGGATTAGATGTTTGTGAACAAAATTTGAAAAATTAACAAAAGGTGATTTTACAAATGATTTTTTTTCAGATAAGTGTAAAAAGCTCTTCTACGAAAAAGCTGTTAGAGACAACAGGAACAGAAAAATATAAAAGTTTCCTAAAAACTTCAGTTCTTACATCTTCGGGAAGTGAAATTAGAGGTCCAAATGCAAATGAAATCGATTTAAATCCGCCGGCAATAAAAATACTAACTGACGAAGAACTCCTTGCTGCGTGTGAAGGGCGAACTGGACATAAAGGCGCAAGGCATGGTTTAAAGCTTTCAGGAAAACTTGCCAGAATCGAACAGCAAAACCAAGATTTTGAGAATAAAATACGCGAGTCTGACAAAAATGGTATGACAGCGCATCAAAGTGGAAATTCATTTCATGCGGATACATCTCTGTTTAACTGGCAGATGGTGACTTCCAAAAAGAAGACCAAATTACAAAAAAATGCAACCCCATTAGAGTCGAACAATGATTCGGCTAAAGAGAGAATCGGATCTCATCTACATTCTGTAGAATATTTTAATAAGTCGAAAAAGAAAAAGAAGAAAGCAAAAAAGGTAGATGATGAATTATCAGATTGTGTTTTGAAATCTCTTGCAGTCGAATCTGAAAAATCCAAAGAATTACATTCATTAAACAAAAGATCACTCTCTATTCACAAAAAGGGGCAAGCTGATTGTGTTAAATCTGTAAACGATTTTGGTATGACCAATTGTAAAACTAAGAAGAAAAAAACTAAAAAAAAACGACACTTATCTACAGATGTTGCAATCGATGAAGCGAATGAAGTGTCAAAAGATTCATATAGAAGTAATCTAAATGAGGATTCAGACGAAATGCAAGATAATGCTGATGTTTGTTTGGACATAAACATTTCGAAAGACTTTAATGGAGACGAAGATTCTAATTTTACTATTCGCCAACTAAATCAAAGCTCAATGGGCATCTCGAACCGCAAGAAAACCAAATCAGATAAAAAATTGAAAAAGCGTTTACAGCGCGTTACAAGGAATTTAGAAAAATCTATGTTATAGCGTCGAAATCCGTCAAATATCGTCACCTGATTTCGCATTTGTGCCATGCGACATTTTCACATTTTTTGAGTAAAGAGTAGTTTCTGGGGTTTTGGAATGCGTCCTTTCAGAACCTGTGATCCGTTTATTCCTATTTCTTTTTACCGCTAACAGGATATTGAGCGACGTATTTGTTCCATATTTTTGTGCTATATATTTTTATTTGCGATTTACTAAAAATAGTCGAATAATAACTTCAACGCTATAAGGATTTACTCGATTTTGAGAAACACATCGGTTAGTTTTTGCGTAATTATCGTCCAAGAAAATCGACTTCAAAGATTTTCTCAAAACTAGAAAAATTGGGTATGGCACAAATGCGAAATCAGGTGACGGTATAATATTTTAATATTCACGTAATATTATACATTAAATCGATAATAGTTAGAACAAATTGTTTTATTTTACCGTTTGGGATTGTCCATATACTTTGGTTTCGAGAGTTGGCTCCTTAAGGTGCCGCTCCAGCGACGAGAACCTTTCGATAGCAGCTACTCGCAAATGGACACGTCTCTGAGAGTCGCTCGCAGAAACTCGCGAGCTGTCAAAAGTGATTCTACTCTCTAGTCGACACGCACCCACTGAACTCTCGGGGAGTTGCTCGCCAGATACGACCGGCGTTTGAATTTCGCTAGTAGCTCTCGAGAACGCTAGAAGCTCGATTTCGCTGGTAGCGATAGAAAAATCGCCGAAATTAACTCTCAAATGAATAACCTCCTGCGAATAACTCTCGAGAGTTTTTGAGAGTTACTCGCGTATTTACTCTCATGTGGAGCGGCATCTTTAACCTCGAAATTTTGAAAATCGAATAGATGCGTTGCATAATATAAGAACCCACCACGAGTTCTATTTGGTGAATTAAAAATTTATGGGAAACATTCATCTTCAGGTCTTCAGGGCAAACATGCCTGATCTATTGGTGGGAAATTGGATGTGAAAACATCCACAAAAATAATAAATATTTTTGTTATATTATTTTTTGTTTTTGCAGACCTATAGGCCAAGAAATTCCAATAAGATTATTCATTGCTAGAAGGTCAAGAAAACCATGAATCAGAAATGGTTCAATGGTTAAACACAAATAAATTTTTAATTGACCAATTAGAACTCGAGTAGGTTGCAAGAAAAAATTTCAGAAGAAATTTCGTGGTAGATTTTACTGCTGAAATTTCAAGAAATTTTTTTTTTACATTTCCCAATTAAAAAAGATCGTGAAGTTTAAATTCACTCTAGAAGAAATCGTATAAATCGCTACTTCGGAGGAAGACTGTCACAACTCAAAAAAATGTCGAATTTGTACTAAAGAGTGGTAATTATGGTATACTTTGTTGTAGAAGAGTGTCACAATTGTAACTTATAATTCTGACCACTTCTCGTTACTATAGATATTTTTTAAATATCAAAAATAGTAACACAAAATATCAGAATAACTTTAAAACGTCATTTCCCAAAATTTACAATTTTTGAGTTGTGACAGTCTTCCTCCGAAGTAGCGAAATAATTACGCTTTAAGTCAAACACGTCAAAAGTTGAAATATCCACCAAATCGAGCTGGCTTTTTTTAAAAGTAGAAGTGAGGTGTACTAGGGTAACATGTAACTAATTTTCGATCGACTAACTGGTCGAAGGATATATTTTGTTGACAAAAAATGATTAAACTGGCCGACACTTATTATACTGCACACGATATAAGAGTCTCTTCTGAATAATTTGGGGTCGCTGAATCAGAATCTGACAGTAGTTTGCTGTACCAGACCTACTTTTTCCGATATGAAGGAAAAAAGAATTGTTGATTTCCAGATTATAAATAACTAAACCAATTTATGAGTTACCCGCCATGAAATATTCTGTAATTTCTAAGTCTCACTATAAAAATCATACTTAATTTGTGCCCTCTAGGAACTGGCTGTGGTTGCACCACTATTACCAATAAATCAATTATTTAAAAAAATATTAAAAAAAGCTTTTATTTTAAAAAATGTACTAAGGAAAAACATTTTTTTTGGGCACTGTATTACACAAATAAAAGCGAGATAAATATTTATTTCATTTTTTATGTTTTTATATCTCATTTACTCCTGATACACAGCGCCCCAAATTCTTTTTCCTTTTTAGTACATTTTCTTAAAAATAAAAACTTTTTAAAAATGTTTTTTTAAATTTATCTTTTATTCTTTCCTTTCTTTTCATCGTTTTGTGCATCGGATGACGACGAGCTGGCATAAAGCTCGATCCAGACTACACGATGTACGGGGTACGAGGTTGGCACGTACCCCGAACATCGAGTGTTTGGATGGGAAATTTGCACATGGTTTCACCTAGTGAGTAAAATCAGAAGCTGTTTGATTATCCTCGTACGTGGTAACCGCGTACACCAAGCCTCGGCACTGCTTGGCTCGTCTGGCTCCTCAATATGATAACATTTTTATTCAAATTTTACGAGATTACAATCAATGTATGAACGTTTTTACTCGACTCTCCAACGCAATGATACGTGTTGGTTGACGACGGCCACTTCGGCAGCCGAAATCAAACGATTGACTAACAATCGATGGAGCGAGCCTACGACAGTCATTCAGTATGATTTCTGCTGTTGATGCGTACGGGTGTATACATTTGCTCTCCAAAATTATAATTGCTTCCCAAAGAACACTGATGTACGAAATTTTTTCAGAAATTTGATTTTTTTAGTTTTCCTTTTCCTTTATGAAGCGCTCATATTCAAATTCAATACTATGTCGTGGGATTGGGAAAACAAATATTTAATAACCACAAATAATGATAACCGTCAATGTCTAGTTTGCAGTTACATGTCGAATAAAAAATTCAATCTAAAACGCCATTACAACAGCTGTCATAAGTTCGATTTTGCCCGATGCAATTAAGTAGAAAGAGTAAGACAGGTTGACAACTTAAAGAAAGTTTTTTTAGAGAAATTTCCTTTAGGCGGAACAAATGATTATGAAATTGCATAATGATAAATTGTGTAGTTCACTGTTCCTAAACGTCTCCATCAGTGATGCTATGTACCTTTAGTGAAATTCCCCTTTCCAAATGACGAAATCCCCCTTTTTCCCCTTTTTCAATGACGAAATTCCCCTCGTTTTTCCCCTATAAAAAAACGAATTTTAAATAAAGAATTCATGTATTAAAACCAAAAATTATTGTCATTTGGACTCATGTTAGTCTTTTAAGAGAAAAATACACAAATTAGGAAATAATTTTATATTTTGTAAAGCTTTAACAAAATACTCGTTAATTGTATTCCCGATAACAACGTAACGGGTCTCCAACCAAACGTAAAAAAAAAAAATTTGAAAAGAAGTCGGGATTCACAATTGGATAATAATCAAAGCAAGTCACAAATGTATAAATCAAGGTAGTTGCTTTGCCTTTGAGCTTAAAATGATCCTGTCCTCCTTAAATTCGGTAAAAATTATTTCCATATTTCGAATTTAAAAAATATAAAAATATCAAAAAATGGAAGAAAACGAAATTAAGTCGCGACTGAAACTCGATTTTTGTATTCCGGGCACTTTGCCACTGGTCCATGCATTCTTCTGGTGAATATTCGTCGAAATTAGTACATTAAGCCAAATTTTAAAGATGACCAAGAAATTACCGATTTAATTGATTTTTACATAATTTAAACAAAGCACTTCTGCTGATTGGCAATTGAAAATATTTCTATTGAAAATATATTTAAGAAATCCGAAAAACGCACAAAAAATATGTGTCAATGAACTTTCATGGAAACTACTTTCCTTCAAAATCTTTTAAAATAATTTAAAGTAATTACTTTGCATAACATGAAAAATGGTACTTTTTAATGTGCTTTTTTCAAAGCGGTTAAAAAGTACCTTCACTGAAAAATCGGTTAAACGTAGATTCCAAAGCCATTTTAAAGTGCTTTCGTTTAAAAGATTGGGGTGTACTTTACCATTGCAATAAGATCATTATAAAGTGGAAAATGCATAAATAAGGGTATTTCCTTCACTCTTTACCTTTGCCTAAGCTTGGAATTGGATTGTAATTGTTTTTAATTATTTGTACTTCTACTTTTCCGTAATTTTTTAAAAGTATTTCGGGTTTACTTGAAAGGCGAAGATTTTCGCCTCGTTTTGAAGCGTTTTCCCCTTTTCCCCTATTAACAATTTTTATACTCAAATTCCCCGCAAAAAGGGGAATTCCCCTCGATATAGCATCACTGGTCTCCATCAAAAGCGAAAGAGCGTAAAAAATGAAAATGATGCGTTTTCTCATTTTGTGTTATAGTATATGAAGAAACATAAATTTTTTTCGAGTAGTAGTAAATCACTACATACATGGTGCCGAGGCCTGGCGTACACGAATGAGCAAAACCCTGTGCAGTGTGGATGCAGTTCCATGTACGAGGAAACCAAAAACCTCGTATCTCGTACCCCGTACATCGTGTAGTCTGGATCGAGCTTAATTCGCCGTAATGCACCCCCTCCCCCTGCAGCGCTAGCGTCTCGTCCATTGCTAGCGAGTGAGAATCGTTTTCCATAAGCCGAATGTAAAAACCCAATCTCTCAATAATAACTACCCTCTGTATCTTTCCCTCGGATCCCGCACTCTTGCTTTCCAAGTATCAACATATACCGCCTTTGTTATTGTCGCCGTGTCTTGAATCATGTCCTTGATATCACTATTTTCTTAAATAAAAACTTAAAAAAAACCTCAAAAGAGGGGCTGAAAAGGGATTCCCGTCCTAATTCAAACGTGCTTCTAGCAATTAAGAACTTTTTTCTCTAAGGTACCGTTTACACTTGACATTTTATTCGTCGAATTTTATTCTTCGACCCTAAATTTATGTTAGTACATGAATTTATGTTAGTCGCTTACACTACGACACATAATTCAGAAATTTATTCCGGAAAGACGCCCGAACTCCAATTTTTTCATGTAAAATTATCCGAACAAAAATAAAATTCGTGGAACAATTTCTGAATAAAATTCGCGGAGAAAAATCGCAAGTGTAAACGTTGCCTAAGACATCAAAGATGTCGAGCTGCAAATTAAAAAGTTTTAGTATAGCCTTTTCTAATTGTTATTTTCAAACTTTGCGTATCGTTATATCGAAAAGTAGAAGTGCTAACGCAAAAATTTGGTTTTAGTTCCGTACTTAACGATCCCTAAATTAGCATAAACACTTAAAAGATCGAAGATTTAATTGTGCTTTAGAGATTTTTACTAAAGAAAATATAAATAAAACACAAATATTATAGTAATTTTAATAAAATATTCTTAATGTATTTTAAATATGAAAGAATAGCCTTGCTTTTTATTACATTATGCATTTTATCAAATAATTTTTTATGTTTTTCGTAGCAACTATGATCACAATTCTTAGCTAAATGTTTAGTTTTAATGTACTGTGAAAAAATTAAGAATTATAATAGATATTTATATCTTAAACTAGTTATATTAGTCTACATTTTAAAAAGCCTCTTTCACGAAGCAAGAGATGCAAAATGTTATTTGTAACGTAAGGCTATTACAAAATGAAATTATAGTAAAATGTTATACAAATTAAATTGCATTATAAGTTCGGAAAGATACCTATATTATATTTGTTGAATTAAAACAATGTTTGTGCTAACAATTTCATTCGTAAATAGATCTGTTCTTCTACCTGCTGAGATTTCATTCAAACTGATTACGTAATTAAAATTTAGTTTATAGATTCTTTAAAAATGACGCGTTTAATTGTGGAATATGAGACAAAGAAACAAAAAAAAAAATTGAATACAGGTTGTTTTGGGTAATTATTTTCTCTCTTTAGATAAACCATAGATGAGGAATGTTAGTTTGCCGTTTGAAGAATTCCTCTGTAGACTTTTTCTAGAATTTCTCCGCAGATTTTATTTAGGATTCATTCTCTCTCTCTCTCTCTCTCTCTCTCTCGGCACTACAACCGGTTTTTGGTCTTGGCCTACCGCAGGATTCGTTCCCCGAATTTTATTCACCTATTGTAGAATAAGTTCACTTAGAAAAAATTAACAAAATTAGAATTTATTCCGGTGATTTTGTATGAAAAAATCCTAGTTTCGGTGTTTTTCGAGAATAACTTGCGGAATTTGGTGTCGTAATATAATCGGTCGTGCAATATGAACTTAGTGTTGCATAATAAAATTCGACAAAAAGGTTCGATTAGATAAATTTCGCCCATGTTTTGATATTTAAGTGATGGATGAAGACAAATTTTTCAGAGCATTTTTCTCTAGGACACCAAATTGTGTTGAACAATGCTATCGCTACGAGAGATTTTAGATGTAAAATAGGAACATGATCGAAATTGTTGCCCAGTTGTAGTGTTTATAGTGGTGTTTGTACTATATATGGTGAAACCAAAAATAGGTTATATTAGGTTTGCTCTAATATTTGTAATGTATAACTAATCGTCGGACAAGAAAATGAATTACACCAACATGTTTAGAATGAATCGAATCAATTTTTGCATTCTTGTGCATCTCTGTCTGTCTTTCTGTCCGTAGACAAGTTAACTTGAGAACGAATCAAAGTAGACATTCGAAATTTGGCACAAACTCGACTTCCGATTTCAGGTTTTTTTTTCTAAAAATCGGAGGTTGAGTTCGCTGAGGCACAGAATCGAACCGTAATTTTCTCAAAAACAGTACGTTGTATCGAAAAAATGTTCAAGACATCGTCCATAATGCAATTTTACATAAATGCTTCATGCATGAAAATTTAATTGGAGAAGCTTTAGAAAATTTCAATCAGAATGGTATAATGAAATTGAATCTATTTAAAAGTAGGGTATTTTAAGATTGCCTGGTAATCGTAGTTTGCATTGTTTTTTTTTTTAATTTTTTGTACAAAGAGTTTGTGTTTGCAGAAAAAAAACACGAAAACACTAAAATAATAAATTAGACTCTACAAATTTTAGTATATCAAAACTAATATTTGACAATAAATATTAAAATACTATTACGACGAATTTGGACTAAATTCAAACTAAAAGCTTAAGATGTTGTTAATTATTATATATTCAGCTTTTCAAGCAATAACAATCAATATTTTCCCTAAATTAAACTAATTAACCTCGAACCTAATACACTTATTACTTGGCAACAAGTATTCTGATTATCGCATGAAGCGACTCAGATTTAATATGGCAGAAATGTGGTATTACTTCGAGGTAGACATGGGTATCGTGCGCTGATACAGTAGCGCAAGCGCAGTACACTGTATCAGCGCAGTGCGTTAACGCAATTGCGCTATATGGCGCACCGGTTGGAACCATCGTCATTATGGCTGCGCTTTTTTGCCGCGTTGTCAATTCGTTGTGTAAAACAGTCAATTTTTCGATCAAGAGGAGGAACAAACAAAATAACTCAATACTGCGCTGTGTATCATATGTATTTACAATAGACATCAGATACAGTGCTGAGTTGAGTTACTGCGCTAACAAGACCCATGAAAAGAGAATATGTACATAACAAGAAATTGTATTTTTGGGTTTGTCTATAAGTCAATGTGCGAGAAAGCAAGACAAGGCGATATTTCCCCTCTATCGTATTGAATACATATGTAAAAATTTCCCCAACAGTTGGCTCAATAACCAAGTTGTTTCGTTTGACTCGTTTGCGTTATGTGCGCTATTGCGCTACCAAAATTTTTATTCGCGTATCAGCGCACATAGCGCAGTACACTGTATCAACGCAATGGCGCAACGCAGCGCTGCGTTACCCATGTCTACTTCGAGGTACTCATTAAAAGTACCGGCAGGCGACCAAGCTTTTTGCGAGTACTTTTTTCAAAAATCGTGCATTTTAGAGGAAAATGGACTATTTTTTCTAGGCCGTTGACTGGTTTTAAATGATAGAGCATTAAAACGTATATAAAAGCTCTGAACAACGATATTTTTAATCTTAGTAAATATATCAAAAAATTGAGGACCTCTTGCAAAAACTATGGCTGCCTACTGAACCTCGCAAAAATTTGTTTTCTGAGGAACTAAAGAACCGACCGGGTTGTCGCTTTACACACGTCTTCAGGTGATGTGTGCCTACAGTCGGAACTACAAACAACAGTGAAATACTTTTTTTGTAACAGATACAGTCCGAAAACCGATGAAAAAGATTGTAAAAATCGAAATTTCATTTTCAAATGACCACCATTTTTGAGCTTTTCATATTTCTACTTAACTGTTCCACAAGCATCTACTTTAAGATTTTTTTTCTGGTTTTTTTAAACGAGCAACTTGCGTGCTAGTAGCTTCAGTGTGGACTGTATTCGCGTGCAGTTCTTTGCTTTCTAGTCATTTTGTAGAGAAGCATCCAATTCAGTGTTTAACACTAGAACGACGGGAATTTGGAACTACCTAGAACGACGGGAGCGGTCATTTTGACCGCCATAAGAAGAAACTCAGAATATTTATCTATTTACATTTGACGACATTAATAAGATGAGAAAAGTCAAAAAAATTCAAAGTGCTGAGGTTACCCATTTGTGTGGAACCAGAACTCAAGATGCCTTTGCGGTCAAAATGACCGCTTCCGTCGTTCTAGTGTTAATTAGACACCAGTGTGATGAATTACGATGACGAGGAAGTTTTTGTCTTTCCCTTTGGTGTTACCCTCGTAACACTTTCTACTTTATATACACTTCTGTATCACTGATACTAAAAAATTTCCGATTTCGTCTAATACATATTTTTTCAAGCAATTTTTATAATCTTGGTGGCAAGCATAATTGGATTGACTTCGATTTTACTAATTAATTGCACTACGATGTCGTTTTCCCACTTCATTGTGAAGGTTTGCTCGTTGATTAAATGAGAAAAGCACAAAATCGTATAAAAGCAGTCACGCACATCTGCCGCGTTCATTTTTGAACCTCCAGACTAAGCTTGCATGTTGGCGAACACTACGGCACATTTTTGGTCACGCACACGCACACCCAATAAGCATTGAATGTTTGCGTATCGAGATGCAAACGCATTGCTGGCGTTCAGTTGCTTTGACATGGACACAAGTTCATGCATTGTTCGCGAGCTGTTCGTTTGGTGGATATAGGGTGAAGACCTCAACAGGCGGTTAATAGGGTGAATATCTTAATATTCAGCCATACTGTTCTTTTTCGAGTTTCAGCTGTGTTGCACCAAAATTATTGTAAAAACATTTGCTAAAGAAGAGTTTTCAAGGACTTTTTTTTGGAAAAAATGATGGTTGTGCGACTAGCGTGACCAACTTTATTTTTTTTCTGGAAATTTAAAACATTTTTTTATATAGATATTATTTTTCCACCAATTTTTCTTTATATTGTTTCACATTATGACCCTATTTATATATTTTTCACGCGGGGCCCCCTACCAAGAAAGTTAGAGGGTTAAAATTTTGCAAAATTTCTATTTACTGCGATGCCCCATTGTATTTACAACCTGTGTTAGACTCAGATTTCATTTAATGTTAGAAATGTAGTTATTTCGTATACTTTATTATTTTACAACCTAAATTTTTACAGTATTTTGTTTTCGATAAGATGTAATCCATGTAGGATATTGAAGTCAATATTTTAAAATTTATATGATGTATATTCAATATCATTCTGGAATACTACGTTGTGTTAGTTTGTTCGATTTCCCTTCGATTGAATGAAATTCGTATCCTTCAATTCTCTGCGTCTCAACTAAGATATTTCAAGAGCGAACAACAAATTGGTACAAAAAATTGACCATAATCTCCAAGAGCTTAAAGCTCGGCGACCTTAATCTCGCACGTGATCGACAAAAAATTTAGTTGCCATTCGTTTTCAGAGTTCAGCCAGAGAACAAATAATCTAGAGAATAAACTCTTAGAACAAATTTTTAGAGAAAATTTTTCCACTGTGAGATGAAGCAAGAGGAGCCGATGTAACACGGAAAAAATTATCTATTCGATTCCTCCATCTCATTGAATAGATACGACGAAAATGATTAGCAAATGTTCTCTCTGCTTCGTGCTCCCTAGTCTAAAAGTAATTAACTTTTAGGCCGTAGCTAGTGAATGATAGGGACATTTTTCCCCCCTCCGAAGGGGAAATTTGTGAAAAATTTGTTCGGCAGAGTATTTTCTATATATTCCTTATTCTATGGTTCAGCTTCTGCTGGTGTTAGTACTCATAATCAAATGAGTGGGACGAAGACGGCTTTGGTATGGAAAAAAGAAACAAAAGAGATAAACAACGCAACGAAACAATAAATGATGACGATTACGAACAGATATGAGGGATTTTACTCTGTTTGTCTCGCTTCGTTTTATGTTTTCATTTTCTTGTTTTTGAGGATGGAAGCAATTTTAATTCATGATTTAGAACTTATTGACGATTTGCTGGAAGACTCATTTTAGGGAAATCTGTATTTGAAGTTATTTTCAGAGGAAATTCATACGCAATGCATTGATCACATCAGTGGCGGATGCGCACACACAAACATGAAGTCAATTCGATATTTGCTTGAAGTGCACTGAAAGAAACGTTCTCGTAAGCTTTCTTATTTACAGCTGGAAGCTTTTTTAGAAACTCTGAAAGTTTACTGAAACAAAAAAATATCCCCTTTTCTTCGTTAGACTTGCGATATCTTAGTGTTTTATCTATGGTATTACGCATAATAAATCGTTCGTTTCTGATCGAGTTGAGCAAAGCTTTTCATATTACTTTCATATACTTCTTAGACTGATGATGTCAACAACATAATTTGTCAAAATATTGACAGATGGATAATTTTTAATAAACGGTGATACTCGTACACCCAACAGAACTAACGTTTTATATATTTTAATAAACTAATATCACACCAAAAATAACAAAGCTTAAAAAGCTATATAACCCTTTGAGTCGTTACAGAGACGGGAACACCTAAAGATACTTTTTTTCTTCAATATTTCCGGCCTGTGTAACTACTAGAGACCACTTAATCTGCCTCGGCCAACTTCGGCCCAACCATCACACCTTCGGCCAAGCTTCGACTTCAGGGTAACGTTTTGGCTGAAGGTACAAGTGAACGGTCAAATATCAATGCAATGAAAACAAAAATTTGGCGTATATGTTTAAGAAACTCAAGTTTTTCAAAAATTTGTATGTGGTGAATGGCAGATCATAGGAAAAGATTTATTTGCCAGTGAAATTTCCTCGTCAATTTAAAATATTTGGCCAGAAAAATTTTCACGGTAAGATTTCGTCTCGATTAAAATGACACTACAAAGAGATTTTTTTTCGAATATTTTTGTTAGAAATGTCCTGGAAAATGCTGTCTCCACGAGACATTTTTTGGCAGGACATAAAAATATCGAAATTTATGAGACCTAAAATAAAGAAAAATTACAGTCAATTGGAGGAAATATACTTCCTAATAATTTTTACACATGAGGAAGACCATAAGAGTACAAGTTTTGCGTCTCCAGTTTACTGATTATGACAATTTTTAAGATATCAAAATGTTAACGAAATTTTCCTTTATTATTGATGGGAATTGTTTGTGCTTTGGTTTTGTATATTTTAGTTATTTTTTTACTCCAAACAAACTTTTGTAACTCCCCCACAAGATCTCCTGCTAACTCCCAAACTACTAAACGGATTTTACCGCAGTTTGTAATGCAAGGCGGATCGTCTGTCAGGAAAAACTGTCGGCCATTCATAAACAACTTTTTCATTTTTTTGGGAGAGGCTAATGGTTAGAATTTGTCACAATATACATAGTGACCATCGAGAAGAGAAGACGAAACATTAGAGGAATCATATATGTCCTGACGTCCACCATTTTAATTTTTTTTGAGCTTGTTAAAGACATCGACACTTGCAGAGCCAACTCGAATCTAATGTCGTCTCGTTTATCAAAATCAGTCAAGCCGTTTAGGCTGCACGAAGTAATAAGGAATCAGACATACATACACCCTAAACACATTACTCTCCTTTTTTCAGTCGGGTAAATACAATCAGCTGGTCTTTGACAATGCGTTGGCATGGGATTGAAAAATGAGTTTACGATCGACTTCCAGAATACCGATTGAGTCGAATGCGTTTGATTTTACCTCTTCACTTCGGATTCCAGAATGAGGGTGATTATCTTTATGTACCTATAATTTGAAGCGGAAACAGATTACTCCTATTTTTGATTGTACGTGAAATAAAAAATGGCTTTAAATCTAGAATAAAATAATTTAAACTTTTTGTAGTAGATAATATTTCCCTTGACTTTCTATAAAAAAAAACTTGCATGGAAAAATGATTTACAGTAGAACCGTCATAGTACGTAATTGGTAGGAGAACTTTTGTAAAGTAATCTACCGCATTTACATTGTCCTGTTCTACGCGAATTCTCTTTAATACGGCTGATATTTTTGAAGTTGAAAACAGGATTGCAACAAAAAGTTTTTTTTCGCTTCGTTTTTGCAAAAAAGTACTCAGCAGTAGGATTCTTGGCACTTATAACGATGTAGTTATCCATAACGATGTCGTTATCCATAAATACGAATAAGAGATTTTATGTTTGTGGTAGTGATATAAAATGGCGTTGTATTTGTTTCTCGCTGTCAACTTTCCAATAAAATTACCCTCGACTATGACTCTGGCAATGCTGAGCCTTCCAATACGAATTTTCATAACGACTGCTCTCGGACCAGTCGATAAACACTAATGTTTGAGTATCGTCCACTTAAGAATGTTGTTTAATTGTTGTCACGTTGGCAAAAACGAAATAAAATGTTGAATGCGTCCCTTAATGGTCTAAACATTACTCGCATTTGCCTTTTCCTTAAAAAAACGAAATTAAATTCGCCTTTACTTTGTGATCAAGTTGAAATTTTCAAACCGCTGATGAAAACAGATCTTTCACAGCGAAATGAAAATTACTCTTGCTTGTGGAGGCCAACTGCGGAAACCGGTTGTAGTGCCGAAAGAGGAAGGGAAACACATGTTGGCAGCAAGAAAGCGCAATAAAATTGAATTGAATCGAAATTGCTGACAGCAAAAAAAAATCTTTTGTATTTAACCTCAACCATTTGTGTTTATTTCTGACATTTTTTTGTTGTGATTGTTAAAAATTTTTCCCAAAAACGTAAAACCTTTTCATTTGGCTAATCCGGGGAAATTCTAAAACGATTTTCGGAGACTTTTCTATTTTGTTTTTCAAAGGAAAAGTGTGCGGAAATCCATCTAGAATTGCATAAAAAACTGCCGGCTGGCCGCCCGACTTATATAAATACTTTTTACAGCTAAATTTTTTTCGAAAGAAAATTGTTATTTGTTTACTTTTCAAAATATGTCGAATTTAAAACAAATTTTAAATTTGCCGCTACTGTCAAGATTGTATTTAAATTCTCGCCGCCAGAGCGAAAATTAACCACCTGTGCAAAATAATACCGTTAGCGATCTTTCCAGATCGTTATTTATCGATTTTGCCAAGAATCCTACTGCAGGTTAGTTAACCACTTCATGCCATTTGACAGCATTGAAATGGCGTAGTAAAGTTAACTCTGTGCAACTCTGCTTTAGAGCAGAGTTGACCCAAGTTAACTTTGACAAATGATATTCGTCATTTAGCCCCGTTATTTTCAGTTGTCCCAACACCATAAAGCAACACCAAGATATTGATCCATTTACCAACCCTTTAGTTGCATTATTACACGGCATCATGTCTAAAACATTCGTATCAGGATCAGCTTAACCCGTGGTTGAACGCGAATGTCTTTTCCAATGGTATGAAGTGGTTACTAGGCAAAATCACACGGTTTATTTCGAGTTTTCTTTCCTGCTCCGTGCATTTACATTTTTAGGCGAAAAAAAAACCCGAGCTAAGAAATATTTTACTTTTTGGAGCCTCGAAATCACCTATGCCTAAAATAGTGTAAACCCACTACTACTTAAGATATAAGTAGTTAAGAATCTTTAAGAAAACTCAACCAATGCAAGGTAATTTTCCTAGAACTTCTTCTTTTTGCGCTGTGTCAATTTTTAGATTGTAAGCTCTAAAATAAATATAACTTAAGTCTATCAATGACTAAGGCCCGTTTGCGCCAACTTTTCTTAAAAAATAAAGTTGTGCTTAGTACAGAATATCTATGGTTTAATAGAAATTCTGGGACTTAAATAATTTAAGTTGTTCTTAAGTTTCTAAATTTCATTGGTGCAAACGGCCATAAATGTGATAGACAAGTCACCAAATTCTTGAATCCACATTTGGACACGAAATTTTGGGTAAGAAACATATAGCATTAGCTGTAAAATTTCTACAATGTTCTGATTTTTTTTTATATAACTGTGTCTAGTAACTTAATGGACTAGAACCGTCTATTAAAATAAGTTTAAAAAAATTTATAAAAGTATGTATGGCTTAAGGTGAAGCATTTAAAGATTTTCTTTTCCAAAAATGCCCATCAATACTATAATTATCGTTCTAGTTTTTAAAATATTTTAAATATCAGGCAATTTTCAATTTTTTTCCTATGCTTAATTTAGAATGACAAAAACCAAATATGAAATTATGAACAAGACTTAACGCGTTTTTTTAATCGGTTTCCTTTAAAGATCTTTTCTGGTGGTGGACACCGATTTGTAACATTTGTAACGAAATTGTAAATATCTCTCATGAGATCACCTTTGACATAATGTTGACTAATGATGCCTTTATACGAGCATTTATTTATCGAATTATTAAACCAAAAAAGCGGATGGTGTCGTCTTTGTAGATGAATTTTTTGTGCACATATACCAGTTATGTAGACATCTTCCAAATGTAATATTGTCGTATTTAATGATACATTATACAGCTTTGGTATTACATCAAATGACATGACATAACTTGAACCAGATAAATAATTTGGATATGTTTCACCATGATACATATAAATTGGTGCATACCACTTACTTGTTGTATCCGCAACTGGCCTTACCATACAAAACTTATATCCCATTAGTAAATTTTGGTTGGCATTAATGCGATTTGATGGAGATATCGCATTAACTGTAGTTACATTATAAAATTCGACGGTCGAGTTGTAAACAGGAACTGTGCCGCCGAGCAAAATGTGTAAAAGATTTGGTATATTAACAAATGTATCATCATCGCATTTCATTAAAAATTTCGCACGATGTGCACATTTCTTTGTTACCCATTTTAACATCATTATAGATTTTAGCGTTAAATTATTATATGTATCTAGAAAGTCTTCTTGTATGATGTCTTCATACTGCTGGGATTCCAGTCGTAATTTAGCAAATGTTTCATTTAAATTTAATTTATTGGTATTCTGCTTACCGAGTAGAAACACTACCCGTACAGGTAAATTTTGATTATGACTAGTTTCGTAGAAGTTAGTGACCTAGAAATAAAATATGAGTATTTTAATTTATATAGACAACATTTATTTCTAAATTTTTATATATGTAATGTTAAGAATCCTATAGCCATGTTAGACACACCACAGACAACCTTTCAGTCTACAGCAGCGAATCGTGTGCGGCACAGAAAAATATTGGAACCAGGTATTTTTTCACTCCGATTTTCGATTCCACTCTCTGGTTTTTTGGAGTTCGGGTTACGTTCAGGTTTAAAAAAAACCAATCTTGCACCGGTTACAACCCACCAGATGTTTTCTACAAAAATCTTCTGAAAAATTCGTAATTGTGGTGGCTTTCGATAGGTTTATATCTACTGTTGAAACCTCGATTTTTCGGGCATTCTAAATGCAAAAAAATGCATTATAAAAATTGTACGTGGACCTTCAAAAAGACTCTTTTTTGAAAACTAAAATATTGAAGAACATTGAGCTTGATGATAACTAATTACAATCACTTTTTTTTTAATTTTTTTATTCAATCAGAAAATGATTGTGCCAGCCACCGGGACCGTTTTTTTTTTTCAAAAGACATTTACTTGCCAGGAAAAAACAAGTGCTTGTTTCACGGCATCATGTCTAAAAAATTCGTATCAGCTTAACCCGTGGTTGAACGCAAATGTCTTTTCCAAAGGTATGAATTGGTTACTACACAAAATCGAACGGTTTATTTCGATTTTTTTCCCTGCTCCGTGCATTTACATTTTTAGGCGAAAAAAACCCGAATCCAAAGAGCTAAGAAATATTTCACTTTTTGGAGCCTTGAAATCACCTGAGCCTAAAATAGTGTAAACCCACTACTACTTAAAATACAAGTAGTTAAGAATCTTTAAGAAAACTCAACCAATGCAAAGTAATTTTCCTAGAACTTCTTCTTTATGCGGTGTGTCAATTTCTAGATTGTAAGCTCTAAAATAAATATAACTTAAGTCTATCAATGACTAAGGCCCGTTTGCGCCAACTTTTCTTAAAAAATAAAGTTGTGCTTAGTACAGAATATCTATGGTTTAATAGAAATTCTGGGACTTAAATAAGTTAAGTTGTTGGGACCGTTTTTTTTCAAAAGACATTTACTCGCCAGAAAAAAACAACTGCTTGTTTCTTTTGAAAAAATCTTTGTCAAATAAATTTAAGATATCCCTAATAACATAACCAACCCACGATCCTTAGATACTACATTAAGTGATAGATCCAGTGTTCAAAACTTTATTTTGTTATTTCGTTCTTTTCGCTCTTAAAAGTTTCGCTCTCAATGGCAACTTTTGCTGCGGTTTTCGACTCTCGTTCTCGAGAACGAAAATGATTTGCAAACGCAATCGTTCTGTAAAGAGAGAAATTTTCAGCTCCGCGGTACTGTTCCTAGGAGTGGGATCGATCGATGCACATTTTTCGTTCTCGCTCCCAAGTTAAGAACGAAATGATTTCTATTTACGTTTTCGCTCCTTGTTCAAAGCGGTTTGTGGGTCTCGCATAAAAATGAATGAAAGCCTCGAGCGATGGCTTTTTGGTATGATGCACACACACATATAAGTATGTATTTTACTAGTGAGAGAACGATATTTCGCTCCCAGCATTAACGTTCTGTTCTCAAAGAACGTAAAAACAAAATGCAAATGTAAAGATCTAAGAACAAGAACGTAAAAACCATAATTTCGTTCTCGTTCTTGGGAGCGTTTTACTGAAATGCCGAATTTCGTTCTTTAGAGAGTGATTTTTATTTTCCATTGATTTCAATCTCTCCTTAGGAGCAGAACGAAAGACTACAAATGGGAGCGTTTTGAACACTGGATAGAACAAAAATCATTTTTTGATTTCTTGAGAATACATGACTATTTTTAGAAACTTACATTTGTCAGATTTAAATGATAAGCATATGTCCTTAATCTCATCTCCATAACATCTAAGTATTGTCCAGCTAAATGGGAATGCATTTTTGAAAAAAGTGGATAATTGAATTCTGATACATTTCCCCATGATTCTCTAATGGCTTGCCTAGAAATAATAAAAGAGTTATAACAAAATTATTTTGCTATCATAGAAAATTTTTATACCCGTATGGTGAAACCAAAGGGTATATTAACTTTGCCTTACCGTTTGTAACGCCAAGATCCCGTCATCGCACAAAAAAATGAATTACACCAGTGTGTTTAGAATGATAAAAAAAGTTGAATTTAGCATGTCCGTCCGTCTGTCTGTCCGTCCGTCTGTCCGTCTGTCTGTCCGTCCGTCTGTCTGTCTGTGGCGCGGATTGCGGGCGCACGGATTGAGCTAGAGACTTGAAATTTTGCACAGATCCGTTTTTCGTAAAATGTGAGGCTAAGTTCGTTAATGGGCAAAAATGGACCATTAGGGGGGGTACCCCCCATACGAACGAAATCGTTTTTTGTGAATATCTCGAAAACGGTGCATCTTATCAAAAAAGTGCAAGAACAAAAGTTATTTAGGATATGATTCTACATAAAACTCCCATACATCAAAATCCGATTGGAATAAATTTTAAAAAATCTTATTGGAAAGTTTGACTTCAAAGTGGAATTTTGATACAACTGTTCGCTGTTCACTTAAATCACCATACGGGTTTTCAATAATTGCCAGATTGGCAATTATAGCTTTTGTTATGTTTTATTGTGAAAAAGTTCATACCTTGCTGCAAAGTTTTCAATAGATGAAGTAACAACAACGAGGAGAAAGAAGTCACTGCGGCAAACATGAGGTGGCTCAATTATCGTTGTATCCAAATCCGGAAGTATGTAATCAGCAGTATTACGTGATGTATTGAAGCCCCAGCCGGGTAAGGCAGCTTTTTAGGTTTGCAAAAAAGTTAAAATCATTAAAAATAATTCGCATTTCGCCTAAACAAAAAATAATTAAACGAATGAAAACAGTAAAATCTTATTTTTCGTTAACAAATTCATAACCCGGTTCTCTGTGCTTGCACTCGGAACCAGATCCGCGTTTTCACAAAATCGATTCCTGAAAATGTTCGAAACCAAATACCTGACCGGTTCTAATTTACAGTCTTAATACCCTATAGTCCTTGTTACACATAAAAAATTTGTACCACAAAAATTTAAAAGCTGATTTTTGATCGGAATAGTATCACATTACTTCAAATTTAAAAAACTTCGATTTTTTTTTTGTTTTTTTTTTAGCCTAACAATTGTTCCAAATTTTTTGTTCTTAAACACATCAATAACACAAAACAAAAAACAAAGAAATACCTTAAAAACTTAAAAAAACAATATGCCTTCAGCACCTTCCGGCCCGAATTTAGAAAGTCTAACACCAGGAGTGGTATTCCGGTATTCCGTAACTTGCGTTTGTTTCGAGTTAGAAGAAAAATTAGTAGGTATTCGCTGTCTCTGTTTCGACCAAAATAAATGACAGGGCAAAACAGAGCTAGCGAATACTAATTTTTCTTCTAACTCGAAACAAACGCTTGAAACAAGTTACGGAATACCACTCCAGATTCGCGATCATAACTCCCAGTTATAATATCCAGTTTTTTCGAGGGAAAATGAGAAAAGGATATTTGAGTTATCCTTGCAGAACCTTCCAAATGTGAGAAAGAAAATTGCAATTCTTAACAAGCCACCAGTGAATGGATTTTCACCAAAAGTTGATAAGATCGTTCGATTCCACGACAAAACACATGGAATTTGAAATTTTTTTAATCTGTAATGTATATTGTCAGAACTGGGCGCATATTGCGGATCTCGAACAAACGCTAGTACGATCGAGAAACCATGAATTGGTATTGCCTATCTCGATTTTGTGCTCGACATTGCACAATTTAAGAGTAGTCGAAACAACATTTTTTTGCATAAATATCGCAAAATTCGCATTTCCAAAGAAAAAAAGTGGGTGCTGGCTTTTAAAAATACCTAAAAACCACAAAAAAATGTTCTTTCGAAAGTAATAATTTTTTACTGAACGCACATAGAATAATACAAAATTCTCTTATTAGTGGTTTTTTATAAGACCCAAATAAATATTTAAAGGGTTTTCTAGCATACCACTTGAAAGAATTTATCCGCATAAAGCAAAAAAATGCGAAAAACTTAAAAATATATAATGCATTTGAAATTTCCCAAAAATTTGCCTTGGGCTCGTTCGTTTTCTCGAATTTAATGCATGATTGCTTATCTCGAAAATCGAGGGTTTCTGACATTTCTCTCTACCGATATTTCTCGAAAGGTCTTGTGCTTTCGAGACGGCAGTTGTGGTTTTAGACGGCAGTTGTGAAAAATGTTCGGAAGAAACACTTTACTGAATAAAGTGGAACAATTAAATGCAACTTTTTACTTTAACACCACAAAAATAAATAAACATTATCTGTCAAAAATATTTCCCTTGAGGAAATCTCGAAATTGTCATGTTCGAGATACGTAATTCCATTGGCTCTCGAAATCGAAGTTGCCTTTCGAATTCGCTGGTCTCGTTTTTCGAGATCCGCAATGTCTCCCCAGAATTTAAGTTTCTTTGTTTATTTTGGAATATGTACGAAATAAATAGTAAAATGTAAGTAATTGAAGAACATTTTCACGAACATCAGCTGTGTTTTCAGTCCGAATTCACATAGTTTTAAAAGCTGATTTACAATGAAGCAGCAACGCCAACAGCAACAGCAACGTCACGGAGAAAGTGTTTTGATTGGTCGAGAATCGACTCTTTGACGTCAGATTTTCAGAGAGATATTTTGCTGCCGATTCATTTCTAATCCTAAATTTGAGCAGCAACGCTAAGCAGCAACGTTGATAGCTGGTTTTTGTTGGTTATGTATAGATGTGATTGACATTTTAGGAACGAATTTGGTAGCGAATTTTGTGTTTAAAATGAAGTTTAAGATTGTTAATTAATAAAAATTTAATTTAGGTAATCATGAAAGAAGGATTAATCCCCAAAAAACTTCTAACAATTCGGGAACGTCAATTTTTGCTGTTGCTGCTTCATTGTAATTCATCCGACAGCATTTCTCTTTTTGCCGTCGCTCTTTACGTCGACGTTGCTGTTGCTGTTGGTGTTGCTGCTTCATTGTAAATCAGCCTTAAGTTTTCTGAACTTTTCACATTTTTTACATTTATTTTTACTCTGTGGTTCTAAGGAACGAATCGACCGTGCAGATCGGGGGATGGGTGTATTTACTAAAGGTACACATTTAAATTTTTTTGTAATATATTTTGGCAATTTTTCCTTTTTTTGGTGTTAAGCTGAACCGAAAAAATACGAATTTTCAGCCAAATATAAAAAGTCATGCATTAAAGGGTTAAAGCCAATTATTGCGCACTCGTACCTTATATTGCCATTCACCCTATGAGGTATAAGGCAAAAAGTATCCCCCAAGCTGAATTAAAATATGCGCATCCGAAGTTAAAAGGCGAGAGTTAAATCGAAGAACGATGCAATTATATAAATAAATTAATAATACGCTTGCTTGTCTGTTTATCTCGAGAACCACTGAACCGATGTGGACGAAACTCTCGGGAGAGTTTACTTGCATTGAACCCCTAATCATTTTAACACGGCTATAAAACCAAAGATTGTACTGTTTTCAAATCTACTTTCTACTGTACTAAAAACAACGAACAACAATTAATAATAAATAAATACTTTAAAAAGCTTTGTGCAAATCAAACAACCAATGATGCCATAGACTGTCATATCTATAATTTTGATAAATAGTTTGAGATAAAAAAAACCTGATTAGATTGATTTTATTTTTCAATAAAATCGACCAAGTAGTAATTTATATTTTAAACATTGTGGAAACTGGAGTTGAAGATTTTTTGTCTAATTTGGGATGCAAACTAGTTTTGTTAACAATATAACGAATTCATTTAACGTTATTTATCGAAAAATGTCACACAGCATAACATCAGAAAAATTCTATTGAATTACAATTAAAAAAAAAAACTTTACGATAATACACAACACTTATTGTTTTTTTTACTTCAAGTGATAAAAATTTCAGTTTGCTGAAGGGCGATTACAACTACGTATACTCGACTTTAAAAAATGTTCATTGATAAGGCCCATTGAATTTGACAGAAAAAAGCAAGGAACAGTCTGTGCTATCTTTCTTTTTTTCCGTTGGAAATGAAAAAGTTGCGTGAATCAAGTCAATCATTTTTAGAAGTTGCGTTTACAGAGTTAACAGTGCAAAATTTTAGATGTTGAGATCAGTAGATATGATCAGCTTCACAAAAAGATGTTGGGGGAATTTGAATGTGAAAACATCCACAAAAAAAAAATATGACATATTATGTTGTATTATTTTTTGAAGACCTATAAGCCAAGAAATTCTAATAGAATTCAATGCTAGAAGGTCACGTAAAAACGATGAATCAGAAATGGTTCAATGTTTTTAATTTTATGAAATTTTCAATTTATATATTGTAAATCTACTTACATTAATAGAAGGTAATTTGTTGTTTCGTTATATTGTAAATCTAATTACATTTGAAATTCAAAATTAAAAATTTCAAAAACATCGTAAGCCTAGGGCACAGTATACAGTAAACAAACTTCATACATTAAATGTGAAAATAACCTGTGTAACCGAAAACGAATAACCCAGAAATACCCAAATCTAGGCATTCTAATTGGTTAGAAAAATCTCAAATTTTTGGGGTACAAAGAATGAACAAGCAATATGACCACAAAGGAATCTAATAAAAGTGAAACAGAGAAAGAAATATACTGTCAAACATGAGAGATGCAACGACGTTACCAGATGAGCTAGATGAGAAAAATATTTTATTCTTCGAAATTAAATACAGTTCTAACATGAGTTACATATTATGTTCGCTTGAATATGGAAAACTAGAAATTCAGTCAATACTGGTACTGGCTTTTTTCAAACGTCGTTGTTGCTTTGAAATTAGCATAACGTCGTTTGTAAAATGTTTTTAACAGACCCGAAGATTGGATATCAATTGATTTTCTACTATATCCTAAAATGAAGAATGTTTGTACCTTTATAAGAAATGGTGGTCAAAACAGATTTCAATTTTTAAATTTCCCTCCTCTGAAACATAAAATCAACAGCAGAAAAATCAGATTTGGCAATGCTGTTTGCAATTGTTTCTTTCAGTTGGTCTGATTTGATGGGAAACGAGTCGGGTGGATTTCGGTTTCATTATTTTTCTCAATTTCCTGTGAAATGAAGTGAGTGATTTAAACAGAAAGTTTATAATTTAGTATTTTTCCATACTATTTCGTGTATTCCGCTGATATTTTATTTAGCTTTTAATCTTTATGCCGACTAAATTTCACGCAAAACACATTGCGAAATGCAAAAGATACCGATCAGCTGTGTCGCTTTTGTTTACAAATTTTCGGTTACACGCATATATGGCTGTGCTGTTTGCTCTCGTGTTTTCTGCCTATGAATATGGTGTGTTTTCTTTACTCTTACATGTTAAATTGGGTTATTTTCGACTTTGCTTACTGTATACTGTGCCTAGGGATAGGGTTTGATGAAGCTCTTTGTTTTAATGGTAATATAAGTCTTAAAGAACGCTGCCAAAATTTAAACTTCTAAACTAAATTTTTTTATCTTGAGTTATTTTGGCTATATACTCTCAGATAAACCTATGTTTTATATCAATCTAGAGACGTTGATGTATTTTTTGTCCAACAATTAGTTTTGTACAATATTAGACCAAATACAATCTGCCTATTGTTTTTATTTGGCAATAACTTCGTGGAAATTCCATTATATACCCAAGGCATCATTTTTTGTAGGGGATATACATTTGAAATTGTTTTTTGCTTTTTTTTTTCTTGTCGATATCTTGAAAAATATATGCATAATTGATCGTTTTTCAGTTATTATAACTACGTGAAAGAGCTTCCTTTCCTCTGTTTTTCCTGGAACCCCCAAACTTCTCCGATGTCATCTGTTCTCCAATCTTGTTTTTATTTCGGAACTAAGTTCAACTTTACATAGATTTATTGTAAACTTAAAATGTTCAAACTCGATTTTCTCGAAATCAACTTTTTTGATTTTGTGGTTTTTAATTGTAAACCGACGATAGACGTATATTTTTCTATAAAAAACTAACAATTCGGTGTGACTTTTGGTATTATTATAGTTCATGTTATTTTGTTATTTTGCATCTCTGCTTTGAATGAAAAACACGAATTTTTAATCTACTTTTAAAAAGTAACCCCTAAAACTAAAAAAGCCTTTCGGGATATTTTATTCTCTTGACAGTCTACGGTTTCATATGAACATCCACTATAGGAGGGGAAGGGAATGGTGTTCCAATTAGTCGTTAAACGTGACATAGCAACTATGATAAAATGTAGTTGAAACGAAATTAGTATATTATTTTAATATTATCTGAGCATATGAAGAAAGATGATTTACGCTTGCAGAATTTGTATTATCGCTTTTAATTTTTTGATTCATTGTTCCGTGGGGGAAGGGTTTTAACAATTTTTTGCAAAATATTTACCAACTTCGCTTTTAGACATGCAGGAAGAATTAGAATTGATCTGAATGCAAACAGCCATACCTAATCTCGAATGTATAGAACTAAACGGAATATAGATCAATAGTAAGAGGATCAAAACAGCCCCACAAATGAAGATAATACGTGTTAAGCGCCGACTTCGTCGCAAAAGCTGTCTACTGCTTCCAACTCGAAATCCGTTTCCGTAGTGAGTGCCAATAGCTCCCATTAGGCCATTTTCATCATGGTTATGCAACTTTGAGTAATATTTGTCGTCGTCCTCATCGTTTGAAGAATTAGTATCCTCCTCATACAACAAAGGACGTGCTACAGATGATGTTGAATTAACCATAATCACAGGCACTGGGAAATCACAAATAAACTTCACACAATTATAAATTACTTGGCATAATTTACTTTCATTTTTAATGGATATGAGTTACTCACCAATTTAAAATTCACACATTGGCGCGACCCATTTTTATCTAATAACAGTATTCATTTCGTTATAAGCAGACGAATTGCACCTTTAGATTTTCTTTGACATTTTCGTACTCGACACATTAAAATATCACTTTTTTTATTCGAAAAAGGCCTCTCAATTGCAAAATCCTTTGTAGGTTCTGTTGTAATACACGAACTCTTTTCTTGCTTGCGTTGGCTTCAGAAGTGGTTGATAAGGCCAACGAAGCTGAGATTATATCGCACGATATTTTGCTATCAAAAACCAAAAAAGAAATCACTTATGAAATTAATTGGTCTTCGTAAAGCAAATCACCGCTACCTCACTACAATTTTCAAGGTTGATTTCCAGATCGAAAACGAAGATAACAATAATTTCTTCTTCTTGAACAGCATTTCTTAAATGAGTTCTTTTACTCGCTCAAAGCAATTCTGCCATATAGGCCGCGGTCGATAATTATCTCTAGGGTACCTCAATGACGCACTTTAGTTTCTTTTTTTGCTATGATTATGACAGCGTGAAAGTGACATCTATATTCATGATTTCACAGGTAGATCTTTTTGGAATAAAAGTTTAAACACATTTAAGACAGTATGCTAATGTGAGTTGATATTTTTTTTCAAGAACGTTTACATTAAAACTGTTAAAGATGAAATTTCGATTTTTACAAAATTTTTCGTCGGTTTTCGGGTTGTAATATTTCAATATTGTTGTAGTTCCAACTGTAGGCACACATCCCTCGAAGATATGCGTAGAGTAACAATCCGGTCGATTCATTAGTTCTTGAGAAAACATTTAAAACAATCTTGAAAACATGTCGCCTACTTTACTAACACAGTGACCTTCGAATCTTAGGAATCTTACCTAATCCGAAGATATCCTTCTGCACACTTATTCTACACACTATAAACCTTTGAAAATCGCAACAAAAAAAATGTTTCCCATAATTTGTTCGCTAAGGACTTTTCAGGAAAAATTTTTATTCGTTCCTTAACCATCGAGAAAGTCAAGATAACTTGTTTTCTGATTAAATTTGTAAAATCCGTGCATTTTTAAGAAATCTGGGCTGGAAAATTAATGGAAAATGAATTTAATCAAATTTGCTCAACATCAAGTAATAAAATAAACAGAAAATGTAAAAAGCAAAGAACTTTCTTGTATAGAAAAATTGTCAATAAAAGAGAAAATAATACATTTTTTATATCCGTATGGTGAAACCAAAGGGTATATTAAATTTGCCTTACCGTTTGTAATGCCAAGAGCCCGTCATCACACACAAAAATGAATTACACCACTGTGTTTAGAATGATAGAAAAAATTTAATTTCGCATGTCCGTCCGTCCGTCTGTGGCGCGATTGAGGTACGTAGATTCGATTTTCGTAAAATGTAAGGCTAAGTTCGTTAATGGGCAGAAAATACCATTAGGGGGAGGGGGGTACCCCCCATACGAACGAAAACGATTTTTGCGAATATCTCGAAAACGGTGCATCTTTTCAAAAAAGTGCAAAAACAAAAGTTATTTAGGACATGATTCTACATAAAACTCCCATAAAACTCCCAAATTTTAAAAAATCTTATTGAAAACTTTGACTTCAAAGTTGAATTTTGATACTACTGTTCGCCGTTCACTTAAACTTCGAACAATACCATATCACCATACTGGTTTTCAAGAATTGCCAGACTGGCAATTATAGCTTTTGTTATGTTTATTACACCGCGTCTTGACCTGGGATTTTTCATCGCAGAGATTTTTGATTGACCAATCAGAGCTCGAGTTGACGGAGGGGAAAAATCCCAGAGAGAAATTTCTTGAAATCTTGCAATAGCAAAATTTCTTGGAATTTCACAATTCAAGATGGCGGAATCCAATTTCTCCCGTCAAGTAATTGCAAAAATAACTAATTTTTACAAAATACGATACAAAAAGCTTTGGAAGAGAATATATAACATTAAGGGGGTTTTCTTTTCGTCTGTTCTTCTGTTTCAGCCTTTTCAATTTCACGTATTGCATTAATTACGAGAGCGGCGACTAGTGTTTTTTTTTTTCATTGCCAATTTGAGAAATAAAATTTCAAGAGATTTTTGGCCCAGCTGTCAAAAAAATCTCATTGTGGTGAGATATTTCTCGGGATGAAAAATTGTTAATCAAGACGCGGTGTTAATTAAAAGAGTTTTAACGCTTTGAAATATACCTTTTGATGCAAAAAAATATTTTTACATAGGTTCAAAATTTAAGGTTATCTCAGGATGACTCGAACTGTCCCAAAATTATATCGATGATATGGTCAAGCGAAAATGATCTGCTCGCATTTGTTCGCTTGATTAGGCGATGCGCCACGGGGCATGGGCATGCCGGTGCAACGATAGTTTATTTTCGTGTTCGCTGCGCCACGATTCTTGCTTGCTCTTTTGCCCTGCTACATAAAGTTGGGACGCAGCCAATAAAGAACGCGCTTTAGTGTTTTTTCGGCTTCTTCTGCTTCGGCTTTCATTAAAAACATTTCTCAGTTGAAGAAGTTTTTGTTTTTATATTTTTTGTGTTAGTTTTGTTTCAAGGGGATTTCTAAGTTTTCAGTTGTGAAGGAACACCAAAAGCAATTAAGTACGGTGTTAAGAACTTTAAAAAACCGTGATCAATAAATTAACCAAAATTTTGTGCTTTAATTTGACACAAATTCTGCTGGATTCCTTTTCACCCTTCAGTGTAGTTTAATGTTTGATTTTATGATTTTGTAAAGAAAATGCAATATTCAAATGCTATTAAAAGATCTGCAAAGTTTTAATATAAGTGAAAATTAGAGTCTAGTACTTAAGTGGAAAAAATTTCCATTGGTTTTGTTTTGTCAAACGAATAAACATTTCTTACGACTTGAATTCAACTAAAAAAATAAATCTGCATATAATAATAAAACTCGGATTTCCCATCTAAAGAATCAGTCGAAGGTAAGACTGCGAATAAAAGCAAATATGCTCGGTTCGAACCTCTGATCACGCTTCGTAAATTTGTATACGCAATGCTTTTTCCGAAAAAGTCATATGATCACCCACCATTAACCAAATTAATTCAATAGGAAGGGGCACGTGACTATAAACATCAGTTCTCGCAATGTATACAAAATCATATTAGAAATTTGCAAGATGACGATTTTATGCGGATATAATTTTAAGCATATCTTATGTGAACAGCACATCTGGTATAAAATCTATGTTCCGCGTAATATACACTATAACCCGGCAAATAAAACATTAGTTTATGTAAAAATAATTATTTTTATTTTTTACAAAATTGGAAGTGTTGATTTCAAAGTCCTTTAAGCGAAAGGATTTTGAAACTGCTTTGAAATGTACTTTTAACTGAGTTTTAAGTAGGGTAAGGTAGATGCCGCACTGCTGTGAAATCTTCTGTGAAATGCTGTGAAATTTTCATACGAATATATTTTTAAAGCTGTAGGATAGTTTCATAATTTAGCTATACAGGAGAAGAACAAGGGGGAAATAAAAAGGATCGAATTTTGGTACGGATAGATGTCCTAGTAGGTACGCATAGATGCAAAAAAATAAGCATGATTTATTGAAAAAACAAACCTCTGAACACAATTCAAGAATATTACGATGAACACAACAAAATGAACGATGTGGAAAATACATGATCGAATACTTGAGCTACTTCTTGACTGATGTAAAATCATATTCTAAACACATTTTTTGTTTATAAATTTTCCAATGCGTTGCAGTTTTCGAGAAAACAGGAAAAAAGTTTTCCATTTGTGGGGGAGAGAGGGGAAGCAGTGGTCCGATTGGATTTTGATGTATGGATTATGCAAAATCCTATTTTAAACACATTTTACCTAATCAAATTTTTCAATACGACTCACTATTCACAATTTTGCCATAAAATTTCAGATCACTTTGCAATTGGTTTTAAGCCAACTCAGCGAAGATACGCCGCATGCGATGATCCAACGTCTTCAATTCTTGCCCCAATTGAATCTTGTAAGGGATTAGGCCAAGATCCTCTCACAAAATCTTCCAAGTTGTGGACGGAGAAAGCACACGCTCTTGTGCACCCCTGCGAACTGACAAATTTGATTTTTCATTAACACTGGCTTCAACTGCGGCCTCAACTTTCTTCGGAACGGACTGGTCTCATTCTTGATGTTGGTGGATTGTTATGTAGCGTTAAATTGGTACGAAATCTATCCACCACACAACGAATAGCACGCCCAGATGGGCGAATATTTGGTCCATAAAATTGACGAAGTGCTCCATAAGTTTGTGTTACTGGACACTGATTTCGGAAACAATATTCCACGATTTGGTTGTTGCGGAATAACTGTATCCATGATGAATTGTTTGACTTTACTGAAACAAAAGAAAATATTGACAATTTAGACAAAATAAAAACATAACAAAAGCTATAATTGCCAATCTGGCAGTTATTGAAAATCCGTATGGTGATATGGTACTGTTCGATTGTTCGAAGTTTAAGTGAAGGGTGAACAGTTGTATCAAAATTCCACTTTGAAGTCAAACTTTATTCCAATCGGATTTTGATGTATGGGAGTTTTATGTAGTATCATATTCTAAATAACTTTTGTTCTTGCACTTTTTTCATAAGATGCACCGTTTTTGAGATATTCGCAAAAAACGTTTTCGTTCGTATGGTCCGTTTTTGCCCATTAACGAACTTAGCCTTGCATTTCACGAAAAACGAATCTGCATAAAATTTGAAGTCTCTAGCTCAATCCGTGCGTCCGCAATCCGCGCCATAGACGGACGGACGGACATGCAAAATTCATTTTTTTTTATCATTCTAAACACACAGGTGTAATTTATTTTTGTGTGTGATGACGGGATCTTGGCGTTACAAACGGTAAGGCAAATTTAATGTACCCTTTGGTTTCACCATACTTTTTATAGATTTTAAAGTCTACTGAAATAAAAACTAAAATTTTTACGTAAGGACTTGGTCTAAAAATAAAAGCAAGATAAAGGTAATATTTTGCGTATTATCTTTTATCTTGATTTTATGTTTGAGGCCAAATCCCTGTTTTTAAAATTATTCTTTAAATTTTTTATTGCACCTTAAATTTTTTTTGTAGCAAAGCTACCAGAATCAAATCGTAAGGGTATTTTACAATTACTACTTATAAGTAATAGGTCACTGTAATTATAGTATATTTATAGCGGGGAAGTAGATTTAGTATAAGAACGTCATGTGCTGTTCACATCAGATAATTTAATTTTACTACATAAAGCATAAACGAGCGAATTTCAAATTGATGTTTTGTCAAAGGCAGTTATGACCGTTTGTGACATTATTTTAAAGTACTAAAATTACAATATTAGCTGATAAAAGAATCTGTTGTTAGTAAATCTTTTAGACAGATCCAAATATTAAATTTTATCGTGGATTTTTTCTAATTAAATTTCATTTAATTAAGTTGACGGCATTAAGTCTAGGTGATATTATGAGATCCACGCATTTTTAAATATTTACAGCAATATAATAATGATGTATGTATTATTTTACAGGTGAACATCGCGGCATCTACATATCTCAGAGAGCCAGAGAGTGTGTGTATCTAATACTATATCTACAGTTAAACTCTTCTGCTTGTATTAGATTTGTTGATATCTACCACGCCGCCGGAAAATTTTACTATACACAAACGACTGAATCATTCCAAAGTGAACATCTCTTTCGAAAATTGTTTTAATTCTATTTAGTTATATCACTGAGTGTGTCTACATCGGTCGACGGATCTATTTTTTTTTATTCGGGGACAGATGCTTAAATTTGCCGTTACTATTATGCGCTGAAAATTTCCATAAAGTGCAAGTAGAATTTCCCTTAAGTATATCGTAAAACATTTACGAACAGTGTGTGATGGTCTTACCCGTTAAAACTAATAAAGTTACGAATGCTATTTATAAATCCGGAAACGACAAAAATATTCAAATCAAATTATATTAAACGTAGTTCACGTTAGGATGATCAAAATACATCGGAAAGAATCTTATAATAATCTAAAAATATGTTTTGATTACTTAAATTTTAATATTTTTCGATGGTTTTGGAATAATTGACAATGGCATTACTAAATAAATTATTCTTCAGTAATTCTTCTAGCAAAAAGAAAACACAGAATGTTTCAAGTCAACCACCACAATATTTTAGGTAAGAAGTGTGCTTTTATAAAATATATATTTTTAATTTATGGTAAATTGTAAGTCATGTGATTAATTAAATGTAAATCAATATGCTCGTAAAAACACTGATACTCGTATTAGATAAGTGATGCTAATGTAGAGAGTAAAAAGTTTAACGCGTATGCAACTCAAATGATTGAAATTCGTCACATGACTTTTGTTTATATGTTTGCCCTCTTGATTATCGCACCCGTTCAGACAAAGATGAAAACAACATTGAAAAGTGGGAGCGCATATGTAAATAAAAAACTATACACACGCCTCAATGTAGTACAATACATGTTTGTGCATTTGGAATTGGCAGGGGAAAAAATTAAAAACATTTTTTTTAAAACTCGTGTCAGCTATTTTAGACTTCCTTAGAAGTCGTTCTTTATTCCTAGTTAATGAATTAATAAAATTAGAGAAATTAAAAAATAATAATTATAATACCACATGACAGTACATACTTGATTGATTACAATGAATTGAGATCATCTGACCCCATCCAAAAATCGTTACTGTATAATTCAAAATAATGAATCATGAAACTAAAAACAATCCTTTAATGAGAGATCTTCAATTCATTGGCTATATTTTAACGTAACAAAAATCAATGGATTTTATTCTATTTTTATAGAGATTAAAAAATACATGCTTTTATTTTAGGTATTTTCCTTGTAACCCTTAGGTTACACGAGTAAAAGTTTGATTATATCTAGCATACCTCCGTTTACGTCTTGACATATTTACAAGTATTTTCGCTGCTTTTTGAAGTTATATGCAAGTGCATTCTATAAGTGGTTCCGAAGTGAAAAGTAAAAAAACCAAGATTTTACGATCACTTGCAACGCCTTCACGTGCCGCTAGGACTATGCTAATCTTTTAGGCTTTTTTTGCTCTGTGGATGACTTATAAACTTGTGAAAAAATGTCCCCATTGATCCTACTTGATGGAACTCAATTCATGCTCAAGGAAGTCGATGAAACACTTTTTAAAATTTCTTGAAAAATCGAAATCATAACGAAGCCTCACATATCGCTCATTCAATGCAACAACGGCATAACTCAAAAAAATTGATTTCGAGAAAAGGCAATTTAAGGTTTCGAAATGCTGTAATTCTGCTGTAAAAGTGATGCGACAAGAACGACAAATCATGCTTTCTGGTGACAAATTTTTGAGTTACAGATTTGAAGTTTCGGCAATCGAAAGTATAAACATAACAAAAGCTATAATTGCCGATCTGGCAATTATTGAAAACCCGTATGGTGATATTCGTATCAAAATTCGAACAGTTGTACTAAAATTCCACTTTGAAGTCAAACTTTCCAATAAGATTTTTTAAAATTTATTCCAATCGGATTTTGATGTATGGGAGTTTTATGTAGAATCATATCCTAAATAACTTTTGTTCTTGGACTTTTTTGATAAGATGCATCGTTTTCGAGATATTCACAAAAACCGTTTTCGTTCGTATGCACAGAAAAAAATAATTTTGTATTATTTACAAAATGGGTTTAACAAAAAAAAAATCGTAAATATTACTGAAGTTTTGTATATACTTCGTAATATTAACAAATTTTAGTAACTATACGAAAAAATATTTGTTAATATTACGAAGTATATACAAAATTTCAGTAATATTTACGAATTTTTTTTTGTTAAACCCATTTTGTAAATAATACAAAATTATTTTTTTCTGTGTGGGGGTACCCCCCCTAATGGTCCATTTTTGCCCATTAACGAACTTAGCCTCGCATTTTACGAAAAACGAATCTGCGCAAAATTTCAAGTCTCTAGCTCAATCCGTGCGCCCGCAATCCGCGCCACAGACAGACAGACGGACAGACAGACAGACGGACAGACGGACGGACATGCAGAAATTAATTATTTTTATCATTCTAAACACACTGGTGTAATTCATTTTTATGTGTGATGACGGGATCTTGGCGTTACAAACGGTGAGGCAAAGTTAATATACCCTTTGGTTTCACCATACGGGTATAAAAAAAAGTATATCCGCCGCAAAAATAACTAAAAATTTGTGTTTTTATACCCGTATGGTGAAACCAAAGGGTATATTAACTTTGCCTTACCGTTTGTAACGCCAAGATCCCGTCATCGCACAAAAAAATGAATTACACCAGTGTGTCTAGAATGATAAAAAAAGTTGAATTTAGCATGTCCGTCCGTCTGTCTGTCCGTCCGTCTGTCCGTCTGTCTGTCCGTCCGTCTGTCTGTGGCGCGGATTGCGGGCGCACGGATTGAGCTAGAGACTTGAAATTTTGCACAGATCCGTTTTTCGTAAAATGTGAGGCTAAGTTCGTTAATGGGCAAAAATGGACCATTAGGGGGGGTACCCCCCATACGAACGAAATCGTTTTTTGTGAATATCTCGAAAACGGTGCATCTTATCAAAAAAGTGCAAGAACAAAAGTTATTTAGGATATGATTCTACATAAAACTCCCATACATCAAAATCCGATTGGAATAAATTTTAAAAAATCTTGTTGGAAAGTTTGACTTCAAAGTGGAATTTTGATACAACTGTTCGCTGTTCACTTAAATCACCATACGGGTTTTCAATAATTGCCAGATTGGCAATTATAGCTTTTGTTATGTTTTGAGCTATGCCGTTGTTGCATTGAATGAGTGATATGTATAAGGTACTAGCTTAGAGACGGGTTGATGGTATTTTTAAAATATATTTTGAACCGAAACTAATCGTTTTCTCTAAAATAGCTGGTGAATTAATAATTCTTTAACAGTATCCACAAACTGGAATATGATTACGGTGACCCAACGTCCCGCATTTCAGGTGTATATTCCACATTGCAAACCGCCCCGCAAAGTGTCCCGCATTGATAAGAATATATTCTGCATTGAACAAAAAGTGTCCCGAATTAAACGTCGACCCTATGGACTCCATTAGACTTTTTTCCAGATTAGATTTAAATCCAATCACGGAGACTGAAAAAATTTTGCATCATGATTTAAATCTCCTTACTGTCATGATTTTTTCGGCTACTGAAAAGTAGGATTTTTTTTACATTTGTTCATTTCAAATTGGCTTATTTCTAGTTGGCTGCCCTGGTTACCTCCTTGAAGGCAATCTTTCAAAAGATGAGGCTCGTGTTCGCATCTGCAGGACAAGAGCGACTTGACCCAGCACACTGGAGCATTCCGTTTTTCTTCCTTTTTTGAAGGTTTTTTTTAGTTGTTTCCGAACAAGAATAGCGGCTAAAACCAATTTTTGTTTCCGCGTTGACATTTCTAAGCACACTGGAGACACAATAAATATGAAAAATCATGACTGAAAATGGCCACGCGCTGATTTCACTATTCACCAAAATATCGAGTGGGCGAAAAAATCATGATTTTTAAAAGTCCAATGGAATCGTGGGGTAGAGTGCAATTTTTGCACTTAGACGTTTAATTCGGCTCACTTTTTGTTCAATGCAAAACAAGAGAAATTGATTCGTTCTCTAGACATTAAAAGTTCGGCGAACTAACTTTAAATTACATTAAAATTTTATTTAGACAAGAAACCATTTGCGAAAGCCTTTTTTTGGAATATGGTGAGTTTCGTAAAACTGGTAGCCACGACAACAGGTCCGATTTGAAATTTTAACTCTGGATCGGAGTAAATTTCGTGTACGGCACATCGACATACTTGTTTTTAAAAAATTGTTTGCGGCGCAATTTCTTTTATTGTAATTCTCCTAGAGTTAATTACTTCCCTCTTACAGTTTTATGCAACAATAAGAATTTAAGAAACCCTCAAAATGATTGATGGTGAAAGAAAGTTTGGCTATCTCTACATTCATGTAACATATTTCTTTTAAAATTTTTGACTGGTAGATCATTTATGTTAGTTTTTTGGTTCATATTTTATAATCTCAAGGTATATTCGTAAACTTTTGATATTTTTTTTAGAACTGTTTATTATAAAATTCAATGAAAGATTCAGTTTATAAAAACGAATTCAGTGTGTGCTATGAACAGCAGCAATATTTTTCGCATATCTATATATTTAAAATTTTTCCTCAATTTTCACTTTTAATTCACGAAACATTCGGCAAAGACAACAACAATTTATCTAAAAAAAAAAAGTTGTCGAAGAATTTGTTTATTTTATTTTTTTTACTCTCTGACGTTCGAGTAATGCTCACGTGCCTCGTCTATTCATAGTCGGCGCGGTCAGTGTATGAATCGTCGGACACGATTTGTTTGTAAAGTTGTTTTCTCACACTGCAAAATAATTCGATTGGTACATAAGTAGTTGTTATGCTTCAGACATCTCATATATTTCTTTCTCGTTTAAATTATTGTTTTTTTAATTTTTAAATATTTGTTCATATACTGTTATTAAAACTAATTCTCAAATATATAAAACTGGTGGATTGATTAATAAATTTACTACATCTGATTCTATTTAATTGATTAAAAATAATAATTTAATAGCTCTATGATGATTAGTGACAACTCGGTCACAACACTTTCTTGTTTTCATGGTATAATTCCCAGTGTCTTGTAAATCTCTGAATTGTGATTTTATAAACTTCTCATTTCATTGATCACGGGAAAAATCACTGAAAAATTGTCATCTTTGGTGCCAAAATCGCTATACAGACTGTGACTTCACAATGACCGATTACAACGCCAGAATAAGTAAATCTTTCTTTTTGCTCTGTTTGGTTTTAAAATAAAAAAATCCGATTGTAGGAAAAATAAAAGTATTGAGACTTGAGTACAATTCGCACATTTGGGCTGGAGTCCCAAAAACTGTCCTGCAACTGCTGGACCGAATTCAAAAACGTGCGATTCGACTGTTTGGATACAAGTCTTTGACAGATTTATTACCGTCTCTCGAGCATCGTCACTCTGTTGGGATACTCAGCATATTCTATAGATATTTCAATGGGAAATGTTCCACCGAAATTTCCCGACGCTATGTTTTCCCTAGACTCTCTCGTGCAGCTGCACGCGTGCACGACTTCTTCCTTGAGCCTCCCCGTTTTCGTACAGTAAAGTTTAGGAGTTCCTTCATTCTGCGAACAACACGACTTTGGAATGATTTACCATCCGATATATTCCCCCCGGGCTATAACCAGCAGAAGTTCAAGAAGAACATAGATCGGCATTTCCTTTCGCTCTTCCGACCATCCAGAGCTGTGCTTCGGCATTAAAGGGTATTCCTCTAAGCTCTGGCTAAAACTATAAAAAAATGACAGAAGAAAATTGATATTGTTAGTGTTTAAATAAAGAGATTATTTTCAAGTAATGCTATTGCAAAAATTGAAATTATTGTGATTTCAGTCAGAGCCTCAAAAGCTTTTTTTTTGTAACTGAGCCACCGAATGAAATCTCAATGTTGGAGTTTTAAATTTTGTTTATAGCATAACTTCTAATTTCTTTTTTATATGCATAAGCTTTAGTTAAATATTTTGTTTTTTTTCCTAATGGAGGCATTTCGAAAAATCTTCGCCAAAAGCAGACGAATATTTTGGCACCAGTTTCATGAAAAGCGCTAAAGGCGTTTGACTGTATGGCGTTTTAAGTACTTTGTGAGCACTTCACAGATAGGAAAATCTCCTAATTGGGACACTCTGTAATCGGGACACCTCTGAATCGGTACAGGAAATGGCAGGTCTCATCGATGTCCCGATTAGAGAGGTTTCGATTTTTAAAGCGATTTGATTACCGTTTTTTATGTAAGCATAAAATTATCGTTCAGGCCTCATTGTTATTATATTAGAACTTTGCCGCTTAACTCAGCCAACGAATTGTTTTCGTGAACAGTAGATTTAATTTCTTCAACAGGCACTACAAAACACTCCTTCTTTCCATACAAAAAAACGATCGATCTTCTCAAAAATGGTACTAAAAATAAGAGTTTTTGAAATGCAATTTTACAAAACTTTTCCACACATTTGATTCCGATTGAAAAAACTTAAAAACCAGTAATAATAATAATTTTATTTCGTGTTTCAAATTATCTTCCCCGACGTATTAACAATTATTATTGGAGGTAGAATAAAAACTTTGGCAATAGACAAGTGAAAGTGGTCACTATAAAACAAAATATCGTAAAAAGATAATTTACCAACACTATAAATAACAATTCAACTAATTAAAAGCATGAAGTGAAGCTACAAATTTTACAATGTCCTTTAAAACAAAAACAAAAAAAAAATCAAAAAAAGACATAATAAAACATAACAAAAGCTATAATTGCCAATCTGGCAATTATTGAAAACCCGTATGGTGATATTCATATCAAAATTTGAACAGTTGTACCAAAATTCCACTTTGAAGTCAAACTTTCCAATAAGATTTTTTAAAATTTGTTCCAATCGGATTTTGATGTATGGGACTTTTATGTAGAATCATATCCTAAATAACTTTTGTTCTTGGACTTTTTTGATAAGATGCACCGTTTTTGAGATATTAACAAAAAACATTTTCGTTTGTATTGTGGGTACCCCCCATTTTTGCCCATGACCGAACTTAGCCTCGCATTTTATGAAAAACGGATCTGCGCAAAATTTCAAGTCTGTAGCTCAATCCGTGCGCCCGCAATCCGCCCCACAGACAGACGGACAGACAGACGGACAGACAGACGGATAGACAGACGGACAGACAGACGGATAGACAGACGGACAGACAGACGGACAGACAGACGGACAGACGGACAGACGGACAGACGGACAGACAGACAGACAGACAAACGGACGGACATGGAAAATTCAATTTTTTTTATCATTCTAAACACACTGGTGTAATTCATTTTTGTGTGTGATGACGGGATCTTGGCGTTATAAACGGTAAAGCAAAGTTAATATACCCTTTGGTTTCACCATACGGGTATGAAAACCATTTACATGCGCCTAGAATTGAAATTTCTATGAAAATAATTGTCCCATGGTGCTCGTAATTGTAGCTTTTCTTATAGACTCGTTTCTTTTCTTTGCATAGGTCGACTTTCACATTAAAACAAATAAATTATATTAAGATATTTTAAGATAAACGACACGTGATCCTCACGAACAGCCTGAGTGAAATTGTTTTTTTTTTTGTTTTTGAATTTTTGACGCATTTTTATTATCTTAATGTCGTAAAACTGCTGTCGTCATTTTCTGTTTTTTAAGCAAACTAAAAAAAATTTGACCTATCCCAACAATAATTGCCATTGGCCAGTTGTCAAAGACAAGAATTTGAATTTTCTAAAACTTAAACGAACTTTTTAAATAATCGTGTAGTAAAGTGCTTGTGTATTAAGAGGGTTTGCCAAAAATAAAACAAAATAATAAAATGTAACAACCGAATTTCCGGTGCCAGTGTTCGACACTTGTAGAATGACGCCATATTTTATTTTCTGACGTCTTGACTGTGGATGTCATTGTTTTCGCATTACTACGGTTTAAGACGACATTCAGTCCTAGAATAAATATGACTAAGATTTTAAAGCAGGTGAAATTATTTTTAGTCGTTTAGCGTTACTTTGTTGATATAAGAATGAAATTTTGCATAAAATTTCGACGCGTTGCGAAAAAATTCTTCGGCGCGGTCCTTAAAATACGCAACTACAATGTTCGTCATTTTAGGATTCTCTTTCATCACGCTTTTCATGTTTTTTTGTATCACGCTTTTCGCGTCCTATCCCAAGCATAATGGTGCTTACGTTATATTTAAATGTGTGACGTAAGAACCTACTATGCTTTGTGACACTTGGCTATAAGGAGTTTTGTAAAAGTGACTTTTTTTTTAGAAAATGTTTGTTTTTTTAGGGGCTGTCCATCTATAAAATACGTAATACTTTTACGAAGAGACCCCTCTCTCTCTTTCTTCCTCTCTTTCTCTCTCTCTCTTTCTCTCTCTTTCTCTCTATCTTTCTCTCTCTCTCTTTCTGTCTCTCTTTCTCTCTCTCTCTCTCTTTCTCTCTCTCTCTCTTTCTCTCTCTCTCTCTCTCTCTTTCTCTCTCTCTCTCTTTCTCTCTCTCTCTTTCTCTCTATCTTTCTCTCTCTCTCTCTCTCTCTCAAATCCCATTTGAAAAACTTGAAATTAATGTGACATATTCTAGAAATCCTTAACCGATTTTGATGCGGTTTTTAAAGCTGTTATCGCCCCAAATGACTATGAAACTAATTGAATTTATAAAAATTGGCTCCAATTGGATTTTGAGGACTGAGGCAGTTATGTAGAATAATATTCCAAAAATTTTTTGTCTTACCAATTTTTTTTTGTTGACAAAGTGAAGCGTTTCCGAAAAACTGTACGGGGAAGGGGGAAATGTGTAGGATTTTGTCCATTCAAGAACATAGTTTTGATGGCAAACATATTCGTGCAAAATTTAAAGTTTCTAGCTCAATGCGTTGCGGAGTTATCGCATCCACAGACATAACGACGGACGGACAATATATATTTATCTCTATCTTTTTTCTTTGCCTGGTAGATACTAATGGTTTTAGTAGGGACAATCTTTTAGAAACAGCTATTGCATATCAGTCGTGTCCGATCAGAAGTTTTGGTCAAAAATTACACATTCGGCCAAGTTTCGGTCTCGGCCAAAATTCATGAAGTCATAAAAGGGTATATAGTCCAACCTGGATAAGTGGGATCTGGGTAAGTGGGAAACCTCTATAACCGGGATGGATTGTTCAGTCCAAACGTTTCTAAACAGAAGGGAAACCTCTATAGGTGGGATCCGTGGAACGGTCCCGTGAGATCCCACTTATCCAGGTTCGACTGTAATAGGTTTGCTCTACCATTTATAATTTAGCATAGAACTAATTCTTTTATGAAAAAAAAAATTTGACGAGTGTGTTTTGCATGTCCGTCTGTTTGATTGTCTGTCTGTAGACACGATAACTTGAGAACGAATCAAGCTAGAGACTTGAATCTTGGCTCAGTCGTGTTTTTTGTAAAATCGGAGGTCGTTAACGGACAAAATCGAACCACCCTTTCGCCCCCGGGCCGTTTTTTGCGATTTTCTTGAAAACGGTACTTCGTATCAAAAAAGTTATAAAGACAACGTCGTTCATAATGCAATTTCGCATAACTGGTTCATACATATAATTGGAGCAGCTTTAAAAAAAATCAATCGGAATGTTGTAATGTAATTGAATCTATTTAAAAGTTTTGCTAAAGTTTTACCAAGAGCTCTAGAGTTTCTTAGTAGCAATGCATTTTTTATTTTCTAACATTATATGTGCTACTCATACAAGAATAATAGCACCTCAAAAACCGAAACTAAACAAATTCCGAAACTACCTCTGTCGATTTTCCACTCTAGCATAACGAACGGCAGTATATCACGATTGCCAGACAATCGTAGTTTTCATTATGTTTTTTTTATTAAAAAATATTTGCAAAAAAAAGTTTTTTGCACTCACAAGAAATAAATATCACAGAATTGTCAGATGACAAAGCGCTCACAGCATAGTCTACATTGGGCCTACATTCAGCAAAGCAACATTTAGCAAAGCAAGCGAAGTTAGCAAATCTTTTATTGGGCATGGGTCTTTAAGCGGCCCACACACTAAGAGGATACACGACGCGCCACTAGCGAATTTCGGAGACTTTTGAGATTTTTTCTCCTCATTTCAGCGATTTTGGGCTTGAGGTCAGCGGCAACACTGATGTAGACTGACCGAAAGTTAGCTACAAACTGATGGGAATGAATGTGTGTGGGGACTTTACGATACAATCTTTTTCGTGATGTCTTTCCTTGAGGATTAATGAGTCATAAGATTGTCATGAATCGTGTCTAGTGTGTGACCCGCTTAAGAAAGGTATCATCTTACTAGATGGATTGAGCTATGTTTTAACAGTTTTAAATTCTTGCAATGCACCAAAGGAATCTAAATCAATGATAGTATAATTCGTTTTTATGAATAACATATTCGGAATCAGCGATGACAAATTACGCAAAATTGATTCTAATATCTTTGGCAGCAAAAAATTTATGATCGTATTTTTTTTTTTAAATTCCAGCCATTTTCCATTCGATGAGAATCAAGTACGAATTCTTTTATACAGAGAATGTGAAATACGGGGACGTCGTTTACTTTTTGATTCGAGTGCAATTGAAAAAGTTAATGTTTCCCTAACTGAACAAAATCCTGTCGATAGCTCCAGTAGTGCGAAGACAAATGGATTTCGTGTTAAGCGGAAATCATCATCAAGCAGCTATATTGAAATTTCCGAAGGATTTTCTTACAAGGTATATTACAAAGCTTAATATCGTCGGCTTACTGTAAAAACAAAATAACTCCACTATTTACATTTTTTTTTTTTTGTAAAAACAAAATAACTCCACTATTTACATAAAGAGCCAGTATATCTGTAAGAGATTTATTTTGTTTTTGCAGTAGATCTAGATGAAATTTTTAGGTGTAGAAATGCACTTAACCAAAAAAATGTAAATAGTGGAGTTATCTTGTTTTACATTAACCCGACGATATATATTACCAATTCATTTTATTAATTGATTTATTTAATTTAGCATTTGCAAGGAAATACAGGGGATATCGCTAACATTGGTGAAATGGTGTTCGGTTCACTGGCAATGTCTTATCGTGGTACCGCACTTAAGGTGCATTGGCTACAGTCACCGGCACGATTACTTTGTTCACAAGTATTTCTGTCTCCTGTCCACTCAAGTATGGCCTCACAAAAACGAAATTCAAATACCATTTCATCCGGTCAATTAGTTGATCAATCATCCATGGATAATACCTCAATGAATTCATTTTCGATGCCTTTTACCGTTTGTATTAAGGATAATATGAATTTGTTGGCGGAGAACTCACTGACAAATCCGTTAACTATTCCGTGTGAAGAGTATAAAGCAGACAATACGAGACTTTTTTCAACACTCAGTGCAGCGACAAACAGTGATTCAGGCTGCTATGACACATGGGCAACGTCGAATTCATCGTACTGCCAATATTCGACTCGCAGCAGCTTAGGATCCGTTTTCAGTGATCATGAAAGTTTAAGAAAGTTGAGTATCGATTCGGTATCAGCAGTTGGCAATAATCCAGTGATGGATAGTGGTTGCTTGCAGCGACGGATCTCTCGCAACGTATCGACATCTTTCGAAAATCGAAGCTCGGTTAGTGATTATATTGGATTCATTGGAGACAATTATCAAACAGCCACAAATGGCGGTAGCGATAGTTGTATACAGGCATTCAGGCGTTGTAGCGATGCCAATGAAAATCGAAGTAATCCCGAAATGATACGAAAACGTGGTGCCAGTGGTGATACAATATTAACAAAATCTAGTAGCAATCGGAGTGGTCATAGCCACAGTGGTAGAAGAGCTAAATTAGGACTAGCGATTTGCATCACGCTGAGTGAACCGTTTGAAAAGGAGATGGAATTATTTTGTTCAGAACATATTGCGCTTTTGGAATCTATGTTATGCCGTTTGAGAGCGTCTGCAGAAAGTGCATACATTAATCATAAGAATTTCTTACAAGTAAATTGAAATAACGGTTATTATATAATTTGGACAAGTATTGAACTAATTAAAAAATGTGTGTTGTATGTTTTAGATAATGCTTCACGCTTGGAAGGCAACAAAAAGATGTATTAGGGATTTATTTACTGCCCCTCGCCTACCATATCCGATCTGGTTAACGTTAAACAGAGGTAAAACAAAAAGTACTGAAATATTGGCGGAGAGTTTTATGAAAGAGCTATGCTATCTCTTGTCATCAGCAGACACCAAAGATACAAATTTGTAAGAGCCTTTTTTCTGTTTTTATTGGGTGTTCAAATAAGTTTCCGTCGGGTTTTTTTTTATCAAAAATTGCGCATTTTTTGTGAAAGAATGGTACATTATGTTCTATTCGAAGTATTGTCCATCGCTTGCCACTAGTTTTCCCATCTTTCTGGCAGCATACGGATACCGCGACGGAAGAATGTATCTTATTTTGAGGATATCCACGAATCGACCCAATTTTCGTAAGAACGGAAGTGCTGCTCACCCAGGCCATATGTCATCGATCTAAACAAGTGGTAGTCGGAAGGGGCGATTTCTGGAGAATATGGCGGGTGAAGTAGGACATCCACTTTTAATGTTTCTAGGTAGGTTTTGACCAGTGACGCAACATGTGGACGAGCATTATCATGCAGAAGAATAACTTTGTCGTGTCTGGAGTAGTATTGGGCGCGCTTTTCCTTAACTGATCGACTCAATATCATCAATTGTGTTCGTTAGACAGCCCCAGAAATGGTTTCGTTCGGTTTGAGCAACTCATAATACACGACACCAACCTGTTCACGCAAAGGACGGTTATTCGGCTCAAAACTCGACATTTTCGCACACAAAAAAATAAATTATACTGATAAAAATTCACTAATATTTCAAGGTTATGTTGTCGACAGATGTCAAACTTTACGATAACTTACTGGTGCGCCAACTTTTGTCAAACGACGGAAACTTTTTTGTACATCCAATATGTTTATTTTGTGATTTTATTATTTCGTGATTTTATTATTTTGTATGATTTTAGTTTTGTGAGTACAATGCTAACAGCGATTTTAACGCATCATCTAGGATGGGTAACTTCAGTCACAAATAGCCTAAAACCGGGGACTATCACAGGACAAAAAGAGAAATTAATAGAGGTATCCCGATGTCATCCATACAATGCGCTTTGGGCCCAAATGGGTGATTTATATGGAGCTATTGGAAATCCCCCAAAGGTATCAAGAACAATTGTTTACGGCACTGAGAAACACACCATTGACAAAGTATTAAATGTGCTAACATATTTCATACGATGCGGTGAAGTAAAACGTATTTCCGCAACAGAATCGATAGATAAAACGGCTATGAATAAAGCATTTGGAAAGCTAAATACAGTGACGGAAATGCAAACGGATACAAATAAATCCAATATTGATGGTCCGTTAAAATCTGAAAATAATTCGTTCGGAACAGGTGGCAAAGGAGGCCTTTCGAGAACACAAACATGCACAAAAAATCTCAGTGATATCGGAAGTATTTGTGCCGATGAAAATATAGAACAGAATATGACAGATAGTGATGAACTGAAAAAACAAGTCATGAACGATATTCCGAATGTGTTAGCCTATCGAGACTCACATTTTGTTCAACAAGAGTTAAGAATTGGAAATTTTCTCATGGACACCGGCATCGAAATGAATGCAAAACAAAAAGATGATGCGAAAACCTATAAAATTAGAGAGCAATTTAGATTGTGCGATATCACTGAAAATAATAATACTGATAATAAAAATATATCACATAGTAATGTAGTTGAAGCAATAGAAGTAGACACTGATAAGGAATTATGTAGCGAAAATGTCGATAGTATGGTAAAGACATCGCTGCAAAACTGTCTCAGTACAACATTCCCATGGCGGGAGCGGGTAAAAGAAGGCATGAGTTGGGAGGATTTGGAAGAAAGTCGTCAATCTAATATAAGGAACAAAAAGAGTTTAGAAGCTGAAAGTTATAAAAACTGTGATTTGACGAAGAAACCAAATGACCAAACTATGGAACGGTCTCATAGTTTATATAATTTGCGTAAAAAGCAATCTAAGAATGAATTTGTACATTTACAGAGTAATCCGAAAAGTAAGAATGTCCAAACAAGTTTATCCCATTTGATAACAGCAAATAGTGTTGGGCAGGAAGATGAACGTTTCACATGGGGTATTGAACCGGGAAAAGAAACAATTAGCCATGAAGAGGAAATGCATTTTGAGATTAGTAAAAAACTTGTCGAACGCGAAATTAATAAAAAAGAATCGACCGGTGGTGTTGTCTTTGTTCTTGGCGATAATGAAGCTCTGGTAAACATTAAGAAAAGTACAGAAGATTTAGAAAAATCGCATGATAGCGTAAATGAACCAAAAACTGCTAATCTGTTGTCACCATCTGCTTCAACAACAACTGCAGCGATATCAGAGAATAAAGAAATTGACACGAATATTGTGAAACGACGAACATGTAACCATAAAAAACATTCCGGAGTTAAATTTAATTTTGAACAGTATCCACAAATTGCGACCAATTATATGAAAAACAAAAATATAGATCTATCAAATTATAATTTCTTTGAGAAATCATCAAAAATCAATGAAATTCTTAATTGTGGGTCGAGTACAAGTGCATTCCCAGTTGTAGCTGATGTTAGTGGGACTAATGATAAATTCCAGTTAATGTCCATGAATGTGGATAAAGAGCAATGTGAGTGTTGCGCAGCAGCTGGATCACGGATATTACAGACTCCATCGAATGCCACCGAATTAGAATTCGAACCTGATGACAATAACTATCCAATAGTATTAACCCGAGACGCAACAACTGATAAACAGACAGAAGATAATTTAAGCGGCACAACTGTTAGTCCAACAGCACCGGAATCTGTACCGAGCCATATTAAACTCAATATTCCAAGTTTAAGCATTGAAAGTGAAAAGTCTGAGCCCGAAGTTGCCTTCTTAAAATTACCCATTCCAAAGAATGTTAGGAAAAAATTAAATAATGCTGAATCTTCCAAAGATGAAATGGAAATTGTGCCATCGCTGTTTACTGGTGTCAATGACCATTATATTCCAGATATGGTTTTGCAGGTTTGTGTATTTTAATATTATTGCCTGATACGTCAATTTGCTTAGAATCAATCAAATCGGAACATTTTGAAAATGAGATGGGATTTTGGAACTTAATTGAAAAAAGGTCGATTATTTTCTATTATCACTCAATAATTAATATTTAAAAGTTCTTAGTTCTATGAATATTCCGTTAAACGTAAAATAATGCTTTTTTCTACATCGTTTTTTTCAATTTTAGTTGCATAGAATTTAGATTGCGTGTACAGAAATTTTTAGCAGCTGGTTTGTTTTTCTTCGCTATAGAAAATGGGCTACGCGACTTTAGTCCGAAAAAATGGGCTTTTATCCTGAAAAAATGGACTTTTATTCGGGAAAAGTCGACTTTTGTTCGGAAAGGGGAAAACTGATTTCTTTTATATAATTCGATGTAGGGGGCAGACCTTTTTATACCCATATGGTGAAACCAAGGGTATATTAACTTTGCCTTACCGTTTGTAACGCCAAGATCCCGTCATCACACAAAAAAAAAAGAATTACACCAGTGTGTTTAGAATGATAAAAAAATCGAATTTTGCATGTCCGTCCGTCCGCCAGTGGCGCGGATTCCGGGGACACGGATTGAGCTAGAGACTTGAAATTCGTTTTTCGTAAAATGCAAGGCTAAGTTCGTTCATGGGCAAAAATGGACCATTAGGGGAGGTACCCCGATACGAACGATTGAGTTTTTTGGGAATATCTTAAAAACGGTGCATCTAAACAAAAAAGTGCAAGACAAAAGTTATTTAGGATATGATTCTACATAAAACTCCCATATATCAAAATCCGATTGGAATAAATTTTAAAACATAACAAAAGCTATAATTGCCAATCTGGCAATTATTGAAAACCCGTATGGTGATTTAAGTGAACGGCGAACAGTTGTATCAATATTCCACTTTTAAGTCAAATTTTCCAATAAGATTTTTTAAAATTTATTCCAATCGGATTTTGATGTATGGAACTTTAATGTAGAATCATGTTCTAAACAACTTTTGTTCTTAGACTTTTTTGATAAGGTGCATATTCACAAAAACCGTTTTCGTTCGTATGGGGGGTACCCCCCCTAATGGTCCATTTTTGCTCATGAACGAACTTGGCCTCACATTTTAGGAAAAACGGATCTGCTCAAAATTTCAAGTCTCTAGTTCAATCCGTGCGCCCGCAATCCGCGCCACAGACAAACGGACGGACGGACGGACGGACATGCTGAATTCAACTTTTTTTATACCCGTATGGTGAAACCAAGGGGTATATTAACTTTGCCTCACCGTTTGTAACGCCAAGATCCCGTCATCGCACAAAAAAATGAATTACACCAGTGTGTTTAGAATGATAAAAATATTTAATTTTTGCATGTCCGTCCGTCTGTCTGTCTGTCTGTCCGTCTGTCTGTCTGTCCGTCCGTCCGTCTGTCTGTCCGTCTGTCTGTCTGTGGCGCGGATTGCGGGCGCACGGATTGAGCTAGAGACTTGAAAGTTTGCACAGATCCGTTTTTCGTAAAATGCGAGGCTAAGTTCGTTCATGGGCAAAAATGGACCATTAGGGGGGGTACCCACAATACAAACGAAAATGTTTTTTGTTAATATCTCAAAAACGGTGCATCTTATCAAAAAAGTGCAAGAACAAAAGTTATTTAGGATATGATTCTACATAAAACTCCCATACATCAAAATCCGATTGGAATAAATTTTAAAACATAACAAAAGCTATAATTGCCAATCTGGCAATTATTGAAAACCCGTATGGTGATTTAATTGAACGGCGTATCAAAATTTCATTTGAATTCAAATTTTCCAATAAGATTTTTTTAAAACTTGTTCCAATCGGATTTTGATGTATGGGAGTTTTATGTAGAATCATATTCTAAATAACTTTTGTTCTTGCACTTTTTTGATAGGATGCACAGTTTTTGAGATATTCGCAAAAAACGTTTTCGTTCGTATGGGGGGTACCCCCCCTAATGGTCCGTTTTTACCCATTAACGAACTTAGCCTTGCATTTTACGAAAAACGGATCTGTGCAAAATTTCAAGTCTCTAGCTTAATCCGTGCGCCCGCAATCCGCGCCACAGACAGACGGACAGACGGACGGACGGACATGCAAAAATCTTTTTTTTTTATCATTCTAAACACACTGGTGTAATTCATTTTTGTGTGTGATGACGGGATCTTGGCGTTACAAACGGTAAGGCAAAGTTAATATACCCTTTGGTTTCACCATACGGGTATAAAAATCTTATTGGAAAGTATGACTTCAAAGTGGAATTTTGGTATAACTGTTCGAATTTTGATACGAATATCACCATACGGGTTTTCAATAATTGCTATATTGCCAATTATAGATTTTGTGATGTTTTATAAAAAACGACGATTTTAAAAATCCAAATATTTTGAAAAGTATGAATTATATGTTAAATATCTTAGTTTTATAGCTAGGCGTAACAAAAATTTCCTTGATATCAACCGCTCAGTTCGTATGGTCATATCTGTGTTAAATTATCTTACATACATCTATCACCGTTCTTAGACTACCTTTACGTCGTAATATTGAAGTCTATATCAATGATTTTCAATACATTTCCTCCAAATATTTGATATTTACATGTATTTCATATTGTAGGGCACGATAGCTTCACCCGAAACGTGGGAAATGAATTTGAAGCAGGACTTAGCTTTAGCAGCCCATTGTGCAACATTAATACCGGGACCAATGGAGAATATCGCTGTTGTTGCTGATTTAGAAAAATGGTAAATGACAGTTAAACATAATATAATTAAAGCAGTCAATATATCTTTAGGGATGTGAAAGTTGTGTCTTCTCAGACATATGTGCTTTCTAACTCACACGGTACTAGCGGGCCAGTCGGTATGTCCCAACTTGTTTCATCTATGCTTGAAACCGTTCACGCAATGTGTGATTCAGGAATATCTGCTTTTGAGGTAATTTACAGAAATAATTTACAGAAATTTTTCACCCCAATTTATACATTTTTTTGCAGTGTATGACATTCTTAGAGTCGAAACTCCAGGAAATGTATCTTCAATCCGAAGCATTGGCCGCATTCCTATTAGCAACTGAATTTTGTTCGTTGCATACCGTAACCTCTGCGCTAAATTTATCCGCAAATGATGTCCCTTTACTTCTATCCGTTGCATCGATTCATTCGCCCCAGGTGACAAAAAAGTATGGTGTCAGCTCTAGATGACGCTCGCCTGTTCTGCAAATCCTTTTTTGGGGAGGCATATGATATAGTTATAAGGTTTTTTTTCAAATTTTGTAACTTGAAAAGTGTTTCTGTGTATATAGATATATAATTCGTATTAACCGAATTACTAAAATTTGGATTTTTTCGAATTGAAATATTGTATTTGTAAAAAATATTACATAACGAATATATGAATATATTTTTTTATATTTTGTGATATACTCATATCTAAATAATAGTATTAGAAAATAAAAATATAAATAATCGCAACTCAAAAAGGTAGATCTTATAAGTTAATTATACACACATCTTTTTCTTGTATTAAAATTATTTATTATTTCTGTATGCATTACGTAATGTAAAAGTATTTTAAGACGCTCAATCCTTTATAATAAAAATTTGAATATATAGATTTTTTGATTATTTACTAGTTTTAATATACGTGTATTTTGATTTGCAGCCGTAAAAATATCCTTTATTACACTGCGCTTCTTTGGGCGTGTTTAGATCGATGCTAAGCTAACAGTTTTTTTAATGTAACACCGGTATAAATGCGTTCTACTTCCGCTATGGCTGCCAGCTTACGGCAGTATTTCGGCACTGATAATTCTTGGCGCTGATATATAATTGCAAAATTTACTTGTTTGTAAGTTAAATTTTACGACTATCAGTGACCGATGACTAGTCACAACTCGATCACAATATTTTCGTATTTCCACGGCATAATTTTCTCTGCCCTGCATCTGTCTGAATTGAGATATGAAAAACTTCCCATTTAATTTATCACGGAAAATATCACTGGAAAATTATCCATCTTTTCTGCCAAAATCGCTATATAGATGAGCGGTCACAATGCCAGAAAAACGTTGTTAAAGTTACGTTTGGGCCAAGTGGATTTTCTCTGATTTTACTAATCCTCTGTGCTCTTTTCTGCTATAGATTGCAATTGAACAAAAATGCAAAAAATTTACAGTCCACGCAATGTACACTTCTATAGTTTAACACCGCCAGATAGGCAGTGCCAAGTTAGCTCGGTCTAAACGCACCCTATCAATATGATTGCGCTGGTTTAGAACTGCTTAAGGTCTGCAATTATGAACCCAGCCATACTTTAACTTTGTTGAAAAATCATTGACGTAATGTTTCTTCCTTTAAGAACCTAACACTTCATTTGTTTGTCAGTGAATCCGTTACTTTTCTAATTCAATAAAGAAATTGATTTCCGAATCCCGAAGCGCAAATTGCAACCTTTCTCAAAATCCTTGACGGCTCTCTGGGGTTCGCAACCCACTAATTGGTTGATAAAATCAGCAATGCTAAAAGTCTTTTTGAATAATAATACCAATTTGTATGAAAAAATTTATTTTTCGAAAATGTATTTTTTTTTATTTACATTTTAATCATTTTTGTTTAAATATTTTATTAACGAATCTTTCAAAATTGAGATGTGTTATAAATAGTTTTGAAGTATAAAATTTGACTAAAAATGAATTTAATATTATGGTAAAATATGAAACAATTTCGACGTAAATTGTGCGTTTACTCAAATCTAAAAAGAAACTATTTCCAAAAAGTTTAAATCGAATCTTTAAAGTATAAATATTAGAACATATTACTAAAACTTTGGTCATTTATTTTCGAGTAGTGTAGACATTTTTAGTCTATGTTAACAGTCTGAATTCGAAAGTATTTCTAAAGAATTTTTCAAAAAATCGAATATTTTTCATAAAACAATGCGTCTTTGAGAAAACGAATGTCATATAAATGAAATATTTTAAAACCCCGAACTTCTAGACCATGGGCGCATATTATGGATTACAATTGTAATCGTTACGATTACGACCGTATTCCATAATAGCTCCCCAGCTTGATTACGGTGGTTTAGGGTTTGTTTAATAGTGCAGATATACCTCCTACAACGCGGTACTCCTACATATTTTTCATGTAAATTCAGACCTTCTCTTGTACAATGTCTCAAATTTCGGTTTTTACATTAAGTGAAGTGGGAAAGTGCAACCGGGTTTATTTTTTTTAAATTTATAAACTATTACTGTGAGATAACTATGAGAAATACAGAAATAAAACGTAGCATACACCATTTCGGGGTATTTAGCTACAAGAATTTGCAATTTGATTTTTTCTATCATTTACAATTGATTTTCCTCGTTATTTTTTTATTATTAACTAGGGGCTGCGCCCCGAATCGCTTCGCGGTTCACCCCTTCCCCCCCCCCATGATAAGCGTTTAATTTATCTATCTATATCTATACTGAGAATTATCTGGAGCCGGACCCCCGACGAACATCTATGCGAAATTTCAGGCCAATCGGTTTAGTAGGCCCCAATCACAGAAAACGCCGTATGCAAAGTGAGTGCGTTTCTCTCGTTTTTCGATCATTGAAAAAGTTCGAAGGGAGTTGTGAATCATTCACGTTTGACGTTTCAAATACGTGAAAGTGAATCGAATGGGTGAAGTGAATCTCAGATACGCCGTATTCCATGATCGGCACCGTAGTTTCCCCGCGAAAGAGTGACATAGCGCAAAAACGAAGTTTCGAAATCACTTTATCCCCTCCCCTTACTCCCCCACCCCTCGCGACACTTTTCCGTATGCCTATGTTGGAACCAGAACTACCACAGACACTCATGCCAAATTTCAAGTCAATCGGTTCAGCCGTTTTTGCGTGAAAGAGGAACAGACAGACAGACACCAACTCACTTTTATATATTAGTATAATATATGTGTTGGTTGCCCGAGGCAAGTGTAATCACGGCTTTGAAACGTTCATAGGGGTATACGAAAATAATATTGGGGGTAAATATGTTATACCTTAAATTTTATGGATCCTGTGTAAGACTAATACCATTTTTTTCAAAATCTTTTAAGGAAATGATTTCTGGATTTCTCGGTATTTCTTAAACTTATACAAAATTCTTTAATCTGGCAACACCCGTAAGCAGGGCCAGTGTAACCACGGCTCATGAATCAAATACTCGATTCATGACCACGACTGATAATTCTAACCAATTAGCTCAATGCCAAAATAAGGTATATGGCTGAAAACTACACATTAAACTTGACAAGGATACAACATTTTAATATTCTAGGTAGTAGGACAAAAATATTTAAAAAAAACCCAATCTTTCATGATCAAACTTTCATTGAGCGCCAAAAAGGAAGAATTTTTTTTTGAATTAAAAAAACCACTTTTAAGATAGAATGTCACCACTAAAACCACGAAACTTATATTTTTCTTAAATAATTATTTTAGTTATGCATTTACTATTGCAAATGCGAATGGTTTTCGACTGTGATTCAAATGAATGGACATTTTTTGAGTTTTTGCTTTTATCAGTCGTGAAAGTTTTTTCTGTTAAACCTGAATTAGGTCCAGTACAACTGTGACACTGTGTTATCACCGTGAAGGTTCATGTTTCGGGCTCAGGGGAGTGACGAAGCCGTCGTCAGATAGAGTTGTGCCAATTATTTTATGTTTGTTTATTTATGAGTATAAGCGAACACGCCTATATAAATTCTTTCGTCAATTCCAACTGTTAATTTCCATTTTACTATAAATTTGAGAAAATGTAGCTTTTCACTTTGTGTGAAAACGTAAAATAACGTAGAAGCTTTAGGATTTAAGAATTGTCGATAAATCGAAAATTTGGGAAATTAATGTATTGTTGAAAGGAACTTCGTAGAAAAAAACACTAAAGTTTTTTATAGCGCCGTGTAAAGGCAGAAATACACGACGAGAGACTTTGGTCTCTGGTCTCCAGGGTACAAAAGGCAAAAATCACCAAAGTGTATATACGATCACAGACATTCAAGTCTGGAGATCAAAAAATAGATCTCCGGAGACGTTTACTAAAAAGTCTCTAAAAGCAAAGTCTCTGGAGTGCATACACGACGCAGGTATCTCGTCTCCAAGCATAACAACAATATCACTAATCTAAAATATAAAATAAGTAAAAACCCCTTTTTTCTTTATAAAAACTGACCTTTAATCTCAAAACAACGAAACAAATTCTCGTTCCCACAAAACAATTTCCTGAAATGTCAAAAGTCGTGTCCGGAGACCAAGAGATAGATATCAAAACATTTTGAGGACCGGAGACGCATTATAGAGACTCTCTCATTAGTAGCTACACGGCAAGAAACTTAAGTCTCCCAGAGACCCTAGAGACTTGATACTTGGAGACAAATCTCCGTTCTCCGAAGTGTATATACAGGTCTCTTTGTATGCAGAGGCGAAATTTTTGGTCTAAGAGACCAAAGTCTCTCGTCGTGTATTTCTACCTTAACGGTTTAAATATGTATTTCAATTAATAAAAAATTGAACTTAAATTTGGCTACGAAAATTTCGTGGTTTTATTTTCAACAATAGAAACTGTCAGACTTTCTGATGGACATCAAAAGAGATTCTAAAATTGTATACCCAGTAGTTTTTTTTTACAGAAATATCAATATTTACAACAAAGCCAGCCGTGGTTGCACTTATCCCACTGCACATTACGTATTTTTCATGCAATTGCAATGGCCTAAAAAATGCATATACACATTACATACACACGTAAGTTAAACAGCTTTAAGTATGCATGTAAAATTTGTACTATTTTTCGGTTCAAGCCAACACATTGTTACGATGCAACAGCGTTAATTTGTTTTCTAATTAAACAATGAACAAACTTTATATGGCGAAGATGAGTTTTTTAGGTTTTGTGTTATTTCTGTGGCGAAAAGTGAAAACATCTTAAACCGTTTTCCAGGCGAAGCCAAATTGATCTGTATTTGCATTTCAAATCACTTTAGCTTCGTCTGAAAATCAACTTAAGATGTTTCGGCTTTTTGGCACAAAATTTTCTGGAATCTTCCTAACGTAGAGTTTCTGCACTTTAGATCGTACGCCACTGATTGGATTAGTACAACCTTGTTTATAGTGATCTCCTGCGTCGAATCATTTCGCTACTCCGGAGGAAGATTGTCACAACTCAAAAATTGTAAATTTTGGGAAATGACGTTTTAAAGTTATTCTGATATTTTGTGTTAGTATTTTTGATATTTAGAAAATATCTACAGTAACAAGCTTTTGCTTAAGTTACAATTGTGACACTCTTCTACAACTTCTACAACAAAGTATACCATATTTACCACTCTTCCGCACCTTTAGTACAAATTCGACATTTTTTGAGTTGTGACAGTCTTCCTCCGGAGTAGCGATTTATATAATTATATTCTATATTTCAATCAATATGAAGTTAATAAATTATTTGTAAAATGTTTTATATCATGGCAAACATTTCTCGAATTTATTGCTAAAAATGATCTATTCTTATTTTAAAGCTCTTTACAAAAACCAACGATTTTATATCGTTTGCATTAACAACCGAATTATAACGATTCTATGATATTTTCAACTTAGATAATAACTTTAATATTTACAGGTTTAATATTAAATTACACTGGAATGTTCTAATGTTGTGTTTTTGATCTTTGCATGCTTTTTGTAGTGAAAAATTTAGCTAAATTCAGTTCAAACTTTCAAAGTCATATTAGTATATAAGTTAAATGCAAGAAAATCTAAGTGAGCAATATAAATAATATGAATGTAATTTAATTTTAATTATCCTTTTTACTAGGTGCTGCAACTAATTGTGATTCAGTAATCTTTTCCACTGTTGACATATTCTTACTGAAATTATCTTCTTTGGTAAATTCATTATTTAAAATAACAAGCCCAGCCTTGATTGTTGTTGGGACCTTGTGTTGAACATTTGATTGAGCATTATTAAGATTACTTTTAAAACACATTTGATTCACTTGACTATTGTTAACTGATGGTATTGGTTGGGGTGTTATTGCGGTGGATGGATTTGATGCTAATGGCTCATCAGTTGGTATTGGATTTGCTCCACTTGCGTTATTACTTTGTGGACGAAGAAACTCCTTTGGCAATGGCGGTACGGGGTTTGGCGCTATCCAAAAGCGTCGCGCTGTTAACATGAAAGAATCCTTGACACAAGTTATGTACGAAAATATATTTGAGAAAATCATAGTAAGACTGTCGTATTCATTCGGTATTATTCCGTCTACCGAACTTTCAAAATAACTGAACATCGGAAACCATATTCTTGTGCGATTAGAATCGTGTGACATTAAGGCCTGTAATAAGCAATAATCAATTTGATATCTTTTATAATGTATGAAGGATGGTAATAATAATAATACCTGATTATTAGCCAATGTATGGTAATATAAAAACAATCGTGATGTAATGTAGAATGCAACGAAAACATCAATTGAATAATGTTCATGTGCTGCAAGTATAAAGAATATGCCAAACATATTCAATAGCCACGTCATTGTGTGAAGAAAGTATAAATTTCGTGGTGTATCTGTAAAGAAAAAAAAACGTTAAAAGTAAAATAGTATTCATATCCGTGTTTATGTTATCAGCTTACATTCTGTTATGAAAAAATTCAGTAACGTAAGGGCAACCGTGTGTCCACTAAACATATAATCGCCGCACGTGCGAACTCCTTGAATTGACATACCGAGGCCACTCCAAATTGTGTAGGCACGTGATACCCTTAAAACAAGTGCTTCATTGATGGTTAGACTGAAATTAATGAAAACAGATAAAAATAAAATATGTGCTAATTGAATCAAAGTAAGCAATTATTCATCAAAATTTTTCTAAACCCCGTAATCTTTTTTTTTAACAATATATTGGGGGCTATTGACATTTGACACTTTGTTCCACGAATTTTAATCTGTGATACAAAATGTATGTTGCACGACCGTTTTGTGGTAATGGGGACTGGGTAATAACAAAATAGATTAGTATGCAGTTATTCCGAATAACAAGTTCCAACATTACCCGCATTCTACATAAAAAACGGTTCTTGAGTTGATTGGCAGGAAATAACGACTTCCGGTTATTGGCATCATTAAAACCAATCGCAATGTTAACAATATTGGGTAATAACCAATGTTAGCAATATTGGGAAATAACCAATATTGCAACAAATGTAGATGACATCAAACCGAGGTAACCTCAATTGAATTAACTTAAGAAACGGAGAGTTCTGGAGTGATGGCTGAAGAGTTGACATCGGGAAAAGATAAAACAACAAGAAATTTTAAGTAAAGTTTAAAAGTAAAGCCTTAAATTTTAACAGTAGAGTTTAATTTAAAATTGTCAGTTAATATTGTAATATTAAAAGTGTTGGTACAAATAAATGAAGTAATCTACACAAAGTATTTTCATATAAAAAACAGTGTGTATATGTCCACTCGATGTTTTTAGTAAAAACGCAACACGACAGTTTACATTACGGCACAAAACTCCAGAAGTTTATTCGTGAAATAAGTGGTTACGTAAAAAGGGTAGAATTTAAAAGCAAACATAACAAAAGCTATAATTGTCAATCTGGCAATTATTGAAAACCCATATGGTGATATGGCATTGTTCGAAGTTTCAGTGAACGGCGAACAGTTGTATCAAAATTCCACTTTGAAGTCAAACTTTAAGATTTTTTAAAATTTATTCCAATCGGATTTTGATGTATGGGAGTTTTATGTAGAATCATATCCTAAATAACTTTTGTTCTTGCACTTTTTTGATAAGATGCACCCTTTTTGAGATATTCGCATGGGGGGTACCCCCCCTAATGGTCCATTTTTACCCATTAACGAACTTAGCCTTGAATTTTACGAAAAACGAATCTGCGTAAAATTTCAAGTCTCTAGCTCAATCCGTACGCCCGCAATCCGCGCCACAGACGGACGGACAGACGGGCGGACATGCAAAATTCAATTTATTTTATCATTCTAAACACAATTATGTAATTAATTTTTGTTTGTGTGTGTGATGAAAAGGTAGCTTTTAATTTGTTAATAGAAATTTTACGGTTTATTTAGGAGTATTTTTGTTTGTTTCGCAATCCTGATTTCTCACGGTGAACTATGAAACTAAAGTTTTATTGAAGCAATGGAGAATTAGAAAAAAATTTGATAGGAAGCATCAAGTTTCAGTTCGGTTTCAAAAGAACAATAAATTTGTTCGGTTTACATAGGTTTCACTGTATATAACTCTCACATCGAGTATAAAAATCGTGAAACGTAGAAATAATCTATGAGCTCATGGTTTTAACAATATTTTCATTAACTAAAAAAGTCTGTGAATTTACTTACTTTGTATCATCAACTTTATAATCATTGGGATTGCATTGTAGATGCGTTCCAGGCACACTTAAAGATGTTATTAACATTGTGACACATCGCAGCAAAAACACGGTGCCAGATAATGCGAAAAATCGTCTTAAAAGTACTAAACGATATTTATGTACAATGCATAAACACAGCCAAATGCTAAATAATAAAGTTCCAGTTATTTCGCACATATGGAATGCCCATGGTATATGCGGGACATTATCTAAAAATATATCCGGAAGAGGCGGATATCTTTTCATATCTGGAACTCTTTCGTGTACTACAACCATAACAAATGCAGTTATCCATGTTACCAAAAATGCATAGCCTGTAACAAGAAATATAATACCTTATTAGTTATAATATAGTTTATAGTTGTTTCATATTTTATTATTATTTCTTCCAGTAAATATTGGATTTATTCCCAGTAAAAATCTCATACTGGAAAATTGGAAAGAACTGGGATAACAGAATTGGAAAGAACTGGGATAATTCGGGAATCTGACTAAAATTTACTGAGATCGCAGCAAAATCTTAAAAACCTTTCAGACGCTTTTTGAAATTTTTAAAGTATTTCATGGTTTTGGTAACATTTTTTTTTTTATTTTCAAACCTAATTAATTATTGTCCTCTGCTATAGAAGGAAAGTATTGTATTCATGAGCCTTCCTGCCTTCTCCCCATCCTCCTTTTGATGACTAAGGCTACTCTTTTGTTGATGAGTATATATTTTTATATCATACATTGTTTTTTTAGCGATTCTATTTAATTGCAGTATGACCCTATGACACTAATTTCAGCTATATCTTGCCAATAACTAATTATAGGTCTTCTTATCTAACGGTACTACAACTCAAAGACACATGCAGCCGTTTCGAACAAAAATTTATGAATGTTCCTCCCAGCGCAACTGCATATGGCTGAATAAACATATACCTATACTTGCGACAGTTTAGCTCGGCTCGGCAACAATATTTATTTATACGCAAAATATGCATAGTGGTTGTTGGCTAAAAGTTTAAAAAGACAGCTTGAATTTGTCATATCAATACGGTGACCAGACGTTACGCGGGACAGTCCCATATTTCAGTCATCTTTCGGGGTCTGAAATCACGAATCTGGTGTTAGAATGTCAAAATTTGAAATGTGAGGTCTTGTAAAGATAACTCAAATATTCTTTTTCCCATTTTTCCGCTGAAAAACTGGCATTAGGTGGTTTTCGGGTCCGTTGATCACAAATCTAGTCTTAGAATTTCAAAATTCGAAATAATAGTCCTGAAGACAAAACTATTTTTTTTCAAAGTTATTCCTGGTTTTTTTGGTGGCAAACAACTTATGCAAAAAACTTTAACCCGGCAACGACGGGTCTTCAGATAGTAAGCAAATAAAACTAAAGGGAATTTTAGGGAATGACATGGTGTACTTGCCTTAACTACCGTGGTTGCACTTGCCCACGTGCAAAAAATCCGATGCAAGTGTAATCACGGCTGCCATTTCTAAACCATTAGTGCAATGCCAAAATAAGATGTGTGACTGAAAACTACATATCGTCGGCTAAAAGTGAAATTGTGCTAAGTCCATTTGGTATAATTTTCCAGAAGAGCAATTAAAACCTTGTTAAATCGTTTTAATTATCTTTCAATAACACTGACTTTTCTTTAAATGAGAATTAAATTGGGTTCGGTTTTGTTTAAATGAGACTCTGTTTTGTTTAAATGAAAATTAAAATGATTTAACAAGGTTTTTATTGGTCTTCTGGCAAATTTGGTTAATGGACTTAGTACAATTTCACTTTTAGCCGACGATATACAACTTGATAAGAATACAAAATTCTAAGTAGCAGCTCAATAATATAAAAAAAATCCCAAATTTTCGTGACAGAAGTTTAATTGAGCGTTAAAATGTAAGCATTTTATAAAATTTTGAAAATCGCTTTGAGATACAATTTTTCGTGAACATCAAAAACGAAGATTCCAAAATTGTACACGCAGTCCTTTTTTTACAGAAACATAAAAAAAAATACAAAAAAAAACGCCGTGGTTGCATTGACCCCATTTAACCTTATTTTATTCACATTTCATTGTACTAAAAAGTTGCCAAAGCCAACACTGTGTTTAATATGTAATTTATCTCCGAAAAACTGTTATTTTCATACAAAATCTACTTTATTGCCGGTAATAATTAAACATAACAAAAGCTATGATTGCCAATCTGGCAATTATTGAAAATCCGTATGGTGATTTAAGTGAACGGCGAACAGTTGTATCAAAATTCCATTTTGAAGTCAGATTTTTTTAAATTTATTCCAATCGGATTTTGATGTATGGGAGTTTTATGTAGAATCATATCCTAAATAACTTTTGTTCTTGCACTTTTTTGATAAGATGGACCGTTTTTTGAGATATTCGCAAAAAACGTCTTCGTTCGTATGGGGGGTACCCCCCCTGATGGTCCATTTTTGCACATGAACGAACTTAGCCTTGCATTTTACGAAAAACGATCCGCGTAAAATTTCAACTCTCTAGCTCAATCCGTGCGCCTGCAATCCGCGCCATAGACGGACGGACAAACAGACGGACGGACATGGAAAATTCAATTTTTTTTATCATTCTATATACACTGATGTAATTCATTTTTGTGTGTGATAACGGGATCTTGGCGTTACAAATGGTAAGGCAAATTTAATACTCGTATACCCTTTGGTTTCACCATACGGGTATAAAAATATCTGATATGTGGGGTGAGGTACATTCGTTCAAATTTCGCTTTAATGACTGACGAGTTTGAATGTCTGTCGCTTTAATGACTGAAGTATTTTTTCGAAATTATTAAATCTACGCTTTGATGCTAAAATCGCAATCAAAACATTAGCCTACTGGAAACAACACTATCTTAAAATCTTTTCTCACGTCCTGCCTGTCCGAACTCGTGATCTATTTATGGTCGCTCGAAAACGATTTTTACGAACTAACACTGTTCTACCGTAAATGTGAAGTATAAATGAAAAAATCAAATATTAGCTAAAATATTACGAAACTTCCATCTTGTCACTTGAGAGAACACGATTGATCTCATGATACGTTTAATTAATATAATCAACTTATAAAAGAAACGTTAGCGGTCAATTACCTTTCAACATTTACAGTTTCATTCTAGGTTTTTAAAAAAAAAAATTGTTAACAAATTACAATATAATATGTATTCTGATGAACTAAAAAATTACGAGTAATTCTGATGAACTAAAAAATTAAAACATCAATAAGTAATTTATTTTACACAACATTAATAGTAAGTAGATTAAAAAAAAATCAAACAAAGCTTTTATTAAAAAATGTACTAAAAAGGAAAAATAAATAATTTTTTGAGCCGTGTGTATAAAAGCGAGATAAATATTTGCAAAAAAATTGCAACATTTTGGGTTTTTCGGTAAGTCTGTATTTGAATGATATTTTGATTTTTATATTTGAATGATATTTTGATTTTTATGATGTTTCATAAGTCGTATACCTGATTGATATGAGCTAATGATTACATAGAAGATAAGTTAGTTTCACATATTTACCGAAAAAGAGGCATAAAACACCATCTGAATCTAAAGTTCGAGTCAACGAGTGCACCTCAGTTCGATCTTTTAAAATATACAATAGTAAAAATGGCCAGTTCGAGTTAGTGCATAATTTGACTTTTAGGAAGCTTAACTTAGGGCGATACTTCTGTATATACTTTTTAGTCTTCGAATATATATCCTTGCCTTTGAAGGACTTTTTTACTCCAGAATCGGTTTCAGCGACCCAAAAAAACACCAGATGAGATTTTTGCCAGAAAATTGGAGGAAAAGGATAAACACGGTTTCCTGGCACGATCTTCCGTACAAAGACAAAGTGAGGAAAATATTCTATTGTCATCGGAGTTACGGAAGTATGGAAAATTTCAAGTCAATCTGATTAATGGCAGTGGGTCAAAATTTGACCCCGACAAACAAACCGACAGATATGAAAGCAAGCTAAATAAAAGTTTTTAAAAAATTCAATAGTTTTCTGTCGCATTTAAATTTAACTATAATCATGAAAAATGTAGAAATTTTCCACGGTTCTATTTTTTAGCCAGTGATTGTAGATTTCGTTAACCAATCATAACGGGTTCTAATAATAAAAAATAGGTATTCACAAAATATCGGTAAATCTAGTAAGAAATATGTAGAACGTATTGGTCATGTAAGAAATATGTAGAGCGTAAATCACTAGGTGCCTAAACTAGAAGTGCCCCAATTTTATTACCCAAATATGAGGATAGCTTTAGGTTCATAGTACGTCTGCCTATTTTGTGAGTTTAAAAGATTCCGAAAACAACATTCAGGGAAGGGCAAGGCAAATGAACTCAAAAAAAAAGAGATGATCTGATAGGTTCACAGCTTGATTACACAAGCAAGCTTCAGCTGATTCAGTTGATGTGAGTTTATTTCGAGTGAAGTTCAAGTTTCTCATACAGATCTTTGGTTCTATTAATACTTAGGAATGAACTTGAACTCACCTAAACTTATCATAGTTTTGAACACTTCTGGTTGAATGCTGGTCGCTCTGCCGTCTATTGAGAGTGGTGGCGATATTCTGTCTCTGTCGACGTCACTTATATCATGAAAGTTGGAAATTGGGGCTCCAGCCGAGCTGGAAAACTGATTTGTAGTCGTCATGTGATAATCTGGAGCGAAACCCATGCACAAAAGTGCCGCCTGATTGTCCTTTTGAAGTAATTTCGCGGCTATCCAAAAACGTTTAATGTCACTTATTTTCAATTTGTAGCCGTATTTATCTCGCAAGTCGCGAATATCATTTTCAACCAAAGTCAATAGAGATTTCCCATCGATTTCCTCGCAAGAAACACATTTCACTATAATTTCACTCAACCGCTCTCTTTTCGCCCAGGATACAACCTGTTCTGTTGACCACTGAACGACCCGCCGATTTTCATTCATTTTCACGGCTGCCTTGAATTCGAAAATCTACGAAATGAAAAAGTGAAACATTATTTTGGTGAAAATCCAGTCAAAGAAATGTCAAATATTGTAGTTTCTATGTCAAATATGAAACGTCAATTGTGATAGGTGAAACCAAAACCGACTGAATGCCCGGCGCAGAAAAGAGATATTTGTTTGCCCATCCTCAAAAACATAGCTTGGTTACAGCGGTTTTTACGAAAATTATATTTTCGAACTTTTGATTTTAAAAATTGTCGTGTTTCAAATAAAATGTGATAAATGAAAGTAATAACAGGATTTAATAACGATTTTTCTTGTAATCGAATTTTCTATCAGAAATACCTTCATTTATCTATCACTTACATTATAACACTTATTTGGCACGCAATAGTAATAAATGATCGAAGAATAAATTTTGTCCGAGAATTTCGTATGAAATAATTGTTATCATATCAAAAGCAATAATGATCGGTTTGTCATTCTTATTTATTTTGACCGTTGTACGCCAATCGCGGGTCCAATGACCTATATAGTGCGAATAAAATGTCAATGATACACTTTAATGCTACATTTACACGAATGACAAATTTGTCATTTTTTTCTTGTCATTATGTTAATTCCCGTGTAAATGGCATAATTTTTGTAATTTTTTCTGTCAGAAAATGTCAATCTCTCATAAAAGAATGAACTTGTCCATTCTTTTATGCCAGATTGTCATTCGTGCAAACGCAATATTAGTTATGACAAAAGTTGAATACTAAAGTTGTCATAACTAATATTGCGTTTGCACGAATGACAATCTCGCATAAAAGAATGGACAAGTTCATTCTTTTATGAGAGATTGACATTTTCTGACAGAAAAAATTACAAAAATTATGCCATTTACACGGGAAATAACATAATGACAAGAAAAAAATGACAAATTTGTCATTCGTGTAAATGTAGCATAAGATTTCCACTAAAGTTTAAAATTGCTAGGAACAAATTTTTAGTGTATTTACGAATAAAAAAGACTAAACACAATAACAAAACACTCTTTAAATAAAAATTGTAGCAAAATTTCAAAAAAATCGGCCAAATAGTTTTTGAGAACAATTTTGAATTTCTACCAATTTGCGGAAGCTTTTTTAGTAAACCGTGCAAAAAATGATTAATTTATAATTCATAATTGTTTTGATAGTTTTAAGAAGAGATATTCTGACTACTTTTATATTCTGATTACATTTTTAATGAAAAAAAGTTAAATTGATTCAACCAAACAAAATAATATCATCGTTGAATCACTAGCTGTATTTACAATTGAAACAACAATACTTACATCTTTACAAAGGTAAATAGTTCTTCTTTTTACACACAATACTGATCAAGTAAGAAATATTTCGATTGTAATAAAAAGCAGTGATTTTTATAGAGCGATATATAGATTTTGTAGATATCACCGCAGGCACGAACAGATTGTTATGATCTATGTTCAATAATTTGAAATTTTATGTCTTACCAACAACAAACTGCAATATATTATGTCTGATAACGTGAAAACGTAATACTTTAAAGAAAGTTCAAAGCTCAAACTTTATCAACAAAATGCTTAGGTGAAAATAATTAATAATGACTGATTATCTTCTTTATCAATAAAATTTTATTTTAATATGTTTGTCATTTCTGCCGTTCAATGTCAATAAATAACGCTTTGTTTGCCTAGTACAGTAAAAACTGTATAAGCCGGACTCACACGGGACCAGGGAATTTGTCCGTCGTAGACAGATCTCCGGCTTATACAGATTGAATTATAAAACACTTATATTTTATTTTGTTTTTATTGAAATTATTCGTGGAATGTTGATAATAAAACATACGATATTATCTGTACGGAAGTTTATTAAAGAATGACATTAAGGGAAAAAAATAATATAAAGACAAACCAAAAATAACTAGATTTCAATACAATATTAAATACAGTAAAATGAGAAGCAACTAACAAATAATATTTTAACACCTCCACTAGATTCTCATTTTAACATAAACCAATTCCTTGTTCACAAAACTTATGTTTCTCTGAATTTACTGCTTTAGTAAAAAAATCTGCTAACATATTATTAGTTTGAACATAATTGAATTTAATTATTTTTTCTAAAATCTTCTGTCGTAGAAAATGATGACGTATATCAATATGTTTCGTTCTTGGATGAAAGACTGTTCTCTCGCTTAATAAAATCGCACCTTTGTTGTCACAATTAATTTGAATACATCGTGACATTTTAGGAAATATTTCAGTACTTAAACCTCTTAACCATATTGCTTCCTGTGTCGCTGCCGACATTGCCATATATTCCGCTTCAGTTGTAGATAATGCAACTGTTGGTTGTTTCTTTGAATTCCAAGAAATAGCTCCTCCTTGTAATAGAAAAACATATCCTGTTGATGAACGTCTATCAATCGAATCACTTGCCCAATCTGAATCACAAAACCCTTCAATATCGCTATTGCCGGACTTCGTATATGTGAGTTTTTTATCCAATGTCCCTTTAAGATATCTCATTATACGTTTCACAGCTATCCAATGCGGTTTACCTGGATTATTATTAAATCGGCTTACTGTACTTACTGCAAATTGTATATCTGGACGTGAAATCTGCGCCCCGCAAATAATAAACTCCCTACAGCTTCTTGATAAGGAATTTTAACCATTTCTCTTTTCGATTCTTTATCTTTTGGACACATCTCCAATGTTAATTTTTGATTTAAATCAGTTGGAGTTGAAACAGGACTGCATTCATACATTTTGAATTTATCTAAAACTTCTCTTATATATTTGCTTTGATCAATTGATATTGAACCAGTTTTAGAATCTCTACTAATTTCCATTCCAAGCACAAAATTTGCACAACCAATATCTTTCATTTTAAAATTGGCTACTAAGTGCATCTTTAAATTGTTCTTCATTGTTAAATTATTTGAAAAAATCAACAAATCATCAACATAAACAGCAACAATGAGTATGTTGTTTCTATCAACAATAAAATATATACATGGATCTATTTGAGAACATGTTAATCCAAATTCTTTCAATGATTTATCTAATTTTTGATTCCAAACACGACTCGCTTGTTTAAGTCCATATAAAGATTTATTTAAGCGACATACCTTCGAAGTACCATCTTGAAACATTTCTGGTTGAACCATAAAAATTTCTTCATCTAATTCACCATGCAAAAAAGCTGTAACTACATCCATTTGATCAATTTCCAAATTATATTTAACTGCCATTGCTATCAAAAAACGGATAGATGAATATCGAACTACTGGTGAAAAAGTTTCTTCATAATCAATTCCTTTCTTTTGTGCACAACCTTTAACTACTAAACGAGCCTTAAACCTTTCGATGTCACCGTTTTTATTACGTTTAGTTTTAAACACCCACTTACTATTTATAGGTTTTCTACTAGGTGGTAATTCTACTAATGACCATGTAGAATTTTCTATCAGAGAATTAAATTCTCCCTTCATTGCATCCTTCCAATATTTTTCATTCGTACTATTAAATGCTTCCTCCACTGTTGTAGGATCAAGTGAATTACATTTATCTGATGACAAATAACTTACATAACCATTTCTAATTACTGGTTTTGGTATTCTTGAAGATCGTCGTAACAAAATAGTTTGCTGATCATTTTGCTGATCCCCATGTTCCAGATCAACTTCATCTATCAAATCATTAGTTAAAATATTTTTTGAGATACTTGATTATTTCTTGACATACAAAATCCTCTACTTCATTTTTATTTTCTTCTTCCCCTTCGAAAAAATAAAAATGATTTATTTTCTCTGTTTCCAACTCGCTTATTTTGTCTTGAAAAAATTTATCTACTTCTCTGCTAATCCATTTTGTTCAGGCGTATATGGAGCGCTTGTTTGATGTACTATCCCATTTTCCATTAAAAACTTTTTAAATGCTTTATTGCAATATTCAGTGCCATTATCTGATCGAAAATTTTTGATTTTTCGACCAGTTTGATTCTCAGCCATCTGTTTAAATTCCTTAAATTTTTCTAGGACATTCCATTTATTTTTAATAGTAAAAACGAAAACTTTTCTACTAAAATCATCCACAAATATTAAGAAATAGCGCGACCCACCGTAAGAATCTACATTAATTGGTCCACAAACGTCAGAATGAACTACACTCAGAAAAATGTCCAGGTCAACTTTTTGTCAGGTTAACTCTGACCTTACAGAGTTTCTGTAAGCCAGCTAGAGGTCAGAGTTAACCTATCTAAGGTCAACTCGTGCAGCTCCCAATGCCCTACTTCACCTGCTGGTGACTTAATTTCAGAATTTCTCCGACCACAGGTCAACTCAGTTTTACTTGCCCACATGTAGGCGAACGCGCGCCTGCCCGAGGCCAATTACGCCGTATGTAGGTCGTCGAGTTAGCCTCCATTTTTCTGAGTGTAGTTCCAAAATTTCTGAAGTTCTTGAAGTACTTTGCTTAAATGAAAATCTCGACTGTTTTCCTTTTATGCAAACTTCACATAATCTTCTTTCTTCAGAATTGAAATTTTTTCCATCAACCATATGTTTCAATTTCAGAATATTATCATGTCCAATATGCCCTAATCTTCGATGCCATACATCTTGATTATCTTTCGACTGAACAAGTAAACATGACGAACTTCCTTGAACTAATTTGTAGACATTTCCACATAAAACTGCACGAGCAAAAAGTCACAACCATTTTTATTAAACAGCAGCGTTAAACCATTTTTAATCATTTGACTGACTGATAATAAATTTGTGCAAAGTCCGGGAACATACAACACATTATTTACATTTACAACATTTGTCTTTCCCGCACATTCAACATTTATCTTTAAATCACCGATAGATTCGACATTCATACTCGTATTGTCCGCAATTGTAACCTTTTTAATCACTGATTCTTTGATATTGGTTAAAAAATCACTTTTATGAGTCATATGAGATGATGCTCCTGAATCAATATACCAATCATTACTTTTAAATTCACTGGTCAAAAACACTGTGAAATTGTAATTGTTTTTACTACTCGTACCGGAAAATTTCTTTCTACTATTTGCACTAAATTTGTCCTTACTTTTTGTGTTTAATGGACAATTTTTCGCGATATGACCTTCGGCATTACACTCGAAACACTTAAATCGTTTATTTGTGTTAAATTTCAAATTCCTCGACATCATTGCGTTATTATTCGAATTTGTTTGTTGAATTTCTTGTAATAACTTTGTTTTGATCTCATCTGTTGAAATTTTAATACCAGAATTTTCAATTGCCATTATCATCGGTTTGTAATCATCTCCTAAACCTGCTAATAATAAAGTGCCTACCCATTCATAATTTATTTCCATACCCGCAGCAGATCGAACCTTTTGAGCAGTTGAAATGATTTTGTTGACATAATCTTCAATAGATTTGCAATTTTCCAACTTGGTATTTATCAACAATATTAAAAGTCCTACTCTTCGAAGTAAGCCTGAATCTTCAAACGCTTGTTGTAATTTTTCCCATACTTCCTTTGCAGTTTGGGCTTCTTGAATATGGACAAAATTGTTCGCTTCAATGGATAAAATGATCTTCGATTTAGCCTTTACGTCGTCATTTTTTCTTTTGATTTTTTCAGCATTATCGGTAGTCTCCTCTAATGAGCCATCTACTATTGACCATAAGGCTTCCATTTCCAGATATGCATGCATGGCAAACTTCCAAGTGTCGTAATTTTCGCGACCACGTAATTTTTCGATCGAATCAAAAATACCTCCCGACGCCATATTTAACTAGACCGTTAACTTTTAAATATAATCCACGATTATCAACAACTTACATATGGTACTGGGCCCATAACCTATTGAAATTATTCGTGGAATGTTGATAATAAAACATACGATATTATCTGTACGGAAGTTTATTAAAGAATGACATTAAGGGAAAAAATTAATATAAAGACAAACCAAAAATAACTAGATTTCAATACAATATTAAATACAGTAAAATGAGAAGCAACTAACAAATAATATTTTAACAGTTTTACGATAGTGTAATTTAATGCAAAAATTTACGGTGTAACCTCGGGTTTTAAACATTTTAATTTATGAACTACCTTTGAGCCCAAAAAAATGTCTTAGTTCGTAAACAATGTTCGGTTTATGAAAAAAGCGGTTGTTGGACAGGAGTGTGACAATAACAATAGATTTTGAACAGGTTTCAATTACAGTCGAGTGGTGTTAAAAAAACATGTTCGAGATAGAAAAAAGCCACCAATAAAACTGTTGTGTGATGGTGTTATAGAAGCGGGCTTTACTTTTTTTCAATACCTTCTACTTGGATTTTTTTTTTTACTTTATATGTTTTCCCATATATTATGACCATGTATTGAGTTATTAACTTCGACCAAGATTTTTTGCATTTAAGATATTTACCACAAAAAATTGGAAAATCAGTCATCCGAATAAAAAAAAATTTCCATCTCCAATTGGAATTCAAAGTATGGATCTTTTTGATCTTTAGAGCCTTTTCGATACGAAGCAGTGTTTTATTAGAAACGACCTAAAAATCGTTTTATTTGTATGGATGTTAGAAAAAATACTCCGATTTTGCCCATTCACGAACTCGTTATTACGATCACCAGATTTCTAGCTCAAACTATTCAAAAGTTATCGTGATCACAACTGGAAGGACAAGCGTAAATCCACTTCTTTTGTCAGAATAACTTCCAATCAAGTCATGTAAAATTTGCATAAAATATCATTCTTAGCATTTTTCTAAATGTTTAACATCTGTTTATGCCTTTAATATATAATTACACATCAACACTTTAACATTTTCTTTGATCTCTATTATTTTTGTCCTCACAATACCTTTTAACCGCGCCTGTAATTAAAAATAATGACCGTCCGTTTATTGGAGTTATTCGGCTTCCACTAATAAGGGGGAGCAACGGTGTTAATATTGTTGTTGGTGTTTTATACCAACAACATTGAATTTACGATTCGAACCAATCGTATTGTGTTTGGTGATAGGGCCTCAGTTTTTCTTCGCTCCCGGCGTGACTCCAGAACTAAAAACGAAATACACTATATAAAACTAGAGTGTGGCTCATTTCCGTTGAAATTTTGAAAAAAATTGTCCGTTGAGATTTTTTGATTTGAACGAAAAATATTTTAATCGATTAATTTAAGTACAGTTTTTATGGATCAAGGGCTTAAAAATTGAAATAGAAGACTAGTTATTATACAGAGGTTCAAAATTTTTCCTCTCTAAAACATTAGGTACCGATTATGGAGATTTTACATTTGGCTTATGCCGAACGAATTTTCACTCACTAGCTATTGTTTACGTTAATTAAATAGTGATTATGTTATTTTAATAGTTTGCTTAAATATTTGTGAGATTTTAAAAAATCGAAAAGGCCGTGCCAAGAAGGATAGTTGCTCAGTTTTGAGTACGAATGGTTGCCCGTTTTGGGCACGGATAGTTGCTTTAGTTTTGGGTACGGATAGTTGCCCCAGTTTTGGGTACGGATAGTTGCCCCAGTTTTGGGTACGGATAGATGTCCATAGAGGATAGACGCCCCATTTGACCTTAATTTCAATATGGACGGATGTCATAGAAATTGCAGTAGAAGAATTAAGTTCACACTATAATATAACATTTTACTGACCGCCACATGCAGTTTGGACAGAAAAAATCGCGAAAGATGCTGTGAACGAAGTAGAATGTAAGACAATGGAGTCAAGAAGTAGCTCAAGTATTCGTTCGTCTATTTTCCACATAGCTAATTTTGCTGTGTTGTGTTTATTGTAATATTCTTGAATTGTGTATCGATATTTTTACTCAAGATTAGTATAACAATGAAGTGTCAATGCCATGCTTCGCATCGAATCCAAAGTATCGATACCTACTCGGATCGAATCACGTACAAGTGCCGTATTTTTGAAACAATACCTTGAAAAAATTTCACATGCCACACAACCCACTGCGAACTAGAGAGCTCGTAGTTCTGATAATGGCCATGTTGACATTTAAAAATTGTAGTAAAATTGAAACAAATAAAAAAATGTGAAAAGCTCATTGTTTGTCATAAATTTTTGGCCAAGATAATTGCAATCATTTAATATACCTAAATATTTCGATATTTAAAAAAAATTGAAAAATCGTTTTTTAATAATCTGAAATATGTTTACAGACGGTTAAAATCGAAGGTAAAGTCCGTCGAATTCAATGTTTTAATCCTTGATCCTGCAATTAGCGACTCTCTGGATTACATGCTTTCTACGAGCTCGATTTAAATAGCGGAATTAAATGTTCAAAATTTGTATGTATTTCGAAATGAAAATAAGCAAAGCCCGCAAATTGGCAAAGACAGCGATTTTAGTGTCAGTGAAATTGCATTATTATTAATAAACATAACAAAAGCTATAATTGCCAATTTGGCAATTATTGAAAACCCGTATGGTGATTTAAGTAAACGGCGAACAGTTATATCAAAAGTCCACTTTCAAGTCAAACTTTTCAACAAGATTTTTTAAAATTTATTCCAATCGGATTTTGATGTATGGGAGTTTTATGTAGAATCATATCCTAAATAACTTTTGTTCTTGCACTTTTTTGATAAGATGCACCGTTTTTGAGATATTTGCAAAAAAACGTTTTCGTTCATATGGGGGGTTCCCCCCCTAATGGCACATTTTTGCTCATTAACGAACTTAGCCTTGCATTTTACAAAAAACGAATCTACTTAAAATTTCAAGTCTCTAGCTCAATCTCTGCGCCCGCAATCCGCGCCACAGACTGACGGACATGAAAAATTCAATTTTTTTTATCATTCTAAACACACTGGTGTAATTCATTTTTGTGTGTGGTGGCGGGATCTCTTCGTTACAAACGGTAAGGCAAATCTTAATATACCCTTTGGTTTCACCATACAGGTATAAAAAGTACTAATTTTTCGATATCAGTCAAAAGTATCTATACCTGCTTGACAAAAGTAACGAATACTCATTTGAATCTACTCATTGAATCTACTCACCTACTCATTTGAATCGAATCATCCCGACCTATTGGACTATGCAGTAGGGCTCAGTGGAAATGTATTGAGATTTTTCTGATGTGCCCGTAAAAATTATATGCAATTTAGTTTCATTTTAGCTGTGTAAAATATTTCAAAATAGTGCCACCAGCGTAAAAAAATAAGTCTCGATACGTTTTCACTCCACCCTTCTTGTACAATTTTTAGTTGGCTTCTTGTTACGAGTGATGGTATGATTCGACTGAGAATTTCCACGGATTTATCATAGCCTTAATGGGCTCAAAAATCTGTGGATAAACCAGTGTATAGCGGTTTTATGTAAATAGTATTCAAAAATTTTCTTTTTAAATTTTCTCAAAAGTTTCGAAATATTGTACGCGTACGTTATGATACACGATCAAAAATCTGGAAATATCGCTGCGATAAATCAAATACAATAGATACTGTATTGCGTTGTCAGTGTTTCGATATATCATCATACTAATATATAAACATAACAAAAGCTATAATTGCCAATCTGGCAATCATTGGAGACCCGTATGGTGATATTCGTATCAAAATTCGAAAAGTTGTACCAAAATTCCACTTTAAAGTCTAACTTTCCAATAAGATTTTTTAAAATTTATTCCAATCGGATTTTGATATATGGGAGTTTTATGTAGAATCATATCCTAAATAACTTTTGTTCTTGGACTTTTTTGATAAGATGCACCGTTTTTGAGATATTCGCAAAAAACGTTTTCGTTCGTATGGGGGGTACCCCCCCTAATGGTCCATTTTTGCCCATTAACGAACTTAGCCTCACATTTTACGAAAAACGAATCTGCGCAAAATTTCAAGTCTCTAGCTCAATCCGTGCGCCCGCAATCCGCGCCACAGACGGACAGACAGACAGACAGACGGACGGACGGACATGCTAAATTCAACTTTTTTCATCATTCTAAACACACTGGTGTAATTCATTTTTGTGTGCGATGACGAGATCTTGGCGTTACAAACGGTAAGGCAAAGTTAATATACCCTTTGGTTTCACCATACGGGTATAAAAATGAGTTGGTGTCTGTCTGTCTGTGTCTGTTCCTCTTTCACGCAAAAACGGCTGAACCGATTGACTTGAAATTTGGCATGAGTGGCTGTGGTAGTTCTGGTTCCAACATAGGCATACGGAAAAGTAGCGCGAGGGATGGGGGGAGTAAAGTGATTTCGAAACTTAGCTCTTCCTCTATGTTACCCTTTCGCGGGGAAACTACCGAGCCGATTGGCCTGAAGTTTAGCTCCAACATCAACAAAAAAAAATTAAAAAATTGAAAAAAACTTAACCCCGCAAGCTAGTGGTTCATAATTTTGAAACGTATCCAGACCGTATATCGAGATATGAATGTAAGTTTTCTCAGAAAAATTAAATAAAAAGTAATATTTATATTATAAGTTTTATTAATGTAATATTTATTTCCCTTATAAATAAGCACATTAAGGCAAAATTGTATATCCTTGTTTTTCGAAATTATTAATAGTAATATATTTTAAAAATATTTCTCGTTTTTTCAATATATTTTTAATTAAAATTTTATCATTTCTAGTCTTCTACAACACAAACACGCATATTGTAAATCAAACTTCGTATTTCGCTCCATTAGAACAAATTTATACTGATGAAAAAAGCAAGTAATATACGAAATAAAGTTTTTTGCTACACAATTCCATATTTCATTCAAAAATCACTTTTTGTTCAAATTTTTACATTTATTTTATATTTTGTAAGTTATTTGATGTAGAATTTCTATTGGGATTAACTCTTACAATTTATTTTTTAAATATTTTTGGACAGATAACTTTAATTACGTTACATTTTTTAATATGTTTTATTTATTAAAGATTGAAAAAGTTTAATAAAACTGTAAAGAAAAGATAAATTTGTTTTCATTTTTTTCTGTGAAACAAATCTGTAAACTTAAATAGATAAAAATACCAACAAAATCAACCGAGTAATTTTACACAAAATTGTATCAAATACAATAAGTTAAATTCGCTTATTGATAAAACTAATCGAAGTTATAAATATTCTTTAAAAATTAAACAACTTTTTTTTCAATTTTTTAAAAAAATAATTCATATTTTTATTGACTATCGTCTACAATCAACGCGCGCATTTTATTTATATTTGCTTTTTGTTTTGAATCAAGTAATAATTACTTTTTGTTATGTGCTTTTTGATTTTTTAAGGTTATATCTAATTTTTGTTAAATGTGTATAATATACGCTTAAGATAATAGATGAAATAGTAACTAATTATAGTCTCCTCTAATTTATATCCATTTATAGTTTAAACATGTGAAAGTTTTTGTTATTATTATATTTCAGCCATTTTAGTTTGGAACGATGACTGCCAATTGTTCAGTCAAACATTTTGTCAAATCAATTTCGTGGACATTTTATAATAAAAACAAAAAGTAAGATTTTTTTATATTTTAAATCCATTCATAATTATAACAAGTTATTGTTAATTTAATTTGATAATGACGTTGTCATAATTGTTTGTAAATTCAGCTAACCAATCATGTTATTCACCAATGTATTGAACTACAAATTAAAAAAAAGTGCATATTCTGTAGTCACTTAAACAGTGGCAATTTAACTAACTGAACTGATTTCCTAAATTCAATAAAAAATATTAACAAAATTATTTTTTCAACAATGATTGTTTTTTTTTTTTTTGATTAGCAGTTGTTCAAAGCAAATGAAACCTTTGAAGAACAATTCAAAAGATTTCTTACACATTCTTCAAAGAAAGTCAGTCAATGTGTTCAATCGATTTTGATTTCCTTATTACACAATCGCACCTCGATAGCTTCGACTTACTCCATAACTCGATTTTCTTCTGTCTTTTTCCGGTTCGAGCTATTGAGGGTCGACTGTATATTCGAATTAATTTTCTTTTTCAATAATTCTTCGCTTAAAACGAAGAGAATTAATTTTCTTTTTCAATAATTCTTCGATTTTTTTAAATAATTTTTCGCTTAAGTAATCTTTTTAAAATATTTCTTCGCTTTCAGCTTATACTTGTATGTAAAAAAATTTATGTCAATGGAGTCGCAAGTGGCGGTTTGAAGGAGCATACCGTGGAACCTTGATTCGTGAACTTAATCTTTCCCTGAAGCGCGTTTACAACTTGAGGGATTCTCAAACCGAGATTTGATAAGTCAATCAGAATCAGGGTATTAGACATACAAAAAATATAACCTGAGACTTTTTGAGAAACTTTAAATATCATTCAAGACCTCAATTTTACTTGATATTTATTACGCATTTTCTTTTGTTGTACATAATTGGCCGTTTTTAAGTGCGTTTTGCAATTGAAACTATCTTGGATTTTGAGTAAAATGTTGATCCGTAAATATATTGACTAAGTTTTTTTTTAAATTTGCCTGAATATGCCTGGTCAATTTTTTCAAGACCTCTAAATGACAAGCGGATAAACGAAAACTCAAATTCTAGCTCTATGAAAAGAAAACGGGAAAAGAATCAAAAAGAATGATTCTTTTTTATTCGCGAGTCGAAAAGTAAATGTTCAAGAGGTTTCGATTCAACCGCGAACAAATTAAACAACTAATAATAAAAATCGATTTCAATTCTTTGGTCAAAGAATTGAGAGACAAAATTCTGTGTAAAAAAATTATTCGTGAATTTATTTTGTTTTTGATTCGAATTTTTCCGCACCCTGATTCTACTACAAACAATATACAGATAACTAACGGTAGAAGAAAATCTTGTTAAATAAAATCAAACCTAGAGAGCTTTCAGAAATCTAAAAACGTTTGCCTCAGTGAGATCGTTTGCTGCACTTTAGTTCAATTTTCCTGCCCAGAGAGCATTAGAAGCTTTTGCGAAAGAGCAAAAAGGAAGAGAATAGTTTTTTATGTTTTACTTTTGTGAACCACTGCTTTTTATTCAAGAATCATATGCTCATGTGTGTAAATCGCTCAAAAGCTTTATTCCACATCGCTCAGCCATTAGCAATTGTTTTATGGGCTTCTTAACGAGATGCAACACTGCCATCAGCTATTGATAACGATCTGATTCCAATATCACTGTTGCCTGACTGCGCCTATTGAAATTAATTAGTATGCCACAATGATGGTCGATATGAAAAATTGAGGTTAGGGTGGATTAAAAATTGAGGATATAAAAAATGGAAAATTCAAAAATGCGTACAAAACTACTTTCAAGAATAAATTTTGTAGCTGAAATAAAAAATTGAAAACTAATATCGTATCTAACGGATTTTTTTGCACTATAATGGCAATACTATAAACTGGTTCAAACGCGATTGTTAGGGCAACTTTATGAGTTGTATATTACGACTTCTGTATCGTCGTCAGTATCGCGCCAGCTTCAATTAATCATCTCAGATAAAATTAATCCCAGCAGTGATATCGGAATCAAATAGTTATCAGTAGCTGATGGCAGTGTGGCATTTTGTTTGGACTTTCGGTTATCTGTATATCGTTTGTACTTCTACGGTAAAAGTTGCGATTTATATAATTTTTTGAAGAATAAATCATTGGCAAACTTTAAGGATAACCCGGCCCTTACACGCGTCTGTAGAGCTGACACAGTCTCGTGTAAATGCACTGACTGCCAGTTCGCTAAATGTATTTTAATTCGTTGTCAGTAATTTGACATTTGAAGTCTGTGCTACTGACAGACTTTATAGTCGCGTGTAAGGGCCGGGTTAATTGCTAAAAAAAATGGTGACATAGGCATATATATTGTGCGGCAAAGTTCTTCAGCTCAAATTTATCTTTCAGAATTCTTTTACAGAATGTCAATAACAAAAACATTATTCTAAACACAGTATAATTATTACGACGACTACCTATGACCGGCTTTCTTAGATATCGAGACCACTGTCATTGGAGAAAAGTCTAATGCATCGTTTCCACGGCAAAAATTGGCAGAATTTTGGCTCCCTACGAATCATGTCTCCAAAATTATAAGTTTACCTAAAATTGGCCTCGATTGGAATTTTTTCACGATCTGTAATTTATATGTCGCGTGGATACAGCATTTGTCAAAAATTTTTGATATCTTGGGCGAAAATGCTCGGAAAAATATGTCTGCAAGTGTATGAAAAAAAAATTTATGTCGAATGGAGACGAAGCTTAACGAATTTTATTTTAGGTCTGGATTAAACACAATTTTCGCATATTTGTGGCTTGTCATTGAAATCACACTTGCAGATTGATTTCTTTCGAGTATTTTTATCCAAGACATTAAAGATGTCCTGAAAAATGCTGTCTACACGAGACATTTTTTTGGCACGACATGAAAATAAGCGAATTTTAGGTCTAATCGAAACGAGGCCCTTTACAAAACTATTCAGGTATTTTTACTTGCGAAATATCTCTTCTCTCTGTATGTCCTTCAACCCAAATTCACCTGATGATAGAAAAAAAAATCTTTCCGTAATCATTACTGAACTATAAAAAAGTGCAATGAAAACTATTGTCCCTATGGGATTTGAATATTGTGGAAACAAAATAAGATTAATTTTGCATATTTAATGCGGCTCTTTAATTATAATATTGAAAATTTTAAATCTTCAGTAAAAAGGAAACATTAAAAAAATACAAACGTTATGGTATTTACGTATTAATAGAAAAATATTATTGTTTATAGCATTATGTAAAATGTGTATTGGATTTATTCTTTATAAACGGAGGTGTCCATTGGACTAGCTGGTTGAGCGAATGTATTATTAGGTGTGGTATTACCGCTATTGCCGATTGATATATTAAACGGTGATGTAGATGATGATGATAATATATTACTGTTATTCATCATCAAACTCGAATTATTACTGGACGAATTATTTAAACTAATGTTTAAGGGATTACTAATTGCTGACGTTAAATTGGAATTATTGCTGGTGTTTATCCTTTCGTTTGTAGTATTAGGTAAAATACCTGTAACACAGCCACCTAAACTACCGCTGCCACTGGTATTAAGACCTAGTGATGTTGTTGGAATAGCCGGCTTAATAAAACGTTCGCTAGTGCGACGACCCTAAAAACAATATAATTGTAGCAGAAATCACATTTTTTTAAATAAAATAAATTACATAAATTTGGCCGCAAGCATAGCACCGATTCGGTTGTCCAGTACCAGCAGTACCAGGGCTAAGTGGCCGACTACTAGACGGACTATGTGGTATTGGACTACTAATTGTGCGTTGGCGGTGTCCACTTGAAGCAGCTAAATTTCCCAACAGATTTTCATTATAGAATCTTTCCTCTTCCATTTCAAGAGATGACTCCGATTCGGACAGATGTCGCGATAAAGCTTCGCGCCTCTCTACTTCTAGTTGCAATTTCCGCTGTAGACGCAAATTTTCTTCACGAATGCATTTCTCTTCTTGTGCGAATTGCTGCATTTTTTCATTTGTTTCCTTTTGCGCCTGCGCCAAATTGGCACGTAAACGAATCACCTCGGATCGGAGTGTCTGAATATGAGCACTTAGATTTGTGGCAGTGTCTCCGTTCGCATTGTTTATATCTTTTGGTGTTGTTGGATCCGAGACTGGTTGATCCAATTTTATTTGAAGTGAACGCTTTTCAGCTTCCAGCTTATCCATACGCTTCCATAACTTATTAACTAAAGCTTCCTGTTCCTGCTCCAATGTATTCTCCAATTCGACAATTTCTCGTCGCAATTGCTCCAAGTTGGTTTGCTTTGCCAAAGTTTCGGCTTCAAGTTTCTCAATTTTTCTCATTAATTTATTAACTAAACATTCTTGTTCCTGTTCCAGTGTTTGCTCCAATTTGCATTTTTCTTGACGAAGCTAACCAAAAAAAAAAAAAAAATAAGAATTAGATTTTCGGTTTATTCATAAAAATGTACGTACCTGATCGAGCTTTCGAGACAAATCATTAGTGAGGCATTCTTCTTCGCGTTCATAGTGATGAGCAAGTGTTTCTTTCTCTTTCTTAAGTGCTTGTATTTTTTTTAATAGTGTGTTTGATATATACTCCTCCTCTTGTTCTGCTTTAGCTTGCTACAAATATTTTAATTTATAATTTTCCATAAAAAAAAAAAGATTTTCAGATGCATACTTTTAAATTTTATTAACCTTAAATATAATAAAATATTTTTTACCACGTAAATTCATAGCTAGAATCTGACCGAAGATCAGTTGTTGGGCGAAGCCAAAAATATATTCATTTTTTTGTTAAATTTTGGTACCATTTTTATAAAACCTTCTTGAAAAAATATTTGATTTTCGGTATTTGGAATAATTAACGGTACTTTAACCGCTATACGAAGGTCACGGGTCTAAAGTGCGAATATAATGTCAATGATACACAATCCTGTAAGTCTGCATGCTGGCTCTGATGACGGTGAGCTAGCTTCCATACCAGAAATAGGCTCCTAGTGGGGTCTCAGAGCAGACATGCCTGACCTGTCAGGAGGAATTTCTCTGATGTGGAAACATCAAGAAAAATAATATAACATTTTGTTATATTTTTTTCATTACCTTTAAGCTGAGAAATACCAATAGAATTCAATGCTAGAAAAGGTCAATGGTTAAACACAAAATACACATAATAAGATCTCCACTAAAGTTTAGAAATAGAGTTGAACCTACATTGTGGCTTACTTTTGATAAAGTTTTTAAGAAACTGCAAGAAAAATTTGTTATATCCCTTGGACCGGTTTGAAAACTGTACAATAAGTCGTAATTGATCAAAAATCGGTAGGTGCCGGCCCCAATATATTACATTTTTTGAAAATTTCGAGAAAAAATCTCATTATAGGTGTTGAAAAAATTAAGAAAAGATAAGAAAAGTAACAATTGCCAGGGGCCAATTGTCAAATACGCTATATGATTACAGACAAAATGTACATGAAAAAAAAAATCATTTTTATAGGAGAGGGGGAAAGGAGTGGTCCGGCTGGATTTTAATGTATGGATGAGTTGTATAAAATCCTATTCTAAACACATTTTAACTAAATAAATTTTTTAATATAAGTCACTGTTTTCGAGAAAATTGCAGAAACTTTTTCGTTTCTAACACGCCATCCAGATCTGCCGGAAACGTTGACAGAACTATTAACAGAAATGTCATTAAAAACTTTTGTTGTGACGTAGTTGGGCTGATTCTGGCATGACGTTTCAGTTTCAGAAATGCGTTGAGCAGTAAACAACTGAGAGTAGTAAATATGACGATCTCAGTGATTTAACTTTTTTGTTTAAAATTTCCGCACTAAAATGAAATTCGGCCTCCAGCTGCTCCCACGATGCCTTTTTCAAATAATTTCTTTGTAAAAATTACTTTTAAACAGCATTCGTTTATAGAACGGAGCGCTCTGCACGTGAAAAATTAGAATCCGCCATCTTAAGTTCACGGATGTCAAATTTCCGTCACCATTTCTGTTAGCAAAGATGTCAGCAAAAACTGTCTGACTTTTCTGTCGTAACAGCTGTCATTTCAATCTTCACTAGACGTAACATCAGATATAACAGCGACAGTGACGGGATTCATTGCAGGTGTGGATTGCTAGTTAGCCTAGCTATTTACAAGAAACGTAACTATACAAAATTTCAAGTATATAGCTCAATCCTTTCGAAAGTTAAGGTGTTCACGGACAGACAGACGGAAGGACATGCAGAAATCAAAATCTTTTGTCATCCCTAACATCCTGGTGTAGTTCATTTTTGTGTCTCATGATTGATTCGAAGTGTTACAAACGGTATACTAAATCTAATATACTCCTATATTATATATCATACTATGGGCTTTGCGATTCACCCCCCACCCGCAGGTCGGCCTTCGGCCTCGCATCATACGTGGCCTCGGCCGCGCGTTTAACACTGGAAGAGCTAAGTTTCAAAATCACTGTACCCCCTCCCCTTACTCTCCCCACCTCTAGGGTTACTTTTTAATGGGTCTATGTTGGGGCTGGACCCCCGACGAACATCTATGCCAAATTTCAGGCCAATGGGTTCAGTAGTTTCCCCGCGAAAGAGTAACATAGCGCAAAAACTAAGTTTCGAAATCACTTTACCCCCTCCCCCCCTCGCGCTACTTTTCCGTATGCCTATGTTGGAACCAGAACTACCACAGACACTCATGCCAAATTTCAAGTCAATCGGTTCAGCCGTTTTTGCGTGAAAGAGGAACAGACAGCCAGGCAGACAGACAGACACCAACTAATTTTTATATGTTAGTACGATATGATAGAACAGGAGTGTCCAACCTTTTAGGTTTCCTGGGCTACATTGGGAGAAGACGAGTTATATTGGGCCACAAAAAAAATATACTGACCCTAAAGATAGCTGATTAGTAAAAAAAGATAGAATATATTAAGTATGTTTATATTCTACCTTTTTTACTTTTTTAATAATTTAAACTTCATTAATTTATAAAATTTGTAAATATATCAGTTTTTGTTGGGCCACATGCAAACACGTCCTAATATAAAGTATAAAAACACTGTTACCTAAATAAAAAATGGAACAAAACTTCAAAAAAATCGGGCAGTTTGTAAGAAGATAATTGGTTTTTTAAATAAAAATATGTTTTTTAATCAAAAAGTAAGTACTTTTTTGTGTTGAAACTTTGTCAAAATTTAAGTATCATACTAACCTTCCACCAGAATAAAAAACAATCAAATCCATTGATATGCCGATTCCCATACCTTACCCGCCTATAACCTTTTGTTCCGTTATTTTGTTTTGTAACGATAAAATATTTCATTTTGTTACGTGTAACATTCCCTTACACGCTATAAGAAAACCAATCAATTGGAAAGAAATTCAAATAAGTAAATATTGTGGGAATTATTATTTGCTTTAATTTACTTCTTACCCTTGGAGCACAATGAACGCAACCAAGCCGCAACCATCACGCATCCAAATGTCAATTAGGATTTTATTTTACAGAAATGCTTTTGAGTGAGCACAGTGAACGCATTGAACGCAACCATCGACGCAAAAGTTGTAAAACTTTGAACTTTAACGCAACAAACAAGTCTGCGTTGACAGTTGTGTACATTGCCAATCAAAATGTCGTTCGAGGAGAAATTAATTGAAGAAGTGCGGAAAACACGATTTTATATACGAAATGTAGCCGCGGATACAAAAATGTATCTTTAAAATTGAGAATATGGGAAAACATTGGTGCGGAGCTGTCAGCAACAGGTAAGGTAAGGATACACGACGAGAGACTTTGGTCTCTGAGACCAAAAATTTCGCCTCTGGATACAAAGAGACCTGTGTATACACTTCGGAGACCGGAGATTTATCTCCAAGTACAAGTCTCTCGGGTCTCTTGGGAGACTTAAGTCTCTTGCCGTGTAGCTACTCTTTTTAATGCGTCTCCGGTCTTCAAAACGTTTTGATATCTAACTCTTGGTCTCCGGAGACGAATTTTGACATTTCAGGGAATTGTTTTGTGGGAACGAGAATTGGTTTCGTTGTTTTGAGTTTAAAAGTAAATTTTTATATAGAAAAAAAGTGTTTTTCGTGCAACAATGTTTGTGTTATGCTGGTCGATTGTCGCTTTCTTATCTAATTTTTCACCCATATTTTGCGTTGCCTCTTTTGCCTCCTACGCAAAATTATGAGTGCTGATATTGCTGCAGTGATTCTTCTATTTCCCCAGTTCATTTGAATAAAAAAATTAACAACTTGAAAACTTTCACAGCACAACACGAATTAAAACTACCAAATGTCCAAATGTCAAAAAGATCTCCAGAGACGAGATACCTGTGTCGTGTATGCACTCCAGAGACTTTGCTTTGAGAGACTTTTTAGTAAAGGTCTCCGGATATCTATTTTTTGATCTCCAGACTTAAATGTCTCTAAACGTGTATACACTTTGGAGATTTTTGCCTTTTGTACCCTGGAGACCAGAGACCAAAGTCTCTCATCGTGTATCCTTACCTGTATACTTTTAAAAAATTGCGACCTTTAATAATGTTTAAATATTTTTCAGTTGAATTGTGTCAAACACGGTGGAAATCCTTGCGGGATAGATTTTCCAAAGAATTCAATAAAGAAAATGCACCGTCCGGAAGTGCTGCATCAGCTAACAGCCTGCAGTGTGTCTATTTTGAGAAATCTCCCATTTTTTATATATTTTTCTACTTTAGTTTTTCTGTGTTTGTCTCACAACGCAACAGACGACTCTTCTATTGTGCTCAACCGCTCCTTAATTGCGTTGCGTGACAGTTCAAAGCGTCCTTAGTTGCGGCTTGGATGCATTCTTTGTGCTCCAAGAGTTACTATAAAAACCCGTTAGTTTTCGATAAAAAGCCAGAAATTTATTTTTAAGAAATAACGGTAAATCGAAGTAAATTAAAGGAGATAATAGTTCCCACGACTTGTTAAATTGCTTGCAAAATAACGATTTGAAAAATTAGTTTTCTTTGAAAAAAAAAATGGAAGCCCCTAAATAAATAAAAAAAGAACAAAAAAGAAGAACCAAGTCAACATATCAATAAAGAAAAGATTCCGAAAGAAAAGGCCATCAAAGAAGAAAGAATATTGAAACAATCTAGACAGAGAACGAAATTTTAATAAGAGGGAAAACTAAAGTATTTTCTTTTGAATTCAAGTGCTTTTTTTTCGTGTCATTATAGACTTAAAATTTGGTTTCTCTGCTAAAATATATAGAACTCACCCACCAATTTTGACAATGAAAATTTCTAGCAGTTAAATAACACCGTATAATAGAAAACGAAATTTGTTTCCAGTTTTCGTTACTGTAGCGGAATTAAATTTCTATAAAACGTAATTTTGGGGAAAAATAAATAAAAAAAAGCCGAAAAATCATTTCATTACGTTACGATATTTCCCATCCCTGATTAAAAATCATCAAATTTACAAAAATTCAGATTACACTGTACAAAAATGATTTTCCATTGGTCATGTTTAATTAAGTTAATCAGATTGAATTTTCAATCTTAGGATTTTTCTACTTCGGACTTGCAGTTATTTTGGTAATATCTAGTTTTAATTGAACAATTTTTTGATAATACTTACAATAATCACAGAAGCTTGGCGTAAAGTGCGATTCTCTTCTTGCATCACTTTGACACGAATCTTGTAAGTCTCCAACTCAACTTTAAGAACTCTGTAAGACGCAGTTTATTGTTTTTGTTACTAATTTCGTCTAAAATAAAAACTAAGCGAGATGACATACCGATTTTGTTGTGTGAGACTTTCTATGCGTTTTTGCAGCTGCTCCCGTGATACTGGGCTAGGGGGTAGCATTGTTCCACCATCTAGCGAACTTTCAGACTCGCAGGGACTTTCCATCTTTTACAAATTCTTCTATTGTACCTAAAACTAAGGCGATGGAAAGTTAAATTTGCCGGCTTGTTTTACGAGAAAAAACGATAATTTTTTTAGCAGAAATTTGAGATTCAGTGAACCCGATATTCCACCTTCCACATTTTACCAAAATCGCTCTTAAAAAGATTGGCGATGTAGTATTCGAACAAATTTCAGAATTCTTAAAATGTGTTTTTTCGTTTTTTTGTTGCGTTTCGCACATTTTAACTTTTTTACTAGTCCACCCATTTAAAATGAAGGCTGGAATTTTACTCGAACAGACAGACTTTAAGATTTCTAACCAATATTGCAAAACTCCTTTGCCAAATATTAAAAATATCTAAATTTTTTAACTTACCAGCAGGTTTCCGACGCCAGATAAAAGTTGAATGATATTGAAAAAACCACTCGACGACACAAAGTTCTTTTTCTCAATTGCAGTTCTCTTTAATATCACCCCCTTGATATTATTGCCGTTTTTAAATCCCAAATAACTATCAACCAACGACCCAACTAGAGAGCCTATAATCTAGAGAATGGACAAGCTTCAAAAACTTTGAAAATTTGATGTTTGTTACAAAGAATTGCCAAAATAACTGAAATCGATTAATATAAGAAAAAAAAATCATATCTGAGGTGTAAAAAAAATGGAAAGTCGTAGTTGTTTTAATGAATTGAAAAACACAGATCTGGTGAAAAAAATGTTCTTACTGGCCTAACTACTAATCCACACCTGCCATGAATGCCGTCAGTGTCGCTGTCACGTCTGATGTTATGTCTAGTGAAGATTGAAATGTCAGCTGTTACGACATAAGACCATGTTTACACACAGATTGGGCATGAACATGGGACTGAACGAAACTGTCAAAACATAGGCAACACGAGGAAGTGGGGGACACCCCCACCTCCTCGTCTTGCCTACATTTTGACAGTATCGTTCAGTCCCATGTTCATGCCCAATCTGTGTGTAAACATAGTCTAAAAGTCTAACATTTTTTGTTGACATCTTTGCTAACAGAAATCGTAACAGAAATGGAATTTAAGATGGCGGATTCTAATTTTTCACGTGCAGAGCGCTCCGTTCTATAAACGAATACTGTTTAAAAGTAATTTTTACAAAGAAATGATTTGAAAAAGGCATCGTGGGGTCAGCAGGAGGCCGAATTTCATTTTAGTGCGGAGATTTTAAAGAAAAAAGTGAAATCACAAATCGTCATATTTACTACTCTGAGTTGTTTATTGCTCAACGCATTTCTGGAACTGAAATGTCATGCCAGAATCAGCAGCCCACCTACGTCACAACAGACTTTTCTAATGACATTTCTGCTAACATTTATGTCAGAGTTTCCGGCAGGTCTGGATGGCGTGTAAATGACAGTTCTACTTAGGCTTCGTACACTATAATTAGAGAGTGGTGCAATTTTCCGCTTTCTAGATTATAGGCCGTCTAAATCAAACAAATCTTAACTTTTTTTTTGACAATTCCGTAAAGGCCAAGGACCAAGCTGACGCGTTTCGAACCAGCTACGGTTCTCATTAGAACTAATAAATCAATTAGAAAATTCATTAGAAAATTAAACCCGTTGCTGATCAAAGCTAGTATTTCATAATACAAATACTGCATATTTGCCTGCGAAACACTGCTTCTTATTTTTTTTCCCCAAAAAAATTTTTTTTATTAGATCTTTTTTGACTTTTATTATAAAAAAACAATGTTAAATAAATGTATCCTCCAAGAAAAACGATTTAAATTAATATCTAACCTTAGTCTGATGCATTGCCATCCTTAGTTCCTTCTCCGTCGGTATCACGATCCATTTTAATTTTGGCTTAACCTTTAATTGATGAGGTGGGTCCAGTGGACCCACATTGACTTTTCTCTCGTTGCTATCTCTCATGTTTTCAGCACAGTGACTCTGAAATTTTCAGTACCTATATACAGTATGGTGTTGCATGCCGAGTTAAAAGCACGGATTTGGTATGTGATTAGAACGTAGTGCATTTGGATCATGTGGATCCATTGAACATGATTTTCACCTCATAAATTAAGGGTTAACAGCCAAACTAAAGCCAGTCAAAGAAATTAAGACAATCAAAGAAATTCAGTCACTACTCCAAAAAGAGAGCAGAAGAGTACTTGAGTCTCAACAAAAAGGAGCTGATGACCATGGTGGGCCTCCTCACTGCCTAGTAACATACCACCTACACAATTTAGGCATAACCGATCATAACATCTGCAGATTCTGCTTAGAGGAAGTTAAAACTGCAGAGACAATTTTTTTCCTTATATTTTGACGCTTTAAGCTAGAACCTGAATCGTACGTCGATGCGTCCGTCATGAGTGCGTCCGGTTGACAGTTCGATGCGATGACAGTTGGGTACGGCAACGAATCTGGAGTTAATTTATTGTTTTGCACTTCTTCTATTAGTTTATCGTCGAAACAATTACTTTCAATTTGTTCCATACTTAAATTGCCTAAATCGTCAACAAATTTTTTTGCGAAATGACATTTCCGTGCGTTGCCGCATGTAAAAGTAGAAATTCAATTCAATTTTTCAATTCAATTCAATTTATTAACTACAAGGCAAGTTGCCTTTTTGTACAAGTTATAAACAATAGTAACTTAACTAAATACAATATATTAATAATAAGCTTAATATTATGCAATATACAAATAATTCGATTTAATTCAATTTAGATTGTTATCTTATAAAGTCACAGATATCCTACTCTAGATCGCGGCACTCGAACAATTCCATAGCAAAAATATGGGACAGCGTGACTATGGTTGGCTCATTTTGTCTTCGAATTTTAGTGATGCCAGACGTTCAAATCAACCAACTCAATAACACTTGAATTATCTGTTTTACGTCGAACTCATAAGACTTATACACGGTTTAGGGAATTGCATATTAATGTACAGTGGGAGCTCTGAATATTAACATGAATAATCGGTATAGGGATTGAATAATATTCCGTCGGGGACCTGCATAAGCATTTTTTTCCAGAATTTTAATTTCCCAGAATTACTACCTTTGTCCCTTTTTTTTGTTAGAATTTTTTGACGTTTCAGTGGTCCATTTGAGATAGCAAATGGCGTGATCTAGTAGTAGGATATCAGTGTATAAAGTAAGTAAGTTGCCTTTTAGTGAGTATATATACAAATGAAACTTACAACCAAATGCAAAAATGTGAGTAAGTCAAAAGAATGAAGTATAATACAGATGAAAAAATAAAAGCTACATAATTCAAGAGAGTTAGTTTATACTCATTACAAATAAAGGCTACATGAGATCAAGATGTTCTAAGAGCACAAATAGTCTTAAGATACATTATATTTAATAAAAAGTAATCCAAAAACTCAATAGAGTCAATATTGAAATAAGCCATAATAATCAAAACAAAAGAAAAATAGGTAACTTAAATAAAACAATAGAATAGAGCTATTGCTCGTAGGAGATTTACAACAAAAAGAACTATAAAAAAGAAAAAAAATAAACTTTATGAGAAAAAAAAACTCTCGAAATTCGAACTACTCTATGAGGTTGCCGCATCGGAAAACGTATTATTAGGGGAGTACTCATAGCAGCCCGTTGATTCTACTCGAACTGTCAACCGGACGCACGCATGACGGACGCATCGACGTGTCAAAAAACCAATAAAAATATTTAAATTGCATGCGTTACTTGATTGAGGTTCATTGCTCTGCAGTATTTTCCATACATTTTAAAAGTTCTGTAGTTGCTTATTTTTAGTTATCTAATCTTTGATTAAAGCATGAGCTACACTAAAACCCAAATAATCACAAATTTCCAAAATTCACTTAAAATTTATGTATGATTGCAGAACACAAACGTTACAGATATTAGTGTGCCACAAAGTAAAAGTATTTTTAACTAAATTAAAAACTTGATTGAAATAACCTATTTCACTGAGCGGTTGTCAAACTGGCGATTGACGGATATTTATGTTCCCAAGTTGTAAATTCATCTGTTTTGACGAAAAATCTTTCAATTTTAAATATATGAAAAATGTTTTGGGGTCCATATGACCCCAAGGTACAGGAAACGTAAGTTTTTTAAGGTACAGACAAAAGGTTAATACGTGCCTCATAATAGATGGCGCTGATGACAATTTAATAAGATTTTAAAAATTCGAATACAGCTTTCCTATAGTTTTAAGCTAGAACCTGAATCGTACGTCGATGCGTCCGTCCGGTTGACAGTTCGATGCGGTGACAGTTGGGTACGGCAACGAATCTGGAGTTAATTCATTGTTTTGCACTTCTTCTATTAGTTTATCGTCGAAACAATTACTTTCAATTTGTTCCATACTTAAATTGCTTAAATCGTAAACAAACTTTTTTGCGAAATGACATTTCCGTGCGTTGCCGCATGTAAAAGTAGAAATTCGACCTACTCTATGCGGTTGCCGCATCGGAAAACGTATTATTAGGGGAGTACTCATAGCAGCCCGTTGATTCTACTCGAACTGTCAACGTGACGGACGCATGACGGACGCATCGACGTACGATTCAGGTTCTAGCTTAAATTGAGTTAAAATTTGCGAAACAGCTAACAAAAACAACTTTGAGATTTAAATTTATCATATTCTGTAATCGATTTGTATTAATTATGTATTATACATATTTTACCTGGCACATCACAATACCGAATTGTTCAAAGATGAAGTGGAAATGAATAGGCGAGAAATCTCACGAATGATTTTTTTCACCTCGTTTCAGATTGAAATCGCAATACCGCTGCAGGGTTTGGATTTTAGCCAAACGTTTGTCGAACCTAAAATTTGGTACTACAACCGGCCCATACACGATCCAACATTGCCTACAACCGAACCAAGTTGTACAACAAGTCTCATAATGTATGGCCGGCTTAACGGATTTTCCCTAAAGTTGATAGGATCGTACGATTCCAGGGCTAAATCACAGAACTAACACATGGATCAATAAGTCCCGAGACTAACCCAGAGATGACGCTCGTAGTAAACCAGTAACCACGTCTTTCTAGAGTACTAACCTTTGCTTGAAACGTGTCAAAATTTTAAGTCGATCGGACCAGAAACAGCTGAGTTATCGAGGTTGGAGTAAAGTCGTTTTGTAGTTTGTTTAAAAAATTGAAAAAACCGAGTTTCGTGTTCTGATAAAACATTGTTTTTTAATGGGTAAAAACACCGTGCAAGCGAAACAATGGATTGAAAAATGTTACCCGGACTCTTGTCCATCAAAAGCAACGATTTGTCGGTGGTTTGCCGAGTTTAAACGTGGTCGTACCGACACAAATGACGCGGAACGCTCGGGTAGACCTGTGGAAGCCGTTACACCGGAAAATGTGAGTGAAGTGACAAAAATTATAATGAAAGATCGTAAAGTGAAGCTCCGTGAGATTGCTGAGATAACACAGATATCATATGGAAGTGCATTTACTATCCTTCATGAAAAATTGAGCATGAAAAAGGTTTTTTCCAAGTGGGTGCCGCGATTGCTTTCGATGGAACAAAAACAGCAACGAGTCGATGATTCAGAAAGCTGTTTATCGCTATTTACTCGCAATAAAAAAGATTTCTTGCATCGTTACGTGACCATGGACGAAACATGGATACATCACTACACTCCAGAGTCGAAGCGGCAGTCATCTGAGTGGCGCACAGCTGGCGAAAGCCGTCCGAAGCGTCCGAAAACGCAGCAGTCAGCTGGCAAAGTCATGGCGTCAGTTTTTTGGGATACGCATGGCGTGACGATTGTATCACCCTAAAAGGTGATTATATTGATGAATAAAAAAAAATTTTGCAAAAAAAATGTTGTTTTCATTGTTAGTCTCGGGACTTATTGATCCATGTGTTATATAACATAGAACAACTGTCACCATACAAAGCTCTGCTGAAAAATGGTCCCAAAAGTATTTCCCTCTTTATCGTACTTGAACGCATCCACTGAACTGTATAAGGTCGCGAAATTCAAATTTAGTTTGCCGCGAAATTCAAATTTCACAAGTTTGAGACTAACTTTAGGCGCAAACAAATAACTTTAGGCGCTAAGACCATTCCGAAAGTCTATTTTCCTTTGACAGCTCACGGTTTAAACGAGAGGACTATATTTATTTTCATACGGTTATCTTGCTCTTACTTGACTCGTTTTGATTCACTGAACTGTATTGAAATGGGGCCATTTGAGACAGCAAATCGAGCGATCTAGTATATCTATGGGCTAAATACATGGCCGAATTATACAAGGTCTGCTGGTTATTTTTTGACAGCCACCATTTTGCTACGTCATCGGCAAGAAATTCTTTGTAATGTTGATTGTGCGTACGGAGTTGTTTAGCTAGATGTTAGCTAGATTTGAGAATTAGGGAAAATTCCCATTGAGTCTTATAAGAATTTCTTGCCGATGACGTCAGAGCCAGAAGCAACTGAGCTGTCAAACAGACCTTGTATAATTCGGCCATGGGCTAAATATACCTGTAAAATTTCATGGCTCTAGTTCTAATAAGTACTTTATTTTCCACCGGGATGTTTTATAAAATTTTTGTAGAGTACCTAACACTTTTTTACGGCGTCAGATATGCTACAGTTTAATTTACTAGCAACAAAGTTTAGATACAAAAGGTTCGTGACTTCGATGGAGTTCTTGGCTCCATGTAGTTATCAAGAGCATGATGTTGAATTATTTCCAATAAATAACCTTGAAAAAAAACTTCATGGGATGTCTTGAAAGAAAATAAAAAAATATATTGCGTATTTAATTTTTATTCAAATCAGTTAAAAGTTAACAAAGTGATTCTACTTACAAATCAAGAATATTCAAAAGTTTAAATTTTTTGTGATCTAACCTTAAAATTTTCCATGTATGGTTAAATGTATTTAATTCAATAGTATATCGCAATTTAAAATAACATTAGGAAAAGTGATTTTAAACATATCAACTTAATTTAATAACTAAAATATATGGTGTTGAAATATTCATATTTAAAGTTTTGGAGCAATTAATTCTACATGTCATGTATGGTTATGATTGGGAGCTACTCGAAATGTCGCCTATTGCATTTTGACATTTAAAGATAATACATGATGCAAAAAACTACATGGTACTGTGATAAAAATAAATCAACAGGTTTGTTTGTAAACATTATAAATTTGCCGGCTGTGTAATTCACGGTCTTCTGTCATCATTAAGATAATTTTTTTTCCGAATCTGAACTAAAAAAATATTGCCATACTAAACTGTAAAAGTAAAAGCAAACGCATTTTTAACATGAAAAAATCTTATTCTTACACATTTATTTAAATTTTAAAACCTATTTCTGTATTTTTATAACCGATTCTATAAATTAATTTATCTTTCCCTTAGATTTCTCCCTCAGATTTAAATCGTTTTTTTTTCAATTAAAAAATATAGTTACATTAGTAATAAATATTTTACATATTCAATTTGATAATAACTGATTTTCGTCCTAAGTAGTTTCATTAAATCGTGGTGTTTTTCGACTTAATGCGTCATATTGTCTTCCGTCTTCACCTATTGACCGTTTCAATTCCTTTCGCGTAGCACCATTCTGAATTTTTTCTGCTGAATTTTGATTATCGTTATTTTCATTGGCTGCAGCAGATTCTCCCTCTTCCTCTTCCTACAGAATGAAAAAACGAACTCTTTAATTCTAAGAATCGTAATTAAACTACACTGATATTTTCATTTTTTCAGCTTTTAGTTTTTTTTATAGTTTGAACATTTTACTATAACAAATACATTGTTTTTTTTATTATTTTTAATGTTCCTTTTTTAAATTTCGATACTTGTAATTAGCAGTAACAATCGTTTTACATCATCAAAATTTTGGTTTTAGATTTTGTTTCACTTGTTTCATAAAATTTCATAACTTGAATTATTTTCATTCTTCTTGACCCATTAGGTCTCAGTGTAATTTTCTTGTTCTATTTCCCTAAATTCCAGAACAAAAATCGTGTCCTGGCATGAATTTCCAATAAATAAATAAATATATAATAAATATATAATAAATATAAAATATGATATATCTAAAGATTTTGGAAATCGATGGAAATATAACATCTTGGAACTTAATGGGTTAAATAGTCTTGAGTCTTAAGTAATTATTCATACAGTATTTACCATCTGAAAGGCTGGCAATAGAGAATAAAATAAAAATATCAGTTGTGGTCAACACAAAACTTTCTTCTACAAAATCTACGACCCTGCGCAATTTACGCTAGAGCCCTGTCGCGTTGCCAACCTAAGACGACCTCCCAATAAATTCTTGGTTTATTCAAAAATATCAAAAACGTACAAAATTTGAGATAACTTGAGAACTGTAAAAGATATCAATTTACGGTAAATGGCAAAAATGTAGAAAATGTTAACATCTTTAATTATTCTTTTAACTGATTTGTCGAAAAACCGTTAGTTTGCAAATTATTCGCAAACATATGATTTTTTACATATTAATGAAAATATCTCAATAACGGTAAAAGATAACGGATAACGGTAAGAAACAAAATTGTGCAGAATGCCATTCTCATTAATTCACTTCATACATTCAGTCAGCAAAAACCCGTTAGTTTTCGATAATCGCAAAAAACTGTTTTTTTTTGGAAATAACGGTTTATCTCGATAACAGGTGAAGATATCGAGTTATAGCTAAAGACAAAAGTGTGGAAAATTTTATTTTCTCCAAGTTTTGTCATACTTAAGGCCACTAAAAAACGCGTAGTTTGGGAGTAAATCGAGAAAAACGAAATTGCGATTTTTGAAAAACCGCCATTTTGGATACTTCCGGTTAACGGATTTCCACCAAAAGTTGATAGGATCGTCCCATTTCAGGACCCAACATGCCTATAAAATTTCATGGCGCTAGCTCTATTAGTTTTTGAGAAATCTTGTACACAGACTGACAGACAGAAAGACATTTTTTAAATATGACTCCAATCGACTCAGGAGTGATCGGGAAATGTTTTTTAGGCAAAATTAAGAGGTCGAAATTTTTCATGAATACAATACTTTATTATACTCCGTAGAAGAAAGTAAAAAATTAAAACTCGATAAAAAAAAATTAAAACTTTAATTATGGTAAAAAAATGAACCTTTTAATAGCAAAAAAAAATTCTCGCACTGAAATACTAATTTTTTTTTAGAATATATGGAATAAAGACAATTTTCGTGAAATTGTCTCCTTGAGGGTTAGGAAATTCAGCCACAGTTTCTGAATTAAACAATATTTTTCTCTATTAAAAAAATTTCAAATAAATCCTTTGTAGTTTCAAAAACCCTCTTGTTTTTTACTTTTATATTACCGTAGCAGGATTTTTATTTTTTATTCAAGTTTCTATTTTTTTTTCGTTTTAATTTTTTAAATTACTTTTTTGATAGTTGGGTTTTAATTTTATTTGAAAATTAACAGGCAAAGTTCGATTTATGCAAATGCTCGAAATAAGCTCAAGAAATTTTTTTTGTCCTTTTTTATAACTAAAAGTTGAAAAGTTGTAAAAAATAAAACCTTTTCAACTTTCGTTAAGTGCCGTTTGCACCAACAAAACTTAGCAACTTATGTACAACTTAAAAAATTTAAGTCGAAGAATTTCTACGGTTTAAGTAGGTTAACAACTTAATTTTTTAAGTATAATACGCGCAAACGGGCCTAAGTGCATGTTTTCTGTGTCAATCGATTGCTTTTACGGTTTTTTTAAGTTCTCAAACTTGTGTACAATTTTGAAAATGTTGTGGAACAATGCAAATGTTTAACATTTTCAAAAGTATTTTTAGATTCTTTGCTTAAACTTTCTGGAAAAGTTTGTGATCAATGATTTGTAGTATCAAAAAATTCAACGGGATTGGGTGAAGTTTGGCCATAAATTATCTCGGGAGAGGATTTACCTAAAGCGGCCCCTACACGTTCAATCTTGCAGTCAATCATCACATGCTGTGACAGCATTTTGAACGTCTATGGTGATGCTGTCATGCAAAATTCCATGATTGCCAGCATGCTGGCCAATATCAAAATCATTTTGATATTTTTCGAGGGGGCTTTGTGAATGACAGCAGGCTTGAACGTGTATGGTGAAGCTGTCAATCAATTCGTCATTTCAGCGTAATTTTTAGTAGTGAAAAGATGTCGCGTATAAAATACAAAGTTTTTTGGGAATCCTTTTTCGAGTTATATAGACAAAGAAGTGAGTTGTGGATGACAAAAAGCGAAAAATATAAGGACAAAAATTTTTTAAATTCATATTTGTGCTGTATGCTGTCGGTTTAGCTGTTTCGAATAAAATGATGCTTGTGTGCATGATTGAGCGTCTAGTGCAAATAAGCTTTTTGCTGTGACAGCATGATTGACTGCAAGATTGAACGTGTAGGGGCCGCTTAAATCTTCTTTTACTGCTATTCGAATTCCTAATGAGGAAAGTTCTTTTGACCAATGAATCGAATTTCTTCTTGCATTTAATGCTTCTTTTAAGCGGTGGTGAAATCTTTTAGCTAAACCGTCTGTCTGCGGATGGTATGTGCTTGTGTAAATTTTTTGACACCAAAGAAATCCAAGAAAACCATGAAATTGGTTAGAGTAAATGGTCTTCTTTGATCTGTTCTGATTTTAAATGACACACCAAAACGCGAAATCCACTGTTCTAAAAATATTTTTGAAATAGTTTTTGCAGAAATATCTCTAAAAAGAAATACTTTCGGCCATCGTGTTAACTTGTCGACTAGTTAATAAAAATTCTTGTGAAGGAGATAATGGACCAACAATCTCCATATGTTTATGCTGAAAGAACGATGCACGAAAATGCCCCTTGACTAACTTTTTGGTTTCACATTCGTTGTAGCTGCGTTGGAAAGGTAATTTGCTCTAGTTTTATGCACACAAGCTCTTTTTTGGCGGGGAACCGTAGGGGGATGGTCAGCTGCCATCTTACACCGCGTCTTGACTTGGGATTTTTCATCGCAGAGATTTTATAATTGACCAATCAGAGCTCGAGTTGACGATATCGCCGTCAACTCGAGCTCTGGTTGGTCAATTATAAAATCTCTGCGATGAAAAATACCAAGTCAAGACACGGTGTTAGGCGCAATGAAAAAATAATTTCTTTGCAATGCAGGTACAACGAAAGTGAAACCCCAACTAGTTCAAAAGTTAGCCCGGGGGCATAAAAAACCTTCAATCCTGCATGGTTCTTTGGGTTTTGAGAAAAGCAACTCAATAATTTCCATCAATTATTACATTTTTCTTGAAGAACAACTCTAATTGCCACAGCATCAGTCATGATACTCAGTTCTCCTTTATAATTAGGATGTACTTATGAAGTAGCATTCTGTAATGCTAATTTCGGATTTCCAAAAGAATTTTGATAGTCTGATGTCCGAATACATTTCTGTTTATACATTGATACAATGAAATTAAAATTTTTGCAACGTTAGAGATAAATCTATGGTAAAAATTTACCATCCCAAGAAAACATTGTACCTGTTTTATTGATGTGGAAATTGCAAAATTAGCAATTGATTTTGTTTTGTCATGAGTTGGAGATAGCCATCTTTAGAAATGGTATGACCTAAAAATTTTAAAAAATCAACACGAGATACACATTTTGAAATGTTTAATACAGTAGAATCCCGATAATTCGTATTTCAAGAGACCGACGTAAAAATACGAAGTATCGGGATATTCGAATTAGCGGGATATACGAATTATCGGGATTCTACTGTATATAAAAATACAAGATCAAGGCCTTTGACAATTTCATCAATAAATCTTTGGAATGTTTGAGCAAGATTCCTTACATCAAATGGCATTCGTAAGAATTTAAACATTCCAATAGGAATTGTGATAGCAATTTGATGAACATCTTCACACGCTACTGGAATATAATAATAAGCTCTGACAATATCAATACTAGAAAATGTGGTGTAACCAAACAAATTCATTGAGAAATCTTGAATGTTTGATGTTGGATATGGATCAGGAATAGTGACATTGTTTAATCGTCGGTAATCTTCACATGGTCGCCAGTCTGTGCTATCATATTTTGGGACCAAATAAAGACGAAAACAAACTGGTGATACGATGGTCGATGTATTCCTAATTCCACCATATAATCAAATTCCCTTCTTTCTATTTTATGTTTTGATGTTGTTTGTAAAATATAGAAATACAAATTTCGAATGAAATATTGTATTACGAGTGAAATACAGTAGAGATTCGGTAATTCGAATCAATAGAAACCAGACTTAATTCGAACCACGGAGGTTTTCTCATTACTGGATACTTTTTTATGGTGGACATTTTGTTTAATCCATTAGGGACTGAGTTAATTTTCCTTTAAATGTTGAAATTTTTTTAAATAAAATAGTATACTCTTATCGGCCTAGCGCTGCCATTTGGCAACGCGCAAAATAAAGTGTCATATCTCAGGCAAATTTACAATTTTAGTTAAAAAAATTATAATCACCCTTATTCCCGTAGCCGGCGGGACGTGTAAGCCGCGGGATTTGGCGTTTCCCGCAGAAAATTTGCATTCTACTAAACGCAATTGTCCCGGCGTGTGCCGTGGTGCTGAAAACGTTTTACTTTCGGTATTACACTAAACGCACCCGCGAATGTTTTGACTTTTCCATACATTTATTTCCCGCGAGTAAATCGTTGCGGGACCAATCAATTAAATAGAAAGTTTGAATAAAAATGTGAATTTTATTTATACATTCAATGAATTTTAACTAAATATAAGTTTTGAAGGTCAGGAAAAACTAACTAGACGCAGTACAATCATTGAATTGAACAAATAAAACTTCATGCGTATCAAATCAGCAAAACTGTCAAAATAGTCAGCGCGGGGCTCAATAAAACTGCGTTTCTACGTCTACTAGAATAAGAAAATTTCATTCGATCGAAATAAAATTTGCGTGGCGTATACACGTCCCGCCGGCTATGGGAATAAGGGTGATTGTACAATTGATAGTGGCTTAAAATTCGCTAAATATAACAATAGACACAAATAAATCGCTTGAAATAGGATAAAATTTAACTTACTTCTTATTATGTGACATTTTGATAAATTTAGAAAATACAAAATCGCTTTCCACTTGTCTATAGCTAACACGTTTTTACATGAATTCCAACTCACATAACAAAAAGCTTTTTATTTATTTTTACGTTATTGGGCATTTCCAGTGTGAGTGCGAATATTGGCATTGTGGTTTGAACGTGAGTAGAGAAATCATAATTTCACCCATGGAAAATTTTTATTGCTGTTTACTTGTGTTAGTGCATGCAGAACTTTTGGTCACTCTTGAACTTCGCCCAAACGTTCATCACTTGTAGAACCCCCTCCACTAGTCACTGACCAATCAGAACCCGATCCGCAGATGCAAGAATACACGTGTGGAAAGGCCCATTTGGGAAATAAGAGCAGCATGTCAAATGTTGCCATATGGCAACGCTAGTACCTAATGGGTTAATAAAACAGTCTTAATGGCAAAAAAATATACTTTCAAGTTAAAACTAGGTAACATTGTCCCTGCATTCAAAATAAATATATACCTATGTGACAACATTCAATTCTTTTTAAAGAAACTTGAAATTTTTGATCAAAACTAAAGGCCTGTGTCCACATGGAAGTTTATTTGCAGAAGTCGCTTCTAGAAGAGATTTCTGGTGTCACAACTTCTGGAAGTTCACTTGCAGTTAGTGTTTCCACGTGAAAAACTTCCAGAAGTCTCGGCTAGAAGCGACTTCTGCAAATAAACTTCCATGTGGACACAGGCCTTAACACCTGTACAGTTACGACAGTACATAACACCACGCAAATTTTGCTGGTAAATGCCATAGTTATTGTATTCAAGCCATTTCCATGCACAACAAGAAAAGTTCAAATTACAGAGACCAATATATTAACCACAATTTGAATTACAAGATACCCAATATAAAAAAAATGGTTGTTCGAATTGGCGTGGTATTGGAATTAGCGAGTGTTCGAATTACCGAGTCTCTACTGTATTTGTTGACTATTCTAATTGAGGATTCTATTAACAAGACTGGGAAAAGTAACTTAACTTTTCTTAGTATTGCAATTAATCTGAAAAGAATAACAGTTGATATTCTGAATATCAATATTTGGATATATGTAGAATACTGGTGCTTATAATTATGATTTTAATATTTTTCGAATTTTTTGACAAAAATATATATTATTTTGTGAAATGTGGTGGACGTGTTATAATTGTAAAAATTTTTTTTATACTTTTTCCACAACATTGTCGGATGCGTCACTACAACATATATTTAAAAATATCAGTTGTGGTCAACACAAAACTTTCTTCTACAAAATCTACGACCCTGTGCAATTTACGTTATAGCCCTGTCGTATTGTCAACCCAATACAACCTCCCAATAAATTGTTGGTTCATCCAAAAATATCAAAAACGTACAAAACTTGAAATAACTTAAAAACAGTAAAAGATATCGTTTTAAGGTGGTAAAAGGCAAAAATGAAGACAAGTTTTTTATATTTAATTCTTCCCTTAACTGGTTTTTCGAAAAACCGTTAGTTTGCAAGTAATTCGCAAAAATATTTTTTTTACATTTTAATTAAAATATCTCAGTAACGGTAAAAGATAACGGATAACGGTAAAAAACCAAATTGTGCAAAATGCCATTCTCAATAATTCACTTCATATATTCAGTCAGCAAAAACCCGTTAATTTTCGAGATAATCGCAAAAAACTGTTTTTTTTTTTGAAATAACGGTTTATCTCGATAACAGGTTGAGATATCGAGTTATAGCTAAAGACAAAAGTGTGGGAAATTTTATTTTCTCCAAGTTTTGTCATACTTAAGGCCACTAAAAAACGCGTAGTTTGGGAGTAAATCGAGAATAACGAAATTGCGATTTTGGATACTTCCGGTTAACGGATTTCCACCAAAAGTTGATAGGATCGTCCCATTTCAGGTCCCAACATGCCTATAAAATTTCATGGCGCTAGCTCTATTAGTTTTTCAGAAATCTTGTACACAGACTGACAGACAGAAAGACATTTTTTTAATATGACTCCAATCGAGGAGTGATCGGGAAATGTTTTTTAGGCAAAATTAAGAGGTCGAAATTTTTCATGAATACAATACTTTATTATACTGCGTAGAAGAAAGTAAAAAATCAAACAAGCGGTTCTAAAAAAAAATAAAATTAGATTTTGATTCCTCCGCCCCTTCCGGCCGTTTTAAGGGGTTTACAGGGTTAAAAATTTCGTCAAACGGTACTTGCATCAATACCAACGTCTGGTAAAAATTTCAGATCAATCGGTCCCAGGGCACTTTTCAGTACCTTGTTCGGCTATGGCCTTTGTTTTATGTGTACAGGAAACTTAACTATAAACATGCGAACTTCTTCGGATAGCAAAATCATTCCACTATCGACCAACACACTCGCAGCAAAACAAAAACGAACTTCTTCGGATATCAAAATCATTCCACTATCGGTCACAGGCGACTATCGATTCGACGACTTTTCAAGTTGATCGCTATGGTGATCAATCGAGAAATGTTTTTTAGGCAAAATTAAGAGATCGAAAGTTTTCATGAATACGTATAAGAAAATAAACACTGGTATCTAGTTATTTGTGTGTCAAAACTAAAAAATAGGAAATAAGAATAATTACCTCCTCTCCGAGTTCTTCTTCCATTTCCTCTTCTTCGAATTCAGCTTGTTCATCATTGAAACTATCATCTGGTTCTATTAGTTTTCCATTTAACGTTGGGAATGGAATCTCAGGCAGTGGCAGTCTATCTGGGTTATATTGTTTTATTAGTTCTATCAATAATTTCGATATATCTTCTCGTTTTCGCGTGACGACAATGATATCAAACCAATTCATTAATTGCCTTATTGGTACATTATAATCCTTGATTGGATCTTTAAAGAATTGTTCAACATATTGAAGTAAATATAATCCGCAATCGGTGAAATTATTTTGTTGTGGTACTTTGACACAATGTCCCGGCATGTTTACTTTAGTGAATGTACGTGTGGCGTTCTCGTCAATTTTAGCCTTATACTCACAAGTCAAGTAATCACGCAATGTGGCAACTACCCGACTCCGAGATGCTCCCGACAACGAATCAAATATGAGAACTAGAGGCTGTTTGATGGCATTATTCGTTTGTTCGTCGTTTGCACAAACATTATCCTCAGTACTAGGTGCTTCAGTATTAGCTGCTGTACCTTCAAAATCACTTTCATCCGAAGCTAAATCACTTTCATCACCTTCGGCCTCGTCTCGTTCACTCATTGAATCATCGTTGATGCAAGTGGTATCAAATTCACGTTTCGATAATGGTGTAATTGTTGTATTGCCAATTTGCAAAGATATTTGCTTCCTTTCATTTGGAACTTCTATAAAATTGAAAATAATTTTTGTTTGTTAAAACATTGACAAGTAATTTTATTAATAAAAAATTACGTACTTTTCTTTTTTGTAATTTTTTGTAAAACAGCTGGATCTTCCGTGACGAAATTTACTGGGCCTTGAAGCCGAGGAAAACATATAATAGCGAGGAACCAATGCGACTGCTCATTAATAGGTATTATAATATAATCTTTCTCAAAAAGATTAACATTTTTCGTCCAATTTTTCACACGGGCATGTCGTTTCTGGGCCGCCGTTAATTTTACATCTTGCCGCTGTTTTGCTGACATGCGTGTCAAACGCTTATAGAAGAATGAACTAAATATATGAGTCTTTTTTCGTTGCTCCTCATTGAATTCATTTAGATATAAATATTGTAAATAGAAATCAATAATTATATCATTCAAATATTGGTCTGTAGCTAAACACATATAATCTTCTGTGTTAATTGTTATTCCACCTTTTCCTTGGGGATATATCAATATTTGACGTATGTCAGAATCTTTTAAACTTGAGCTGGAAACAAGAGTAAAATGTTTTTCAATAAAAACTAAATTGATGAGATAATCTACTTGAGAAAAATGAAAACATGATCGTATTATGCGATTCTAGCATAAATTTACTTGAATCTATACATACAGCTGGACGTAATTCAACCAAGCAGTTACAGAACTTTAGTTTCAAAGGCTACTCGTATGATACCTGACACAGAAGCTGTTATAGAGCAGGTAAATATCTACAACAGATTGGAAATTTACTTTCAACATAAAATTAATTGATTTTCTAAAGTTTCACAATTTGAAGAAAAGGTAAAACAAGGATTATTAAATTGCGATACTATACCATAGACATAAAGAAATTAATTAACATAATAAAAGACTAAACTAAATAGTTGAACAACAGTTAAAATAAGACACAGAGAAAATAAAGATTGGATAACTAAAGATATACGAAAAAATTTCTAATGTGAACATCACATGACTTTCTTATACAAAATCTACGTTTTTGCGTAATTTACACTAGAACCCGACGAATAAAATAATAATTCATATAAGAATATTATTTTTTACACAACCTGAAATATCCCAATAACGGTAAAAGATAACAATTTACAATAACATGGAAAAATGCAGAGAACTTTAATATATTTAATTGTTCTATTAACTGTTTTCGAAGAGCCGTTACTTCGCAAGCAATTCGCACCAATCATTTACATTTTAATGAAATTATCTCAATAACGGTAAAAAAAATAACGGTAAAAGGCAAAATTGTGGCGAATACCATTCTCATTAATTCATCTCATACATACAACAACCATCAAAAAAACCGTTATTATTCGAGATAATCGCTAAAACAGATTTTTTTTAACTAACGATATATTTCGATAACGGTTCGAGATACGTAGTTTTAGTAAACCACTAGAATGTAGAAAATTTTGTTGTGTCCAACTTTTGCTATACATAAGACTACTGAAACCCCAGTTGTTTCGGAGTAAATCGAGAAAAACCGAATTGTGATTTTTAAAAAGCCGCCATTTTGCTTACTTTCGATTGAAAGCCAGGTATGACGATTGAAAGAAATAAACTATCGCCATTAATCAATTACTAACAGAAGCTGCCAACTTCGGTGCTTGGCGAGGACAGCCCGTTGTTGCGGATGTAAGGCGATTGAAGCGTCAGTCATGGGATAGCGGGAGAGAGTTAGATCACTGACCAAAGGTTTCAGCAGTTCTGCATCACGGGGCCGTAACGGCGGTTTGTTAAATAAATGGCGAAGTTATTGTTGTACAAAAATTAGGTTGATACGGTTAACGGATTTCAGGGAGAAAGTAAAAATGAATAACAATGAAACTAATTTAACATGTAAAGAAAAATCCGCAAACTAAGAAAAGTGAGAAAAATATAACAAAATAAACATAACCGACTTTACAATTTGGCGAAACCCAGAGAGAAATCACTTTTATTTCGCTTCGGTGAAGGAAAATTGAAGAATTCATTTGTTTTTCGAAGACTCGAAGCAAAGGCGAAATAAAGGATAGATTTTTTCACTTTATTCTCACAAAAGTGGAATAAAAGGGATACAAGCCCTTCTTAAATGCTTTTTCTCTTTCGTTTCGCATTTTTGAAAATAATGCGAAGCTCTCGGGAAAAAATTTAAATTTATGGATTTGTAGAATGCGAACATGTTTTTATGATAAAATGCTAACACTTTATTCCAATTTGTATTTCGCTCCCATCATTAAAGTTCTGTTCTTGCAGAACGTAAAAACAAAACGCAAATGTAAAAATCTTAAAGCGGTCCCTACACGATCAATCTTGCAGTCAATCATCGCATGTTGCGACAGCATTTTGAACGTCTATGGTGATGCTGTCATGCAAAATTCCATGATTGCCAGCATGGTGGCCAATATCAAAATCATTTTGATATTTTTCAAGGGAGCTTTGTGAATGACAGCATGCTTGAACGTGTATGGCGAAGCTGTCAATCATTTCGTCATTTCAGGGAAATTTTTAGTAGTGAAGATGTCGCATATAAAAGATAAAGTTTTTTGGGAATCCTTTTTCGAGTTATATAGACAAAGAAGCGAGTTTTGGATGACGAAAAACGAAAAATATAAGGACAAAAAATTTTTAAATTCATATTTGTGCTGTGTGCTATCGGTTTGGCTGTTTCGAATAAAATGATGCTTGTGTGCATGATTGAGCGTCTAGTGCAAATAAGCTTTTTGCTGTGACAGCATGATTGACTGCAAGATTGAACGTGTAGGGGCCGCTTAAGGGAAAGAGCGTAAAATGATTTGCTTGTCGTCACTTTTCTGTCAAAACTTTTTATTTTATCAAACAATACCAAGAAATTGTAGTTCTAACAAAAATTTCCAGGTGATAAACATTCGAAGTAGAATAATTTCAGGCCGTTGGTTTTCTGTTGGTACCGCCCATGGCCATTACACAGCATCCCTTTCTCTGTTGACATTAATAACATCGCACATGTGTAGACAGCAAAGCACGTTTGTGAAGTCACCTAGCTCCACATAAGACCCACAATAACAAATTTAGAGTTCGGTGAGCTTCAGGTAACACATGGATCAATAAGTCCCGAGACTAACAATGAAAACAACATTTTTTTTGCCAAATTTTTTTTTATTCATCAATATAATCACCTTTTAGGGTGATACAATCGTTCCAACGCTTTTCCAATTTTTCAATACCATGTTTATAAAAAAAATTATCTTTCGCTTCAAAATAAGCTTCAGTTTCAGCGATGACCTCCTCATTTGAGCCAAATCTTTTTCCCTGGAGCATTTTTTTAAGATCAGCAAAGAGCCAGTAGTCACTGGGGGCTAAATCTGGCGAGTATGGGGGGTGGGGAAGCAGATGAAAGCCCAATTCGTTCAATTTTGCCATTGTTTTCATCGACTTGTGGCAGGGTGCATTGTCTTGGTGAAAAAGGATTTTTTTTCTCTGCATGTGCGGTCGTTTTTTTGCGATTTCCTCCTTCAAACGCACCAGCAAGTCAATATAATAATCACTGTTGATCGATTTACCTTTTTCGAGGTAGTCAATGAAAATCACGCCATGCGTATCCCAAAAAACTGACGCCATGACTTTGCCAGCTGACTGCTGCGTTTTCGGACGCTTCGGACGGCTTTCGCCAGCTGTGCGCCACTCAGATGACTGCCGCTTCGACTCTGGAGTGTAGTGATGTATCCATGTTTCGTCCATGGACACGTAACGACGCAAGAAATCTTTTTTATTGCGAGTAAATAGCGATAAACAGCTTTCTGAATCATCGACTCGTTGCTGTTTTTGTTCCATCGAAAGCAATCGCGGCACCCACTTGGAAAAAACCTTTTTCATGCTCAATTTTTCATGAAGGATAGTAAATGCACTTCCATATGATATCTGTGTTATCTCAGCAATCTCACGGAGCTTCACTTTACGATCTTTCATTATAATTTTTGTCACTTCACTCACATTTTCCGGTGTAACGGCTTCCACAGGTCTACCCGAGCGTTCCGCGTCATTTGTGTCGGTACGACCACGTTTAAACTCGGCAAACCACCGACAAATCGTTGCTTTTGATGGACAAGAGTCCGGGTAACATTTTTCAATCCATTGTTTCGCTTGCACGGTGTTTTTACCCATTAAAAAACAATGTTTTATCAGAACACGAAACTCGGTTTTTTCCATTTTTTAAACAAACTACAAAACGACTTTACTCCAACCTCGATAACTCAGCTGTTTCTGGTCCGATCGACTTAAAATTTTGACACGTTTCAAGCAAAGGTTAGTAAAGAAAGACGTGAAAGACGTGGTTACTGGTTTACTACGAGCGTCATCTCTGGGTTAGTCTCGGGACTTATTGATCCATGTGTTAAGGTGTGGGTTCAAGTACGGCTTCACCTGGGTAAGAAAGACAATAAACGGTGGAATCGTGTAAGGTCAATTTTTAAGAACTCAATAACGTGCAAGTTTTACAAATAGTGGTGTAGTACTCTGTCGCTATTTATTTAAAAAATCTGGCTACAATTTGGATAGTTATGCTGTAATCTGAGCAGTGTTGGGGCCAGATAATTATTTTTTTATCTAGATAAAGATAAAGATAAATGCTCGTAATGTTTATCTAGATAAGATAATAGATAATGAAAATATGAAAGATAATAGATAAGATAAGATAAAAAGCCAAATTATCTAGATAATTTTTAGATAAATATTTATTTTGACATTGCACAAAATTCAAAATTACGTACTAAAAAAAATAGCACAAAATTTTTTGCTTTTCTTGATTTCCAATTTAAATATAATAAGAAACGAAATAATAATAAAAGAAAACGGATAAGAAACGTTATCGTAACGTAACGAAATAACGAAAAGATTTTCTTTTTAGTAACTCCAGAAGTAGAGCGAAATTCTATAAAAAAAATTCTATATCTTTGATATCAAAATCACGCTTTTGTGGAGACAGTTTTTTTAATGAACAAAACTTTTGTGTGATTTTTTGTCTTTTGTATTTTTTATTGATTTTTTAACTTAATAATCACATTTTTTTTCCGTTTTTATTTGTATTTTCTTTTTGCTGAGTTTTATTATTTGTTATACAATTTATTTTTATGGAAACTGAACTGAATTACTTTGCGATAAACTATTATTACAGTGCGTTTTTTTGTTTTCAGTTTCAATACAATGTGTAACGGAATAATAACATTATAACGTAACGAAATTAAGTTTTTTATTGATACAAAACGAAATAACGTCACGAAATATAAGTTTAATTTTGCTACGTAAGGAAATTTATAACGTCATGATTTTTTATTTCGTTCATAGCCCGGTTTACACTTGGCAACAGTTACTGGCAGAACTTTTTTTTTATGGACAAGAGAAGAGAGGCGAGGGAAAGAGTGACACTTCGCTTCCTTGTCCGTAAACAAAAATTGTTGCCAAGTATAAAACTGTTCCTAAAAAAAGTTTTTAGGTTTTCAAAAGTATGCGGAAAACAATTTCGTTTCAGCATTTTTTCAGATTTAATTTTTTGATTTTCGGTGGTAATGATTATCTCTAGATAAATGGGATTTTCCTTTATCTAGATAAGATAAAGATAACTTTTTTGGGGTGTTATCTAGATAAGATAAAGATAACATTTTTTTTTATCTAGATGATTATCTAGATAATTATTATCTAGATAACCCCAACACTGAATCTGAGTAAGAAAAACTGATATGTGGCAGTCAGCATCATCTATCATCCTACGCAACTCCACACAAGCGGTTCTTTCCAATATTTTGCATTTTATGTTAAACAAAAAGAAAAAGTTACGGTTGTTTAAAGAACAACAACTCCCTAAGTCTTTGAGAAGGAGTCACATTTGAACTGATTTTCAGCACATTTTACCTTTTGTCGCTTAGTGCAGTTTACTTTTGGGCTACATATATAATTGAGGCTATCAGAGCAAGAGTGGCCCAACCCACATGTCGAAATCGTGAATTTATTTGTGTTTGAATCGCTATTGCGGGTGAGGTTTTAGATAAAAATGCATCCACAAAAGAACATTTCAACATTGAGTAATAAAGTCCACACAAATTTTTTTTTCCAAAAATTTACAGTCAATAATGGTACAAAAGTGGAAAAGTTTCAAAAACTCGATTATGTGGCTTGGGCCAGTTTTGCTCTCAACGCCTAAATTAACAAAGTATAAAATAACCATGATTGCTATATTGTACTGTACTTTTATAAAGTTAATAAAAAAATAATCAAATGCTTATTCTTAGTGGTTTAAATTCTTTAATGACCTTAAATTCTTTACTTACTTGGCTTCACTCTGCTGAGAGGATGCTTTGTCTTTCAAGGATGACCTATAAATTAATTCCTTTGCATCATTGTATTCAATTTCTTCTAATATAGGTGATAAGAAGATCGATTTTATCACAGACTTAATAATTTCGTTAAATGATTCCATTTGAAGAACGATTCTTTTGCTAACTTCACCACTACGACTTGTTGGATCATAGTATGGTACTAGACGAAATAATTTCAATAAAAAAAATGTTCAATTGAGAAAAAGAAAATTCACCTTCAGAATCATTTTTATCTCTCATTTCCAGGCTCTCGCGTATATAAGCGCCGCAAGTTGGCAAGGTATAAATGAACATTGCTGATAACGTTTTTGAATGATGTAGTATTACTTTTACAATTTCCCTCATTTGTATATTTAAGACAATATTCTCTGCTGCGTTCTTTACAGGCGGCGCCACTATACGAATGCCTTGGCTGGATATAATTACCTGCAAAACAAATTTGATTTTTATCAACCGCCCCATTTTCACTGTCGATTATAATCGACTTACCTTTTCTTTTGGTTCATAACTATGTGAACCGATTCTAATTATTTTACATGTTACTGCCGTGTTTATTATTGTGTCATTTGAACTTATACCTTCTACAATATTTTGCCGTTCATAATAGTCTGAAATGGAAAACAGATATTTTTTATTAATTGCATGTTGACAAAAAAGTAGAATACTATGTTAACTATTATTCATATTTCAAATTTTCTGTTTTTTTTTTTTATATTCGATGTATCGGTTTCTTTTCTATTTTACCTTTCTTTGGCGGTGAATTAGAAGAGGGCATAAAATCGTCGTCAGGATCATCAGAATCCACAATAATTGGGGCAGATAGATATTTCTTAGGCCGAGATCGTAATTCTTTATTCAATGAAAGGATTTCCGTTTAAATTTCTATCTGCTTTTAGAAGAAACATACAGAAACTCACCTCTTCGTGAAGATCGCGTTGAACTGAAGGGTGTGTATTTGTAAAAACTGTCTGTTCTCAACTTCCTACTCAAGGCTAATTCTAACATACGTTTTGAACGTTCAGACATTATAATTTTTTTGTTTCCAGTTATAACAGAATTTAGTTAAATAAAGATCGAGTGCTATATTTTCAAAGGAAAATTGTTTCTTGATTAGTTGTTATAGCCAAGATATTTGACAATATTCACACTCAAGAATTTGTAAACAAGTAGCTAATATTCAATATATTTTAATTCGCCAATATAAAACCGAATTATAATCATTATTATCACAAAAAAAAAACTAATTGAAAATTGCAATTGAACTGACGGTAGAAATGGCTGCTGTTGACAATCGAGCCGACACAGAAAATTCCCATGTAGTTAAAAAAAACACGCGTTTTTTTAAAAATCTATATTGCTGCGACTAGAAAAAACTTAGACACTAACCGTAATCCATTTATGTGGTTTTCAGGGATTTTCAAATCCAACAAAGTCAGCAAATAAATAATTTGCAAAGAATTTCGCTGATTAAAAGAAAAACGCGATGCCCAAAACTTGTACTTGGTGCGCTGCTTTCGAGCGTTGTAAATTCGAACTAGATGATGGATATTTCAAAGCAGTGAGATACTCAAAAGTAGAGTGCCTCATTCCTCGATGGTATTTACACCTTTCACTTCTTCATACATTTGCGAATTACAAAGAATTTATGCTAGAGAGCCTGTAATCTAGAGAAAGGAAAATTCGGATTCTTCTACAAACTGCCAAATCCACTAAAATCGGTTAAAATAAGTAAAAACTCATGACTGAGTAATAAAGAAAATTGGAAAGTTGTAATTGTTTAATGACCGATTTCTTCACAAAGTGGGAATTATAATGAACCAACAGCAAAGCAACAGCGACAACAAAACGATTTCATTGACTGAGGGCCCCTTTGACGTCATAGTGCGGTGAAAAATTTTCCGCTATCGTGATTCATTTCTAATCCTAATTTTGCTGCCCTCGCTCTGCAGTATTTTTGACAATTGGATTGTGTGGTTTTAGTTTCACGGAAAAAGGCACTATTTGGAATCAATTCAATGCATAATAATTAATAATGACATATTTTAACGAAAAATTAAAGTTCAATGAAAACAAAGAATGCAAAATTCTCGCTGTCGTCAATTCAATGTACGATATTCCACACGTCAGCATTCTAGTTTTTGCTGTCGCTGTTGCTACCGCCCATTATATATAATTCATACTAAAGCTGTTTGTGTTTAGCCATTGAATCATTTTTGATTCATAAGCCTAGTACGCAGTTCGAGTAAAATGGAATTTTCCATACAAATTTAACACTGCGCTTAAATTTAACCTCAGAAATTTTGCCAAGCGGTACGCAGTTCGCTGGTAAAATGATGTGAAAAACTCATGTTGCAATGTTGCCTCACTAGTTGGCGTAGAAATTCTCCACTTGATTTTACCAGCATTTTAACTGTTCGGTACATTAAATTCGAGGTAAAAATTTGACAGATGAAAATAATAGAGGTTCTGTTTCCAGTTTTCTTAACGAGTGTGGTTTTTTAATTGTGTGTGCTCGGCTGTCAATGTTTTTTCTCCACAAACAGTTTTTACTTCGGTTTTAATGTGCCAATTTGGAGACCGCGTTAAAATTTCATTTTACTCGAACTGCGTACTAGGCTATAGGTTTTATTCGACCTTTTTAGCATTGAACTCTAAACAAAATGACTAAAAAGGATCAAATAAAAACAATAAAACAATTTTTTTTAAAAGCTTTTGCTCTAAAAAGGAAAAAAATAATTTTTTTGACACTGTGTATCAGAAATAAAATCAAGATAAGAGCATAAAAAATAAAATAAATATTTCTTGCAGCAATTTTTTTCCCGAGCATTTTTGCGCAAGATATCAAAAAAATGTGACAAATCCTGGCTCCACGGAAAAAATATTTAATCGAGATAAGGTTTTAAGCGTTAAATGCACCGGCAAACCAATGTATTGACCAATGTGTGTTCAATTTAAAAGTTTTAACAAATTAAAATCGGGGATAGAATTTCCAAAAAAACAAACTAGTGTTACTTTGAAATCGTGCAAAAAATTGGTGTAAATCGGGGGATGGGTGTACATTTTGATTTGCAGTTTAGTTTGACTGCGTTTGCATGCGAATTTCATAGTAATATGTATTTTTTTAGGAAGAGTAACCAAATACAGAAATATGTTTTGAACACAAAAAGGCCAATCGAATTCGTATTTCTTAAAAGGTCAGATGAATTGTAAAAAAATATTTTAAATAATTGGTATTCGTGGAAAAAAACATGAAATGAAAAGGTTCGTTTTTGATTTTTGTCCGTATTCCACATATACTCGATGCACTGTGCGATGGCAGAAAAACTTCTTGTCTGTCTGGCAATCCTAAAATTCGTCAAATTACGGACACCCCTCTGTGGAGATTTCGAGAAATTGTGAAATTCAACTTCAACCACTGACCTATATACTACTGGACCACAGAAATATATCCCATAGAATGCGCCTTACTTGAAAAGTCCGTATAAAGAAATGGGCCAAAAACACTAATGCTTTCTCTATTTTCATAAGCCTAAAATTTATTTGCATACCATAGTGAAATGAATCCAGAATTGCCAACTTTGCTTTTATCAAGTTTCAAATTAAAAATGAATTTTACCTTTTAAGTGAACTACAAACATTCTATATTCCAAAACGAAGCATGATATATTTATCTCCTTCCTCCATAATAATATTTTGACATTTCAGTGGCCCATTTGAGATAGCAAAACACGATATCTATTCTAATTCCGATATCTGTGTACTGGACAAAGCATCGGAGCCAAAAAAGAGCACGATAGCAGATTTGACTTCGGATTCAGTCGCTCTTAACCTAGTTGTACTCATAAACATTTTGCGTTTTATGTATTTCATGTCAATTCACTTGCAGTCACGTTCACATCAAAAGAAAAGTACACAGATAGTTAGTCTTTACTTGCTAAATGTAGTAAGCACATTTCGTTCTAGCAAAAATTGAAAAAAAATCAGAGCAAAACGCAAATGCTATACTTTTACACTTGAAAGTTAAAGTTGAGAGCCCCTGCAGCAGCAGCCAGCTGTCATTTATACCAAACACATATTTTGATCTTTCTTTATTTTACCGATCGCCTTTTTTATCACACGAGAAATAAAAGGTTGCCAACTCGTGTCTTATGTAAATGTCATCTGATAGTATTTTGGTGCGAATATTATTTTATTGTGTCGCGAAGTGAAGTATAATAATAAGTTTGAAGTGCAATTTTAATATTAAGTGCTTAGAAAAAAATAATTACAAGTGTAATTAAGGTTTTTGTGAAATATTCTGTTTTCGTTTTATGTGGTTACTTTTCAGTGTCAATTTAAGCAATCGTTGAAAGCATATTATAAACAGAGGCCAACAAAAAATTGTTTAAATTTATAACTTCAGACAATACAGTCATGGAGTTATACATTTTAATATGTTTTAATGGACGTTTCTGCCTACACATACTTGATCATTTCATGGGTACAAATACAAAACTCAGCGAAACAAAAATTAAATTATTAAAAATTCGCCCAAAACCAAATTCATCTAGTGATTTGACAATTTAAATGCGGATTTTTTCAGGTACCATTCACAATAATCTCAAACATCAACAGATGAACTATTTGTTCAAACAAGGTTGGTAACACATCCCTATTTACTCGTACAAGGTCAAAATGTGTGAAAGAGAATCTAGCTGTGTGCCGCGCTATTTTATTTCTTAGCGTATTATGGGGAGTATACTTCCATTGTATAGACTGATTTCAACATAAGAATTTATTTTGTGTCATTTGCTTCTCATATTTTAATTAATTTTGATTTTTAACTGATTTTCGACTTTAAAGAAAAGTGTAATTGTAGTTTGTTCACACTGTAGAGCAAAATTATGGTTTATATTATTTTGCGATATCAGGCCAAAAATCGCGAATACCATTTAGATCTTGCCACAGATATCGGAATTAGAATAGATATCGTGTTTTGCTATCTCAAATAGGCCACTGAAATGTCAAAATATTATTATGGGGAAAGGAGATAAAGATATCATGCTTCGTTTTGGAATATAGAATGTTTGTAGTTCACTTACAAGTTAAAATTCATTTTTAATTTGAAACTTGATAAAAGCAAAGTTGGCAATTCTGGATTCATTTCACTATGGTATGCAAATAAATTTTAGGCTTATGAAAATAGAGAAAGCATTAGTGTTTTTGGCCCATTTCTTTATACGGGCTTTTCAAGTAAGGCGCATTCTATGGGATATATTTCTGTGGATCTTGCATACTTTTGCCATAGAATAAGGAATCATAGAAAAAACTCTGCCGAACAAATTTTCGACAAATTTCCCCGTCGAAGGGGGGGAAAAGGTCCCTATCATTTACTAGCTACGGCCTAAAAGTTAAATACTTTTAGACTAGGGAGCACGAAGCAGAGAGAATCATTTTCGTCGTATCTATTCAATAAGATGGAGGAATCGAATGGATAATTTTTTTGCGTGTTACATCGGATCCTCTTGCTTCATCTCAAAGTGGAAAAATTTTCTCTAAAAATTTGTTCTAAGAGTTTATTTTCTAGATTCTTTTTTCTCTGCTTTTGCTATTTAGGTACTAATCTTAAAGCCTTAGCACCGAGGAAAGTTGTTCCATAAACAAATTAATGCAAGAGATGGCTCAGGTAAATTTTGTAAACTACCCAGTCAGAAACATTACAAAACTATTTTCACTTTTTACAAATTTTCAAAATACACGGAGAGAAAAAATTGGAGTCCTTACCGAATTTTCTGGTGAAGCTCTCCCATCGAAATGGCAATATATGAAACAGCACGCGATTTTGTACTGTTAAGTGGAAATATAACAAATTTCGGAAGAATCACTCGAAATAATTTCAAACATTTTTTGGAAATCAGTCCAAAAAATTTTAGGACCGATTCGCTGTGTTTTAGAAATTTTCCAAAAATAATTGTAATAGTTCCAATCAAATACGGTAATTATTCCTATCAAGGTAGAAACTTCTCAAAAAAAAATTGGAATTTTTCTCACAGTACAATGGGAGTGATTCCCATTATTTTCATTGAATTTTTTTTAGGATATTGAGTGGATGTTTTAAGGAGTTTTATAAATTTATACATATCCACACACCAAAAAACAACGGTTTTTCATTATTGTTTTCGATCTGTCAAAATTTCGCGAAACACACCACATTCAATTTAATCTCTATCTATGGCAATGTAATCGATTTGATAGTTCTCGTTTGTTTATTATTAAAAGTAATTTAAAATGTTTCAAGTTTTCTGGATAAAAATTAAAATGTTTTAGGTTTTCTGTAAAACACGAACAACAACATTGAATTTACGATTCGAACAATCGTATCGTGTTCGATGATAGGATCTCTGTTTGACTGTGAAAATCAATTTAGAATACACTCGCATGGGTTTCTATACTTTTGTCAAAACTCAGCCGAAGTTTGTGCGAAAAATTGGGCGCCTAAACAAGTATGCTTTTAAGCAACCAAAAACCGACGCAAAGCGTTCCATTATTAACTGCGATTAACAGAAAGTTGTTTTGAAATGCACATAATTAACGTGAAGTAAATTTCACTCGTGTCCTGTGAAAGTTAACCTTTTCAACTCTGATCGAGAGCTGAGTTGAGGAAAACAAAACCTTTACGCCCGCCGTACACTTGAACTAAGCGAGCTTAACTACGTGAGTTAAGTTTCTCGGTGAAAGTAAAATCCTTAGCATTTACATTGGTGACCGCACACTTCAGCGAAACTATGAAACTACGTCGCCTAGCCATGGGCGACACGGACTAAGCTCGCTCGCGTAGTTCAGACCTCAACTACGCGAACGACTTCGCTGTCATCTCTGACACTCACATATATGTACATACTTTCGGCGTTATACAGTGTAGAATCGGTGTTTGTAAAAGTGTAGTATTTTGTGGACATAAATGTGTAAGTGCTCAAATACAACTGATGGCATACATTTACCGAAAATATCGCCGCGTAGCTTAACTCAAGTGTGCAACGAGGTGAGCTATCCAGCTAAGCTATGTAACTATAGCTAGGCTCGCTCGCATAGCTTAGCTAAAGTGTACTGTGGTCGTTACTTGGGCATTTCAGAACTCGATCAAGTTCACTGCTAACTGCGCTGTCAAAATGGATATTTTTTTTATTTAAATCTTCGAGTTTTGTGTGTGTCGAGTAATTTCTTTACAAAAAACAGTAACTGTTCACATATTTAAATTTAAAACAAATATAAGGTAGGTATTTAATTACACAAAAGTGTTTTGGTAATATATTTCTTTCAAATGTTTCAGTTTGCAAATGTCAAAGTTAACCAAATTACGTTCTGAAATACCACAGAAAAGTTCACTTAATTTTCAACTTTCGCTATCACCTGTTTTATTGTCAAATCCATGGTAAACTTTACTGTGGCGTTTCGGACCACACCCCAGGTTATGTGATTTCTGGCGATGAAAATTAATAAATTGATTTGATTCTCTTTTTCATTACTTTTTTATGTAAAATTTTGATATTAGGCACACATTTCCGAAACAAATCCATCTACATTTTTATCCATTTTTTTCGCACAGTAGGACAGTTTTTGGGGCTCCAGCCCAAATGTGCGAATTGTACTCAAGTCTCGGTCGAATATAGGTCTTGTAGATGCTGAGCACGTCGATTGGTGTGAAATATTTTTTACAGCGTCCCAGAAAGCCTAGGCATTGCGACGCTTCCTTTGCAATTTTGAAAATATGATCGCTTCATTGAAGCTTCACGTTTATTTCGATGCCCAGTATTCTGATGTTTTTAGAGTCATTATTGAATGGACTCATTCATAAGTTCGAGCGTTTCGGGGGATTTTTCACATTTCATCGACCACAGAATTGATTGGGTTTTAGATGCGTTGAATTCCACACGGTTGATTCTGCCCCAAGCCAGAATTGTGTTTAAATCAGAATTCAAAGATCTAATGTGCTCACTGCGTTTCGATCGAATTGTAATGGCGTTCGATTTTGCAGGTGAGTTGAAATGGTAAGAGGCGTCAATCCATTTTGCGGTAGCAGGATTAAGATCAATAGCTCTTATCTTTGTGATTTTTTTTTTGGCAATGAGATATCTTCTTTTTTCTCAAAAAGAAATGATTTTACAGTTTCAGTATGACTTCAATAAAAAATGAATTTCTATCTGAATCAAGATTTTACTCACCGGTCGATACTTGGCAGCTCTCTGGAATTATTGGTTCGAACGGTAATGGTGTTTTCTGCTGAGGAGCAATATCGGAAGTCGACGATACCTGTAAGTATATAATATAAACAACACATATTAATTACCCTTTCGACTACCGGCATGGCCTTGTTTGGGGCCACATATGAGGCGTTGAGAGCAAAAGTGGCCCAAGCCACATAATCGAATTTTTGAAGCTTTTCCACTTTTGTACTATTATTGCCTGTAATTTTTTGGAAAAAAAATGGTGTGGACTTTATTACTCAATGTTGAAATGTTCTTTAGTGCATTCAAACATTTTTATCTAAAAACTCACTCGCAATAGTGATTCGAACACAAAAAAATCACGATTTCGACATGTGGGTTGGGCCACTTTTGCTCTGATAGCCTTATATAAACTCGGTGTCTCTACGCAATATGTAGATCTCAAATATATAAGAAATATTCAAAACTAAACACTATTGCCCGGTTCCACAGTGCAAGCTTAAGCTTCGGTTCAGTTGAACTTGATAATTAGTTTAAGCTTTTGTTCAAGCTACGACTGTTTCACAGTCAAATTTTATGTGTGGTTCAACAAAACCAAGTTTACTGAGTTTTGCAAGTCAGTGTCCCTCTCCTGTTACTCAAGTTTGTACTTGTAGTGAGTAATTTCGATATATATTTACAAACCTGGAGATTGAATCCGTACATGGCTACAGTCCATGAGAGCAATTACTCTTGGGAATCGAGCAATACTATAATATTCTTTTATCATTGCATCATTCCAATAATTAAAATTTCTTCTGCTATGAAATCTTCTTGGTCTTGCCACACGAGTAACAACACAGAAATATTCTTCATCACTTTCGTCACTAATACTATGTTCAGACCGACACAAAATCACGTAATTTTGAAGATTTTCGTAATTTTGAACGAAATCTTGCTCGAAATCACGAGATTTCCAGTACATTAATCTGTTTTCAAAAATCACTAAAAGTATGCAATTTCCACAAAATTACGAACGAAATCAAGCAAAAACAATGAATACAACCCTGCATCACTCATTCAGCTCTCTTGAGTACATCAGTTTTGACATTTGTGCTGGATTGGAACGACGGAAATATAAGAAAAAGAAGCCGTGTTCCGCACGCGAAGAGGATATATTAGTAAACAACCTACGCGGGGCAAAAAAAAAATTGACCTGTTTTTGATGCGATTAGATATGAAATGGAAAATAATTGTTTATTTTCATTACAGATAATTTCCATTTTCGTTTAAAGTGTCTAATTCTGTTTGCACATATTTCATCGATGTTTTGAATTGTATTATTCATCATATTACTAAAATTCATAGCAATCGCGTAGTTGAAATGTCAAACAGAATTACCTTAATCTCTGTGTAAACACTTTGGTTTAAGTTCTAAATCATTTCTCAAAATTACGTGATTTTGTGTCGGTCTGAACATAGTATAAAATCACTAAAATCGCTATCCATTATAATAAGTTCAACAAAATATCTAATTTAAAAATCAAATGTATCAATCAAAATGAAAAACGACCGCTTTGATTTCGGAAACGCGATAGGAAAAATGACATTTCTAACACTTAAGCTTGTGAGTTCAGATTTGAGCGTCAATATTTTACGGCTCAAATTGAACCGGCATTTCAACTCACTTAAACCAGTACTGTGAAATAGTGAATACAGTTGAGCGAAAGCTTATCCTCAATTCGAAGCTTAAGCTCACACTGTGGAACCGGGCATATGACTTTAATGAAAATTGCCGGTAGTCTAAGTGCCTGTTTACAAATCGCTGATGTCAGTCACGCAATTAAAAAATCGGTCAGTCGCTATGTCTACGGCCGCTTATGGGAGTGTTTACATAAGCGATTCAGTTCAGCTACAAAAAATCGCTCACAAAAATCGCAGGTCAGTCACGATCGGCAAAGCTTTGTCGTGCGATTTTTCCTTGATTTGTCATGAGTCGACTGCATATACAGCTCTCTCGTACTTAACGAGAATCGGTCACAAATAATCTTTTGTTTTACTAACTTTTTCAGCATGCTGTTAAATCTAACCCCAGCAAAAGTCGCAGCGAAAAAATTCGAAAAAGAGCGATTTTTTAATCGCTCACGTAAACAGCATAGCGATTTTTTAATCGCTTGATTGACCGATTCGAAAATGCTCATGTAAACCACTAAAGGTTAAAAAAGACTTATTACCTTGGCAGCTTGATTGGATTTATCATCGTCACCCTCATCATCACTGCTAAGTGTTAAAATGACAGGTTCTTCGGGCGGTTTTATTCGAGGGGTACCGCGCCCCCGTCCACGAACTGACATCGAGGTACCACGCGTCCGCAATGATAGCGATGCTGGTATTGCTTTTGTTGTAGTTCCCGCTTGGCGCTTTTTATCATCATCAGTTTGGGTCACGATAATTTTACTAACGTTGGTTTTGGACATTGGAATTCGCTTTGGTTCTTCCGTAAAAATCCGTTTGCATCTAGGAAACGCATTAAAGAAATCATTGAGAATTTTTTTATTTTTCAATAAAATTTTTTTTATTTTTAAACTAGAAATTTTTTTCATTTTTAACACGTTGAGCGCCACGTACCCACCGGCCAGTGTTGGGCAAAATGTAATTGTCAGAGCAATTGAGGCGTTAAAAGCTAGAGTGGACCAAGTCACACAATCGAGTTTTTGAAGCTTTTCCACTTCTGTACTATTATTGACTGTAAATTTTTGGAAAAAAATTTTCTGTGGACTTTATTACTCAGTGTTGAAATGTTCTTTTGTGCATCCAAACATTTTTATCTAAAAACTCACTCGCAATAGTGATTCAAACACAAAAAAAATCACGATTTCGACATGTGGGTTGGTCCACTCTAGCTTTTAACGCTTCAATTAACAATTAAAATTTTATTTTTAATTGCAATTAACAATTAATCAATTGTAATTGTAAATTCTGCAATTGACAATTAATTAATTGTTAATTGTATTTTTCACAATTAACAATTAATTAACTGTTAATTGTTTGATCAATCATTACTAGTACAATTAACCCGTTCGGTACATGTTTTTTTCTATGGGGGTTAAAAATTCTCTCTTTACAAATTAATTATGTTTAAGCTATAACATAGTATTCATTTAAAACAAAAAAAAAATAAATAAAATAAAAATTTTTATTTTTTACAAATATGTCCAGCTTTTTACTCAAAAAATCAAAATTGGGTCACAAATGCACTTAAAGGTGCACTGACTGAGAATAGAGTGTTGAAAATAAATAAATAATAAGTCAATTCAAATTTTTAACTGCGTTGCCATATGGCATCAAAATCATATGGCATCAAATACCGAATGGGTTAAGAATGAAATCTTATGACCTTTAAAAAATCAATATCCCGAATTTTTAATACCTTTTAATTAACGGTCCTGGGAAAGCAAAATTAAAAAGGATTAATCTTAATATATAAAAATGGATGTTTGTCTGTCTGTTTGAGATTACAAAACTCAAAAACTACTAGACCGATAATTACGCGGTTTTTTGCAAAATGATCTGCGTTGCCAGAAGCAGGCTTTTAGCTATGTTAGATTTTCAAAATTCGAAACAGAAGGTCCTGTAAGGATAACGCAAATATCCTTTTTCCAATTTTTCTCGCAAAAAATTGCTTTGGGAGGTTTTCAGGGTTGCTTATTACGAATTTGGTTTTGGAATTTCAAAATTTGAAACAGATGGTCCTGTAAGGATAACCTTTTTTCCCCAAAAGTTTTTAAGTTATTTATGGTTTTTTGGCATTCTAAAATTTATGCAAAATACTTTAAGCTGGCAACGTAGGGTCTGCTAGTAATTTATAAGGATCGTGAAACATATTTCGTTCCTATTAAAAATTTTGCGTCGAATAGCAGAAAAAAACGTGATTTTAAAATTCGGGAAGAATCTACCCGAGGAATATACTGCTAACACCATTGTGGCTTTGTGTATGAAATGCCGAACAAAAGGAATCGCATTTCATCAATCAGCGTTTAAAACAAATAATCACAAAAAGTTTAAACCTTAATTGAAAATTGTTAGTTTTTTTAAAAATATTTTTTAGATATTTTACATTCAATGTACATTTTATTTACAAGCCTTTGTTTTTTTCATTTTTAATCAAAAATTTAATTGCAATTGAATTAATCGTATTCTGCAATTAAAATAAAGTAATTGCAATTAATTAAATTTAATTGCAATTAAATTTTTAATCAATTATTTAGTCAATTGAAGATTTAATTGATTGATGCCCAACACTGCCACCGGTGAACATTTTAATTTTCCAACAGAGGACCAAGTGACCACCGGTGGTCATTATTGGTTATCGATGGTGGTACAACGTGACCACCCGTGGTCACACTACGTGTTTCATTTCGAGACATTGTGACCACCAGTGGTAACCTTTTACATATATTTAGCTTTGAGAAATATTAAGTTTGGTCCTAAGATGTAAACCTATTTTACTTGGAATTGGTAGTACTTGCAATAAATCAATAAAAAAAAATTTAAAAAAATGTTGGTCCCAGAATATCATCCAAGGAATACCCGCTCGTAAGCACGCGGTCTACTGTGTAATTCAAAGAATGACCACCGGTGGGCACGTGGCGCTCAATGTGTTAAATTCGAAATTTTTTTAGTTTTAAATTAGAATTTAAAATTACAAATGTTTGTATACCTTTCACATTTAGCATGATCGCTACCAGTATAACCACAGGAAATGCACACAGCAAAAAATCCAGGAATCATTTTTGCTGGAACATCTCTTGAGCACTCTGGCGATACTGACTTATCTTGCTCTAAACTTGGTTGCGGTTTAGCCGTTTGATCGGCAATAAGGGCCTGCAAGTGTCCATGTTTATTCAATTGCAATGTAGTTTCCACAGTGGAAATTAAATCGCTGGTTGAATTCGGAAACGGAAATCCCACCGTCACAGCATAGTCGATATTTTCAACGGGATTCGGAACACATTGAATATTTGTTTGTGGTGTAAATGGTACACCAACTTGTTCTAGGAGCTCTTGAACCGTACAAGTCTCACGCGGCAGAGTAAATGTAATAAGCCTTTGTTCTCCATTATGGAGTATGACAAGCATTGTGGCACTTCTTGGCCCGTCACCATCCGATTGAAGTTGATTTTTCCCGCTTGCCTGTATTATCAACTGTGGCTGAGTATGCGGCTGTTGATTTGTTTGTACGATTGCTGGTTTATTTATTATAAGTCCCGTCGGGGGATTAACTGGACGAGTTAGTACTGCAACGCCACTAGCTGGTCGTATCGGATGGGCGACTTTCAGTTGTTTCTGCTGCGATGTTATCTTCTTAAACTCAGTCAAGGACATTTCGCGTCCATTGTAAATCTTTTGCGGTTGCCGTTTTTCTGGTGATTCTGTTGAATCCGCCGTATACGTAGTCAATGTTGTTTCAAATGATTTCCCAGCACCCACAGAATTACTGCATGTGTTCGTATTTTTATTTGTCGACTGATCGTGCGTTTTAGTGACAACAACCGCTTGAATACTGTCTTCAAGATCATCTAGACTTTGGTAACTAGTACCGCTCTCGGGCACTGTTTTCACGACTGGTTTCGTAACCGTTCGATATTTAGGTGTCGGTGGTGGCGTTTGAATTAAACTTGGTGATATCGTGGTGGTATGGCTATTTGTTACACCGGAAACATTTAGCGTCCTCTGCTGAGTTTGAGGCGTGATCGTTTTATTTTGCTGGTTTTGTGGCGAAGGGAAACGCGGCATATGAGTGACTATCGGTGGAGTCTTTTGAACGGCAATTTGGTGCGTCAACGGAGGTGTAAAGATTTTGGTAGTTTGTGTAACATTTTGAGGAGACTGAGACTGTATGGCTGTTACTGGACGAACTCCTTGATTTTGTCCAACGATATTTGCCGCAAATTTCATTTGATGTTGTTGTGGTTGCTGTGGCGGTGTAGTGGCTCTTATCAATTGAGCTCTAGGAGTACGGGGCCTGCTGGTGCCTCTTGCACGACCCCTTGGGGTGCTGACTGTCTGATTAGTAGCTATACTAGTAGGCGGGGTTGTTACTATACCAACGCTACTAGTCACTGTTGTAGGCGAAGCGAAACGATAGTTATTACGGAAATTTTGGCCCCGCTGATTACCAACAACTTTAGTGGCAGGAGCCCGTATTATATTTGGGCGGGACGTTACAATTGCGGTGGCTTGATTTGAGATTTGTATCTGTGGGGTTTGTTGCTGTTGTTGAAATGATTTTTGTTGGATCGTTTGTATAGTATTCGTCTGTTGTGCCTGTGAAGTGATGTGACTCAATGAATTCATTTGTTGCTGCTGCTGTTGTAATACATTTGTTTGTTGAGGAACTGTTAAACTCGGCTGTTGTTGCTGCACAAGTTGTTGTTGTTGTTGTTGGGGTGTTGATTGTAACTGTGGCGTTGGATGATAAATAAGTTTATGTGGCAATGGGCTGTGAGTTTGAGTTGTTAGTACGAGATTCGGTCTTTGTATGACTCTATGCTGAAGGGAAGTGTTTGTCGTTTGTCCTTGATTATCGGGATTCTGCTGCATTTGTGTTTGCTGCTGCTGCTGCGGTTGGTTATTGAAAACCACTGTCCTTGGCTGATTGGTGTAAATGACCCTATGTTGCTCAATATTGTTAGCAGTCACTTGCGGACGAATCACTAGATGTTGCTGCTGTTGAGGCGTTTGTTGCTGGGCTACTGTTTGAATAGGTTGTTGTTGTTGAAGCAGCTGTTGCGGCTGTGTCTGGGTCTGTTGAAGGACAACATTATGTGGTGTTTGCTGCACTATGAGATTTGATGTCGCCTGCCCTTGCGACATTAAAAGCTGTTGTGAAGCGTTTTCAACATCATTCGTCTTCTGCAAAATAACTTGTGACACTGAAGAATGAGCCCCCGCCCCGACATGTCGTAGGACCACTTGCGACTGTTGATTCTGGGCTGGTACCATTTGTTGCTGGATGATCGAATCGTTATCAACCGACACATCCGTCGAGTAGAAAATTGGCTGTTGATGCAGCGATGCTTGGCTATCTTCATCTTGCTGGATTATATACTGTGTGGGGCCACCACCTTGCGCTTGTGGTTGATACAAGATTTGCTGAAAAAAATCACAAAGTGTATTAGATTTTTACAAGGGAAACTGTCACAATAAACTCACTTGCTGGGCAGAGTCGTCTACTTGAACCACACGAAGGTTTTCCATAGTCAAAAGCCTCTTGAAATCGTCCATGCTAACTTGGTAGTATTGCGCCATGTTTCTTTCTCTGTGAAATTATGGTATCTGGAAAATTAGGCTAGTTTAGTGCATTTCGTCTGTTTCAACTATTAAAATTTTGAGCACTAGGGCCGGCGATGCATTTCACCAGCAGAGTTACGAGCCTCAATTTAATGCCGTCCTAGCCCACCCAACGCGCTTACACTTAATCAATTGTCCTAATCTAAATTAAGGTCGAAAAATCGATTCACAAATATCAGTTACACGCAGTCAGTAGGAATTCATTGCAACTGGAAAACTTAATTAGGAAAACTAGCATTCAATTCGATAGCTCTTGCACACGCTAATTCACTTTTCAGTTCCCACTTTGCGTAAGATAAAATTTCGCACAACCATCGACAATCGACCCAAATTTTCACGCTTTCAGATTGAAGAATTCGCGTCTTGCTAAATCAATCTGTTTATCATTTTTCTTAAAACACACTAATTCACACTAATTCGTTGATTTTCAAGATGAATATATAAAAGTTGTTCAATAAAATACAATTTTTGCTGAATCTTCTTAAAACTAAAATTTCAATGCAGAATCAGAAAGTTGCGTGAGTACACTCGAAACACACTGCAACCGCGTTGGAATGCCTAGCAAGAAGAAGAGAACACTGCGTATTAGTGAGTTACATGGTTTTAATTCAATATACCTTAAAATTACCCTCGCATTGAATAACAATTTTGCTTACAGGTGTATTTCGCCGATTTTTTTAAGAAATAAGAAAGCTTAATCTGGGAGTAAAGCCAACTGCTGGTCTATTAACATCTAGAGCAGTGCTCCGCAACCTTTATTTGCATACGGCACACCAATTTTTTTTTCTGGAAATCCGGGCACACCACAAAAGAAAATATCAAAAAAATTGTGTATAAAATATTTATAATGAAAAAATTAAAAAAAAATCCTTAAAGAATTATTAAATAGCTATTTGAAATGTTTACCGCGGCACACCTAATATCATTTCCCGGCACACTAGTGTGCCGCGGCACACTGGTTGCGGAGCACTGATCTAGAGGCATAGAAGAATATAAAATATTTTGTCCCGTGCTACATATGATTTTTTTAATTCATTCGCAAACGTTAGTGCATGAGGAAAACACAAATCACAATAACTAAAGCATACTGAAAACATTTAAAACCAGTTCAATTCTGCGACGGGAGTTTTATGATGGATCAGGGTGTATAATATTTCACGCGGTCTCATTTCAAAGCTTTTATGCAGTAATGAAAGTCGATTTAATAAGTGGTATAATTTGGGTACTCCCGTGCAGCATTTGTTACGAAGAAAGTGGTACAATGCATGCACCACCAAGCTTGTAAAAGTTAAAACATTGTTTACCTTTTTGTTTATGTGCCATCCTGATTTTCTCATGCAGCAAATTTCCGAAGGGTATTTCGTTCTTAACCATGTTTTTTCAGGGTATTTTTTTCGATGTAAATTTTAGCTGGTTACTAGGATCCCGCGAGAGTATTTTTTGGTGAATAAATAAAATCCCACTAAATACAACTATTTGGCGAACTTGTGGGACCACTTTGAATATCCGTGGAAATAACTTCCTTAGTGGGACCACTAGCAATATTTTATTTCTTTTCAGTATTAAAGCGTAAAACACCTTATGCATTTTATTAACAACATTCATGTTTTACTTTTTGGAAACTCAATCACGGAAAATATTAATTTTTATGCACTAAAAATATTAAATATCCACTTTTGTTTGTACGCCGAGTTTACTTCAGTTACAAAAATTTAGGGTGGCCATCTGCTAATTTAATTCTATTGCGTATTTCAATAATAATTTTCGCTAGTGTTACCGTAACTAGAATTTTAATGTTATTTAATTTTTTTTGTGATATTTTTTTCGTTATTTCAATAAGACCGTTGGATAAAAATCTACCTTGTATTTATTTATTAAAACTTTTTTAATACTTATTATTTGAATTAATGTCCAATCGCGCAGTGCACAAAATTTTTTCTCATGTATCCGTTCCATACTATACCACAAATACCGAAGGGTTTTTTTTTGAATATGTAAACTTTAATATAGGTTTTGTTAAAAAAAAATCCGACAATATTAATATGGGAGGTTTTTAAAAACCTATTTTTTTGGACATAGTCTTATGCATAATGAAAGTTAAAGATATTAGGATATCTCACATTTTTTGAAGTTCATATCTCACACGGTTTTTGAATGAAACCCATTAAAAAATAAAATAACGAAAATTACTGGCGCAGTGAGCAACAAAATCATTTTATTTATTGGGAAAATTGCCTTCTTTATAAATGTAACATACCAAATTTAACTTATTAATTACAAAGGCAATTTACAATATAAATTGATGAGGTAATATTATTTATTTTTATTTATTTTTTTTATACACACAAAAGGCAACTAGTGATCTAATATGAACAGTGTTTCCCAACCGAGGTACATGTACCTCTAAATTTTAAAAAAGTTACGAGCTACTGTAAACAAAATGAATATCTTGAATTTCGTTTCGATTATAAATAAATTGATTTTTTATCATGGATTGCCATTAAAATGTCTTATGAGGACAACATTTTTCAGAATTTTTCTGATATCTGGGGCATTTTTCGTGGAAAAAATATCGCAGGCGATGAAAAATGCTAATTTATGTCTAGTTAAACGTAGTTTAAATTAAAAGCTACGAGTAATCGAATTCTAAAATGTAATTTAATTCTGGTATTTGGTTTGGTATTTAAGTTTTCTTTGTAGAATCAGCATCATAAAAACTATATTCTTCAAAAAAAAAATTAATACCTCACTATGCAAGTAAAAAATCTTTCCATGATTATTTGCTTTGATTCTGTACTGGAACCTTATGTGTAATTTAACTTTTTTTTCGGGAAACAACTTATGTGTTTAAACATAACAAAAGCTATAATTGCCAATCTGGCAATTATTGAAAACCCGTATGGTGATTTAAGTGAATGGCGAACAGTTTTATCAAAATTCCACTATGAAGTCAAACTTTCCAATAAGATTTTTTAAAATTTGTTCCAATCGGATTTTGATGTATGGGAGTTTTATGTAGAATAATATCCTGAATAACTTTTGTTCTTGCACTTTTTTGATAGGATGCAAAGTTTTTGAGATATTCGCGAAAAACATTTTCGTTCCTATGGGGGGTACCCCCCCTAATGGTCCATTTTTGCCCATTAACGAACTTAGCCTCGCATTTTACGAAAAACGGATCTGCGCAAAATTTCAAGTCTATAGCTCAATCCATGCGCCCGCAATCCGCGCCACAGGCAGACAGACGGACGGACGGACAGACGGACGGACATGGAAAATTCGACTTTTTTCATCATTCTAAACACACTGGTGTAATTAATTTTTTTGTGCGATGACGGGATCTTGGCGTTACAAACGGTAAGGCAAAGTTAGTATACCCTTTGGTTTCACCATACGGGTATAAAAAAGGTGGTTCACATGCATACTTGATTCTGTATCAGCACATTTTATACATAACTAAGACTAATTATTAAGAAACGTTATTTACAGTTAGGGACTTCTCTATTTTAGGGCAATCTTTAGTATTACCGCCTTTTATTTGTGATTTTTGTTATAGGTGTAGTTATCGCTTCGGAGCAAAAACATTTTTTTTACTAGTTTTCAAGACTTCTATGATATCGTGAGACATCTCTTCAAGACTTCTTGTTACATATTTTAAAGATTTCAAGTAGGGATTTGATTTTTCATTACTATTTTTATTATAGTTGTAGTTATCGATTCGGATCAGAAAAATTTTCGCCTGCGGCGCAAATCGTTCGTTTATTTAAAAAATTATTTGTGTTGTTTTCGAACAAAATCTTGTAATTCTTAATATGTATATTTTTGCGATACAGTTTATGCCAATGAAGCGGAGAGGACTATTTTTTCAGATGTTTGTGCTAAGCGTATAATATCCAATCAAACAAAATGAATCATTGAATAAAACAAAATTTCACTTTTTTTCGATGAATAAATTCGATTTTTTATTAGAAATGTTGCATCATTTTTTTATAATTATTGCCTTATAAACAATTTTTTTTATTTCAGTGCTAAATAATAAACGAAGAAAAGATATTGTTTGTGAAAAAAGCTGTTTAAACTTTTATTCCGAAAAACTCTTGCTTTAAAATCATGAATATAGATGTCACTTTCACGCGGCCATACTCATAGTTAGAGTACCTCAATGACGCACTTTAGTTTCTCCTTTACTATGAGTATGGCCACGTGACAGTGACATCTATATTTCTGGAAACACTTTAAATTTTTTTAAAGTTACCTTTTAATCTAACACAGGGACTACATTGACTTTTATTTTTGGTGTACCAGCAAAACTGTTTGCTAAAAAGCCAGTGTGGACCAATCTGGTTTACCAGTTTTTCTGGTAAGACAGTGCTGGTATACCATTTTCGTAGACAGCGCTGGTATACCAGATTTTGACAGGCAACCAAATTAAAATGGCGGAAACTAAATTTTCGAGAAAATATATATGGGAGCTTATCATTATTTTACGAAAAAAGGAATTGTTAATGGAATACACATTCTAGATATTACAATAGAGTCGATTTGAGAGGGCAAAGGGTAGATTAGTTCTTTTCCAGACGTTTTAAAGCCAATATTTTGGGAACCATAATTTGTTGTTTCCTGTTTACTGACATTTCGCTTACTGAACTGTTTTACCAGAATTTGCCCACCAAACAAATTTGACAGATTGCGACTAAAAGGCTTACCAGCTGGTATACCAGAAATAAAAGTCAATGTAGTCCCTGTGTTAAATTCATATTCTAGTAACACCGCGTCTTGATTAACAATTTTTTATCCCAAGAAATATCTCACCGCAATGAGATTTTTTTGACAGCTGGGCAGAGATATTTCATGGAATTTCATCATTTCCCATGCCTTTGAAGTTAAAACAACTCGTCACAGTTATTGCAAAATATTAGAAACAAAGAAAAGCAGGCGAAAAGAAAAACCTTAATGTTAAATATTCTCTTCCAAAGCCTTTTTATCGTATTGTTTGTAAAAATTAGTTATTTTCCCAACTACTTGTCGGGAGAATTTAGATTTCGCTATCTTGAATCGGGAAATTCCATGAAAATTTGCAATTGCAAGATTTCATGAAATTTATCTCTGGAATTTTTTTTCGCCGTCAATTCGAGCTCTGATTGGTCAATCAAAAATCTCTGCGATAAAAAAAAATCCCAAGTGGAGACACGGTCTAAGTTTTTATTGTGTAACCGTTTTCTATTTTAAAATTTTGATTTACGTTTGCCAACCGTCGACTCAATTACATTAAATTCAATTAAAATTAAAGTTAAAAGGATTAAAAAAAGCGGAAAAATCCACATGATAAAAAGATAATTTTAAAGTAAAAATTTAACTTAGAAACAAGTTAATTTTGCAATTATAAATCAGCGCCATAATTTTGAAACTATAAGCAGTGCCGAAATACAACTGCTAAGCTGGGAGGCATTGCTGAAGTAGAATGCATTTTTTGAAAAATTGGGATTTGGGCAACTCGTAAATATGGAGTTACAGAATAACCGGTTAGAAATTCAAAAAGAGTGTAGTCCAATTACTTAAAAACTGTTCTTAATTCATGTGAAAATAACGTATGGAACAAATCAGTACTCAGGTGACGAAGTTTAAACGTTCCCCTACCACTATTATTCCACTTTATACACATTTTTCGGAGGGCTCTAAAAAACTATAGTTTAAAAAAAGCGAGAAAATTTAAAAAAAAGTGTTGTTAGTTTCAAAGAATATCAGGTTTCCCTGTTTTTCGGAAAGATAAATTTAAAAACTAAGATTAGAAAATGGTAGTAAGTTAATCCACCTCTTGGAGTTGTGGACGCTCAGAATATGCTATTGCGAAAACGCAACGTCTGTCGAAAAAAGAAAAACACAAAATTTAAAATAGTTAACAATCTGTATATTTTTTTGTAGCTTAGTTTAAACAATGCTTGCTGCGAATTAAGAACAGATACAATAAACAAATATGGGAAAACTGTGTAAAATTGTTTACAAATTTTAACGATTTGCAAATATTTTTTATTTCCGTTTCTTGAGCTCCTCAAAACGGCGTGATAAGTCATCAAAATCGATATCATCATTTTCTTTTGTTTCCGGAATATCGGATGGTACATTCGGTAATACTGGAAAATCCATTGGAGCGGATGGTGGCATTTTAGCGCGTGGCTGTGGTTTCGGTTTATTTGATTTCTATAATATAAAAATGTTATCAATATTGGACATTTTTGCATACAAACAGAAAAAGAAAATGCAAATTATTTCTAGCGAGTAAGCATTGTTAAATTCACCTGCAAATTATCGTTAGTGATTACTGATGAATATTTAGGTGGAAGCGAATCATGATCTAAATTCTGTGCATTCTAAAATACATAAAAAATACTAACATGCGTAAAAAAATAAAATAAAAACGTTTCTAGAGAAAAAAAAAGATTTATAGATTTAAAAAAAAAATAACATGCGAATACATTTCATTCACAACAAATTATTAATCCCGTTATATAGTTTTCCATTTTCTAATACTTACATAAATGGGATCCAAGTGATAAAGGTGTTAGCAAAAAATATTTATTGAAATAGAAATTAAAGGAAAATATTACGGGATTTGTTATTTTAGGTGCCCTACCTGAAAATTATCATCAGGACTTCCAGATTTTTGGGGCTCAATAGGAGGAATATTACTCTTTTCCTCCTAAAATTTTTTACAATCAAGTAAATGAAAGAAAATATAAGTAGTTTTTTTTAAACATGCAACCATAATGCCAAAACTATTGTTACCTGAATGAAATCTGAATTGATATTTAAATCTTTCTTCTCTGGCTCCGGGGGCGTTTGAGGTGGTATGTTATAAGCAAATGGTGGAGGTACTGCAAATCCGCCACTGCTACCACCACTAGGTCCACCTGGGGGTGGATAATTGAATGGCTTGTTGGATGGTGGCTCCGGCATAATTGGTAAAGGTGGTGGTAGTGGATAGCCAATGAAACCAACTTGTGGAGGTTGAGGTCCACTTAAATTATTCCTGTCTGACAAATCAATTAGGTATCCGTCCAATCCTGAAATTGGCAATTAAAAATATGGCAATTAAAAATATTTGATGTGACTTTCTCATACTAAATCTACGTCCCTACGTCGCATTTTGCACTTTCGCCCTGTCGTGTTGTTAGCAGCATACGACTTCTTTGTTAGTTTTTAATAATTACAAAAAGAAAATTAAATATGGGATATCCCAAGAAATAGTTTGAGATATAACATACTTTTGCGGAAAAGAAATCACAAAACAGAGTGACGAGGGGGGTTCAAATAGCCTAAAATTAGAGTGACATATTTTATGGATCCCTTTAAAACAAAACAATGATATTTGCGAACGTGTAAATACTGTATTGATAAAAATTTATCGAAAAAAGAGGTCCATATCATATTTTTCACTACTTCAATTTTTGCAATTGCTTTAATTTCAACGGCAGCAATATGCTTTATATAAAAATGGATGTTTGTCTGTCTGCCTGTCTGTTTGAGATTACAAAACTCAAAAACGACTGGACCGATTTTTACGCGGTTTTTTGCAAAATGATCTGCGTTGCCAGAAGCAGGTTTTTAGCTATGTTAGATTTTCAAAATTCAAAACAGAAGGTCCTGTAAGGATACCGAAAATATCCTTTTTCCCATTATTCCCCGGAAAAATTGGAATTATGGGATTTTTGGGGTCGCTGATCACGAATCCGGTATTAGATTTCCAAAATCGGAAACGGAAGGTCCTGAAAGGAGAACGCAAATATTCTTTTTTTCGTTTTCCCCGGGAAAATCGGCATTAGGGGGTTTCCGGGGTCACCGATCACGAATATGGTGTTGGAATTTCAAAATGCGAAACAGCAGGTCCTGTAAGGAAAACGTTTTTTCCCAAAAGTTTTTAAGTTATTTATGGTTTTTTGGCATTCTAAAATTTATACAAAAAACTTTAAGGTGGCAACGTAGGGTCTGCTAGTGCAATTATAGGTAAGGACATTGAATCAACAGCAAATGATAAAATTTCATCGGTAGTGTAGTGGCAATCTTACCTACTGGCCGTTGATCATCTTTCATGACTTGTGGGTCTGGTTCGTACTCAATGTTGTAGATTTTTGCAATTTCAATTAGATATTTCTCAATAAGTAGTTTCGGAGGTGCTTGAATTGCCAACTTATGCATTAGTTTCTCAGATACACGATGTCCACCGGTTGCAGTTCTCGCTTGTTCTCCAAATTCTTTTCCATATTTACTAATGAACAGGTCGGAAATTACTTTCAATTCTTGAATGTCCGTTTGCAGACGCGGTGCAACCCAAACAATACTGGATACAGCCTCCGCAATGCCATCATCTAATTCCTTCATTTGGGTAACCAAACCGAATCTCGCTAAGAGAAGATCACAGTACATTTCAACGACTTCCATTGCTTCAACTAAATAGTCTTCTCTGAAAATTTGTATAAATACTGACATTGTACAACTGCATCAAGTTATTAGTGTTAAATACGATGTGAAGCTTTCACGGTTGGACATTATATACATGTTTAACAATTTATTAGAGCTATTTTACCTGATGATATGTTCAACACGGATTTTAGCCCTCTCCACTTTATTGGTAGCCAAGTAGTCAGCAATTTCTTTTCGTGCCTTTTGCGTCAATTCAGTTTTTTTCTTTTCCAACAACTTTAATCGATTCACTGCAAGACGCAAATGAGTCTTTAATTTAGTGTAATTTGGGCCACTGGAAAACATTTTGCTGCACTTTTTTTGCCGAAGAACTGACACAAATTTGTGTAATCAAATGAAGACGAAAACTCCCTATTTAAATCAAATTTACTGCAAAATACTTAAAAAGAAATGAATCACCGTTTGATGATCTAATTTATGGATTAAAAATCGGGGTCGGGCACAAGGGAACACCATTTAATATAGTCTGTATGTGAACGACTGAAGGTTGATATTTGAAACCTCAGAAAGTGCTGTCAAATTGTAAATAGTGTTGCCTGCCACGTTTGATTTTCTAAATTATAGAGGCGAGTTATTTTATTCTTTTAATAGAGTGAACAGACCGTTTCAACCACAGAACTATATACATAGAACGCTCATGGCCATATAAAGCCTAGCATTAAAAGTAAGTCAAAAATTATTGCTTTCTCTGTCCGGCTATATTTCGTTTCAATGACATTTCATGTAACTTTCATTCACTGAACTGAAATTGAAATATATAGCTACCTAAGGCGCTAAGATTTGAATTTTTTCCGGCGATAAATCCAAAATTTCCATCGCATTAGAAATTTTTGTTGTTTTAATTCTATATATTAATTGAGAGTTAGGATTTTTGTACCCCCTTTTTGACCGACTTCCACTCAAGTGATTTTGTTACCCAGATGTGGACAAACACAAAACTTAATCAAATTAATATACTGAATATTTTTTCTTCTCAGTTCATTCTTGTGCCCAATTTCTCCTAAAAATGTTTCCTCAAGGATTTCTTTTAATCTTAGCAACCCAGTCATATCAAAATCAAATGAACTAATGTAAAAAAAATGACAAAGTTAAATAGCCGAAACCGTCCTTCGTGTCAAAATTAGTTTATTTTTGATTGAATAAAATGTCTGCGTGATTACTTTAAATAAACATTCTACGCAAATATTTATTCCCATTAATTCAGTAATAAAATCATATTTAAATTTCGCAGCAATTTGCTGAAATTTCCAATAATTAAATTGAAAAATTAAAAAAACGAATCACTGAAACATTGCCACCACATCTTCTTCAGTATTTCCACAACTTTCGACAATACATTTTGATAAGCCTTTCTTAGGCCGTGGCATGATGACGCGACAGAATTTAATTCACACAAATAAATTTTATAATCACTTTTAATATTGACTGCAAACTATTTTGAATTTAATTTCAAAACGAAATCGAATCATGTTGTGTCATATGATGACAGTTCAATTAACTTAGGTTATCAAAACCGTCAAATTATATGACAGTTCGAGTAACTTATTTACAGTGGAAAAGTGACAACTACTCAGATTTTATACATATTTGTCTCCCTTTGGCCCAATTTTTTTACTCCACTGAACTGCTAAAAAATGACTTATAAGAGATAGAAGATTGAGCGTTCTATGTATATAGTTCTGTGGTTTCAACCCAAAGCCGAAATTTTGATTTTAGGACGATTCGTTTTGAGATGAATTGATTTAATAATTAACTGTTTCATAAAAATTTGCGCACTTAATAGTTTTTCCCCGATAAAAAATTTAAAAAATCCAAAAAATAAAAGAAAAAAATGTGTGTCTCGTAAAGACGGCCAGAAGACGTGGATCCGCCTACAACGATCGCTAATAGATATTTAAGTAAGAAATTTGAGTGAAAAGGAAATTAAAGAAACAAATTTTTATTTAAAAGTAATTTTATTTATAATTGGTTTATGATAAGAGAAGTATGAAATAAATGCCATACATACAGTGTTTAAAACGCTCCCATTTCTAGTCTCTCGTTATGCTCCCAAGGAGGAATTGAAATCAATGGAAAATAAAAATTCAGCATTTCCGTAAACCCCCCAAAGAACAAGAACGAAATTATGGTTTTTACCTTCTTGCTCTTAAGATCTTTACATTTGGGTTTTGTTTTTACAGTCTTTGAGAACAGAACTTTAATGCTAAGAGCGAAATATCGCTCTCTTACTAATGAAATACATACTTACATTTATATGTGTGTGTGCATCATACCCAACAGCCATCGCTCGGGGCTTTCATCATTTTTATGCGAGATCCACAAACCGCTTTGAATAACGAGCGAAAATTTAAATAGAAACAATTTCGTTCTTAACTTGGGGGGAGAACGAAAAATGTGCATCGATCGTTCCGATTCTTACGAACAATACCACGGAGCTCAAAATTTCTCTCTTTAGAGAATGAAAGAGAAAGCATAAAAAAATGCACACAAAGAAAGCATAAAAAGAGTATATGTAAATGTGAAATCTGTACTACAAGCAGCTACAAGCAGCAAAAAAATACACACAGCGGCAGTAAAAATTTAGATATTGATTTTTAAAAAAATAATTGCACATAGTTTTTCTGTAATGTAGGACGTATGTATTTTATAACACAGTTTCTGTTCGGATGTCACCACAAACTATCGAGTATCATCAATGATTACCTAATATAGATAAGAAAGTTCTCCTAAAATATTTGGTTTGAGAGAGGGACAACTAGCGACATGCTGGCGGTTTCAATTTCTGTATGAATACTGAGTTATTTATGTGTGCGGCCTCATCTCAAGTCTTCCCACATCTCAGTTGTAATGCGTAATTAGTTGTAATGCGCCTCGAAAAAACCATAAAAAAATCGCACAATGGCAATACACAAATTTGATTCTCAGCAGTCAGTTAGTTAAAAATCAAAACAAACCACCAATTTCGGTGGAAAATTTAGTTTTCGTGTTAATTTCGTTGATTTTTAGTGTATTTCGCGATTTAAATACTAAAAAAGTGTTATAATTTGCTTGAAAATTTTCGTGAGCTGTCAGGCCGCTGTCGGAAGCATGATGGTGTTAGTGCAAGGGTTGTGTAAATATAATACAAGTTTTTGACTGCTATAAGGATATGAAAATCTCGCTTGGTTTAGCCCTGACTAAACGACAAGTTTCTTGTTTTTTCTTTAACTCCATATGACATGAAGGAAAAAAAGGGAAAGATGGTGTTGCTCGGTGACTTTTTTTTATCGCGCATCTCTTTTCTCTGCCGTAGGTAAACGGAAACTTCCGTTTACTTCCCATCTATATTAGGTAATCATTGGTATCATTGATTGCAAATTTGTTATCATGGCAGCAAAGTAGATTTTCTAATTTGTACCCCTATATAACCAAAATCTAAGACGTATCCACTTGAAGAATGAAAAAACCATATTTTACATAAGTATTTTAATTTAATTCAATTATTTTTTTAATTTCCGGGTATTGTGGTTCGGGTATTGTGGAACAAGTACTTTTATTTTTATAATAAATAACTATTTTTAAAAGCAATTTTATTAAAATTTCGTTTACTATACATCCAAAGGATTGCTTATAATACTCCAGGACAATGTTGCCACTTAAACATAAAAACAGAAATACGCGCCAATTTTTTGAAGTACTACTTTTTGGGTTAGTGTATCAAAAAATACACTAACCCAAAAAGTATTACTTTAAAAAATTGGCGCGTTATTGTTTTTTCCATTCAAATACTAAATATTTTGAAGGAAAAAATAGTGAAAAATAACCATTTTCACCATAACAAAAAAAATTCTTATTTAATTTCGTCTCAATCCAAACACTTCCGTTAAAAAATAACCGTTCACTGCTTCTGAGTTAAAAAAACTACTTTAAATTGGCTTTCAAAATTCACTTTTAAAGTGGAGATAATCATGGCTATTCTGGAATCCGAAGTTAAAACGTCGCCAAACAAACCGACTTTCGATCTGCAGATGATTACCCTCAACAACATGGAGTTCCAAAATACCAATTGAGTGGCGAATCGAATCGACTGAGTTTGGTTTTACTGTATGTTTGATCTTGCAATGCAAAAGGTCATATGTGGGAAACATTACCCGCCTATACTACAATATCCGACATTACTCTACTTTAGTTAATGCAAATATCCCCATTTTGCAATTTTTTAGAAACCAGCAAAATTTCTCAAATTAAGAGCGAGATAAATTGTCTTTTATAGAAAAATATTAAAGTTTGTTAAAAATGTTCTACTACACATATTTTTTTAAACTTGTAAATATTGCTGAGACGATGAAATATTTTCTATATCGGAAAAATAAAAAAGAGAAAACATTTTTATTATTAAATTTTTATTGAAAAATATTTCATGTAACAATAACGCTAATTATGAGCAATTTTGTAGGATTTTTACTAATAGATTTATAAGTTTTGCCTTTTAACATTAATCAAAATGTTTCGCGATAGTTTTAAGGCAAAAATTTTATTCATTTGTAAAATATAAAATAGTTTAATTTAAGGTTTTACTGAAATCATTGAACCATTAATGTGATTTTAATTCTGAATATCAAAATTAAAGTGTAAAAGTCCAAAATTTGATCGTTCTTAAGGCGTTGTCCACATTCTGTGTCTACTAATATCACATTCAATTTTTATCCTCCTTCGATAAACTTTGCTCGTCATCTTCGGTCATTTGTTCGGTTTTCTCAGATTCTGATTCTTCTGCTTCAGTTGGTATATCATATTTGTAGCCCATGCTTTCCTCCGATCGCTCCTTAAGAATGGTTTTAATGATCTCAGTGAGAATTTCCCTGGAGTCGATCATATGACCTACTTCTTCAGCAACTTCTTTCGATAGCCATGGACAAAGTTTACGTTCTAACTCCTCACGATTCTCTGCTTCACTTAATGGTTCGAGTTGTTTAAGAACTTCTGGTATCAAATCGGCTACATGTCCTTGAAGAAGTTTAGCAGCAGTTACGCGTTCCTTCATCACAGTATCCAATTCCTTAGAAATTTCATCCTGTCGGATTCGTCGTTGTTTTTCGGATTGTAGGCGATTTTCTTCCGCTTCCAGACGACATAACTCAGCAAAATCCGTTTTTCTTTGAGAAAGATATCTGAAAATACAAATTCGGTTAAAAATGTATTTACAGTTAAATCGTATATTCATAAGATTGTCATCTAAAAAATGTATTTGTGTGGCAGATACCGAATAGGGGTCGAACAGTGAAAAACTATATAAGCCGCCTTTTCTACTCTATACCGGAGGTCCCAAACTTAAGTATCTGCAAGGGTGCAAGAACGAGTTTGTGGGGATGCGAGTAGGGTTGCCACCATTAGTATGGGCGTACACGGAGCAACTTTCGGTCATCAGCATACCGCAACTTCACCAAATTGTGGGAAAGAAACGAGTGCGGCAAGAGGGGAAAAGTTGCCACTCGAAAAGTGTTCTTCTCGTCTTCTTTTACGCACACAAACGAAAGCGCTCGTGTAGCATGTTAGCATGCATGTGTGCGTAATTTCATTGATCAGTCGGCGCTTAGCCACCGACTCGTAAACATATCCCAAATAAACAAAAATTGAATGCAAATAGTGAAATCCCAATTGCAGGTAGTTTTATTTTTCAGGTAGGTAGGTAAATAACAAAATAACCAGTCCTTATTCTGCTATTGTTGGCAGTTTCTATTGTGGCAATTGATGTTGCCTCGGTGCTAGCTAGAAAGGGAATGAGCTGGAAATACAACACGTATATGAGAACCACACACACATGAGCGATCGCTTGTTGTACACAAGTTTTTCCTACTAAAAAGTGAAGAAGCGTGTACGTCGGAAAGGCATTTTGAGGACCAAAAGTTGCCGCGACGAGATGAAGCGTGTGCGTTGGCACTTACGTTTTTGGAGCGTATAATACGCTTTTTGTTCTCAATTTTCGCATGAATATATACTAAACACTCGGTTTTTTGAAATTTCCACAAATATGCGCTTTTTTGAAGTGATTCTGTGCTTGCAATAGTACGGTTTCCCATTGATTATTGGAAATTTTCCCTAAGTTATTATAGGAACCAGTATAAAAACGCGTACTGTCCCATATATTGCCATCCAGGTGGGAGAGCTTCACCAGAAAATTCGGTAATGACTCCAACTTTTTTCTCTCCGACTAAAGAAAAAGATAATCAACTTACTCCTGTTGTTGTTTTTTCATTTCGGCTATTTCCTCTTCATGTATAATTTCAATAAGTCCTTGTTCCACCGAGTGGGCGACCAAAGTTTCAATAAGTGGTATAACTTCGGAATCGAAGTCGAATAGTTCCCCTTCGAGAATTTCAGTAGCGGCATCAATCCCGGATTTTGAAGGAATGTAAGGTGGAGAAGGTGGCTTTTGTAGGAAAAGGTCCGTTTGAGCACTAGCTTCGCATTCAGGTGGCTTATCGAATAATTCTTCGAGATATTTTTCCGTTTGGATGTTTTCATGCTTTCGTCCATATACTGGTGGAGGAGTGCCAATAATTCCACGTTGCGTTTTGGTAACGCGCTTTCGGACAATTTGCCTTCTGCGGGCCTCTGCCTCCTTTGTGGCTAAATCGAATTCGCTCTATATTTGAGATGAATGAAAAGACAAAAAAATAATACCATGTTATTTTTTATAAAAATGCAAAAAGGGATGTTAATAAAAAAAACTGATTTCACTATGTTTTATACAACATTTAAAAATACTTTTCCTGGACTCACCTTGCCAGATAGGAGTCCCGCATATGCGAAATACGGATTCCACTCCTGGAAGGTTGTTTTAATATTTATTTTGGGAAGGGCATTGTTAGTGATGGTGGTTTTGGTGGATGTTGATAAGAAAGAAATAAAAATGTAAGCATATACTTACATACATACATAGGTTAGCAAAAATATGGTTAGAAAGGCTTTTCAAATAAAATAATAATTTTAGGATTCGAATTTTAATCATATTAGTGTGTAAATCATAATTTTTAGTTGATATTCAAGAAAATGGTTTTTGAAGCTTGTTTATTATTTGCGAATGGATAGAATGATATAATGATATAAAAAGGACGAAATGTGCACAAAAATTAATTACGATATGGGCTTATAACAGTTCGCTAGTGAAGCATATACCCACGCCAAATTGGTTTAGAAACATGTAAAAAAGTACTAAAGGTGAAAACCGACATCGGTTAACCGGTATTCTGTTCAAATTTACAAAAAAAACGGGTTTTTCTCGAAAAACTGAAAGTCAAATAATTATATTTTTCTACTGTTATTTATCGTTTTAAATTTTTCCCTTAAAAAATTTTTAACGTTTTAAAAAAACAGGTTTTTGAAATTTTTCGGTTTAAGGATTAATGGTCTCTTTTGCAAAAATGAAGCACTCTCAGGAACAAAACAAACCGCGCTAACCCAGGTTCGGATGCGGTGCGACCTAACGGTACTTTTTAGAAAATAAAATGGCGAAATTTGTGAGTTGCAATGGCGTCGGAATTCTTTCGAGAGAGAATTTTGGGTTAGGGCTGACCGGTGTTAGTTGGCTATAGGGGTAAGTAGACTCATTGCGGTTAAGTCAACTACGGTTGAAAACAAACCTGCGTGAATTGGACTGTTTATTCAGTCGACTGACAGCTATCAGTGAACCAATGTCGTTAGACCACAGTGCTCTTGGAACGAACTGTGAGGGGAAAAAACGAAATTTCAAGCGTGTGAGTAATTTTTTTTCTTGTTAATTAAATTGTTTTGTAGCTTACACTTTCATTGTATTGAACTCGTCAGTGTCGTGTCGTTTTCGACAAGAGTCGTTTTACGTGTTGTTGTTAGTGTTTTTCTACCAACAACAACACGTAAAACGACTCTTGTCGAAAACGACACGACACTCGCAATCGGGGTGCTAATTTATGTTAATCTGAAATGTTATTAATTTTTTAAAGAATAATTTTTTTCAGAATTATTATAGTTTTTTAATATGTTCCAACACATTTTCCTCATAAAAAGTTAGAGTCAAATAACCCCGTTCACAGAGTCAACAAGCCCCAGACACGGGATTAGTCGACTCATCGAACAACTTTTTTTAAAATGAAAAAAAAAAATTTGAAACACTTATAATTAGTCAAAATAAAAGATTGACTAAGAAACACAATTGAATAAACCAACCAAAAACGTCTTTACTACACCTGAAATAATTACAGTAAAACTTTTATAAAGTATATTATAAAAAGTGGGTCTACTAGCCCCGGTCTACCCTACTATCGTTGAACAGTTTACTACCTTTACATGTTTGCTTAATTACGAGGTCCCAACGTCTAGATGGAGGCCTAATTAGCTAGATGAGGGCTCGAATAGCCGAATTAAGTTTTGGGAAGTTTGTACGTTTACAAAGATTTTGGACAATACACGAAAATTTGTAAATGAATAAAACAGCAGACAAAAAAAGATATAGTGACAAAGGAATTTCTACTTTGATTGGTGATAAGAAAATCAAATATTGGATTACTTATTTGTTAATGGGTAAAGACATGAGATTACAATGCATATGTAGTCTTAATGCACATGTACTATATTACGCCCATTGACCCAAATGATGCCCCAAACCTTTTGCAATTCTCAGCCATGGATTTGTATAATTTTTCAACCATAGATTTCTTTAGCCTTAACTTTCGAAAGAAAAAAGGCATAAGTACTTTTGTAGAAAATCGGACATTACTTCGTTTGCTTTCATTCCACTGCCATAATATGCCATAATAATAGGATAATCTCTTACCAGCGGCAAAAAAATTTTGGTGGAAAAACGATAATTTCGAGAGAAATTAGGTTAATACAAACTGAAAGAGATATCATCAGAGACAGACGAAACTTTGTTTGTATATAACTTAGCTCAATAAAAGCCCAATCAGCCCCTTCCACGGTTCCAATATGAAAAATTTCCATGACAAACTGACCTAAGCCACCTAATAATAACTTAAATATTTTCCCACAAATCACAAGTCTCGACGACAATTTCTGAGAATTGTTAGCCATCAAATTGTGATATAGAAACGTAAGGAAAGGTACAATTGCCCGAGGTCAATCGTCAAATACTCTATATGAGTATAGAAAGTATTTTTATTTAAAAAAACATTTATGTGGGAAAGGAGCAAAGGAGTGGTCCGATTGGATTTTGATGTATGGAGCGGTTATGTAAAATCATATTCTAAACACATTTTATTTTAGGGGAGGGGAGAAGGAGTGGTTCAACTGGATTTTGTTGTATGGATGAGATCTGTAAAATCCTAACCTAAACACTCTTTCACTTTAAGAACTTAACCTTGCTAATTACGAGAAATGCAATTGTAAAAATTTTCAAGTCTCTAGCTCAATTATTTCGAAAGTTATGGTCTTCACGGACAGGCAGACAGACGGTCAGACATACGGACGCATATGCGAAAATTAAAATCTTTTGTTATCCCAAACACTCTTTAGTTGCGTTTTTTTAATGTTCTGAAGCAGTTCAGAACAAGCTTTCCATACAAAATCTTGCACCACCTTTTCATCTCGAACAGCGCTTGGAACAAAGGGAAATTTTATACGGTAATGTACGGTAATGAAATGCTGCTAACTTCAACATAATAAATCTGACATTTTATTCTCAATTGAGGATTTTGTGTTGGTGGTTTGTTGGTTCTGTTCGACAGCGAAATAGTTTTAATCATGGGAGATAGCGAATCGTGATTATATGAAGCAAATATAGCAGTAACGGCCTACTGATGTAACCAACGTGAAGTTAGTTGCCATTCGAACTCAATGAAATTTCCCTCTTACTCTGGATCGTTTTTTTAATGTTCTCTGTTCCAGAACATTAAAAAAACGCAACTTTTGTGTCCCACGATTGGTTCGATGCGTTACAAACGTTATACTAAAACTAATATTCTCCTATATGATATATCATATAGAGTATAAGAAGAGGATTCAATGCGAGTGAAATGTATTTGTGTATGTTAGAATACAAACCAAAAAAAATTAACAAAAGTTAATTTCTCTAATACATACTATATATTTAAGTAAAGAAATAAAGTGGTTATTTACTCGTACGTAGAATGAATTAGCTTTATACACAATATAGGGAAAGATTAAAAAATAAAAAAAAATGTGATATTAGACTATTGGAAAAGTATTTGGATTGTTTAAATAGCTAATACAGAATGTTTTGAATGAAGGTGTATATAATTTAACACTAAAATGGCTCTTACCGCAATTACTTGTGATTGACTATAATTGCTGCCTCGGACAACACGTTTGTCATACATCAAATTCTTGAATGGTTCAGTCGCTTGTTGTGTTTCCCTGTAATAGTAATAAATAAAGAAATTATTAAAATGATAATACCGTCTAATATGTTGGAATAAGAGGACGTTTTTAATGAGCACGGAGGAAAATCACTTTTTGATAAATTATTTTTACTTTCTTCTACGGAGTATAATAAAGTATTGTATTCATGAAAAATTTCGACCTCTTAATTTTGCCTAAAAAACATTTCCCGATCACTCCTGAGTCGATTGGAGTCATATTTAAAAAATGTCTTTCTGTCTGTCAGTCTGTCTGTCAGTCTGTCTGTCAGTCTGTCAGTCTGTGTACAAGATTTCTCAAAAACTAATAGAGCTAGCGCCATGAAATTTTATAGGCATGTGGGGTCCTGAAATGGGACGATCCTATCAACTTTTGGTGGAAATCCGTTAACCGGAAGTATCCAAAATGGCGGTTTTTCAATTTCGTTTTTCTCGATTTACTCCCAAACTACGCGTTTTTTAGTGGCCTTAAGTATGACAAAACTTGGAGAAAATAAAATTTCCCACACTTTTGTCTTTAGCTATAACTCGATATCTCCACCTGTTATCGAGATAAACCGTTATTTCTAAAAAAACAGTTTTTTGCGATTATCTCGAAAACTAACGGGTTTTTGCTGACTGAATGTATGAAGTGAATTAATGAGAATGGCATTCTACACAATTTTGTTTCTTACCGTTATCCGTTATCTTTTACCGTTATTGAGATATTTAGATTAAAATATAAAAAAATATATTTTTGCAAATTACTTGCAAACTAACGGTTTTTCGACAAATTAATTTAAGGGGGAATTGGAGATGTTAAAATTTTTTACATTTTTGCCATTTACCGTAAATTGATATCTTTTACCGTTCTCAAGTTATCTCAAATTTTGTATGTTTTTGATATTTTTGAATAAACCAAGAATTTATTGGGAGGTCATCTTAGGTTGACAACGCGACAGGGCTCTAGCGTAAATTGCGCAGGGTCGTAGATTTTGTAGAAGAAAGTTTTGTGTTGACCACAACTGATATTTTTCAAGGGAATTTAAGTTGAGAGAATTATTTTTTAATAAAAAAAATCTTAGATAAAAAAAATTCTTTTTTAATAAAATATCTAAAAGCAAGCAAATACATCCATTCAGAGAAAAAAATTCGCCAACTGGAGTGGATTTTTCTCATGTTCTGGCAAATAAAGCTCACGTTCATTTGGATTTACAATGATTTACAACATTTTCCAACACTTCATCTTACAACACTTCATTTTGGAGTAGAAGTGCTAAAGTGATGCTTTCCTGGACATCCATTTTGATTCAAATTACTCAACTGTCAAAACGCTTACGACAGCGAATTTTTGTAACTAGCATAGCGATTTTTTAGTTGCCGCGATTTTTAAAATTGCGCGGCTATGCGACTAAAAATCGCTCATGGAAACAGGCACTAACAGCAAGAAAATATTCACACCCTATATACAGAAATGAAATATTATTCATTGTTACAGATGTATTAACCCTATAATAGCTGTAACTTCCTTATAAATACATACCACGATTTAACTTTACCAGTTCAACAGACACCGTATAGTTAAACTAATTGTTGGTATGTGGAAGTCGATTAGTTTTCAAAATTCTCGTATAACATTTTCAAATTATTCGCATAAAAATCTTGGAACGTGGGGCACAGCAGGGTGCCTCTCGTCCTTTTGGCTTGCTGGTGATTTGCTGTTAAGCGAGCGATTTGATGGACCTAATCGGTGGATACTGAACTCAACTGATACTCCGAGTTCACAAAACGTGTGAGAATTGTTTTATTTCATTCATGTATTTGAGGACAAACTGTAAATTTTCGAAAAAAATGCCGGGTTTTTTTCGGTCAAAAAATATGACATGTCCTCCAAAAAGATGACGTTTGGCACCCTACATACAAGAAAAGTTTCTAACAGCCACCATAAAAATTTATCGTCAAACTTATGGTATGTGCCGAAATGTAATTTGAAGTGAACTTCCGAAACATTGACGAGATAAACAATTAGTGTTAGGGCCAAACGTTTTTAAATCGTAGTGTAGAACATTTAAATATTTTACAGGAACAGAAAGGGTTTAGGAGCATTAGTTGTTTCAAACACTTTATTTATAAAGTGTTTAAACGAAACATAAAACTGTTTATCCTAAACAATAAGTGTTGCAAATAACCATTATTATTGGTTACTATAAACATTTTTGTATTGTTTCTAATAAACATACTTATTGTTTGCGTCAAATCTCGTTTGGGAAGAATATTCTCTTTTTCAGTGTACATATTTAATAGATGTCGCGTCTTTTCGTTTTTAGCTCTGCAGCGGTATTTTGATTGCTAAATGAGAAAAAAAATTTCGTGAGAAAATCGAATAAGTGAGTTTTCTCATTATTTGGTATTGTGATCAGTGATCATGAAAATTCCACCGTGAAATTTCTCACCTCAAAATTTGAAAAAATCCGCCACGTATTTTGGACGTGGAAACGAAAAGTGAGTTTATTTGCGCGAAATAAATGAAAGCAAAAGCGGTTAGTTTTAATGATATTTATTTTATTCAAGACTAACTAAAATTGCATTCTACACATATATTTCTAGAAGACAGTAACTGCCAGACAGTGAGAAGTTGTTATATATTTTACATGTAAAATTTTATATGTAATCAAATGTGCAAAAAAATGCTGAAACGCCACACTTAGATCTAGAGAATCCTTTATATACATAGCTTGCACAAAAATGTAACTATCTTGCTTGAATTCAGTTACAATTTGCAAAACAGCAACAAAATACTACTTGAGATTTAAATTTCTCATATTTTGTAATAGATTTGTATGTAGATTTGCAAAGTCTTCAAAAACTTAGCCCAAAAATTTATCGCCAGTCAATCAGTTGGAAAATTTTGACAGTTCTTGACTCCGGAAAATTCGAACACTCTTGGACGTAGATTTGATTTTTGACAGGAAGGATAATGCCCCGGAGTGATTCCTGCCAAGATCCCGTCATCACACACAAAAATGAATTACACCAGTGTGTTTAGAATGATAAAAATAATTAATTTCTGCATGTCCGTCCGTCTGTCCGTCTGTCTGTCTGTCCGTCTGTCTGTCTGTCTGTCCGTCTGTCCGTCTGTCTGTCTGTGGCGCGGATTGCGGGCGCACGGATTCAGCTACAGACTTGAAATTTTACGCAGATCCGTCTTTCGTAAAATGTGAGGCTAAGTTCGTTAATGGGCAAAAATGGACCATTAGGGGGGTACACCCCATACGAATGAAAAAGTTTTTTGCAAATATCTCAAAAACGGTGCATTTTATCAAAAAAGTGCAAGAACAAAAGTTATTTAGAATATGATTCTACATAAAACTCCCATACATCAAAATCCAATTGGAAATTTTAAAAAAAAATCTTATTAAAAAGTTTGACTTGAAAGTGGAATTTTGATACAACTGTTCGCTGTTCAATTAAATCACCATACGGGTTTTCAAAAATTTCCAGATTGGCAATTGTAGCTTTTGTTATGTTTTTATAGCTAAAAACGAAAACACGCATTACGAATTATTTTTCTGAGTGTATACGCCAGTCATCCATTAATGCTGCCGCACTTTGGTTGGAATCGCGTAACTGCCTCGTGAACCGCGTAAAGTATGTAAATTTGCGTAAACTAAAAATTGTCAAAATTTGTATGGAAAATCTTTTACGCGACTCTCGCATGTTTACGCAACGATTTTGGAGTACAAACAACCTCGTAAAATTACGCAAATGTCAGATACGTGAAATTCATGTGCAACAATTAGAATTTTTTTGTGTCATTTGTTCTTATATTTTAATTAATTTTAATTTTTCTTTGATTTTCAGCATTTTCAACTTCTAATTTTGTAGGCTGATGGAAGAAGGCTGAACAACCCACACAGATTATTTTAAATACACAGAAACGCTCCGTGTACAAATACACAAATACGAAATGGGTAATTTTATCTGGTTGAATATCCTTAATAATCTGAAACTGAAATCTTTTGTATAATAAATAAAAGTATTTGTTTACAAATGAATAAAATCCAGTATAAAATATAAACACATTTAAAGATTGTCGAATTCGCTAAACAGCTAAGAGGTAAACAGTTTGTAGATTTATTTAAAATCACATCTTTTTAAAAGAATTTCCTATTTAATTTGAAAATCTGACCTTTTTGTAAATGAAATTGTAGTTTTTCTTTATAAAAGCGTACCAATAATGCTACTTTTCGCACGAACGAAAGCAATGTTTTGATATAGGTTTTAAAAATTTCACACTTGTGATTATTCTACCCGCACAAACTCAATTACCTTTTAAAATATCAGTTGTGGTCAACACAAAACTTTCTTCTACAAAATATACGACCCTGCGCAATTTACGCTAGAGCCCTGTCGCGTTGTCAACCTAAGACGACCTCCCAATAAATTCTTGGTTTATTCAAAAATATCAAAAACGTACAAAATTTGAGATAACTTGAGAACTGTAAAAGATATCAATTTACGGTAAATGGCAAAAATGTAGAAAATGTTAACATCTTTAATTATTCTTTTAACTGATTTGTCGAAAAACCGTTAGTTTGCAAATTATTCGCAAACATATGATTTTTTACATATTAATGAAAATATCTCAATAACGGTAAAAGATAACGGATAACGGTAAGAAACAAAATTGTGCAGAATGCCATTCTCATTAATTCACTTCATACATTCAGTCAGCAAAAACCCGTTAGTTTTCGAGATAATCGCAAAAAACTGTTTTTTTTTTAAATAACGGTTTATCTCGATAACAGGTGGAGATATCGAGTTATAGCTAAAGACAAAAGTGTGGGAAATTTTATTTTCTCCAAGTTTTGTCATACTTAAGGCCACTAAAAAACGCGTAGTTTGGGAGTAAATCGAGAAAAACGAAATTGCGATTTTTGAAAAACCGCCATTTTGGATACTTCCGGTTAACGGATTTCCACCAAAAGTTGATAGGATCGTCCCATTTCAGGACCCAACATGCCTATAAAATTTCATGGCGCTAGCTCTATTAGTTTTTGAGAAATCTTGTACACAGACTGACAGACTGACAGACAGACTGACAGACAGACTGACAGACAGAAAGACATTTTTTTAATATGACTCCAATCGACTCAGGAGTGATCGGGAAATGTTTTTTAGGCAAAATTAAGAGGTCGAAATTTTTCATGAATACAATACTTTATTATACTCCGTAGAAGAAAGTAAAAAGGGTAATTCCTTCGTAAATTCAATGATCAACATTTCAATGTCTTTTTATGTATATTTGTTTCTGAATTTTTTTGGGGAATGGGGAAAATGACTAATACAAACTTCTTGGTCCTGTAATTATTCATTGCCAAGTGACATTGAAAAAAGAGAATTTATTAATCGATACTTAACTGGAAAACGATTTCGTATTGTATTGTAATTTATTGAAAAAATGTTTTTTTGTGCCTTCAAAAATTTATAACAATGTTGTTCCACGAAAATACAATTACGGAATTCTGCTGGAAGTTTAATAATAAACTTATATTAGTGTTAACCAAATATTTTATGGTTTAATAATATCCTTTATTGTTAATCAAATATATTATAGAAGGATTTTGCGAAAGTTAGGTGGAATATTACTTGAAATCTTTTTGCTCGTGGAAGATCACTTTGGTTCTTTATAGCGATTAAACATTCTTATTACTTAATAAGTAAAAAATGCAACTAAATCGGCCCTAAAAGAAAATATAGGGGCTTTAATCATGCAAACTGCTTTATTTAAATTTGTATGTGTTTGATTAAAATCTCTCTTGGCTAAGAAAAGCGTATAAAATGCAGAAATCAGTATTTATCAATATGCCAGGAGTGGTTTTGCTGCAACAAATTCTTGTTGTACGCCATTTGAGAAATAGGTAATTTAAATGAAATTACAGGTTCGCATGATTTGGGTCATTACTAATTTTCTATAACATTGAAATTGTTTAGGTGAACGGAAGAATACCCAAATAGTATCGAAAAGCATGAGGACATGAGGTTTGTTCTTTGCGATTTAAAAATGCAGCAAATTACGCAGTATCGGATTGCTCACGGCGATTGAATACAGTAAAATTAATTTTTAATTGAAACGAGTTTCAGTTCAGAGAATCTAAGACCGTTTTCATCAAGATATCTTAGATTTCTGACACAGAACTGACCGCGAAGGATTTTTACTAAATTCTCAGGGTACAACAATGTTTCAAATGTTCTCCAATGGCAAATATTTCTAGTAGAGGTAAGACGTTTTGTCAGATGAGAAAACAAATCAAAACCAGTTATTCTGCATTTATAACTCAGAAATGCTCATTTTGTTTGCAGGATCTTTGTTTAATGACCAATATTTGGCCTTTACTTAATTTTTCAACTCGACCTCTGGGGTACGATCAGAGCTGGGCATACTTCAGTACATTTGATACTGCAGTACACGAGCAGTACCAGTACATAGATACTTGTACTGGGCTTCCCTCCAGTATCAATACTTTAAGTATTGGTACTGCACGATCAGTACCAGTACTTGAAGTAGGGGAACCCGGGGCTAGAATTAACAGGGGTAAGTATTAACAAGCCTATTCCCGCCGAAATATACGAGCCACAATCTCGAAATTTGGTTTTTGTCCCTCACTCGATACGGTCGACCATATCATGACTCATCAGTTATAAACTGTTCATTGCCAGTGAGGGTTAAGCACAGAGGCCAAATTTGTGGTAAACGAACTTTTTATGGTTTGCAATATTTTGATTTCTGTCTTAGTTTTGTATATTATTGAATATAACTTTGCCGATAATGTAAGTTAATGAAGCTATAATTAATAATTTCCTTTGGTTTTATTACGATCCTTAACTATACTTTTGTGTGTGGTTAATAATTCAAAAAAAGTAGTGATACGTGGTGTGGTGGTTGACGACGGCCACTTCGGCAGCCGAAATCAAACGATTCACTAAGGCTGGAAACACAATTGATGCAGCATGCTGCAGCGTTGTGCGTTCACGCATCGCAATGCATGCAGCAGCATTGGTTGATGACACAATTGATGCAGCGCTGCAGTGCAGTGTCAAATGTCATTTGAGAACAGATTTAGGATTGCGCACACTTCATCTTCAAAGAAAATGCGCATATGTGGATAACCATTATTGCAGCATGCAGCAACGTTTTAATTTTTCAAAACGTTGCGTCGATGCACACTCATGCATTGCTGCTGCAGTATCAATTGTGTCTGCAGCGATAAGAATATACACGTTTGATGCGTGCATCAGTGATGCTATATCGAGGGGAATTCCCCTTTTTGCGGGGAATTTGAGTATAAAAATTGTTAATAGGGGAAAAGGGGAAAACGCTTCAAAACGAGGGGAAACGATTTACAACGAGGGGAAAATCTTCGCCTTTCAACTAAATCCGAAATACGTTTAAAAAATTACGGAAAAGTAGAAATACAAATAAATAAAAACAATTACAATCCAATTCCAAGCTTAGGCAAAGGTAAAGAGGGAAGGAAATGCCCTTATTTATGCATTTGCCACTTTATAATGATCTTATTGAAATTGTAAAGTACACACCAATCTTTTAAACACACACTTTAAAATGGTTTTGGAATGTACATTTAACCGATTTTTCAGTGTGCTTTTTAACCGCTTTGAAAAAATTACATTAAAAAGTACCATTTCTCATCATATTCAAAGTAATTACTATAAACTACTTTAAAAGACTTTGATGGAAAGTAGTTTCCATGAAAGTTCATTGACACATATTTTTTGTTCGTTTTTCGGATTTCTTAAATATATAGTATTTTCAATAGAAATATTTTCAATTGCAAATCAGCAGAAGTGCTTTGTTTAAATTATGTAAAAATTAATTAAATCGGTAATTTCTTGGTCATCTTTAAAATTTGGCTTAATGTAGGTACTAATTTCGACTAATATTCACAAGAAGAATGCATGGACCAGTGGCAAAGTGCCCGGAGTACAAAAATCGAGTTCCGGTCGCGACTTGATTTCGTTTTTTCCATTTTTTGATATTTTTATATTTTTTTAATTCAAAATATGGAAATAATTTTTACCGAATTTAAGGAGGACAGGATCATTTTAAGCTCAAAAGCAAAGAAACTACCTTAATTTATACATTTGTGACTTGCTTTGATTATTATCCAATTGTGAATCCCGGCTTCTTTTCATATCTTATTTGACGTTTGGTTGGAGACCCGTGACGTTGTTATCGGGAATACATTTATCGAGTATTTTGTTAATGAAATTATTTCCTAATTTGTGCTTTTTCTCTTAAAAGACTTTAACATGAGTCCAGAGGACAATAATTTTTGGTTTTAATAAATGAATTCTTTATTTAAAATTCGTGGTTTTTATAGGGGAAAAACGAGGGGAATTTCGTCATTGAAAAAGGGGAAAAAGGGGGATTTCGTCATTCGGAAAGGGGAATTTCACTAAAGGTACATAGCATCACTGGCGTGCATCGACATTACTGCATCAATTGTGTTTCCAGCTTAACAATCGATGGAGCGAGCCTACGACACGACAGCCATTCAGTATAATTTCTGTTGTTGATGCGTGCGGATGTATACATTTACTCCCCAAAACCCTAATTGCTTCCTAAAGTAAACTGACGTACGAAATTTTTTCAGAAATTTGATTTTTTTAGTTTTCCTTTTCCATTATGAAGCGCTCATATTCAAATTCAAATACTATGTCGTGTGATTGGGAAAACAAATGTTTAATAATCACGAATAATGATACCCGTCAATGTCTAGTTTCCAATTACATGTCGAATAAAAAATTCAATCTAGAACGCCATTACAACAGCTGTCCTATCAGGTAACATAATGCAATTTAGCGCATGTTTTTACGAAGTACAGAACCGGAAATATGTCCCCACAAGTTTTTTTGCACAACGGAACATATTATTTTTTTGTAATCGCATCATGATAAATTGTGTAGTCCACTGTTCCTAAACATCTCCAACAAAAGCGAAAGAGCGTAAAAAATGAAAAAGATGCGTTTTCTCATTTTGTGTTATAGTATATGAAGAAACATAAAATTTCTTTGAGTAATAGTAAATCACTACATACATGGTGCCCAGGCCTGACATAGAGTAAGAATTCTCATACTATGTTTTTATGGATACAAATTATGTACAAAAAAGCTTCCCTGAGACCTTTTTTTAGATAATAATAATTGTTTTTGTTTTTTAAAACGACTTAATTTTTTTGTCAATTTATGTTCCTTGAAAAGGATATTTATTTGGTTCATTTTATTAGTTTTTGTGATAATTAATATATTTGAATTTAAAAGGATATATATTTTGTTTATTTTATAATTTTTGTGAAAAAAAATCTTTTCTTTTAATTATTTCCATGTTAAAACTTATGTTAATACTTACCCCATCGTTGTTAAAACTAGCCCCGTGACCGGGGTTAGTTTTAACAGATGACATTTTTTCATAAAAATGATTTTTTTCATATAGTGACTACCTGGTTGAAACTTTTTTTTATTTCTTATGATACCTGAAGACCTACAGTATGGCTAGATATAAACACAATATCAAAAATATTACTTGTTAAAAAACTATGACCCAATTTCCAAATTTTGTTAATACTAGCCCCGGCTTCCCCTACTTGTAATCGATGCACGGATCCAGTCCCAGTACAAAAAGTACTGGTACTGGTTTTTTACAATATTTGTATTTTTGTACTGGTTTTTTGCAATACCAGTACTTTTTTGTACTTTTTGGAATTTTTTCAAGTATTTTTCGCGAAAGTACTGATATTTTTCAAGTACATGGCACTGGTACTGGAGTTTTCAGTACCATTACCGATGTTGGTATTTTTGTACTGCTCAGTCAGAGCAATACCAGTACAAGATTTACTGGTACTGAAATCTCAGTATCAGTAGTTTTTGTACTGATACTGAAATGCGGTTAAAAGTATCAATACCATATACTGGTACTGATAATTGAGTATTGAGTATTTTGCCCAGCTCTGGGTACGATAGCGACCACTTTGGCGACCATTGTTCTTTAAGTGATTCCCCATTTCTTAATTCTAAGCAGATTAATTAATTAGAGTTTCAAGGACATTATTAAATTATGGTGTCGTTGATAACCTTGAAATATTTTTGTCGATTTATAAAATAGAGTTGACACATTGTGCACATCAAAAATCCCAGACTCTTCGTTAATTATTGTAGGTGCTTGTTTACCCATAACTACCGAAATCATCAATTCCATTTAATTAATCATTTCATCAATCAAACAACCATTTTTTGAACCTTGGTTTATTTCTATTTGTTTCTTTATGTATATATGTACATATGTAGGTACATTGTAAATAGAATTTATTATTTAGAGTACTTTATGAAAGTGGAATATAAAGTGGGATGGGAGAGAAAAGATAGTTTCATGCCGGTAAATTTATTTTGCATATAAATTCTTAGACTTATCTGATTTTTGAAATTCCATGAGTATGTGTTTACACTGTACTTTAGACTTGTATTGTATATATGGGGCATTTTCCTAACTCCTTAATGTCATGACCTATGCAAATTTTCTATAAAATTCAAATTGTTCACAGGCTAACGTATCACCTTTCTTCATCACCTCATAATCGCTTTCCATTTGTATTGTAAAAATACGAGTACGTTAGTACAGTTTAAGAAACTTTTTTCTTAATTGTATTTTAGTCTAAAAGGCATTTAAGTAGCGATTAACCTAAAGTGAACTAAGTTGTTAGGGGCAACGTTTTTGGAGTCAAATTTTTTTTAAACCATATCGTCCAGTCTTTGGTTAGACGTATATTTTTCTTCTACGTGAAAAATCGATCATTAGAACATTTATTTTTTGTTCATTTTCTATTATGGGTATAATTGCCCCTACCAAATACGTCGCACTGCTGGATTTCGGAAGCCTATCAGACGAAAAGTAAAATCCTGGCGTGGGTAGAATTCAGAGGTTAAAAAGCTCCCTTATTGTTAAAACAAGGGGAATGTCCTTTAATGTAGAAAACAGCAGCGTACATGTGGCGATCAAACTTTGACTATATGTAATTACAGAAATATAACAGACTCGAAGGTCATTGTTGATACATGTAAATCTGTAATTAGAGAAATTATCATCTAACTACACCAAACCAACAATTATACTACTTGATACTATTTCCATATGCAAGGGCGATTCAGGTAGAGCATCAACGTGACAAATCGGATTTTTTTTCAAATGTTTTCACACTTACCCGTTAAAATTTTTTGGGTTTTTTTTCTAGAAATTTTGTCAAGTGAAGAAATTTTAATTTTTCAAATGGTGAAATATAATATTTAAAAATTTTTATGACTTGAAATTTTAAAAATCTCTGAAATAAATCCCAATGCGAAAAATAATACTGTTTCTGAAAACTACTATTAGGCGCCGTTTATACTTGACACATTACTCCGCGAATTTTATTCTTCCACACTAAATTCATGTTGCATAACCGTTTACTCTGCTACACAACGTTCATGAATTTATTCTTGAAACACGCCCGAATTCGAATTTTTTCCGTATAAAACGGTCCGAATTAATTCAAATTTTCACAATTTTTGCTAAATGATTTTATTCTGCGATAAATGAATGAAATTCATGGAACAAATTCTGAATAAAATTTGCGGAGAAAAGCGCAAGTGTAAACTAGGCGTTAGATGTGCAAATTTGAATTTTTGGACCATGTCTATGATTGCAGAAACGATGTCAACTAGCTAACACTGGCCCGGTTTTATTAAATTTTAAAGAAGGAATAATATCAAGTCACATTAACTGTAGTGACCAGTAACATCTTTTTCTATGGGAGGTGCAAGAGCAACTTTGAGTCTATGATAACTGGCCAATTTTCAAAAAGCAATAATATCAGCATCAAAAACCTTTGATAAATTCATTTTGAGATGTAATAAAGAATAGTGATTTTTTTCTAATTTTTAAGAGTTTCTTATGCACAGTGTAGGGTAGACCGGGGCTAGTAGACCCACTTTTTATAATCTACTTTATAAAAGTTTTATTTCAGGTATAGTAAAGACGTTTTGGTTGGTTTATTCAATTGTGTTTCTTAGTCAATCTTTTATTTTGACTAATTATAAGTTTTCAAATATTTTTTTTTCATTTTAAAAAAAGTTGTTCGATGAGTCGACTAACCCCGTGTCTGGGGCTTGTTGACTCTGTGAACGGGGTTATTTGACTCTATACTTTTTATGAGGAAAATGTGTTGGAACATATTAAAAAACTATAAAAATTCTGAAAAAAATTATTCTTTAAAAAATTAATAACATTTCAGATTAACATAAATTAACACCCCGATTGCGAGTGTTGTGTCGTTTTCGACAAGAGTCGTTTTACGTGTTGTTGTTGGTAGAAAAACACTAACAACAACACGTGAAACGACTCTTGTCGAAAACGACACGACACTCGCAATCGGGGTGTAAATTTCATCTAATTTAAAAAAATAAAATTAATTAACAAAAAATATAGGTAATTCATATCGAGTCATATGTTACTGTGAGTCAACTAGCTCCAAGCCGCCATTTTATTTTTAACACACTCGTGAACAAAAATGAAAAAGTATGGGTCAGAAAATGCTTCACTAACTTCCCAGCAAGATTTTAGTAACGTGTTCAACTACAAATGCAACACTTCGCATCTGTAGAAGTATATAAATGTGCGTGTAGTGGTGAAATATTCTTATGTACTTTCGCATCGCAATTGCATGTAAATAGACAAAAGAATGTCATTCCATCTGTCAAGCTAATTTCAAGTTTTTCTAGTTTGCGTGGAAAAGATTGAACACGAATTGAGTCCGATAAATTTTATAAATTAAATAAAAATTAATAAAAAAAACTCTTGCCAATAGACTAAGTGAACTGCGTAGACAGCAACAAAAGGATTTTGTTGCGTATGCCAATGTAGAGTCTTTTGCTATTCCCAGTGAAATTTCTGCGGAATCAACATTTAATGATTAGGAAATTCCTCATTTTGAATTCAGATCTTCAAATTCTGGAATTTCCGAATCATTGGATGTTGCTTCCGCAGAAATTTCACTGGGAATAGCAAACGATTTACAGGAAGAGAATACGGCTCCCGCTTCGCCAAATTTTCCAACATTTAGCTGCCCAGGAAATGAGGATCATTTCAATTGCTTGAAATTGAATTGCCATTTGAATTGCTTTGAACTCTGTGCAATTTTTTATTTTGTTTCTATCGAAACTACATTTTGTCAATTAAATTTGAATAAACTAATTCTTCAAGTATTTTTATGTTTTTTTAATAACTTGTTACTTTTAGCGTTACTGGTAACAAAACATTCACATATTTCGTCTCATTTCATCTCACACCTAATAAGCATAAGGCTGTCTCGTTTCTACATTGCTAGAGCAAGACAGACTTATGTACGTTTGGTGTTGGAGTAAGTGCGATAGACATTCACACGGATTGTCAATTGCACGGTGTATATAGTGAGTTTTTTCCCAACGCTCTAAGAAGATTCACGCAGAGGGTAACAGTGAATTATCACGTTACTCCACTAGTTACGTAACTAGTTCCGAATCTTGCTGGGTTGTTAACTCATACATAAATTTTCACTTGAAATCACTGACGAGTTCAATACAATGAAAGTGTAAGCTACAAAACAATTTAATTAACAAGAAAAAACATAACAAAAGCTATAATTGCCAATCTGGCAATAATTGAAAACCCGTATGGTGATTTAAGTGAACGGCGAACAGTTGTATCAAAATTCCACTTTGAAGTCAAACTTTCCAATAAGATTTTTTAAAATTTATTGCAATCAGATTTTGATGTATGGGAGTTTTATGTAAAATCATATCCTAAATAACTTTTGTTCTTGCACTTTTTTGATAAGATGCACCGTTTTTGAGATATTCGCAAAAAACGTTTTCGTTCGTATGGGGGGTACCCCCCCTAATGGTCCATTTTTGCCCATTAACGAACTTAGCCTCGCATTTTACGAAAAACGAATCTGCGCAAAATTTCAAGTCTCTAGTTCAATCCGTGCGCCCGCAATCCGCGCCACAGACAGACAGACAGACGGACAGACAGACGGACAGACAGACGGACAGACGGACGGACGGACATGCTAAATTCAACTTTTTTCATCATTCTAAACACATTGGTGTAATTGATTTTTTTGTGTGATGACGGGATCTTGGCGTTACAAACGGTAAGGCAAAGTTAATATACCCTTTGGTTTCACCATACGGGTATAAAAATTACTCACAAGCTTGAAATTTCGTTTTTTCCCCTCACAGTTCGTTCCAAGAGCACTGTGGTCTAACGACATTGGTTCACTGATAGCTGTCAGTCGACTGAATAAACAGTCCAATTCACGCAGGTTTGTTTTCAACCGTGGTTGACTTAACCGCAATGAGTCTACTTACCCCTATAGCCAACTAACACCGGTCAGCCCTACACCTTTTAAGTAGATTGAAAGCAAGTACAGTCAAGACCGCTTAAGAGAACATCAATCGGGCTCGGAAAATTTGTGCTGTCAAGCGGGATGTTCTTTTATCCGGTTTCTTAATAAAAGCAGCCAGCCATAATATCGGGTCTTTCAACAAGGACATAACAATTTTGTATTTAAATAAAACACAGAATAATTGAGATATCGGGCTGAAATTTATTCCAGGTGTAGTGGACATTAGGGTGTTTCATTTTGTTAGGCAAAAAATAAAATCTAAAATTTTTGCAGACTTTGCTTACGCCCCGAGTCTCAGTGATGAAAAATATATATATGCCAAATTTTAAGAAGATTGGATAATATTTAGGGGTTGCACACTTTGATAACTTTTCTTCAAACTACCTAGTCTAGCCATAAATACTGACACAAGGAAAAATTGATGGCAAATGAGAACGCATTGGTATTTTTCAAAACTTTTTTTTATATTTATTGGGCCACACAACAGCCACAAATCATAGAACACATTATTCGAAAATACCGCCATTTGATTTAACACCACGCCTTTAACGATGGAGCCAACAAGGCTGCAAAATACGCGCTCGATCTATTTGAAAGTTATCCAATGTTTTTGTTGAAATCCTTCTTCAAGGACTCAATATTTTGGTGTCTTTTTGGCAAATCATGCTCACTACAGTCCAACGGGTCTATAGTTGAACGACTTAAGGTCTGAACTTCCGGGGGCGGACTTTTGGAGGCATGAAGTCATGAAAATTGTTTTTGAGCCTTTTTTGTGAAAAAGAAGCGCAAACGGCAGCCAAATTTGCTCAAGAAACTGTCTAAAATGTATAGTTAGGCATGTTAACGAAAACTTATTCAAAAATGGGGACTGGAATTTTCCACAGGATTCATTTCTGGCTCAAAAAGCCAAATGACCACAAAAAATGCTTCAAAATCAAATTTATGATTTCATTAGAAGCGAAGAGTTGAATAACTCAACGTGTTGGACTATTAACTATGATTTACTTTAGAGAATATGGTATGCTAAAAAACACTCGCTAACATTGAATCCATGGAGCAGGAATCCAACCACAGCTTTGGACAACTTTCAAATAGATCGAGCGCATATTTTGCAGCTCTGTTGGCTCCATGGTTAAAGGCGTGGTGTTAAATCAAATGACAGTATTTTCGAATAATGTGTTCTATGATTTGTGGCTGTTGTGTGGCCCAAAAAATATAAAAAATTTTTTTTTGAAAAATACCAATGCGTTCTCATTTGGCATCAATTTTTCCTTGTGTCAGTATTTATGGCTAGACTAGGTAGTTCGACGAAATGTGATCAAAGTGTGCAACCCCTAAATATTATCCAATCTTCTTAAAATTTGGCATATACAGGGTGCGCCATCTGTTCCTCCGGTATGAGAATGTTGAACAACTTTTTAAAGAAACAATAGATTGCAAAAAATGGTGTTTTTTTATTTAGTTCAATCCTTTACAATTTATGTGGACTACTTTTTGAAAACAACATCGATCAAATGACCACCTTTATTGGCCACCGCAAACTGTGCTCTTTTTCGGGCATTTTCCATCACTTCTTCGAGCATCTCCGTCGGTATGGCAGCTATTTCGGCACGAATATTGGTCTTGAGCTCGTCAATGGTCTTCGGGTTGCTGGCGTAAACTTTACTCTTCAAATAACCCCACAAAAAGAAGTCTGGGGGGGTTAAATCAGGGGATCTTGGTGGCCAGTCAATATCGCCTCTTTTCGATATCACACGTCTAGGGAATTTTTGTTGCAAAAACCGTATTGTTTGGTCCGCTGTGTGGCATGGCGCCCCGTCTTGCTGAAACCAGAAGTCAGTCAGACCTTTTTCACGCATTTTCGGACACACAAAATGTGCCAACATCCACCGATATCGATTACCATTAACTGTTTCACCTTCATTGAAGAAAAATGGCCCAATGATGGTTTTTGCGCACACGCCGGCCCAAACAGTCACTTTTCGATCATGCAATGGTATTTCATGAATCTCGTGAGGATTTTCTGTCGCCCAAATGCGGCAATTTTGTTTATTAACACCGCCAGAGGGAGTGAAATGTGCCTCGTCGGTCATTAAAACTTGCATCCAAAATTGAACGACTATTTTCAATGTACATCGTCACTATTTCGGCGCGTTCTTTCGGTGTGAAGCGGTTCATGGTTAAAATTGTACTGGTTTGACGTTTCCAAAACGTGTCTAGGAAAGCAAATCGGTTGACAAATGGCGAAGTTATTCAATGTTTACATACCGGAGGAACAGATGGCGCACCCTGTATATATTTTTCATCACTGAGACTCGGGGCGTAAGCAAAGTCATATGAAAATCACATCTTTGGAAAAATGAAACACCCTAGTGGACATGTTACATTTAAGTATGAAATTCGATGTCGTTCATATGGCCACCGCGAGCACGTTTGCTGATTGATTCTTTGGAGCCAATTTTCCACACATATCGGCCGGAACGTTGGCAATTTCGCGTTCGATATTGTTCCTGAGCTCCTCTAACGTTGTTGGCTTGTTGGCATAAACAAACGACTTAACATAACCCCATAAAAAGAAATCCAACGGCGTTAAATCGCATAAGCGAGGTGGCCATTCGACCGGACCATTTCTCGAGATTACACGATTGCGACCACCGACTCAGAATTTCGGTAGTAAGTTTTAATAATTTCCAAACGTTGCTCGTTCGTGAACTTCACCATGATAAAAATGTAAACCTTGACTGACGTTTCATCTTGCCAGATCATAAAAAAAGTTTTAGGGTGCGTTTTTATTAAAATACAAAATTGTTATGTCCTTGTTGAAAGACCCGATACATGTGTTATACATCGTAATGCAAATTTTTGAATAAATACACATATTTTGAAGTAAAAAACGTAGATAAATAAATAAAATTATTTTTCCACATTGCTTTATCCACCTAGCGGTCAACTGATATCTTTCTGACATAATTGAGTATACTCTTGAAATTTATTGCACAGAATTCGGGAAAATTTCGGACAGATCCGTTTTTTAATCAAAGTTGAACCCCGTGGAATTTCCGATTAGAGTCAAGTAATTTAATAAAATATTTAAACGAACAAAAATTATTAAAAAAATTGAAAAACAAGCTTTTAAAGTGCACTAAAAATAAAAAAAAATCTGATTTGACTAGCACATGATTTTCTTACACACAATGTACGTTTCTGTACAATTTACCACCAAAGATCAATTATTTTTCCAGATAATTGCAAAACACTGTTTTTTTAATATTTTGATAACGGATTGAGATACGAAATTCTAGTAAAAGACAAAGATGTAGAAAATTTTATTTTCTCCAGCTATTGTTATACATAATACTGAAAAACGTGTAGTTTTGGAGTAAAAAACAAAAAAAAATGCGATTTTCAAAAAAAAGTGCGATTTTTTTGCGATTGCGATTTTGAAAAATTGCGGGTATTTCCACTTAACGGATTCCTACCAAAACTTGATAGGATTGTCCCATTCCAGGACCAAACATGCCTGTAAAATTTCATGGCTCTAGCTTTAATAGTTTTTCAGAAATCTTGTACACAGGCTAACAGACTGACTGACAGACAGAAAGACATTTTTGTAATAATGCTTCAATCGACTCAGGAGTGCTCGGGGAATGTTTTTTTTTTTATTATACTACGTATAAGATAGTAAAAATGTACGTAGGGATTTGGCCTCAAAAATAAAAGCAAAATAAAAGTGTTGAAAAGTTTTGTGTATAAACTTTTACCTTGCCTTTATTTAAGGCAAACATTTTTATAAAAAAAACTGGTTTTATCCTTTTTAGTCGCCATTTTGTTTTTTCCTGATTTATTTTTCAAAGCTTTTTCATTTAAAACCTCACACGATGGATACTTTGTTAGTTCGATATGACAAAATTGCATCTGTTGGCCGCCATTTTGTTTTTTCTGTACATGAATACACGTATTTTAAATTATCATCATAGTTACATAATTTTGCAAAATTTCAAGTCAATCGGATGCCCGGAAGTGGATCAAAATTAGCTTACAAGACTAACGAGTGAAACTAAATAAAAAATTGTAAAAAAGGGTTGTCCTTTAAAAAAAATAATGTATGGTCACCGTATTTTTAACATAATTTTAATAATACAATTGAAAATTGTGCCAATAACATAATTTTTAATCTCGATATTTCAAGAAAAAAATATTGAACCAAAATCTCTAGAGAAAGGAGCTTCGAAACGTCCATTATGACTTCAACTGAGTGCAATTAAAATTACACCGAACCGCCGCGTGCCAATATCCCACTTACGAGGGTGATTTAAAATGATTCCGAAATATGCTTGTTCGTTTCGAAAAATCGAAAAAATGAAAAACACTTCTTTGTTTTGACAATGACAATTTTAGTAAATAAAGGACAGGCGGGTGATGTAAGATCACCGTAAGTATACTTAAAAAACCTTTCTGATTTCTGACTGTTAACATTTGTAATCTTTGCCTTCTGTACATCCTGATTTAGGGACCGTCTACATTTATAATTTTTGTCGGGATTTCTCTTTTACAACAGTATGTTCTTTCTAAGAACTGCTAAGTCCGTATTTTGCGAAATTCCGTCCCTAAGGATGTAAACGAAGGTGGATAGTCGCTGATTTCGAATGTGGTGCCCCTGTCAAATATCCTTTAATCGAGAAAGTTGCCTTCGAAATTCGAAATGGAAAGTTCGCCACTTTACCGGTTTTTATTTTAAATTCAGGGTATTCACAATCCTCTTTTAAATTGCCGGTAAATTTACCGCACGGTAATTCAGTCAAATTTAACAGATTTTTACCGAGACGGTAACTTGGTTCATGTAAAAATGAATTACCGGATTCGGTAATTGTAGACATGCCTTGAGTCGTGTTTTCCGGCCCGGTTATTCGGTATCAAGAATCAACCGCGGGTGGCGCTAGTAATGTTTTTAGTTGTCAAATTTTCTCGCTGGTTATCTCATCGGACTGCAGTTTTTTTCAATTTTGATAGCTGTTGCCACAATAGAAATTCAAAAGAATACATCAAACATGGATTTAAAGGTATGTGACATATTTTACAATCAAATTCGCAGTTCATGATTTGGTCACGTATTAAATAAAAGCGCTGTTCTCAAATCTGTGCTGTGGGATGTTCACAGCAGAATATTTTCAGTTTTTTAATATTACCGAAAATACCGAATACCGAAAATTAAAAGAGGATTGTGAATACCCTGATTGTTTTTGGGTTTTTCAAATCTATTTCTGGGTTTTAATTTTTCTAAAAGTTATGCAAAATACTTTAACCCTTCAATGACGGATTGGTAGCTAGTAATTTTTTTATTTCCGATATAAAAAATTTTCTACTAAATATATTACTCGGGTAACTTGAAGTTCTTAATTGTATTTATTTAAGAAATAAATAATACTTTGTTTAATATTTACCTGAATTTATTGGGTGGACTACTGGTATTGTAGTTTGTAAATGATTTTACCACAACTTCTTTTTCATTACGGTTTAGCTGATACTTATCTTTGGAATATGCCGTTATACTACGGTTTGCAAATATCCTTGGTCGGGACGAAAAAGCATAAATGCGTTTGGAAAGCACAGGGAGCTCTTTAGGTGGATCAAGGAATATACCTTTCGGTACGGTTGTAATAAACAGTGGACGTTTATTAAGCGTATCCTGATTGCTTCCCTGTAAATGGAAAATTCCCAAATATCGATTGAAAATTGTGCCAATAACATCTGCGTATAATTAATACTTTTAATTGTGACACATACATTTTTTGATGAGAGGCTATCCTTTTGTAAACGTCTTAGTTTAATGTCCAATTCTCGGGTGAAATTGAACTTTTCGTCATTGAACTTCTTGCCCACTATACTACGTTGGTTATGATCGTTGATGGGCAAAATTTGTGACTCGATTTTAATAGTAGTCAACTGATCTTCGTCTTCATCAAGAAGAAGAGGTTGACTACGACGTAGTGGTCGCACAATTGCGTTCGGCTTTGATATTTGCGAAAGGTAGTCGTGATTTAAAATCTGGAATGCTGATGTTGTCGAATTCGCTACAAACGCCGTTATATGAGTTGGGCGCGGAATCGATGATAGAAATGACGAATTCGAACTAAAACGGTTTTCAATCGCCAGGATGTCTTGCCCGAAATTGCCAACATTTTGTATGCTCAGGTTCTCCTGCGGCACATCAAGGTCAAGTGATGGTTGTGCAGTAATCATTGGAATTGTCAATTCTATTCGATAACACTTAGTTATTAGTATAGTGGGGTTGTAAAATATATTTTATAATCGATCTTACTTTGAACAGTTAATCAATAGGATTCTTCGCTCATTTCGCTGAACACAATTTCGCAATATTGTATTTTTTTTATAGTTGACACACCTTTATTACCAAAAAGATTGATTTTAAAATGTCTTCCAAAACATATTTTTCAGTCGATTAAATCAAAAAAATTGGATAAAACACTGTCTACTCCACATAAATATGTAGTTTTGAATTATAGTCGCACATCAGCAATCAATAAATGTTGACGAAAATACTTTAAGATGTTCGGACATTTTTCCACTTTACCGGTGTAAAAAATAACATGTGGATAATTTCCAACTGAATATCTTAAAATAAATATGTGTCTACCATATTTATCACGTCTAAGGAATCATGTATAAATGTAATTAATTATCCATTCGACAAGTTTTGTCAAGGTCAGCAAATATTATAGAAGAAAAAATGTAATTTTCACTTTTTTTATAGATTTTAGATTGACTGACCGGTACAAACACGGTATCTAATACTTAAGGCACGTCAAACAAAAAAAAATACCACAGACACAAACACCAACTATTTCAATTCTTTTTTATTGATTAAAAGAGCTTTTAATATGATGTTAGGTGAAAAGGAAAAAGCCTCCGAACAGGACGAAATCTAACTACTGAATGACCGTAGGCCAGTATCGCGCCCGTGTCAAAGTAGTGGACAATATCCAACAGTGTTGTTAACTATAGTCGATATGAGTTAAAAAGGAAAAGAGGGAAAAGTAGGTATATTTCAGATGAAAATATCGATTTCTTTCATTCATTAAGTGACTTTCACTGAACTTTTATGAATAGTTTGCGGGTATTTTTAAAACCTTTTTAGCTTTAAATGACTAAAAAGTATCGAGCGACTGTGACAAATAGAGGGCCATATGTGTTAAAATTTCTATATCATGTTTCTAAGGGATTGTTTACATCTGACACTTTATTCTGCGACGTTTATTCTTCGATACTAAATTCATGTTGCACAACCGTTTACACTACGACACAAAATTTGTTTCTGAAAAACCCCGGAACTCGAATTTTTTCATGTAAAACCGCCGGAATAAATTCAAGTCTTGACAAATTTTTATTTTGCGATAGACGAATAAAATTCGTGAAAAATTCTGAATAAAATTCGCGGATGAAATCAAGGAAAAATCTTAAGTAGAAGCGGGGTTTAATTCTACGTATCTAAAGATTTATTAGTAAAAATTATGTTTTTCTCTAAAAAAATGGCGGTTCTGGCATAAAATGGTTCAACCAAAAACAATATTTTGGTTCTTTCACAGGACATTTCGTCCTAAACGCAGATTTTAAAATTTAACTGATGGGGAATCGAGGGGAATCGTTTTCACACAAAAATCAGGGTGAATTCCAACATAATATGTAGTTATTTCACACAAAATTCCAACAAACAAATAGTGAAATCACTCAAAATGTGAGCGATTTTATGTGAACGTGCTTTCTTAAACATAGTGGTAAGGTGGTGAGTAAACTCACACAAAATTATTATGATTTCACAGAAAATAAAATCCAAAGGAATTAAATTGCTCGATGAAAATGTTTGTGTTGCTTTAAAAAAATTCTCCCCTTCAAACTTTTGTAAAAAATGGGATTTTTTAAATAAAAGTCTGAAAACATCGGCCTAAAAAATTTAACAAAACCAAAGCAAACTAATTTCTAAATGGAGATATGATCATAAAATGAAATTAAATTTAAATGGAAACCATAACGAATCGGAAAAGATTTTTTGAAATGAAATATCAAGGAAATGTATTTCTTCCAAGACCTATTTGGATAAGAAATATGTTATTTGTATAGTAATTTATCGATTTATTCCAGTTAAAAATATGTTTTTTCGCCATCTCTCATATATAATATAACTTTCACAAAACTATCGTTGTTTGCGAAATTACAAAAATTGAGTTAGGTTCTAGGTTCCTCGTATTTCATATTAAAAAATAAGCAAATATGTAAAAATATGTAAAAACTAAAAAATATGTCAAAACCACAAAAAATGAAAAAAAATATCTAAATTTATTTAATTACATATAAATCTGGCCTCTAGTAATGAATGTTTCATTAACGGCCAATTTATTCACTAGGAGTTAAGCCGAGTTAGTGAGTTAAGGGAGTTAGCTAACCTTATTTTCCATGTTAAAGGTGAGTTAAGGTGAGTTAAGGTGAGTTAAGGAAAATTTAACTCGATGAGTTAAGATAACTCGGAGTTTGCGTAACCCAGCTGACAATGTGGGTTAAACGTTGTTAACTCAGAGTTTAGCCCAAAAAACATTTATTCATTGCATTTCGATATTCAAATGTCATTTTGTCAGTTCGATATCGGTTTTCTGCATTTTCTGCAAGTAAAACCACGACACAATTAAAAACGAAACGAAATACAAATACGTACCCCAGATACAGATATCGAATTGAATTCATTTGAAATTTTGTGCCAAACGGCTTTTTTGCCAACACCGGAATTGGTTTGACCGTTCTCCAAAATATTTTTGTAGTTAAACGCCAAGCGCAACAATAACTTTATTTCTTCCTGGTTGAAATTTCCGGATCGTTCCTTTTTCACTTTTTTTTCCATTTTCTTTCTTGATTCGATTTCTAAAGACGAAAATATTACTCAACACACGCGAGTTAAATCACAATATTTGTGACGTAAAACTACAAAAATTCACAATAACTATGCCAACTGAGTTAAATCGCACCAATAATTTTAACATTTTACCCAGGCGCTAACTCGCCTTAACTCTGGTGAATAAATGTAATTTTTCAATTCCCTTAACTCTCCAGTAACTCGCGTAACCTCGCGAGTTAGGAGTTAAGGAAAGTTAAGGGGGTTAAGGCGATTTAACTGCGAGTGAATAAATTGGCCGTAAGGAGAAGTTCGGGCAAGTTCAATAAACTTTGTGTTTCACAACCAGGATTAAGTCTATTAGCAGACGTTTCAAAACAAAATGGCGGCAATCAACAGTCGAAAATGTCGAAAATGGTCCTTAAAAACTAGAATCCCTCTATAACAAGGATTCCTCTAAAACTCGAAGCCTTTTCAGTCCCCTTCAACTTTCCTATCTTTATGTTATTTTAGCTTGATAAGTCGAATTTTTCCCAGTTACTGGTAAAGCTAGTCTAGAAAGTTCATCGTTTTTATCAGTTTATCGAAAGTTTATCAAATTTATCGTTTATTTTAATTGTGTGTGAGTAAAACCTGAGTTTAAAATATCAGGTGTGATCAACACAAAACTTTCTTCTGCAACATTTAGTTTTGGAAAAAATATGTAAAAAAATGTTTATTTAAAAAATCTATTTGTATAGGAGAGGGGAAAGGCGTGGTCCGATTGGAATTCGATGTATGGAATGGTTATGTAAATACATCTCCTTAACAGATTTTACATTTATAAATTTTTCAATACGACTCATCGTTTTCGAGAAAAATAGAAAAAAAGTATTCAATTTTTATGGGGGAGGGGAAAAGGAGTGGTCCAACTGGATTTTGTTGTATAGATAAGTTATGTAAAATCATATTCTAAACACGTTTTATCCCAAGTAACCTTATAGGTCGTAAAGTGGACACTTCGTCTTCAAAGGCGTCCCTATTGGTCGTAATGTCCACGACTTTGTCGACTCTAGGTCGAACTATCGTCGACCTATCGTCGACAGTGGGGAAGGTCCGCCGGACCACGAAGTGCCCTATTTCACGCCCTATAAGGCTTCACGACTTTGAAGGCCAAAATAGGGCCTTGTTTTACCATGACGAAATATTTTTTTGACATTTCATCTGGCGACATTATTTGTCTTTCTCTATTCTATAGGCCGCATGAGGAGAGAAAGATAAGACAAGAATCATAAAGTTTAATGGATATATTTTGTGGAAAAGAACGTTCAAAATAATTTCATACGGTGATGTTAAGGTTTTTTGTGGATTTTATTGTCACAATTCACATGCGATTTAAAGTTTACGTAGGAAGTGGTTTTGCCAGGAGCTCTATTTATGTGGGCCGTAGCAATTCTCGATTTTAGTGATATAATTTGAAAATTATTTATTCAAAGAATTTTCTTTTTTATTCGATTTTAATAAAATTCTTGTAAAAATAAAGTTATGCTGTGTACCCAAACACATAAAATTACTTTTTATTCGATGTTTTTTCATATTGTGCTTTAAAAACAGATTTTAAATTTTCAGTAGGAATGTTTTTTTTTTCCATTTCGATGAACGTCATGGCGGCTCGCGCCGTGAATGCTAGAAGCATATTCGAAGTATGCTAGAAACAAGCTCGAAGCAGATATTCATCTGCGCATGCTCGAAGCATTCTCAAATAGGGCATTGGAGTGTTCTCAAAGGCATTATGCCCTATAAGGCACTTCGTGGACGAAAGGTGGAAGGTTGGTCTTATAAGGCAGGACGACTATGAAGGCGTCTGGAGGACACTACGACCATGAAAGCCAAAACAAGGCATTCGAACATTAAGACTATCAGGGCATATATTTAGGTCACTCGGACCGCTTGACGACCACTGCAAAAGCCTTGAAAGGCATCACGCCTTATAAGGCGGATTCGCTGGTCTTGGTGTGGTCGTAACGACCAATTTTAAGACACCACGCCCTAATCCAAGTCATTATGCCTTATCTGGTTGCTTGGGATCTTTCTAGTTTTTTCGATACGAGGCACAGTTTTCGAGAAAACAGGAAAAAAGTATCCCATGGGATAGGGAGGAAGCAGTGGGCCAATTGGATTTTGATGTATGGATAAAAAATTTAAAATCCTATTCTAAATACATTTTAATTTTATAAATTTTTCAATATGACTCACCGTTTTCGAAAAACTTGCAAAAATCCGTTTCGTTTGTATGGGGGAGGGGGAATGAATGGTCCCAATTACTGAATGGAAAAATCATCCCAATTACTGACACCTCATGAGGTGCTCATTTTTGCGAGTTTTTAATTTATTGTGTTTTTTTTGCATACTATTTCGGGTGTTTCGCTGATATTTTACCATGCATTTAATCTTTATGCGAAACTAAATCAAACGTATAACACATTGTAAAACCCAAAAAAATGTCAATCAGCTGTGTCGCTTTTGTTTACAAATTTCCGGTTACATGCATACTCGTATATGGTTGCGCTATTCACTCTAGGGTTTGCTGCCTATGAATATGGTATGTGTACAACCGACTGTAAGACTGAATTAAATATTAGAGTTACAGCAGATGTTGCGCTGCCAAACTAGGGAAGTTATGCTGCTGATCCTACGAAAGTTACGCTGTAGAACCGCAGAAGTTACGCTGCTAAGCAGTGCAAGTTATGCTACTCACCCTACGATAGTTATATCGTACATACATTAATACTTCAGCCAAACTTACAACAATTTGCGATAGGGCAAACTAAGCTCAATACCGCAGGGTCACTCGAGACATCACTGCAGGACCATGGATATCAATCATTAGAAACTTTAGGTTTTTTTTACAATTTATAATTTGTTACAAAGTTGTGAAAAAGTTTGCATAAAACACGCCTTACCATATAATGGTTCATTTGATTTGGTACCTACACAATTTATTGTTCGAACACTTGGGCCCGAATATACCAATTTTGAAGTATCGGAAAATTTTTTCGAGCCAGAGCAATATCGAGATACGGAAAACGGTGAAAACGGCGCAAGATTTTTAAGTGCTCATACTTTATGTGGCGACTGGAAAGTTATCGTTTCTTTTAGTTAACACATTGAAATTTTACTCATGGCGGGCACTTACACACTATTTCAAGGGCGCGAATCTTGAGACATTTTGTGTGATTGAAAAGTAATGTATTTATAATATCGATGAATACATTCCCTTACTACGTAAATTTGAAGCTCTGGAGTCTAGACAGTATGTCTGTCCGTATTAACAAACAAAAATTTTTATGTTCTTTTGATTATAGGTTTTTTAAGTTTTTCTATTGCTAAAATATTGGTGGTGTGTGCTTGCTTAATTCGATCCTTTTTTGTGTATTTTTATAAATATAAGCAAATATAGTGTACCTACAAAACTTTTGTATATTGTATTTTAATTTGGAAAATGTCCTTGACAATTATATCGTTTGTGAAGTGAAACTAATAATTCTTATGTGAAACCAAAATTGACCCTTCTCAAGGGCACCATCACTCAATGTCCAGCAAGACAGCAAGACGGTTGGCGTGTCGGCAAGTCCTCTATTCTGTCGTTTTTAATTTGGTAGGGGTGTCAAGTAACTTGAGGGAGCCTACTAGTAATTTGACGTGCTGCTGGGAAGAAACAAGTGAACATACGAAAATGTGAAACCTTGTCACAAAGTGACTTGTTAAAGGTTATCCGAGGTCGAATTGGGAGAGGGACGAATGGATTTTCGGCCAATAAAAACTACAGACATTTTATCTGAGGCTAAATCATGTCAAAAGCCTTTTTAATCGGCTGTTTTACGCCTTGATTATATTTCTTAACCATGCACATTTTATAATTCAGACTGTAGAATATGAAAAAATCACAGAAATTCTTGTGTAAGCTAAAAGAAATCTTACAAATAGCATTTCTGCGAGACTAAATTGGTTCTGCAGAAACAAACTTTGCACTGGCACCTAATCTTGCCATACCTATAACAACGTTCAAGGTCAGGGTATGATGTAGCATAAGGAGAATTGCGATTTTTTCCGCTTTATTTTTTATGTGTAAATCACCTCCTTTTAGATGGTTTGTCCTTACATTTTGAGAATGAAGAAAAATAAAAATTCAATGTCCCAGCAAACATTTGTATGTTTTTAGAAAACCATGAAATGAGTTAAAGATTTACTGAAATGACATTGGTTAAGCTTTAATTTATTTTGACTTGCTAGGTTTAAATCTTGTGACACAATTTTGACTCACTTCCGTATAGCCGATTTACTCGAAACTTGACGTAAATCGCATGATAATGCAATAGGGTACATAATGCGATACAATAAAATCAAAAAGCGTTCTGTTTTTATCTCCTCAATGTTGGTAAAACGTCGTTAGATGGTTTTCAGGAATATAAAGAAGTCGCAGGAAGCTATGTTTGGCGAGTACAGAGACCCACACCTCAAAATGGTGTTGTTTATCGTGAAAGAAGTTTGGATTATCATTGTGCAATTGCCATGAGTTGTTTCGCCATAAATTTGGACGTTTTCTACGGATTTCTTGTGAATGCCAAGTGAGAAACAAGTGGAAAAATCTACTCATGAGGTTTCTCACCTATTCATTTTCACTTCACTTTTGAACAATTTTGTATTGTGATTTACCACGTGAAAATGAAGCAAAATCTAGTACTATAACAAAACATGAAAAATTGAAAGGTCAAAGTGGTTTTTAGTTACTGTTTTGCAAGTTTTAACTTCAAAATAGGTAGTCACACTTTGTTGTATTATACAGAACTAGCTTGCATACCCGTCGTTGTCGGGTTAAGTTTTTTCATGGTCTATGTTGGAGCTAAACTTCAGGCCAATCGGCTCGGTAGTTTCCCCGCGAAAGGGTAACATAGAGGAAGAGCTAAGTTTCGAGATCACTTTACACCCCCCCCTTACTTCTCCACTTCTCGGGCTACTTTTTAATGGGTCTATGCACTCTCGAAAAAATCCGGGGACGAATTAACTCCGCCTGAAAACATAGCTAAAAGTTTAACACCATAGCGCGGAGTTATTTTTAAATTTTTATTTTACGGAGCTAAATATTCAATTTAACACCGTTTTGACCTAAATTTTAAATGAACTCCGAAAAGGAGTCAAAAATTCACTACAACTCCTTTTAGGAGTTATTTAATTGTAAAGGGCGTTCATGTTTAGAAGAGGCTTACCAGTTGGCTTCCACAGCCTATTGGGAAGGCAGATGGTTTACAATTCGAGAGGTCCCGTGTTCGAGTTCCGGCAGAGACATGCAAGAAAAGTTTTTAACAAGTCAATATTAACTTTGGAAACACGAAAAAAAACTCAAAACATCTCAAATGCTTGCAAAAAAACAGAATTTGCGAGGTTTTTTTTTGGCCATCTAATAAGTTGGTTTAACACCGAAAAATTGTTAAAAATTAACACCCATAAGGAATTGTTGTGAACTCCTAGCCCGGTGCTCGATTTTCTCCAATAGGTGATGGATTCCCTCAAACTCCCTTTCGGTGCGTAATCGACTCCATTTTTTCGAGAGTGTGATGGGGCTGCACCTCCAACGAACATCTATACCAAATTTCAGGCCAATCGGTTCAGTAGTTTCCCCGCGAAAGAGTAACATAGCGCAAAAATTAAGTTTCGAAATCACTTTACCCCCTCCCCCTACTCCCCCCATCCCTCGCGCTACTTTTCCGTATGCCTATGTTGGAACCAGAACTACCACAGACACTCATGTCAAATTTCAAGTCAATCGGTTCAGCCGTTTTTGCGTGAAAGAGGAACAGACGCCAACTCATTTTTATATATTAGTATGATATAAAATGGATTTTCTATGTCTCGTGTCCTGTAAGGATAATGCAAATATCCTTTTTCCCATTTTTTCCCGGAAAAATTGGCTTAAGGGGGTTTCCCGGGTCGCTGATCACAAATTCGGTATTTTATTTTCAAAATTCGAAACGGAACGTCCTATAAGGATAACGTTTTTTCAGAAAAGTTTTTAAGTTATTTATGGTTTTTTGGCATTTTAAAGTTTATGCAAAAAACTTTAAGCTGGCAACGAAGGGTCTGCTAGTAATTTATAAATTTATAAGAGTTTCTCTCTGTCTGGCGATTGTTTTCTTCTAACAATACATGTGTGAGATACAATTTCAATTAGTTTCGAATAAAAGAAATGACATTAAAACTAACCGCTTTTGCTCTAATTTACTTCATTCAAACAAACTTAAGGCCCAACTATGATAGACATAAGAACGCATATGTAGCTGCATATGTCATTTCCAGAATAAGAAAGTCAGTGTTAATACCCACAATAGACATGTGTCAAGAGTGTTGCCACTTTCAAACCTTCGTTAAACATTCTTTAAGCATGAATAATTCGATACAAATGGAACTGGCATATTTAAATAGTGAACATAACCTAAAATTTTTCCAAAAAGGGACTCAAGCAGGACAACAGATAGTCAAAGACATTTGTGGTCATTCTCGTATGAATAAAAAATTGATCCGGATCAAGCATTTTTATTTTTAAGAAGGTGACTACGTATTATCCGTGCGTTTTCCTGTCGCGATTGATTTCTCATACGTCACATGAACGCTTCTTTCTGCCGTATCCATCCAGTTCATCTTTCAGGTCACTTAATTCTTTTAAGCACTTCACAATTTCAAATATTTCTTTAATTTTTTTCAATTCACTAATTTTTTCCTTCAACTTTGTCAATTACTATCGAGAAAAATTTAACTTTACTTATGTCAGTCTATGCCTATTATGGTTAGCTTTTATGTTGACCGCTATGTATGTCAACATTCGTTGGGAATTTGACTTTTACATATGCGTTCTTATGTCTATCATAGTTGGGCCTTAACATTGGATATAACCTGACTAGCTGTTTTCGGCATAATAAAGTATAACTTATAAACGCTGGTTTCATTCATAGAAAACTCATTAAAAGCTATATTCAACATTTTCAATACGGTGCTGGACTTTATTCCATTTTAATGTATTGTAAAAATTCTTGGTTCCATTTTTTCACAAGTAAGAAAACGCCGAGCATACCAAAAAACATGTAACCTTTTCGACAGTCAAGCGTTTGGACGCAGCAATATATGTAATTTATACTAATGCTAACTAAGATTTACAAAAAAGCTTGGGGAAATTTTTCTAGAAGTTCTGGGGTATTATAAAAGAAAATGTTACTTAAAGCGACGGTTTCAGAAAAATACCGCGGGCGCCTTTTTGCTAGAAAACAGCCCTAATGTTTAGTCAATTAGATTATTAAATTAAATTTATCGAATTCTGGATTTGCTTTCATCATGTTCTGAATTCAAAGGTTTGACCCTGTACCCCCTTTGTACTGCGCTGCTTCTTTCCTGGGGTGATATTCCGTAACTTGTTTCAAGCGTTTGTTTCGAGTTAGAAGAACAAGAAGTATTCGCTGTCTCTGTTTTCACCGAAATAAATGACATAGCAAAACCGAGATAGCGAATACTACTTTTTCTTCTAACTCGAAACAAACGCTTGAAACAAGTTACGGAATATAACTCCTGTTCTGTTCAATCGAACAATCGAATCGAACTAATGAATTACCCATCATGTGGAGTCTCAAATGAATGAGCTTTGAAAAATAACACAGGAAAAAACAAAATGGCGACTAAAAAAAATAAAATAAAAATTGAAAATTAAAAAACAAGCTTTTGGCGACTAAGAAAGAATAAAATATAAAATAGAAAATTAAAAAACAAGCTTTTATTTAAAAAAATGTACTAAAAATAAAATAAAAAAATGTTGGGCGCCGTGTACATATTAAAAAAAGCTAGAGAGACACAAAAAAATAAAAATAAATAAAGGGTGGTCAAATTTTAAGGGCCGATGTTGAATGTGAACCACACCTAAACGTCAAGTTTTTTTCTGCATTTCATTTGACATTTCTCAATTTCAGACTAACTCAATTTGAACCATGGAAAGATACACAATCGAGCAAAGCGTCGTCAATGGTCAGAATGGTGGCAAGAAATGGCAACAGTGGATGATCAATTTTCGAAGAAAATCATCTTCAGTGATGAGGCACATTTTCACCTCAGTGGATTCGTCAATAAGCAGAACAGCCGCATTTGGGCGAATGATAATCTAAGAGTGATTGTCGAAAAACCAATGCACCCACAAAGAGTGACTGTTTGGTGCGGTTTATGGGCTGGCGGCATCATCGGGCCGTATTTTTTCCAAAATGAGGCCGGTCAGGCAGTTACTGTGAATGGTGTTCGCTATCGTGAGATGATAACGAACTTGTTATGGCCCGAATTGGAAGATATGGATGTGGACGATATGTGGTTTCAACAGGACGGTGCCACTTGCCACACAGCTACCGAAACAATCGCTCTTTTGCGCGACAAATTTAATGGCCGTGTTATCTCACGTGGTGGCGATGTCAATTGGCCGCCAAGATCATGTGATTTGACACCGTTGGACTTCTTTCTTTGGGGTTATTTGAAAGAAAAGGTGTACGTCGATAAGCCAGCAACAATTCAAGAGCTAAAGGATGAGATAATTCGGCACATTAACGGCATAGAACCTCAATTATGCCTCAGCGTCATGGAAAATTTGGACCATCGGATGGAGGTGTGCCGCCGAGGTCGCGGCGGCCATTTGGCCGATATTTTGTTCCATACATAATTGAACCATAGCAATATTATCATAATAAAAATAAATGACAATAATTTCCTAAATAATTCGTGTTTTATTCAAAATCAACATCGGCCCTTAAAATTTAACCACCCTTTAAAAAAAATTGTGTGAATGTTTTCACATCCAAATTCCCCCCAATAGTTCAGACATGTTTGCCGTGAAAATGCTTGACCTGTTGGGGGGAATTTGGATGTGAAAACATTCACAAAAATAATATAATATTATGTTATATTATTTTTTTAAAGACCTATATAAGCCAATAAATTCCAATAGAATTCAATGCTAGAAAGGTCACGTAAAAACCGTGTATCAGAAATGATTCAATGGTTAAAAACAAATTACAAAATAAATTATTTATCTCGCTTTTATAAATATAAATATAAAGTTTGTAAAGTAACTAATAAACAATTTATACTAACTTGATTTGTTGCTGTACTTTAATGAACTTTTTGTTGTTGTACATAGCTTTTGGTGAACTGTACCAAGTATAAACGCCTCTGCATGGTGGACAAATAGTCTTGTTCCATTTGAGTGTATTATCTGGAAAGTTTGGCTCTAGCAAATTGTTTAAACATTTCTTTGGATCGGCACATGGAAGAAATTTCTTTGGCTGCATTGCAGCAGGATAAGGTATTGGACACGTCGGCATTTCTTCGAATTTTTATGCGACTTTTTTTTGCACTGACACCAGAGTCTTAAAAATATCGACGAAACTAGATGGTATGCTGCGGATACGAAAGGTTTTTTATTTTTTATTTGTTTTGGTAACTTCCGGTAAAACTGACGTATAAAGCCTAATTGGCTAAGTAAATGTTCAATTATTTCGATTATCGAGAAAACTTCACTAATCACAAATGAAACACTACAAATAATTAAAAATGTCAACTTGGTCATGTTAGTTACTTAGTTTAATAAAAATATCCCGAAATCATAAATTTCATGATAAAGAATTTTCGACAGTGTGTAGTAAATAAATTTTCAGCGTAACTGATTTGTTATTTTTAGATACGCATGTTACCATCGCAATGAAAAAACTCTGGAGGTAACCAGAGTTCATTTTAAGGGGTTTTCTTCGCATTCATATTAAACGGGAATGTGATAATGAACGGCAGAAAATTTTAACGGATAATTTTCAAAATTCTTGGCGATATTTTATTATTTGTGTGAAATTTTATTAGAATATGTTATTTCTATTACGGTTTTGGGAGAACTTTTGTTTCAATAACTTGAATTTAAAAAAATTGGTGAAAATGATTGATTTTAGAGAGTCTATTTTTTCGGAGGGACTTAATGTTTCAAATTATTTTTCCTTAATATTGTATTTTTTATGAACGAATCGAAATGGAATCTATCGAATCGAGACGAAATTTACCGTGAAAAATTTTCGAGCTTAATTTTGACCGAAGACGAAGTTCGAAGTTTTTTCGAAGGTGGTCAAAGCAGTTATTTTTTTTTGAGTATTTAGAGTGACTATATAATTAGAGTGACTATATAATGAGAGTGACTATAAAATACTAGAGCGTGGCAATCGGATAACCGTTGACGGTTAGAAAGTTTTATTTCGGAAATTTTGTTGGAAAAAGAAACTTTTTTCCTAGTTTTTTGTAAAGAAGTTCTTCTATTCAAATTTTTATAGCCTTTCATCCATGAAAACAGTACTTAAATTAGTCGATTAATCTGGCAAAAAACACTGTTCTAACTGGCCTAATAGACTGTTCTAATTGAAGTTAAGTGCACTAATTTTTTTATAGTCCCTCTAGTCTGTACCAAGTAGTTTTTAAATATATTTCATTAGAATTTGGGATTAAAATGCAATAAATGTTCTCTAATCTTAGTAATTTTAGTTATTATTTTTCGCAAAATTTGAAAAAACGATTTTTTTTGATTTTTTAAAGTTTGTATCAGTTTTTATCGTGGAGATATTAAATACTCAAACCAAGTGGACCTAATACAGAAGTAAAATTCCAGCTAATGCTGAAACCAGCTAATACTTAAACCAGCTAATCCTAACCCCAAATTCCATTTAATACTAAAATCAGCTATCATGGGTCTGCACCGAGTTCTAAAATTGGTTAGTTCCTTTTTCAACCGCGCGGCACCATGTTCTTTGTAGTTTTCTTTTTGGCCGCTGTCGCTAATTGGCTAAAAAAGGAATTAAATCGTGTACTAAGCACGTGTCGCCGTGGCTAAAAAAAGAACTAAATATAGTTCTATTTCGTTTTTCAATACCAATGTCCTTTTTGCTTACCCAGTGAACAAAAAATGTCTTATTAAGGCATTATAAAGGCATTATCTTAATGCATTATCTTTACCTTATTGTTGCCTTAGTTTTGTATAGGCCATTTCCGCGTATATAAGGCCTTACAACTAAAGGTGGGTTTAGAAACACGAGCATTTTCATTTTTACTGGCAAAGTGAGCGGGATAGCGAAATTCAAATTTACGTGCGCAAAAAGTCGATCACATCAGTGTCTCACACGTACTTTCCCTTCCACTTTATGGCGAACTGTCACTGCACATCACCTTCTCCCAGCAATACGTTTGTTATCACTTCAATTTCACCTAGCAAAATCATTTTGTGTGATGTTATAATTAATAACGTAATTATTATTACCTCCCGTTTCCATTTAAAATGCGTAGCTTTCAAATAAACATCAAACTTAACCTTACTTTTGCTGGCTGCCATAATTCCCCATAATTCAGGGGTGACATTTTGCTGGCAGGGCGGGGAAGTCCAATGTGTTTGTTGTTGTTTACTGCCATAACTTTCCTATCGTCGACGAAAATTATGGATAGTAAAACCACTACATACAAGCAAAATTTCCAGTAAAATTTTTACTGAGTGGTTTCCTGTCCCTTTCCCACTTGGTGAAAAAGTCATAAGAAATCTGGCATTTCACTCACTTTGCCAGTAAAAATGAAAATGCTCGTGTTTCTAAACCCACCTTAAGGCAACATTAATAGTAGATGTTTTTTCCCCGGTGATGGCGCTGATTGCTTAGATGGTAAAAATTTCTTTATTAAAACGATCCTTAAGCCTTAATCTATTACTTTTTCTATAAAAAAATTTACCGAGTCGTTTAAATTCTCCTGATAGCCAACACAAAACTTCAACAAAAAATAACTTTTTTAGTTCACTTTTCCAACACACGCATAAAAGGCGCGTTTTTCCTTCCATCTCATTTTAATTTGGAGGCTTTTATATTATTTGTCTCATGTCTTAAAGACACCTTAGCGATAATGCCTTAATAATTTTTCACTGGGTATCTTAAAGTTATCGAGCTCTACTATCATTTAAAAATACTATCATAAATATTTCCCTCCAAAAAGGACTAAAAGGATAATGGAAATGTCTTTTTTTGATAACTCTTAAATATCTCGCCTTACGCACAAATATTTTTTTTCTTATAACTCCTAAATATCTTGACTAACTCAAAAATATTCTAAGACGAAATTGTAGCACATTTAGTTTACTATTGTATAAAATATGTCCTTAAATTTATGCTTGTAACATTCACTAAAAAGAAGATATTTGCCAAAAGTTAATTTGTATGGGTTCTCATATGTGAATCCACGTTAGGACGAGTAAAAAAGGTTGGGAATGAGATAGAGATCTGTACAGCGATTTTTGTGCAAAAGGTGATAAGTGATAAAAGCCGTGATAACAATAAAGACACAAATTCCTGTCAATGTATACTTGTTTGCATGCACCTGTGTTGGTGAGATTTTATTGGAAAGTCGACTGGAAATTTCCCTCGAAATTTGTATATGGTCACACTAGCTGTGCTCTTCACTTTGAACTGTCACTGACGCACCGAGATTTTTCGAGGGTGGCTGAGTTTTGTTTTGTGTGTTGAAATTTGTAATACGCGAATTTCTGTCATATTAGATGTGTCTCCTCCATCGCTATAAAATAAAATCAAAACTTCACCTGTAAAAAAACCATTTTGTGTAAATATAAGCCGCAATAAATTGAATTTGAACTTGAATTAAATTCAATGAATTTCAATTTTTGTGTGTTGATTGATTCGTTTAGGTTGCTAGGCCAACGGCGGAACAACGGCTGCTTCTCATAAATTTAGTGGAGAAGAACTTCTCTGTTTTGCACCGCCGTCTAACCCCCAACGTAAAAGCCAACAAACAGCGTGTTTGGGAAGAGATAACAAGGGAGGTCAACAGAAAAGGGCCACCACAAAAAACTACAGGGCAACCGGGTTCCCAAAACCAAATTTTTTTTTGTTTTCGAGATAAAATTTCCCAGTCTTGTGACTTTCTGAATTGAAATTTGAAAAACTTCCCATTTCATTTATCACGGGAAAATTATCACCTTTTGCACAAAAATCGCTGTACTGATGTTAAACGTATTGTGAAGCTAATTTTAAAGGCTTTCATTCGATGTATAACATCATATATTTTGGGCAGTTTTTAATTTCAAGGTCATCTGAGATAAGGTGAATATCTCAAAAAGCCATGTTTATTATTATTATATAGAGTTATATAATTATTATATAGAGTTAAAAATATTTATATATATACATAGTAGTATATCGTTTGTAATATATCGAACCAATTCTCGGACAGAAAAATCAATTACATCTCACACAAAACATTTTTATTTCCACCTTAACTCTCAAGGAATTAATATTGAAACTTGAGGTTACGTTCTTTAACGGGCAAAATCGGAGAATTACTTCTCCGGGAGAAGTTCTCTCCTTTCCCATACACATGGAAAAACTTTGTTTGCCCTCATATAGAGTATTCCACAATTGGCAGCTACAATTTATATAAAATAACGATGGATTGTAATAAAAACAAAGCTATAAAACAAAATTAATAATATTGAAGGGCCGTGTACTCTGCTTTTTTGTCTTTTTGGGTTATTACCCAGGCTTACACCCCCACAAGTGCTGCTAATGTGTTTTCCATAATGGATGAATTTCATTTTAAACTCTAACCGATAAATTAAAATTTAATAAATTGAAAATTTTGCCTTCGACTTTGCCGTGAATTCAAATATTTGATTGATTGCAACTAACTGATAGGTTGTTTCATAAAAAATGATTTCTATTTCTGAACAAAAATACAAATGGTTTATGATACCTTTTTTAAGTTTACCTGTGCATAAGAAAACTAAAATAAAACTGTTCATAAAGAAACTAAAATAAAACAATAATTGATTGGACTTTTGATCCCTTTTCTTGTGGTGTGCAGGTGAACGGCGTTATCCCTGATCTACAATATTTTCTTTCAAGTGGCGTGAGATGGTAAAATCTCAAGTCATCGTTTGATATTTCAAAAATGATGGACTATTGAGATCCACATACATCCCAACTAGCAACTTTAGTTGCAGATCCTGGTCTATTGAAATTGTCAGCAAAATATGGTTTAAGGCACATTTCAGTTACTCCGATTGTGACTGCTATCTATAATGCTACTAAACGGTAATATTTTTACTTGTTTGAAACTAGATAAGACCACTCCATGCGTCGTAACTCTATGGTTCCCACCGTGGGTTCAGAATAGAAACCGAGTGCTTTTAAAAACTCCCTAAAGTTGTGGTGACTTCACATTCCTTAACACAAAGTTTCGTAATGATCAAACCATTTCATTTGGATACCACAATGTAGCCAAACTGAGGTTTTTTTTAATGGTGTCAAAAGCGTTCCGAAAATCGTGTTTTGGATATCGTATAGCAACAAAATCTGACCTTTAATTTAGCTACTCGACAAACACCTCCTAGTAGAACTACAAAGTTTTTTACACTACATGAACATGTTTCTGTCTTGCAAACGAATCATTCTTTCTCGCTCATCCCGAGTTTCTGAAACCCTAAGGGTTTCTGAAACCCTAACTCACAACTTTATTGTGGCGATGCACTTCGTCGCCATTCAATCATGAAAACGGTAATCCAATTTTTCATGAAACTGTAATCCAATTTTGCAAGAAAACTTGAAAAACATTAGAAACAAAAATTGAGATAAAAATTTCACCATCCTTTCCCTTATTTCACAACATTTTCAAGGGGCACTGTTTTTTTTTGAAGCACAACAGCAAAATTCACCACAAATTTTCACAATAAAAATATGACCGAATTTCTATTATTTCAGTTTATTTACACTTATATATTATTATTGTGTATTATTATTAAGACATCATATTCGAGTTGATCTTCGCTCCAAATACATGTTTAAATTCGATATTAGTTATACTGAAAAAGTATTTGTAAAAGTCAGGACATTTCTAAAAGGAAACAATCAGTTTATTAGGATCATTTATTTGCATTTGTAATAGACAGTCGGATACGAATTTGGATCTTATTTGAGACGCTTTTTCCAGGTCGCCGAAAAAGTTTTAGAAGTGTACAAATACTGTGCATTTTCATTCCCCACTTTAGTGGAATACAAATATCTCAAATATATCTAATAGGTTCCTACCGTAGGTAAATATCACTTGATACTGTAACCAATACGAGCCGAGCATTAAAAATGCTACTTGGGATTAGCCTGTCTAAAACTTGCAGTTGGAAATTAGTGGTTTCGTTATCTTTTAAGTGTTATTTCGAATGGATCTGTTAGTGTTCTAAGAGTTCGATCCTTGTTAGCAAATAAACAGTGAACGTTAAAATAGGGGCGAGTTTTGTGGCTAATTGAACTGTTGTTTTGAGCAGTTGCCATCGCCTTTCACTAAAAATATTTGTGAAGTGTAACAAGTAATAATTTAGTCAGGATGAATGTACACTTTCTTCGTAAATGCTTTCAGATAGAATGAATGTGAAAGTTTCTTTTATCCATTCCGCTAATTGAGTTGTTTTATGCATTCCTGATGTAGTAGATGACACGGAAATTTTAATTATGGGGAAAATTCAGCTAAGCAAAAAGGAAACGTTTGGCAGGAACAAAAAAATATATTTGTTTTATTTTGTGTCCAAGGGAAGGCGTTCCTTTTAATACTTTAAAGCAGTGTTGTTCCTCTACGCGTAGACTTTAATTGTCTACACTTCAGTGTAGACAATAGCGTAGACAATAGATTTGGCGTAGACAATGTCGACTTTGGCGTAGACAATGTCGACTTTGCGTAGACAATGTAGACTTTCTCATATCTGTCAAAACAAAGTCATCAGTGAGTCATATATCCTCAAAGCCGAAATCGACTGACCTTTGAAAGGTCTAAAAAACTACTCCATATTTATTATTCTTGGCGAAAAAATGATAATTTATATTACGAAGAAGAGAATGATTCTGATTATGATTGATTTATGTACAATACATATAAGCGCAAAAAATTAATTCTTGAATTAGTTTTGGTAGGTTTTTTTTTAATATTTTTTATATTAGGGGTATTTGATTTACTTTATTTGATTTGAATGACTTCCGTATAGATTTCCGTATATCTGTAAATACGATGACTCTCAACGGAATTAAGCTAAAGACTAGTGTTTTTCGAAAAAAATTAAACAGATATTCTTAAATGAGCAAAGCCATCCCATACAAATGAATCAGTTTTTTAAATAAACGGTTCGTTATATACACGGTAAAAAATCTTGGAGTGAATTCCAATCAAAATTGGATTACATATAGGTCCACTCCAAAACATGATTAGATTTCAATCCACTCGTTGGATTGAAATTTTTTTTCTAATCTTCTTTAGATTGAATTAAATTCCAAAAATGTATTAAATTTATCAAATGCAAATTGCAATTTCTGTTGCAAAAAATGCAAATTCTGTTGGATTTCACTACATTAAATGAAGGAATCAATAGTTTCCTACATTAATTAAGTGTGACTGGAAAATAGAGCGTGAATTCACACAAAAATCAGCGTGAATTCCAACAAAATTTTGTAACAAAATGGGCAAAAAAAATCTTCATTTTTCATGGTTTTATGATAGTAATAGTAGGTTACCCCAGTAGTGTTTTTTACTTTTTACAGCATTTATAAATTATAAATATTTTCTTACGTATTATCAAAGAATAAGTATCTGAAGAAGAGAAAGAAAGGACAAAATTTTTTGATGAGTGGAGAGTCCGTCCGATAAAAGTATAGCTGTCGTCTTGTCTGCATAAGAACACGAAATTCAATGTGTATGTGAGACAAGATGTCGGAATTGAGAGAAACATCATATGGGGGGTTGCCAGATGAACATTTGGCAAATTATAAATTTAAAAAATATTGAATCTAAATTCATGCTAAAAAAAAATTTAAATAATCTAACCAAGGCATAAATTAATATGTGATTTTCCACACCACCTTCAGCTAAATTCTCACTTCTTCATGCAGCAACCATAACTAATTTAATAAAAATCTATTGCTTGGCTTTTAGTTTTATAACAACTTTCAACAATATGTTTATTAAATGAATTAGTTTATAGTTCTATGAAGCTCTTACTCAATTTTTAGAAAAATCGCACTCAATAATTTAAAACCAAATGTGTTATTTGAATATCTTAAACGTCAGAGTTGATGGTAGACCTACACTCGAGAAAGATATTTACTTGTAAATACCAAAAACAGTAAAAAAAACTTGCTGATGATTGAAGTGGGCTTAAGCGAGAGGTATCACAACGAGGCACGTTATCCAAATTAATATTTTCATCACGAGATTTAAGGATAGAAACTATTCCCGCATTTGCAACTTCGCTTTCTTCTATCTAGTAGTGATTTCAGTATTAATTAAAGTAAAAAATATTACTAAAGATATCTTACTTCACTATTCGTGCCAGTAGTAGACAATGAAACCACAGGACAAGCATTTTTCCGAAGACGATTTGCGGAACAAAACATTCTTTCGTGGAAATGAAGTTCGCAAACACGATCAATGCTAGTGCCTTTATGTTTATCAAATCTTGCCGATTTATCGAAGTTAGCCAAATTTTTTTCCTGAGATAAATTTAAGGATTTATTTTAAAGGAACATTATATTTTAGAAACCGAAATTATCAAATTTCATGTATTTAAAATAAAGCACAATAGTAAGGAATTGCCTTTTAAATTGTCGCGCTTAATTTCAACTACAAAAGAAAACACCTGGCAATACTACTCAAATACCGCTTTGACTTTGACAGTTCAAAACAACAGTTCAAAACAAACTCCAGTGTCGCGGAAACTTAGTAAATTTTATCGGTAAATATGTCGATTCCAAAACATAAAATTGTGATTTTACGTTGCGACGTATTTCAATTTGATGTAAGTGTTGTTTTTTTCGCCAAGTGTTGTTTTTTTATTGGCAATTTTAGAAGAAAACCAAAAAATTTACCGTTCCATCGGTATCGGAAGCCTGAAAAATTTTCTTTCTGGGTTTTTCTTGTTATTAGATAAACATTCGGTGACAATGCATTTCAAAAATTTTATTCGTGCCATTATTATTCAGTGCGGAAACCTATTTTGGCTCAGTGAAAAACATACGAAAAATGATTTCTTCAATGCCTCAACAAAACGTAAACAAATGGGGCCAGCCGCATTATGTTTGTGTTTGTGATGAGAGAAAATTTCGTGTTTAGGGTGAGCCAATAAGCTGCTGTTTATGTCACAGCAATTTAAGAAAAAAAAACAGCTTAACGCAGTTTTTTAACAAAAATTTCATTTAAAAATGACTCGTGGACCTTCTTTATTTATAGTTCGGTTACTAAATACAGTTTTTATGTAAAAAAAAATGTGATTTTCGAATTTTTATCTCAAAATATTCGGTCATTTGGATCACCCTCTCACATTGCATAAACTCCATGATTTTTTGTTTTTTTGCAGAGACCATTTAAGTGTGCATGACAGAAAGAGACTTATCTTTTGCCTACACATTTAAAACGGTTTTTCTCTATATCGCATATGCTCACTCAAACGTGGGTTATGAGAATTTCGGTTTCTTTCGCTTCTTCAGATACTTATTCTTTGGTATTATTAAATGTTGAAAAACTCCTGCTCACACCGCGATTCGAACCCGAGATCCCTAGGTTTGAAGTCCACTCGCCAACCCGTACGGCCACCGAAGTAAATTAACAAAGTGAGTCTAAACATGAATGGTTTCTATCTCACTTGAACTTTACTGTCAGTTAATAACTAAATGAATACTTTCGGTAATTTGATATACAATAAAAAGTAATTGAAATCTAATCTAAAAAAATATTAGAATATTTGTAATAATTTGCATTTATTGAATTCCAATCGAAATTGTATTGAAATTTCGTCCAATACAATTTTTGGATTGAAAAATACTCCAAGATTTTTTACCGTGTAGAAAAATGTGTAAAGCAAAAAGATTTTAGAATTCAATGTGATTTCAATTGCAAAAATTAAAAAAAGCCGCTTAAATTGCATGAAAAGAATTAGAATTGCCACTAAAGTTTGCTCTGAAGTTCTCCATTACAGCATTTGGCGATTGCTTCCTGGAAATTGTGCTTTATTATGTTAAAATTAATTGAAGAAAATGAGATTCTAAAACCAAATCAGCTATCCTTTATTTTATTGATTGTCTACATTGTCTACGCGTAGAGAATAGACCATTGTCTACAGTAATAGTCTACGCGTAGACAATGGTGTAGTCTACACCACGTAGACTACGCGGCACAACACTGCTTTAAAGTATATTATAACAGAAAACATTGATATGAACTGCACACTTTCTTATATGTAGTTAACCTTCGAATAAGGGTGAAATGGTGCCGTCGATCTTTGTAGGATTTTTCATTCTATGAAAGCTTCACGGTGCAGCGTGACGTCACACAATCAGATAACAAGGATGTGTCAGCTTTTTTCAATACAACTTCTTTTTTTTTTTTAATTTTTTCCGACGGAAAGAATTATGAAATGGGCCTGTTCCATTTCCCTTTTTGCGGCCCTTTATAGCCGGTCGGCAGCTCCACTGTGTGCAAATTAGACAACTTCTGATAGTGGACTTTTGTTATTCCGCAAACTTAACATCACGGTAAACTATAGGGTTTTCTATTTTCAATGTCCGGATATTGTTATTCTTTCATCTGGCAACCCTACTTCTTTTTTGGTATATATACTCAGTAGGTTGCCTTCTCATTATGGAAAGACACACAACAGCTAGAAATTATTCGACGCTATTATTAGAAATTTCGGTCTGTAAATGACAAAAAATACAACCTCAGTGACGAAACTTTCTGTTACTGAACGGCTATGTAACAAAATTGCCGCAAGGAGCATCTCGCTAGTGCATCCGGAAAAATTACTGTTTGTTGCGGAATGCGGGCTTGTGGCGTTCTCAGGCCCTACTTCTTCGAGGAAGAGTACTTAACCCTCAATGTGGGGATATATAAGACGATGATTAACAATTTTTGTGGCCTTCTTTTCTTGATATGGATATCCAAGATAAGATTTTCCAACAAGACGCTACATGCCACAAAAGTCACGAAACAATCGCTCTGTTGTATGGTTTCTTGTTACCCGGATTTTTCCAGAGCCCGAAATTCCGGGAAATTAAAGTCCTTGTTCCCGGGATCTTGAGAATTTCCGGGATTTAGAAATGTTTTTTTTTGTTACTGCAATTATTTTCTATGGTTTATCGGTTGAACTAAAACGCGTTTCCTTGTTGCAATGCCACACAATTCTTGAGTACCAGAAAAATTTTAATTGTTATTAAAATCTAGCGTAATGGGTATTCTTATATTTGTAAATATGAAGTCGAAGCAATATCAGTATAATACATCTTAAACCAAAAAAGTCTCAAAATGATACAAACTTTTATTGCGCCAACTTTAACGAACTGATGCTGAGGCGTTTTATCGGTCTACCTGTGTAAGCCGCAAACCTGCCTAAGCAAGACTAATTACCTGATGCGAGTCTGACTTATACAGGTTTCACTATATTTATAAACAATGACAAAACTACGGTGTCGCTTTTACTAGTATGGAAAATCTTTAAACTAGATAAAATTCTCTTATGTTGGATTTCGAATAGACAAAAATTTCAACGTTTTCAAGCTATTAAAATGACACATCTTTTTCCGAGCATTTTACACCAAGATATCATTTTTCAATTTTTGAAGCTATTTGCGTGATTTAAAATTTTGTTAACCCTAAAACATTAAGAAAAATTTCCAGTTACAGTTGTTATTTTGTAGATCCGCGATTATAAAGTTTTTTTTTTTCAAAAATAGCGCCAAAGGTTGATTTCAGATTGACCCCACTCTGGTTATAAAGTCGCTCTAATCGAGACTAGGTTTTAAGCAGTGTTGTTCCTCTACGCGTAGACTTTAATTGTCTACACTTCAGTGTAGACAATAGCGTAGACAATAGTTTGGCGTAGACAATGTCGACTTTGGCGTAGACAATGTCGACTTTGCGTAGACAATGTAGACTTTCTCATATCTGTCAAAACAAAGTCATCAGTGAGTCATATATTCTCAAAGCCGAAATCGACTGACCTTTGAAAGGTCTAAAAAACTACTCCATATTTATTATTCTTGGCAAAAAAATGATAATTTATATTACGAAGAAGACAATGATTCTGATTATGATTGATTTATGTACAATACATATAAGCGCAAAAAATTAATTCTTGAATTAGGGGTATTTGATTTACTTTATTTGATTTGAATGACTTCCGTATAGATTTCCGTCTATCTGTAAATACGATGACTCTCAACGGAATTAAGCTAAAGACTAGTGTTTTTCGAAAAAATTAAACAGATATTCTTAAATGAGCAAAGCCATCCCATACAAATGAATCAGTTTTTTAAATAAACGGTTCGTTATATAGAAAAATGTGTAAAGCAAAAAGATTTTAGAATTCAATGTGATTTCAATTGCAAAAATTAAAAAAAAGCCGCTTAGATTGCATGAAAAGAATTAGAATTGCCACTAAAGTTTGCTCTGAAGTTCTCCATTACAGCATTTGGCGATTGCTTCCTGGAAATTGTGCTTTATTATGTTAAAATTGATTGAAGAAAATGAGATTTTAAAACTAAATCAGCTATCCTTTATTTTATTGATTGTCTACATTGTCTACGCGTAGAGAATAGACCATTGCCTACAGTAATAGTCCACGCGTAGACAATGGTGTAGTCTACACCACGTAGACTACGCGGCACAACACTGGTTTTAAGCGTTAAATGCAACCAATATATGGAATATAATATCATTTCGAACTAAAAGTTTTATGCAAATAACAATATCAGACCGTGTAAAAAATGTAAACCTCGTGAAACGGGGTTAGCATTTTTGAAAAAAAAAAAAAAAACAGAATTCTTTTGAAATCGTGCAAAAAATCATGTAAATCAGGGGATGGGTTATTAATTAATTCATAAAATGTTTTTCACCGTATGTGCAAAGAGTGGCTAATTTATTAATAAATCCCAATATAAATAATTTAAGTACTTTCTTCATATTTTCAAAAAGAGAAACATAATTTTTTCAAAGTTTTAATACATTTTTTAAAATGATAACAATCTTTCGCCCGCAATTCGTCGGATTGCATCTCACAAAAAAAAAAATTAGCCTTTTATGGTTCTTACAGGCGCCAGGCCGACTGAATGGTGCCGGAACATTTGGTGAGTCGTTTTTGTGATACAACGGTTTCCAATACATTTCAACAACCTGTTTTCAGTATTTCGATCCTTTAAATTATATCTTATATCCCTTTTAGAAAAAGGAAGTTTTTTATGAATAGAGCAGAGTGTGTGAAATTTTTATGACTTTTCGTAAAATTCGAAATCGACCCCTACAGATAACATTGGAAAACAAATGTTTCACGGGATAAACCTTGCTTGAAATAAAACCTCGAAGTAAATCTTGTTATCCGAGAGTCCAATCTGCGACATAGTTATTTATCTAGTGCTTCGAAATGTGGGTATTAACTTAAGGATGATCAAGTGCGTATGGATATTAATTGAATCGAAACGTTAAACATAACAAAAGCTATAATTGCCAATCTGGCAATTATTGAAAACCCGTATGGTGATATTCGTATTAAAATTCGAACAGTTGTACCAAAATTCCACTTTGAAGTCATACTTTCCAATAAGATTTTTTAAAATTTATTCCAATCGGAATTTGATGTATGGGAGTTTTATGTAGAATCATGCACGGTTTTTGAGATATTCATAAGAAACGTTTTCGTTCGTATTCTAATGGTCAATTTTTGCCCATTAACGAACTTAGCCTTGCATTTTACGAAAAACAAATCTGCGCAAAATTTCAAGTCTCTACCTCAATCCATGCGCCCGCAATCCGCGCCACAGACGGACGGACGGACGGACGGACATGCTAAATTCAACTTTTTTTATCATTCTAAACACACTGGTGTAATTCATTTTTTTGTATGATGACGGGATCTTGGCGTTACAAACGGTAAGGCAAATCTAATATATCCTTTGGTTTCACCATACGGGTATAAAAATAATAATTCACATCAGCGTTTTAAGTTGACAAAAAATAGTTCTTTTTAATAAAATCAAACCGCAGTTGCAAAATTTATTTTGCAAAGATATTAAAAAAGTGTGTTATTATAATGAATTTAACCACAAATTTTCTTCCCAGTTCTTCCCGGAATTTAGTTTTTTGGTGGTTTTCTCCGGAATTATAGGGAGAGCTGAAGGGGGAGGGCAAAGGGAAGGAAAAGGATGGGAAGGCGGTTGGAGAGACCGGACGAGTAAGGGTGTGAGATGGTGGAAAAGAGGGATGAGGGGGAAGGGAGAGACAGGAATTTTTACTCTTTTCCCCTTTTTCGTCTACTCACCCACCAAAAATTCTCAAATTTTTTCCCCGAAAATTTCTTTCTATCTCAATCCGTCTCCTTTCCGCTTGCCCGTCTACCACCCTCTGTTCTCACACCACAACTTACAAAAAAAAAATCTCACGAGCATATGCATATTACATGCGCTCAAAACCTCTGCTCTCCGAGAAACACGAAGAAAAAAAAAACAAGGCCTGGGCTACCGAAAATATAAATCGCGATTGGTCCGGGGGTGTTTTCTCTGATGAAGCGACCTTTTGGACGTTGGTTCATCGCAAGCGTGCTGCGGTACATATTTTATCTAGCGCACTGCTAAACATCCGGTAGAGGTCAATGTTTGGGGGTGCTTCTCTGAGCGCAATTTCGGCTGCTTGGAGCTCTTTACCGAAAATTTCGACGCAGAGAAAATGTCAAAAATTACAAGTGTGGACTTTTCAAAATCGGTGGAGAAGATTGGGTCTTACAAGAAGATATTGACCCAAACCATCTTAGCTGTCTCTGCAAGGTCTGGAAAGAGGAAAATGACGTCACGATGATGGACTCGCCTTCCTAACTATAGTAAACTTAACGACGATGGAGATTACACGGCATATTTAATACTTGTGACTTGTCGTTTGAAAGGTACTTCAATGTAAAACAAAAAGCGAATAAATATATTTTTTACTTTGAAAAAAAAAAAAAAAAAAAAAAACAAAAAAAAATTATCCAAATTTTGAGTACCAGAAATATTTTAATTAGTACTGAAATTTAGCGTAATGGGCATTCTTATATTTGTAAATATGAAGTCGAAGCTTACTTTTTAGCACTTTAGTTTTTTATTTTTTCTTCATTTTTTTAAAAGTTGGTTCCATTTAAAAAAAAATCTAATAGGTAACTTCAATATAATGTTATGGGCCTGCTTATTTTTCCATTTAAGGGCGTTTTCTATTCTTTACTTGAAAGACAAAGTTCAAAGGTGATTTTAAATGTTTGTTGGTACTGTAACAGTTTTTTCTTGGACATCTCTTGAATTTTTAGCCTTCATGGAGTTAAGTATTCCATTCAGAGACAATAGCCGTGATCACGGTTTCAAAATGTAAGAATCGTCATCTCTTCCCAACTTAAAGTCCTTTCTCCCTATTTGCGGTTTAATATCTTATTATTCTACAACTTGTTGTTTTGGCTTCTGGCGTGCTGCTACCATTGATACTTTTTGCACAGTAGCGAAACAACTCGTTGCTAGCAAGACTTTTAGTTCATTTTTCTGAAGACCGAGATTTTTTGCATTGCATTTTTTATTATTTATTTGGGAGCTATTCTTATGGAGTGTGTACAGAATATTTGGTGCACGAAATTCACCATTTTTGGCTTGTGCATGTTCTTTTATTGTTCCATTGTATTTTGCTGATAAATAAAAACGATTCAGGTAGTTCGAGTTTCAAACGTGGTACTATATCTATCCATAAAGATATCTATCGGGTAATTGTTTTAGGTGGTTTTGTAAAGATACTTATAGAATCTTAAGTCAAATATTTGCTGAATGATTGAGGATTATTCAGATGGAATTTGTTGTTGCTGTAATGGCTAATTTTTGATTGCAAATACTATTTGAATGTGTATATAAATTGGATAGTTCCATGAGAAAAAATTGATGCTATACGCTGAGTCGCGAGATTTTCGTATTTTTTTTTAAATATCTTAATTTTTGTAGATAAAGATAACCGTCGCTAGTATTTCTAAATAGCTAAGATAATTTTGGTTTCCAAAATTTTATCATTGCTGGACTGGTGGAACAAACTTGTAAGAAAATATAAGATAACCATAGCTTATTTTACTATAAGTACCAGGAAGACCGAGCCATGCTCGGAGACCTCAAAATCCTACTTTTGCTGATTTTTGGGGAAAAACTAAGTTCACATTATCTTTACAGAGCTTTTCCAGAGTTTTTAAATTCCCGACCTAGAAAGCTAGAACTAAAACTAACGCGCGATAACAAAATTTCATAGAAATCGGTTGAGTGGTTATTGAGTAATCGCTGTCACCGATTTTTGGAACGTTGTTTTGAAACACCAGGTGAGGGTTATCGAGGGGAGGGAAAAGTTAGGTTTATAGTGGAAAAATCGAAAGCCCTTAGCCCCCTTAGTGATACTGTAAAGTTTCATTAAGATCGGACCACCCAATTCGAAGATACCTGGCGAGGGGTATCGAGGGGAGGGAAAAGTCAGGTTTGTAGTGGGAAAATCGAAAGCCCCTAGCCCCCTTAGTAATACTGTAAAGTTTCATTAAGATCGGATCACCCAATTCCAAGATACCAGGCGAGGGGTATCGAGGGGAGGGAAAAGTCTGGTTTGTAGTGGGAAAATCGAAAGCCCTCAGCCCCCTCAGTAATACTGTAAAGTTTCATTAAAATCGGACCACCCAATTCGAAGATAACAGGCGAGGGGTATCGAAGGGGAATTTTCTCAGGGGTGAGACGTATCTAGATCGATTTCTTGTCCCCGAAAATCCCTAACCACCAAGTTTCGTGAAAATCGTTAGGCGGGTTTTCGAGATCGTTTGTGCAGACAGACAGACAGACAGACAGACAGACAGATAGACAGACGTTCCTCGTATTATATTATAGGATAAAAAAAAAGTTTTTGTTTAAAAAAATGCACTAAAAAGGATAAAATAATTTTTTGGGCACTGTGTAACAGAAATAAAAGCAAGATAAATATTTATTTTATTTTATTTTTTATATTTTTTATAGTCTTTCGCCACCCTTGTCCATACTTTTTAGTCTTCGAATATGAGGTGACCAGATGCAAAACTCGCCTACTCCACTTTTGAAAAAAATGGGGATAATGATGTTATTTTATTAAAAAGGTTGAAACAAATCTATTAAAACCATCCGCTTGTAGCATAAGTTTTCTTTTCCCCACTTTTTTCACGTTTGAAGAGAGCGATTTTTTTCAAAACTTGTCTATTCCAATTATATGTTCCACGCAAAACATGTCTATTCCAAGTTTTGAACAAAACACGTCTATTCCAGCATTATTTCGCGCTTTTTTTTGACGTTTCATTTATGTTATGTCATTTGGCCAGTGACCATCGAGTGCAACGGACGTATTTTTAGGAACTGTGCAATAAGTTTTATTATTTAAACGAGTATTTTGTGGATTTTTGTAAAATATTTAAAAAATGGAATCAAGGGAGCATTGTCAACAAGTATTTGAGGCTCCGATGACTGTCCTGTATATGATTGGAAAACTCAAGCAACAAGTTACTTTAAACCACCAGGAGACTGGCATTTCAAATTTAATGACTCTAAAAGGTTCATTATAACCAAACAGAACAATAACCAAATAAATATTCAAGGAGAGGCTTTTTATAAGTCTGACACTGGAAAATCTTTACCTGTGATGCGCCGGGGAAAAAGTTTGAAAAACTTAAGCTTATTTCGACTGAACAATGGAGTTCCTATTAAACATGAAAAAAAGAATGATGTAGAAAAATTACTATCGAAGCATTTTGGAAATAAATGGCGTGAAATAGAAATTTTAAAATGGTATAAAGACCTTCTTCATGAGGACAATAATATTCTACCCGAGGATCATGACGAAAATGACTCCATATGCCAGCCACAAACAATGGATTTGGATATTTTGCGCATCTGAGAAAAGAAAGATTACGGAAGTGCATTATTAAGTTTTTTTTTTGTAAAAAATGAATTTTAATGTTTTGTTGATTTTTTGTTTCGTTATTAATAGAATTTTTTTTCGTTGTACAAAATGAAATTTATATTTCTGTTTACTTTAAAAATGGAATTTATTAAAGTTTATTCACACAATACTGGTTTTTATCCATCTTCTATCCATATGCCTACTTAGTTGAAAAAACAAATTATACAAAAGTTGCCTATTCCAAAGAAAAGTTGTTCAAAAGTGATCTATTTCATTAATACTGACCAAAACTGATCAATTCCATATTTTGTATTATTATTACGTCTTTAATACAACTCCAGGATTTTTGAGCTTCTAACATTCCTTTACTCTAATAATAAGTAAAAAATATCAGTTGTGGTCAACACAAAACTTTCTTCTACAAAATCTACGACCCTGCGCAATTTACGCTAGAGCCCTGTCGCGTTGTCAACCTAAGACGACCTCCCAATAAATTCTTGGTTTATTCAAAAATATCAAAAACGTACAAAATTTGAGATAACTTGAGAACGGTAAAAGATATCAATTTACGGTAAATGGCAAAAATGTAGAAAATTTTAACATCTTTAATTATTCTTTTAACTGATTTGTCGAAAAACCGTTAGTTTGCAAATTATTCGCAAAAATATGATTTTTTACATATTAATGAAAATATCTCAATAACGGTAAAAGATAACGGATAACGGTAAGAAACAAAATTGTGCAGAATGCCATTCTCATTAATTCACTTCATACATTCAGTCAGCAAAAACCCGTTAGTTTTCGAGATAATCGCAAAAAACTGTTTTTTTGGAAATAACGGTTTATCTCGATAACAGGTGGAGATATCGAGTTATAGCTAAAGACAAAAGTGTGGGAAATTTCATTTTCTCCAAGTTTTGTCATACTTAAGGCCACTAAAAAACGCGTAGTTTGGGAGTAAATCGAGAAAAACGAAATTGCGATTTTTGAAAAACCGCCATTTTGGATACTTCCGGTTAACGGATTTCCACCAAAAGTTGATAGGATCGTCCCATTTCAGGACCCAACATGCCTATAAAATTTCATTGCGCTAGCTCTATTAGTTTTTGAGAAATCTTGTACACAGACTGACAGACAGACTGACAGACAGACTGACAGACAGACTGACAGACAGACTGACAGACAGACTGACAGACAGACTGACAGACAGACTGACAGACAGACTGACAGACAGACTGACAGACAGAAAGACATTTTTTAAATATGACTCCAATCGACTCAGGAGTGATCGGGAAATGTTTTTTAGGCAAAATTAAGAGGTCGAAATTTTTCATGAATACAATACTTTATTATACTCCGTAGAAGAAAGTAATAAAAAAAATATCAGTTGTGGTCAACACAAAACTTTCTTCTACAAAATCTACGACCCTGCGCAATTTACGCTAGAGCCCTGTCGCGTTGTCAACCTAAGACGACCTCCCAATAAATTCTTGGTTTATTCAAAAATATCAAAAACGTACAAAATTTGAGATAACTTGAAAACGGTAAAAGATATCAATTTACGGTAAATGGCAAAAATGTAGAAAATGTTAACATCTTTAATTATGCTTTTAACTGATTTGTCGAAAAACCGTTAGTTTGCAAATTATTCGCAAACATATGATTTTTTACATATTAATGAAAATATCTCAATAACGGTAAAAGATAACGGATAATGGTAAGAAACAAAATTGTGCAGAATGCCATTCTCATTAATTCACTTCATACATTCAGTCAGCAAAAACCCGTTAGTTTTCGAGATAATCGCAAAAAACTGTTTTTTTTTGGAAATAACGGTTTATCTCGATAACAGGTGGAGATATCGAGTTATAGCTAAAGACAAAAGTGTGGGAAATTTTATTTTCTCCAAGTTTTGTCATACTTAAGGCCACTAAAAAACGCGTAGTTTGGGAGTAAATCGAGAAAAACGAAATTGCGATTTTTGAAAAACCGCCATTTTGGATACTTCCAGTTAACGGATTTCCACCAAAAGTTGATAGGATCGTCCCATTTCAGGACCCAACATGCCTATAAAATTTCATGGCGCTAGCTCTATTAGTTTTTGAGAAATCTTGTACACAGACTGACAGACAGACTGACAGACAGACTGACAGACTGACAGACAGACTGACAGACAGAAAGACATTTTTTAAATATGACTCCAATCGACTCAGGAGTGATCGGGAAATGTTTTTTAGGCAAAATTAAGAGGTCGAAATTTTTCATGAATACAATACTTTATTATACTCCGTAGAAGAAAGTAATAACATACGGACATAAGTTCACTTTTTCATTACAAAATCAGTCTTTTGCTAATAATTCGAAATCGTGTGACATGGAGTAGGCGAGTTTTGCATCTGGCCACCTCATATATGTATATCCTGGCTTTTGAGATATTCTTATTGACTTTTTGACTCCAGAATCAGATTTATCGAACCCAAAAATCCTGGGTGAGATTTTCTCCGAAAGATAATCACGTTATCCTTTCAGAATCTTCCATTATCCTTATTGACTTCTTAATTGCAAAATCAGATTCAGCGACCCCAAAAACTCTCAGATAAGATTTTTTTCCGGAAAATTTGAGGAAAAGGGTAACACGTTATCTTTACAGAACCTTCCCTTATACTTACAGGGACGTAGTAGTGAAAATATTATATACGTATGTGTGCAAAAGTTCATTTCGGATGAGCGGAAGTGGGTCTAACTTAGATGGCAAGATATGACCGCGACAGACAGACAAACGGACAGACAAACAGACAGACAAAGCACCAGACAGAAAAAAACCTTTTTCAAAGCTGCTCCGATTAAATTTTCAAATATGAGGCATTTATGTAAAATTGCATTATGAATAGGGTTTTGTCCGTTAACGAACTCGACCTCCTATTTCACGAAAAAAACGTCTGTGCGAAATTTTAAGTCTCTTGCCTAGTTCGTTTCCAAGTTATCGTGTCCACGGACAGACAGACAGACAGATGGAGATGAAAAAATAAACTGGATTCATCATTCTAAACATACTAGTAAAATTCATTTTTTTGTCCGAAGATTAGTTGTACACTCAGAGAAAAAAGTTCGCCAATTGAAGTCGATTTTTTGAACAAGTGAACTTTCCCCATACTCTGGAAAACAAAGTTCATCTCCATTTACATTACGATTCACTTTGAGGCGGCACGTCTTTCGTCACTTTTCTGCCGTGTGCACACGGTTCGCTTTATCTGGATTCATAAACCGGTTTCATCAACAAAACTAAACGACAGGTTTCAACGACCAGACTCAAAAACCGGTTTGCGACCGATAATTTTAAGTGAATCTAAACTTCGTTCGCTCTTTTTGGTTTCCCTCCCCACTGCGTCCCTCACCATCACGAATGACGTGCCGCCTCAAAGTGAATCCCAATGTAAACACATTCTTTGGAAGCGATAATTTACAATGTTTTATAGCTAATCCAGGAGAAGTTTCAATAACATTAGAGAAACATTTACACCGTGTGTACAGCATCCATAAATGAAAATTCCACTTTGAAGTCAAACTTTCCAATAAGATTTTTTAAAATTTATTCCAATCGGATTTTGATGTATGGGAGTTTTATGTAGAATCATATCCTTTGTCTTGCACTTTTTTGATAAGATGCACCGTTTTTGAGATATTCGCAAAAAATATTTTCGTTCATATGGGAGGTACTCCCCATTAACGAACTTAGCCTCGCATCTTACGAAAAACGAATATGCGTAAAATTTCAAGTCTCTAGCTCAATCCGTGCGCCTGCAATCCGCGCCACAGACAGACGGAGGGACATGCAAAAATCAATTTTTTGTATAATTCTAAACACACTGGTGTAATTCATTTTTGTGTATGAGGACGGGACCTTGGCGTTACAAACGGTAAGGCAAAGTGAATATACCCTTTGGTTTCACCATACGGGTATGAAAATGTTGGAACGTGGAGAACAGTGGGATGCCACACGTTCGCCTTGCTTTCGATAGATCCGATGGACCCGATCGGTGGATATTGAACTCAACTTGAACTATACCCGGAGTATATAGGGTTTATAAAACATGTGCGAATTATAAGTGAAAGAAAATCTTCGTATGGGAAATTCTCTTTCGTTGAAATTTCCATTCCCACAAATTAACTGTACATTTGCTGCAGGTATACAGTAAAAATATTAATCCTTATCTCTCCAGTTCAACCGAAAAGTAGCCAATGATAAAAAAAATAATGAACACTATATCGAGCGTGCACTGTATTAAAAGAACTCGGATTACACCTCTTCTCGACAAAGAACAACTTGAGGTATAAGTTAACTTCCAATGAAGTAAAACATTATATTTAGAATAAATGAAAAAAAAAACCAATTAAACACTTTTATATATATTTTAAGTGTAGACACTAGATTGTTATCACGGTCTCTGCTGTTGGTGGGTTGCAACGTAAAAGCCTTATAAATGTTGTAATTCATCCATGGTTCTCAATCCATGTAAAACTGTAGGTGCGAAGCAGGGAAGAAATGGTTATGAAACCTCAATTGATGTGACCCAGGCTCTCCGGAAGCTGTAGTGCCGAGGATGTTGGACTCTTGAAAATATGTATATATGAACCAGACTCATCAGTTGTCGGAGGCAACTTCTTAAAATGTTTTTCGCAAAAACCCATTCGCCTAAACCAATTCATCAACCTTATTAGCACGGAAATTTATAAATTGGAAACAAAGTGTCCTGTAAGGACATCGCGAGTATCATTTTTGCCATTTTTTGTCGACAAAATTAGCATTAAGTAGTTTTTGAGATCACGGATTTCGAGCTTCATGGGAGGTCCTTTATAGATGCCACAAATATCCTATTTGTTTCGAGAAATCTGTGCAAGGAAGATTTGGATTACAAAAAGATATCGCACCATTTTTGATTGATCTTTAGGTAAAAAGGGATGATAATATAAATCTTCCAGCTGTTAGACACGCGTAAAATGTTGTCAAGCCAGCTTATCAATTGTTTGGGATCAGAGTTAGAATCAAATTTAATTTAAGGTCGTCTGGACAAAGATAAGAAATCTTTTTAACTGAAATATTCAATAGCACGTCGAGTTATGGTTGACAAAATTTTATTCAGCGTTTCGATTAACCAAATCTCTTTGTAATAGGAATTGATCAGACTCCCAATTGTCGCGCATGTGTAATGCTTAAAACGATATATTCCTACGATAAAATGGTAATTGATCGTTTACTTTAGGACGCGTATTTTGATAAGATCACCTTCAAATCAAATCTTATGGTCAGTTAAAACCAAGAAAAAGGAATGAAGTTAAGAATCAATTTGTCATTGAGTGGAAATCTTACCAAAATATAAAACGCACAAGTTTCATGAAGAAATTTAAAGTGCTAATCAAATTCCTAGGTATTATTTAGTGTCTTCTCTCTGACCGGTTGGTTTACAGAATTTGAACATCTGTCTAGTTTTTGATCTACTAAATTGATGAATCGAAATGCATGTATATTATGTTGATTTCTTAAATAATTCACACAAGATTCCATCATCACTTCGAATAACTCAACATATGTATATGTGTTAAAAGTCGTCAACACGGCGTAAATAAATGCTGAGACATTAAATTTATTCGGAGCCAATAAATTTGATCAACAGGATGATCGAGAGTAGTTAAAAAAGCGTGAAAAAATAGATAAGAATAGATTTTTGGGTCAGTTTTATCCAGTTTTGCCGGAAGCCTCCATTCCAAGTTGTGTGCAAGGACTAAAAAAATATTTTTAAAAATAATTAAAATAATTTTTGAAAATTTGGAAAAAAAAATGGAAAAAGGATTCTGAGAAGGAAAAAAGTAAGATTTTGGGCTTTTCAAAAATGTAAGCAAGATAAAAGCATGAGGCGCAAATATATATATATGTACAGTCAAAACACACTAATTCACTTTTATGGGGTTTTGAGCAGCGTTGTCCCCCTACTACAATTGTAGTAAATCTACTACTACTTTCGCCTTCAAAAGCCTTAGTGCGTAGTAAATCAAATCTACTACTATTTTTTGTAAAATACATGAATCAACCAAAAAATTATATTATACATGTTAACCCTTCTATTATGTTCAAATAACACACACACATAAAATGTTCGGGTCATAAAATGACCCACGTGTATTTATCATATAATGCACACAAAATGATCCTAAAATTACAATTTATATAGGTACATAATCTTCGCAATAAGGTTTCTGATGGTGGTAGTGTGACGATGGTCTGGACAAACTGCTTTGTTGTAAACGTTGCAATGACCAAAAGTTTTTTTTTCCTTGCCGGGAATAAAGAAATCCCATCACTAATACATCTATAGCCTTAAATTTCAAACTCGTCGGCTGGGAGTAAAAAAATCTAGGAAAGTTTTAAATTTTCAGCTGATTTTTTACCCGCAGGACACTTACACACGCACAGAATCCCAGTAAATACAAAAATCCTGTGACGTTCTCTATACAGAAATTATAGAGTTTACGATCACTCGCCTTCCTTTTCTTAGTTGGTGGAGGAGCCGCTGTGGATGATGCCTCTTCGGCACGCAAATTTCTAATGATCTTCCGCTCTTGACATATCGGTCCGTACAATAAGATATGGGCGAACAAGGCTTTCGCCTAACTCTTGCAAGAACAGGCGGCGTTTAAAAAGTTTATTATTGTTCCAGGTGGGATGAATTTCAGTCCATAATACATATGCGTTAACAACAAATAAATCAACACCGCGACTGACCAGCGATCGGTTTGCCATCAAAAAAGAATGGGCTTTTCACGGAAAAAAATCCGCATAGTAATCGTTCCTATAAAATATGGGAAAGCGATTATAGGAGTCATTGCACCATTTTGTAGTAGTGGCTTCCATAAATATTGGAACTAGTCCTAGTTTTCGTGGAATCATTACACTCAGAAAAATGTCCAGGTCAACTTTTTGTCAGGTTAACTCTGACCTTACAGAGGTTTCTGTAAGCCAGCTAGTGGTCAGAGTTAACCTATCTAAGGTCAACTCGTGCAGCTCCCAATGCCCTACTTCACCTGCTGGTGGCTTAATTTCAGAATTTCTCCGACCACAGGTCAACTCAGTTTTACTTGCCCACATGCAGGCGAACGCGCGCCTGCCCGAGGCCAATTACGCCGTATCTAGGTCGTCGAGTTAGCCTCCATTTTTCTGAGTATACTATGTAAATAGGGCTGAGAGAAGAATGGACACATTCCACCCGTTCCTAGTTTTTAATGGAGACATTCCTGTACTGAGGGGAAAACATAGCTATATTATGGAATGGAATCGTTCCCATTGTTTTTAGAAGTGGCTCCAATATTATGTAGGACTTAGTCCTGGAATGAATCCTAAGTGTTGGTGGACTCATTCCTATGCAAATAGGATTCAGCGAATATGATTTTTTTCTTCGATTATAATTCACATGTGGTTTGCGAACTCGGAGTATGTATAGCTTGGGCCTCGTGAAGCCGGTGAACACAGTAAGGGTGTGGCATTGCATATTATTTGTCATACAAACACACTACGGGTCACGCAATGACCCGAACGTGTCGTGTGTATACAAAACCTATTGCCGTCTACCTGTGACAGGTATAACAAAAGTAATTGAATTATCATAAAATACGTTACAATTCGCCCCACTGTTCAAAATAAATTTGAACTCATGGAATTTTTAATAACCAAAATCTTGGTTTAAAGTTGTTTTGGGTCATGAAATGACCCGAACATAATAGAAGGGTTAAATGTAAAAAGCTTCTAACGAAATTAAATATGAGGCAGCCAATACAAAAGAAGTTTCTAAATGTCATTTTCTGAACTACAGCAAGTTTTTTGTTGATAGAATTTTGGTATTATGAATGATAAAGCTATTTAGCTTTAGTTATACAAATTGGTATATCGCCATAGGTAGAAAAGGGTTTTTTTTGAAAATCTGCTACTATTAGTATCAATGTACTACTATTTTTGGTCCAATCTACTTCCCTCCTAAGGCAAATTGGGGCCATCCCTGGTTTTGAGTTATTATAACTACGTGAATGAGCTTCCTTTTCTCTTTTTTTTTGCTGAATCTCGTGAAGTCATCCGAGGTCATCTTGTGCCGCAATCCTTTTTTATTTTGGAATTGAGTCCAAAATTACATACATTTATTGCAAACTTAAATTATTCGAACTCGATATCCAACATTTTTGACTTACAAGGAATATTCGCAAGGTGGCCCCCTCGGATTTTGGTGAAACTTACATATGTATGTGAAAGAGGGGCAAAAAATAAGGGACGCGTATTTTTTTTTATCGACAACCATCCATATATAGAGTCCTTTTTGACCTCCTGAGAAGTAAATTTTTTTTTGATTTTTGGCCTGTTTCCATAAAAGGAGTCATCCGATTTCAATCCTTCGTAAATCCTTCTTTCGTTGACTCACGATAGACTAAAGGATCCTAAACGAGGTGTTTTTTTTTGTTTTTCCTAAAACTGAAGAAATTTAAAAAAAAAAAATTTCCCGAGAGATTTTATTGAGATTTTTTTTCTACAGCTGACACGTCTCCGATTTGGCTGAAACTTGGAGTAAGGGGGGTTTTCGGACCCTTGAATAAGAATCCGTTGGATGGGAGGCTAAAAACAGATTTTTCAATACGACTCGCCATTTTAGAGAAAATTAAAAAAAACCGTTAAATTGTGGAGGGAAGAGATTAGATGGGCATTTTGGGGGTTTTCTGGAATTAAACTTGTAAACTAAATTTCCAAATTAATATATTCATGAATTATGACCCTATTAGTAGGCAAGTAACTCAAAGTCGAAATGGGGCGTTTAACCTAATCAAACTATGTTCCTTGTTAGTGTGTTTTGTCTGTATACCGACGATATGTTAACTTATATAATGCGGTACAGTAATCTGGACTATGTAGATGGGTCCGGACCCTGACCGGATCATTGAAAGTTCGGATTAAACGGAATTAGCCTTAAAATGCACATAACACAATTTTTAGATGCGAAAAACTAAAAAAATTGATGTTTTTTCTTTCCTTACAGCTTAATTTTAGTTTTAATACTATGTATTTTATATATAGACCTAAGTATCTACGAACTGATGTAGGATTATCAAAATAAAATATTTTTGTGATTAAAATTCAGAAGTTATTGATTGTACAGTACATACTACAAAAAAAAACACAGTACACCTAATTCTGTTTTAACAGGAACTTTTTATACACGATTTTGGTTTAACACGATTTGAAAAAAAAAATTCATTCTATTTTTCCACGAGTTCTTTTGATTTAAATACGAACGACTCAAATTTTAAGATTTTTTTAAATATAACATTTCTCACAACTAGGGATGCCAACGATACCTCGATGTTTGCAAAACATCGAGGTATCGTTGAAATATATCGAGTTTTAACCTCGATGTTGAACGGGCCGATATATCGAGGTATCGATGTTGCTATCCACGATGTTAGAACATTAGGTACTCTTCATAAAATTAGTATAGAAACTAATTTTAGGACTAGAGGGACTTGTTTTTAGATAGATTTAATATACCCACTCTACTTAAAGATTTGTTTAAATTTTCTTTGGTATCAATTTTCGGTTTCATCTTTCTACAAGATTTCGCGAAAATTACCAGAGCTAGCCATGAAATTTTACAGAGAAGTTTGGCCCTGATGTGAAAATCCGTTAACCGGAAGTAACCAAAACGGCGGCTTTTTAAAAACTACGATTTCGTTTTTTGCGATTTATCCCGAAACTAACCATTTTCCAGTAGTCTTATGTATTACAAAACTTGTAGACAATAAAATTTGCTACATTTATGTCTTTTACTAGAACTCCGTTATGAAGATATGCCGGTATTTCAAAAAAATAAGTTTTTTGTGAATATCTCGAAAACTAACGTGTTTTTGGTGGTTCAACGTATAAGAAGAATTAAAACCGTGTTGATTCTACCTTGGTGCACTTCACCCAGAGTAGAGCATCCGCCAGGTGGCTAAATTATTTATTAAATTTAACTTTTTCAAAACATTGGAAAAACATCGAGGTATCGATGTTTTCAGGACGATGTTTTTTGACATCGATGTCGCCTTCAAAAAAACATCGATTTTCGATATATCGAGGATTTATGAACGATGTTGCATCCCTACTCACAACTCCACAATCACGTCACAGAACTTCACAATTCGCCGGGATTTTATTTGATTGTGCAATTCCTATTTGTGGGGAATTCTTCGAATTAAATAACCTGAATATGGGATCAGTTTTGTCTGCATCTTGAGTTAGATGTTAAAAGTGAAAAGTACCTTTTTGATTTTAAAAATATTAATAAAAACTATAATAAAATTCGTGCATATATAAATTTATTAATTTTGTTCTGTCGGAATTGCTTGCAGTCGTCTATAGCAAACAGCATAATTCGATGACCATTGAAACCTTAGTGCCAGACAACATCAATATAAGATTCATTCCACATTTTTCTCCTCACTTTGGAGGACTCAGTAAGGCGAATATAAAATCAGTTAAGTTGCGTTTGAAGCGTGCTATAGGTAACCAATTTTTAACATACGAAGAAATATTGACGCTTTTAATTCAAATAGAAGCTGTAATCAATTTCCGACTTCTTTACAGTTTTCCCGATTCCGGTTTAAATATCTTGACCCGATCATCCCACGACTTTCGAAAAAAAAAATTCTAATTAAATTGGCAATTATTACAACAGATGTTACAGTCGTTTTGGAAGCACTGGCATACGAGTTATTTGGATTCACTGTAGACGAAGGCGAAATGTAATCTACCTGAAACATCAAACCAGGTCATGTCGTCCTAATAAAGGAAGATAATCTACCACCATCGAAATTAGCTCGGGTCATCGAGTCTCATCCTGGAAAGAATAATAAAACCAGAGTCGTTACTGTGAGAACTACATCTGGAACTTACAAGGGTGTAATACACAATATCGCACCTCTTCCAATTGCTGAAATACCACATTCTTCCAGACAGCCGGAGGATGTTTGAGATCGTATAGACAGCTCTTAGCAACAATTTTAAATATTGTTTAAGTTAAATTCTTTGAAATAACTGTTCGCAATTTACTTTAAAATTATTAAATTTATTATTTGTCTTTCATTCAGCTATTGACAGACAATTTTTATTTTTGTATAGTATTCCTTTTGAATTTAACTTGCCAAGAATTTTGTTACTCAATTCAGTTGCTTGTAACCATTCGAGAACTCTACAAACCAACCAGGTTTTATCGTTCGTTAATCATCAATAGTCTTGGTCGATACATCTAGTGTAGTCATAAATATTGATATAAGGAAAAATTTGATGCCAAATGAGAACGTATTAATTATTTTCAAAAGAAAAAAAATCTCCTTATCGGGTCACTCAATAGCCTCAAATCATAGAACACATTATTCGAAAAGGCCGTCATTTGATCCCAACCAACCAGATAAGGCATAATGACTTGGATTAGGGCGTGGTGTCTTAAAATTGGTCGTTACGACCACACCAAGACCAGCGAATCCGCCTTATAAGGCGTGATGCCTTTCAAGGCTTTTGCAGTGGTCGTCAAGCGGTCCGAGTGACCTAAATATATGCCCTGATAGTCTTAATGTTCGAATGCCTTGTTTTGGCTTTCATGGTCGTAGTGTCCTCCAGACGCCTTCATAGTCGTCCTGCCTTATAAGACCAACCTTCCACCTTTCGTCCACGAAATGTCTTATAGGGCATAATGCCTTTGAGAACACTCCAATGCCCTATTTGAGAATGCTTCGAGCATGCGCAGATGAATATCTGCTTCGAGTTTATTTCTAGCATACTTCGAATATGCTTCTAGCATTCACGGCGCGAGCCGCCATGACGTTCATCGAAATGGAAAAAAAACATTCCTATTGAAAATTTAAAATCTGTTTTTAAAGCACAATATAGAAAAACATCGAATAAAAAGTAATTTTAGGTGTTTGGGTACACAGCATAACTTTATTTTTACAAGAATTTTATTAAAATCGAATAAAAAAGAAAATTCTTTGAATAAATAATTTTCAAATTATATCACTAAAATCGAGAATTGCTACGGCCCACGTAAATAGAGCTCCTGGCAAAACCACTTCCTACGTAAACTTTAAATCGCATGTGAATTGTGACAATAAAATCCACAAAAAACCTTAACATCACCGTATGAAATTATTTTGAACGTTTTTTCCACAAAATATATCCATTAAACTTTATGATTCTTGTCTTATCTTTCTCTCCTCATGCGGCCTATAGAATAGAGAAAGACAAATAATGTCGCCAGATGAAATGTCAAAAAAATATTTCGTCATGGTAAAACAAGGCCCTATTTTGGCCTTCAAAGTCGTGAAGCCTTATAGGGCCTGAAATAGGGCACTTCGTGGTCCGGCGGACCTTCCCCACTGTCGACGATAGGTCGACGATAGTTCGACCTAGAGTCGACAAAGTCGTGGGCCTTACGACCAATAGGGACGCCTTTGAAGACGAAGTGTCCACTTTACGACCTATAAGGTTACTTGGGATTTTACACGAGCCATCTAACGATGGAGTCAATACGTGATCGGCTGCTTAATACGTGATCGATGTATTGGAAAGCTGTCCAACGTTTTGGGTTAAATCCTTCTTCAAGGACTCAATATTTTGGTGTCTTTTTGATAAATCATGCTCTCTACTGTCCAACGAATCTTTAGTTCAACGGCGTAAGGTCTGGACTTCCGGGGGTGGATTTTTGGAGCGATGAAGTCATGCAAATCGGTTCGCAAATCGGCAAATCGGTGAAAAGGGGCGCAAACGTCAGCCAAAGTCGCTCAAGAAATTATTTTAAATGCATACGGCATATGCCTATTTCTTTCAGTGAAGACGATAGTGGACACAGTTGTAGAAAATAGTTGTTCCCCTTTTTTATACCCTTATGGTGAAACCAAAGGGTATATTAACTTTGCTTTACCGTTTGTAACGCCAAGATCCCGTCATCACACACAAAAATGAATTACACCAGTGTGTTTAGAATGATAAAAAAAAAAAATTTTGCATGTCCGTCCGTCTGTCCGTCTGTCTGTCTGTCCGTCTGTCAGTCTGTCCGTCTGTCTGTCTGTCTGTCTGTCCGTCTGTCTGTCCGTCTGTCTGTCTGTGGCGCGGATTGCGGGCGCACGGCTAGAGACTTGTAATTTTGCGTGGATCCGTTTTTCGTAAAATGCGAGGCTAAGTTCGTTAATGGGCAAAAATGGACCATTAGGGGGGGTACGCCCCATACGAATGAAAATGTTTTTTGCGAATATCTCCAAAACGGTGCATCTTATCAAAAAAGTTCAAGAACAAAAGTTATTTAGGATATAATTCTACATAAAACTCTCATACATCAAAATCCAATTGGAATAAATTTTAAAAAATCTTATTGGAAAGTTTAACTTTAAAGTGGAATTTTGGTACAACTGTTCCAATTTTGATACGAATATCACCATACGGGTCTCCAATGATTGCCAGATAGGCAAGTATAGTTATGTTTTAAATTAAAGACAATCAATAAAAAATCAGAATTACTTCAATACTCTTTTCGTAAAGTTTTTTGAACTCAAAATGATATAAAAAACGAAGCTTCTGAGGTTTTCTATGACAAGCCCACACTCCATTAACTTAAGCAATAATTCATAGCATAGCAACATCGAGGAACACAGAATAAAATTCAGACAGCATAAGAACTTCCGTAGTTGTTCCAGATATATTTTATTTTCCTCTTTATTAAAAAACTGAGGGATGCAATGAGCAAATAAAGATATCATTCTGTCATAATAAAGGCACTGCAAGGATCCTGTTGATGTTAAAGAATGAATTGGGTTTTTGCCTATGCTATATTTTACTTGTAAGTTGTTGTCAATAAAAAAGGGAGTCCAAACAGTGAAAAAGAGATACAAACGAATTTAATAATGGAGGTCACGTGACTTTCTGGGATTTATCAGGTTCCGGTTTTAGTGTCACCGTAGGATAAATGGTTTTCACATCCGGTGTGTGTGTTTTGTCATTTCTAATATCATTGCTAGTGTTTAACGTCTTTTTTTTGTAAATCTTCATTTTTTGGCATTATCCCTTTGTTTGGTGTACTGTTTTTTGAGTGGTTTTGAAGCAACTTTAGATACGAGTCTTTCTTTTATAAGCGCAGTTGATGATGTCAAAAAACGGCCACCTCTTAGGATTTAATGGGTTAGGATTAGATGGGGTGCGATATTAGATTCATATGCAATTCATATGGAATCTCTAAGTAAAAACATCAAAATATGATATAAATTATTGTTACGATTCACAAGACTTTTTATTATATATGTAAACACCAGAATGTTTTAAAAAGTCTGATTTGGTGGTTATAGGTTAGTATGGGAATTATAAACAGGTGGAAACCATGATACAAAAAGTATTAATGGTATGATATTGCGGCGGTCTCACTATTTCATTTCAAAAATTTTGCGTTTTGAATGTCAACCCTATATTTTGTATAAAACTTTTCAAAAAATTCGTATTTTCTTAGAAATGTGATTTTTTCATAAATTAAATCATAAAAAAGTGTTGTTTTTCCTGTTGTGTAATTAAAAGCAACTAGAAATAATCCAGTAAAAATATGTGGAAAATATAAATTTCTTGGATTTAATTGTTCGACATTACTCGAACAAATCGTAATCCTTTTTCGAGCCCATACCATAATAGCGAAAACACAATGACGCGTCAACGCGTTCGTAAGCTTTGACATTTCAGTGCGCCAAGCACGCTTTGACAATTGAACGCTTTGAAGCGTGTGTGCTAAAACCTAATAACGCTTCGTGAAAACTACACGCTTCACTATTTTTAACCGACTTCCAAAAAGGAAAAGGTTCTCAATTCCACCTGAATATTTTTTTTTTTTTTTTTTTTTTTTAATGTATGTTCACGCTTAACTTTTTACTGGGTGGACCGATTTTGGTCATCCCAAAGAGAAAGTTGTAGAGAAAGTTCCTGGTTGGACCCTGGTTCATTCATGGGCAAAAATGGACCATTAGGGGGGGTACCCCCCATACAAACGAAAACGTTTTTTCCGAATTTCTCAAAAACGGTGCATCTTATCAAAAAAGTCTAAGAATTAAAGTTATTTAGAATATGATTCTACATAAAACTCCCATACATCAAAATCCGATTGGAATAAATTTTAAAAAATCTGATTGGAAAGTTCGACTTCAAAGTGTAATTTTGGTACAACTTTTAGAATTTTGATACGAATATCACTATACGGGTTTTCAATAATTGCCAGATTGGCAATTATAGCTTTTGTTATGTTTTTACGTTGTGTTCAGTCAGAGCCGTATTAACAAGTTTGAGCGCCCTGGGCTAAATAAAATTTTGCACCCTTACATAGTTTTATTGTAAAAATGCAATTTCATTTTTTAAAATATTCTTTAATTCAAAACACAGTACTAACTTAAATTACAGGTACGCTAAATATAAAGAAAATTAAAAAAAAAGCAATCAAAATTTCATCGCCTCAGATCGATGGCGCCCCTGGTCTGTAGCCCAATTAGCCCTATGGTTAATTGGGCCTTGTGTTCAGTACAACACAAGGAAGGTTCTTTTATATATTTCCCCCGTGTTAACCTACCCCTTCAAACCCCTCCCTGCTTGGGATATCGAGTAAAATTCTTTGTATTGTGTTCAGTACAATATTTGGAAGATTCTTTTATATATTTCTCATCTGCGGACTTATCCCCTCAAACCCTTTGTAATTTTACCTATATTAAAAATTGAAACTAAAAACGTTCGAAATAAAAAAAATTTTTCTAAAAAAAATAAAACCGACTTTAAAAAAAAAACTGAAAAGAGAAAAAAGCACTAAAAAGAAAAAAATAATTTCAAACTATGTCCATTAATAGCGTATTTGAAATTTGGCTTTTTTGAAGTGGCGTTAAATTTGCAACTAAAATAAATTACATACTTTCTAACCCTTAAGGCTAATCGTTTACATACTTTCTAACCCTTAAGGCTAACTAAGAACTAAGATCGACTCCAAAAATTTTGTTGTCAAACAGATTAACTATAGACACGGCTCTTACAATAGAAATTTTACAACGATTTTATTTAGTGTAAATTTAACGCCACTCCAAAAAAGCCAAATTTCAAATACGCTATTAATGGACATAGTTTGAAATTATTTTTTTCTTTTTAGTGCTTTTTTCTCTTTTCAGTTTTTTTTTAAAGTCGGTTTTATTTTTTTTAGAAAATTTTTTTTTTTATTTCAAATAAAATGGAAATAAAGGGTTTATGTGAATAATTAAAAACCATTTGGAATACATGGAAGTTGTAGTAAGAGTAGCACACAAAGCACATTAATTAAAAACAACTATTGATGATGGTGGATTCAAGAAATAAATACTGAAAGAGATACGGACGACTTCTTTATAAAATATTTAATTTAAATAAAAACCACGATGGTCCTTTGCATGTTTTAAAGTCACTAGAATATTTGGCTAATATATTTGAATTATTTCCACTTTATTTTTTGTCTTGTTATTCCGCATTTTCACACAATTTCGATTTTAGATTGCATAAATATTCTTTATTTTTCTCTTTTTTAAGTAATGCTTCCATAAATGCATCATTTGCCCCACCATTTTCCAAAAATTACTCACAATATCAACGAAGTATATACAATGGAAGTATGATCTCCCATAATACGCTAAGAAATCAAATAGCGCGAAACACAGCTAGATTCTCTTTCGCACATTTTGACTCTCTCTTTCTAATGGGATCCTCTGATACCATTACCAACCTTGTACGAGTAAATAGGGATGTGTTAGCAACCTTATTTGAACAAATAGGGTTGACAACTAACCAAATCATGTGTTGATGTTTGAGGTTATGTTGAATAGTTGCTGAAAAATTCTTCATTAAAAATGCCAAATGGAGTGTATAAAACAAACGTGTCTATATCAAAGGACATGTTTGATTGATTCTAATTAAAAAATTAAAATTGCACTTCAAACTTATTATTAGGTTGGGGGCTACTTAGTGCACAATACGCAATTTTCATTCAAATTTCAAAGCGCGAAAGTAGAAAGTATGTCTACTCCAAGCGTCAGGGCGCTTTGAAGCGTCAAGGTAGAACCTGAATCGTACGTCGATGCGTCCGTCATGCGTGCGTCCGGTTGACAGTTCGATGCGGTGACAGTTGGGTACGGCAAGGAATCTGGAGTTAATTCATTGTTTTGCACTTCTTCTATTAGTTTATCGTCGAAACAATTACTTTCGATTTGTTCCATACTTAAATTGCTTAAATCGTAAACAAAGTTTTTTGCGAAATTACATTTCCGTGCGTTGCCGCATGTAAAAGTAGAAATCCGACCTACTCTATGCGGTTGCCGCATCGGAAAATGTATTATTAGGGGAGTACTCATAGCAGCCCGTTGATTCTACTCGAACTGTCAACGTGACGGACGCATGACGGACGCATCGACGTACGATTCAGGTTCTAGCTTCATTATAAATCGTCCCATAGTAAGCCACGGGTTTTAATTTTGAAGCCTCGAAATGTCAAAGCTGACGCATGCCTTGACGCGTCATTGTGTTTTCGCTATAAGGAACTCTTTATTATTCTTAAAAAGGTGTGTCGAATTGTACCAGGCTACCATACAGGTTGCAATCTTGCAAACTAAAAGTAGCTTTTTTGCCTCGCAGCACAGATTCGCAGTTTTTCTTGATAATTCGATTTGTGTTTGCTTCGCCTATAAAATATTTTTTTAACTTTTTCACTGTACAACGGCTTTTTACGTTACAAAATGTTTAAAAATAGTGATTCGGTGATAGCAGAAGCTTGTTCCTGCATTACATTAGCTGCGTTCCCGATCCATGAAAAACCTACTGCGAAGTACCGCGGAACGTTTTCATCTACACATCCTCTTAGTCCACAGTAAATTTTCTTGTACAATTTTGACAAAAAATTCCGTCAGATGGCCGAACTTCCAATAGGTGAAAATCCGAGTTTTAAGGTCAGAACGAATTGTCACTTTTGTTTGTTTTCGTACATTAAAACACTTCCGCTATGAAAAATCAAGGAAAACATTTGATTTGAAGTACAAATTTTCTCCAGAATGAAATTAGATTGCAATTACTGTATTGGAATAACCACCCGAATGTCTAATATCTCTAAATTGAAATATGTGTTAAACGAAATAGTATTTTGTTTCGGATCTCGAAATTATGGCGATAACGCACAAAATATGGCCTTTCCCCTCATTGCAGGTTCATTTATTCTATTTAATTTTATTTTCTTCTCAGATATTTTGTATCTCTGTTGATTGAGAAATTATTCTCATATTTACAATTTTCAAATTGTGTGCGCTCTTTAATCGTGAGATTATATTTTACTAGTAATCATCCAAAAGTGCGTTCCCGAGAAAAGTTGCTGGTTAGTACTGCGCAGTAGTTTTTACATGGGTCGGGAACGCAGCTATTAATGGTAAGGAAAAAACGCCGCATCGCCTGACCAAACGAAGTTGTTGGGTAAATCCCTGGAAACCAAACAAAAGACAGATTTCCCCTTTTTGTCGTAAACTAAGTTTGGAAATCTGAAAAATCGTGTTCAAAGTATCAATTTCTGCTGGTAGGTACTTCTGGTTCTAATAAAGTTGCGCCGCAAAAGTTTCATTCAGATTAAACTTGTATTGGCAAGTTTCACCCAGATTAAAGTTTTTTTTTTCAATTTTAGTGTTCAGGGTCACACGTCGCTGCTTTTTAGGTTGCATGGTATTTGAAGATACTGCGAATTACTCAAAAGTTGCGCAACTTTCTGGGTTACAGAGGTCTTCACATATTGCAGCATGCAGGTAGCACAGTTTTCCGATATGCTACGCACTAAATATATATAGTTATCGAAAAAATGAAATGTTTTAAGTCAGGTTCATCTCATAATTATTCTATTTATTTTATCTAACATAAAATGGGTTCTTTATTTTAATGTGTAGCCTCTCACAGACGGCAATACACTATGTCTTAGACGTCTATATCCAAAATATGTGAATTAATTGGTAAAATAAAAAATGATCAGCTTTTAGATTTTTTAAAAAGGTCCTAAAAATGTATATCTATTTTTGGAAAATTTTTCAAATTTCGACCTGAATTTTTTGAGGAAGGTACCCAAAGTTCTGTACAAAACAATTAGATCTGTTTTCACCAAATAAAATATGTTTTTGGATAAATTTGAATTGGGTAATGGGCTTTCACACTTTTTGATTTGTTCCGAATCAGAGTCGTAAAAATACATATCCAAAAATAAAGAAATATTCAAAAATGAGGGTGTTTTTTAGGAATGTATACCTGTATTCAATCAAAATTCGAGTAATTCGTGTAATTTTAAAGAATGTGATGTTACCTCAAATTTTTGGAAGGAAATTTGCTGTAAGCGAAATTTTTCATCTATTTAGGATAAAAGATACTTTTTAATTACAAAAGGTCCTCCATCTATATCGGACCCTGGTACAGTTTACTTGAGTAGAGTGAAGAATACAGCGACGACATTTAAATCATCTGAATATTGTTCAAACATAATTTATTTCTGATAAGTATCATGGGCTTCAAGTTCAGGAAAAATCTGTTTTCATACAATAAATTAGATATGTAAACAAATGAAAGTAAAATTAAATTAGCACCTTGTGAATAAATAAAACATTTATCGATAAAGTTCAACTAACAAAGATTTTTCGCCACTGAGAAATCCTCGGGTAAATAATTTTGTCTATAAATCAAAATAAAAGGGAGGCGCCTAGATCTACAGCACTATCGCATATTTCATGGATTCGTATCTGAAATTCATAAGTTTGATATCTTCTTACACTCAGATTAAATCCTTATATGTATGAAAAAATTTACTACAAAGAACTTTTATTAACATTTCCAGTGTACCATAAAACTGGAAAATATGTACTAAATTGAGGGCATGAACATATCCGAATAGAATCAAACTTAGCCCATCAAGAACTGTTTCAAGTGGAAGATGAAGTACGTTTCGATTTACCGAAAGCATTTAAGATAGGTATAGGTATAAACAAATAAAGCAAACAAAACAGCGTAAGTGATTCGCAGAAAAAATGTCATCCAATCGCTTCAAGAGGTTGTTTTGATTGGACGCTGGCTCCTTTCACAAAATAAAAAAAAAGTTACATATGACAAAACGTCGGATGGTGCTAACAATTACCAATAAGATGGAACACTCGTTCACAGATGGACTGTCGATAGAATCCATGAAAGTTATCTGAATTTGATTAGTTTTATTTGAAATTTATTTACACTCTAAACCAGATTTTACTGGGTGCCCAGTAAAAAGGTAGCCACGATGAAAATTTTACTGTTCTCTCGCAATAATTTACTAAATATAAATATATTTAAATATTGAATTGTATCCTCAGTAAAATTCTTATACTGGAAACCTGAAACCAACTGGAATAACAATAATTTTTACTGTAAATCCGAGTAAAATTTACTGGTATTACAAATGCTTTTGAGAGCATTTTGAGAGCAGCTTCTCAAATGCTTTTGAGAGCATTTGAATGGTTTTTTGGGTAATTTTTAAACCAAATTAATTTTTATTTATTAATACATATTTTTTTGTTAATATAATATATTATTTCACATGCTTTAAAATGTTGTGTTAACAAATATTTTACCACTGTCCAGGTTCGAACCCGAGAACTCCGTGTTTGTAAGGCCACATCACTTACCGCTAGGCCATGGAGGCCAATTCAGGAACGAATTCTAAACGTGCTTTTACTGGAGTGAAATGATGACAAATTTACTGGGATGTAACAGTAAAGTACAGAATCATGTAGATTTTTTTGGAATACGGGGATAATATAACATACTGGGACGGAATCAGTAATTCCCCAGTAAAAATTTATTGTATTTTCAGTAAAATTTTCCGTTTTTCAGTGAATTTTACTATCGTTTGGTAAATTTTATTGGGAAAATAGTAAAAAAATAATATACTGTTATTAACAGTAAAAAAAGAATATATTGTTTTCCCTAGTAAAATTTCGCTGGGGAACATACTGGCAAAAGGGCGTCTGGTATAGATTGCAGTTTGATGCTAGTATACTGAAGTCGGACTAGTTCAGATCATTTTTTGGGAAATTTTGCAAAGTCTTAAGGGGCCCCTAGACGTACAATATTATTGTACAATATATTGTACAATATTATTGACATGCCCCTAGACGATGCATAATAAATCATTTTTAGTTTGATTCTTGAGCAGTCATGACATTGAAGCTAGTTGTGTAGCCATTGCACTGGCTGTGAACTTAAAAAAAAGAGTTTTAAAAAAAGCGCAGCTGGATGAAGGAGTGGTTAAAAAAGAAGTCAGTACACCCATGAACATTTGTTGAATTGCTTAAAAATAAGCCATGGTTAGATGTACTCTCAGCGATATTTCATACGATACTGAGCCAATATTGTGCAATATCGCCCTCAGACTATACAATAAAACCTTATTGTGCAATAAAAATCAAACCGATTTTGATTCCTTCAATATATTGCTCAACCGTTCAATATGATTTCTAGACGGTCAATATATTGCACAATATTGAAATATTGCACAATAATATTGTACGTCTAGGGGCCACATTAGCAAAAACGTCTCTAAAATTATTATCCAGGGGTGGCTTCATGTAACTTATTTTCGACCGACTGACGAGTCGAACGATATCTTTAGGCGACCAAAAATTTATTACACAGGTCGACACTCAATTTGGTACACACGATACCAGGGTTCTGCAAGGGTAATTTTTGGTCCTTTCAGATTTGAAGTGTGACTCATAAATTTGTTTAAATATTTATAATTTGAAATTCAGCAATCATTTGTTCCTTCATATCTCAAAAAGTAGAGTTGGTATAGCCATAGTTTAGAGATATATATTTAGGAACCGCGTAAGAAATTTTTTCCTGAAGAAGAGTGCGTTATCGTCTGTTTCATTTGCTTTGTAAAGACACTAATTGCTTTTGTGTGAGAAATGCAAAACTCTCGGAATATTTCGTATTGTCGGCAGAACATTCCGCAACAAGGCATTTAAAAAGCATTTTTTCTGTTTAAGCAACGTAACAAGTGAAATAAAAGTGTTTTTTTTTTTGCTAAAAAATCCTATCGCCATTGACAGTTGAAGAAATTGTGAAAGGCCGCTGTCGGCCCTTGTGTATGTGTTGGTCCAATATTTTGGTTTGTTCTGTGCGAGTATTACAAAATGATTTTTTTCAACAAGTTCATTTGAGCTAAATGAAAAAAAGAGAGAAATGATGCTGTCGACTACGGAATGATGCTGTCGACTACTTCTTTCTACAGGCGGCAAACGGAAAACCACGTTTGTGTCTTATCTATAGTAAGTCTCTAATCTATGGTATAGCCAAACTCGGATTTGGATTTACCGATCCCAAATTACCCAGGAAAGGCCATTATACCAGAATGAATGTCGGCCTGTTTAATCAGTTTTGGTCGACTAAAGAATTCCTTCGACTAGTTAGTCGGTCGAAAATAAGTGCCACCCCAGATCTTATTGTAGGTATTATAAAATGTACTAAAATGTAAAAAAAAACATCAAGTAAAAACAAGATAAAAGCATAAAAAAATCAAAAAATATTTAATTCGCTTTAATTTCTAATACACGACCTAAAAAAATTTATTTTTTCCTTTTTAGTACATTTAAAAAAAAAAAACTTTTTTTAAAAGCTTTTCTTTAGCTTGCCTTCGTATCTGTCTGTCGCGGTCAAATCTTGAATCCAATTTTGATTCACTTACACTCATCCGATTGACTTGAAGTTTTGCACACATATCTAAGTCCGTTGACAATACAATATTTTCACTATCTCGTCCATGTAAGGACAAGGCAAGGTCCTGTAAGGATAACGTAAATATCCTTTTCTTCAAATATTCTGGAAAAACCTTATTTGGTGGTTTCTGGGGTCACTGAATCTGTTTCTGGCTAACGGAAGGTCCTGTGAGAATAATGTGATTACCCTTTTCTCCAATTTTCCGAAAAATATGTCATCTGTGGGTTTATGGGATTGCTGAATCCGATTCTGGGGTTAAAAAATCTATAAAAATATCTCAGGATATATATTCGAAGACTAAAAAGTATTAACTGGCGTGGCGACTGACAGACGTCATTTTGGATTTTTAATCATACTAATCAAATACAAAATGACTAAAAAGAATAAAATAAAAAAAATCAATTTTTTTAAAAAGCTGTTTTTAAAAAACAAAATGCATTAACACTCTAACTGCCACGACAGTTTTAAGCCTTTTTCGAATATTTAGTTGTCAGTCAAAAAGGCACTAAGAGAAAAAAAATTGAAACAAAATTATACCTAAATGTTATTTTATTACCATAAAATGTGTGCAACTACAAAAAATCATTGCGGTTGCAGCGAGCACTTTAATAATGTTGATTGTGGCCGTTGTGTACAATAAGGTGTCAGATCTTTTTGACTGACGTGGCAATTAGAGTGTTAAAAATGAAAACAAATTTTTTTGTATCAAATCTATGCATCATTTTAGACATCCCGGTGTACAATTCATATTTTTGTCCGAAGATTAGTTCTGAGAGTAACGCAAACCTAGTATACCATGGCATATAGTATATCATATACTAGATTTCACCATATAGAGTATAAAAAATACCTACCTGTGAGGCACCAATTGCTCTGGGTGTCAATTTAAAGTGACCAGCTGTGTTTTCGACCTCGACTGTTCCATACATTTCGAAAGCAAGGAAACTTAGAACTAAATTGGCGTCCAATTACTCCAGTCGATAAATTTTGTGTGCTCGACACTAGAGGCGCATGAGTGAGAGGGTAATTTGTCTTTTCCCAAAATTTACATCATTTAATGCTGGAGTCTTATCCGAAATGATGTTAGTTCACTGCAGAAGCTCTAAAAACTGCATTAAGCAAAAGACAATTCAATGTCAAATGACAGTTTTACCAGATCAATATGAATTACCCTTCACACTGCATTGTTCTTAGATTCGCCATTATAGAGTGAAATAATTGTTAAAAGACACAGTTACTATTTCTATCAAAGAATTTTCGTCTGAATAAAAAACAAGAATATTGCTAAAATCAAAAGTAAGATATATATTGTAACATCACCCTGCTCTAATGATCCAAAACTACAAAATACGAACAAAAGTATATATCTTTAGTTTGCGATTATATGTCTGGCTAGCAAGCAATTGTTGTAAGAGTATTAACATAATATTATTAAATCGCGTTTACTGATCCGAGAACTACTGTGCAAAGTTAAAAACTGTTCGATGTTTTCATCTGATCTGGTTTTCTACGCTTTCAGATTGCCGTCTTTGGCAAATGATACAACGTTACTAACTACATTCAACACTCAGACTTTTTTCTAATTGGTCTTGATTGATGAGGCGGCTGATTTTTTTTTTAACGATTGTCAACTGCAAGAGTTTGAGCACATCATAACTATTCTCAATACAAAATTGAATTTTCCCATCGATTTGATTGTAATTCCTAGGAGATCAATTTATCTCATTGATTAGACCATAAATATTTTTCACATTGAAATCACAGATTTAACAAAGTCTTTAGAGATCATTATATGAATTTATTATTGCAGAGTTTATGTAACATGCAATTGTCCACCAAATTGCGATGATATTTTTTACACGTCTTTTTTTGGATTTTAAATCGAAGTTAAGACCGACAGTTGATCGAGTTGACGTTTTACCTGTTATTAAAAACACCTGTGGACATTTTTCATTTTTTAATAAGATATTTATAAGCCTTAGGGGAAGCTCTATTTAGTGGTATACATTGAATAAAAAAAATAATTTTTTTAAGAATAATATAGAAGTATATTAGATTTAGTGTACCGTTTGCAATGCTTCGAACCAATCGTCGGACACAAAAACGAACTACACCAGGGTGTTTGAGTAGGCAACAGATTTTGATTTCCGTCTGTTTGTCAGTTCGTCTATCTCTCCGTCTGTTAGTATGTCCTAGTTTTTTAAACTTTAACCAGAGGTGGTTTGAATTTTAACTAGAGGTGTCACAAAAAGTCCGTCTACCCGTCTATTCGTGAACTCCATAACTTATGAAGAGATTGAGCTAGACACTTGAAATTTTGTATAGTTGCGTTTTTCCTAAATTACAAGGCAAACTTCTTGAACGGGCAAAATTGGACCATTTCTCCCCCGATAAATTAGTGAAGACAGTAAAAAGGAAGGGGGAACCTATTGTCTAAAACTTGCCCTTTGTTGTCAATATGCTCTCCTCACAGTTTCGCTAGTACAGTGGTTTTCGAGTTAAAAGCGAACAGAAAGACAGACACACAAGCCTATTATATAATAGATCAGGTTTTCCCAACCTTTTCCGCGGGCGTACTCCCTAGCGTGCTAGTTTGTTCTCGCGTACCCCCTTATACAATAATATTCAAAATTTTGGCATAAACTGTATTGCAAAAATATGCTTATTAAGAGTTATAAGATTATGTTCAAAAACAAACCTAAATAAATTTACAAGAGATCAATAGTGGACGATTTACGCCGCAGGCGATCATTTTTCTAATCCGAATCGTTAACTATAATAAAAAGCTTAGATGAAAGGAGGTAATATGTAGCACTAAAAGTTGCCTTAGAATAGAGTAGCCCATATTATTAACACGTTGGCTACAACCATACAAAAATAAAATTATTACTTATTACTGAAGTATGTAACTGTAAATACTAAAGAATGCATGTGATCCACTTCACTTTAAAAAAATACATGTGAACCACCGGTGGGTCCCACTTCAGCCAGCGAGTTTAACAAATAAATTATTCCCCGAAAAATATTAAATGTTACTTAACCCATTCGGTATTTTGATGCCATATGGCAACGCAGTTAAAAATTTGAATTGACTTATTATTTAATTTTTTTCAACACTCTATTCTCATTCAGTGCACCTTTAAGTGCATTTGTGACCCAATTTTGAGAGTAAAAAGCTGGACTACAGTGGACGTATTTGTAAAAAATAAAAACTTTTGATTTTTTTTTTGTTTGAAATGAATACTAATAGCTTAAACATCATTAATTTGTATAGAGAGAATTTTTAACCCCCATAGAAAAAACATGTACCGAACGGGTTAATGTTTCAGTACAGTATTGAAGCGAATAATCATTGAAAGATTACTTTATTTCTTGAGTGAGGTATTTGATTTGTCGTTTTTATATAATTATTATAATATTAAGAAGTTCCTGTACTCCAGATTGGGAAACACTGGAATAGGCCACAAAGTTATAAATATCCACAGTTTTATTAACTTAACATCTTAACGTATTGTGAAAGGCGACAATTTGAGTTTAATTTCAAAACTATCGATTTCTGATGTCTTTCAGAGTATTTGGGTAGTCATGAAAGGATAAGGAATCTTATGACTTTAATAGGTGAATGAAAGCTTCTACTTTTTATGATAAAAATTAGTTACCACATATCGTGTTCGATTTTCACCTTCTTTTGTTCAATTTTTTTACTCCTCTATTGCTGAGGAAGATCCATTGCTTAGATGCGTTTGTTTAATCGAACGAAAGATGGTACATATCATAGACGTTCTGCAACACTAGATGCAATATAAGGTCGCCACGGATTAATTGGTTAGTTTACTAATATGGAAACAATGAATTCAAAATTAGTTTACCTGTGTGCATTGATGATTTATGTAACTCAATGTTCACAGAAAATGCATATAGAATTGGCACGTTACATATCACGTAGCTATCATGTTTGGTGGTGAATTATGATCAATCAATCATCCGTACGTCGAACACTTTTTCTTATTTTTTTCTAATAAAGAAACTCAAAAAGAAATGCTTAAAAAGCCGAGGCGCTGGAATAGTTTAAACTCAATAACTGCCTAAGAGCTAAAAAGGATTGATGCTGAATTTCAATGGACTGTTGCTGGTTAAATGCCCACACTAACTTAGTTTTCTCGTTCTCGGCTTAGACGCCAGTTATGATTTGTTCAAAATAATTGTTTTCTATGCTATGAGTGATATATCGTCTGTATTTTCTGCTTTCAAGTATTTTTTGTTTCTCTTTAGGGTAATTCACATACCTTGGTTTGAAAATATATTTATATCGTTGTATAATAAATTTCTTCAAAATGCAGAAATCGTTTCAATTATATGGGGGCGATAGTTTAGCATCACTGAATACAAATTTAGTAACTTTAGGCGCCATTAAATAAAGGTATTTGTTACCTGAAAATCCACAAAAAGTTTTTAATGTTAATTTCTAAGGATACTTTATATAATGATGAATGAGTTAAAGCACCTGCTTTGAATGTAAGTACTTAGAATTTATGGAAAACGATTTTGGGCAAAAAACTGGATGGTCATGTGTGAATCGAGATGAAACCAGGAAAAAAAAACTTTTTGGTAATTGAATTGAAGACATGGTCGTTCGCAGGTACCGGCAGGGGGAGGGGTGCCGCGCTGCCCTTTGGATTTTGAAAAACTGTTAGTTTTTATTATATTGCCTGAATAAAGGCAAAATTAAAATATGAATTTTTCGAAGCAAAGTGAATTTCTGTTACCTGTTAATTCTTTTTGTTTTAAATTTACTTGTTATTTTTTTTTTGTAAGAAAGATGTTTAAACTAACACATGGATCAATAAGTCCCGAGACTAACAATGAAAACAACATTTTTTTTGCCAAATTTTTTTTTATTCATCAATATAATCACCTTTTAGGGTGATACAATCGTTCCAACGCTTTTCCAATTTTTCAATACCATGTTTATAAAAAAAATTATCTTTCGCTTCAAAATAAGCTTCAGTTTCAGCGATGACCTCCTCATTTGAGCCAAATCTTTTTCCCTGGAGCATTTTTTTAAGATCAGCAAAGAGCCAGTAGTCACTGGGGGCTAAATCTGGCGAGTATGGGGGGTGGGGAAGCAGATGAAAGCCCAATTCGTTCAATTTTGCCATTGTTTTCATCGACTTGTGGCAGGGTGCATTGTCTTGGTGAAAAAGGATTTTTTTTCTCTGCATGTGCGGTCGTTTTTTTGCGATTTCCTCCTTCAAACGCACCAGCAAGTCAATATAATAATCACTGTTGATCGATTTACCTTTTTCGAGGTAGTCAATGAAAATCACGCCATGCGTATCCCAAAAAACTGACGCCATGACTTTGCCAGCTGACTGCTGCGTTTTCGGACGCTTCGGACGGCTTTCGCCAGCTGTGCGCCACTCAGATGACTGCCGCTTCGACTCTGGAGTGTAGTGATGTATCCATGTTTCGTCCATGGACACGTAACGATGCAAGAAATCTTTTTTATTGCGAGTAAATAGCGATAAACAGCTTTCTGAATCATCGACTCGTTGCTGTTTTTGTTCCATCGAAAGCAATCGCGGCACCCACTTGGAAAAAACCTTTTTCATGCTCAATTTTTCATGAAGGATAGTAAATGCACTTCCATATGATATCTGTGTTATCTCAGCAATCTCACGGAGCTTCACTTTACGATCTTTCATTATAATTTTTGTCACTTCACTCACATTTTCCGGTGTAACGGCTTCCACAGGTCTACCCGAGCGTTCCGCGTCATTTGTGTCGGTACGACCACGTTTAAACTCGGCAAACCACCGACAAATCGTTGCTTTTGATGGACAAGAGTCCGGGTAACATTTTTCAATCCATTGTTTCGCTTGCACGGTGTTTTTACCCATTAAAAAACAATGTTTTATCAGAACACGAAACTCGGTTTTTTCCATTTTTTAAACAAACTACAAAACGACTTTACTCCAACCTCGATAACTCAGCTGTTTCTGGTCCGATCGACTTAAAATTTTGACACGTTTCAAGCAAAGGTTAGTACTCTAGAAAGACGTGGTTACTGGTTTACTACGAGCGTCATCTCTGGGTTAGTCTCGGGACTTATTGATCCATGTGTTACTTTAACCTACTACCTTCTAGCTTACTATACGCACTCTTGAGCCGGGTTGTGGAGTCGGAACAAAATTATTGCTTTAGAAGTTGAATTCGGTCAATTCTTAAAAGAGAGTTTAACCTCCGTCGCACACTTCAGCTAAGCTATGTGAGCGAGGCTAGCTATAGTTACATAGCTTAGCTGGGTTAGCTAACCTCGTTGCACACTTGAGCTAAGCTACGCGGCGATATTTTCGGTAAATTTATGCATTTTTCCACTTTATCTGCAGCCATTTTTAGATATAAATTATTTAACGCGATTGAAAATATTCTGCAAAAGAATTGAATTTTCACGTTTTCCTTACACTTTTATGTCCCCAAAATACTACACTTTTGCAAACACCGATTCTACACTGTATAACGTCGAAAATATTTATATGTGTCAGCGATGCCAACGAAGTAGTTCGCGTAGTTGAAGCCTGAACTACGCGAGCGAGCTTAGTCCGCGTCGCCCATGACTACGCGATGTAGTTTCATAGTTTCGCTGAAGTGTGCGGTCGCCAATGCAAATGCTAAGGATTTTACTTTCAGCGAGAAACTTAGCTCACGTAGTTGAGCTCGCTTAGCTGAAGTGTGCGACGGGGGTAAGAGTCGGAGTTGGAGAAAATTCGTCGACTACAACGAAAATTTATCGAATCGGTTATTTTAGAATAATTGGCTCTTTGCTAGTTTATTGTCCCTATAATTTAGGTCAAACCTCAACGTTTTGCAACCAAAAATACTGTTTGATTTGGGATTTCAAGTGACTTACTGATTTTTAAGACGAAGGTGCCAGAGTTGGAGTTGGAGTTAGGCCTTCTAGACTTTCAAGAGCCGGAGTCAGGTATTTTAAAATTTCAGGAGTCGGAGTCGAAGGTTGAGCTACCGACTCCACAGCCCTGCTCCTAAGTCGATTGGAGTATTATTTCAAAAGTGTTTGTCAGTTTGTTAGTCTGTCAGTCTGTTTACAATATTTCTCAAAAACTAATAGAGATAGAGCCATGAAATTTTACAGGCGTGTGCGGTAACGGATTTCCACGACTCTGGGGGTGTCGGGGGTTAACCTCAAGTAACCAAAATGGCAAAGAAACTTCGCATTTCTTTATAGTCTTATGTATGAACTAATAGAGATAGAGCCATGAAATTTTACAGGCGTGTGTGGTAACGGATTTCCACGACTCTGGGGGAAATCCGTTAACCTCAAGTAACCAAAATGGCAAAGAAACTTCGCATTTCTTTATAGTCTTATGTATGAACTAATAGAGATAGAGCCATGAAATTTTACAGGCGTGTGTGGTAACGGATTTCCACGATCCTGGGGAAATCCGTTTACCTCAAGTAACCAAAATGGCAAAGAAACTTCGCATTTCTTTATAGTCTTATGTATGAAGAAAGTTGAAGACAGTAAATTTTGCTACACTTTTGTATCACTAGAACTCGATATCTTAAACCCATATCGAGATATACCGTTATTAAGAAAAATGTGTTTTTTGCGTTTCTTTCGAAAACTTGAGATATTTTCATTAAACATAAAAAAAATGATTTTTGCGAATTTCTTGCCAACTGACGGATCCCCGTAAAAATAGTTCAAGTAAGAATTAAAGATATTAAAATTCTCTACATTTTTGCCTTACACCGTAAATCGATGTCTTTTACCGTTATCGAGATATTTCAGATTTTTTAAAATTAAAATGCCTTCCTCTATAAAAACTGTTTTTTTTTCGTAGCGTTATTTTTTTCGTACTCTTAATTTGCGGAAGAACGTAGATTTTGTATAAGAAAGTAATGCGCTGTTCTCATAAGATATTTTTCAATGTTATTTGAATCCTAAGGAATTAAACTTGTGAGTTTCAATAATCTACTAAACAAAAAAGGTTACCGGTAGGTAGAAGGTTAAAATATTCAAATAAAAACAGTCCATAGCGTGATATATTTTCCCATAAATAGGGTGACGACACATCCCGGAATCGGTGGGATATCCCCGTATTTAGGCTTGTTGTTCCGGCTTACCTGAAACTAAATTTTTGTCCCAGATTTTTTAAATTAGTGTTTTCAAACACTAGAAAAAACAATCACTAAATATGAAAAACGATATCTATTTTGTCTGAAAATTGCTCAAAAGTATATTTTTTTTCGCCTGCGGCAGATTTTTGCAACAATTTTTCACAAAAGGTGCATTATCCCACAAAAAGTGGCCTGCGGCGCATCTATATTGTTATTTTTTTTTAAATTTCCGTTGCGATTATTTATAAGACACATAAAATGAAAAATAAAAATCAATTATTTTTTCTTGGGACTGTGTATATCTTAATTTAAATACCTGCGCCGCATTCTGTTTAAAAAATTTCAATTAGCAAAAGTGGTCAACATTTGAATTTGTGTATCTCTTAATTTAAATACCTGCGCCGCTTTCTGTTTAAAAAATTTCGCCTGCGGCTTACATTAATGATTTTTTTTTCATAGTTTTATCTAAATCAAATTTCATTTTCTATATAAAATTTGTTGTTCATCTTGTCCCAGACTGGCCCCATACCCAAAAAATTATTTTGGCCCCCCAGTGAAAGAATTCCTGCGGACGCCCATGGTGCTTCAGTATATTATGTATGCTTTTAAACTCTGAAATTGAATTAAAAAATTTCAGTATTATGTTTTATTTTAAATTATAATTTACGTTACACACTTTATAATTTTATCAAAATATACTAGAATTCTAAAGAACATTTTCTTGAAACCTCGTTTACACTTGTGATTTTTCTTGAATTTCTCCTCGAATTTTATTCCGAATTTCTTCCGCGAATTTTATTCATCTATTGCAGAATAAAATCAATTAGCAAAAGTTGTCAACATTTGAATTTGTACGGTCGGTTTTATATGAAAAAACTCGAGTTCGAATCTTTTAAGAATAAATTTCTGGATTTGGTATTCTGGAGTGTAAACGGTTAAATTTTTGGAGTGTAAACGGTTGTGCAACATGAATTTAGTGTCGAAGAATAAAATTCGCGGAATAAATTGTCATGTGGAAACGGCGCCTAAAACATTAGTCCCAGGAAAATTTGTTTTGTACTTTTTAGTTTATTTTTAAAACGTATATCGCACATGGTCCCGTAGACTGTAGTATCTCAAAAAAATGTGTTTTTGAGTAATTATTCCATTATATAAAGGAAAATTGACCGAATCAAATGAAAAACAAATTTAAATGTAAACGTAGTCCTAAAATGTATTTATTTTTGGTTTTTTAAATTCCCATTTTTTAAAATTTAAATTGATTTTGTGGAAAACAAACCTAACTCTATCTTTTATTATTGCAAAAAAAAAAAAAATGAAGCAAATGATCTGTAAATTATTATCAAAAGAGTAATAAATTGAAATATTACTGTACAGACAACAGAAAAAACAATTATTTATAAACAATTATTTTGAAATGAAAACTTTGAATGCGTTTTTCTTGAAATGGCCGATTTTGAGATACTACAGTCTACGGGACCATGTGCGATATATTAGAAAACTGTTGTTTTTAAATTTTCACCAGAGGTGATTTAAATTTTAACCAGAGGTGACACCAAAAGTTTTCTGAATTTGATTCAGGTTTGGTTCAAGGGTGAATTGGGTTTCTGGTTTTTGGTTTCAAAGATTTGAAAACTTGGTTATGGTTTCTAAACTTACAGAAACTCGGTTCTGGTTTTGGTTTACTAAAATTTCAATTGTTCAGGCGTTTTTGGTTCCGTTTAAGAAACCGTTTTGCATCTCTGATTTAAACAAAAAAGGAAAACAAAAATTAAATGCAGCGAATACGGTATTGGAACTATGATTCTCATATACAGCCTTGGCCAAAAGTATTGAGCACCCATGATATATGGCAAAATAACCGTTATATTTAGATGGAGTCAAATAAAAATAGTTTTAGTAGATGTTAATCGTTTATTGTATAATAGAAATTTAATATTTTGTTGGACCACCCTTCGCCTTTATACCGGCAGCGATTTTCTTAGGCATGGATGCGACGAGTTTCTTACATTCATCGCTGCTTATCGCGCTCCACTCTTCTTGGAGGTGCCTTTTTAAATCTTCTTTTGACGAAATTTGATGTGCCCTCACCTTACGCTTTAGTATAGCCCATAAAAGTTCTATGGGGTTTAAATCCGGAGACTGCGAAGGCCACTCTAAAACATCGACGCAATTATCTTCAAACCAATTCTTTGTTTCGGTGGACTTATGGCATGGTGCGTTGTTTTGCTGAAACTTTACGCCATCCATGTTTGTATCTCCAAAAATCCATGAAAAGGACGCCATAAGTGTAGTTTTGAGCACATTTATGCATTTTTTGGAGTCCATTTTGCCTTCACATACGAACATTTCACCAACTCCAGATCCAGCCATGCAGCCCCAAACCATTATACTGCCACCCCCGTATTTTACGGTTGGTACAACACATTCGACATTATACTCTTCGCCTATTCGGCGGCGGACATACGATGCACCGGGTGTCCCGAAAACCTAAAAAATAATGAAAAAATATGATTTGTAAACCGTTGGATTTTACTACACTACACATATTTATCGGGTCGAAAATAATGTTTTTCTACAGAAAAAGGAATTATTTTACTCCCCTGAAAGTTTGATTCGTCCGACCATAGAATATTTGACCAATCTTGCTCGGTTAAACTTTTGTGTTTTAGAGCCCATTGGAAGCGAGCCTTTTTGTTTTTTTCGGAAAGCCACGGCTTCTTCCTGGCTTTGCAGCCTTTTAGACCAGCTTTCTGCAGTCTTCTTCGTGTCGTCCTGGCAGATATTGGCTTTTTAATTGTTACTGAAAAATCAGCAGCGAGCTGGAAAGACGTTTTTCTCCTATTTTTCAGTGAATCCCTTACTAATATTATGTCTTCACGATCTATAATAAGTCGTTTTCGTCCAGATCTGTGTCTATTTTTATGCGATCCAGTCTTCTCGAACCGTTCGATAACATATTGCACAGCTCGACGCGAACATTTGACGGTTTTAAAAATTTCCACTTGGGACTTGCCTTGCTGCTTCAAAAGTTGAATTTCTACCCGCTGTTGCAATGTCAGGTCTCTTTTTTTCGCTAAATTTACATTAAAATATTTAATTTATTGAAAAAAAAATCACTTCAAGGCACTACACAACTGTATGTCTTCACAGCGAGCTGAGAAAGCGAACTAATCGGATATCAAAAAACACCACAAAAGCAAATTTTTAAGGTTCTAGATGTTTTGTTACTAACCAGCCACTTGACTATTGTTTAAATTTTATTTTTTAGATACCGACAAAACTTTAATAAACAATCCGATTGATTTGGAGCATCAGATTTTGTATATTAGTAAAATTTACAGGGTGCTCAATACTTTTGGCCAAGGCTGTATATTAATTATAAATATATGTGTTTAATATTTTCAGTGATAATTAGATATTATTATTCTCGTCATTTTTATTATATCACAAGAACCTTTTGAAAAAAGTTGAGTATCTCCAATACTAGAAAGTGGCTTCGATAATGATAAAATCAACGTGAGGAACTTCCTATAGCTATGCATTGTTAACCGGGTAGTTGCGATTGCAAAGGGTTTCATTCAAAAGCGAATTGGCTTGATGGTTTGCTCTTAGGCATTACTTTTGCTAAATACGGGTAATTAATTCAAGAAAGTTGTATGCTAATTTCTCTAGCTGGTATTAGAGAAAAAATATAACGGTTTATCAGGTCATTATTGTGGTATTACTAGACGAAAATTTGAAAAAAATGGAGCAGCATTTTGGCTTTATTGGATCAGTGAGTGTCTTGCATCTGCCGGCATTATTTGTTGATGCAGGTTGTACCTACATTTATTTTTTCAGTTTATATATTATGTGGCTAAACCGTTTGTCGATATCAAATATCTTTGAAAAAATCTTTAATATATCAGAGTTTTTTTTTAACTGGATCATATAGAAAAGACAGCCGAAATTCAGTGATTTGATAGACTACTTTATACGATACCGATATATTCAAAGAAAACGGCAATAAGGGTTTATTTCGTATGCGTTCTTTTTTGGTTTTGAATTTTCAATCAGTTTGGTTGAGCAATGGCTGTCGTCTTTGCTTGCTAAACTCAAAATTTCTCGTCAAAAACGCGTTTTTGTCTCTTCTGACAAGTTAAAGAAGTTCGTTTGATTTGAGTGTTTTTTTCTGTATTACAATTCAACAATATTTAGATAACAAAAAATGTCTTCGACAGAGTAGACATATAGTATAGTCAGGAATGGAATCGATTGTTTGCTTGTTTAATGCAGTTTTTATCTGTTGCTTGTCGAGCGGTTTTTGGGTGCGATCGGACAAGACGTCAATTTGATCGATTTTTAAATGCCTCTTGCATTTCCATGTTTCTGATCCTTCGGTGAATTCAATGGAATTCAATAAAAACGGAAATCAGAGATGCCTAGCCGCTGCCGGCTGTTGATCGTTTATTCGTCAAAATTCAATGAAAATGATTTCGCATTCAAGAACTGTCCTTTAAAATGATTTCATTAAATTTGTTTTTATTTTTTAATGATAGAAGTCTTCCGTTTTGATCTCTAGATTGACATCAGAAGGTTAAATGTATGCCAAAGTTTAATGACCCCTTGCGAACATTTCAAGGAGCTTAATTTTTCCATTATTAAAATGGTCAAATTTTTTGTTTTATTCATTGATATTTTTTTTTTTTAATTTACCACTTAAATAGAAAAAGAAAAGTTAAACAAATTCAATATATATTTTAAAGAATTAAACTGGATAGAATTTCTTTTAGACATCGGGCTTGTCCCGGGTTCTTAATTTAGCCGTATTTATGCTGCTTCTTTGCCTGTGTAGAATTAGCAATTCTGTGTTTGATGGGTTAAGTAAACGATCGAGATTTATCAAGGCCTATGTGGGTAATTGTAGATATTTTGGAAACGCGATCATTTCGAAACACTAGGTTTTATAATAATATTTAAACTACTTCAATTAAATCAAGCATTTTAAATGTCTCAAATTAAACATAAAACGCAAAAACATTGTAATCTGTTTCGATTTATATGGCAACACAAAAATTTGTCAATTTGACAACTGTAGAATTTTTATGTTGCCACATAAAAATTTTGGAAATTACCAAGCTCTCAAGTGGTCGGTATTGATATTCTATGTAGAATAATTATACCCGTATGGTGAAACCAAAGGGTATATTAGATTTGCCTTACCGTTTGTAATGCCAAGATCCCGTCATCACAAAAAACGAATCACACCAGTGTGTTTAGAATGATAAAAAAAGTTGAATTTAGCATGTCTGTCCGTCCGTCTGTCCGTCTGTCCGTCTGTGGCGCGGATTGCGGGCGCACGGATTGAGCTAGAGATTTGAAATTTTGCACAGATCCGTTTTTCGTAAAATGCGAGGCTAAGTTCGTTCATGGGCAAAAATGGACCATTAGAACGAAAACAATTTTTGCGAAACAATTTTGCGAATATCTCCAAAACGGTGCAAAAAAGTCCAAGAACAAAAGTTGTTTAGAATATGATTCTACATAAAATTCCTATACATCAAAATCCGATTGGAATAAATTTTAAAAAATCTTATTGGAAAGTTTGACTTCAAACTGGAATTTTGGTACAACTGTTCGAAGTTTGATACGGAAATCACCATACGGGTCTCCAATGATTGCCAGATTGGCAATTATAGCTTTGGTTATGTTTTTATATCCAGTTTTTCTAGAATCAGCTTTTAGCTGGTCAACGAATTCTGTATATCGTGCAGCTTTGTTGCTTTGCAGTTCGGATGCGCAGTTTTATTTAATAATTCGATTTGTTTGTTTCGTATGGAAAACATTTTTTTTATGATTTTTGCTATTCCAACGATTTTTACGTTAAAAAATGTTGAAAAATAATGATTCGGTAATAGCAGCGGCTTTTTTGTCACTTACATTGTTGGTGAGGACAAAATGCCGTCGCGTCGTCGCTTGACCAAACGAAGTTATTGGGTAAACCCTGGATGGCGAATCGCAAACATTTTGGGGCTATCCAGAATTTTGTTAGGGTGACGAAGAATATTACAAAAACTTCCTCAGAATGTCGGCATTTGACTTCTATTGAAAAAAGTTTCGCCCCTAATCAAAAAACAAGTCACGGTCATGAGGAAATCGATTACTCTAATGGAGCGTCTTCTAGTCACATTGAAATTTTTAGGAAATGCTAAATATAAAACCAAACAAAAGACATAGTTTCTCCTTTTATCATGTTTACTTTCAATTGAAATAAGTTTAAAAATATGAAAAAGTCGGTTCAAATTGTTAATTTCTGCTGGTACTTCTGGTTCTAACAAGGTAGCGCCGTAAAAGTTGCAACCAGATGAAACTTTTTCTGGCAGCGGCAGCTTTTCAATATTAGTTCACATTTGGCTACTTTTTATGTTGCGCAGCATTTGAAAATACTTCGGGTTTTCAAAAGGAGCGCAGTTTTCTGGGTAGCAAAGGGCTTCAGGTTCAGACATTGCAGCATGCAAGTAGCACATTTTTTCGTCATGCTGCGCAGTAAAAGTAGCCATGTTTGATAAATAAATACGTTCGCCAAATTACTCCGTCTTTTTTCGCCGGTGTGAAAAATCAAATGATTTTGATTGGTGTTTGCAGAACGCTGTTTGACGGAGTAAAACGGTGACGAGCGCCAACTATTTCAATGAACGTGTGTAGAGTCAGCATTGTTGCAATCAATAAAACCTGCACACAAGGCCTACGCCAACAAAAGATTATGAATTTTTTGTCAAAATTGATTTTTCGATGTTACTTGTGTGTACGCATTCCTATTTACGTAAATAAAAATCTCGTATTTTTTAGTCTAAAGCTAATTTAAAAATCTCGACAATTCGTATTTATTCGTCGGTCTCTTGAAATACGAATTATCGGGATTCTACTGTAGTTGTCTCTCATCACGAACGATTGAATACAATCAAGTTAATTTTTACATGAAGCAATGGGGAATAGGAAATATTTTATAGGAAACATCAAGTTTCGATCCCGAAAATCCAATGTAGGATCTTCCACAGAGTAACGATATAAAATTATATTTTCTGTCCAATTTAAGCATTGGAAACAATTCCAAACCGGTCAAAAAATAAGAAAATTTCTAGCAGCACCCTTAACTCTTTAAGGGCAATTAAAAGTTCAAGTTTTTCCTTATTAAAATATTTCATGATAATTATTTCAATGTTTTATATTTCTTTTATGGTTCTGATTCAACATTTGAGAACAAAACATTTGGTAATGTCTACCTTTTGAAATATTTTCTAGTTCTTGAGGATTGAAATTTTCGTTTCTTATATTGTCAAGACAAAAGAGATTTTGCTTTGTTAAACTTCATAGCTGGTGGTCTGTAGATATTTTTCGAAGATCACAAACTACTTGTATAAGAGAAAGAACGAACAGCACTAGTGTTCACTGACTATACAGATAATCGAAATTCCTTAGTTAAAAATAATGTCGCATGTTAGGACCTTACCTACCTGTGGTAAAGGTGGCGTCGGTGGTAGTGGCCTTTGCGTTTCTTTTTTGTTAAGTTCAAGATTGCACGAATCCGACAGCATTCACACGAAAGTATTACTTATAAGCTTTTTCGCAAAGGAAAATAAAGATAATTTGTTCAGAGTTTTAGAAAAGAAAAGACAGTACCCACACCCCTTTTTCTTCTGTCAACTGGACGCCATGCACAAGTAACAAAGTATTGAGGTGTTCGACTTGACATGGCCTGGAATTGAATGGCATCTTACGGAATTTTTCAAATCTTATATATTTTTTTGTTATTGGTTTTATGAAGTTTTTAAATAGTGGCTCTACTAATGGCTTTAGTAAAAAATACACAGGGAATATATTTCATTGTTTCTCACTTTTCTTAATAAATGGATAAATGCTGAATGTCTTAATTGTCTATTTAAAATACATAAAAAAGTCAACGTGTGATGAATAAAAACTGCGTTTTAATAGTCTCACGTGTTATGAACATTTGTAATTGGGCGCCAGTCATTGAACTATAACTACTCTTGAATTTTGTTTTTTGAAGTTTTCAAGTATCTTTGTGAAAATTTCGAGTGTAAAGATGTCACAAGTACGTTAAGAATAGAACTATGACTGTCAGTAATATTTTTGTAGCGAAAATATAAATCAAAACATAAATCAAAAAAGTATATAGTACAATATTATCGTCTAAAACACATTCTATTTTGTTGTGTAATTCAAAAACTTGAATCATACAAGTTATATCGGAAACTTTTTTTTGATTTGGCAGAAAATATTGTTGACCTACTACAATTACATCCTTGCAAAATCGGGTTATATCAAATTTCCAGTTTCTAGCTTAGCCCTTGGATGTCCGATGTTGCTTGTAAGCAACATTTTGTATTATGCCTCTCTAGGACTAAAGAACAACAACCGACAAAAAAAATGTGTTCTCTAACTGCAGAAAAAGTCGAGCATGAAAGGGTTAATTTCACAGACTCTTTGTTTAACTTTTGTGCAAATTTTATGTTTTCGCCCCAAGAAGCCTCCTATCAAAGCGGACAAATCTACGGAAATTCATAAGGAAAAGTCAAGTTCAAAAAGGGTTTTCGTTACGAAACACATGTGTAATCACTGACAAGTTCAATACAATGAAACAATTTAATTAACAAGAAAAAAAATTACTCACACGCTTGAAATTTCGTTTTTCCCCCTCACAGTTCGTTCCAAGAGCACTGTGGTCTAACGACATTGGTTCACTGATAGCTGTCAGTCGACTGAATAAGCAGTCCAATTCACGCAGATTTGTTTTCAACCGTTGACTTAACCGCAATGAGTCTACTTACCCCTATAGCCAACTATGCCCGGTCAGCCCTAATATATGTAAGAAATGTAAAAAGGAAAAAGTGAAAGGATATGAGAGAAATTTCCACAGTTCGGAGAAAAACTTAAACAATTAGTATTATTTTGTATTATTTTACCACGATAATAGCCAAGTTATAGTTTTTGTCCACAACCCTCATAGTTACAACAAAAATCTGCTTGATTGTTGTATTTCTTTGCGCAATTTAAAAATCCGTCGTTTAAATTTTTAAAGACGAGCTAATTTGAATTTTATAGCATGTAAATTAAGTACTTAGCAAATCACAATTGTCATAATCACGTTCTTTTGTTTTCATAATGGAAATTTTTTTTGAATGGCAGGTGATGGTCATTTTAGTTTAATGTTAATAAATTTGTTGAAATTCTACATCACTCTTAGATAAATTAACTCATGAACTCCTTACTTCGTTTCATTCTACACTCTTGCTATTGTAAAATAGTAAAATAGCAACAGGATATAATTGAAATACCTGAAATCGTTCAACGTCAAATTATTTTCAAGACAGATAAGACGGAATTTGTGATGAAATTTTGTTTTGCTCGGGTTTTGGTCTTTTTATGTCTGCTATATTGGAGTCTTGCATAGTGAATGGTTTAAGCGTGCGCACGCGTCTCCAAAAAGAAGTTGTAGCGTAGATTTTAGGTTGTGATGGCAGTTATTTGGCGCAAATTCAGGGAGAGCGAAGACGTTGCTAAGACCCGACCAGGCGTTTGACGTTAGGTATGGGTAGTCAGACAGCTATGCAGACAGACAGACATGCGTTTAATATGGCCCACGGCTTTTGGTTCAAGACAACTCCAAAAATAAGAACACCACGCAACGCAATCTTCCTTTGGTGAAAAAAGTGTGCATTGCGAAGCGCATAATTTAAAAGATGTCGAAAGGTGGAGAAGTTAAGCGACTCTGGCTACGGAGTTAGGAATGACAAGCCTTTAAATATTTTCGAATAATTACAGATTTTTATTTTTTACTGTCTCCAAGGTGCCTATTTAGTTTAACCCGTGCACAGATGATTAGCGTTGGATGCATGAAATTCATTATCAAAAGTTTGCATTTTACACTTGTTCATGTATTAGACGACAGAGAAAACAATTGACAAGATTAGCATTCGTGTCTATATATATATATAATATGAAAACGAATTTTCACCTGATGAATTTGTATAAATCAAGCAATGAAATAGCAACGTTAACGATAGACTAAAACTATATTTTCCATATTGTTAAGGTAGACATTCAGTACCTACATATTTTTTTTAAACACAGTGAAAACTATTTATAACGACATACCGTCTGTAATAACCATTTTTTCAGGTCCCACCGAAAAGGCTCTGTATATTTTTCTATCGGCTATAAAAACATCGGGACTGTTTTTTCGAAAAAATGGAAATATCTTAACTACGCTGTGTTAAGAAAGTTTCGCACCAGTGCAAAAAATTAACATTCAGAAACTTTTAAATAAAATTTCAATTTTTGAAACTTATGACATTGTGTGTTGACCACGATTACTAATATCCACCTTGTCTGAAAATGGGATGCTAACTTACAAAAGAAGTAAAATGGGAGGAGAGTTCCATTTTTTTTGCAAATGCGCGGTATGTTCACACCAGTTTACCCAACAAACATTTTATCGACTCCTCGACAGAGGGTTACTATTTTTGAATCGTTTTCCGTGCGACATGTTTTTTTTTTGCGTGGGTGACTTCTGAAGTTTTTTGCGTCATTATTTGATGTTAATTTGATAGTATTTATTTTTATAAGATTTGTGTTTTATTTTTGTAAGTTTGGATTAATTTTACTCTTAACATCTATCGCTATCGCACGAATACCGAAAGCAAAATGCTATACCATATATCAGTTTTTCGAGCGATTGGCGAAGTCGTTTCCGAGTTCGGCATATCGTTTTCGAACTCGAAAGACCACGGATATCCATGCGACATGTTTATTGCCCAGCGAAGCTGTCTTTAATACTTTATTAGTAAAGTCTTGCATACGCGTATTGAAAACCGACTAAAGTCAAACCCAAGACAATTGTATAGTCGCTTATTACTTTGGATTCGAAAAACTATTAGTTTGCAAGCAAAAATCTTTTAACGGAAATATCTTAATAACGGTAAAAGATAGTGGATAATGGTAAGAGACCAAATCGTAGAATAATTCAACTCATATATTGAACCCCTAAAAACCCGATAGTTTTCTAGATTATCGGAAAAAAATGATTTTTTTAAATAACGGTATATCTCGATATCAGTTTGAAAATTTCATGGCTCTAGCTACAGTCGTTTTCAAGAAATCTTGTGCACAGACTAACAGACAGAAAGCAATTTTTGTAACAATGCTCCAAATTGACTCCGGAGTGCTTAGGAAATGTTTTAAGCAAAATTAAGATGTTTATACTATTAGACTCCCTGGAAATTAAATTTCAAAAAAAAAATCTTCGCTTATTTTATTTTGGAAATCAAGATTTTTATTTAGAATGTTTAACCTGGCAACGCCAATTTCTTAAGGAAACAACAACAAAACGTGGAATTCAGAAAACACGAATATTATTTTAAGCCTTAAATTGTCATGAATTCGCGCACTAAAAAAAACAGCCTCGTGGAACGTAGTTTATTGACCACTAAAATAACGCATACAATTTTTTGATCTGATTCCATAAATCGATACACTACATAGTTCCACAATCGAAGTTTTTAATATAAACACTTTTTCCATCCATTTTAGAATTCATGAATTTTTTTGAATTCACACGTGAAGTCGACACCTTCTTGTCAAGCAGTATAAAATGTTTCCAATATTTTTTCGAGGTGGATTTTTCTTTGAATATATTCCGTTTGCCCTCATCTAAACTTTTTGCGAATGTTATATAAAATTATTTGAATCAAATAATTTTTTTTGCATATGATAGTATAGTTTCTAACCAATTGAGGGCATTATACAATCATAGTCACATGGAAAATTTGCTAATGATTTAATCACTTGCACGACTCACATTTTCCCGTCATATGTTTCTGTTTGGGTTCTGTCTATATATAAAAAAAGACTTGTGTTCACGAGAAACAACGCGCATAGCTCGTAAAACTTTGGCGCATTTTCGAAAAATGAACTGGGATGGCAAACGAAAAAAATATTGTAACGTTATACGTTTCGTTATGTAACGAAATTCAAATTTTATTTCGTTGAGTCAGGGATACGCAACTGGCGGCCCGCGACGTCCAAGCTTGACCTGTAGAAAAAAATTAAAATAAATTGAATTATTAGCACATAACGCCGAATTATTTTTTATCGGTCAAGCACTATCGTTACTAGTTGCAAAAATTTTGATTCTGCGTCGTGGTGATTATTGGATAACACAAAGAAGGCAAAAAATGAAGTTGTAAATTTATTTGCTTTATACATTTGGCCCGCCAAAAAATCTAGTTGCGTATCCCTGCGTTACGTTATTTCGTTTTGTAACGATAAAAAATTTCATTTCGTTACGTTATAACGTTATTATTTCGTTACACATTGTATTGAAAACTATTTTTTTTAAAAAAAGCTTTTATTAAAAAAATACACTAAAAAGGAAATAACAATATCAGTTGTGGTCAACACATAAATTTCTTCTACAAAATCTACGACCCTGTGCAATTTACGTTATAGCCCTGTCGTATTGTCAACCCCATACAACCTCCCAATAAATTGTTGGTTCATCCAATTATTCTTTTAACTGATTTGTCGAAAAACCGTTAGTTTGCAAAGTAATTTGCAAAAATATATTTTTTTATATTATAATCTAAATATCTCAATAACGGTAAAAGATAACGGATAACGGTAAGAAACAAAATTGTGCAGAATGCCATTCTCATTAATTCACTTCATACATTCAGTCAGCAAAAATCCGTTAATTTTCGAGATAATCGCAAAAAACTGTTTTTTTTTGGAAATAACGGTTTATCTCGATAACAGGTTGAGATATCGAGTTATAGCTAAAGACAAAAGTGTGGTAAATTTTATTTTCTCCAAGTTTTGTCATACTTAAGGCCACTAAAAAAACGCGTAGTTTGGGAGTAAATCGAGAAAAACGAAATTACGATTTTTGAAAAACCGCCATTTTGGATACTTCCGGTTAACGGATTTCCACCAAAAGTTGATAGGATCGTCCCATTTCAGGACCCAACATGCCTATAAAATTTCATGGCGCTAGCTCTATTAGTTTTTGAGAAATCTTGTACACAGGCTGACAGACTGACAGACAGACTGACAGACTGACAGACAGAAAGACATTTTTTAAATATGACTCCAATCGACTCAGGAGTGATCGGGAAATATTTTTTAGGCAAAATTAAGAGGTCGAAATTTTTCATGAATACAATACTTTATTATACTCCGTAGAAGAAAGTAAAAAGGTTAATTTTTAGTTGATGAATATTTCTGAATCTGGCAGTTCTAAATTCAAGATTGTACAGGTTTGGAAATCACTGGTAATCGTTGTGGTTTTTATTTTAAAGAGGTTTTGAACAGTGTGGTGCTATTAGCGAGTGAGTTTTTGAGTAAGTGTTGATGTTAATAATAGTAAAATGTCTGTGATGTTCATGAATGTTTAGTGAGCGTATTTGTAATTATTTGTTTCATAAAAAAATCTTGTTGGAATAATAAATTAAGTTTTCTTCACGAAATTTTTCACATTAAGTGAGCTGATGAAGGATCAGTGGCGTGATCCGAAACATGTCCTCGCTGCCACCAACAGGATCTTCACGGTCGGTACATTTGTACTTACATCCTTACATGTTTTGTGATAGGTATTTTAAATTTTTTTAACATGTTTTTTGTTTTTTATTATTTTTTGTAGGTTTATATTAGAATTGTTTTTTAATAGGTTTTATATTAGGTTTTCACAGTTCTTTGTTTTATTTTATTTTATTTTTAATTTTTTATTTTTTATCATTTATTTGATTTTGCTATTTAAGAAAAGATTAGTCTAGGAGATAGTTTAGCTTCTTTCGAATAAATAAATCCCTCACCTCAATTTTCAAAGAACACTTTTAGGAGACCGAGGATAATATTGCTATTCCATGCCATGTTAAAAAGGTAACTTCAATATGATTCGCGATGACTCGCAGGATGGACTGGCGAAGCGATAGTGATCTGAAAATAACAGCAGAGCTCCAAAGGTGGTGACTCAAAGCTTTGTTCGACGTGTGTAAAAATAAAAAATAACATTTTTATAAGCATTTCCATTGATCGCTACAAATGGATATTCGAACGAATCTTTCGCAGGAGTAGTGTGGACCTCAACCTGTATCTAAGACATTCAATCTGCAACTGGTTTTGCTTCTCCTGTTTTGCCGTTGATTTGTTAGAGGTACAATTTGAACTTGTGGCCACATCTGATTTAAAAATAAACTGACCTCATGGTTTTGTTTTTGGGAACGCGTTTGCGGTAATCGCAGTATTTCACCGTCGCCGAAGAATCGAAACGTTATCTTGGCAGTGAACGCTCAAAACTGGTAGCCGCTAAACTAATTTTGACCAGTGAGGAGTTATTTTAATAAACTTCAAAACGTGACAAGAATTGAAAATATTTTTCCTCTTTATATTTATTGAATTTGATCACATATTTTTTAGATTGCTAACTTCACTGTTTTGCATCTATCTGTATATTTTTATATATGCATATAATATATGTACAATCGGCTATATAATATAAACAGCAAATTGATGCTTTTTTAAACTTTTATTAAGGGTCTTCTAATGTATGTGTTAGGCTTTCGAATAGGGATCACGGCCATATTTATTTAGTACTTTTGGTATAACACTTTCACAGTTCTATTAAAAATGAGCTAATTCTACCATGTAATTATGGAAAGTTTCACACTTGAACAATGTTACCAAATCGTTGAAATTTATTTTCAAAATAAGTGTTCTGTTCGCAATTTTCATACAGGGGCCACTTCATGTAAAATTTCTTCGACCAGAAAGTCGAACGATTTTTTTAGTCGAAGAAAATTGATATTGGGTTCATGTAATTCCTTCGACCACGAATTAGGCATTGCCTAATGTCGTATATACTAGAATCCGACTAATTAGGCCATTTAAGCTGTCAAAATCGAAGAGTCGCGCGAAAGTATTTCCAATTTTCTGTGGTCACGGAAAAAATTTAAAAAATGTTTTTTGACACTGAGAGCAGTGATGGAGAGCTTTTAAAGGACTTAACGGCTGAAATATACTAGAATCCGACTAATTAGGCCATTTAAGCTGTCAAAATCGAAGAGTCGCGCGAAAGTATTTCCAATTTTCTGTGGTCACGGAAATTTAAAAAATGTTTTTTTGACACTGAGAGCAGTGATGAGGAGCTTTTAAATGACTTAACGGCTGAAAGAAGACGTCTTAGGGATATTAGCAACCCTTTAGCATTGGCAGAAACAGAGTATGATTATGTGAAATATGAATATTTTTTAGATATGAATTGTGATTCTTTGAAATATTTCAGCTTTAAAATGAGGTTTAGGGATCCCAAGGACATTTTTAGCTACATTTTAAACACGATTGAGACACCAATAACCAGTAGAAACACCAGTGTACCAACGATAATAAAGTTAGCAACGACTTTAAAATTATATGGAGTGTTTCTCCATATATTCAGCTAACAAAGATTTTTGGGCTTCATTGATACCGGTGGACGGAAGTTGCTTCTCTTGGCTTAGTTTATTGGAATTCGCCCTGAAATCAACGCATTATATATAAATTTCATATTAAATCATAGATATAATTAAAGTTTTTCGCAAAAAATGCCAATGTACTCACATTTTAACAAATGTCTTCAGCCAAAACTTTTCTTCGACCTGCTGGACGAATGATATTTCACCATCGACTAAATTTGATTTTATCGTTCGACCAAAAAGGTCGAAAATTTGATACATGAACCCAATTTCGGAAATAGTCGAAAAATTGTGGTCGAAGTAAGTTACATGAAGCCACCCCAGCATTTAAGAGAAAAATTTTGTTCAATGCAAAAACGTTCTAAAAACCATAATAATGAAACTGGAAAGGCATTAGGCTTTAATTCGTGCCACCAAGGAACACAATGATAAATGTGGACAGAAGTGTATTGGGACTGAGTGATCAAAGAATTCACAAGGACAACATAGGGAAAATTAATACAATGTTACAAGATATCGCCTTCGTCAGAAACACCATAAACAATTTGATAAAAGATTACGTAAAATCAAGAATGCACAACAACACCAAACAACAACACCATTCTGAATGAAAATCCCATCAAATATGTCGGGGTTACATACATTCCATCGATCGCAGAAAAATCAAAATAGGCTTCAAACCTCCTACTGGACGTAAGGTGTGACAAAAGTTAAAATATTTACTGTCTTATTTATACAATTAGGGTTAAAATAAATAACTATAAAATTATCATATTCAGCGACCTCAAAAACCAGCAGATGGGATTCTTTTTTGGGAAAATTTGAGTAATATCCTGGCAGAGCTTTCCGTTCTCCTTACAAGAACGAAGTAGTAAAAATATTGTGGTGTTATCGGAGTTATGTCGCAGTTTAAAACTAATAATGTTTCGATTTTCGATATCTCACCCGCTTTTGAGAAGAAGATACTTTGAAGGATTCTTGGTCCCATCCACGAGAGGAGCGATCCGAGAGACTTTGCTAACACTAGGCCTATGAGCGATATCGAGACGTACACATAGTGAAGCTCATAAAAGCTTAACCACAATTACGCGTTCGTGCGTGCGGCACCCACGCGGTGAAGGTAAAAACTACGCATCTATATGAGTAAATGTATAATTGCGCGTTGCTCAGACGCGTTGCCGCGTCCCTGCCGTGTAGAGTAGGCTCAAGCTCTACTTTTAGACGCGGTGACAACTACTAGATGCCAGAACAAAATCATGCCGCACGCACGGCATGTTTCTGGTTCTACCTTAAGACTCAAAAGGCTCGTCAATGAAGGAAAGTGACCCAGATCGGAAAGTCTTCTGTGGTAGGTTATTAACATCAAGGCACAGTAGTATGGAAACTTAGAACAACCTAGTGAAAAACTTTTCAACGCACGTCATTCGACTTATGGTCTCTCTGATAGAAAAATATCTTTTATTTCAAATTTATAAAATCAAATCTTGGTTTATTTTTGTAATGTAAAAAATCCAATGAAAAATTAAATATCAGTAGCATAAATGTATCTTTTTACAATATATTGCGCAATTTAACTTGAAAAGCAGCATTCGGATTTCTTATTATCAACAATTTTTACAATTTGATTAAATTTTTTGAAGATAAGAAGTAATTTTGCATGGATATCTGACAATGATATTTTCTCATAGAAACGTCAAGACAAGAAAACTGTCAATTTAAACAAGAATCATTTTTGCGATGATTTTATCAAAAATATCCAAGTATTTATGCTCAAGTGTTTTTTTTTTCGATTCTTGTAAGAAAAATGCCTGCGCTTGACGCGATTTATCCACTGGATATCTAAAAAACTCGTGTTGCCGTCGATATTCGTTGGACTACATGCCGACGCAACACACGAATTTTTTTTCGTGTCTATTTTCCTGCACAACACAAATTTATATTTATGATAAATATTGCTATGAATGCGAATGTGATGCTTAACATTTTTTTAGTAAGGATCCTTAACATTTATTTATTTAAAATAATTCAAATTCGAACCAGTGAGTTGAAAAAGAGAGAGAATGAGTTGATTTTCGGTTACATTTTGGTTACCTCAGATTTTCTATGAGAGTCTCGCGTGTTTCCATATTGATATACTGGGATCAAGGTGTAGAGACAGACCCAGTCGCAGACCGCAAGATAGCCGGCGTTGACCATAACGCGATGCACAACTGGATGTCATCGGCGCGCGACTGAAACCTCTAGCGAGAGACATTGCAGCAGCGCCGGTTGTAACGCCGAAAAAGAAGAATAATGAAATATCCTTCTTAATCAAAATATATATCTGCCTTTCGTTTTTATTGAGTTTTTTTTTGGTGAGGTTTTACATACTCTGTACAATTTCCTCCATACTCCGTCTTGTGATTAAATCCTTTCACAATCTTAGAAATACCGTTGCCGGGGGTTACGTTTGAGCTCCTTTGCTTTCTCTTTGACTTCCTAAATGAGAAAAATGTCACGTTCAATATTTATCTGTACGCACTGTAAATACAATAATGAACTTTTAAAATATTTTCCCACAGAAAAATCCTTCCTCCACAAAAAAAATCATAAAAAACTATTTAACCATATTTAACTTAGAAGTTGAGTTTAGTTATTCAGTCATTTCACTTTATTTAACAATAAAACCTAAAAAGTTGATATTGCTCTGCGGCGGCTATTGTCAACACTGCAAGATAAAGTCTCCCATGCTAAAGAGTACACACGCTGAGGATAATAAAACACAATTACCTCCGTCAAGCGAAACAAAATTATCTAAAATTCAGGTAACCGAATCAAAAATCCAAGAGTTTCGTATACGATTGCCAATGATAAAAAATATACTCACACATGTACCTCTTTAAAACAAAAAAAAAATTGATAAGCAATTGATATTCCAACCATAAAGTCGTCCAAGCTCATCACGTACATTTTTGAGTACCACATTGGTCTTTTCGTTCCTTTTTGTTTTTTTTTCATTTTGTTTTTCACCTTTCCATTTAAGTATTCTTTATTATCCCAATTGAAACAGTAAGTTAATAAAAAATTAATCCATAAATAATAATTTCGTGAATATATCCTGCTTGATAATGTCCTCCTAAAACAAAGAAAAAACTCTCAACCTAATGTAAAAAACAATGTAAAAAACAAAATTTAAAATTTTGAAAAGAACCCCACTATAAAAAAGATCCATTTAAAAAATATAAAATAATCATTGGGGTAAATTCAAAAGTGGCGAGTGACGGGACAGCGTTGCTAGACAAATCCAACTACAAAATATAGGCTTTTCCGATGCACACTACACTCTAATTCTTTTTTTTTGCTGGGAACCCAGTAAAAACTCAGTTATTGGGAACCCAGTAAAATTTCCCAGTAAATTGAATTTATTATTTGCTTCCAGTAAATGTGACGTTTGTATCCTCGAACAAATTCCAATCTGGAAAGCTGGAAAATACTGAGAATCGCAGTAAATTTTACTGGGGTGAAAGCAAATCTCGAGATTTTTTTTACTCGGACCCCAGTAAATTTTATTGGGAGTTCAAGTAAACTTTACTGGGTTGATAGTAAATCTCGAGGATTGTTTACTTGGACCCCAGTAAATTTTATTGGGAGTAAACTTTACTGGGTTGACAGTAAAACTCGAGGTTTGTTTACTTGGACCCCAATAATTTCAAAAAAAGGTGGGAAAATTACTGGAAATATTGGATTCTGAGAAAATTACTCGGAGCCTAGTAAATTTTACTGAGACCCCAATAAAATTTACTGGGCGAGACAGTAAAGTTAAATTTACTCTAAAATCCCAGCAAATTTTTGCCGATTCCCAGCGAAATTTTTACTGGGAAAAGAGCCTCAGGAATTAGAGTGTACTTTTAAATTTTCTCCAATGATTATTTTATCGTTATTAAAGTAACTTTTTTTATGGGCACCGAAGTTCTCAAAATTTTTAATTTTGTTTTTTTGCACTGTTTTTTCACAATTTAAAAATTTGTTTAATCCGATTGAAAGTTTTCTATCAGCTTTCACGTATTTTCAAATTCACCATTTTTTTTGGAATTTTCATCGCAGAAATCAAATAGAAATTGGTCAAGTGGATCAAGATTTATACGGAGAGGGGATTTAAAATGAGGCGAGAAGGGTGAATTCTTGTGCACTGAAACCGTCCTTCCTTAATATCAAACCAAATTCAAAAAAAAAAACGAGGTCGAAATCAATTTAGTGAATCAAAAGTTATTTGAGGGGGTTTAAAGTAAGAGAGAAGGGTCAGTTCTAGTATACCAGTATTTCTAACCCAAAAAATTATATTTTTTTAGGGAAAAAAAGTTTCTCTTCCTCCCTCCATCCAGAATTCAATTTTTTCAGGGAAGCATAAAGTGGTTATAAATGTTATATATTTTTGGGATCTACTCTTCGAGACCTTTCATTTAAGATACTAAATGCCCTCCTACATCCTCCAAATAAAAAGTTTTATACAAATTTTGAGCTGCCCCAGAGGGAGAGGGAGGGCGATCAATGGCTAATCCCTATTTCGAATAGGGGATACTTCAAATACACAAAATATGTAGCTAACATTGGAGCTACACTGAACTTTAGCTCCAAAACTCTATAAAAATGGTTGATTGGTATGGCAGAGGTGTGAATTTAGTGCGATATGTTTAAGTTATCTTCACCTGTTTGAGGAAGCTTAAAACAGGAACTTCTGTGCCAAAAATGAATCTCGATTGGATCAAAACTTTTTGCCAAAAAATCAATATCACAAGGGATGGAAAAGGATCGCTTACCCAATAATTTGACTTTTGTTTTATTAAATGTAAAAACAGGTAAACTTTAGTTTTAATAGGCCTTTCAAAATATGCAATCAAAAAAATTTGTTAACTACATTAAATAATTTTCGTCAACTATTTACAAAAAATATTATCATTTTTTTCAATATTTTGTTGAAGTAAAACCTTATATTAGAACTTTAATTTAATTTTTGATTACTCCTAGAAGTAAATATCTAATTTGGGAAAATCTTGAATTGCAAAATACTTTAGCAAGGCAAAACCAATGCGGTTTTTGCAAATTTCTAAACCACACCAATCTACATGTAAATGAAAAACTGCTTAAAATATTCGTAGTTTTTGAAAATTTTATTCTATTCTTGTGCACTTCCTGAAATCTTTCCCAAAACTAAAATTTCGAACTTATTGCAAAGTATAACTTCCAATGAAGTTTACAATTAGAATAATGCTACGACTGTTTTTGTATTGTTCAGTTTTGCGGACTCAATCATGTTATTTTTCCTGTCTCGTCTTTAGTAAATGTGGTTAACTTTTTACCCATACAAACCACATTTCCCAGATTCCTACAGGAGACCATAAGGTCGCGGTTAATTTCGAATGCAAGAACATCAAAATAGAAAAAAAAACAGAAAAGATGTTTTGATTGAACGAGGATTTTCAGTTTGATATAAAACTACTGCATGATAGAATAGGGTATGTGGATAATTATATTTAGTCGAATAATGTGGCAAAAGGCCACATTCTGATAGAATCACCGATGACCATTGGAAGTTTTACTTCGATGTACAAATGTGTCTTAAGAGGGCAAAAAATCAATTATGCATTCGCCGGTCGAGTTTCCGGTATTACATATTCGGTTTATTTCTATTGAACTCGATTAAATTTTGCGTTTTCTAAACTTTTAAAAGTGTCGAAAATCTATAAGCCTGTGGAATTTCTTGCGTGATGCTAAATTTATTAGTGAACTTTTAAATAAATTTGAATCATTTCCTTTAACCTTGCCAATTTATCATGTATTAAAATGATTTTTTCTCGAAAACTCCAAACATCTAGTTTTACATTAGTTGAGAAAATAATAAGGAGAAAGGATGGATGGGGGAGGGAGCGGGGAGGAGGGTGCAATTTTTAGTCCGAAGGTAGGTATGAGGCCATTTTCAGGGATGGCAAATGAAAAAAAAATTGTAACGTTATACATTTCGTTATGTAACGAAATTCAAATTTTATTTCGTTACGTTATTTCGTTTTGTAACGATAAAAAAATGTAATTTGGCAAAAATTTTTCTTGGAAGACGCTGACGTATCCAGCGGCCTAAAATGCGTCAAAACTACTCTGACAGTTTAGATAGCAGGCGAGGGGATAAGACGAGTCTGTCCGAAATTTAATCTATTTCATGCTGTTACTGAAACTTTAAGTGACATTTAACATATTTTCGGGGAACAAGTTATGTGTTTAACATCTTAGCTGCCGGCTGGGCCACCGATGGTTCACATGTTTTTTTTTTAAATCTGAAGCCGCGTGTACTACTAGTTTGCCATATGCTTACATGATTCTGCATTAGAATATTTCGGCTCCTTTTACGTTACTTACAGTTAGGAACTTCAGTAATAATTTTATTTTTATGTGGTGGCAGACAACGTGTTAAAATTAGGGGCTACTCTATTTTATGGTAATATTTAGTACTATCACCGCTTTTTATACCCGTATGGTGAAACCAAAGGGTATATTAACTTTGCCTTACCGTTTGTAACGCCAAGATCCCGTGATCGCACAAAAAAATGAATTACACCAGTGTGTTTAGAATGATGAAAAAAGTTGAATTTAGCATGTCCGTCCGTCTGTCCGTCTGTCCGTCTGTCTGTCTGTCTGTCCGTCCGTCTGTGGCGCGGATTGCGGGCGCACGGATTGAGCTAGAGACTTGAAATTTTGCGCAGATCCGTTTTTCGTAAAATGCGAGGCTAAGTTCGTTAATGGGCAAAAATGGACCATTAGGGGGGGTACCCCCCATACGAACGAAAATGTTTTTCGCGAATATCTCAAAAACGGTGCATCTTATCAAAAAAGTCCAAGAACAAAAGTGATTTAGGATATGATTCTACATAAAACTCCCATACATCAAAATCCGATTGGAATAAATTTTAAAAAATCTTATTGGAAAGTTTGACTTCAAATTGGAATTTTGGTATAACTGTTCGAATTTTGATACGAATATCACCATACGGGTCTCCAATGATTGCCAGATTGGCAATTATAGCTTTTGTTATGTTTATTATAGTTATTGATTGTGATCAGAAAAATTATTGGTGTGGTGTCTTATAATTCTTAATAAGTATTAATTAAGAATTATAAGAATTATAAGATCTTACAGTTTATGTCAACATTTTGTATAATAGTATAACATCCTTCGTGGTCAGGGCAGTGACAGAAATTATTGCGTCACTCTGATGACATCCACCACTGAGTCTTGCTTCTTTTCAAAACATCTTTTCCGATTCTTCATTGTTTTTATTTAAATTCAATTTCATTGTATTATTCAATTGTGGCCACGATAAGTTTGGTACTTGAATAGAAATTCTTTCGATATAAGAAAAAATATTCCAATATGACATATAGTCCGGAAATTATGAAATAAATAATATAAATAATATTAAAAATTCGAATGGTCGAGAAATTCAAATAATCATGCCTATTCTGGAATCCGAAGTACACTCTAGAAAATTTTATTGTAATTTTACCCCTATTATCGTAGGAAACCATTTTCCTACGATAATAGGGGTAAAATTACACCGAGTCGTAATGGCTTAAAAGCTATGCATTTTTACTCATTTTGTGGCGTACAAAAGCCTCTTTTACGGGGGAACTTTAAGCTAAATAAGAAGTAAAAGTACAATACGGGTGTAATTTTACGACATGGATGTTTAAAATTACCACATTTTTGTTGTAATTTTCCTCCTATTTGGTAGCAAAACCGCGTCTTAAAGGTGTAATTTTACGACATTTTTTGTTTAAAATTACACCGAAAATGGTATTAGAATTTCTCGGCTTATACGGTCTGCAAAAACAAAAATATTATATTATTTTTGCGATGTTTTCACATCCAAATTTCCCGGGCATGTCTGCCATGTGGCAGGCGCCACACAGGATTTTGGTAGAGTAAAACTCGATTCGAGTATTTATACTCCGATGCCACAAACCTTATGCGAATTATAAGGTTAAGGTTAAATTGTCCGTACAATAATGCAAAAATACCCTGCGAGCGTGTTTTTACACCAAAATGAGAGTAAAAATACGAATATTGGTCGAAATTTTACGCAAGGTTTAAAATTACCCTATTTATAGTGTAAGATTAATGTTTTTTGGGTGATTTTACAACTTAAATGGTGTGCGAGCTAAATTCTGATTTTTTTTCGAAATTTTACGACGTTTTTGCAAATTTACCCCGTTTTTACCCCATTTTTCGGTTTAAATTCAAATTCATTTTCTACAGTGTAGCATTAAGTTGGTTCAATTTTCCCTCAATTCATATTCTTGAATCCGCTGCGTTTCACTTCTGTTCGATTTCATATGATGTACACTGTAGAAAATGGATTTGAATTTAAACCGAAAAATGGGGTAAAAACGGGGTAAATTTACAAAAACGTCGTAAAATTTCGAAAAAAAATCACAATTTAGCTCGCACACCATTTAAGTTGTAAAATCACCCAAAAAACATTAATCTAACACTAGAAATAGGGTAATTTTAAACCTTGCGTAAAATTTCGACCAATATTCGTATTTTTACTCTCATTTTGGTGAAAAAACACGCTCGCAGGGTATTTTTGCATTATTGAACGGACAATTTCATTATTTCACAACGCAATTGACGGCATTAGCGTGTTTGATGAGTCATTTGATCGCCATTCCAGAAATAGTTCAATGGTTAAACACTAAATAGTTTATTCGCTCTGGCTTGATGGAGCTATGTTGCCTTAACCTTATAATTCGCGCAAGGTTTGTGACATCGGAGTATAAATACTCGAATCGAGTTTTACTCCACCAAAATCCTGTAAGCCTGCGTGGAAACTGGTAAAGCAGGCTCTGATGACGGTGAGCCAGCTTCCATACCAGAAACAGGCTCCTGATGGGTTTTCAAGGCAGACATGCCCGACCTGTTGGGGAGAAATTTGTTTTATTATTTTTGTTTTTGCAGACCGTATAAGCCGAGAAATTTTAATACCATTTTCGGTGTAATTTTAAACAAAAAATGTCGTAAAATTACACCAGTATTGTACTTTTACTTCTTATTTAGTTTAAAGTTCCCCCGTAAAAGTGGCTTTTGTACGCCACAAAATGAGTAAAAATGCATAGCTTTTAAGCCATTACGACTCGGTTTAATTTTACTACTATTATAGTAGGAAAATGGTTTCCTACTATTATAGTGGTAAAATTACAAAAAAATTTTCTAGAGTGTAGTAACGTTTTGAGGGTAGAACTACTCGTTGCAAATTTCAGAATACGAGAATACCAATCGAGTGGCGAGTCCAATCGATTGATGTTTGGTTTTACGTTTTAACTTCGGATTCTAGAATAGCCATGAATGTGTTTAATTTTTTTAAAAATTTCATTGAACAATATCTTGAGAACTATTCTGTAGGCCAAATAGTAAAAATTGGTCGAGAATGGGTCGAATACCGAATAGTAACCGAATATAAACTTTATGGAACATATTTAAATACCAGTTTTCCCATTTAACTCCAAAAATAATAAAATTTAATTTATTCCTGATTAAGTCTTATTATTAAAATAATGCTCAAAAAATCGATGGTGCTCAAAAATTTGAATCCTTGGAACCTTTTGGATCCGCTATACTTAGAACTTCTGCGGTTCCTAGCGAGAGTTGGAAGATCTTCCGGTTCGGTTTCACATCTCTGGTTGTAACTAGTGTAAAAACATAAAGGTTAAACAGTTTCAAGTTCGAAACTTTAAGTTTACTGGTCAGTACTTTGCAGAATGTTTCCTTTTCTCGAAACAAATTTTATACTCATACACTCATACAAGGGCGGACGGATCGGCAGACATTTCGAAGTTTCTCAATAAAATAAAAGGCAATTACAGAAATATCCACAATTTTGCAATCCGCATCATTATAATAATCGATTTATTACACTAAAAACACCGATTCAAAAACACGGAAATTAAAGGGTATTTCAATAAGGACATAACAATTTTGCATTTTAATAAAAACGCACCCTAAAACTTTTTTTATGATCTGGCAATTCTAAAACGTCAGTCAAGGTTTACATTTTTATCATGGCGAAGTTCATGAACGAGCAACGTTTGGAAATTATTAAAACTTACTACCGAAATTCTGAGTCGGTCGTAATCGTGTAATCTCGAGAAATGGTCCGGTCGTATGGCCACCTCGCTCATGCGATTTAACGCCGTTGGATTTCTGGGTTATGTTAAGTCGTTGGTTTGTGCCAACCAGCCAACAACGTTACAGGAGCTCCGGAACAATATCGAACGCGAAATGTGCAAAATTGGCTCCAAAGAATCAATCAATAAAAATATTAATTATAAATAAGTTTATGGTCCATTTTAAGTTGGGTCGTGTTGTCCTTAATATGTGCCATGAACTGTCAGAATTCGGATCGTAAAATTTCGTACCGCGCTAAATGTTCAAAAAAATTTAAGTTTTCAAAAAGATAATTTTTAGTATTTCCGGAATAAATTTTCGTAAAATACGCCGCGTTAATTTCTTGCTTTTTCATAATTTTCACCCATTTTTTCACAAAAAGCATTCTGATCGAAAATACCGAACACGGAAGCAATGAGATAAGAAGTGAATCGTCTGCTTTAATAAAAAAAAAAAAACAATTTACCTATCACCTTGTTTTGACAATTTATCAGCTCCCATTTTTATTGATAATTATTCACTTAATGTTCTCTGTGCGTGCGTGAGTCCGAAATTTTAAAACTGAAAAACAGAAATATGCTAACAAACGGTTTTGGTAAGGTGAGGCTTTGAAGAATCAAAGCACTGCAAAGAAAAAAAAATGTGTAAATGAAATAAATATATACGAGCGTTTGAATTCGAATATACGTTTAGTAATAAGATTATATAGATTTATAAATTTCGATATACCTACCATATAGTTATTAGTCACCAGAATACAAAGATGGTTATCTGGCATTTGCAAATATATAAATCAATTTATTTCAATTATAATTACAGCTTTGAGACCTTTCTCAATGTCTTTTACGAATTAGCTTCTACTTCTTCTTGGTTGTCGTTTTAAAACGTCTCGACGAGATCGCGATTGTTGTAAGAAATCTCGATTCTTTTCATATTAAAGATATCGGCGGATAGCAGACAATCGCATCCTATCGCCTAGAAGAGGTGCTCCCCATCAATTGCTTGCACCCGGTGCCCGGGGCCAGGGACCGTGTCTGATTCCGGCGTTTTTGCTGTACTGATGATCACTTTGCACAGCTACAAAAATAACAAATTATTTTACGACCTCAACGGCCAAATACATTTTAAAGTCAATGCCTAAAATGTAGGTGCCTGCGTGCCTGTATTTCAAGATACTTTTGAATGAAATGAGTTGAGGTTATGTTTTAATTTAGTACTGTGCAATTGGTATTTAATCATCTGCCAACTTTGTGCAACATTTATTATTTTTTATATTTGTTCTTTTGGAATTTTCTTATACGTTTATGCCTTTAGGCTAAGAAAAACTGAATTGACTATTTACGTTGGAGGCAAGTTTATTAAGAACCAAGTGACTGAACTGGAGACCAACTATCTATATATATATATATTTTAAATACTGCTGTAAGGTCGATGTATGTACGTGTAGTAATATAGAAAGTGTAGAGATTGAAATTAAAACTGTTTGCTCGAAATAAATTAACGTACATCGCTACAAAAAATTGGTATGATTTAGAAGGAGGTCCTGTTGATGAACTTTAAACAAATAAATACTTATTGTATATTTTTTTCATAGGTTTAGGAACATTTTAAAAGTTTTCTTCAATGTTAAAATAACAGTGCCATTTATGAAAAGTCCTACATTTTAGCAAAAATAACAAAAGGGAAACGGGCGCAGTAATTGACACTAGTGAATAAAACCAAGAAAGAAATATCTTCTAAGCTTCCAAGGAAGAAATATCTTGATTATTTCGATATTTTAAAATCTTCTACAAAAAATTTAAAGTTAGTTTCCGATAAATGCCATATTTTCGTGAATGCAATTTCGATGTTGGTACTGTTGCTGCTGCCAACCATAGCATTCGTTTTTCTGTTTTGCAACTTGTCAAAAAGTTCTGTCAAAAATCTGGTCGAAAGCGCACAAATACAGATTCCTGATAAATATAAAGAAAAAATCTAACAAGTTAAGAAAAAATTGATTAACTTGGGAACAGGGAATTGCACTACGGACTTGTTCTTAAACGTCCCTCTGAAACAAACAAAGAACTTTTTGTCGCAATCGAAAATTCCTAACATAAGTTCAAATGGCCTGAAAATTAAGCTTAAGATGATAAATGGGAATTTCTCATTGGAAAGAAGAGCTAAATATAAGTGTGAAGCGACCACAGAACTATATAACATAGAACAACTGTCACGTTACAAAGCTCTGCTGAAAAATGGTCCCAAAAGTGTTTCCCTCTTTATCGTACTTGAACGCATCCACTGGACTGTATAAGGTCGCGAAATTCAAATTTAGTTTGCCGCGAAATTCAAATTTCACAAGTTTGAGACTAACTTTAGGTGCAAACAAATAACTTTAGGCGCCAACACCATTCCGAAAGTCTATTTTCCTTTGACAGCTCACGGTTTAAACGAGAGGACTATATTTATTTTCATACGGTTATCTTGCTCTTACTTGACTCGTTTTGATTCGCTGAACTGTATTGAAATGGGACCATTTGAGACAGCAAATCGAGCTATCTAGTATATCTATGGAAGCGACACAATAATTTTCAGAACAAAATTGAACTTAAAATTGAGTTCTTGAATTTAAGATCAAGTAGGTGAAAAATTTACACTTATCTGTCAAAATTCGTGCTCTTAAGTCTTCAGGCCAAACTTTGATTTTAATTTTTGACCAAACAAACTCATACAAAAACATAACAAAAGCTATAATTGCCAATCTGGCAATTATTGAAAACCCGTATGGTGATTTAAGTGAACAGCGAACAGTTGTATCAAAATTCCCCTTTGAAGTCAAACTTTCCAATAAGATTTTTTAAAATTTATTCCAATTGGATTTTGATGTATGGGAGTTTTATGTAGAATCATATCCTAAATAACTTTTGTTCTTGGACTTTTTTGATAAGATGTACCGTTTTTGAGATATTCGCAAAAAACGTTTTCGTTCGTATGGGGGGTACCCCCCCTAATGGTCCATTTTTGCCCACTAACGAACTTAGCCTCACATTTTACGAAAAACGAATCTGCGCAAAATTTCAAGTCTCTAGCTCAATCCGTGCGCCCGCAATCCGCGCCACAGACGGACAGACAGACAGACGGACAGACAGACAGACAGACGGACGGACATGCTAAATTCTACTTTTTTCATCATTCTAAACACACTGGTGTAATTCATTTTTGTGTGCGATGACGAGATCTTGGCGTTACAAACGGTAAGGCAAAGTTAATATACCCTTTGGTTTCACCATACGGGTATAAACATAACAAAAGCTATAATTGGCAATCTGGAAATTTTTGAAAACCCGTATGGTGATTTAATCGAACGGCGAACAGTTGCATCAAAACTCTACTTTAAAGTCGAACTTTTCAAAAAGATTTTTTAAAATTTTTTCCAATTGGATTTTGATGTATGGGAGTTTTATGTCCTAAATAACTTTTGCTTTTTCACTTTTTTGCTAAGATGCACCGTTTTTGAGACATTCGCAAAAAATGTTTTCGTTCGTATGGGGGATACCCCCCTTAATGGCCCATTTTTGCCTATTAACGGACGTAGTCTTGTATTTTACGAAAAACGAATCTGCGTAAAATTTCAAGTCTCTAACTCAATCCGTGCGCCCGAAATCCGCGCCACAGACGGACGGACGGACATGCAAAATTAAATTTGGTGTAATTCATTTAATTCATTTTTGTGTGTGATAACGGGATCTTGGCGTTACAAACGGTAAGGCAAATTTAATATACCCTTTGCTTTCACCATACGGGTATAAAAATTTAAAAAAAGCTTTTATTTAAAAAATGCACTCAATGAATATTTACTTTATATTTTATTCTTTTACCTTGCTTTTATTTCTGATCTTTTATTTCTGATACAAAAAAAAAATATTTTTTTTGAATTTTATCCTTTTTAATTTTGTATTTGATTAGTATTCTTGAACTTATAGATTTTTTTTTTTTTTATACTTTTTAGTCATCGAATATACATCCTTGCTTTCGAATTATTCTTACGGACCTTTTGATTCTAGAATGGAAGTCAGCTACCCCAAAAAACCCCCAGAATAGATGTTTTTCCGAAAAAATTGGGAAAAAGGATGATCACGTTATCCTTACAGTTATCCCTACAGATTTATTAATGCCAGAATCGGATTCAGCGACCCCAAAAACACCAAGATGAGATTTTTTTCTGGAAAATTTGAGGAAAAGAATAAACACGGTATTCTTACAGGACCTTCCCTTGTTCGTACAAGGACGAAATAATAGAAATATTGTTTTTTCATCGAAGTATGCGAAATTTCAAGTTAATCAGATGATTTTGGCCACCTTTCCAAAATTGGATTTCAAGATTTGAATCTGACAAACAGACAGACAGATACGAAGGTAAGCTAAATACGAGCTTTTAAAAAATAAAGCACGTAAAAACGATGACGTTGTATATTTTAGTCGCATTTTAATAGATGACTAATTTTATATGGATTGGATACCGTATCTATTTTGACGCGAGTTTTCTGAGAACGCATCTATCGCATAAAAACAGAGTTAGGTGTATATTACTATATGATTCTTATAAAATTTTATATGAAATCCATGCAAAAGAGCACATTTTTGAATCCGAATAAAAAATCATTGAGCTTTTAACGAATTTCCTGGAATGTAACAATCAAAAGCTTTATTTAAGGAGAATTTTTCCAGGTACGATAAAATCAGTATGGTGAAAAGCTTCTTGAACTTAAATTAAAATTAATCCTTCTTCTAAGTTATATCAGCGCCACCCTATGAAAATAGGTGTGTGTCTCTGATGAAATTCCTTTTCAAAAGTACCGACTAGAAATATTAGGAGGAATAACCATTAAGGAATTTTTCTGCGTAAAAAGTGAATTCAATTGTAATCGATGAAACTTTTATATATTGATCGAAACATCACAAGGAAGTTTTATTTATTCGCTGTTGCGTTCGTTGCGTTTGATTCTGGTGCAAAGTTAATGATATGCACCCTATACAATTTGGTGCAGGAATAACGGAGTAGGAATATTAAATTGTATAAGGTTGCAAGGGCTAATGCACATCACAGTTTCCTGTATTTCTATCTCCGGTGTCGTATTTTTACATGAATTCACACAACTGAACAAGTCTCAACTTAACTTGACGTTTACCGAATAAAGGGAAGTGTTTCACAATTCTCATTATCATTTACTACTGTTAAAGTTGTGTATGCAAATTCATATATTCGGCAGTTATGTGTTTATATTTCCGCAATGGCAATGTCCTTACTGTCAGAAGACCTTTCCGGTTATTAAGTTGACTAGAGACACTGTAAAAGTGCACTAATAATAATTATCCTGTACTGAATTTGCCGAATTTTGCACTGCTGTTAAGACAACGAAACATAGAATAGAACAGTTCTAGCGTTAAAAGAATAAACCACGAATCAAACACGTGACATACAAACCCTTATTTTATACAGTAAGCTCTACTCGCAGTTACTATAAAATTTAGATACACTAAGGTTGTGTAGAAAAACTACATATTGATGCGACTGAAGGCATTTTCTGCGTTTTATAAAACGTTTTGAATCAATTTAAACAAGAAATATGTAAAACGAAGGGCCAGTAACATACAGGAATATCTGTGCGAAAGGAAGGGATTCTGATATGTTATACAGGAATTCGATAAATTAGCATATCTTTGGCTTTCGTTTTGGTGTTGATCTTATGAACACTGAAAAGGCATTCATTGTCTTCTTGGTTTTTAGCTGAAAAAAAAAATTATCGAAGGGTACGAAAGGGTTGTTACGACGCAACTGCAACTGATGAAAAGGTGTCCGCTTGATAGAGAAACGCTTTTTATTCATTCCTTAAAACTAATATCGTAGCGGTTTTACACGCGTCACATTTTTTCAATATATATAGTTTTTTTTCGAATTCTCTGGAATTGTGATATGTTAATTGTTGCTGTCGCTACTGTGCCCTGTTTAATTTCAGTTGTTTATAGATCTTAGTACGACTAAACGATTATCAGATATCTGAATACCATAAGTGACCTGGATAAATTGAAAATATGTTAATTGTTGAATATTTCCATTTTTGAGTTGAATTAAAAACTCATCTTTTTTTTTACGTTAACCAACACATGACGGTAAAGTGCTATTAATATTGATATGGTGTATTTGCTTGGGAAAATTGAATAAAAAAACTTTTTAATTATTTATTAGATGCTAATTTAAAGACCCGATTTGTTGTGATTTTTGTTATGCTTATTTTCTTTGAAGAGGTTTAAAATTCCCGTCAAGTGCAGGAAGTGAAAACGATAGTTAAGACAGGTAATTACGGTTTAACATTTTTAGGGTTATATGAGTGCATTTCAATAAGAATTTAATTTTTCTTTTCGTTTAGGATTTATGTATATTGCGGAATGACAGTGGAGTGAGTAGTTTTCACAAATTTCCGTTGAACCTTTTCGTCGGTGGTTTAAAAAATTAAATAAATTTCTGAGTTTTTTTATGGTGCTAACAAGCTTTTACGATATTTTCAGATATAAGTGGATACGAAAGCTACAATCGCCAGGGAGCAATCGTTGATTCTTTTTTTTATTGGAGGGAAGAAGGAATGCTCCGATTTTGTCCATTCAAGAACTTAGCTTCAATTTTCACAAAAATTAATTTGTGTAAAATGTCAAGACTCTAGCTCAATTCGTTTGGGAGTCAGCATTTTAAAAAGAGATATCCAATCCTTTGAATCAGTTTTGATTGATTAAAAAGCTGAGATTGTGAGTTTGGTTATTAAAATATTAATTTTTTTAAATCAATATTTAAAATATTAAGAGCCAAGTAAAGATTAATTTTAACTCTTCACTACATGAATTCATTTATTTTTGACGAAAAAAATTGTAGCGACGTAATCCATATATGTATATAAAATTCTCTATTTGTTTGTACATTTGCACGTTCGATCTTATATTTTGTTTTTATATTAATCTAGGCCAGTTATGATCATAGCTGGCTTTAATTCAAGTTTATCTGTTTGCATTACATGAAAACAGCTGAACTGATTTTAATGAAACTCTACAGCTTATGTTAACGATATATTGGAATGAAAAATTGGCTATACACCTTTTAAGTGACTACTCCCTACAAATTGAACCGTTTCTCCCTCTACCTTCATACTCCCTTTACTTGGACTACTCCCTCTACCTTCATACTCCCTTTACTTTGACTACTCCCTCTACCTTCATACGAATTGAACCGTTTTTTGTGGTTTTCTCGAAAACGTAGTATCATATTCGAAAATCAAATGAGACAAAACGTATTTAGACTCTGATTTTACATAACTCTTCCATACATAAAAAATCAATCGAACCATTCTTTTCCACCTCTTCCATACGAAATTCAAAGATTTAAAAAAATCGTTGTCCGGTGTTTTTTCGTAATTTTTTACGCATTACAACGCCGGACCCCTTCCTACTGTCTCAATTATAACGAGGTATAACGTTAATTTCAAAGGCAAAATGTTATTAATTTTACGAAAAGTTTAATTGATTCTAATAAATTATTTATTCTTTGAAGAATTGTATTATATTTAGATTCCAAATTAACAACGTTTTCCATTGGTTTTTATTCACATTTCTTAAACGTTTCTTTGTACAAAATAAACAATTTTTCAGATAATGACAAGAAAACTTTTACTGGTTTTTAAGTATTAATAAAACATAAATAAGTAAAAATATCGTTTTTATTTACTGATTAATTTTCATACATTTACAAAAAGAAAATATTTTTTATTATACTCTAACCCTTGAAAACAACACGAATCAATCATATTGGTGAACAGTAAATATATATCTGAAAATAGAAAAAAAAGTTAAAAATGGCACGTAATTAAAAACTTCTGATACAGAAAATTTTAAAATGTATAAATATTTGATTAAGTATTTGTTTAAACTTTTAAATTTTTACAGTTGGTCATACGTATAAAATAATAATTGAAATTATAAATGCTGTTTATAAGACACAATAGGGCTATTCACTCTTTATCGTAGTTGATTGTAAATTCGTAGAATCGTAAATAAAATCGTAGTTTTTTGACAGTTCTCCATATAAATTTTTTTACGACATGTCTTAACCTCACTTTATTAGAATTACGACAAAAACTACTTTTTTACCATACACCCGAAGGTATGGTAAAATAGTAGTTTTTGTCGTACTTCTAATAAAGTGAGGTTAAGACATGTTTTGTGACATGTCAACTTGGTTCCAACTCTAAAATGGACATTGGAAAAGTAAGTAAATTAAAGTACTTATATGATTTAGTATAAATTAAGAGTTAAAAAATGCTTTAGGTAAAAAAATAAGAGCTAAAAAATGCTTTAGGTATTTAGGTAAAAAAATAAATAAAAGAGTCAAAAATTTACGACAAAACCCTCAACCTCTAGTAAAGCGCTGCTCACGCTTTGTTGTACTTTTCCATCGTAGATTTACATTACAATCTACGATTTTACTATCTACGATAAAGAGTGAATTGCCCTAATGTTTTCTATCTATAAGACACATTGAAATATATATTTATCGATGAACAGATTTGAATTTTTTTTTATATATGGCGAAACCATGGTTAAACACAAATAATTCGCTCTGGCTTGATGGGGCTATGTTGGCTTAACCTTAGAATTCGCACAAGGTTTGTGGCATCGGAGTATAAATACTCGAATCGAGTTTTACTGCACCAAAATCCTGTAAGCCTGCGTGGAAGCTGGTAAAGCAGGCTCTGATGACGGTGAGCCAGCTTCCATACCAGAAACAGGCTCCTGATGGGTTTTCACGGCAGACATGCCTGACATATTTGTAATTGGATGTGGAAACATCCGCAAAAATAATATAATATTTTTGTTATATTATTTTTTGTTTTTGCAGACCTATAAGCCGAAAAAATCCAATAGGATTATGTATAAGTAATATATAAATAGTTAAGTGGCCTAAAACAATTAATAACTTTTAAAATAAAACAAGAAATTATTCAACTTTTTATGTTTCTCCATTAATCACTTAAATTCAATACAGACATGTGCGTTCAGCGCATTTACATTTTACCATAATTCGACAACGATGAGGTGTGAAGATATAAACACAAAATTAGAATAAATTAAAAAGTATACAAGCATCTTACAATACTTGGCTATGCGGTAAAAATATCTGCTATTATGTTTAAAGTGTCAATAATTAATTTAAATAATAGTGCAATTATTAAACCAAATTTATACATATTTGTATGGTTTGTTTTTATTAATTTTTGTTTATATTTATATAGTCGTACATTTCATTCATCAGATTTTTTATTCATTCTATTTACAGTCACTGTTTCCACTTATGTGTATATTATTTTTTTAGAATGATATATAATTTCATGATAAAATATGTAAAAATTATTACACATAATAAAAATCAATAATAACATTGTAACGATTTGATAGAATGAATAAATCGAGGGAAATAAATTACATAATATAGATTTTGATTGAAATATTGAACACTTCTTTTTTTTGTAGGGCCTATTGTTAGAGTGATTAATGCAAAACGGAAAACACATATTTAGGAAAAACAAAACTAATAATTGTATTATTTTTCTTTATTATGCGATAATTTTATAAACAATATTAATCTCAATCGTTAAGTAGTTAGAGAAATCTGGTTAAAGATTTTAATCCGTGATCGAATTTAAAATGGCATCACTCATTGTTGAATTAATACACATTTTCAAATGATAATTTGAATTTATTATCACTTAGACCCGTTTGCATCACTTTAACTTAGAAACTCGGACGTAAGTTTTACTTAAGGTCCGTTTGCGCCAACTATTCTTAAAAATTAAGTTGTGCGGAGCCTTCTTAAACCATAAAAATTCTTTGACTTAAATAATTTAAGTCAAGCTTAAGTTGATAAGTTTCGTTGGTGCAAACGATTATAAGTCGCAGAATTTCTACGGTATAAGTAAGCTAAGCTTAATTTTTTAAGAACTTTATGGGCAAACGCATGGTTAGAACCACAAATTCTTAAACACAGGATTTAATTTAAAGCACTTTTTCAAAACTCTCAGTAATCATGAAACCATTAATTAACTAGTAAAAATTATAAAAAAAAAAATAAAATTATTATCAAGCGTTAATTTCATAACTTTTTTCGCTATGTTATTGACAGCCACTTGTGTCTATCAAAAAATCAAAAATGCCGTCGCAAATGTGAAATTATCTTACCGCCTAGGCATTCTGAATGAAAATTCCGTGATACACACACATTCTACAAGCTGGTAACAAATACAATAGCAGTATTTTCCCGATTTTCTTTATTTGCTGTTGGTTCTCCCCTATATATCGATTTCATAGATGCGGGAAAATGTCGTACAACTTCCAAAGAAAAATGACACCACCCACTGATAGAAAAATTCCCCTCGGGGATCGCAATCCACCATATATTTCAATGGAATAGTATTTATTATCCTGGCGGTTGGTATTGTATTTTGTATCCTAGAATTATGAACAGGGTGACCAAATCAGAGAATTTCATTCAGCGGCGCGCGCTCTTCAAATCATTTTAAATGCATTTTGTCACGTGTTACCATATCCTTGCATCGCAGTAGAGAGTGTGAAAAGTGTAAAGGGAAATGCCTAGTTTAAACTAGGCCCATTGCTATAAACAGGACCAAAGGATGTATGAAGCTGTGTGTGCGATGAAATGTCTGTATTTACACGTAGGCATTAAATTTTCCAGCCAGTTGAATTGGCAAAAAAGGGGTGGAGCTTTAAGTTAGTTGGTCTCCCAACTCGGTATGACATTTAATTTTTTTTTTCGCCTGGTAATTGTGCAATTTACACATATCTCACTCTATCATCAGTATTTCAATAGATTTATTCCAATGGAACGCACTATAAGTCTATGCGATCGAGAGAACCGCTATATGGTAGACATTGGTTCTTTCTTTTTACCGCCCGTTTCTTGCATGGAATCCGTAGAAGTCGACATTAAAAGGAGGCGGCATCTCACACCACATGACGTCACATGGCAACTGCGTATCCGGTCATGTGCCGAGGAGCTAATGGAATAAAGTGTTAGTGATAGGATGTCATAGTGTAAGTGTTGACTGGAATGGTTGGTAGGCTGTATTTTGATCAGGTTCGTTTTCCACGTGTAGAATGGTGTGTGAGGCTTGGCTATAGTGTTGGCGGCTTTAACACTAGCCTAAACCAGCTATACAGAATGATGTGTTTGACAATCAGCTGGTAGAATGGGCAAAACATATAAATATCCGTTGTTCTGTTTCGCGTAAGGGTTCTTGATGTGAAACTTTATGTGTGTGAGTGTGTGTGTGTTACGAAAACACTGGAAGGCAACCAATCTTTATACAAAGCATCCATACTTAACACTTGAATGATTTTCCATTTACGTCTGTATATATTAGCTATATAGTGCACATTGCTATTACACACAATCTCACAAACAACCGAAAACACTACGCGACGAATGGAATCTCTTAACACTTTTCTGGTTCTGTTCTACACTATGTTCCGTGCTATGCCCCTGCCGCGCCACCCCGAAATTCTTATAGTAGACTTGCAGTCGGTGTAGCTGCTATGCTCTGCTTCGGCTTCTTACTTGCGCTGGCGACGTGTGTTTTGTATCTAAACTGGAACTGGAACCAACCCAACTAAAAAGGTTAGATGACGGCTCTCATTCGATGAATCGTGAATCGGAAATAATGTATAATGTATACAAACACATAAAAAATCCTTGGAACTCTGTTCAATAGTTGAATATCGTTAGTTGACTCCGATAGCTCGATGAGTTTACACGTGAAAATAAGATTTTAGTCGACTTTGTTTGTTGTTTTCATTTTGTTTAAAAAAAAAAGCTCAATCAAAATAAATAGATATTCAAATAAAAGAATTTATAACAAATAGTAGAAGAAGAGAATTAAAACAAGAATCATTGTGGAACTCGTTTTGTTATTTATATTTTAATTTTTGCGCATATTGTTTTAAAAGTTATAATGGAGAACAATAATTGTTCCATTTGTTTTCCAAAAAAACTGAATTTCGTGAAAATACATAAAATTTAGCAACAATCATAGTACAATCTGTAAGAATGTTAGTGCTGTCATGTCTGAAAACTTATTTAGTGGATCCTGTTTAATTAGTTTTTAATTTTCAAAGATACATAATTTTTTCAACCACACCAAAAAAACCACAGTAAACAAAAACTCGTGTGTGCCGGTGTGCCGAAAACACCAGAAAAGAGAAACCTTCAAATGTGTTATCAGCAATCCTTTAAGAAATCAATTAATAATAATTTAATAATAATCGCTTTTCGCGACGGGCTGACATAATATGAAAACATAACTATACTAGTAATTAAAAAGTTTAAGTGATTTAATTTGAATTTGATGGTAAACAGTGTCTTTGTATTTGTAAATTAGAATTGTGAATAAATAGAAATTAAAATTCATTGAATGAATTTTCAAAAAAAAGAAGAGAAAAATTAAAATTTCAAAGAATGTGTTTATTTGCATATGTTGAATAATTTGTGTTGATTCAGTGGAAATTCACAAATGAATAATAACGAATAACAAAAAAAAAAATTTACCACAAAAAAATTGTTTTTTAAAAAAAAAAAAAACAAGTGATACATTGACACATATTTCATATACTCCGAAAGGGAATGTAGAAAGGATTTAAATGTTCAACGATGAATGTTTATTTGAAAAAACAAAAAGCTTAGCATTGATAAGTGAACATAACCGTTACATGTTGGACCATCACACAATATATTCAAATAAGGATTTCTCCTGGGTTCGCATCAATAGTCCTGCTTGGATTTTAATAAGCTAATTTTTTTGTTTACCATATTGGTTCTACAATACGCTCAGGCTATTAGTTTACTCTCTAATGGTATACTTATCCTAGAAACCATAACAAAATCAAGTATACGAGCTGAAATACTGTTTTGAATTCTACCTTAAATAATTTATATATAAATTTAATGTGCGCGACGCGGCGGCTTCATCTTTAGTTATTTCATACACGATCTTAAAGTAATAAGTACTAAAAAGGGGCATTAAAAATATAGATGAATTTTTTAAATTGAAATTAATTTTGTGATAAATCCTTGAAATATAGTAAAAGGGAATAAATTTTTGCTCACACTCAGATACAGATACACTTAATAGAATTTTTCTAGATCAAAATTAGTTTTAAACATTGTAAGGTTCATTTAATATATGTAAATTATATTTGTACTGTACCATTTTTACTATTGTTAGAATACTAGGTTTTTTTTACTATTGCCTGTAAAAGATTCATAAGTAACTCTGTTAAAAGTTTTTTTTGTTTATTCTTAATATTGTGATTTAAAAAAATAAACATTTGAAACCGGTGTATACAAGAAAAAAATACTATTACTTCTACAATAAGGAAAGAAATGTCATTTGTTTATTAGAAATTGGAAAGTGTTCTTTGTTTGGATTTCTCTCTTCTGTGGAACAAATACTTGGCTCAAATTTGTCAAAAAAGTGCCGGAAATTGGAAATTTTTTTTTAAAATAATTTTTATCCTATAACGCCGAGAATTACGTCTGGAGTCTGGGTCGTCGTAGAACAACAGTGATTAAGGGTAGATCATACAAAACAACGAGTCATATTGAATATTAAATCAACAATAACAACTTGATAATATTCGCGAAGGATTTAAATAAAAAAGCACGATAAGAGTGCGTGTGCAAACGGTGTGTGTGGTGATATGATATAGGAAACAAATAATTTTTTCGAAAATTGTTTTTTCAAAAGTCGTTAAACTGAGCCCCAATTTGGAGCCCTACCCCGCCAGCGTGGAGGGGCTTAATAGCCCTAGAGCGGTGGGGATGGCCGCCACCACATACATGACAACCGCATCGGGTGATTTAGATATGGCCCTGGGCGGAGGTGGTTATCACACATCGTCGCCACGAAGTGCAACGGATGCTGGTGAAATGAAATATATGCAACATCACCATCATCATCATCACCATCAATTGCCGTCATCGCCAAGTCCAAATACCGGCGGCGGTGCCGGTGGCTTAGGATCGGTGACGGCCAGCGGATTGGGTGGCGTCGGCGGTAATCCTTGGACAGCTTTACATCCATCAGATCCCTGGGCATTGCAATCGCATCATACACACCATCACCCCGCGGATGTTAAACAAGAAATGTCACATTTATCACAGCAGACGAGAGCGCAACAGGGTATGGCATCGCCGCATGCATGGCATGCACCAGTCCACGCGTCCGCACATTACGCTCCGACCGGTGGCTCGCCGCTGCAATATCATCATGCGATGAACGGAATGTTACATCATCCTGCCCACCATCCTCATCAAGGCGTTGCACCGCTGCATCATGCCCTCCGGGGAGATTCACCGCAACTGCACCTGCATCCTCATCATCTGCAAGGCGATCGTGATGCGAGTGCCGGCGAAGAGGACACACCAACTTCGGATGATTTAGAGGCATTTGCGAAACAATTCAAACAGCGTAGAATCAAATTGGGGTTTACACAGGCGGATGTTGGCTTAGCTTTAGGTACATTATACGGTAACGTTTTCTCACAGACAACGATATGCCGATTTGAGGCTTTACAATTAAGTTTTAAGAATATGTGCAAACTGAAACCATTGCTACAAAAATGGCTGGAGGAGGCTGATTCAACGACAGGATCACCGACTAGTATCGATAAGATTGCCGCACAGGGCCGAAAACGGAAGAAACGTACCAGTATCGAGGTATCAGTTAAGGGTGCTTTAGAACAACATTTTCATAAGCAACCGAAACCGTCGGCCCAAGAGATATCATCGCTAGCCGATACGCTACAATTAGAAAAGGAAGTGGTACGCGTATGGTTTTGTAATCGTAGGCAAAAAGAGAAGCGTATGACACCACCAAACACATTAGGCAATGAAATGATGGATGGCATGCCACCGACACATTTACATAGTGGCCATGGCGGATATCATCCACATCATGACGTTCACGGTAGTCCAATGGGGGCACATAGTCATAGCCATAGTCCGCCAATGCTTAGCCCACAGAATATGCAAAGTGCTGGTGGCCACCAGTTAACGGCCCACTAGCAATCAGAAATCCAGGAGTCCAACTCCGCTGTAGCTGCAACATCCTCCGCATCGGTCTCGACGGTGGCGTCGCTGCATCACCAACATCAGCAGCAGCAACAACATACGCCATCGTCATCGTCGGTATCATCAACGTTGACAACGACTGTACTATCACCGCACAGTCCATTAGGCAATGCTCATCATAATAACAATAATAATAATAATAATAATAATAACAACAACAACAACAATAATAATAATAACAACCATAATCACAATAATAATAATGATAGCAGTGGTGATTCATTAACTCAGGTGACTAAAACAAGTGCTTCAATAGCGGCCGCCGCTGCTGCTGCAATGTATATAGATCCAACAAGATATCAGCAGCATCATCCGACGGCGCATTTAAATCCGCATCATCTGAACCATCACCATACACACCATCCGCATCATCATCCGCATTTGCATCATACTGATCAGCAACATTTGCATCAGCAACATTCGCAACAGCCACCGCCGCCGCCAACAGTTGGCATGCCGCAATCACCGACATCGACATCGAGCCAGCAATTTAATTTCCATCATCATCACCACCACCATCAGCAGCAACAGCAACAGCAGCAACTTCACGCTAGAAGATTGTTCCACGAGTGGACCCTGCAATTCGGCGCTACCGGACCAGCAAGTGTACGCCATTTTAATAGTTTTAGTGGTGAATAACAGCAACAATTATAGCAACATTACCAACAATTATACGATGAAAATTTCCAATTTTTAGTATGATATTAATTTTCTAATCAATGTAAAAAATAAAATGACAACGCGAAGTCAAAAACACTACGAATAATAAATAAAATGTACGTCCACAAGAGTTCTAATCGCGTACTATATTTAAATAGACAATTCTTATAATACGAAATCGGTGAATTCAATCGAATTCAATTGAATTCATGGAGAATATTAGAACATACAACAATAAAAGAAAAGAGAGAGAGAGAGAAAATAATTTTAAAAATTTCCAAAAAAGGCACCGTACCGATATATGTATAAATTCGTTTTTAAGGAAAAGTGATGTTTTTGAAAAAACAATGTATAATGGAACATGAAGAAAAATTCTTATATACAACAAAACTTATGTAAAAAGGTTAAAAATTAAATTTTTATTTGTTTTATTTAAATTTTTTGAGAAAAATATATATAAAAAAGTAATATTACAATATATATTACAAAATACAAAGAAAAATAAAGTAAAAAAAACAAGATAAAGATCAATACATACACACACACACACACACACACAGATAATAAACAAAAATGATGATAACGAAAAAAATTACAGAAAAATTTAATGAAAATTTAAAGTAAAAAGTTTTAAAAAAAATTGTACATAGTTAAGTCATTAGGATTTAAATATTAAACAGATAATTATGTATATTGATAGAGGTATATATAATTGGGATGAACTATAAAGCAAAAGTAAATAAATGAAAATACAACAAAATGAACTTATTATTAAGTATGGTATATAAAATAATTATTAAATAAATTTAAAGTAAATACAGCAAAAATATTTGGAATAAAAATTATTTGTTTAATTTAAATAAACAAGTGTTATACATGAAAAATCAACAAATTTTTCTTTTCAAGAAAAATAAAAGCAAAAAAAAAATTGTGAATAAAAATTCTACAACAAAAATAACAAGCTGGAGAAAATGAGAATATACGGAAAATTTACGAAAGAAAGCATTTTTCATTTTATAGTCTTCGTGTCGACAATTTACTAGTAGTTTACTATTTAGTTTGTTTTCGGTTTTTGTTGTATGGAAATCTGTAAGATTTCTCATCTGATGGTTGATATGCTTGTTATTACCTAAAAAAGCTCGTTTTCGGCATTCGTTTATGTGTCTGGCCAGAATATTTTCCTAGCAGTAAAAAAAATCGATGAGTTTTATAGAATGCATTATTGATTTTGGAAGGCACTAAGTGTTATGTTCTGCTTTTCAAAAACCTACTGTCATTCTTTTATAATCAAGTCAAAACTTCATTTTAATGTAAGTATACTTCATTCTTAATAATGTCATTATGAATTTACATCAAATTCGTATTTTAAGCTTTAGAAATTTAGTAGCAATTTGTAAAAAGTTAAGTTTCAATCACTATACAACGTTTCTTTGATAAAAAATTATAATAGACCAGTTCCTAGGGCAGATTTTCGTAGAGTAATTTTAATTAATAATAGTTTTATTACCCAAACAAATGAGAATTTAAGAAAAAAAAACTGCGATTTCTTTCTAAACGAATCTTTTAGTTATACGAGTATTAAATGTTGACAGGATTAAAGTGCAAACTGATAGGATATTTCAATTCAGCAGTGATTAAAACCGGGTTTAGTTCAATTCTTGTACTTCAAACTTATAGAATATTTCAATTCAAACAATGTCAGGTATTTATTAATTAATGTTAATGAGGGTATTCACAATCCTCTTTTAATTTTCGGTATTCGGTATTTTCGGTAATATTAAAAGACTGAAAATATTCTGCTGTGAACATCCCACAGCACAGATTTGAGAACAGCGCTTTTATTGGATACGTGACCAAATCATGAACTGCAAATTTGATTGTAAAATATGTCACATACCTTTAAATCCATGTTTGATGTATTCTTTTGACATTCTATTGTGGCAACGGCTATCAAAATTGAAAAAATTTGCATCACTTCGATGGGATTAACAAAAAGCCAGCGAGAAAATTTGACAACGAAAAACATTACTAGCGCCACTCGCGGTTGATTCTTGATACCGAATAACCGGGCCGAAAAACACGACTCAAGGCATGTATACAATTACCGAATCCGGTAATTCATTTTTACTTGAACCAAGTTACCGTCTCGGTAAAAATCTGTTAAATTTGACTGAATTACCGAGCGGTAAATTTACCCGCAATTTAAAAGACGACTGTGAATACCCTGATTATTATATAGCATAAAGTATATTTGGGATTGTTGATAAAAACTCATGGATTGTGAAATTCATGGATTTTTATTTTACTCTTATTCTAAAAAACCGTAGCGATAAAATTCTTTGTTAGGGCATATTCGAATAAAAGGTTATGTTCTTATGGGGAAATAGTGAAACAGTGATCTGATGTACGGCAAAGATGTGTAAAGTCATATTCTAATCTCTTTTTGCCTTAACAATGTTTTTTTTTTGTATATAATGCACCGTTTTCGAGAAATTCGCAAAACACCTTTCCATTTGTAATAGAGAAGTGCAAAGAAGGTGTTCACTTGTAGCGTAGGACATCATTAACCCTAATGTTACATCATTAACCCTACACTGCATAGTGTATCACTGGTGACATGTTTTTTCGTTATCATAATTACGCCCCGTTCAAGGTTTAGTTAAATTTTCACCCAAAAGACCCTTTAATCAGACTATAAATACAATAAAAAAGAAAGTCCCGATAAAAGAATTGGCTAAATTTTATATTGTGGCAAAAATTATGAAAATATTTCCAAAATCGCCGAAGTAGCAGTCATGTAGAAAAAACACTAGCTTTGAATTTCGCGTTTTTTCACCAATGACCTGGTAAATAGTCATATCTGACAATGGGATGATTCCATCTTTTGGTGAAATTCCGTTAAACGGAAGTGACCGATATATAAAATTTGATTTTGCAAATTTTTTGCAATTGAAAAAAAATATGATGGAAGAATTAAAGACAAAATTCCTACAGTTTTGCTTTTACCGTGCAACGGTATTTTTTCCCGTTCTCATGATATCCCATATTTGGTACCTTTTTTGCTCATGTTATATAAACTAACAATTTATTGGAAAGTCGGATTTTGCCAACATCGAAACATGGTTATATGGCGAACTGCGCACGGCGCGGCGTAGATACACAGTATAAGAAAGTCAAGTGCTATTCACATCAGAGGCTTTTCTTAATGTTTTACTTAAATATCCTTCGAATATGTTGCATTTACCGAGTCACAAAATATGCGTTTAAATGCTATAAAACCCAAAATACAGAGTTAGAAATTAGTAATTTATTTAAAAAAAAGTTAAAAAAAATCAAAAATCAGTAAAAAAAATCAGCCTAATCCACTTTTAAGTAAAGGTGTGGAAAAGTTTGGGCACAAGTGTAATTTTAACACATACAATTTTGAGCCTATTTTGGTTTAAAAAATCGATCAATTTCGGTCTGTAGCTGACAAACTTTCGGATTGTATTTTCCTGCCTTTTGATCCTAGTTATGGTCGATTTGTGCACTTTGTATCCCTGACACAATAATTTAGCAGAAAACCTTTGCGAAGTTTTTCCAAAATTTCAATTTTACTTTACAACTTTTTTCACAACTGCCATCATTACTGCTCGACACAAACATCAAAATAAATGCGCACAAATAGATCACACAGTCACAAAGTGACAATAAAATAGAGGGAATTAGAAATTATTTTAACTGTAAAATAACTGCCAGAATGGCACATTTAGATGAAGTGAAAAAATAAAAACGTAAGCGAAAGTTGCGTTTATCGAGATCCAATTTGCAAGTGTGGTTGCATTTACAGAGTCAGTAATGCTGAAAAATGGTGGTTGCGGAAATCGAGGAGTTTCGCATATCGAGGGTTGGGTAAACCGAGTACGTACTGTACTTATATAAAAACAAAAATTATCGAATTACTACATCCTGCTATTATTCTCCTCCATATTTCCATAAAATTTTCTAATATCATAGTTTTTAACCAAAATCTAACATATTTTTGCATGATTAAATTTTTGTGAAAACTTTTTTTCTGCCTTAATTTTTTAGATCGAGTTTTTGTGAATTACTAGCGGTTAGTACCCGGCGTTGCTCGGCTAATTGAAATAACAATTGTATTTTGATTTCATAATGTGTTTTGAATTAAAAGTACTAGAACTTTGCAAAATCATTGTTTAAATACATGTAAATTTTTCAATTTGACGTAAGGAAATCGCATTTTTCCATTTGTTTGGGAGAGGATATTGAATAGTCAAATTTTGCCTGGTAACCCTATTTTATGAAAAAAGAACGGTGCCAAATTTTAAATCTCAAACTTAATTTGCAAATGAGTTTTTCTAGCTATATACTGGTAGATATTCTTTTCCAGCGATTAGTCATGTGCAATACAAATATTAGAGTAAATACGGGGTCCTGAATTAAAGTTTAGACAAAAAAAAATTAATTAACATGTAGGATTTTAGATATATATAGATATGTTTATTCATTTTCAAAATGAGTTAACATATAGACGAAAAATCTGTTTCCTACCCCCTTTAAAAAAACAATATTTAGAGAGGGGGTGTGGGAGGTTGTGATAAAATGTGAGGGAAGGCCACTGAATTATCGTATCTATATGTTAATTCATTTTTTCTCTCTAAGCGTTAACTCGGTGAGCCAGTAAATACTACTCTATTATTCCTTTTATTTTGCAAATAACTCAATATATTCGGAGTTTCAGAGTTTAGGAGATAGTCGGAGGGAAGGTTCGCACAATTCAGGAGGAAAAGGTTTGAGTGGGCGAAAGTTTTGAAACTATAGTTTAGGAGATAACAGGAGAAGGGGTTAGCATAATGCGGGATAGAGTGGCAAAAACTTTCATTCGTGGACGACTTGTACAACATTGAAAACCGCGTTCAAATTTCTTTAGCGATTCAGAAGATATCAGGCGAGGAGGTCAGAGGGGGCCAATTTTTTTATTAATAGATAGTTTATATTGCGTTTTGGTATATATTTATATGCCGTCATGCCGTCAAATAGTCCAAAACTGGGAAAAACCGCATCAAAATCCGTTTAGTGGTTTTCGACCCAAGTCGTAGCACACAGACGTATATACAGACATTCCATTTTATATAGCAGATTTGTTCGATTGGTATGAAATTTTCCTTTTCCTATTTAATATAATTATTTTTTAACGTCGGGCCCCGTTTTTTACTGAAAAAAGCTCGCAGAAATGTTGGCTTTAGAGAGGGGTTTTGTAAGAAAGAACGTCTAAAAGTTGTTGTTTCTGTTGTTACCAGAGCTGCAAATCTAAAGTTTTCGGATCATGGTTCTTTGGTGAATTGGATTTTTGGTTTTTGGTTTTTGGTTTTGGTTCCTTAAATCTTCGGTTTTCGTTCGCACAGGTCGATCCGGCTTAGTCCGCGAAGCAGTTAGGAGCAATATAAATATTTACCAGTCGAAAGTTTTTAAAACAAGCAAAATAAGACTTAATAGCGAAAAACGTTCTCCACTGATCTGCAATGTACAAAATTCTGGGCAGCAATCATGTATTCCGACGCGTCTCTGTCTTTCGACTTCGACGCAGCTTTTAACTCTTGACTTCGCCATATCACCAGCTTCAAATTTCCTGGAGTGACAGTCAGAATCACGTTTCGATTCATAGTGACGATTCCGCGAAATTTCAAGCTGCAGATATGGCGAAGTCAAGAGTTAAAAGCTGCGTCGAAGTCGAACGACAGAGACGCGTCGGAATACATGATTGGTGCCCTGAATAATATCAACCGACATTTGAAAATAATATAGAATGGATAAAAAAATATGATTGCTTTATTAAATTTAAAGAACATGACGTGTATGGTATATGACCTATTTTCATTTTAACAACAAACGTACAATATTTTTGGAAAATGTTTTGTAGAACTAGAATTCATCTGATTGGCAATTTACACATTTGTATTTTTACAAAATTCAAAACTAGAATAAATATTTTTCTGTGACGTTGTTCCAAAAAATCCAATTAAGAATTATGGCCTCTTGATCCAAAAAAAGAAAGAAAAAAAAGTAAAATAAAAGATGAAAAGTACTTGATCACTTGATTATTCTTGTTTATACAATTGCTTCCATAGCAATTCAAATTGAATTCGTCACAGTTTGATTATGGCACATGCTAGGCCAGATCGACTTTATTCGTACAATAAAATGAAACTCATTAACGTAGTTCAATAAAGTTCGTATCACCTTGTCCTATTTACGAATTTATTTGGCCAGGTATTTATTTCATTATCGGAAAAACAAACATTTTCCTATATACCCAATTAAAATTGAGTATTTCCGAAAAAAAAGGATGAGACAATAAAGGGATTAATATTTATGTAACATGTGGTCCTTTGACATCTTTTTTTTCAGAGATGCTTCATGTATATAATCTTTCGTTTTGGAAAGAATAACCTGAAGATGAGATAATAATAAAGCCGGGTCAAAGAAAAAATCTATACGGAAAGCCCACAATAGTGAAGGGATCTTACATTCAATTCTCAATAACAGTTATACCTTAGATCATTTTTTTAAAAAGCAAGAAATATGGGAAAATCATATTGAGAGGTGTGAAGATCCTTTTAACACAATGAGTAAACAATAGGGAACGCAGGCACTCAAAATATAGGAATACATGCTGTTTGGGAAAACCACAATTTGTTCACTTGGTATGGGTTTTCTAAAATTGAACACTATCTGAACGATGGGTAACAACCGTCATTATTTTTTTATGGCTATAATTAAATTCTTATTTTACAGTTTAGAGAACTAATTCGATGACAGTTTGTTTGGGATTTCCATAAGAATTTAGGGATGTCTAAAATGCTGGGGAATTTCTGTTAACTTTTTTTTCCAAAGCGATAATAATAAGTAAAATATGTTGTTCGTTAAAATCCTATATTTGGAAAATTTCCGACTTCAGAATTTGATTGATTATCTAAAAACTGCGAAATATAGATATATTTTTCCCCATACCTCTATTGGCAACAATTCTACCATATTTTCATTTAGATGCAAGAAATGATATAAACATGGTATACATTTTTTCGTGATTTTTATTTTTTATTGTTAGCTAGGTTGATGTTATACACTGTAGAAAATGGATTTGTTTTTAAACCGAAAAATGGGGTAGAAACGGGGTAAATTTGCAAAAACGTCGTAAAATTTCGAAAAAAAATCAGAATTTAGCTCGCACACCATTTAAGTTGTAAAATCACCCAAAAAACATTAATCTTACACTAGAAATAGGGTAATTTTAAACCTTGCGTAAAATTTCGACCAATATTCGTATTTTTACTCTCATTTTGGTGTAAAAACACGCTCGCAGGGTATTTTTGCATTATTGTACGGACAATTTAACCTTAACCTTATAATTCGCATAAGGTTTGTGGCATCGGAGTATAAATACTCGAATCGAGTTTTACTCTACCAAAATCCTGTGTGGCGCCTGCCACATGGCAGACATGCCCGGGAAATTTGGATGTGAAAACATCCGCAAAAATAATATAATATTTTTGTTTTTGCAGACCGTAAAGCCGAGAAATTCTAATACCATTTTCGGTGTAATTTTAAACAAAAAATGTCGTAAAATTACACCTTTAAGACGCGGTTTTGCTACCAAATAGGAGGAAAATTACAACAAAAATGTGGTAATTTTAAACATCCATGTCGTAAAATTACACCCGTATTGTACTTTTACTTCTTATTTAGCTTAAAGTTCCCCCGTAAAAGAGGCTTTTGTACGCCACAAAATGAGTAAAAATGCATAGCTTTTAAGCCATTACGACTCGGTGTAATTTTACCCCTATTATCGTAGGAAAATGGTTTCCTACGATAATAGGGGTAAAATTACAATAAAATTTTCTAGAGTGTATGTCATCATCTCGGTTTTTAATTTTTGTAATTTTTTTAAGTTAGATTAAAAAAATTATCTAACTTCCTATCTTGTTATTGTTTTGAAAAATTTTAATTCTCGCATTTGTCCTCTCACGCGAGGTGCGATTTTTATACTCTATATGATATATCATATAGTATTATATTAGATTTAGTATACCGTTTGTAACACATTGAGCCAATTGTCGGACGCAAAACTGAGCTACACCCGGGAGTTTGGGATGACAAAAGATTTTGATTTCCGTATGTCAGTCCATCTGCCTGTCTGTTTTTCCCTCTGTCCGTGAACGTCATAATTTTCGACAGGACTAAGCCACGTAAATGGCAAGGCCTAGTTCTTGAACAAGCAAAATACCAAATGAAACCGAAACAGTATTTTAGGATTTCTTCGAAACCGGTCAGTCGTATTGAAAAATTTATATAGGTAAAATGTGTTTGGAATATGATCATACATAACTTATCTATACATCAAAATTCAGTTGGATCACTGCTTTCCCCCTCCCTTATACAAATGCAATACTTTTTTTCTATTTTCTCAAAAACGGTGCGTAATATCGAAAAATTTATGAAGACGAAATGCGTTTAAAACATGATTTTACATACCCGTTCCATACATTAAAATCCAATCGGACCAATCCTTCTCTCTTGTACCATACAAACGGATGTTTTCATAAAAAATTTGTCTGCCTCATATAGAGTATTTCCTTCTGGCAAATGTAGCCTTTCTTATGTTTTTAACGAGAAATTTATGTTAGTACTAGCTTGCATACCCGTCGTTGCTGGGTTAAGTTTTTTGTCTAAGTTTTAGAATACGAAGAAAACCGGAAAGAACTTAAAAACTTTTTAATGGGTCTTTGTTGGGGCTGGACCCCCGACGAACATCTATGCCAAATTTCAGGCCTCTCGGTTTAGTAGTTTCCCTGCGAAAGAGTAACATAGCGGAAAAACTAAGTTTCGAAATCACTTTACCCCCTCCCCTTACTCCCTCCACACCTCGCGCTACTTTTCCGTACGCCTATGTTGGAACCAGATCTACCACAGACACTCATGCCAAATTTCAAGTCAATCGGTTCAGCCGTTTTTGCGTGAAAGAGGAACAGACAGACAGACAGACAGACACCAACTCATTTTTATATACAGTAGAATCCCGATAATTCGTACCCCGATAATTCGTATATCCCGCTAATTCGTATGAATTTGCTGGTCCCTTGAAAAAAATCCCGATAATTCGTACCCCAATAATTCGTATATCCCGCTAATTCGTATGAATTTGCTGGTCCCTTGAAATACGAATTATCGGGATTCTACTGTATTTACAACTACTTTTCGGTGGGTTTTCAACAAGTAACTAGACATGAAACTTATGTATACTAGCAAATACATCAAAAAAATTGGTTAAATTGGATTATGTGATAAATTAACAAGATATTCGTCAAACTGATCAAAATTGATAAATATTGATTAAAATTTTTGTTGATTTTGAACCTGATAAAAAAAGTTTTGTCCATTTTTTTGGCGGTAATCTTTTCTCTGGGCTTTGTCAAACAAAAATTTTTACATGGGCACATTTTTTAAAAGATTTTGGCGGATTGTTTCGGTAATTTCTATCCACAAAACATATTTTGCGTTCATTGCAGTTTGAAAATATAAGTTTTGAAAAATATTCAAAACTAATAAGTACAGGTTTTACCTTCAATTAACTTGTTCCGATTTTATATTGTTGACTTATCACAACAAAGATCAAAACTCAGAAAAAAAAATATGATTATTTTAATTTTGATAAAATATTGTATTCATAAAAAATTTCGATCTCTTAAATTTTACCTAAAACCCATTTCCCGAGCACTCCTGGGTTGATTCAGGAATTATTACAAAGATGTCTTTATGTGTGCAAGATTTTTAAAAAACTAATTGACCTACATAGAGCTATGAAATTTTACCGGGATATTTGGAAGGGTACGATTCTATCCATTAACTGGAAGTAACCAAGATGGCGGGTTTTTAAAAATCGGAATTTTGTTTTCCTGGTTTGCTCCGAAATTACGCGCATTTCAGTAGTCTTAAGGTGGGTTTAGAAACACGAGCATTTTCATTTTTACTGGCAAAGTGAGTGAAATGCCAGATTTCTTATGACTTTTTCACCAAGTGGGAAAGGGACGGGAAACCACTCAGTAAAAATTTTACTGGAAATTTTGTTTGCATGTAGTAGTTTTACTATCCATAATTTTCGTCGACGATAGGAAAGTTATGGCAGTAAACAACAACAAACACATTGGACTTCGCCGCCCTGCCAGCAAAATGTTACCCCTGAATTATGGGGAATTATGGCAGCCAGCAAAAGTAAGGTTAAGTTCTATGTTTATTTGAAAGCTACGCATTTTAAATGGAAACGGGAGGTGATAATAATTATGTTATTAATTATAACATCACACAAAATGATTTTGTTAGGTGAAATTGAAGTGCTAACAAACGTATTGCTGCGAGAAGGTGATGTGCAGTGACAGTTCGCCATAAAGTGGAAGGGAAAGTACGTGTGAGACACTGATGTGATCGACTTTTTGCGCACGTAAATTTGAATTTCGCTATCCCGCTCACTTTGCCAGTAAAAATGAAAATGCTCGTGTTTCTAAACCCACCTTTATGTATAACAAAAGTTGGAGACAAAAAAACGGAGGGAATGAGTGACAGAGAGAGGAAGAGAGGGAAAGAGCGTGAGAGAGAGAGGGAGAGAGAGAGGGAGAGAGAGAGGGAGAGAGAGAGGGAGAGAGAGAGGGAGAGAGAGAGGGAGAGAGAGAGAGAGGAAAAGAGTGGGGGGGTGGTAGGAAGGGAGAGATGGCGAGAGAGAGATAGAGAGAATAAGTAAATATAAGTCAACATACGCCTATTTTTGTACTATAAAAAGATTTCTTTGGTGGGTTCTTATTGATTAGTAGTTTTATAAAACTGATAAATTTATTTAGGAAGTTAGATGCCTAACCAGAAAATCCAAAGCGCGATGCTTTTTGAAGTAAATATTAGCATTCCATTACAATCTAGAACCCCATGACAAAAACCATATTTCTTCTTCCCTTTCGCAAAAGCATCTAACCCCTGGAGCCCTATGAACGCAACGCGCACGCAACTAAAACGCACAAACTGTCATTTACAAGTTTGTTCCATAGAAATCATTTGAAGTGAACACAGTGAACGCAGAGAATGCACCTACAACGCAAAAGTTTGCAAACGTCTAACTTTGCCGCGGCAATTCTGCGTTGACAGTTCATAAAGTGATGTTGGGGAAATGTCGTTCGAGGAAAAATTGATAGCCTTACTGCAATAACATACAAATAACAAAGATAAAGACCAACAAAACAAACTATCGCTTCAAAATTATTCATTTTTGTAATTTTCCCAACTTTATACCACTTTATATTATATCATTTTTACTATTTCACGAGATGCCATTGGGTTTTGCCGCTGAAACCTTGCGCTGCGTGACAGTTCACAGCGTTGCAGTTGCATTCGCGTTGTGTCCATTGGGATCCAGGGGTAATGCTCTCTGGGCAGAAGCAAACGATCTCACTGAAGCAAACATTTTTTGGTTTCTAAAAGCTCTCTAGATTTGTTTTCATATAACAAAATGTTCTTCTAGTGCTGACCATCTGTATATTTGTGCCCGTGGCATGTGGAGTTGTTTTTTGACTCTAAATACCTCGATTTTTTATGCCGAATTTGAAAACAGATCGAAATCCGCTCATTCATTTTTGCATTTTGACCACTATTTATAACTAGGTGCTCCTACTTGACAAACATTTATATTTAAAGAAACTGATGATTTTTTTTTTAAATCTCGGTGCACGGTAAAAAATCTGGACCTATATGGATATAAAATTGAATTACATTGGATTTATATGTAATCATAAACATGATTAGATTTTAATCCAACGCATGGATTAGCAATTTTTCAAATATTTTTTTTTATCAAATTTGATATTACAGTCTATAATGTTTAATAAAATTGTAGATTTTAATATTCAAAGTGTTTAAGTACAGTAGGTATATAATACAAAATAATTGAAAATGTATGGCAAAAAGTATAAAAATATATGTATTAAACTATAATCCAAAATGGTATTAAAATTTCATCAATATAATTTTTGGATCGAAAAGTACTCCAGGATTTTTTACCGTGTGTGAAATTGAACCCGGGATCTTATACCTCATTATTTAACTTCCTAACCAATCTTTCGAGCGCTGTGGTATTTTGGATTAGTATTGAAGACCAACCAATAAGAATATTTTTTAAGTAGTAACCAATATTTTATAAGAAATATGAAAGTTTTCAAATATCTACTATTATGACAGGTATGTTTGGATTAAAATTTCGAACTTTTTCCAATCTTGCAGAAATTTTTCAAAATAATTAAAATTTTTAGTTGTTGGATTTCGGATACATTGTATACTAAAACTTATTTAATTTAACTGATGGTTCATGCCAATTTTGGTCATGTGGCTAATTTTTCGCCTTAACTGGTTACAAGTTTTCAATATTCACCTGTTGTAGCACTGCAATATTTAAAGTGGTTTTAGTAAAGAGTTAAATTCAAGCATATCAAAAGATATGGGCGGGTGTATGTTTCTTTTACCCAGTCTGATCTTGGCGTTGACAGTGCTGTAGTTTAGCGTTGATGACAACGACATCAAAAATGAAAAAAAAAAACATGAAAAAATACAACAAAACTGAGTGGGTGACACGAACTGGAACCAAGTATTCTGATATAGGGAGCGACTAGACACTAAGATCGATCTACGATCTAATATCAAGGTATACCAGGCTGGAAGTAACTAGAAAAAAAGCAAGAATAGTCTCTTGTTGTTGTATATGATACGCTTGTTATGCAGGTGGAACAAATTAAGATTGGATTAGACTTTGATTTATTAAGTTGTTGTCATGTTCAATGGAAGTTGTTGTAGCCTTTGGTGCTGCTACTCTACCTCATTTGGGTACGACTGATCAACGAGTTACGAGTCATAATCTTTTAAGGTTCAATAAAAATTTTACCATAAATATTTTTTTTTATGTTTGTGGGTGAACGAGTAAGCTAACAGTATTTTGGTAGAACATATTTATTATGCTTACAGGAAGTTATGCTCTAGACCCTCTCGCACGCCCAACCTATATGATGTTTTCTATTTTTTTCGTTTCGAATTCCTAAATTTTTAATATTATTTACCAAATGAGCGAATAGGATCTTGTTTTATCTCAATTGATGTTGTAGTACATTTCAGTATTTTTTTATGTTAAAAGAATTATTAATACTTTTCAAGTAAAAAGCGAAAAAACGCTAACCTGTAAAATATTTGTCTCGGTACACATTTTGAAATATGTTAGAAAAGTTGATTTTTTTCAAATTTATTTGTATGGGACGGGTCCGTCCTAGTGAATACCAAAATTCTCCGGAATTTTTCTATATAAAATTACGATATTGTGTCGCAATCAACTTATATTTATATATTTTTTGGGTGACCAAGGGCGTTCCATGAGTACGGCTTGATAAAAATGCAAAAAAAATCTTAACAATCCGTCGGCAAACAGCAAAAACGTGAACTAGTAGCACGTGCGCAGACATGAATTGCCTTCCGTTGTATTTTCTTGAATTTTTGAAGTGTTTTTTTTTCTGAATTTTCAGAAAAGGGTCCCTGAAGCACAAAACCGGCGATTCAAGATACGATGATTAACAATGAGCCGTAAACGGGCCACTGTACAATAAAGTTTACCCAAAAGGAATTTCATTCTTAAAAGAACACTAGATATTTTTTTGCTGGCTATCTTGTGGCCCTTTGCGTATGCGATATTGCTAAAATTTTATTTTTTCGATTTTCGAGTTCGGCATTCTTATTTTAATCGAACGAGCCGAAGTTACCTTTGAAAGAAAGAGAATATTCTTAACCTTAGGCGGAATATGTTTGGAGGGTGAATGCTCAGTTTGCTGTACGATTTTGATTGAAGACAATCTTTTTATTAATTTTGTTATTTGGTTCGAAATTCGAAAATGAGACCGAAAAAATGTTTTAAACTTTTAATTTGGAACGAATGAAAAAATTTGATATTTTGCCCCTAGCGGCTAATGATAATATTCAAAGTCGCACTGGCCTGTAATATGGCTTTTTAAAGAAATTATGAATGGCTAGGATATAAAATTTTAAATGCATATATACAAAAATCAAGATTTAGATGTTGTGAGTTTTGTTAGGATTCGGTGGTATAGGATGAGTATTTGGAAACTATTCATTTCGGAAGATGTTTTTGTGTTTAGATTGTAGACTACTTACAAAAATAACAGAGTCACAAAGTTGGAATCAAGACGATTGGAATCAAAAGTCAAGTTCCAGTTTCTTTGGTTGTTGTCATAAACTCAAAAATTGCTGATCCGAATTTCATGAAACTTTTCACGGCAGCAAATAATGAATTAAGTTCAAGTACAAGCAACAAATGACTAAAGTTTATTTCACGTTAACAGTATGCGTTTTGGAACGACTTTCAGTTAACCGCGGTTGGTAAAAAACTCTGGGGCCCATAGTATTTGGGGTGACAAAAGATTTTGATTTTCACCTGTCCGTCCGTTGACACTAAAACTCTCGGACAAATTGAGTTAGAGACTTGAAATTTTGTGAAAATCCGTTTTTTATAAAAATATTTTTGAACGAGCAAAATCGCACTATTCCTTTTTCCCCCTTCTCTTAACAAATGAAACATTTTTTTTGGGGTTTAGCTAAACCGTGTATTATATCCTTAAAAACTTTCAATTAATAAACAAATTTAAACTGGGGTCGTGCTAAACAATGGCTCTATTATATTTTCGGTTTAATTTTAGTACTAAAGTGCAGAACGTAAAATATCAAATGCACTTTTCATGACATTTGATTTGTGAATAAGTTTAAATAAAACTTCTTACCCCTAATTTATTCACTAGGAGTTAAGCCGAGTTAGTGAGTTAAGGGAGTTAGCTAGTGTTATTTTCCATGTAAAAGGTGAGTTAAGGGAGTTAAGGCGATTTAACTCCTAGTGAATAAATTGGCCGTTAGAGGGCATGAAAACCTGCTAACTCGTTGGAATTAGGTTTTTACGTTTCGTTGTTATTGAAATTTAATGAAAGTTTGAAGTGGAAAATCCAATTTAGTCATTTATCCTGTTAGCGCGGTATTACACACGGCAACTTTCGGGCTTACTTAAGCCGATTTTCGGGAGAAACGACTGCGGAGGGAAAAGTTTCCACTCGAAATCATGGCTTATCGACAATCTGCATACATGCAAAGCGTGTGAACCGGTTTGGGAAAAATAGTAGGCAGAAATCATTTCCGTTCTGACCGTCAGCAGGTAAAGATCTTGGGAAGTATATGAGCAACAGCAATTTCAATGGTTTGAGTCCACACACACACATGTAAACTTGTGTAGCATATGCAAACAGGATTGGCTTATTTAAGCCACAAATGTAAGTACATTGGCTTATTAAGCCCAAAAGTTGCCGGCTTAAATAAGCCAAGTGTAATACCGGACTTAGAGGATTAAAGATTACTTTGAAATTCAAGTTTCTCGCGATACCAGTATTTTCTTATTCTTCGATATTATTATAGTGACAACACAATGACGCGTAAACGCTGGTATCGGCGTTGACTTTTCAGTGCACCAAGCGGTGCTTCCAAATTTGAACGTTTTGAAGCATGTGTGTTAAACCATAATAACGCTTGGTGAGAACTACACGGTTACACGCTTCACTACTTTTATTTTAAATAAAATTGAAATAAAGAGATTATTTAAATTAAAAAGGACTTGGAAGACAAAGAATTTGTGACACAAGTAACATGCAAAGCACATGAAATAAAAAATTGAAGAAGTAAATATTGAAAGGGATACTGACTTTGCCTAAAAATTTAATTTAATGAAAGGCACGATGATTCACAGCATGTTTCAAAGTTGCTAGATTTTGCATCGCATAAATTTTCATTATTTTTTCACATTTTGAATTAACGCTTCCTAAAATTCTTCTTTTCCCCAGAATTTTCCAAAAGTCAGGGCGTTTTAAAGTTTCAAGGCAAGGGGCCATTTTAAATCGTCCCATAGTAAACCACAGATTTTACTTTGGAAGCGTCGAAATGTCAAAGCTTACGCACGCGTTGACGTGTCGTTTTGTTTTCGCTATTACGTTCTTATTCTTATACCGCGATGCCAATATTTCTTTATAACCCGAAAATAAGGCAACTATTCGAATTCATAATATTTTTGAGATAGACACTCCCCAATTGCAATTACTATAAATATTTACACCGTTTAACTTGATTTTCGTTTAACTTGGTTTTCACAGGCAAAACATTAGGGCTATTCACTCTTGATTGTAGATAGTAAAATCGTAGATTGTAATGTAAATCTACGATGGAAAAGTACAACGAAGCGTGAGCAGCGCTTTACTAGAGGTTGTTGGTTTTGTCGTACATTTTTGACTCTTTTATTTATTTTCTTTACCTAAATTGTTTAAAGCATTTTTTAACTCTTAATTTATACTAAATCATATAAATACTTTAATTTACTTGCTTTTCCAATGTCCGTTTTGGAGTTGGCACCAAGTTGACATGTCACAAAACATGTCTTATCCTCACTTTATTAGAATTACGACAAAAACTACTATTTTACCATCGATTTTACCTTCGGGTGTGGTAGATTGCAGTTTTCGTCGTAAAACAATTTATAATGAGAACTGTCAAAAAACTACGATTTTATTTACAATTTTACGATTGTACGCGTTTACAATCAACTACGATAAAGAGTGAATACCCTTATTATAAACTTTGGGATTAATCAGCCACTAAAACATGCCTTTCGCCAAGTTTAAATTTAAAGCCCAGTTTAGCTTGAAAAATGTTTAAAAAATAACTATTAAACATAAAAAAAGCTATAATTGCCAATCTGGCAATTATTGAAAACCCGTATGGTGATATTCGTATCAAAATTCAAACAGTTGTATCAAAATTCCTCTTGAAGTCAAACTTTTCAAAAAGATTTTAAAAAATTTTTTCCAATCGGATTTTGATGTATGGAAGTTTTATGAAGAATTATGTCCTAAATAACTTTTGTTCTTGGACTTTTTTTTGATAAGATGCACCGTTTTTGAGAGATTCACAAAAAGCGTTTTCGTTCGTATGGGGGGTACCCCCCCCTAATGGTATTTTTTTGCAAATTAACGAACCTAGCCTTGCATTTTATGAAAAACGAATCAGCGCAAAATTTCAAGTCTCTAGCTCAATCCGTGCTCCTGCAATCCGCGCCACAGACGGACGGGCAGAGAAATCAATTTCTTTTTCATTCTAAACACACCGGTATAATTCATTTTTGTGTGTGATGACGGGATCTTGGCGTTACAAACGGTAAGGCAAAGACCCTTTGACGGGGTCACCATACGGGTATAATAAGGTTTGATGTGTATAGAATGTGATTTTATATAACTCTTCCTTACATCAAAATTGAATCGGATTCCGATACAAATGGAAAAATTTCTATCAAGATTCAGCTTAAAGTTATTTTATTGAGTATTTGACGATGGTCTACTTAACACTTTCTCTCCAAACAGCTGTCAAAAGGAAATCAAAGAAAATCTACAATTACCAGGGGTCAATCGTCAAATACTATATATAAGGACAGACAAAATTTTTATTGAAAGAAATCCATTTGTGTGCAAGGTGGAAAGAGCGTGGGAGTGCTTCATTTGGATTTCTATGTATGGAACATTTATGTACAATCATTTCGTCCGTTCAAGAAATTAGCCTTGCTTTTTACTACAAACGCATCTGTACAAAATTTCAAGCCTCTAGCTCAATTCTTTCTAAAGTTATCGTGTTTATGGACGGGCAGACAGACAGACAGACAGACGGGCGGACATTGTCATACCAAACACCCTGGTGTAGTTCATTTTTGGGTCGGATGATTGGTTCGATGCGTTATAAATGGTATACTAACAGCCTTATTCTAGCTACGGTCACTAGTCACAACTCGGTCACAAGAGCCTCAAATTCTATGGACTTGTGACTTGTGACTTAAGTATCACAACGCCAGAATACGGCTGTAAATCTAATATGCTACTATATTATTCTCATAGAGAGTATAAAAAAGGCTTATAATCTATGCGTTTAGAGGTTTTACCATTTAATTTTTCTAGTTATAAACATCCATAAAATATGTATTAACCAAAATACGGAGTAGCTAATAAAGATTTAGTCCATCTTTGTTCAGTACCTATATTAAAAAAATAAATCTACATATATGCTATAATATTAAGCTGTCTTGGTATCATTTATTCAGGGAATAAAGAAATCAGTTATTTAACATTCATAGTGACATTAATAATATATCAATCTTAAAACTTTTAGATTTATAAATGACAACAAATACGAGTACCATTTGGATGTTGTGCCGAAATTATACATGTTAATAACAAGCATGAATGCCGGGTATTCATATATTTTATGCAAATTATTATTATTTTTTGTATTTTTTGTTAACGAGAAAATACAAATTTTATGAATGAAAACTTTTAGCGCAGAGATATTCACCATTGGGGGGGATTAAAATTCTTACATTAATTTTTTTTCCTAGTTCGTCTTATTCTCTTCACCTTTGTACTTGGGATATTCTCTTTTTTTGTACGTAGAAAGGTAAGCAACAGGTATAATATATATTTTTTCGTTCTCTGTAGGCCTTTGTAGGAAGCGGCAATTTAATATTACAGATCTTTAATGTCATTTTAATGTACACTTTTTGATATAGTTACTCTTTTCTGAAATGTGGCACAATTTTAATAAAATAGTAATAGTTTGGTCAGAAATTCTTTAAAAACCACAATATTTAGTTATAATTTTATATGAGCGTGTAATTAATGAATAAAAATCGTAATTAATATTCCATTTTGATAAAATCAATAATTTAAAAAATCCGTGATTAACACAACTTAAGACAACAGTTTGTGATTCTTTTTTTCACATTAAGTATGGGTGTACCAGAGACGTTTCTCATCTGAATTGAATCAAACTCAGGGCCTAATTCTCGATGGTAGAAACTAAAACAGTTTTGCCATAGGCCATAGGTCTAAAAATTCGTTTCGTGTTTTATTTTAAACAGAGAAATGAACATTTGACGCAAAGCTCCAATATTTGAATGTTGTTTTAACGGGTGTGCCCTGGTGTGTGTGTTAAAAACACCTACGCGCGAAAAATTATTACGTTTTTTTTTGTTTTGGTTGTGAGTCTTTAAAGAGCAAAAATTTTTATCTTATGACGACAACGTTGTGGACTACGATGACTTTTTGGGGTCTTGATCTTGAAATTTAATTTCATTTATTTATTTAATTTTTTTTTCTTGCTCTGGTGCTTTAAGATTGAATAAGTCAAAAATCAGGCACGGCCAAGAAGATTTTTAAAATCCAGTTTTTTCGTAATGTAAAAAAAACCTAGAAGATAATATTGGAAGAGGAAGGTTTCATCGTTTGGTTTTATAGCCTTATGTATTTACACGAAGTCGAACAGGTAGTTTCTGGATAGAACGACGTTCATGAAATTATTAAAAGCTATTTTGATATGTTCAAAAAATCGTTAAAAACTACATATATTTCGCATGAGTGATGGCATTTAATCAATTTTTAAGAAGCGTGTTGTTTATCTGGTCTAAATGTAATTTTTTTTGTAGACGTGCGGTAGTTGCATTTTTTTAGATTTTGGGCATTTAAAAATTTAACGGGGGACTCCACAATGATATAACAATAAAAAATTTATGGCGACACTTGATTTAAGACACCTCGACATAAGACGATTTGATATACGACGCCTAATGTTTTATCTTCGGTCTTGAAATCCAGTTTTTTCGTACTGTAAAAAAATCTAGAAGATAATATTGCAAGAGAAAAGTTTCATCGTCGACGACAAAAATTTACATATGACAACAAAATTTGGATATAACGACGGCTTAATTTTTTCCATTTTTTTTTGAAATTTTCAAATCTTTGATGTTTTAGTCTATGTTAAATTTTACCATTTATAAATTTTTTTACCTCTATTAATTTTTCGATGTAAAGGGTCTTTCAACAAGGACATAACAATTTTGTAATTTAATAAAAACGTCAGTCAAGGTTTACATTTTTATCATGGTGAAGTTCACGAACGAGCAATGCCACACTGCTGGTCAAACAATTGATCTATTGAAGGAGAAGTTCGGTAATCGTGTAATCTCGAGAAATGGTCCGGTCGAATGGCCACCTCGCTCATGCGATTTAACGCCGTTGGATTTCTTTTTATGGGGTTATGTTAAGTCGTTGGTTTATGCCAACAAGCCAACAACGTTAGAGGAGCTCAGGAACAATATCGAACGCGAAATTGCCAACGTTCCGGTCGATATGTGTGGAAGAGTGGTGGAAAATTGGCTCCAAAGAATCAATCAGCAAACGTGCTCGCGGTGGTCATATGAACGACACCGAATTTCATACTTAAGTGTAACATATCCACTGCACCTGAAATAAATTTCAGCCCGATATCTCAATTATTCTGTGTTTTATTTAAATACAAAATTGTTATGTCCTTATAGAAAGACCCGATACATACATATAAAAATAAACAAATAAAAAATATATAACAATTTTTATTTGAAAAAAGCTTCTATAAACAAAATGTACGAAAAAGAAAAAAAAATAGTCAGGGTATTCACAGTCGTCTTTTAAATTGCGGGTAAATTTACCGCTCGGTAATTCAGTCAAATTTAACAGATTTTTACCGAGACGGTAACTTGATTCATGTAAAAATGAATTACCGGATTCGGTAATTGTATACATGCCTTGAGTCGTGTTTTTCGGCCCGGTTATTCGGTATCAAGAATCAACCGCGAGTGGCGCTAGTAATGTTTTTCGTTGTCAAATTTTCTCGCTGGCTTTTTGTTAATCCCATCGAACTGATGCAAATTTTTTCAATTTTGATAGCCGTTGCCACAATAGAAATTCAAAAGAATACATCAAACATGGATTTAAAGGTATGTGACATTTTTACAATCAAATTCGCAGTTCATGATTTGGTCACGTATCAAATAAAAGCGCTGTTCTCAAATCTGTGCTGTGGGATGTTCACAGCAGAATATTTTCAGTCTTTTAATATTACCGAAAATACCGAATACCGAAAATTAAAAGAGGATTGTGAATACCCTTAGTATGTTGGGGGTTGTGTATCAGAAATAAAAGCCAGATAAATATTTATTTTATTTTTTATGATTCTATCTTGTAGTTGTTTCTGTCACACAATTTTTTTTCCCTTTTTAGTAAATTTTTTGTCATTTTGTATTTGATTAGCAAGACTAAAAATCAAAAAATACGTGTCTTTCGCCATGCTTCATTGGCTCAGAAGATATGGGAGAGAGAGGTTGACGGGCAGGGGAAAAGGCAGATTTTAGTAGAGAAAAATTTTCCTTGTGGGACAAATGACTCAATTGCGCAAAACGCATTAAAATTGCTCCAACGGTTCAGGAGATAGCAGGAGAGGGGCTTACATGTAAAGAGAGAGGTAATTTGCATACAAAAATTTTGCATTGCCATTGGAGTTATGTATGTTTGCATATTTTCAAGTCAATCGGATGAGAGGAACTGGGTCAAAATTAGATTACAAGATTTGACCATGGCAAACCAACAAACAAGCTAAATAAAAACTTTTAAAATACCAAGTTTCGATATAACGCTGCAAAATTACGAAATTTGTACAGCTCAAACATGTTGTAAATCGAAACACGCTTGTATTACATTTTAGTTATTTAGACACGTTTTTTCATAGTTAACGGGAGCTTCTCAAGTGCGCCAATTATACGATGCGTGGCTTACTTTCCGCCTTTTTGATTTTCAGGAACTGAGTTTGAATCCCATTCGAATCCGGTGCTAGCGTTTTTTCCCAATTTGATTTTTACTATATTTTTACGGAGGGTTAGGGGTTTAGGCCGGGTTTAGTTCGGCACCGTGGTGTTTTTTCCGTTTTCACAATTTTTATTTTTATTACCTATTTCTGAAGAACATAAAGCGCGATCTCCATACAGCTGATTTTTTCATCTGATAAAAGTATGGGATGCACTTATGCCAAGTCAGCTGGGAAAGAAAGACAGAAAACAATCATCTTAAAAAATTTTGTCGTCTTCTGCAGTTCGAAAAAGTTTTAATTTCCCTAAGCGATTTTCCTATTGCAGATGATTCTCCTGAACAAGAGATCAATTTGTTCGCCTGATTTATGGCATTTTCATCTGCAGTTGCATACAGTCACAATAATCGCACACGAGATCATCACACATAAGTAATTTCCTCATCGCAGGATGTGATTGGAGATTGAGTTGTATGTCATTGAATTAGCGCTGAAATTGGCATACAATTGAAAGGGGGACGTCCATGATTTCCTAAAATGTGGTAGGGAGACTCTCTTATGCCGCGGTCACACGACGCTGTTTTACTAGCCGCTGGCTGCTGTTGGTTAGTAGCGCTGGCAAGTAGCAACAGCAGCCAGCGTACTGAGAGGGTTCACATGATTTCTACTTTAGTAGCGCTGGCAAGTAGCCAAACAGTGGTTTGACATTTTAATCTGGGAGATTTTTTAAATAATAAACGTTACACACAAATTTAAATAAATAAACGTAAAATAACAAGTTACAATAAACAAAATTTACCACTTATTAGACTTTTGACAGCTCAGAAACCATGTCACGTAATCCCTAGTAGCGCTAGCAAAGTACTTCACTAGCGCTACTAAAATCATCGCGCTGCTGCTGGTAGTAGCTGTATGGAGATTGGCCTTTATTCGAAGAATTTTTTAATAATTTTCCGCAATAGATTTTTCTACTCCCTGGTCATAACAAAATTGCAAGGCGAAAATAATGAAATACTCTATCTGAGAACAGGTCGAATTTCAATACAAAATTTGCCATTTGTATGAGGGAGAGGTTCGATTTTGTCCGTTAAAGAATTTAGTCTTGCCTAATACGAGAAACTTGGCTGTGCAAAATTTCAAGAGCTAGAATTTATTCGAGAGTCATCGTTTTCGATTCTGGTAGAGTAAAAAAAATGTCGCGGGGTCCAGAATCTACAATGATGGGAATTTGTCATTAGATTCAAAGAAAAAGCAGTTGAATTAAATAAAAAATTTCGCTCAATTTGCGCCAACGGTTTTCATACTCTATATGAGGATCATGTAGTTAGCATATTAGATTTAGTACATATATTGTTTGCAACGCTTCGAACCAATCATCGCATACAAAAATGAATGACACCGAGGTGTTTGGTATGACATAAGATTTGGATTTTAGCCTGTTGGTCTGTCCATTCGCCTGTCTGTTCGTCAACACCATAACCTTTCAAAGAATTGAGTTCGAGACTTGAAATTTTTCACAGTTGCGTTTCTCGTAAATAGACAGGGTAGGTACTTGAACCGTAAAAGTCAGAGCATTCCTTCTCCCCCCTCCTCATACAAATGAAACGGTTTTTTTGCAATTTTCTCGGAAACGGTGCATGGTATCGAACATTTTATAAAGACTAAATGTATTTAAAATATGATTATACATAACCATTCCATACATCAAAATCCAATTAAATAAAAGGTTTGTCTCTCCTCATATACAGTATTGGCAATTGTAGCTTTTCTTGTGTTTTTTCTTACTTTAAACGATTATAAGGTTTGCGAAATGCTAGTTATACAGTTTTATTGCATTTATAGGTTTAAATGCTGTGAAGGTGAAAGGCCTTTATATGTATTTTATATCCACACAAAAAATGTGCGCTTTTATGTTATCTATCCAATTCATTCTTAATGTAGGCATGTTGAGTTAAAAGCGCTTTCGGCACGCAGGAAAAATATCATGGTTTTTATTAATGAAAAAACGGCTATAATATTACTGAAGGAGAGTACCAAAAAATTTGGAAATCGATTTGTTAGTTTTAGTCCGCTTTAAATGTTTCAATTCCTATGATGAGGGCCGACTTAAAACTATAATAAAATTTTAAAATTCAAGTCATAAATTTCAAAGTTTTTCTGACTGACGACGATTGGACTTTTTCTTGATTGGACTTTCGCACATGCTGATAAATGTATAGATTTGTAACGATTAATTTATTGAACTTTTGTTACAAATTTATGGGTCGCTAATAAATTGATGAGTTTTTTCTGTTGTAAAAAGGTTCATCTCTTGAATCTTACACAAATACTAAAAATGAAAATCAACAGTCGTAAATGTAAAACTTTGCAATGAATTTGATTATACGGTTGACAACAGTTTTTTGGGGCCAAGTAAAACTAAAAGAAGAAAAAAATTACCTCTAGACGATTATTTCAGACTTTATATGATTTGGATATAAAGAAAAAAATGCAGACATTTTGCGGTTCGTTTAGAAAGCTCGCACTATAAGACAAATAAATGTCTTTTTTTGGCTAGTCGAATATTTTTTGTGATGCTAATCAAATAAAAAAATTTTTAAGACGGTCGAATCTCAGAATTGTCCAATTTGTTAGGAATCGTTTTTCTCGATTAGAAAGTTATACATTAATTTGCTATCATTTATATGCGTAGGTAGTGACGTAAAAACGATATATTTTTTATGCACTCAAAATGTTTGAAAAGAAAACGACTTGGCCGGTTATCGTAGACTATAGAAAAATGCATTTCTACGGCAGATCATTTCAAAATTCATAAATGTGAAACAAAAATTTTAGCCACTAAATAAATATGCGTTTTCTTCAGATATCTAATATACTATTTGGTTAAAATTTAAGAAGATACCCCTTATTACAAAGATTTCATGGCAGTTGGGTTATTCGAAGAAGAATAAGCAAGAGAGGTTGCCAAAGAAATTTTGTCCGAAAAATTTCACTGAATCGATTTTCACTTCTTGTGTTGTATTTTTTTTTAAAAACTCCAACTCAAAAGATTTTTTTGAGGAGTATAATAATCATTGGTGGAAAAAACTGGTGTACATCGATATAGGTTTTCTTTCGATAATATTTAATAGACCAAGTCGACAACGAATGTTCGACAAACAACTGTTTTAAACTCCTTCCAAAATGGCTATTTTATTCTGTCGACAGGCTTTTTTTCACTCGAGGGCTTTTCAAGGATTTTAATTTTCGCATTTTACTCTTTTATAGAAATTAACGTTACATATCTGATCTAATTCGCTGTCATTTTTTTTGCTTATTAAAAAATGTTTTTAAAAAATGTTTGTCTAAAGCAGAGGTTCCACCTGGGGTTCCTCTTGCACCTCTTGGGGTCGAAAAAAAAAACAAACTAATTTGGTTTTCAATTTTAGGGTGTAGGGGAGCTTGACACGTAAAAATTTTGAGCTAAGGCGTATTTTTAGACAAGTTTTCTGCGTACACTCAGAAAAAAAAAATAAAGCCGATCGAAGTCAACTTTTTGACAAGTCATTGTAGCAGGCAGATAGAGCTATCCATTACATGAGATTACATTATCAAAATACCTATTTCAGGTCAACCCGTGCAGATCCTTGCGGCCTACTTTACTTCATGCAGGTTTAATTTTGGAATTTCTTTCCTAACAGGTTGACACGTTTTTAATTTTCCTAACGTAGATGAATGTGCGCCTAGCATGGTCCAAATTTTCCTGCAGGGAGCCAAATACGCCTTACGGAACTAAAGGAGTTTTACTGCATTTTTCTGAGTGTATGGGGGCTCATACTATAAAAATCAAAAAAATTGTAATTTCAAATTTCAATTTTGTCAAAAATTTGCAAATATTTAGAACAAATTAAGGAATTTCTCAATATTTCTGTTCAATTTTTTTCGGTCAGCTTGCAGATAAAAGCTGTTTTATATCGACGTCTCGATGTAAGGCTTGGTGTAAGAGGTGTAAGACTTGACGTACAATGTTATTCAATGTTGGATTTTTAAATCACTAAAACAAAATATACCCAAAACTTTTTTTACACTGTCAGTTTTTCACGATTTGTCGAATTAAAGAAAGTTCTTTATTTCATTTTATCTGGTTTTTGGATCCCCTAGAACGCCTTTTTTTTATTATACCCAATTCTTTTTAACACGGTAAATAGTTTCCTCTAAAATCGTGAAAAACTGACCGTGTAAAAAGAGTTGGGAGTACCCGTTAACTGTTGCATAGTTTAAATTGAGACACATCTTTAAGTTTAAAAGATGTTTGTTAAACTAGTTTTTTACTTAACTTTTACAAAATTTTGACAAAAATATTTTACTATAGAAGTTCGTAAATTTATTTTTTTAGTACCAGGAAGACCGAGCCATGCTCGGCAACCTCAAAATCCTACTTTTGCTGATTTTTGGGGAAAAACTAAATTCACATTATCTTTACAGAGCTTTTCCAGAGTTTTTAAATTCCTGACCTAGAAAGCTAGAACTAAAACTAACGCGCGGTAAAAAAATTTCATAGAAATCGGTTGAGTGGTTATTGAGTAATCGCTGTCACCGATTTTTGAAACGTTGTTTTGAGACACCACGTGAGTGGGAAAAGTCAGATTTGTAGGGGTTTGTATTTAAGATCGGACCACCCAATTCGAAAATACCAGGCGAGAGGTATCGAGGGGAATTTTCTCAGAGTTGAGATCTATCTAGATCGATTCCCTGTCACCGAAAATCCCTAACCTCCAAGTTTCGTGAAAATCGTTAGGCGGGTTTTCGAGATCGTTTGTGCAGACAGACAGACAGACAGACAGACAGACAGACAGACAGACAGACATTCCTCGTATTATATTATAGGATAAAGAAAATCAAAATAAATATACGTGACTATTTTGGAATCCGAAGTTAAAACGTAAAACCAAACTCAGTCGATTCGATTCGCCACTCAATTGGTATTCTGGTATTCTGAAATTTGCAACGAGTAAATCTACCCTCAAAACGTCAAACGCAATCGAACAGAAGTGAAACGCGGCGGATTCAAGAATACAAATCAACGGAAATCGAACTAACTTAACGCTACTTCGGATTCCAGAATAGGCATGATAAAAAAATCTACAAAAGAGAAAATAAAAATTCCTTCGAAAGGACTTGAACTTGCGAATTTCAGTTCATGGGTCTTAGGTTTTTGTCGCGAGTCTGTTCATACGTCTCTTAACGGTAGTTTTGTCAAAATTGTTTAAAATAGTTTTGTCAAAATGATTTAAAAGTTAAGTAAAAAACTAGTTTGACAAACATCTTTTGCACTAAAGCATGTATCTCAATTTCAACTATGCAAGGGGTACACCCAACTCTTTTTTTACATGGTCAGTTTTTTATGATAAAAATTAAGATGTTATTTATTGTGAGACCACACAACCACACAATATTCACTTAAATATTTGACCAAGAACTTAGTTAATTTAAACAATTTTTTTTGTGTTTTTCCAAATTTTAGTCATGGGTAATTAATTATAACCAAGGCCTTGGGAAAATTTTAGGAAATATTTTACACAAAATCTTGGATGATTCTACAGGATGATTCTACATTTAAACAGGTATTTTAACCAATTTTTTTGATAACTCAACAAAATAAAAATAGATAATCAAAATTTTATACAAAACACATTTACCCAAGATGTTTGGGTAATATCCAAATGTTTATTTTTCCTCAATGTATAAAGAGAGTACCAGGAAGACCGAGCCATGCTCGGCGAGCTCAAAATCCTAATTTTGGTAATTTTTGGGGAAAAACTAAATTCACTATATCTTTACAGAGCTTTTCCAGAGTTTTTAAATTCTCGACCTAGAAAGCTAGAACTAAAACTAACGCGCGATAACAAAATTTCATAGAAATCGGTTGAGTGGTTATTGAGTAATCGCTGTCACCGATTTTTGAAACCTTTTGATACACCAGGTGAGGGTTATCGAGGGAAGGGAAAAGTCAGGTTTGAAGTGGAAAAATCGAAAGCCCTTAGCCCCTTAGTAATACTGTAAAGTTTCATTAAGATCGAACCACCCAATTCGTTGGTACCAGGCGAGGGGTATCGAGGGGAGGGAAAAGTCAGGTTTGTAGTGGGAAAATCGAAAGCCCTTAGCCCCCTTGGTAATACTGTAAAGTTTCATTAAGATCGGACCACCCAATTCGAAGATACCAGGCGAGGGGTATCGAGGGGAGGGAAAAGTCAGGTCTGTAGTGAAAAAATCGAAATCCCTCAGCCCCCTCAGTAATACTGTAAAGTTTCATTAAGATCGGACCACCCAATTCGATGATAACAGGCGAGGGGTATCGAAGGGGAATTTTCTCACGGGTGAGACCTATCTAGATCGATTTCTTGTCACCGAAAATCCCTAACCACCAAGTTTCGTGAAAATCGTTAGGCGGGTTTTCGAGATCGTTTGTGCAGACAGACAGACAGACATTCCTCGTATTATATTATAGGATAAAACTCTGCACGGCGGCGCGGCGTAAAAATGCATTACTTATAGTTTCTAAAAAAAAATTTAAGGAGGCCCAAAGTTGAAAGTCTACACCGAGCCCAGTTTGGGGTCGCTACGGCCCTGCCTGTATAAGAAAACATGATTAGTAATTGGCAGCAATGTAAAAAAAAACTAACGAATACTTGGATATATATTTTAAATAATAATGTATGTTTGTAAAAAAATAAATTTATATTATAAGTTCTTGAAATTTTTTTTTTGCGAGAATTACAAAAGATTCAAGGGGCGTAGACCCTAAAATGGGCTGGAACCACCGGTCTAAAGTGTGCTTTAGAAATCATATCTTTATTAATAAAATAATTGCACGAAGCCACATTGTAAAGAACTTTTAAAAAATAAAATGGAGTTTTTCCACTGTTCCACGGTATTAAAAATTGAACTCTCTTTCGTCTATCTTTTTTTCATCCATATGTTAAAATAGATTTGATAAGGATTTGATAAGGCTCGTAAATGTGTCAAAAACCGGTAAAATCTTAGGTATAATACCGATTCACATTTGGTACTGGGAAGGATACTTTACAATGCGCGCTTATTAAATATCCGAACTACATCAGTGGTTCCAAACAATATGATTAATACGAGTATAAGTTTGATAAATTGCTAAATTTGTTTTTTTGACGAATTTGTTTTGTAAAATGATGACTCTGATGTGAAAAATTGTCCATTTGATCTACAAAACACTAAAACAACTGTATCGCGGACTTAGAATTCGACTTAAATATTTTTGTCGCCTGATTTCTTAATCATATAGGAGTTATATGCATGTAAACATGTAATAAGAACTATCTTTCAAATTTATTTTTAGTTTAGGTAATTTACCGATTTCTAAAAAATGATTATATTTACTATTCCGACTTCCCCTACAAATAGTTTTTAAGGCGATTTTTTTACATAGGGCGATAAGGCGATTTTGCAACATGTCTGACACCAATGGTAAGTAGATATTGACAAGCATCTGTTTTATTTCACCTTTATGCAAGAAAGTTACATTATTTTTGTAGAAATATTTTAAACTAATAAATACTAGGGTATAATTGAACTTTGTAAAGACTTTCAGAATTAAAGGTAAGTACTTGATATTCGTGTTTTTTAACCCTTTAATGCCGAAGCACAGCTCAGGGTGGTCGGAAAAACGAAAGATGTCGGTTTATGTTCTCCTTCAACTTTTGCATATATGATTAAACCGTTAATATTAACCGCTAACCTTTCAACTTTGCAATTTAGTTCTTGTGTAGATATTACACGAAGAAATTGATGTAAAGATTTGTAATATGGCATAATCTCATCTAAATATGCACTCATACCCGATCTTCGAACGCGAATTCATAGTTGTTTTTGACAAAAAATATCGTTAAATCTATTTTCATCTGATACAATATTCTCAAGTACGATGGCAAATAATTTAATTGGTGATTGGAAGATCTAATTGAATTTTGATGTATGGCAAAGATATGCATATATTTGACGCTCCTTATTTAAGAAAATGGCAAAAAAACACCAAATTTATTACGTGATTTTTTTTTTTTTTTTTTTTTTAAAACCAGTTTTTAATTTTTTAGATAGCCGATCTTATAAAAATAGTGTTCACTATATCGAGAGCTCACTATATCGAGTGTAATACTTTGTTCTAGTACTTTTTATTGGGTAGTATTTTGAAGGTATTTTATGAAGCAAACATTCATCTTGAAAAATCTACAAGCTGCTGAAAAATGAAAAGTGCATTACAGTAAATTTAGTTCGGTTTTTGAAAGTGGAACCAGATTTTTACTTGGTTTATTAGAAAATTTAAAATCTTGGTCATGTGTCAATTTTATAAATTATAAATTTGTTTTTATCATCTTGTTACTTGAGTATTAAATAATCACATACGGGTAATAAAGTCAAGTTAATCACGATTTTTAGATACCATTTAAAACGTAAACTCGCATAATACTAGAGTTTGCTGTTTTAAATACCATAGATTTCTGATAGCACACACGTTTCTTATTTATTTTAATTTTTGTTTTTTACGCCGCGCCGGCCAAATGTCAAAACAAGTTTCGTTACAACTTTGCAAAATGTCAGTGTAGAGACATCGGTATATATCTTATTCGTGTTTGTAAATATACTTTTATGTAAATAGCGCAAAAAATCCGAACTTGGAAGACATTATGTCAGGTAACACGTGAGTTCGATCTAAAGTTACTAAGAAAAGCATTGAATGTTGGCGAACATGAGAAGCAGAGAAGTTTCGTATATGACATAAACGATGCGAATAAACAATATTATTTTTAATATTATTTTTCGATTGAAGTTTACTCAATGAAGGCTTCATGCGACTAATAAAATCGCAAATTTTACGTCTCTGTTAATTGACACAAACGGGGCAGTTCGGTTAATGTGTCAGTTGGCGAATTAAAGGTATTTTTTTACTCTTGTATGTGTTTCGGATTACCTTGAAGCACAAGCTTTTCGTTTCAGCCTTTATTATTTTTATTATTATTACAAGATTATAAAAGCAGATGATGATAATGAAGTTGGCTGGACGGTTGACTTCTCGGCTAAATCAAGAAACAAACTTGCTTTAAGTGGCCTGACACCACGGTTGTTCAAATCGTTTTGAGTTTGGTGTTTTATAAACCGAGATAGAAAGACGATATCATGGCGAATTGATGGGTGCAAGCGACCATTTGGTCTGATCTTTCAGTTATCCTTACACTTGTTTATCTAAATATAATATACACATACAGAGATAATTGTGTATAAAATGATATCTTATTTAAACAAAGATTTAGTGACTTTCAGAATTCTTACTTCTGGAAGTTCATGCATGGTGATCCATTAGATATGTTATTTTTATGTTTGCTACGATATTTCTAAAGAATGGTAAGTAGAGAACCCGGAACGGAACGAAGTGCAACAATTTGTGCAAATTTTTATATGTAGACTTGATATGTGCTTAAATCGTTTCTTTAACTGCTAAAGTCCACGGAAAATTCGGAATCTTCCTTTGATAAAAAATGTTCACGAAAAATTCGGAATCTCCCTAAAGGTGCCTCTCCACATGAGAGTAAATGCCGGCGAGAACCTCTCGATAGCAGCTACTCGCAAATGGACACGTCTCTGAGAGTCGCTTGCAGAAACTCGCGAGCTGTCAAAAGCAGTGATGCTATATCGAGGGGAATTCCCCTTTTTGCGGGGAATTTGACTATAAAAATTGTTAATAGGGGAAAAGGGGAAAACGCTTCAAAACGAGGGGAAACGATTTACAACGAGGGGAAAATCTTCGCCTTTCAACTAAATCCGAAATACTTTTAAAAAATTACGGAAAAGTAAAAATACAAATAAATAAAAACAATTACAATCCAATTCCAAGCTTAGGCAAAGGTAAAGAGTGAAGGAAATGCTCTTATTTATGCATTTGCCACTTTATAATGATCTTATTGCAATTGTAAAGTACACACCAATCTTTTAAACAAAAACACTTTAAAATGGCTTTGGAACGTACGTTTAACCGATTTTTCAGTGTACTTTTTAACCGCTTTGAAAAAAGCACATTAAAAAGTATCATTTCTCATCTTATTCAAATTAATTACTTTAAACTACTTTAAAAGACTTTGATGGAAAGTAGTTTCCATGAAAGTTCATTGACACATATTTTTTGTTCGTTTTTCGGATTTCCTAAATATATTTTCAATAGAAATATTTTCAATTGCAACTCAGCAGAAGTGCTTTGTTTAAATTATGTAAAGATCAATTAAATCGGTAATTTCTTGGTCATCTTTAAAATTTGGCTTAATGTACTAATTTCGACCAATATTCACCAGAAGAATGCATGGACCAGTGGCAAAGTGCCCGGAATACAAAAATCGAGTTCCAGTCGCGACATGATTTCGTTTTTTTCCATTTTTTTGATATTTTTATATTTTTCAAATTCAAAATATGGAAATAATTTTTACCGAATTTAAGGAGGATAGGATCATTTTAAGTTCGAAAGCAAAGGAACTACCTTGATTTATAAATTCGTGACTTGCTTTGATTATTATCTAATTGTGAATCCCGGCTTCTTTTCATATCTTATTTGACGTTTGGTTGGAGACCCGTGACACTGTTATGGGGAATACAATTAACGAGTATTTTGTTAAAGCTTTCCAAAATATAAAATTATTTCCTAATTTGTGCTTTTTTCTCTTAAAAGACTTTAACATGAGTCCAGAGGACAATAATTTTTGGTTTTAATAAATGAATTCTTTATTTAAAATTCGTTGTTTTTATAGGGGAAAAACGAGGGGAATTTCGTCATTGAAAAAGGGGAAAAAGGGGGATTTTGTCATTTGGAAAGGGGAATTTCACTAAAGGTACATAGCATCACTGGTCAAAAGTGATTCTACTCTCTAGTCGACACGCAGCCACTGAACTCTCGGGGAGTTGCTCGCCAGATACGAACGGCGTTTGAATTTCGCTAGTAGCTCTCGAGCACTCGCAAAAGCAAGATGTCAAAAAAATCATGATATTGGTCTTGAGAAGAGAAAAATCGCCGAAATTAACTCTCAAATGGATGACCTCCTGCGAGTAACTCTCGAGAGTTTTTGAGAGTTACTCGCGTATTTACTCTCATGTGGAGCGGCACCTTAAGATATAAAAAAATTCAGTTTTCCAAAAAAGGAGCCCTTTCCCGCCACGTCCTGGTTTATATCAAAAAGTATAGGTTAACCTATTAAAACACTCAAAATACATTTTTTCCAAGATAACCGCAATTACATCAGTTACGGTGCTATTAATTAAAATTCAATAGCCAGATCCTACTGGAATTGGAGTGATATTCACTTCCCCCTTAGGGGATATCAGACCTTTTTGTGTAATTTTCTTCCTTTATTTAACATTCTAACTGCCACGACAGTTTTAAGCCTTTTTCGAATATTTAGTTGTCAGTCAAAAATGTACTAAGAGAAAAAAAAATTGAAACAAAATGTGTTTTATTACCATAAAATGTGTGCAACTACAAAAAATCGTTGCGGTTGCAGCGAACACTTTAATAATTTTCTTGTGGCCGGTGTGTACAATTAGGTGTTAGGTCTTTTTGACTGACGTGGCAGTTAGAGTGTTAACACAGATTTGGTTAAAGATTGAAATGGCACCATTTTAAAGTTGTATCATGATATAATATTCGTTATTATTTTTGACTGTAGAATCAAGGTCCAACTTACGACGAGTAACCGCGATCTTGTTTTTATCACAGTTCTAGAACGTTAAAGTTGTGTAGTGTATTACAGTCCTAGATTATAGGTAACAAAAACCAACTTTTAATTGTTACTTTTGAAAACTGTATTTATGGGAAATTTGCTTACTGGCATGGGGTGGGTGGACTCGATCTGTGGCAAAACCTTTTTTTGGGGGAAGACCTGCCCAATGGGGAAATCCGCATCAAAATTGCTCTAACGATTCAGCAAATACAGGAGATGGGGTAAGAATTAGGAAAAGTCATGTCGAAAAGTTAATGAAGCAACAGCAAACTAAGAAAAATAGTTTATTTGAGTGAAGGCAACTTTTTGACAAGTAAACTATTTATCTTCCTTAACCAAACTGTTTGGACCTTAAAAACAAACTTTTTCTGTATAAATGTATAAAGAAATAAGTCATTAGTATGGTTTTTATATTTTCTGAATTTTATCCACATTTCAGTCTTTATTTGCGTAGTTTTTCATTTGTTAAAGAATCGAAAGGTATTTCACATTCAGTCGTGGGCCTTCCAATTACAAGTAAAGAGTGTTCAAATTTGAGGTTTCATCTTAAATTTACCGCAATGAGATTTAATTTTAAACTTGTAGCTACAAAAGTGCAGAATATGCTGGCATTATTGATAGCTGGCGATTAGTAAATACGGAGCGCTACACGATAGAACAATGCGTATTTATTATTTAAAATTATTATCAATTTAGTGACAGAAAAATTTCGGACAAAACATGGTCAACTAAATGCTCCGTCACAGACAGCTATTCGAAATACCATTACAAAATTTGAAGAAAATCCACAACAAAAACTATTTGGTGTGCTGTGGATGGTCTAATTGGTTATCGCTTTTTTGGAAATACCCTGGCAATATTGTTACCGTGAAGTGAAGCCAATATCGAGCTATTTGTAATAACTTGTTATGGGAGGAATTATATGCCATTAATGTAGGGGAAATTTGATTTCGACGGGACGGCGCTACGTGTTAAACAGCCACTGCGACATTAGACCTTTTTGATAAAAAGAAGGTAATCAAATAATTACACGTGAAACAGATATTTATTGGCCATCTAGATTCTGTGATTTGACCCCATTGATGTGTTTGCTATGTGGTTTTTTGAAGAGTAAGGTTCAGCAACATAAGCGAGCATTGGTAACTCTGCTAAAAGAATGCTGGCTTGCAGAGCTAGCACAGGAGGTCACTTATCAGAATTATTTTCCATTATTAACTGTAACATCTCTAATTTATTTTTTAATAAAAAAACCGGATGAATTCTAATCATTTATGTGTTTTATTAAAAAATTAAAATTATTCTTGCTTTGAAACATAAAATTTTCCCTATGAAGATTTTATTATGCATTTTATTTCTGGTACTGGGTTCGTCTCGGACAACTATTAAATACAATGAAATTAATTTTTATTTGAAACAATAAGGGTTTGGAAAATTTTTTGATAAGAAGCATCAAGTTTCGGTTCCGAGAGTTCAATGTCGAACCATCATCAGACCAACATATTGGATTCGAAAGAAACAAAAATATTAGAGAACAAAATATATAAATAAAAATTTAATTAACGCGAGAGTCACTTCTTTTACGTTTGATCCTCGGGCCCAAACATGTTTATCTGTCAGAGGAAAATTTTTCTTTGGAATGGCTCATAGCGGTATATCGCGAAGGAAGTTGGTTATTGAAAATATACTTTGGTTCTTGGCAGCAAATCAGTTAATCTCCTAGAGTTAAATATTTGGTTTCGTTTCTATGGCCAAATTACTTGGTCAATCGAAGCTAAAAGTTTTGTTTTGGAAAGACAGACCATTTTTTAGTTTTCTGCTGCGGGGAATAGCCATGGTGCACTACGATAAACTTTGTTTATGAGGGGGTAAGTCGGGAGGCAGAGGGAAAGTTTGGCTCTGCCAAATAAATGAAAAGCGGCTGTTTTTCAAAAGCTTTTATATAGCTCCCTTTCGTATCTGTCTGTCTGTCAGGGTCAAATCTTGTAATCTTATTTTGATCCACTTCCACTCATCCGATTGATTTGAAATTTTGCACAAGTACGTAATTCCAATGACAATACCATCTGGGTCAGGATAACAGAAGGCCCTAAGGATAATTATCATTCTCCTCAAATTTTCCGGGATAAATCTAAACTGGAGTTTTTGGGGTCGCTGAATTCGATTCCCACGTTAGGCAATCTGTAGAGATAACGAAAAGTTCTGTAGGCATAACGTGGTTATCCTTTCCCTCAAATTTTCCGGAAAAAATCTGAACTGGGGGTTTTTGGGGTCACCGAAAAATTCCTTTTTCCTTTTTAGTACGTATAAACGCTGCTTTTAGAATTTTATTTTTCTGAATCCAAATCCACCTAGCGGTGAGGTGATACATAATTAAGCATTTTGTAATAAAATGTGAACTTTAATATTGAAATTTACTATACAGAACCACTTGAAAAGTCGAGAATTAGTCGAGGTAGAAATTTAACACAGAACCCGTTTTTTATTAAGATATAAATCTGTCCTAAAAACGGAACCACGCTTCCTGCCCACACTCAGAAAAATGGAGGCTAACTCGACGACCTACATACGGCGTAATTGGCCTCGGGCAGGCGCGCGTTCGCCTGCATGTGGGCAAGTAAAACTGAGTTGACCTGTGGTCGGAGAAATATTGAAATTAAGCTACCAGCAGGTGAAGTAGGGCATTGGGAGCTGCACGAGTTGACCTTAGATAGGTTAACTCTGACCGCTAGCTGGCTTACAGAAACCTCTGTAAGGTCAGAGTTAACCTGACAAAAAGTTGACCTGGACATTTTTCTGAGTGCATAAAAATTGAAAATATGTTTGCAGTTTTCTTGAAAATGGGTAGTTTTTCAAAAAATTTGTTAAGATAAAAAGTTTTTGAATATGATTTTACTGCAGAAAGCTGTGTCCAAATCGATTCAGGCTTTCTGATGCTTATTTTACCAATTTTTGTTACACGCGTCTATACAGAAACACATTGCATTGCCTTTTTGTGGATTAATCGAATTGAGTCGATGAATATATGTAGCGGAAACATGCGTGGTCTCGCTATAATTTAGGTTTTCCTAGTGGTTTAAAGATCTTTCTTATAATATGTAAGAAAAGGCAATAATAATGAAAAAAAATAATTTACCCTAAAGTAGAAAACGTTAAATGTGGCTGCAGTAAGTATGAGCAAAATCGATGACCTATCACTTTGTCAAAGTCATCGATGTAATCTTAAAGGCTGACCATCAAAAATATTACTAAACGACATTTATAAATTTACGATGAAGGTACAGATTCAGTGTGTAAATATATAAATATATAATGGTATGAAGTAAAGTACACATAGCCTCAATTACATGCAAGTTATTGTATGTTTGCCAATCAAACGAGTAAACAAATTCGGCCAAGCATTTTGCCATTGACAAGACCAAAATATGATTCTGTGAATGCATACTCGAAGGAATTATGATGTGTGTGGTACCTACTCGCGCTGGGCTCACTCATATTTGGCGTATTGAAAACATACGTATGTAAATGTGCAGAAACAGACGATGTTAATGACGGTGGTCAACTAACCAAAGTAAGCTATAAATCATCTTCGAGTTAATGAAACTGAATTAATATTTGTTCACTTGATGGCATTTGAAGAAGTAGCTGAGTTGAGCAGTGACTATTCCTCACAGACAAATAATTCGAGATTTTTTATTTTTGATTCTGCTGGTTACAAGTTCAAGACTGTCAATTCCATAAGTACGAATACTCTAGGTATATTTTGTCATATAAGGTTATTAGATCTTCGACATCAAGCTGCAGTAATTTTAATCATCATCTTTAACTCAAGCTCCGTGTTCGATTCGGGGACTAAACTATGTATGTATATACACTGATGTTTATTGATAGTTATGATAATATCACAGACACACTTGTAAACCAGAACTAACCGTTCTCGCGCATGAATACCTTGAGGAATGTTGAGGCAGGTTAATTGCGTGGAACAGGCCTTAACATAACCTTAAATTGCCTCTGGCTAAAACGCCAGACTCATGGCAATCATTTTTGAGTTTTGCACTTTTTCTTAGTCGACGCGCCGACATGAATCTTGTCATCTTTTACATGACAGCTTACAGGTTAAAGGCGATAAATGGTCTTCAAATGGAATTTAAAGCATTAGGACCAAGATAGACGCTACCAGATTTAACGTCTCGTTGGGTCAAGCAGTTATTTTGTAAGTTCTATGCGAAATTTCAAATCTTCATATTGCGCTGTGTATGGCTTTGCTTTTATCTTTTTGATGTTGATGTGTATCATACATTAGTTGTCCTTACAATAAATCAATCAACCAAAACAAATTTACTGCATATGGATATTGTCAGTACTTTTTAATACCTCAATGAAGATTACTGTATTTATTTTTTGGCCGTCAACCTCCTGCCGTCGACCTATTTTGTCATGGAAAATTCAAAAAAAGTCTTGTAGGATTCTTCAAATTAATATAAAATATTATAGGGGATTTCAAAAATTGCTTTTTATTGAAATATTAAAGTAAAGAATTCGCATACCTACAAATATTTAAGAATTTCAAGAAAAATTCAGGTGCCTGGCACTAGAGGACAATCGTTATTGTTGTTGTTGCAAAATTAAAAATCAACACTTTTTGTTAATTTTTATACCCGTATGGTGAACCCAAAGGGTATATTAAATTTGCCTTACCGTTTGTAACGCCAAGATCCCGTTATCACACAAAAAAAATGAATTACACCAGTGTGTTTAGAATGATAAAAAATTGAATTTTGCATGTCCGTCCGTCCGTCTGCGGCGCGGATTGCGGGCGTATGGATTGAGCTAGAGACTTGAAATTTTACGCAGATTCGTTTTTCGTAAAATGCTTTTCAATAATTTCCAGATTGGCTATTATAGCTTTTGTTATGCTTTTTAGACAAAGTTGGACTTTAACTAGATAAAGTTTTTTGGAACGGTACACAGTTGAAAATTTGGGTATAAAATTTATCCTTTTTTGATAAATTTTTCCATATAAAGTCATTCTATACCAAAATTGTAATAGAATTAGGGGAAGTATGCCCAAAATGACATAGATGGGTAAAATGACATACTGCAATATCTTGGAATCCGCGAATATATCAGATCTCCTTTTTACCTTAATATGTGCTGTTAGTGAAGTTTAACAACCTGTGAAAACAATAGCTCAGTTTACTGAGTAGCGTCAGAGTGAAAAGATTTAAAGTCTTTTTCTGCAGAAAAAGTTTTTTTTAAGTGATCTCATTTTTTCAATTTTTGGTAAGTTTTCTTTTTTTAAATTGTTTCTGTTTTAGCCAGACCATACATTGCTATGTTGTTTTCGAAATAAACTTGTTTGTTTAAAACAAAACAGTTAGCTTTTAATATTTTTTTATATGAAAGTTTCAATCATAGTATATGCCCAAAATGACATACTGATAATATCTACCAAAAAAAAAAGAAAAGGAAGGTCACTAAAGCTTTTTTTTATGGACGACATCGATAATGAAGCCTTTACTGCTGACAACGATGCGCCAAAGGAGGAAAAAAAATTTTGCGTGTAATTACTCGTGTCATTTCGATATGTCATTTTAGGTATGTCATTTTACCCATACGTATGAACAAAGCGAACTTTCGTAGGTCTCCGAATTTTGACTCATATTTTTTTTATTTGCATTTTCTTAAACTAAATGGTATGGAATATCAATTGATATTGAACCAAAGAATAAATTTGTAAATTATCATATTGTTTCTTCTTCAAATAAAAAAATTATTATCGAAAAAGTAAACAGTATGTCATTTTGGGCATACTTCCCCTAATAAATTATGAAATATTAAAGGCATTGATAAATAAAAAGTATAAATTTTATCATGAGTTTTATAAAAACAGCCAATTTTGATTTGGTTCAAAAATTCAATAGAACTTTGGTATAAAATTAATATATCAATTTATAAAATACGCAAGCATTTTCTTTTGTTGTGATATAATTCGCATTGCGAAAGAAATTTCATAGTTAGTATATATACTTCATATTACATATAAAAACTATCAAGAAGAAACAAAAATATTCTATAAGGCAAAAGGTAAATGAATTTTTATAAGTAAATATAAACAAAAATGTTAAAGTTAAATGATTAGAACACAATGCTAATATAAACCACGCTACTATAAATTCTCGCATACTTTTTTTAAAAAAAATCAGGAAATTTTTATACTTGGGGATTTATACATTTAATAAATTGAATTTATCAATTTTTATCCCCATTATTATAAAAATTAATAAATTTGCTTATGGATTTATATAGATAAATATATTTATAAAATTTATCCTCAAATTTTCAACTGTGTAGGTAAGGATGTCTAGTTTTTTTAGTTTATGTTGAAGAATTGATTTTCAGAAAATATAAGACTTTTCTCGGGAAGTGTCGGGAAATGTCGGGAAATGTCGGGAAAAATAGTTTTAATCAAAATGTGGTCTAAATTTAAGAAACAACATATGAGTAATTTCGAGTTAAATCACCAAATTTTGATTTTGTTTAAACTGGAAAAAAGGTACAATATATTGATGTGACATTATGTTTTTATATATTAGTCATCTTTATGGTTTCAATATATTAGTTTTAAATAATTTGAGCCATATTAATTTCACAAAAATACTCTACAAGCTATACTTGAAGTTAAGGCCTTACAAGAGAAAAATTTGGTTGAAGTTCTTTGATTGATAGGAGCACGAGATATGAGTAAAGCCGTTACAGGAAAGGAGTAGGGCATATTTTCTTGAGTGGAAAATTTCTGTCAGGAACAAGTTTTGTAAGGTAAAAATCATATCAAAATTCCATCAGTTATGTCTGGAGGGGGTGAAAAATAAGGGGAATTTCGGATCACTACAAATTTTCTTTGTTACTGGAAAGCTACTTTTGAGAAAATCGGAGACTAAAAAATATCCTTTTACAAGTTTCTCTTTACGTAGCAATATAATAAAAAAAAGAGAACAAAAATTATTAATTAAAAAAACGATTTTTTTAAAATTATAGTTTCTAGATCAGTAATTGTAGTTTTATGCCATTATCTATTTTTCAGAAATCAAAGAAAAAAACACATTTTTCAGTTTTAGCTACATTTATAACAGTGTAAGATATTTTTTCACTATTGTCGGTTTGGTTTTCTGAATCTATGAACATTTCTTAATATTTGTGGAAAATTTCAAGTCAATATCTTTAATCGATCAAAATACTGCAAGCTATATAAATATTTTCAAGACCTACATTGGAAATCAAGATACCTGATTGAAACGGGAATGCAAAAAGTTTGCTTTATTAATATTATTTATCTAATTGATTTTAATAAGTGCCTGTGCTTACTAGGTTTTTTTGTTTCTAGTGATGTTCAATACTTAATACGCTTCACACTTTTTGTCGCCACTCCTTGGCAAACAATGGCATAACATAACACTTTATAAAACCCCTACGTAGAAGACTATGCTTCTCAACTAGAATATAGACCCGCGTAGGGAACATACTACATATATCTATAAAGATAGTCATTTGAAATCATTCAGCTCCTCATCTATGACCTAATCACACACAAGCCCCATATTCAATTCAATTTCATTACTTTACCTCTGAATTAAAAGTCAGCATCCGTGGCTTGCTTGCTAGAGGCCTAGTTGCGATATAGGCCCATGAGGACAGCTGACTGTTCGCGAGACGCGACTTTCCCAATGATGCCTAAGTCTGACAACTCGCGATGCGATTCTACTCATTACACATCTTCATAATTCACTTAACAATGCTTAAATGATCTTCGCCCACTCGTAATATCGTTCGCTTCTTGCGACTTTTTTCAGTGTTTTTAAGGCACAGCATCATCAGGCTTCTGACAGTCGTCTTCATCGTCTAGCGACACAATCGAAGCTAATTTAACTTTTTGTGCTGAGACTAACTGCGCTTCAATACTATACTTACCTCTTTTATCTTCGACTAGAAATCGCACTCTGTCGTTATCAGAAAAAAACGTAAACTTTGCCTACGAAATTACTACCGGCGATGTAAATTTCTATAGAGATTTTTAAGGTGCAGTGTGACCGGTGTGGGAAACTGTTCTGTGAATTTCTAAAAGACACAAGAAGAATAAAATCAATCTTTAGATGTACTTAAATACTGTAAATTTACTACGAAGACCTATTTTTTCTAAGCCCGAAATATTCTGTTAAATCTTTTAGAATTACAGAAACCACAATTTGATTTTTTTTTTAAATTTTGCACAAGGGCTACAAAATGTTATTTCATGATTATTGAAAAAAAAAAAAAATTAAGTGACAATTCAATATCAAGGTTTTCAACAGTGGAATCGACTTTTGACGGTACCACTACATTCTCGCTGAATGCAGACGAATTAAATTTTTTTTTTTTTTTTTTAAAAAAGTTTTTTTATTGGTCGGGTGGCCATACTTTTTTTTTGGACAAATTTGGGACAAAATCAACGACAAAAATTAACAACAGAACATGATTTAGATTACAACCAAGGAAAAAAATCATGAATGTGCGCCGCAGGCTAAAACAAAATGCGTCACAGTTGTTTAAATCAAGAGATGCACAGTTTCAAGCAAAAAATAACTTGAGTTTTTAACTCTGTACGTTTTATAAATAGTCAGAACGGAAATTGTAAATAAAAATAGCAATAAAGAGGAATACGCCGCAGGCCAGATGTTTTCAGATAATGCATCTTTTGTGGAAAATTATTGAAAAAATGTGCCGCAGGTGAAAAAAATGTACTTTGTAGCAATCTCCAGCAGAAATAGTATACGTTTTTCGCTTTGAGTCATTCAAAGGGACGTAAATTCGATAATTTGATCATCTCTGCTCTAATCTCTATTCGAGACAAAAATACAGTAGAGTGTATAGATGGCCTGTAGATATGTATATAGAGTTCTACCATACTTTTTCTCCCGTTTCTCGATATGTAGAGAAGCTAAGGTAGAGACACCTTCTTAAGAATAGAGTTTTTGTTTGACAGAGCTCCACAATGTTTTTGTACCGCGTAAACGAACCTTAACAAACCTCTTAAAAAAATATTGGCGCGAATTTTTGGTCCTTTTTCAATACATCTTTTGTTAAACATGAGTTTAAACTGACGCAAAACCATAGCAAACTGTCAGTTTAAACGCATGTTTAACCTATGTTTAAAAATGACTATGAATACGCGCTATTATGTTGTAATTTATATAACTCATAGCTAGAATGAATCTTTTGTACACCAGATAGTAGTTTTAGTGCTTTTACAAAAAAGATATTAAATGCAACTATGGTAACTCAGATCAAGTATAGTCGAATACAAAAACTTGATGTCTAGTCTACCTCACATTCTAAACAAGCAGAGCAAGTTTCCTTTTGTGGGATTTAGAGTCCCCCTCGCATATTACTCCTATTTTCTCAGTTTTTACTTTAATTTGACGATCGTAGGTTAGGTTTATATAAAGTGCACAAAGCATTAAATAAATCTTGCGACTGTCGATCCTGCAGAGATGCGATCGCGAAATTGGGTTAATAATTTGATTGATGCACGCATCGCAATGCATTGCCCTTTTGTACTTTTATTCGTTTGGGGGGCACGATTACACAATTTAGACAGCTGTGTACTGTTTCAAGAAAGCACAGCGCACAATCCAGCCTAAGGCTGTTGAAAATGACAGAAGGTGTAAATTTGACGTGCCCTTTTTTATTTAATTTACTCTTTAAATTATAAGAACTGTTGACTTATTTAACTGAACTGATTTAATGGCAATTTGCGACGAGTCGAGACAATCTAGACAATGACCCATTTTTATGAAACATAACTCGAAACCCGTTTAGACGCGTAGGTCAATTGATTTTAATAAGTTTGAACTTTTTGATCTACTGATCACCAATTAAGATTTATGCATTTATTTTTAGAGTTTGGATATCAGTGAACCCAACAAAATTTTGCGCTAATGTAATAAAATATGAGGCACAAGAGCATATTCGTATGTAGGTAGGTAAAATCATAATTCAAATTTGAGAGTCTCCAAATAATTTCATAAATGTTAGAATTTTTGTTATGCTCGATTTATGTTTGATCGTTGCGAGTTTACGCGCTGTAAAAAAGTATGAAAAGATTAGAAAAATAATAAAAGTTTAAAAATAAATAAATAAATAAAACAATATTTGTAAAGGAAGCAATTCAATAATTATGGTGGATTTATCAGGCAATCAACTCTAATGGGAATTTGAGTAATTAAAAAAACGCTAATTTTGACGAAGGTCTACTAGCTTTTAAGGTATACATATGCCCTTATTACGAATGTTACGTATCAAAGATTGATACTTGCTAAAATATATCAATCGAAACAACTTTTGGTAATACGAACACTGATTGATAAAATTCTTCACCATTGTGAATGAAATGATTTTGAGGTTTATCAAAAAGTCAATTGTGAACTCTGGTTTGCTTAAAACCTTGTCAAAAATATCTCTACAATTAAAAAATATAATAAAATATCATTTTCTAGGAACAAAATTGTCATCAACAGAAACCAGGTAAAAAAATTTGTGGAGTTGATGGAAAATAATCCAACAATAGCAACAGGAATATGTTTCAAAATTGATGCCAAAAACAAATGGGAGCAAATCGGTGTAGAATAAATAGTTTAGGCCCTCCAGAGCGTTTTTGCTAAAAATATCTGAATGGTTCTTTTGATAGTCGGAAATCGTGTATAAAACTGACAAATACATTATTTCGCCATACCGTTCAGGGAAACATAACCAAACAAATTTCGTTCATTTGTCCAATTTCAACGGGTTTATGTTATCTCCTAAAATCCTCATTTTCTTCTATTGACGACATTTTAAAGAAAAGCCCCAGAAAATCCACAAATAAACCTGAAAGTTGTTATCTTCCCTGTCATCCCTGCCCTGTCATCCCTGTCATCATCCACCTCGGCGGTAAAGCTCCCGAAGAGCCTAGGCCTCCTGAGTAGGGATGTCAAAAAAGAACCGGTTAAACCGTTTACCCGGTGTTTTTGCTTCGGTTAACCGGTTTTTTTCGGTGTTTTTTTTGCCCGGTTATACCCGGTGTTTTTTTTAAAGCCAAAAACCGTTAAAAAAAACCGATCATTTTTTTTGTACGAAAAAAAAAATTAAACCAATCTTCCTGCAACTGGTTTGTTAGAAACACTTCTTTTTAGGCACTCTAGACCAAATACAATATTATATTGTGCCATTTATGGTCTCTTAATGGATTATATGGCATTTCACGTCTTTTGTTCGTATTATAGTGTATTTGTTGCGTCTAAGACCTAAACTACCCAATTTGAACAAAACGGTTTTTCGGTGTTTTAATAACCGGTGTTTTAGACCCGGTTAAACCGGCCCGGTTTAAACCGAAGTTTTAAAAACCGGTTAAACCGAAAACCGGTTTTTTTCAAAAATTTGACATCCCTACTCCTGAGGTTTCATAACAATTTTTTCCCTGCTTCGCACCCACAGAATTACAACATTTGTAAGGTTTTTACGTTGCAACCAATCAACAGCAGAGGCCGTGATAGCAATCTAGACTGATGATATCGTTAACACCAAGCGGCAACTATGACTACTCATTTCGTAAAGCAAGTTGAGTGGACTTGAATCACAGCGTGCGACAGTCGGGAATTGAACCACCGACCTCCGGAATACGGGCCAAGCACTTTACCACTTGGACTACGCTGAACTCCTTGTGATATCAACCATAAATTTGTGGTGGATGGAAACGGTTGACAGCTATAAATAAAGTTGACACCGATTGATATTCGTAATAACGATAATTATCAACTACCAATTCTGTGGTGATTTGCCAAAACTTGATAAATACATTTTTTAAATTTTTAACCAAACAATTTAAAAATTTATATAAAATATGACATGACAAAACTGTTCTCTTGCTGATTATTTTAAAGTTTAAATTAACTTTAAAAATAAATTTTTAATTAACGAACAAATTAAAAATTTCATCATATCGTGTTTTTTATGAAATTTTGTAATTGCTTCGTCGGAAATTTGAAAATTGCATTAATCAAGTTTTAGCAAATTACCACAGAATTGTAAATTGACAATCATAACAAGGGCTAATCTTCGGATAGAAAAACGGACTACGCCATGGTGTTGGGAATGACAAAAGATTTTGATCTATCTGTCTGTCCGTCTTACCATTTGTGAACACCACAATTTTCGAAAGCAATGAGCTACAGACTTGAAATTTTATATGGTTGCGTTTCTCGTAAATGGCAAGGCTAAGTTTTTGAATGGCCCAAATCAGACCATTGCTTTCCCCATCCCACATACAAACAAAACAGTTTTTTTAACAATTTTCTCGAAAACGGTGAGGGGTATTGAAAAACTTATGACGGCCAAATGCGTTTTGAATATGATTTTGGATAACTTATCAATATATCAAAATTCAGTTGGACCATTCCCTCTCCCTTCCCCCAACCAAATTGAATACTTTTTTATATTTTCTCGAAAACGGTGCATAGTATCGGAAAATTTATATAGACAAAATGTGTTTAGAATAATATTTTACATAAGCGTTCCATACAAATGTATTATTTCAATAGAAATTTTGTCTGGCTTCATATAGAGTATTTGATGATTGGCCCCTGACAATTATAGCTTGTCTTATGTTTATACTAGGAGCTGCGCCCTGAACCCCTTCGCGGTTCACCCCCCACCCACAGGTCGGCCTTCGGCCTCACTGTCTACGTCAGCCTTCGGCTTCCCCCCGCTCCGCGGCCTTCGGCCACCAATCTTACGCGGCCTCCAGCCGCGCGTTTAACACTGTAAGGCACTTGGCACACCGGATGCGAATTCGCACCGCATTGCGAAAAAGTTTAAGTTTACCACGCGATCTTATATCATATGTCATCTACATGAGCTCTAATTTTGTATTACGTAACAATGCGGTCTCCCCAAAATTGCAGTCTCTGCAAAATTAGAACTCATGTAGATTACATACAATACAGCCTTGGCCAAAAGTATTGAGCACCCATGATATATGGCAAAATAACCGTTATATTTAGATGGAGTCAAATAAAAATAGTTTTAGTAGAAGTTAATCGTTTATTGTATGATAAAAATTTATTATTTTGTGAAGCCACCCTTCGCCTTTATAACTGCAGCGACCCTCTTAGGCATGGATTCGACGAGTTTCTTACATTCATCGCTGCTTATCGCGCTCCACTCTTCTTGGAGGTGCCTTTTTAAATCTTCTTTTGACGAAATTTGATGTGCCCGCACCTTACGCTTTAGTATAGCCCATAAATGTTCTATGGGGTTTAAATCTGGAGACTGCGAAGGCCACTCTAAAACATCGACGCAATTTTCTTCAAACCAATTCTTTGTTTCGGTCGATTTATGGCATGGTGCGTTGTCTTGCTGAAACTTTACGCCATCCATGTTTGTATCTCCAAAAATGCATGAAAACGACGCCATAAGTGTAGTTTTGAGCACATCTATGTATTTTTTGGAGTTCATTTTGCCTTCACATAGGAACATTTCACCAACTCCAGATCCAGCCATGCAGCCCCAAACCATTATACTGCCACCCCCGTATTTTACGGTTGGTGCAACACATTCGACATTATACTCTTCGCCTATTCGGCGGTGGACATACGATGCATCGGGTGTCCCGAAAACCTAAAAAAATAATTAAAAAATATGATTTCTAAACCGTTGGATTTTACTACACTACACATATTTATCGGGTCGAAAATAATGTTTTTCTACAGAAAAAGGAATTATTTTACTCCCCTGAAAGTTTGATTCGTCCGACCATAGAATATTTGACCAATCTTGCTCGGTTAAACTTTTGTGTTTTAGAGCCCATTGGAAGCGAGCCTTTATGTTTTTTTCGGAAAGCCACGGCTTCTTCCTGGCTTTGCAGCCTTTTAGACCAGCTTTCTGCAGTCTTCTTCGTGTCGTCCTGGCAGATATTGGCTTTTTAATTGTTACTGAAAAATCAGCAGCGAGCTCGAAAGACGTTTTTCTCCTATTTTTCAGTGAATCCCTTACTAATATTCTGTCTTCACAATCTATAGTAAGTCGTTTTCGTCCAGATCTGTGTCTATTTTTATGCGATCCAGTCTTCTCGAACCGTTCGATAACATATTGCGCAGCTCGACGCGAAAATTTAACGGTTTTAGAAATTTCCACTTGGGACTTGCCTTGCTGCTTCAAAAGTTGAATTTCTACCCGCTGTTGCAATGTCAGTTCTCTTTTTTTCGCCATATTTACATTAAAATATTTAATTTATTGAAAAAAAATCACTTCAAGGCACTATACAACTGTATGTCTTCACAGCGAGCTGAGAAAGCGAACTAATCGGATATCAAAAAACACCACAAAAGCAAATTTTTAAGGTTCTAGCTAGATGTTTTGTTACTAACCAGCCACTTGACTATTGTTTAAATGTTATTTTTTAGATGCCGACAAAACTTTAATAAACAATACGATTGATTTGGAGCATTAGATTTTGTATATTAGTAAAATTTACAGGGTGCTCAATACTTTTGGCCAAGGCTGTATAAGATCACTTGCTAAGTTTGAACTTTTTCGCTATGCGGTGCGAATTCGCATTTGGTGTGCCAAGTGCCTAAGAGCTCATTTTAGAGATCACTTTACCGGCTCCCCTTACTCCCCCCAACCCTCGCGCTATTTTTCCGTATGCCTATGTTGGAATCAGAACTACCACAGACACTCATACCAAATTTCAAGTCAATCGGTTCAGCTGTTTTTGCGTCAAAGAGGAACAGACAGACAGACAGACACCAACTCATTTTTATATATTAGTATGATATATGAATGTTGTTCAGCATTCGTTTGTTAAATGAAAATCCATCACCGAAATACAGTAAAATTTAAAATTTATGAATCTCCAAGTTCAAGGTCTAACTTGAAAATTTGGCTCTATTGCAACCGTTACATACATTATTTGTCTTTTGCAGAGTGTTTAGAGCCTTGCATATAAACATAGCATGTTACACTGTAACTTGATATTCAATTTTAGATAAATTATAAATTGGGTTAACTCTGAAGGAATTTCATTCATTTTAAAAATGTGCGTAGATCCATAACGTAAAGTGAAAATCTTAAAAAAAAACTATTCAACAGCATGATATAATAAAATTTGTGAAACGATTGAATAGAAATTCCCATTAGAATTTAATATCTCCAATAAATTTTTTAAATTATATTAGAAAAGCAGACGGAGAGATAAGAATTGATCACCTTTATTGATTTTCGATACTTTTCCTCTGTAATTTTGAACGAAAAAGTCACTTTAAGCTTTCGATCTTCTAGTCAACTCTTGGAGCAGGTACTAAACTTGGTTTTTGCCTCTTTGTCTATTTTTGGAAAATTGACAGTTTTATAGTTGTCGGTTAACTGTATAAACGTGATCAAACTAAGTTTTTTTCCATTTCCCTTCGATGGCATTGCTATTAAAGCTACGAAGCAAAAACTAAGCGAACTAAAAAAATTAAAGAAATAAAGAAGAAAGACTTTTGGAGACTTTTTTCAACGTGAGAAATTATGACGAAAAATGTCGTCACTATTTTTCACGTTGAAGTTATTAAAATTAAAATAATAAATATAGTGGAAGGGCTCGTACCTTTGACTGAAATTTACCTTTCGATGGGTATTAAAAAAGTTGTGATTTTTTTATAATATAAGGAAGCTCTGATAACTTGTGTATAAAAAAAGCAAACCTTTATGCTGATAGTCCTTACAGTTTTTTAGGGAAATTAAATTAAGTAAGTCAACTTTGTGGCCTGTAAAGTGGCTACGCTTCAATTTTGGCTAAGATGTTCTGATCGAGTCGACTGAAAGGTATATACGCCACAAGTTTCTGTAAAGTTTTACAAATTAAAAAAAAACATAACAAAAGCTATAATTGCCAATCTGGCAATTATTGAAAACCCGTAAGGTGATATTCGTATCAAAATTCGAACAGTTGTACCAATATTCCACTTTGAAGTCAAACTTTCCAATAAGATTTTTTAAAATTTTTTCCAAACGGATTTTGATGTATGGGAGTTTTATGTAGAATTATATCCTTTTTTTTTGTTCTTGGACTTTTTTGATAAGATGTACCGTTTTTGAGATATTCGTAAAAAAACGTTTTCGTTTGTATGGGGGGTACCCCTGGTGTGAAGTTGGCTTTAAAAGAGGTCAGTTAAAATTACTGGTTCCAGTTTTTTAACCAAAAACCCCGGAAGTTCTAAGGCAATGGAATTTTCTACAACTGTCGAGTGCGACTCAAAAAATTTTGCCTGCGGCGCATTTTCTTTATTGGTATTTTTATAATTTTCGTTGCGATTTTTTGCTATTTACGTCGGGATTATTTCGCTCTTATCGCGCTCTTTACGTTGCGAAAGTTAATAGTACGAAAAATCAAGCTAATTTTTGCTTGGAACTCACTACAGCTAATTTTCGCTAGAATTTTTTGTTTCGTTGGTGTTCTCTTTTAGATAGTCTCAATTTCCCCCCTTCTGCTCATTTTGTCCCGAATTGGCCCAAAAAATATGGTCGTCGGTATATAAAACTTTAAAAAAAAATTCCTCCAACATAATTATATACAAAAGTTTTATGGAAAATATTAAATTGATTAAAGATGCAATATTAGTTGGTATTACTATAACTGCGTAAAAATACAAGTTTACTAACACAACGCGATTTTCGCAACATTGCGCGTTATCTACAGGCTAATGTGTCTGTCTCTCTTAAAGCTCGAGAATTTCTGAACTGATTTGGATGAAACTTACGTGGTATTTTCCGGGATTATAATTGTCACTTCGTAGAAAATCCACCTGTGCATATAATAGAAATGTCTTAGAAATATCTGTACCCCAGAGGTAAACTGTCGTAACTGCCAAAACCGCGATTTTGGGGTTATTGTTGTAACTACATTGTGGGGACGTATATATAATATCAACTAATATTTTGTTTAAACAATGTCCTAAAATAAAATAAACTACAAAAGTTTCAATAATTACCAAAAATCAGACACAATAAAAAATTTGCAATTCCGAACTAAAAATGGCTCTCCTGTAAAATTTGAAAAATGTCAGTTACGACAGTTTTCTTCTGGGGTACAGATATTAAATATATACGGAATTATTGCACCCCAATACTGTCAGAGAAAAAATTATATTTCAAGACCAAGTTGCTGACATTTTTTTGAGTGATTTGCCCGTGACCTTATGATCAAATCTTCTGAAATGTGATGTTTGAATTCATGAAGAAAAAACTGATCTGATCAAGTCACTTATCTCAGTGCGTGAGCGTGTCAATAAAAATATTTCTCTTTTTGAGTTTCATAAAATTTTCCTATACGGCAATGGAAATACTTAAATTCCTAGCAAAGTTTGTTCATATTGCAGTCGTTATATCGTATTTTTCGTCGTGGAAATCAATTTTAGTACTCACATAAAATTTTGGGCTAATTGCCAATAAATGTAGAAATTTTTTGAAAGTCGTAAGATTTTCATATCATATAAAATTTAAAAATTTTCTTGTAAGCGATCTTAACTTTTAACATTTAACTTTTGACATTTTCGGATTATTGTTGACATCTTATGGTATTACTTTCTATAAGATGACTTACAATCTCGTTATGATGTTTTTATGAGATTTTAATTAAAGGCTTTTGTTGTTAGAATATTTCGCATTTTTTGAATGTTCTGGTGCTATGCAGAGCAAAGTTTTCCACCCGAACCGCAGCAACAGGTGGAGCGATTTCTATGTGAAACGTTGCTCTTTCATACCCCCAAAGTTTCCTTGTACAAACGGACAAAGCGAAAGCTGTACCAGAAAAAAAACTCAGGTATAGAAAAACTGCAGAAACATGACTTGGAGAAAATTGAAGAAATAAAATTTGGGAAAAATTACGAAATATGCACCGCAGAAAAAAGTTTTTTTTTCCAAACTTGAACATTTTTCTCTTATGAACATTTTTCTTTTAATTTCCAATAGTGAGTGAGTCAACTAAAAATATTTTGCGTGATATCTTCAAACCAGACATAAATATCAAAACTTTTTTGAGTACAGTTTGGTTTTGGTTCAATGGTGAATTTGATTTCCGGTTTTTGGTTCCAAAAATTTGAAAATATGGTTCTGGTTTTGGGTCTCTAAAATTTTAATGGTTCGGTATTTTTGATTTTGGTTTTATGTTAGCAATATTTCTTGAGACACCGGGCTCGGAGACGGTTTTTTGGGTACTAGACTAACGAAAAAATCTCCTAGGCTCTAAATATTTAAAAGACAAATATCTACAAAGTCGATGATTTTTGAGAAAATACGAAATATGTGCCTTAAGATATTTCTGATCAATTACAAACTTCGAATCGAATTAACAAGATATCATAATTAAACCCCAGTGAGTAAAAACAATTTTTTTGTGACCTTGATCGGTGCTTTTTTCGTGCTCTTTCATCTGATACCTCTCATTTTTTAGGGTCGATTTGGACAATATGGCGACTAGTGCCCGCCATTTCGATTTTTCCAAAATTGTTTGTACCGATTATTATTCGCGGCATTGAGACAAATCAAATGATATGCAGATCATGGAAATCGGCACACGCGTTTTGAAGTAATTTATTTTGTGCTGCACCTCAATACAATTTCTCCCACTGGTTTAAATCAAAAGCTACACAGTTTCAAGTGAAGAAAAGTTCCATGGGCTTTTTAATTAAATATACGGAAGTAAGCAAAATGGCGAATTTTTAAAAATTGCAATTTCGTTTTATATTATTTATTCCGAAACTTGTCTTATGTACAATGGAAATTGGAGGCAATAAAATTTCCTACATTTTTGATATGCCGTTGTTTAGAAAATATTAGTTTTTTGCCATTATCTCGAAAAATAACGAGTTTTTGTTAGTTCAATTTATGAGATGAAGATAATAATGTTAGCCAAAATTTTGTCTTTTACTTTTATCCACTATCAGTTACCGTTATTGACATATTTTCTTTAAAAGTGAAAAAATAGATTTTTGCGAATTGCTTGCAAACTAACAGTTTTTCATAAAAAGACAATAAAATTCTCTACATTTTTGCTTTTTGCAGTAAATAGGTATATTTTACCATTTCCGAGATATTTCAAATATTGTAAAACAAAAATTTATATATATATAGTGTACTCGAAAGTTATCCAGAAGCGTAGGTTTTGTAAAGACTGTATCAAAAAGTATGGAAACAAAAAAATATTGGATTAAAAAGGCGTAATTTAGTTTTTTTGAAGAAAAATTTTATAAAATTGGTTATTAAGTACATATTTCTTTATATGTACCGTATGCGTCATGAAAATCTGGAATCTAGTACTGCAAGTATTTTCAAGGAGATAACGGTTGCTTATTAATTTGTACTACGTTTGAAAGGGTTTGTAAATACAACTTCGTACATAATTGAGCCAAAAAATTAAATGTTTATAAATATAGCAACATGGGGGAGACTCGAAAAGTGAAAATCATGAAGTTGGTCCACGCGCGGAAGTCCAATAAGGCGATTTCCAATGAATTAAATGTAACGTTGTCAACTGTTTATGCTGTAAGAGCGACTTGTTTGGCCAGAGGAATAGTTAGGCCGCAATCTGGAAGCGGTAAACCCATTTCAGTAAGGACTCCAGTGTTGATTAGGGCAATCAAAGGAAGGATCAGAAGGAATCCGATAAGGATATCTTGGAGAGTCATGTAAAACCATCAATAGAGTCAACCTACGGTAATGATGTGTTTTACGTGTTTCAACAAGACGGGGCGCCGTGCCACACTACCAGAAGTACCCAAATTTGGATAATTTAAAAAACCAATAATTTAAAAAACTTCTGGTCTAAGGACATGTGGTCACCGAGCTCTCCAGACCTTAATCCCCTGGATTTTTTAATATGGGCATATGTTCAGGCTAAGACTGGAGCTAAGGCTCACAGTAATGTGCAAGCCCTGAAGTCCACCATTACCATAACATGGAACGACAAGTCGGAGTCTTATTTAATATTGACCTGCAAGAAGTACAGGCCCCGTTTGGGGGAGTTCGTAAATGCTGGAGGTGGACACTTTGAATAATTTTTTTTACTAGTATGTAAGATTTAGTTTAGAGCAAAACCTTTTTTTTTCTCATTCAACTTCTGTGTTTTATTAAACGGTTTACAATTTAATATGAATTTTCCAGATTTTTATGACGCATACGGTATATACAACATTTCAAAAAATATTTTTTCTGTTTTTACGATTCGCCGCACTTTTGTCCTAATATACCCATTACATTGTGGACAGTACTGTTTTTAATAGTTTTCGAAACTTTTTGCCAGTCTTTTTTGAATTGCTCCATATCATTAGTTCCCAGACACATTTTCCGAAGGTTTCGCTTCATTATTGCCCAAAATTTTTCGATGGGACGAATTTCTGGGCAATTTGGTGGATTCATTGTTTTTGCCACAAAATTGACTTTATTTGTTGACATCCATTCAATGGTGTTTTTTGCATAGTGACATGATGCCAAATCTGGCCAAAACAACATAGATCCTTCGTGTCTTCAAATCATGGGTAGCAACAGTTTTTTTAGACACTCTTTGACGTACAAATCAGCCGACTGGTTCATCGTTGTGAAAAATGCAGCTGATTTCAGGCCACATTCGCAAATTGCTTGCCAGGCTCCGAATTTTTCCACCTGAATCGACTTTTGTGCTTCGTCTATATCGTCCCCTCTTGCAATCGTAAAGTACTGAGGTCCTGGTAATGTACGATAATCCATTTTAACGTACGTTTCATCATCCATAATGATGCATTGGTTTTTTTTTTGGTTAAAATCGTGTCATACAATTTCCAAAGCCGCGTTTTCACGCAGGCTGCCTGTTTTTCGGTAAGTTTCGGTTGTCGTTGCTTCCGATAGGTCTTCATATTGTTGTGCTTCTTGGTTAGCTGAACCATTTCAGCACTTGTTTTACATTTTTTTGCGACATCTCTAACCGAAACATTGCAATCACGCCGAATTGCAGCACAAATTTTTTGATCCATTTTTTCGCATCTAGGCCCTGGTTTTCTCCCACTTTTTTTCTTATCCCCGAATGTCAGCTCCTCCCCAAACTTCTTGATGGCAGTAAAAACTGGAGTGGTATTCCGTAACTTGATTCAAGCGTTTGTTTCGAGTTAGAAGAAAAAGTGGTATTTCCTATCTCGGTTTCTCTCTGTCATTTATTTCGGTCAAAACAGAGACAGCGAATCCTTCTTGTTCTTTTAACTCGAAACAAACGCTTGAAACAAGTTACGGAATCTCACTCCTGCTTTTAGACTAACACCTTCCTGTTTTGCCACTTGCCTCATGTTGATGCCCTTTTCGAAATGCCATTTGTCCACAATCCTTTTTCGTTGCTCTACAGAAAGACCTCGCGTTTCGTAAAAAAAAATTAAAATCGCGATTTTTGATAGGGTAATTAAATTGTCAAACTCTCAGACGTTTTTTAACTAAACAAATTTGACTAAAAATCAACAACAAGCTAATATTGGGTCATTGCAGTTGTTTCCATACTTTTCGATACAGTCTTTATAAGAAAATAATGTGTTATTTACATCAGATATTTTAAAGCAGCCGGATTATAATATAGGGTAAAATACCAAGATCTGAGCCCCCTTAAGCATTTTTTCACTTCATACCATATTTTCTTTGTCTTCCGTATACTTTCTGAGAAACGTATACTTACTGGTCGAAAGTATGGAATGTTTAAATTAAATTAACATATACATATTTCTCAACAATTTGGATAAAAAAAAAGAATTATGTGTAAATGTGGAAATTATCCCAAAATCCAGTTCTGAGCCCCCCGTATTCAATTAAGTACGCCTAGTAACTTATAGAAATAAGAATTGAATTCGAAGAATAATTGGTTTCATCACGTTGTGAAATGTGGTTTAATCGGCTCAATCGCGCACAATTCTTGTTTTAGCCGGAAAATTAATAGGGGTGCTCCTATTGGTGCCGGGGCTCAGATCTGGATACTTTACCCTATGTTTTTTAAACAGAAAAAATCGATCGAGTACAAACCTCCAAAATTTTGACATCAAGCCCGTAATTAGCGATATCTAAAACTACTAGATTATCATTTTTGTAAAAATCGTATGTACTGCCAATTGCAATATCAAAAAGAAAAAAAAACACAATATTCAGTGTTTCTATAAAATAGAAATTGGGCGGAAATCTTCTAAAAATATATTTTTTCCGGTTCTCTTGGCGCTGATATTGTAACAAGTGTGGGTATGAAACTGATGAAATTTGAACAACTCATTTGTTTCGATTATTAAAATAAGTAGAATAGAATCGAATGCAAAATTTAATTTGTGAGACCACCAAATTTGTCTATCTTTTTATTTTCCTCTGCAAATATTTAATATCGCTTGGTAATACTTTGTGTGTTGTATGCGGTCGGCACTTTTCAAGATCTTTAAATTATTACGCAATATGGGTAGTCATAGTCAACTAAGAACAAACTAGTGTTGCACTTTGGACTTCTTCCTTTTGTCCATTATTTCTTTTTTCGTTAGTTATATTTCACTTTATGGATAATTCGCGTTGGCACAATATAAATCGTTTTTCCGGCCTTCAATCTAACATCCCATCCCATTCATAGCTATCTATGTATACATTGCTATAATTAGGCGTATATCTATAAAAGTCATTTCCAGCTAGTATAGTAAACTATAAAACTGAAGCTTAGATGCCTAGCGCACATTAGACGCATAAAAAAATAATATAACAAATGCGAAATGTGTCTCAGAGAAGTACATCCGCATTTATCGTAAAGGGAAATCAAAATCACTGCAAACTTTAAGAATGAAAAAATGTCTGTATGTTCTTAGACTTAGGTATAGCACTTTTTTTCCTTTGAGACCATGATTTCACTTCTTGATAGTTTCATAAAAAGTGTCGGTAACATCGTCGGCGACTTCGTCGCAGTCGGCGATCTTTAACTGATTTTTTTTTTGCTTTTTGCTATTTGCTAATACTAATCTAGAATATACAATTTGAAAGCGCAAAACTTTGAAGAGTCGGACTAGAAGAGTCTTCATAGAATTGCCTACATATAATGCAATAACGCAAGTGCACTTGCAGTGACTTAATGTATAGTGTTATGAAATCACTAGTCACAGCATCGATCTATATAATACAACTTTAGTCGGTTAGGTATTCTTGAAGTTGAGGCAGTCGCGACCTAGAACGTCTTAGAATTGCTAGTGACACATGTTTTCAACTTTGGTTTTATTTTTCCAGCATAGAAAATTGACTTCTATTTCCTTTAAACAAATTACTTATAATGTTATTATGTGCTTCATCCGTTTTCTAGAAATTATTCGTCTTATTTATATGTAGGTATATTTAGCGTCTCATATAGTGCAATTATCGTATTACCTGAAACACTAAAATAAACTTTTTAGATCGCCATAATAAGTGATAAAAAACATTACACAGTTGTCGTCGAGTGAGACCAGGGCCGTGGAAATGCAAAGCGGCGCACGGGACAAAACTTGTATTTGGCGTCCCCTCCCTTTCTAAAAAAAAAAATGATAAACACTTTATTGTGTAAGGTTGGAAATTTTGAAAGAATGAGGTTCGTCTCAATTTTTGTTTGTGATTATCTATAATTAAAAACGGTATCTTATGTTTTCCATATGCAATAAAAATTGCGACACTGCAAAATTTTTATTAAATAATGCGTACTGGTAGAAGTTATAAAATTTTAAATGGTAAAGTTAAATCATACTAATATATAAAAACTAGCTCGCATACCCGTCGTTGCCGGGTTAAGTTTTTTCAAATTTTTTTTATGGTCTATATTGGAGCTAAACTTCTGGCCAATCGGCTCGGTAGTTTCCTCGCGAAAGAGTAACATAGAGGGAAAACTAAGTTTCGAGATCACTTTACCCCCTCCCCTTACTCCCCCACCTCTCGGGCTACTTTTTAATGGGTCTATGTTGGGGCTGGACCCGCGAAGAACAGCTATGCCAAATTTCAGGCCAATCGGTTCAGTGGTTTCCCCGCAAAAGAGTAACATTGCGCAAAAACTAAGTTTTGACTTGAAATTTGGCATGAGTGCATGAGTTTTGGCATGAGTGTCTGTGCTAGTTCTGGTTCCAACATAGGCATACGGAAAAGTACCGCGAGGGATGGGGGGGGGGGGGGAGTAAGGCGAGGGGGTAAAGTGATTTCGAAACTTAGCTCTTCCTCCATGTTACCCTTTCGCGGGGAAACTACTGAACCGATTGGCCTGAAGTTTAGCTCCAACATAGACCATAAAAAAAAATTGAAAAAACTTAATCCGGCGACGACGGATATGCAAGCTAGTATACCCTTAAATTAGGGTTGCTAATGTTCGTGACATCGTGTACCACTGGTGGTACATGTACAATTTTTTAAAACCGCGCGAGTAAATAGTGCGGTAGTTTTTTTGTGGAAGTAATATAAAAACACGCACCGTGTACCACCGATGGCGCACAACGGCCAGAAAACAAATCGCTAGTGTACCATCCGTGGTACACGATGTCCAAATGTAAAAAAAGTTGAAAAAGCAAATGTCACGAACGTGTTAAGGGCGTTAGAGGGTATTTTTTTTATTATTTTTGAATGCGCCCAGAGCGGCAAAAACCATCCCTAAAAAAACACTGCCTGGACACCTTAGAAAAATTAGCGTTGCTATCCCGCCCTGTTTTCCGTAGTTGCTCATGAAAATGTTGACTGCGAGCAAATTGAATTGCTCATGAATAGTTTGACATGAGTAATTTGTTTTGCTCATGAGCAACTAGTGAGTAATATGCATATGTTCGTGAGCAATTTTTTGAATTTTCGATAAAATTTTTGGAAAGGAAATTTTCCGAGACCTTTTTTTTATAATTTTTGGGAAAATTTTATGGGGGTTTGAGTAGATAGGGACACGGGGGCAAATATGTAAAATGTCCTTCCGGGTGCTGTACTGGACAAAACACAAAAAATTTCCACTCGATATCTCAAACGATGTAGAATCGAGCAGGATAGGGGGTGTAAAAGAATATCGCTGCGGGGTCAAAACTTACAGCGGCACCCAATCACGAACTTTATCTTGAACTCTTTCTTTCGAATTACCAAACTCGGTCAATCCAGTAAAAAGTGATGCGTAAAAATACATAAAAAATACATAGGAAAATCTTTTCCTTTTAGAAGTCGATTAAAAATTAATTTTTCGCCCGTTATTGTCAAATATCAAAATCGAAGTATTGGCATATTAATATAAATTAACATTTACACTGCATCGATCTAAGCTTCGCAACAATCTAGTGGAAAAAAAATCTGGAGAGTTTGAACACCCAGCTATTTTTGAATATCTATTTTAAGTGAAAGCTGCAATGGCGTTTTTGAAATAATATTTTGTACTACCAATTTTGAGTTCTGCGTACGATTGTGCAACCTCGGCATCTTGTTTTCGGGAATTTTTGTGTAGCCGTTTACATGATCGTCGATATCGTTTTCTTTTTTTTATCTAATTTTAAATTTTAAATGGTTATTGTTCCCATTCGCCGTTTTAAACAAATATTTGTTTTCATCCTTTAAATATAATGTGCCTCGTTACTAAATTGTATGTTTTTGAAGTCATGATTTCAGTGTTCAGCAGAAGTCGCCAACAACGATAAACGATTTTTATTTTTTATGGTCAGAAGTGGCTACAATTCGACGAAGAGTTTACTCAGCAAAAGTACATAGCATTGTGTTTCATTCGTTTGGTAGAAGAATTGACGATGATCGCGAACCGTATCTCATAAATTCATGTTTTTCGAGGAAGATTATGCACAGCGCGTGATTCGGTAGCTACTTGCATAAAGAATCCATTACTATAACTATTATTACTTTTTATTGATTTTCCCTTTCTAATATGTGGATAGTATATATATATAACAACATGTTCCATTTGACTATAATAAATTGGTTTTCATAGATCTGTCGATTTTTTTTCTTTTATAATAAAATTCCATACAATTGAGAAAATGAAAAGGATTTTAACCGTTTTTATAGGTGATAAGGTAAAACGGGACAATAAAGGTAAAAACGTAAAAGAGGAGTTATGGAGGTCACCATTAAACGTCACCGCATAAAATTTACTTCCAAATCGAGTAGAGTACCTAATAAATAATTAGAGAATCCGTATACTAGAGAAGTCAAAACTAGTGCGAAAACACCTTCAATTGTTAAAAACTATTTCGAAAATGTTTTCGAAAACTCCTTCATTTATTAAAACCCACTTCGAAAAAGGAGTGAAAACTCCTTAAATTAGTAAAAACTATTTCCAAAATGTCTTCAAGGATGAAAATGCGATTGCGCTAGGTTCCATCTTCAGAAAAATTCATTACAGTTCTATCAGGATAACGTGAATATATTTTTTATCATTTTTTCGGGAAATTTAACCAAGTGGTTTTCGAGGTTGCTGGTCTTGGATTTGATGACAAGATTTTAAAAATATATCCCGAAGGCTTATGATAACGATAACGAGGTTTTCTTCGTTATCGTTACAAAAGTTATTAAAACATATTTTAAAGTAAATTCTGAAATTTTTCCGTATTTCCTAAATTTGTACAAAATATTTTGACCAGGAAACAACGGGTTCAGTACTAATAGTATAAAAACTTATACGAAAATTATTTTCTTTATATATTTTTGCGGCAACTGGATGTACACCCCTGGCCAATTGAATCGAAACAAGCATTTTTTTATTGGCAGGGTGCGTGATGGCAGCGACATCTAGTGGTTGCAACTAGGGCGTAATTTTTGACATTTGAATGACCGAACGAGAATCAAACAAATAAATAATTTCGAAACAAGATGTGAGAAGAAATCGGTATGTAAATCGCAAGTGAATAAAATTCAACAAATTGTAAAAGCTTTTACAAGTCTGGTGTTGATAATTATTAAACGTTTTTTTTAGATTTTTAGTAAATATGAGTTTATTCACACACGACATCGCCTTTCAACCTCAGAAGCTGTCACACACGACATCGCCTTTCAACCTCAGACTCCAATAAAGGGAAAAAATTTGGTTCTAGCTGAACATGTACGAGAAGTGGAAGAAGTGCGACAAAATGATCCTAACATCACCACAATTAAAGCTCGAATTATTCGCCGTGTTACTTCCCAGAATGTGAAAATTTCATTTCATATGTTGGCTTACTTTTTCCTCTTTACAGCAGCTATCCATTTGTTTCGTTGATCTAATTTCCAACTCGCTCTTGGAAATTGGTAGAATTATTAGTTCTTGTTCAGTCCATTGTTGTTACAATTCATTTTTAATTTTCCTGTGACAAAGTGACAATTTCTCGCCCGAAGTTGTCAATTTTAGCACTTCGTGCGCTGCGATCGATTTTGATTCCCCCACCATGTAGTTCGCACCCAGCCAATACAAATTGTTGTTTGAGCAACTGTAATGCCCTAAACACATGTGCAGATTTTCTGCATGCAGAGCTGCATGCATATCTGCAGCTAAGACACATGAGCAGATTTTTTTGACATTTAATCGCATCGGCTGCTGTCAACAATGTAAGAAGAATTGGCCAATTTTTATATTGGAAATGGATGGATCACCTTTGGAAATGGATGGATCACCTCATGTTCCTGAAAGACGTAGATAACGTCAATGCAAAGTATTGAATATTTTCTACTGGACTTTCCTTTTCCTTTTCTTTCCTTTTCCACTGTGTACGAATTTAGTCCATAGTCTCTTTGCTAACAGTCGATTTTGCCAAACACCAAAAAAGAATCCTCGGTTGACATCACTAATTCTGCGCAGAGAAAGTTGAATTTGAGATACCATGCAGCTCTGCGCTGCATGCAGAATTTACATGTGTTCCACTTCATATAAACGAGTGTATTTAAATTCCGCTGCATGCAGAATTCTGCACATGTGTTTAGGGCATTACTCTCACTTTAAAATAATGCCAATATTTATATTACACATAATATACTCGAGAATGATGCCCCGGTATAACAAATCTATAATATTTTACGGTCAAGCCCAAAAAAACAGAGCCTTTAGTTCCAAAAGACCCCAAAAAAGGCTTGTTTCGATTGAATTGGTCAGGAGTGTAGGGTTGAAATTCTGTACTAAATTGAAATAAAACTTATTCTTTATATGGCTTTATCATATAAAATAAATATGTAAAAACATATAATTCGAAAAATTGGAGATTTTGACATGCGGTATTGAATTATTTGCTGCTGCGTTAATCTTAAAACAGCGAAAGCAATTAATGTGATTAAGACCTTATACTGAAATGTCTCATTTTATGCACAATACAATTAAACGGTTTTTTTTTTGAAAGTAAAGGAATACGATGATTTCTAGAATTATTAGCGTAAAAATAAGTATTCGATGAATCGCGCCAGACTGCGAGAAGGCGAAAAAGAGCAGTTTCGTATATATTTTTTTCAAAAATTTTTATGTGATTTGTATTGGGTTGGATGTACAGAAAATAGGAAAAATAAAATTGGGAAAACAAAGAAAATATGTGATGTTCGTGTGCTGATTGAACCTGGGGTAAAAAAACCGAACTGTGATCTATATAGGTGCCTGTAGTAGGAATTGATGCGCCGTTTTAGAGGTGAATTGCATGGATATAATCGGCTATAGAAATATTTGGTCTTGGTTTGATTTTATTACTCCATCACGAGAACTGGAATCCGAAAACTTTTAAACGATTTCTTAAGCTGTGCGGTTCAATTGGATAAATTGAAGGGTTAGAAGATAGGTAGGCGCTTCTGTTAAATCATTTCGGACTCTATTGGGCATTGTGCTGTTCCGATAGGCGATATGTTTTTACTGCAGTTTGTGTGTGAAATCACAAGTCACGGCGAAACGTTTCCAACTTAAGAAGATCCGTAATACACGACAACACGGCCATATAGCCGAAGAATGAATGAATAGAATGTTTGACTGCCTGAATCGCTATATGATTTGAATTAGGCACGGAGTAACGATTATGGTTTACAAATGTTAAATGAATACCTGGCATCGATCAAAGGCTCCATAAAACATGTGCGGTTTGAGTTTTGTTTATTTTATATGAAGTTGAAGGATGTGATAATTTCAAAGCGAGCGTGAAAAGGATTGCATCATGCAATAAATAAACTCTGCTGGCTATATTCAATCTACCGCATACGGAAGATGTTTGTTTAGAGACTGTATGCTGAAAGTGATAGTAGTTATTTGCCGCAATTATTGTCAATTTTGAAGCAATTTCTTATCAAGTTGTTTTACAGAGGTGTAAACATATGACATACAATTAGTATTAAAATTTAAAATGTTAATCAGTTTCAAGTTTTGCTCTCCAACAATTAAGATTTGTGCCGCAAAAGATTTTTTTGTTTCTATATTTTGGCGATTTGCAACGGGTAGTTAGTAGTTTTTCGCTTTATAGCGATGTCATGATGATTTAAATGGCTCAAAGTTCTCTAAATAAAAATTATGCATACATTGATCAGTTCAGAAAACTTAAATCGATTAAATTAATGTAAATGCTACTTTTCTTTTGAGGCTTTTACACTACCATATGGAGTTATTACTATGTTTCTTCAAACATACACTCAGAAAAATGGAGGCTAACTCGACGACCTACATACGGCGTAATTGGCCTCGGGCAGGCGCGCGTTCGCCTGCATGTGGGCAAGTAAAACTGAGTTGACCTGTGGTCGGAGAAATTCTGAAATTAAGCCACCAGCAGGTGAAGTAGGGCATTGGGAGCTGCACGAGTTGACCTTAGATAGGTTAATTCTGACCGCTAGCTGGCTTACAGACACCTCTGTAAGGTCAGAGTTAACCTGACAAAAAGTTGACCTGGACATTTTTCTGAGTGTAGAAACAACTCTATAACTTATACAATATATGTACTTTAACCCAGCAACGACGGGTATGCAACTTAGTACTCTATAGGAAAATAGACCAAGTTTGGATATAAATTTTTCCATTTGATTGGTGGAAAGGCAGATGAATGATCCGATTTTGAGCGTTGCCTTTTACGAGAAACTTATATTTGTCAAAATTGTAAATCTCTAGGTTAAGTCTTTCTAGTTATCGTACATAATTGGAGTTTCTAGCAACTCGTAGAATCGTAAAATTGTAAATAAAATCGTAACACCCGAAGGTTAGGTAAGATCGTAGTGTTTGTCGTACTTCTAATAAAGTGAGGTTAAGACATGTTTTGTGACATGTCAATTTGATTCCAATTATAAAATGGACATTGGAAAAGTAGGTAAATTAAAGTATTTATATGATTTAGTATAAATTAAGAGTTAAAAAATGCTTTAAACAATTTAAATAAAGAAAATAAATAAGAGTCAAAAATTTACGATAAAACCCACAACCTCTACAATTATGTTTGCGGGATTCTTATTACAATTATGTTTGGCTGAAATTTCCCCTAGAGGAAATTTTTGCCATTACAATTATGTTTGCCGACACTGTAGTTCCAACCACATTATGCTTAAAATTGACAGGAGAAATCATGATATTTTTATTACAATATGTTTGGTTGTACTACAATGTTTTCAAATTCTCCAACCATATTATGTTTGGGGCAACCAAAATATCTTTGGATTCCCAAATTTTAGCCGTTTGTCTAATCATAATATGTTTGGGGCGAACATAATATGGTTGGCGCTACAATTTATGAGTAATCTCAACAAATATTGCTTATATTAATCATAATTATGATTCCTGTAATAAAAATAATATGAATGGATATTTCCGCATCCGAAAAATACCTTCCAGCAGGTTAAGCACATGTCTGCTATCCCGCTGGAGGCCTGTTTCTAACAAGATTTATGGACTTGAGATTTTTCAGCTTGACTTGAGTATTTATACGACCATGCTACAAATCTCATGCGAATTATACGCGAAGAGAAGAATTTGAACATAATATGTTTAATTTTAAACAGATATGATCAGAGGCATCATATTTTTAATTCGGCCGCTTCAAGATTTCCCCACTTATTGTGTTCGTCAATCATAATTATGTTGAGACGCGGAATTTACAACAATATGTTGACATGCAAACATATTTTTATTCCTCCCAATCAAAATGTGTTTAGATATTATTGTCCTCCCAATTACATTATAATTTTCCAAAATTTCCCTCATCGGGGAACATAATTATGATTGGAAAACTAAACATAATACTAATTGGAAGTCATCGTCTGATAACATTTTGATTCGTCTGATTTTAATTCCCCCAATAATTCTTATAGTACTCCCAATGATATTCAATCATAATTTTTTTCTCCGTGTAGTAAAGCGCTGCTCACGCTTCGTTGTACTTTTCCATCGTAGATTTACATTACAATCTACGATTTTACTATCTACGATCAAGAGTGAATAGCCCTATTGTTTCTTATACACATCAATATTTTACAACGGTTTTTTGGTAACATTTCGTTCTTTATTAAATAATTAAAATGTTCCAAGCTAAAAATTTCATTCCAATTTGTTTTAACAATAACAATATACAAAATGTATAATATAGGACTACCCTTAATGGCACAAAAAACAGCAAATAAAATATTTTAATGAAATATCTCAATTGAATTTTTTACGTTCTTGATTACAGATACTCTAAAAATTTATATCGACCGACACACCTTTTTGTGAGTTACTTTTGAAGCTCGTATTAACCTTATAAAATTTTATTGTAATTCTACACAAAATGTTCAGATCAGTTCAACGCAGAAATAAGAAACCCAAAATTCAACACAAAAATGGAAAATGGATGTCCACACACTGAATTGATATCCACTTGAAAAGAATCAAAAGGTTCATGCAGATCACTATATGCACCACCAAAAAAAAGTCAATCGATGAGTTATTTAAGCGGCAACTTTTGATCTAAAATACTTGTACATACCTAAAGATCAAGCCACATATGTGAAAGGAAATTTGAAAAACTTAATTCTTTTTCACAGTTTTAATTTTTTTTAGAATCAACGTTTTTTTTAAATTTTGTTTAGTGTTTCGGGGTATTATGAAATGATATATTGAGTTAGGTACTTTGTTAAGTGGTCTTATCTTATATAAAGTTATTACATCGACTAAATTTTAATTTACTTAAACAATATTTAAAAAAAAAACATAAAACAATTAAGAATTATACAACAGCGTGACGAAATTCTTTGATTTATGCCTGTCCGTTTTTAATACTTTAATTCGTGAGCAATTGAGGTAAAGATTGGATATTTGGCGCAGTCCTCGAAACCTATGCGTTTTTGGGAAAAAATGAGTACTACTAGGTTTAAAGGAAACAAAATTTTCTACATTTCTTGCTTTGCCAGTTTTTACGTATCTCTAATGGTTCTCAACGTATGACAAATAAATTAAGATTGTTGAAAATTTTTCGGTAACTATGCGCTTTTGAGAAAAAATGCATATAAACAAATTCAAGGAAAATAAAATTTATTATATTTTTTCCTTTAAGGCTTTTCACGTATCATCAACGGTTATAGAGTTATTTGACAACTGAATTTTTTATCTATTGCTTCGAAATTTTCTGCAAATATGTACATGGGTCTGTATGGGTTATGTATGTATTATGGTTTAAATTATAAAAACTTCTAAAAACAGTCAAAAGTGGGTTTTTTACACTTTAAAGTTGAGATTTTTCGAAATCCTGACGTGATACAGCAAAACGGACAGCGACATCATATTCATCAGGTGAAAATCCTTCGGAATTATCTAGTTTTGTCGCGGGGTCAAAAACCTTGTAGAACTGTGTTATTACAATAACCTTTCTTCCTGTGTGTATTCAACAAGAAACGAGATTTACAGAATACAAGCATAAAACCTTTAAATTTCTTAAGACGTTAGTTTTTAAATTCCAGTTCAGGTATGTGAGAACCGCACCTGTCGACGATATGTAAGGTAAAGGAAAATATAATTCTATGTCATTTGATAAGGTCACGAAAGGATTAGACAGATGCTCTAAACACATTAGTTGATCAACTGTAATTTTTCTTTTTCAAGTATTTTATAAAGGGTTTAAAAAGTGTTTACTTATTAACCCTCTAACCGGAATATTACCGAGAAAAATTCACTAAAATATGACTTTCAACTTGCGACAGACCGTAACCAAGACAACGTACAGGGCTAAATTTTTTCCAGCATGTAAAGCGATAACTTACAAAAGTCAGTGGAAGACATTCCGGCGATTTCCGGCGATTAAAATTGTTACCCGTTATAAACAAGCGAATTCCCTGAAGCCCGCCTTAAGGCGGGCATTCCGGCTAGAGGGTTAAAGAATTACTGTATTTTCTCTCATAATGGATTTACAGTTTGCTATACAAGAATTTGTGGGAAATTTTAAAAATGCGATTTGGTGCAGCAATTTGATACGAAATCTAAAAGAAGAGAATAAACTTATCAATATTTTTAAAAATCTGAGTCTCTTAACATTGTGTGTGTGGGGCAAGTGGCAAATTTATCAAAATGAGATGAGCTGATTTGAGGAATAAGAATTTTAATGAATAATCAGCGACCCCAAAGACCCCAAGATGTGAGCTTTTCCAGAAAATTTTAGGAAAAGGATAATCACGTCATTCTAAAGCGGGCCACACACTAGACACGATTCACGACAATCTTATGACTCATTAATCCTCAAGGAAAGACAACACGAAACAGATTGTATCATGAAGTCCCACACACATTCATTCCCATCAGTTTGTAACTAACGTTCGGTCAGTCTACATCGAGACAGTGAGATGAATCTACATCGAGAGAGAGCGCGATGGACTTACCAAGATTGTCATGAATCGCGATGAGTTCAGGCGGCCGTAGAACAATACAATCTCGGCGTTCAAGCTTTGATTGTACTCTTTCATTGCCCACAGACTGTGAGGTTACACCAAAACTCAAGATTCAATCCTCATGGCGCGTCGTGTATCCTCTTAGTGTGTGGGCCGCTTTATAAGGCCTTCAGTTATTCTTACAGACTTCTCAACATCAAAATCGGACTCAGTGACCTTAAAACTCACCAATTGAGATTTTATTCCGGAAAATTTAAGGAAAAGGATAATCACGTTATCCTTACTGACTTCTTAACATCAGAATCGGATTCAGCAAACTCAAAAAATTCCCAGATGAGATTTTTTCCAGAAAATTTCAGGCAAAGGATAATTACGTTATCCTTACAGGACCTTCCCTTATCCTTACGGACTTTGTAATACCAGAATCGAAGTCAGCGATTCTAAAAACCCCCAAAATAGATTTTTTTTCTGAAAAATTTGGGAAAAAGGATGGTCACGTTATCCTCGCAGAACCTTCTGTTATCCCTACCGATTTATTAATGCCAAAATCAGATTCAGCGATTCCAAAAACCTCCAAATGAGATTTTTTTCCGGAAAATTAGAGGAAAAGAATAAACACGGTATCCTTACAAGACCTCCCGTTATTCTTACAAGGGCGAAAATATTGTATTGTCATCAGATTTACGTAATGTACAAAATTTAAAGTCAATTGGATGGGTGGGAGTGGATCAAAATTTCATTGCAATATTTGAACATGACAGACAGACATATAGACACATAGGCAGACAGACAGACAGATAGACAGACTTAGTGCCGTTTGCACCAACAAAACTTAGCAACTTAAAAATTTAAGTCGAAGAATTTCTACGGTTTAAGTAGGCTAACCACAACTTAATTTTTTAAGAATAATACGCGCAAACGGGCCTAACAGACAGACAGACAGACGGACAAACAGACAAATATACAAACAGGTACGAGGGCAAGCTACATAAAAGCTTTTAAAAAGAAAGTGATTTTAAGCGCAACACTCTCAACAAATGTTGAAAGCTATTAAAATTGTTTGCATGGTTTTCAATTGAGAGACAACAGCATCATGAGGGCGTTTATTTATGGTCATTGCACATTCAGATATGTTCTGTACGTATGCTAAATTGCACTTCGTAACGCTGAAAATTCCCTTTCTCAGCATTTTTAAATACGAGTAACCAAATCAGGGCCTTAACAAGGCATGTGTAATATGACCGTTTCATAGGATTTAATGCCTGGTCACTTTGGCTAAAAATTCACTAGTACCAAGAAGAATACATGACTCGATTAAAAAAAATTGTATTATATAAAGCCAAAAATGTCTTGATGTCTTCTTAACTCTTATTTAGTCCTTTGAGTTCCTGGGACTAATAGGAACGTAACTTTCTTCCGGGGACTAATTAACTGTTAAACAATGATTTGAAAATTCATTAAAGTAAACAATGTCTACAGACCCCGAGAAATTACTTTTTATGCGAGAAGATCATTTTCACAGTTTTTTTCCTCGTGTAATTGTTGAAATTACAAGAGCCAGCTTAGTTCTATAATTCTAAATTCCGGAACAAAAAAAAAGTCGGATGCTCATATGATCAGGCAAATTATATTTATAGCTGCTGCATCATCTTATAAACTCTAAGGTACGGCTCTGAACAAAGTAGTTAAGATAATGTCTTACGTAGTTCACGTACCTCAAGTTGATTTGTTTCTTAGACTATCCATATGATTTTTGGTCCTATCATAAATATTGTGTCTCGTCCTCAAGATTGTTTAAAGATTTTTTTACCATATATACTACTATACTTGTACATATGACCGGCATTTTCACTGGTTGGGTGCTGAACATAATTTGTGCAGTGAGTGGCAATTATTTATTTTAATTGTTTTTATCGAATTCATGCTTTATATATTGCGACCTCAGGAACAAGCAAAGAACATGATAGGCCGGGCAGAACAACAGAAGTGTATCAGACATGAAAAATTGAGATTGTTGGATTGTATTGCAATAAAGTTTAAATTTGAGAATTGGGAGATAAGTCGCTGAATTTGTCTGTATTTTCTCCTTTATTTAAATTTATGACCAATGTTTCAACAAAATATTCCATACCATCTACTTAACAAGGCGCGAAATGTATGAGTTTTCCTTTGGCAACTGCAATATCATTCCTCAAAAACGGAACAAATTTTACTTGTACCTCGGTTATATTCATCATTGCCATTATTTTCTCATCCCAAACATGCTGCTGGATGTAGGAGAATGGAGCGCATACAGAATTTCCTGCATCATCAACTTCGTCGTTTTGTTTAAGTACAGCCGTCGAGTGTGTGGGTTATATGTAAAATTTTGTTGCAAAAAAGTCGGAAAAGCTTCATCAGTTTGTCGTGCGTCCATTCAATATAAATCCCATCATTTTTCTGCTGTATTGGTTTTTTGTACTTGTTTTTGTTGCTTCGAAAGAGAAAAAAAAACAAAGCGCGCTAGTTTTGACATAAATGCTGCTGCAATTAATTTTTTTTTCGGTTTTGGTTGATTAATGTTTGTTGGCGTGTTGTCAGAGATTACATTTGGGACCCCCAAATGAGTTGTAGTCGCGGTTTTATTTGATTGACTATCAGTGTTTTTGATTTATTTTAAAATTATTAATTGTTTTAAATTACTCATAGTTTCAATTTTTTTCGAAAAAAATGACAGAAAATATTGAATTCTTTCAATTGGTCATTAAAAATAAGTGAAATAATGCGATTGTGGAATTTCATAAAATTGTTGAGTTTACGAAACTCACAAACGGGAAAATGCGTTTTTCTATTGGTTCCGATTTAATTAGATTTGAGTAACTTTCAGAGTAAAATAATAGAATATGTAGATACTGTAAATATGTAGATACTGTAGCCATTAATTTTAAAACAGTCCCACAGATGTACGAGGGCAGTCCGATAAGTACTTAGCCTATACAAAAAAAAAACGAAAATTTTGGAAAAGTGACCATTTATTTCTCAACATAGTCTCCTTTTAGCTCGATACACTTGACCCAGCGATGCTCCAACTTCTTTAACCCGTCTGAAAAATACGTTTTCTCGAGGTCTGCAAAGTAGGCCTCCGTAGCGGCGATGACCTCCTCATTCGACTCAAATTTCTGCCCGGCGAGTGACTTTTTCAAGTTTGGAAACAAAAAGAAGTCGCACGGGGCCAAATCTGGAGAATACGGTGGATGGAACAGCAGTTCGTAGCCCAATTCGACCAATTTGGCCGTGGCGACGGCGGAGGTGTGAGGCGGTGCGTTGTCATGGTGGAAGAGCACTTTTTTCTTCGCCAAATGGGGCCGTTTTTTCTGCAATTCGGCGTCGAATCGGCCCAATAATTCGGTATAGTAGAGCCCTGTGATCGTTTTGCCCTTCTCCAGGTAGTTGATGTAGATCACACCTTGTGAATCCCAGAAAACCAGTGGCCATCACCTTTCCGGCAGATAGGACAGTCTTCGCCTTCTTCGGAGCACGTTCGCCGGGTAAAGTCCACTGTTTCGACTGTTCCTTAGTCTCTGGTGTGTACCAGTGGATCCATGTTTCGTCGACGGTCACAAAACGACGCAGAAACTCCTTCGGATTGTGCTTAAACAGCGTCAAACACTGCTGTGAAGTGGTTTCACGGTTGCGCTTGTTGTCCGGAGTGAGCAAACGCGGCACCCATCGCGCCGACAGCTTTTTCATGCCCAAAATTTCATGCAGGATATGACCCACGCGCTCTTTTGAGATGCCTACTGTCTCAGCTATCTCGCGCACCTTCAATCGGCGGTCTGCCAATACGAGATCGTGGATTTTTGTTATGTTATCCTCCGTGGTAGCCGTTTTCGTAGCACCTGGGCGTGGCTCATTAAAAACCGACGTGCGACCACGTTGAAACTCGTTACACCAATTTTTGACGGTCGCCATCGAAGGAGAAGAGTCACCGTACACAGCATCCAAGCGCTCTTTGATTTCGCTGCGCGATTTCCCTTCCAGAAACAAGAATCGAATCACCGACCGATATTGCTCTTTTTCCATTTTTCTGAAATCCGCAGACACGCCCGCTTCCATACGCGGTCAAAAGAAAACTACGAGTTCGATTCGGCTGAAATTTTGATAGTAAATTTCTCCTGCCATAGTGGCGCCATCGGGCGGTGAGGCTAAGTACTTATCGGACTGCCCTCGTATTTTCTGGAAAAGCTCAAAAGTTTAATTCATTTACTCGTTTTAACTCATTCATCCATTTTTCAGCCCCACACGCAGAGAAAAATGAATGTCGTTGAACATCCATAAATTTAGACGCGCGCTAAATTTACTTATCTATACTGGTAAAAATTCAATGAAACTTCAAAAAAACTTTTTTGAAACAATAGAAATAATTCAAATAATAATCATAGTAGAATATCATAAACATAGTAAAATATCACAGAAATTTTACATTAGACAATCATAGAGGCTGGGGTCTTGATCCCAGCGCGGTCCAGCGCACCCTAACGGGTAGACCTTTGAGTTCAGGTCTGATTTTACAAATCTCTGTAATAGTGCATACCGGATTAAAATCCCATTAAAATTACCGAAGGTAGCAGGAGAGGGGTTCATAGAGGGTGGAGCTAATTAAAATAAGCAAAAAATTTCCTTGAAGGATGATTTCCTAAATAACATCAAAAAGCACGGGCATATGAGCTTTTGTTCTTTGCGACCTACGACGAAATTGGATCTAAATATTTAGACCTATAATTCATATCCGCGTACAAGAAGCGTAAGAAGATGACGAGAACGACACTTTGATTTCACCAAAGTTTTAATGAGGAAATTCTTGATCGACAGATCAATATTCACTTCATGAAAATCCTGCACCGGTAAAGCGGCATTTGACGATTGTCAGTCAATACAGTGATTATATGTGTAGCCTGAATGCCAATTTCGCTTTGAAGATGCTTCTAAAGGTAGAAATACACGACGAGAGACTTTGGTCTCTTAGACCAAAAATTTCGCCTCTGCATACAAAGGGACCTGTGTATACACTTCGGAGACCGGAGATTTGTCTCCAAGTATCAAGTCTCTAGGGTCTCTGGGAGACTTAAGTTTCTTGCCGTGTAGCTACTAATGAGAGAGTCTCTTTAATGCGTCTCCGGTCTTCAAAACGTTTTGATATCTATCTCTTGGTCTCCGGAGACGACTTTCGACATTTCAGGAAATTGTTTTGTGGGAACGAGAATTTGTTTCGTTGTTTTGAGATTAAAGGTCAGTTTTTATAAAGAAAAAAAGTGTTTTTACTTATTTTATATTTTAGATTAGTGATATTGTTGTTATGCTTGGAGACGAGATACCTGCGTCGTGTATGCACTCCAGAGACTTTGCTTTTAGAGACTTTTTACTAAAAGTCTCCGGAGATCTATTTTTTGATCTCCAGACTTAAATGTCTGTGATCATGTATACACTTTGGAGATTTTTGCCTTTTGTACCCTGGAGACCAGAGACCAAAGTCTCTCGTCGTGTATTTCTACCTTAATGGGAAAAGGGTCGACACTGTTATCACTAGAGATACCTTAAAGCCCCTGTTTTTACAAACAGAGGAAAAAGTTTCGGATAGTGAAATATGAATGCATGGAAAAAACATGTGGTGGCCATTCTAAAATTTGCTAATTTTTATGGCAAAGTTGGCTTTATAAATAGCTCTTTATAGAATAAAATACAGGTATCCCTCGAGTTTCGCGGTTAATGGTTCCACGTAAGTCGAAACCGCGTAAGTGGAGACTCAGGTTTAGTGCCAAACAATACATATTTACTATTATCTTTTTTATATAATAACATTTATCTATAATTACAATATTTTCTTTTTAACACGTTTCACCGCTCACGCATTTTTTGAGTTTTTTATGATTTTTTGAACATTTTCTCTAAGAGAAACTGATTTTGGGACAGATATCTAAGACACTTAAATGTGACTTGAGTTTTTAGTAGGATTAGGGTCACATTACATTTTTAATAAAAATGACCCATATGTGTGACGTGAGTTTCAGGGAAAACTACAACGTCATATATACGTGACGTTGAGTGGTGAACGTGTTAAATAAAAATTGCTCCAAAACCGTACCGCGTAACTCGAGCACTGCCGCAATTTTTTTCCGCGTAACTCGAAATTCGCGTAACTCAAGTACCGCGTAACTCGAGGGATACCTGTATGCTATTTTCATAGCAAATATTGCTTTTAATATTGCTTTTAATATTGCTTTTAATATTGCTTTTAATAAAGGAGTTTGACATAGTTGTATTTGCTAAAAAATAAAGCAAGAACTGAAGTGAATTTTGCAGTAAGGCTATTCACGTTTAGCTAAAGTTCGTCGATTGGCTTGAATGGTCTAATCCAGTGGTTCCCAAAGTGGTCCCTACGGACCCCCAGGGGTCCCCGGGATCATTCAGGGGGTCCGTGGAAAATTAAAATTGATTTGGGGGTCCCTGAACAACGTCAGGGGGTCCGCGCAAGGTTTAATATGAAATAAAAAAATGGTGACACATTTTTATTAATATGGAAGTTAAAATAAATAATAATGAATAAATTATTAGCGATTTTTACGTCCTAATTAAAATATTTATAGTTAGACATATTGGGTTTTATTATTTAATATAATGCACCCTAAAAGTTATAGCTTACTATTTTATATTTTTGTTTAATTTGTTTACTTCTGCGAATAACCAAATCCGCGAATGTTTGGTATAACTGTATATTACTGTATTATTATATTCTGTTGTGAATTAATTGGTACAAAATGAGTACCTACACAATATGTGACATTTACATGAAATTTTATCCTCACATCTCAAATAATTAATTCAAGAGAGCGTTACATTGCAGCATTCAATTTTTATTATAATTAACAGTAGTTTGTTGCAAATAAAATTTTTGATATTGTAACGGTCTACGGGTAAGAAGTTGCAAGGACATTCGAGATTAGGGATGCCAACAAAACATCGAGGTATCGTTGAAAAATATCGAGTTTTAATCTCGATGTTGAACAGACCGATATATCGAGGTATCGATGTTGTTATCCACGATGTTAGAACATTACTCTTTGTAAAATTAGTAGAGAAACTAATTTTAGGAATAGAGGGACTAGTTTTTAGATAGATTTAATATAGCCACTCAAAGATTTGTTTAAATTTTCTTTGGTATCAATTTTCGGTTCCATCTTTATACAAGATTTCGCAAAAAATACCAGAGCTAGCCATGAAATTTTACAGAGAAGTTTGGTCCTGATGTGGAAATCCGTTAACCGGAAGTAACCAAAACGGCGGCTTTTTAAAAACTATGTGGTTTTTTGCGATTTATTTCGAAACTAACCATTTTCTAGTAGTCTTATGTATTACAAAACTTGCAGACAATAAAATTTGCTACATTTATGTCTTTTACTAGAACTCCGTTATAAAGATATGCCGGTATTTCAAAAAAATTATTGTTTTTGCGAATATCTCGAAAACTAATGGGTTTTTGGTGGTTTAACGTATAAGAAGAATTAAAACCGTGTTAATTCAACCTGGGTGCACTCCACCCACAGTAGAGCATCCGCCAGGTGGCTAAATTATTTATTAAATTTAACTTTTTCAAAACATCGGAAAAACGATGTTTTCAGGACGATGTTTTTTGACATCGATGTCGCCTTAAAATAAACATCGATTTTCGATATATCGAGGTTTTATGAACGATGTTGCATCCCTATTCGAGATCTGGCGTGAACGCTTCGAGAATGTTTGAGATCTGCACACGAGAACGTTCGAGACCTCGGCCGAACATACAGGAACGTTGGCAAACGAGTCGCGAATATAAAAGGCCGCGTCTTCGGCGGAGATTTAATAAATACTTCTTCAACAAAAAGTTTTATTTATATTTTATTTTTACATCATCATTTACCATTCAAGACATTAAAGTTAAATTTGTAATGTTTCTATTATGCATTTATGTAATGGTTTTTCACCCAGGGTCCGTGGGCAAGATTTGACTATGAAAAGGGGTCCGTGGGCAAGTTTTGATTATGAAAGGGGTCCGTGGGCCAAAAAAGTTTGGGAACCACTGGTCTAATCGAACCTTAACTTCTCAGCAACTCTGGAGGTCTTGGGTTGAAATCTTGGCATGGGCAAAGAAAAATTTTCAACATATAAATTTAAAATTTATTGAATATTGTTGGAGTGGACGAAGGTTGCTTCTGGCAATACCGGATGTCAGGGGTGTGTGAAGTAAACCACAGTGTTCGGAGGAACACGTTTTTAGCTTTTAGCAAATCTAACCTAACTTTAGTTTGTTCATGGTGATAAAATAAATCAGTTAGAAAATCGTAGTTCTTGTCACAACAAATATTAAATTTATTATAAAATTTAAAATAAAATAACTATAATCAACAATATAAAATTTTGCATCTAAAAACTCCCAAATGATTCATAGTTAGAGCAGTTTGTAGGGTGAAGCTTTTTTCAACCGCGATATGTAAAATTACATATAATTTTTTGGTATATTTCAAGCTGAATCTGCTACTATCAGATAGAACTTTAAGCTATTTTATTAGCAAATTTTGCTGGTAACCAGTAAAAACTAATAGCAAATAGCGCCATTGTTTAAGCATTTAATGCCAGTTTTATTAAATGTTTTTTGGTTTTGTTATTTTGGATAGCATTTTTTACTAAAAAAAATCATTGTCACGGTTTCGGCTATCTAAAAAGCACCAGATGCTGTATTTCTTAGATGTGATAGCTATTAAATTTTTCAGTGTAAAATGTAGTTGATTTATCAAATCACACCAAGTTATTGTCTTCTTTTGTCGGTAGTTTATCTATTTTTTGTAGTTGGCTAAAAATCAATGAAAATTGTAGGTGAATTTACTAATCAGTTTTTTCTGTGTAGTTTGTGGTATCTTCTAAAGGTTTCATTTTTAATTTTGACTTTTAATTAAATTCTTATACCATGACTGATTTTTTATAGAATGCTTTAGAATGCTATTTTATAATTGCAACGAAACCACCAATGCTTAAAAAAGATAAACAGCCAAAATAAGAATAAAATCTTGAGTGCCATGTCATTTGAAGAAGAGATGTGAGGATGCTCGATTCGAATATACTTCATAATGGTAGCCAAACAGGCTGAACATAACACTGAAATAAATAAGAAAAGATAATAAAGTAAATCGGATTCAGTAAACATATTCAATAAACAAGGCTAACAGCGGGGTAGATTTTTTGCGGATAAAATTGAATAAAAGAAAATTGTGGTGAAGATATTGTGGCAACTATACCGACCGACCAACGAAGCCATAAAGGCGAATGCCAAAAGGGTAACAGCCAACTACAACTTTGTGAGGAGTGTAGGAAGGGAGCGAAGAGTGGGATGAAGTCCGCAATCCGAAAAATTGCTCTAATTTAATAAAACCCAATTCAGTGGCGCCAAAAACCAACATCCAATTAACTAAAAACACATACAAAGATCGACCGGGAAGCGACGGGCAATTGGGGGTGTGCTCTACCCAATGAGGGCATTGATAGCTAGCTATATGGTTGCCTTGTCGCCTGGACGTGGCCACATCGGGGTACATTTCGAACGAGAAGCAAAAATACAAGTCATCCTTACTTGCGGGATTCTGTGATGTCCTTTCGGCATGTTGCTCCAATCGAGAAGTCTCCATTTCTATCCCTCATCCAATGGTGCTTCTGGGTATCTTAATGCGCCCCACATGCAGACCGGACAAAGATTCAATATTCATTCATTATAGTAGTGCACGTTGAGTACATTATGCCACTTGTTAATTTACCTGCTCTGCTTTCTGACCATCGGAATTCCACCACACGCACTACAATTTTTCCTACCTTGCAAGCTAGCCAGTCGAACCGACTAGTGTGGTTAACCCCAAGAAGATAAAAAAATCAGGACCCGCATGGATGGACTTCTCGTGTTATATTCGACCCTACCACGCGCATACACGAAAACATTTTAATTTAATTTGGTGTCGTTGTCGCCGGTCGGCCTTTTCGATTTTTTTCCGTTTTTTTCTCTCGGTGGAATGAATTAGTTTCTTTATTTATTCTTAATGCCTTCCAAAAAGGTGATAGGGCAGAATATCAGCATGTACCCAGTTTCCTTCTAGTGGCTCTTTATGAATGAAAGGAGATGCCTAATTTGCATTTCTTGTCATGGATGCGCTCTCCAGCTACTGTACGAGCAGCAGTGTCAGTGACACAGCTATCTCACGAATATAGGATTTTTTAAAGGTGCTCAACATCCGCAACATTTTTTTTAAGCAGAGATTTTTTGTTATATTACATGGCAGAAGGATGCATCCCATTAAAGGATTTGGCTGATTCCAGAGATCATATTGTTAATTAAGATACCAACTTGGGCTATGTAATGGAGTAGGTAACAGTGTTATGTTGTAAGCCTTATTCACAACTCGAATTTTTTTGTAAAAGTATTTTTTTAATGTAAGACGCTTTTTGACATAATTATATCACAAAGGCTTTTTTTGCATATGTATATCGACGCCTCCGTGCAAGATTCCGCAAGTCGAAAAATACCATTTTGCACAAAATCGATTTTAGTTATTTTTTGTATTTTAACCCATTCGGTATTTTGATGCCATATGGCAACGCAGTTAAAAATTTGAATTGTCTTATTATTTATTTATTTTCAACACTCTATTCTCATTCAGTGAACCTTTAAGTGCATTTGTGACCCAATTTTGATTTTTTGAGTAAAAAGCTGGACTACAGTGGACTTATTTGTAAAAAATTAAAATTTTTAATTTTTTTTTTGTTTTAAATGAATACTAATAGCTTAAACATCATTATTTTGTATAGAGAGAATTTTTAACCCCCATAGAAAAAAACATGTACCGAACGGGTCAAGTCAAGTTATAAAATTTGAAATTTAAAACTTCAAATTTCAAAAACATCGTAACTACTACCTACGATGTCTAGCTATTGAAAAATCTCCAAAGAGAAATGTTGTAACTCAACTTACGATATTTAAATTTATCCATTTTGCAATATCTTAACTTGTATTACAATATTCAACTTAAATTAAAACTCCAAGCAAAAAGGTCGTAACTAGACTTTTCAGAACATATGAAAAAAAAAATTATAAATGTTAAAGTTAAATAAATTTATTAAAAATTACGATACTTTTATGAAATGTTTTGTGTTTATCTGCAGATTCTCTTAGTGTAAATAACTCAAAAATGTCGTAAGTCGAGTTACGATAGTTTTGCACGGAGGCGTCGTAGGGATGTTACGAATGTCTGATTTTCAACATTTGCGAATGGGAATACGAATATTTGAAATCGACATTCGCGAATACGAATACAGTACACAGTTAAAATTTTTTAACACATTTATGTGTTCCATGGTGTCCAAACCGAAAAAAGTGTTACTTTAGCACTGGATCTCAGTGTTGAATCATTGAGACTTTTAAGTGTCATTTTAGATAAACACTTAAAGTGTTAAAAAAATTTTAACACTTATCAGTCTTGGGAAAAACAAAATCAATTTGGTAATTTTTTGTTCATTTTTATCGAATTAAGAGACTTACATGAAATTCATCTAACTATTATACATTGTTTTTAATAAAAAAATGAATAAAAATAATAAAAAAGAAGAAAAAAAAATTCGCGTGTAGCACCGTATGGAATTCGAACCGTCGTGTTTTTGGTTTCAGTGTGTTATTATTTTTTTACACATTTCAAAGGTGCTAAAGTGATATTTATAAGTGTTAAAAATTAACACTTTTTCTTTGAGACTAGAAGAAATTTGACACTGACGGGTCAAATTTTTAACTGTGTAGAATCCCGATAATTCGTATTTCAAGGCACCAGCAAATTCATACGAATTAGCGGGATATACGAATTATCGGGGTACGAATTATCGGGATTCTACTGTATATATTCGCTCGGCTATGCGGAATCAAATCCAAAATACTTTCAAATCAGTCCTGGAGTTAGTAGCGAGAAGGGCTGTTGAGAACCGTCATTTTATGGGGATGGCTAGGGACCGAGAATCGGGGTATCCGGTTCCGAGTCCAAGAACCAAAAACCGAGTACAGCTTTGCAAATATTGCAAATAGCACTTTTTTAAAATATTTTTGAAAAAATGATCCAAATTTTACTCATTTGTTCGTAACAAAACACGTCTTACATTAACCCGAAGAATACCCGGTGATTGGTTCTTGGATTCGGAACAGAACCTATCTTCAAAAAAAAAAAAAAGAAAATTTGTGGAGGCACTGTTAGGATAACCCAAAAAATTTTTTCACTTTTTCTCAGGAAAATTATATTTAAGAGATTTTATAGGTTGAAATTTTTAGATGCGTTTTTTTCTGAAAAGATGTTAAGAAACCGATCTCTAGAAACTTTACCATATTTCTGAAACGCATATACTTTAACCTGGCAACGACGGGTCCACATTTTACCATATATGTAGATAAAAATGCTATGTAATATAATAGTGGCGGTGCGTGTTCGTCTTGTCACTTAAACTCGAGAACTACTAAACCCAGTTGGACTAAACTTTAGGGAGAGTTTGTTAGGAGCAGAATTGAAGCTTCGTAGTAATGTTAAATGACTCTTTCTTCTGCCTTCTATACCGTTTATTTATTGGCCGCCCCGAAGAATGCGATGAAATTTCAGATTTTTTAGAGATTGTAGTGTATATGTTTATCTCAAACGGTTTTTTTTTAACTTGGCGCATTTAGTCGCATAAGTTATGCCCACTATCAACCCCTGCCCTGTGAGCCTCTCTTCTGCTAACACCGGATCTTCTGACGGGTTATTGATTTAGGTCTAATATTTCATACACTCCAATCTATCGCACTCCTTCAATTTAACTATTTTTTTGCTATCTGGCGAAACTTTGAAGGTTTTTTTTTACTTAGTGCGATCGCGGAAATGGGAGAGAGCGAGATCACTGACCAACTAAGACGAGAAGACGTTGGACAATTTATCAAAGGTCCACAAAACAGACCTAGAGCTTCACCTATTTGTGTTCCGTTTTTTCTCTCTCGCCTATGAGAATAGTGGGCGCCCATAATCGCTCCTTTCTCGTTTAACTCAGTTTTTTTTTCATTTCTCGTGGCATTTCTTAATTTATTATTTATAATTTATAATTCCTAATAATTTGTTATTTATAATTCCTAATAAACGTTCCTTATTGATTGAATAAATATTGTTGTTCGTGATCCTTCAAACATCTTTGGCTTCCAACCCTTGCCAATCTTCAACTGAGCTACCTGGGCCGACAAGGACTGTCGTCACATGATGAAAGTCAAATGTTAAGGACTACAGGGATTGAAATATTGGCTAATTTGATGGGGAAAATCCTTAGAACATAGAAAAAAATTATGAAATAGTTCCAACAGAACTTTTCCTTGCCTTTATGAACACAAAAGTATTTCGAATTAGTTTTTCCGCGACTTCTCCATATACCATGTTTTAATTGTAAATTCGCAGAACTATATTTAATGACATAACACAATTTATGATCTATATTTCTTTACAGAACATTCAACAATTGATAAATGGTAAAATAGTTAAGTCCCGTAGTATTAAACGTAAATGACTATCAATCGGAATGTTTGCGCTACTTATAAATTAAGGTGATATATATAAAAAAATCTAACCTTTAGAGCGAAAATGTCTGATATCAAACTATTGACCAGAGAATAACGACGATAAGGTAAAAAAAAAGATCGGCGGTAGCTGTCAAATAGAAATTTTTGGATTATAAACACCTGAAATTTATAGTTTTCGGCTTTCACGAATATCTTAGATTTTGGTTCCCTGCCTATATGGTTAGGCGTCTTTCGACAATTTTATTTATTGGAGAAAACTAAATGTTATTCGAGGGCTTCACCTATATGCAGAGAGGTCACACAGTCCAAAAAAAAAGAAAGAAAAACAGAATGGGAAAAAATCAGAAATGGTCAACCGTATACATACCTATATATACAAGTACGTATATGAGGGGAAAGAAAGGTATTTTATGCGATACTTTTCTTAGGGTCTCTAAAAATCTAGTTTCGAACTTTATCTTTTGTCAATTTGCCGTCCATAATAAAACTTCGAGTCGACTTACATCCGATCAATAGAGAAACTTACATTTTTTATCAAATCGAAAATTCAACACACATCAGGTGAACCTTGTGATATCTTCCTATATGGCATTAACCTTTTTTAGGAGCTTGTTTTTTAAATTCTTTTTCGACTAACTTCGGCATACACCGCAACTAAATGCCCTTTCTCTTGAAATATTTTCTTTTATTTCGATCCGCTTAACCATATTACTATTATTATAAGATGTTTTTTCTTTAAATTTTGAAAGAAATATTATCTTCTAATTTTAGGGAGTTACAATTCTTTTTTATCGCAATGTAGTTCGATTAAAATCTGAAAAAAGAATAAAAATGTGATGATTTTAGTGATTTTCAAAGAGATGTGTTTTTAATGTATCCACATTTAACGAATTTGTAATTTGACGAGTGAGAATCAACCATATTTATAGCGGATTTCACAAAACTTTTAGCGGCCACAAAATCGAGTTGGCAGGTTCTTTTTGCCTAATATTTGCCTGTAAACTCGATTTAGCGGTCCGAAAAAATTTCGTGAAAACCGCCATTAATATCCCAATTTTGGAAATTTTGGCAAAACTAACGACTTGGTGTTTATTTATTTTTATTACAATTGCACTTACAATTAGATTCAATGTCTAGATGTGAGGTTTTTATATATAATGAAGACTTCTTTGCTTGATAACTTTTTTTTAAACTTCCATGACGTTCTTCATGTAAAGTTATTTTTCAAAATCCTTTTGTCTACCATTTAGAATATGTTTTGATGTTGCAACATCGTAATCGGAGGGTTAGAATTTGCCTGCAAATCTTGTAGATATATGCTTTAACGCTAGATTGCCCAAGCAAGTCATTTTGACTGCTTTTTAATTTCAATCAGAAAAACAATTATATAATGACACAATTTGTTAGAATTTTGTGACTTTTTGTACAACATATAAATGCGTTTATTAATAATTGTAGTTACCTCACCCCTCCTTCATTTCCGGTATATATATATGTGTTATACCCAGAGCTGGGCAAAACTCAAATACTCAAGTATCAGTACCAGTATATGGTAATGATACTTTTATGCCCTAAACACATGTGCAGATTTTTGGCATGCAGAGCTGCATAATGAGCAGATTTTTTGACATTTAATCGCATCGGCAGCTAAGACACATGAGCAGATTTTTTTGACATTTAATCGCATCGGCTGCTGTCAACAATGGAATAAGAATTGGTCAATTTTATATTGGAAATGGATGGATCGCCTTTGGAAATGGATGGATCACGTCATGTTCCTGAAAGACATAGATAACGTCAATACAAAGTATTGAATATTTTCTACTATATTTTTATATATATATTTTCTTATATATTTTATATATTTTCTACATTTTCTTTCCTTTTCTTTCATTTTCCACTGTGTACGAATTTAGTCCATAGTCTCTTTGCTAACAGTCGATTTTGCCAAACACCAAAAAAGAATCCTCGGTTGGCATCACTAATTCTGCGCAGAGAAAGTTGAATTTGAGATAGCATGCAGCTCTGCGCTGCATGCAGAATTTACATGTGTTCCACTTCATATAAACGAGTGTATTTAAATTCCGCTGCATGCAGAATTCTGCACATGTGTTTAGGGGATTAACCTCATTCCAGTATCAGTACAAAAAGTACTGGTACTGAGATTTCAGTACCAGTAAATTTTGTACTGGTATTGCTCTGACTGAGCAGTACAAAAATACCAACATCGGTACTGGTACTGAAACTCCAGTACCAGTGCTATGTACTTGAAAAATATCAGTACTTTCGCGAAAAATACTTGAAAAAATTCCAGTACTTTTGCAAAAGTACTTGAAAAAATTCCAGTACTTTTACTGCAAAAAGTACTGGTACTGCAAAAACCAAAACCAGTACAAAAAGTACTGGTATTGCAAAAAACCAGTACAAAAATACAAATATTGTAAAAAACCAGTACCAGTACTTTTTTTACTGGGACTGAAGCCATGCATCTATTACCAGTACTTCAAGTACTGGTACTGATCGTGCAGTGACAATATTTAAGGTATTGATACTGGTGCCAAGGCCAGTACAAGTATCTATGTACTGGTACTGCTCGTGTACTGCAGTATCAAATGTACTGAAGTATGCCCAGCTCTGGTTATACCTATATTGCCAAAAGCAGTGATTTTGACTGCTTGACTTCCTTGGGCAATCTAGTGTTAAATATGATTTGGTTATTTTATTTAAATTCCATTCAACCATTCAAGAATTCAGTGACAACATCGAATTATTTTTAGATTTGTCGATCTCTGGATCGAATTGTGAATAGACATTTTCTTTACAAAGATTAGAGGTATGATTTTTCAGAAGAGAATCAAAGCAGCAAATTGTCAAATGATTGAAAGGTAAGACATAACAAGTTAGAAGAATTCCTTGTGTTTATTGACATAAGTAAATTTAAAATTATCTTTATTAGAATTGTAGGATTCAAGTCCTTTGGCCTGAACCATATAGTACCTACTATGCACTGCATAAAACAAAATTGATTTTTTTAAAAAGTACCCCAGTAGTGTTAGTTCGCCCTTGCGGTTTCTAAAAAAATCACTTCTGGACTATGGTATGGCAGCATTATTACTTCCATTTACAGATTTAATATTACCTGCATCGCACTATGCCATACAAAACTGCAAAATAAAGTGATCCCAGAACATTCATTGGAAATGAGCGTTGTCAGATTTCGCATATAAATTCTATCGAAATTATGACTTTTTCAAACCACATTAGTCAGAAAATTCAAAACGTTTAACATTTACATTTCAAGTTTTGACGTAAATAATAAAAGGATATAAAATTAATTTATGGGTAGAGTGCATAAGGACTGAGTGTTACAGCATTTTATTATTTACACTTGTGCTACTTTCTGGAAAATTGAGTAAAATTCGTCGACTTGCATACGCCGCGCCGTAATTGGCTTTCCGCAAGAATATTTAGGTTATGCTAGATCACATGCGTTCACATGCGTCAGGAAACGTCAAAATGTATCACTCTGTGGTGGGAGAAATTCCTGCCTGCAGAAAGTGGAGTAGAGCGTGCAGTTATTTTGTAACGATAGCCACAAAAAAACGGGGCAAAAACGGTTACATAAATGTTGCGGAAACGTTGCTGTTACGTTGCAGAAACCAATTTGTTATCCCATATATTGTGCGGTAGTCGCGTAACTGGCATTAAAGATTTTTAGTTACTTTGGTAGTAGATGGTAATAACCACCAGTGAATTTTTTGGGCTTCAATAAGATGACAACTATAGCTGCGTTCTTAACCGCACATACTCCATAGATTTATAGAGTTGGCATACCTATGTATCTTTCTCGATTTCGTAAGTTCAGGAAATTGCCGATATTTATATTAGAGGCGCGCAAAAAAATATATGAAAAATCACTCAAATTTATTTTAGAAAAATTTGATATGAACTTTTACTTTTAAAAAAACCGATTTAATTTGTCAAATTATTAATTTGATACTGTTAAATGTTGATGTTGAATTAAAACAGTAAAAAATAACGTTCTAAATGTTTGATTGAATGAACCTGCAAGTGAAATTGGAATAATTTTTAACGCCATACTATTGAAAATTTATAAACGATTGGTTTAGTTTAGTCGAATAGCAGATCGTAGTTTAACTGGTTTTTATTTCAAATAACAAACTAAAGCCTAATAAATTTTATCGGGAGACACAGTTTTTTTTCCTTTCCGATAATTTACTAACATTTTTGGAAATAAGAAGATGAGCGTAAATTGACTGTGTTCCACTATTCGAATGGATTCGGCTCTATCTCTAGTTGAGCGCCACGATGAACGGGCAGCATATTTGAACCTGATGTAAAGCCGATTGGTCTAGGTAGGGGGCATAAAATTAAAGAGGACAGTATCAAAATGGTATAGAAAATCGGAAAAAGGTTAATGGCTATTTTGCCGCAGCGGGCGGGTGATTTTGACCAATTTGACTACTTTTTTTTCATAAAAATCAACTTTTTTTTTTATTATTATTCACGTTTTTTTTTTGATTTTTCTATAAAATTTATTTTAATTCGGTTTGAGTCTCATCTATTTTAATTGGTTTCCAAATACATTTATTTTTTAATTAATTTTTTGTGTGTGAGCCTCCGCTCAGTCTGTTCATCGAGGTATATAGCAATGCTTATGTCACGTATTGTGTTTTTTATATAGTATAGTATGACTAGATTAATCCGCCAATGAGTTGGCTGGACAATTTTTTTTTCTATTTTATTGATTTGTGTAAGAGTGAAGAGGTTTCATATTGCTAACTTAAGATATGTGATTTGATGAAGAAAAAATAAAAAAAAAACAAGCGAAATGGATTTTTGTAATTTCTAACATTCGTTTTTTGTTTCGAGGAAAAGGTGATAATTTAACAAAATTCAGCAATTAATTTTTTCTAGTTTTAGATTCTATTATTGATTTGGGAAATGGATAAATTTTTTGTTTAACAAAGCAGCGAGCAACGACTAGCGATTTGTTAGATAGTATACATACATACATACATATTTAAATATTTTGAGTTAAATATAAATGTTACTATAGTTTACTTAAATTTAATGGTCCTGTTGATTTGGAGAAATTCACGTTAAATGCTTTCATCCCCAACAAACATGTTGCCACACATTATGTGTGATCGGTTAGAATTATGGTCCAGGTCATATTTCCTTTAGTAAATTAACGGTTACAATTAAGGTGGAGATGCCATTAAAGGAATTATGAGCTGGATCTTAATTTTAACCGGTAATTTTTAATCACTGTGAAATTTCATCAAATAAATTGACACCATAATGGACAAAATACACTCTAGTTGATTTTCGTTGAATTTTACTACATTAATTGAAGGAAACTAAATGCCTTCAATAAATATAGTGATTTCACACTGCAGAGTATTCGAAAAATATAGAGTGATTTCGCACAAAAAATCCTCAGATAAATAGTGAATTTACTCAAAATAAGTGGTTTTTTCCACAAAGCGCAGAGTGATCTTACACAGAACAAGCTTCCCTCAACAAATTTCAAAGTAAATCCACACGAAATATTCAGTGATTATATCCAGAATCCACAATATTATTCACAGCGCCCAATATTTTTAATTTCCAAATTTTCCAGTGTCTTTATGTACGACACCTTAAAAAGTTATGTTTCATATTCATTTTAACTTTCATTTTTTATTTCATTTTAACTATCATTTTTATAAAAACACTTCCAAAGAATAAAAAAAATTACTACAAATTAAACAAACTTCTTATCCTGACCACGTTTGAACTTGGAATGACGCTCTACATAACTGTTTACCGAAAAACTCATAAATTAACACTCATACAAACTGTTTTTGCTCACTTTTAAAAGTAAAATCACGCCAATGTTGTGATTTAACTGGTTACGCGAACTTATTTACCTTAGATTGTTGGAAATCACTTGTCGTTTGTTACAAATCACACCAATTTAGTAGTGAAACTACGCTGCAATAGGAGTTTCACTCGCTTTGTTGAAAATCACACATCAAAAATGCGAATATGCTCCAAAAATGGGCTTTTACCCACAAAATTTTGTTGGAATTCAAACAAATCAACTAGAGTGTACGTTACGCTAGTTTTCGACCTTTCGAAACCCCTGTGCACCCCTTCGACCAGATTTCTCGCGATTTTTGTATGGAGTTTAATACCTCCTTCATACTACCGCAGGACCCTCCTCCTCTATCCGCCCCCTAAAAGTGTGACGCATTTGATGGATTGGCTAATCTTAAAAGTGTGACGTATTGGATTGGCTAACCCCACGGTTAGACGTGCGACTAGAAGTTGCATGCCGAATCTCATCTCAGGGAAATCGCTCGTGTAAACGCCAGTTGCATGCAAGCGGGGAAAATCGCAACTCAAGTCGTATGTAAAAACCTCATACAATCTGAGCTGCGACTGGAACTGCAAATGATTTGACATTTAAGGTTATGTCTGATTTCACAATGGCAGAAAATAAGTTGAGTAGAAGTGAAATTTTAAAATTAATAAATTTGTACCAGGAAAGAGAGTGCCTCTGGAAGACTGCCTCTAAATTGTATCGTAGAAACGATCTCAAGAGGCAGGCGTATGAACAAATCGGCGCGGAATTGAAACTCACAAGCGAGGAAGTGAAGAAAAAGTTGAGAAATTTACGAACGACGTATGTTCACGAAAAAAAGTAAATCAATGCGAGTCGGAAGTCTGGAGCATCGACAGAAGATATTTATGAGCCTTCGTTGCTTTGGTATTCAGAAATGAGTTTCATAAACAAAATAACTTTCTTTGTTTTCTTGCGTTTGACATTTTTGAACTGAAGTCACATGCAATGTCGCAAGACAGCAGAGCAAATCGCAACACCTGTCAAATTGAAAAACGTAGTAGGAGGGATAATCGCATGCGACTTCTAGTCGCGCGTCTAACCGTGGGGTAATATTTTATTGTATACTAGCTTAGTTTATGCTCTTGTCGTTGATGGGTTGATTTTGTTTTCAATAAGACTAGATGAAGTTAAAGTTATTTTGCAAAAAAAACTCCCCCAGAAACAGTTTTTGGGCTAAAAACGTGGTCGTTTAAAGTAGGGCACACATCTATCAGTTTTCCATCAGTCGCAACCGATACGGTACTCGTCAGTTTTCCATCAGTTTTTTTATATCTAGTTAAGCGTTCGCATCTATCAGTTGCGACTGACAGTTTTTTGTGAAAAGTTTCTATTCATTTTCATCGCAGATTTTAAAAAATGCAGGTGGATAATCGAGACAGAGCGTGTTTATGCATTATTATTGCATTAAGTTCAAAAAATAAAATTTGCTTCTGTTCTGATGCGATACGACTGACGCGAACGTACACAGTTGGGTATCAGTTTGCTAGAAAAACTGATCTGCCCACGAATTTTTTCGTGGTTGCATATCAGTCGTCTGATTTTACGTTCACACCAATCAGTTTCCCATCAGTTTTCCAAAAAGTGATGGAAAACTGATAGATGTGTGCACTACTTAAGACTATCCGTTTCGAATTTTGAAATTCCAGCACCAGATTCGAGATCAGCAACCCCCAACCCCACTGAGTAACGTTTCTCAGCCTACTAACGGCAGGCTTAATGGGGAAAATCAATGATTCATAACACCAACTCCTTTTTTACCCCCTTATGGGTGGAATTTTGAAAAAATCCGCCTTAGTGAGCGTCTATCTCGTGAAGTTATATATTGTGAAAATTTCAAGTTTTTAGCTTCAAGATTTTGGTTGGGTGTTTGTAACTATGACAAAACTTTTAAAGTTTTTCGCTATCGTGAAATCAGTGAGAACCATGCAGGATTCGGGGTTTTTTATGCCCCCGGGGTAACTTTTGAACCAGTTGATGTTTCACTTTCGCTGTACCCCCATTGGAAAGGTAATTTGCTCTAGTTTTATGGATATGAGCTCTTTTTGGCGGGGAACTGCAGGGGGCTGGTCAGCTGCCATCTTAGGCGCAATGATTTTTCCATGCATTTTTCGACGATTTTGATGCGATTTTTTTTGTTCCCCACCAAAAAAGAGCTTATGTCCATGAAATAGAGCAAATTACCTTTTGAATGCAGGTACAACGAATGTGAAACCCAAAAGTTAGTCAAGGGGTATTTTCGTGCATCGTTCTTTGAGGCATTTTTTTAATCTTTTGACGTTTGGTGTCACTGGTAAAAATCTAGAATGAATCCAAAAAAAGTGAACAGAAGTAAAACTCGGGATTTTTAGATTTCTGCGCAAATCTATGTTGATATAGCTTTCTATTAAATGAAAAATCGATCCGGCAGAACTCCATAACTAAGGATTATGCTAAATGCTTTTTTTTAATACATAGATTTTATGGTGAAACCAATACCGCTGCGGTTCTCCCTTCTCAATTGGAGTTTTGCTAATCTAAGGCCATCATAATTTTAACAAAAATTTTGTATTACTACATTTTTATCTACTATTGTGCTTTAATTATAATTCCAGCTACGTTAAAACTATAACGAAAATTTTGGTTATTTTATTTGGCATATTTTAAAGAACACTCCCTAATCCAATTTCCTTAAAATCTATTCTTGCACTTGTAGCCGAGCTCATTTCTAACATTTCAGTTTTATTCGACCATATTTCTTATCCATTTGATTTCCATTTATCAGAGAAGAGATGAAGAAGAAACACCTGTTTATGTCGGATTATATAGAAATTATTACCCACGGTTCTCGATCTCTAGACAACATTATTACTGTCCCATATTACCGAGGTAGCATTTAATAAAAATACACTTTGAATATTCAAGTATGTGTTATACTCTCAGACTAAAAATTAACCCAAAATTCGGGTGAGAATAAAAAATAAATAAATCAAATAAACAGAACTTGTTACATATGATAAAATCACGTTTGATTTTTTATTAATTTTGAATTAAATTAAAGCTTTTGATTGAGAACTAGGCTCTTGTACGTGGCGTGTAAGATTTACACATTTAGAAATTTCATAAAATTTGGTTAAAAATGTATCTTAAATCTATTTGCTTATTTATGCTTTCAAAAGAAGATATTTTTGAAAGATCTTTTTAGTAAACTATAGACCATTAATAATAATTTTGGCAACAGGAATCCTAAAAAAAATGTTGAATTGCAACTCAACTTGAATGCGAGACGGAATAAAAGGTTAACATCGCTGTTTATGGACAATCAGTTTCACGTTTAAGTAGATTTTCTAATCTGTTTCAGGTGAACGACGCGTTGCACGTGATTCTCAGTGAAAACTGACTGATGGACTGACTGATTTAAGTGATTTTTTCATCTGCAAACAAAAAAAAAGTTGCTTTGATTCACAGTATTTTGTCGTTTGTCGGTTGTTTTGTTTCTGCGATTGTGACAATGTGAAATAGTATGGCAGCGGTTGAGCTGCTGCTTCACGGATAGTGTGATCCTCCCAGCTGATGTAACAATAGAAACCGCGCAACAAAATGCCTTCCACTTACGATACTGTCTCTGGAGATACGTGACATATCGGAGTTCACGCATCGCACCCGCGGGTCTACATATGCATTGTGTTCTTTAGCACAAAAGAGTTCTTTTATTATTATTATTTTTTTCTTTAGAGAATGTTTTTATACTTTTCGTTAAAATGATCTTTACGACAAACGAAAGACGGTCTGGTCGTGATTACAAGGAATACCGACAAACTAATGACAAACAGGGCAGACAGTCAGACATATTCTTTTACCTTAAAAGCGACATTTTCACCTTTGTTCTTATTTTTGGGATCCCTGATCCTAAAATTGTATTGTTAACGTCTATAGTTTTTTTTTATTGTATACCATCTTTTATTGTAATATTCATATCTTTCGACTTAATACGAAGACCTTTAAAAAAATCTTTAAAGTTTTCGTATTAACAAATATCTTTAAGAATTCTATGTTGCTTTATAAGAAACGATTTGGTATGAAATACAAAGTAATCGCGTTGTTTTGGTTTCTTTAGGCAATCCTCTTCTGAGAATAAATGTCGGGCAAAAAGATTTTAATCTTTGGTATATCCTGCAATTGATAAAATCATCAGTATTGACAAATTTGCTGAAATTTTTACATGAATCACAAAGTTATCTTCAGCAAAATACAATGAGTTATATTTATTTCAAGTTTAGAACAATAACGATTGGTGTTTTTTGGTTATAATTATATATTCGTTATATGATAATGGTGGGGAGGTAGTTTGTAAAAAGGCACTACCGACCTTCAGTCGAGTTATTCATGAAAACTTGATTGAAATTCTTTTAGCGGTCTAGGAGATTTAGGGAAAAGGGGTTGATGGGGAGAGAAGGAGGTAATTATTTCAATGGAAGAATTTTTATCCAATACAGAAAACCCCATACCAACCGGTAGAACAGATCAAAACATATAATAGGAGAGGTAGAGAGGAACAAGGAGAATGTAAATATAAAGTATCTTATATTTTATTCTGCAAGTAATTTTACCCGTGTTTTAAATTTCATGGAAATTAGTTAAGCAGTTCTCGCGGACATATCCAAGTTCCACTGTATATGAGGTTGCACCGAGCTTTTATAGACATTCCCTAATATTGTCTGTCTAAGAACTTAGGCTCACTTTTTACTAGAAACTTATCTGTGCAAAATGTCAGATGGAATTAGAAACTGTTTTTCAATCGAACAGGTATGTCTACGTAATGGTTTATTTTGAAGATCAGAGGCCCTATCGCCGAACACGATACGATTGGTTCGAGTCGTAAACTCCATGTTGTTGTTCGTGTAAAACACACGACTCGAACCAATCGTATCGTGTTCGGCGATAGGGCCTCAGTTCTGAGGCCCTATCACCGAACACGATACGATTGGCTCGAATCGTAAATTCAATGTCTCGTGTTCGGTGATAGGGTCTTTGTATTTACAATTTATTGCGAGGACTGTTGGACTAGTGCAATAGTGTAAATGTCGAGTGGTCGAAAAACAAGCCCAATTAACACCCTTTTTTACCAAGCGATTCTTACCCGGCCCTTACACGCGTCTGTAGAGCTGACACAGTCGCTGACACAGTCTCGTGTAAATGCACTGACTGCCAGTTCGCTAAATGTCTTTTAATTCGTTGTCAGTAATTTGACATTTGAAGTTGATCATCCGTATCGGGTTACTCAATATTCGTACATTTCGGGAGCTCTTGCGTCATTCTTCAGTGATTGGCCCATACATCCTTTGCAGGATTTACGTTTCGAACTTGTCTAACAGTAGACTCAAGATTATAAAACAAATTGACTTCTAGTGGTTTTTTCTTTGCTCAAAAGTTGCTCCCTCCGAGAACTTGTGTTCGAATGGGGGTTTTTTTATCGCTCGAAAAAGAGGTGCATGTTCGAGTGACAATTGGCCTGACACAACATTTACGCCGACATTTCAGATTTTAAACTCAAAATACAATACATTTAATCTGTATACAATTAATCCGACCAACTTTGTTGTCGTAAAAAGTTAAATCGAATCGAATTAAATCAAATTTAACTTTTGTCGGTCAGCTCGCCGACAAAATTTTATGGTCGATTCAAAATGAAAACTTATGGGAACGTCATAATATCTAAATTTCGTCACTCAAGAGGAAATTAAAGAAAGTATTAGGAAATATAGTTCGTATGCCGCGTTGCTTAGATTCACATTCCTACACTGAGGGAAAAAATCCATAGTAATATTTGCATTTCGCATTGTAAATTTCAGCTATGTAAATTTTTCATGTAAAAAGTTCAATTGTGCTATTCCCAATATAAAATTGTATGTTCATCATATATAATAACATAGTTTTCAAATACAAAAATATGATGCAACAGGATAAAATCACACTTTTCAAGTATAAAATAACATTTACGATACATACTTTTACCACTCGAGTTGTAAATTTTACCACTCGAGTTGTAAATTTTACCACTCGAATTGTAAATTTTACCATTCGAGTTGTAAATTTTACAATTTCTTCAAATGGCGCCGTTTTATAGTGAATATAGTAAAATTATAGGCGTTTCATATCATTTGGCGCATGATAATTGGTGACAAAAAATGTTATTATGTAGTTCACCGTCCGACTGTCAAAATCAAGTGAAAAACAAATGACGTTTAGAACAAAGTGTGCGCAATTGTATATGGAGGGCGACATTGTCGTTGTAATCTGTCGCCGTAAATGTTGTGACGGGACAATTGTATTCCAGCCTATATTATGTGTCGAGCACTAAAATAATAGTTTTCGAGTAATTTTGTGATCTGCCGAACGTAGTGAAATTTGAATTGCTCTAATTTGAAGTTATAAGGTTAACAAAATCGTATCGAATTTTTTGTGGTTGATTTCCTGGATTTCTCTAGTGAAGAAGAATTTCGTTTGGGCAGTGTGAAGTTAAAGAGAAAATCCCAAAATTAATTTTAATTTGCTTTATGCTTGTTCTTTTTTTAAGAAATGTTCGATTCCCAAATAGAGGTGCGCGAGATCTGCTCAGAGCAAGCTCTGTCTACTCTGCAACAGAGCTCGCTCTGAATCTCAGTCGAAAACGCCATAGGTCACTATAAAAAGTTTTGGTTTGCTAAGTTTCTTACATAATTAAAACGGTCAACCGAAAAAATTGTTGGGAGTCAACTGTTAATCATCAACATGTTGACGGTTGCCGTGTGTCAAATAATTCGGTATTTGATACACGGAAACCATCACAGCAACCGTATTTCATACATGGCGACGGACGAGGGTAAACTAACTTCAAATTTCCAGCAGAAATCCTTTTTCTATGTTCGCTATTCCGTTTCAAACAAAATTCATATTTCTTTTCATTTCCTATCGATATTCGAACTACTATTTTTTTCTGAACTTTGAGGACTAACTCTTCGAGAAGGTTCTCATTCTCCAATGGCGTATAATTATTCTACCTGTATTTCACAATGTTTGATTTTTCTTAAAAAGCTATATAGCTTTTCAGTAATATTTTGAACTTATCCTATTATACTAAAGGCGCTTATTTCAAAATCGTTTTTCTTAAATAAGTCGACCCCGCTCCCACTTCTCCCCTCACCCACAAGCTTATTTTAAAAATAATAAAAATTGCGGCACATAGGATTCGAACCAGGGACCAATAGCTTGCACCCCAACAGACATAGCGATTGAGCCACTCACAATTCTGGCATTAGTTGTTTAAATGTATTATAGGTGCAACAAATTAAGCAAACTTTGATCGAAATCATGAATTCAAAAAAGTGTTTGACGTATTTATATATTCAAAAAATATTATGTTTGACGGGTAAATCAACAGAGTTTTTTAAACGTATTTTCGTCACCGAATTTTTGAGTGATTGAATAGTGTAGCGTGGAAAAGATTAGCTCCGAGTAAATGTTTCTGTGGGTTCAACTCCTCCTGTGGGATTATTTTTTTTTTTAATTTTTGATTTTATTGTTTAAATGTTATTCATATATTATAATAACCTTATAGGTTTTAAGGCTTGTGTTCAAAATTTGAGAAGTACTCAACCGATTTGGACGAAGTTTTTAAGGGCAGACCAACTGCAACACGGGGACTATGGCCTAATTGCAGATTTTTCAGTCCCATGACAAAATTTGTTTGTTTAAATGATTTTTAGAGGTTTTTCTTTGTGGTAAATTTGATTTTTGTGAAGCTTTATCGAGTTTTGAATATATTCATATATTAATTTTTTTTTGTTAAACATCAAATGATCTGAAATGATCCAATACAGGAAAACCTGTTTTAGCCAGACTCGCACAGAACCAAGAAATTTGTCCGGCTTCTGGCTTATACAGATTTCTGGCTTATACAGGTTGGAGTAAAAAACACGGGTTTTTATTTTGTTTTACGATAATGTAACTATATACAAAACTATGCGATGAAACTTCGTAGTGTAAATTTTTGAATTTGTGTATTACTTTTGAGCCTAAAAATGTCCCAGTTCTTGAACAATGATCCGGTTTATAAAAAAATATGTTTCTTCGACATACATGTGACAATAAAAAGTAGGAAGATTTCGAATTGATTTCAATTAGAGACGAGAGATGAAAAATACTCCCAATAAAACTGTTGTCTGACGTTTTTATGAAAGAGATTTTTCCTCTAAACTATGTCTTCCTTCTCCTTGCTGAAACAAGATCTACTTGAAGCGTCTTTTTATAACATAAGTTAATAACTTTGTGCAAGATTTTATGCATTTTCAAAACTTGCGGATATGGTTTTTAGCATAAACTATTGCTGTGGGTTTGAATAACCCTTCCGGAGCTTGGAAACGAACAAAATCATTTTACATTGATTTTTCTGTTAAAATTTTGATAGAACTCCAATTAGAATTCAAACTATAGATTTATTTTGGTCTTTAGAACCTTTTTGGCTCAAAGTATTTTTCAAAAAATTCTAAAATCTTTTTTATTTGTGTGGGGGAGGGGAGATCAAATATTCCGATTTACCCACTGACTAGGGCAAATCAAATTTTTATGTCATGCTAAACACACTACTGTAACTAATTTTTTGATCGGGCGATTTGTTCTATGCTTTAGAAATCTGTGATCACAAGGAAAAACCGCTTAAGTCGAGTTATGTAGTTTTAAAGGTTGGTGCATATTTGAATTCTCCTTATCCAGTTCTATATTCTGTCAAAATTTGGTTTTGATGCTATGAGGTTATGATGCTATGATGCTATGATGATGCTATGCTGTACCCCTATGAGGAATGGTAGAGCAAAAACCATATAACCTAAGTCAGTTTTGCTTGCAAAAAAAAATAATCAAAACTTTAAACCCAAATTACTCAAAACACGCTTTTTCGACTTAAGCAGTTTTTCCTTGTGACCACAGAAATGGTCTACTAACTCTAAAAACATTTTTATATAGAAAAAAGTTTTCGGCTTATACAAAAAAAATTATGTCCGCGGGTTCGCGTTAAGCAGGTTCCGGCTTATCCAGATTCATGGAAAACCACTTCAAAATCACGGGACTTGAAAACTATTCAGCTTAGGTAGGTTTCCGGCTTATACAGCGCCCGGCTTATACAGATTTAAAAAATCTAAGGAATGGTCCATTCGATGTGAAAAATAATAAATTTGATTTCATAATTTTACTCAAATAAACTTACATAAGTTTTAATGAAATGAAGTTTTTCATTAAAACTTATGTAAATAACTTAGTTTTTCAATACTCTGCCGTTGTTGGAAATTTAACTTTAATGATTAATTATAAGCGGAAAATTTTGACAAAGCTATTATTATATTGTATTTTCCCATTCGACCTGCGTTTTCCATGACCATCAACAAATCTCAAGGCCAGACATTTGACAAAGTGGGGATTGTGTGGTACGAGCCCGTTTTCTCCCACGGGCAAATATACGTTGTCCTCTCAGGTAATTTATTTGTGTCAATAGCTAGAATTTTGTTGTTTTTAATTTCAACTTTTCTTATGTCTAAAAAGGTGTTGAAAATTGAAATAAAATATAGAAATGCTTTTCCCAGGGAGATTTACTAATCATGCCAATCGCGAATATCTAAATATGTGTGAATGTGTATAAATATGTGTGAATGTGTATAAAAATGTGTGGATGTTGGAGTTATAGAATTCAAAATACAATAATTTATACAATTAAAAAAGGTATGGCACAGTAAAATTGTATACATTTTTTTGAAGTCATACTTTTTTTTATTAAAGTAAATAACCCGATTGATACATTATTTAAAAAAAACTCATGTTAATGGTGAATATAGGGCCTAACTAGTCTCTACGAGGCTTACTATTACCTCCTTGTGTCACACAATATGTACGTCGATCAAAGTTTAAAGACAACCTATGTTAGAATAGAACAGATTGTATAAAAAATTACAACTAAAATACGAAAAACTTAAATATGGTGAAATTTTAAGGTGAAACTAGCTTGGCCTTAGCTTGGCCCCAGATTGACCAAATAGTGGCGCTTTTAATGCGAAACTAGCCTCTACGAGGCCTGCTCTAAAGTTATCATGTCACAAACCGTTGTTTGGAGAAAAAGTAGTAAGTGCTAGAAGACCGCAAAAGATTTACCTCTATCTTCGGTAATACAGTCACTTTGCCCAATAATTTTGTATGAACTGAAACTTAGTGACTGCAAAATACAGTGGAGGCCCAATATATCAACCTACATATATAATGTTCAGCTCGTACGTTAAATATAACGAAATGCGCATTAAAGATCAACATATGTTTTTATGAACATTATCATAATGAGATTTTAGATTGAGGTAAATTTTAATACGATTTATTCTTAAGTGGGATAATGCTTTAATGTATGTATAAGCGTTACAAATCCCACTTAAACTGATTACATTACCTTAAAAGTTTAATTTTTCGCGACGGTTTCACGTATAACACACATTATTTACGAAACAAATAGTTTTTCGTTATATAGAATAACAAAATTTTTCGTCTTTCACTATAGAGATGCTAATAATAATAATAATAATAATAATACGTAATAATAATTCGACACTGCTGTTCGCTATACTGGACGTTCGTTCTATAGGTAGACAATATAGTGGACGCCCGGAAGGGAAATTTTTTCTTCGCGGGTAAAAATATCTGTAACGGTTCTCGAAATATTTGAAAAAATTGTTCACATAAGATATTTCAGTAAATTCAATCAAACGAAAAACTTAAATATTGACCAATTTTAAAATAAAACTAGCTTGGCCTGAGCTTGGCCAAACAGTGGGCTTTTAGTACGAAACTAGGCGTCTACGAGTGATAACCTACCCTAGAGTTATCACGTTACAAACTATTTTTTGGGAGAAAAACACTAAGTGCTGGCGAAATCTTTTGCGGTCTTCTAGCACTTACTACTTTTTCTCCAAACAACGGTTTGTGACATGATAACTTTAGAGCAGGCCTCGTAGAGGCTAGTTTCGCATTAAAAGCGCCACTATTTGGTCAATCTGGGGCCAAGCTAAGGCCAAGCTATGTACAGAAAATGATCTTAACGATTTATTTATTGTAGACCAAACTTTTAAAGAGACTGATATTACTACATTTAAACACAAGTTTGGTAGTCCGGTAGCATTTTGGAATAATTATTTTCTTGCTAACAGAAAGATTTGTATTATTTGTCAGAAAGAATGAAAGAAGTGTCAAGTGATTAAGTAGAGATTATAAAGTGTTTAACACTGCAATCGTAAAACCAAAATCATTAGTTGATCATCCGTATCGATATCAGTTGTAAAAACACTTATAAGAAGTTAAAAAGAAAAATAAAATAAATACGAAATGAACGTCTTTAAGTTTAAATGCTGTAAATATTCATGAGCAGGAAATATTTTGCATTTTGATTAATTCACGGCGCGAGTTTTTGTAGTCAAGGTCATATGTTAAGCAGTTGAAGTCGAGCCACGACACACAGTAGAAGTGGTGCCCAATAGTAGCATTAGTCCAAAGTCAAGCTAAGCTTAGCTGAGCAAAGCAAAATACTTGCTAAAGTGTTGACTGCGTTCCATGACAAATCAGTTGCAGTTGCGGTGGACGTTTAAGAAAGGCAGAGTTAAGGTAAGTTACGTCGAATTACTGGATTCTCAATCTTTGTACAATGTAATAATATCAAATTGACAGTTGCTTAGGTCTTGAGATGAAAACCAGTCATAAAGCTATTAGAATGTAGTCGCATCCAGCAGATTGTTAGTTTAAATGGAGAATCAATGCACGTTACATGGGTTTCTCCATAAATGCTTAGGAAAACTTATTATCAGTATTGTGGAAAAGGTGCAAGAAACATTCAGTTCTTTTTTTAAATGGCCTCTTGACGTTCACTGTACATGGAATGATTTTCGTTTTAATATTTATATATTAATAACTAGTAATGCAACTCAATTTTTTTGTGGCGGTTTTATTAATTTGAGCTATGAGTTCGAGATATTAACGCGAAGGGGCGTTGTTCGAGAGATGTAGCGGCAATTTAACTAGGAAATTATAAAAAATTAGAAGAATTATAATTTCTGGTCAGCAAACAAAATGTCGTGCAAATTTTCGTAGTTTATCCCATAGGAAAGAATGTTATTTCAAATGCATGAGTAGTCAGGTAAAAAATTGTATTCAAATTCTAAGATCAATGGCGCTTACTAAATGTGTAGTTTCTATGAACTTATTATTATATTACACATAATGTACTTCTGATTTATCTATACTAAGAAAGGGCTCGACATGGTAAAACACCAACTTAGGATTAGTTTATCAAATACTTTCATGATCTTCGACTATTAATCAAATTTATCAACTATACCAGTATTGCATATATCTATTATGATTGTATATATAATTTTTAAAGAAATTTTATATGAGGTTTCAAGTGGATTTGGTGTTATTATCAATGCGGGACACTAATGCATTTTGTGTGTAGAATTGTACGTTACTGAAACAAAAGTAATAACAAGGTCATATATAATTTGCATATTGCTTCACTAACCCTTACATTAAAAGTTGTTTCCAACCTTCTTCACAACTTCTTCAGGAATTGTTTACTGTAGTGTGGGGTGCTGATAAGCATTACACTATTTTTATGAGAAAGGTGCAAATGTTTCATTAGACTGCGTTTTACAATTTACTTGGAAAAGTGCTATACAACAAATAAACGAATGGAGTCACGAAAACTTACTGCCGTCTGCGAACTCTAACTAATTTGCATGTGAAGATTTTTTTTATTTTAAAAAGCAAATCTTTCATATATTTACATGCCGTAGATATTTACTTACCTGTATTTCTGTTTTTGATTGGAAATATCAAAAACATGCGTCTTCATGCTTTATTAATAGGGTGACCATATCGATTTTGTGTCAATCCATGGCTTAAACGGAATATTTCTTCTAGGCTTAAGGAAGATGGCTTAAACGGAATATTTCTTCTAGGAAAACAAATATGATTTGTATGAAAATCAAAAAAATTAAATCTATAATTATTAAATATAAATATAATGAGATTCAATGCTTTACTTTTAAATCAAAGAATTCACAATCTCCAGTAAAAGAAAGGAAAGAAATTTCATTAGTTGATTTTGAAGTTGACGCTTAACTGAACTAAGGACAAATTCATTGTCGTTCAAGTTGACAGTGGACGTGATCGCTAATTGACAATGAACGTGATCATTTAATCACGCAAATATAGTTGAATTGAACCAGTTGAAGTGGTATACCATGTCTTACTCAGAGCCTGTTTACGGAAGATATGATCATATAGTAAGTATGTTGTCGCACTGTTTGAAATGAAAGAAACAAAACTTGATTAAAAATTATATTTTTTATTAAGAAATTTTGGTGAATGGCAAATCAAACCATATTTTCCCCCTCTCCCATACAAATGTAAAAGATTTTCGCAATTTTCTCGAAAACGGATAATTTTTCCCAATAGAGTTCTATGGGACGATAACAGCTTTCGAATGTAAAAAATCACACCAAAATCGGTTAAGGTTTACTAGTATAGACGTTGATCTTACAATTTTCGTTACATACACGTATACGCACAAACACACGTACACTTTATTCGAGGAATTTTATTCTGTGAAAGAACAGAAGTTTCACGTTATATTATGAAACAAATTTTTTTTTAAAGTTCCTTAGATTTTTAACCAACTTCTAAAAAGTAAAATATATATCGATTCCCCTCCTTATCCCCTCTAACCTCTTTTCTTGTTTGATTATATATCATTGGAGATATTGAGTTGAATTGTTTTGTGTTGTGTTCAATTTTTTTTGTGTTAATTACGGGCAGAGTTTGAAAATGCTCTATTTGTAATTTCGGTGAGTTTTCCATACGGTGAGTTTTCCTTACGGCGAGTTTAGTTTTCGTTGAGTTTTCCTTTCAGTGAGTTTAAAATTTCGGTGAGTTTGGCATTCGGTAATTCGGTGAATTTTTAATTTCGGTGAGTTTTCCACACGGTGAGTTTTCCTCACGGCGAGTTTAGTTTTCGTCGAGTTTTCCTTTCAGTGAGTTTAAAATTTCGGTGAGTTTTATTTTGATGAGTCTTTTTCGGTGAGTATGCCTGACTTAAAACAGCTTAATCGTTATTTCTGTTGGGCTACAATCTATTGGGTTCGGATTTGAATCCTGTGTGAGGGAATTTTTACTATTTTCAAAGAAAGCTTGATGGTAAAGGGGAATGTGGAGGAACGCCCGGCTTATTTAAGAAATGTAATTTGAAATAAAAAATTTTACACGAACAAAAATTTGGGAATTTCTTTGGTTATCAAGATTTTTTACACCAAAGTTGTATTAGCTTGCATGTTTAAACCCGTATGGTGAAACCAAAGGTTATACTAACTTTGCCTTACCGTTTGTAACGCCAAGATCCCGTCATCACACACAAAAATGAATTACACCAGTGTGTTTAGAATGATAAAAATAATTAATTTTTGCATGTCTGTCTGTCCGTCCGTCCGTCCGTCTGTCCGTCCGTCTATCCGTCCGTCTGTCCGTCCGTCTGTCCGTCCGTCTGTCCGTCCGTCTGTCCGTCCGTCTGTCCGTCCGTCTGTCCGTCCGTCTGTCCGTCCGTCTGTCCGTCCGTCTGTCCGTCCGTCTGTCCGTCCGTCTGTCCGTCCGTCTGTCCGTCCGTCTGTCTGTCCGTCTGTCCGTCTGTCCGTCCGTCTGTCCGTCCGTCTGTCCGTCCGTCTGTCCGTCCGTCTGTCCGTCCGTCTCTCCGTCCGTCTGTCCGTCTGTCCGTCCGTCCGTCTGTCCGTCCGTCTGTCCGTCTGTCCGTCTGTCCGTCCGTCTGTCCGTCCGTCTGTCCGTCCGTCTGTCCGTCTGTCCGTCTGTCCGTCTGTCCGTCCGTCTGTCCGTCTGTCCGTCTGTCCGTCTGTCCGTCTGTCCGTCTGTCCGTCTGTGGCGCGGATTGCGGGCGCACGGATTGAGCTAGAGACTTGAAATTTTGTGCAGATCCGTTTTTCGTAAAATGCGAGGCTAAGTTCGTTAATGGGCAAAAATAGACCATTAAGGGGGGTACCCCCCATACGAACGAAAACGTTTTTTGCAAATATCTCAAAAACGGTGCATCTTATCAAAAAAGTTCAAGAACAAAAGTTCATAAAACTCCCATACATCGAAATTCGATTGGAATAAATTTTAAAAAATCTTATTGGAAAATTTGATTTCAAAGTGGAATTTTGATACAACTGTTCGCCGTTAAATCACCATACGGGTTTTCAATAATGGCCAGATTGGTAATTATAGCTTTTGTTATGTTTTTTTCTACATTTGACATCAAATGTAAATGTTCGGTATAAATTTGATACATTTTTGGTGTTGTTTTGACATTTTACACCAATTGTCGACACAAACATGCGAATTGACACAAAGGTCTAGAAGATCTTCATAAACAAAAATCTATTCATATAAATCCCTAAATTTTTAATTATTTACTATAATAGGACTCTGAGAATGTAAGTTGGCCATTCATAAAATAAATGACAAAAGAAAAATAAAACCAAAACTGATACTGTGGCGTTTTAACAAATATATAGAAGAAGTTCCCAGAAGGAAATTATAAAATTCGCAAATGTGAACGGTCTGAAAACTCGAGAACTCAAAATATATCACTAGGCTTTTTTTTTGGAATTGGGAGCTAAAAATTTGGAATATGTTAGTATTGACATTTTTACGGAAATTTTCATTTGTTCATATGTCAAAGTATCATTTTAATAGTTTAATTGATAGTTTGGCTTAATTGTTTTATGATTTTACTGAGAATTTTAAAATATGAAAACATAAAAAACTCACTTCAAAGTTTCATACGTTAAGTAAAATTATTATTGATGGCGATATTTAAAAAAACTGAAGCCAAAACTTAATTAAATGTTGCGACCGTCTTTTGAATGTTAAAGTCAAAAAAAGGTATCCTCTATTTCTAATTAACAGAAGACTTTCATTGCACGTTCTAGAAAAAAAAGGGGTTCGAACATTATATTAAAAAATCGAGATGAAAGGTACGTGAAACACGTTTACAAAAAAGGGTTGATTATGAATTTCATGTTTTGTTTATTATTTCTTTTAGTTCATGTTTTGGGATTTTTTCATTTTGAATTTCACCCTTTCGGCATTGCGCATTTGCACTCAGGCATAGTACTATACTCTCTTGCTCAACCCTTCTTTTTGAATATAACCAAAATTTTATTTTTTCATCTGCTTCTTAACATATTTTCTTAAGTGTCCCAATTGTTGTGCTCCATTTCTTACCACTTGTTATTTTTTCTAATTTTGTTCTTAATAGAGGTTAATAAATTTCTAAAAGAATCATCATCCACTGACATTTTTATGGTGTTTAAGTATATTTTGTTCAATTTCTGAAATTTTATTTTAAAGGTAAAGAGCTATTAATTTCTGTAGAAAGAAAAAAACAGCTTGCACATACTTTGTTATCTCTATTTGTTTCATAAGTCCTAAACTTTTAATTAGAAAATATTTCTAATTTTTTTTTTGGGTTTTTCTATACGTTTATATTTTGATGTCTTCAATTATATTAGTTTGATGGATGAAGAGTAAATACTATTATTTTTATAAAAAGAAAAAAAAAACTCAAAAATCATTGATGCTGGGTATTTATTAGTGTTATCCATTTGAAACCATTATTTGCATGTAGATTCTTATCCAAGAACGGCGACACTTTCATTTGTTATTAGCACCAAATAGCAATAACCAAATTGTTATACCGATTCAGGTGAAAATTAAATACGTTACTTAAGTGTTAATCATTCAACATTAGGCTTTTACTTATTTAACTAAAGGGTCACTTACAAGTCTTTAATAATAACAGTGTGAACTTTGAGTGGTGCAGGTATAATAAATTACTGGACACACCGAAAGGTATCCAATGGTTTGACACATTTCTTTTCGATTCCCTTAAGGATTGCGTGTCTTCGGCACTACTGGCTGATTTACAGAACTTTATGCAAAAAATACTTATGACAAGTGAAAGATAACTTGTAAGTTTTGAAGTAACCTTTGTACGACATTGATTTGGTATTCAAATTAGCTTTCTTCGCCATTTCGAGAGTAACAAGGAAAACTTGAATTTTTAGTTGTCAAATTACAATTTTTGGATTAGTTATTATTATTTTCAACACCAAAATGATTGGTCTATTTCTTGGATAATGCCATGGAAGAGAGGTGTAATTTAATATTTCGAATCTTTCTTTTGATGTGTATTATTCTACCCTTTGTACAAAATCTACCTGTGTTAAATAGGCGGAATCGAAATCTTTAGTGTGGTCATTTTCGTTTCTAAAGTAACGTAGTTATACTACATGGATGGAAAAGTTCCGGGATTAGCAAGGAAAAAAACTTTTTCGTCAAAAATATATTTGATTCCTCAACATAGTTTCTTTCAAGAGCGATGCACTTTTTCCAGTGTTCCTGCAGCATTTGGATATGTTTCACATGAACCGAATGTCACTAATATTTTACACAAACCATTAAAAAGTTGGCACTTCGCAAAAATAATAAGGATATTTAGTAGGTGGGGCTATTTAGTGGTGAATCCTGGGACTTTTCAATCCATGTAGTATACAGTTTCTTACAGGGCATCGAAAAATTCGATTCGGGAATCGAAAATAAAATTCTTTTGCATTTGAATAGTTCGCGAATCGAATTTTTATACCGGTATGGTGAAACCAAAGGGTATATTAACTTTGCTTTACCGTTTGTAACGAATACACCATCACACACAAAAATGAATTACACCAGTGTGTTTATAATGATAAAAAAATTGAATTTTGCATGTCCGTCCGTCTGTCCGTCTGTCTGTCCGTCTGTCTGTCTGTCCGTCCGTCTGTGGCGCGGATTGCGGGCGCACGGATTGAGCTAGAGACTTGAAATTTTGCGTGGATCCGTTTTTCGTAAAATGTGAGGCTAAGTTCGTTAATGGGCAAAAATGGACCATTAGGGGGGGTACCCCCATACAAATGAAAATGTTTTTTGCGAATATCTTAAAAACGGTGCAACTTATCAAAAAAGTGCAAGAACAAAAGTTATTTAGGATATGATTCTACATAAAACTCCCATACATCAAAATCCGATTGGAACAAGTTTTAAAAAAATCTTATTGGAAAATTTGAATTCAAATGAAATTTTGATACGCCGTTCAATTAAATCACCATACGGGTTTTCAATAATTGCCAGATTGGCAATTATAGCTTTTGTTATGTTTTAAAATAAAGTTCGCGAATGATTTTTTTCACAGAGAATTTAATTTTTTCGATTTGCTCGCGAATGAATTAAAACCGATTTTTAGATGTTTAATTCGTTTGCGAGCGAATCGATTTTTAGATGTTTAATTCGTTTGCGAGCGAATTTTAACTCAATTTTTCGATTTGCGAATGAAAAAGAATCGAATATAATCGAATAGAATCGTAAAGAATCGAAAAAAAATCGAAAAGAATCGAAAAAAATCGAAAAGAATCGAAAAGAATCGAAAAGAATCGAAAAGAATCGAAAAGAATCAAAAAGAAACGAAAAGAATCGAAAAGAATAATTCGTTTTGGTTCTTCACAGAGCTCTCGTATTTGAACCTGGACAGTGGTAAAATATTTTCAACACAACATTTTAAAGCACATAAAATAAAGATACATATTAATAACAAATAAAAATTAATAAGATTCGAAAATATATAAAAAACTGTTGCCAAAAACATTCAAATTCTTTTTAAACCCTCAAAAAGCATTAGAGAGGCTTTTAAAATTTTACTGTAATCCCAGTAAATTTTACACGGATTCACAGTAGAAGTTACTGCTATTCCAGTTCGTTCCAGTATTCCAGTATGTGAATTTTACTGCAATTTTTACTGGGAGGAACAATATAGTTTATATTTTATTAATTATTTGAAGCGGGCTCATCGGTCATTTTGTAGGTTTTTAAATCAAAGAGTGTTTTTTCTTTGTAAATCCTTCATTAGTAGTAGAAACGTCGAGGATTAAACATTAATAAATAATGAAAGATTTACAAAGAAAAAACACTCTTTGATTTAAAAACCTACAAAATGACCGATGAGCCCGCTTCAAATAATTAATAAAATATATAAAAAAAACGGTCGATCACAAATTAATAAATAAAGTTTATGTACAGCGACAAAAGAGTAAAAATTACTGTACTTAATCGTGGTTGCCTTTTTACTAAGCAAGTTTCGTTTACAATATTGGATTAGAAATTGATATGACCTGAAATAATACAAATGTTTGCAGAACGACATCACGCAAAATTGATTCTTAAAAGCCACATGTGAAACTAAAAACAAAAGGGAAAGTATTGTGTTAGGCTATAAGAAAACACACCATTTGCAATAGACTTCAAAATCTTACGATTACAATAGGACGAGATATTGGGTTATCTATTGACAAATCTTATTAATGATATGAAATACGTATGTATACATATAACCCGTTGACTGAAACATATTTGAAAAACATCCGCCAGATGGATGAGAAAATAATGTCAACTTCCTTTCTGCCCTTAAATGTTTCTGATGATTTTTTTTTCATTCATATTTTCTTATTATGGGCGTTCTTTTTCAATGTTTTCAGGTGTTCACCTTTGTACCTTGTGATGTCATAAATTACTCATATTCCACTTCACCCGCACACTTTGCAATCATTTGCTCTACTCCATGGAATTTGTTCCGTCAGACAACAGTGACGACTGTAGTAGGTACGTTATATTTATGGTATATATCCTACCTACTCCAGAAATTTTACGCAGGTCAGCCATATGCAACAACAAATAACAAGTTGAATGTTAGTTTCAATAAGAGCTTTATTATTAAAATAAAAGACACAAGAAATAAAACTAAAAGATAATACAAAAAAGGTCTCAATATAAAAAACGTACGCGGGTAGTTGACATACAACGGCCGCCTGCGGTGGCAACAAGGCAAAGTCTTTTGCCATCAGTGTCATCATCATCACCGGAAGCCACCAAAAACGTGATCAACCGAATGGATTGAAGGAAAAATTGTACGTGATTCAACAGTAGAGGCGATGACTTTATGCGACGTACTCATAAAAAAAAATCAAAACCGTCTAAAATTGATCACTACCTGATATCTAGCTACCAAGAATGATTTTTTCAAGTTGTTATTGTCAGCCATTGCTCGCTTCTTAGGCCAATATAATAAGTCCCGAAGTGAGGATCAGTTTTAGAAATCAAAAGGACTATTATTTGTACACATAAATCGTATCCTGGATTTGTCGGTTATTTTTATCCATGCAAAGATCTCTGATAAATCGGCTAAATCTCATGACTAGAATTATTGAATACACAAATTGTTTTGGGTACATATAAAATTGCATTTAAAATGAGAATTAGAAACGTTGGAGCATTTCGTGTTGAGTGGCCTGTTATGAATCTGGAATGGTGACAATTTCCATACTTTTCGAAAATACGTTCTTAATTTTCACAAAAAATTTTTTTTTTTAAATTTAATTTACATATTATGTAGATACATCAGGCAAACCTCGATTTTTGCACAAGGTAAAACTTAAGCCGTTTCCACAATTTGAGATATTGCATCAATCATCAATGTCCCAACAAATGCGCATTTAATGGAATTAAAAACAATTTTTTTTGTTAAAACTTTTATTTCTAAATAAGAGCAAATATTTTTTATTGTGCGTAATTCGTATAAATCGAGAATTGCGTAAATTGAGCTTTACCTGTATATAAAATCGTTTGTCACGATTGATTGACTGACTGACTCATTAACGCCCAGCTCAAACCCTTGGAGCTAGTAATTTGAAAATTGATAGTATGTTCCATCTATTACGTAGATGCTCACTAAGACGGGGCTTTTCGATACTCCACCCTTAAGGTAGGCTACACATCTATCAGTTTTCCATCAGTTTTTGGGAAACTGATGGGAAACTGATTGGTGTGAACGTTCGCGTCAGTCGCGTCAGTCGTATCGCATCAGAACAGAACCAAATTTTATTTTTTGAACTTAATGCAATAATAATGCATAAATACGCTCTCTCTTCATTATTCATCCTCACTGTTTGAATTCTGCCATCAAAATGAATGGATACTTTTCACAAAAAACTGTCACTTGCAACTGATAGATGTGAACGCATAACTATATGTAAAAAACTTGTGGAAAACTGACAAGTGCCGTAACAGTCGCGACTGATCGAAAACTGATAGATGTGTAGCCTACTTAAGTCGGATAACATGGTTGGGGTTTTAAAACCTTGATCACGAATCTGGTGTTAGAAGATCCTTTTTTTCTATTTTCTTCTCGCAAAAGTTGGCATTAGGGTTTTTGGTGTCGCCTTTCTCGCATCTGGTGTTAGAATTTAAAAAAAAGGAATTGGTAATCCTAAAGGCATAACGATTTTTTCAAGTCTTAAAGTTAATTAAGTTAATTAAAAACTTAAACTCTGAAATGCGGATGTGCAAGCTAGTAAATTATCGAGGTATGTACTAAAAGTGTTTATTGTAAAATATAAGATCTTTCAACCATTATTACTCCAAAAAACTTTTTACTTTTCCTACATATACATTTGGTGTGAATTTGACTTAAAGGGCCCATAGACGGTCAACTTTGTTGCCAACCTGGTCGCCAACCTGGTTGGTAGTTTTTATCACAGACGAGACGGAATGTTGGCAACCAAGTTGTCAACATCATTTTTAACAAGATCCCGTCGACTTTAGGTGATTTCTCTAATTTTTTTTATTGTTTAGTTTACTATATGGTTATAGGACAACTATAGGGTATATTTTGACTAGTGAAAAATGAGTAAGGATTTGTTATTGGTATTGGTTTTAAACGAGTTGTGCGAAGATGAGGTGCCCCCTTTGAAAAAGAAAAAAAATTGGGCAAAGGAGTGGTATCAGAACCGTGCTCAGTTTTCTCATTCAAATTTAATGCGTGGACTACGTGTGACTGCACCTGACGATTTCAAAAACTTTTTAAGAATGGACAGCAACACCTACGATGAATTATTGGATGCAGTAAGACCATTCATTGAAAAGAAGGACACGATAATGAGAATAGCTATTCCTTCAAATGAAAGGCTGTCTGCAACCCTACGGTTTTTGGCAAGTGGCTAGAGCTTCGAGGACTTAAAATTTCTAACTGGAATATCGCCACAAAGTCTTGGAGTCAGGTCGTACGATCAAAACCCTAGTAAAATTAACCAACCTCAACCGAACTTAATCAGATAAACTATTTTTGACACTTCACTGTTCTCATTGCAGTACTCAATGCAACTAAGATTGGCAACCAGGTTGTAAACTTGCCTACATACACCCCAACATGAACGCCAACATGCTAAGTTTTCAAAATTTTTTGGTCGACAATATGAAAAACCAACCGCCAACTTGGCCACAGACGTACAACATCGACTCCAACATTGCATGTTGGCGACCAGGTTGGCAACAAAGTTGGCCGTCTATGGGCCCTTTTAGGATCCTACCGTTTGAATTACTCTGGAGTGGTATTCCGAAACTTGTCTCAATCGTTTGTTTCGAGTTAGAAAAAAAGCGATATTCGCTATCTCTGTTTCGCCCTGTCATGTATTTTGGTCGAAACAGAGACAGCGAATACTACTTTTTTTTCTAACTCGAAACAAGCGCTTGAAACAAATTACGGAATACCACTCCTGATTTTTATCCATTTGGACGAACACTAACACATAAAACAATTCCTTAGATACTTTTTGAAACTGTGCTATGGTTTTTAAATTTGGAGCATTTTGGGTTTAAATATTATCCATTTGGAGTTTATTTTACATAACTCATCCATACATCAAAATGCAATCAGGCCACTGTTTTCCGCCTTTCCCATGCAATTAGATCCTTCTTTCCTGTTTTCTCGAAAACTGTACATCGTATCGAAAAATTTATTACGATTAAATGTGTTTAGAATATGATTTTACATAACCATTCCATACATCAAAATCGAATCGGACTACTCCTTTTTCCCACTGCTAAACAAATGGATTTTTTAAAATAAACATTTTCTCTGTCATCATATAGAGTATTTGACGATTGACATATGCGGATGAGGGTGCGGATGCTGATATTCGTGGGGATGATCCGCAGTTGCGGATGCGGCTACAACCTTAGCTATAATCACGATAAAATAATTTTTCAATCCAAATTCAAGCAAGGCGATTAATAATTGTCATAACTTTTGATTGTTATCAAATTAATTTAATTATTGGTACATCAAGATAGCGTCAATGGGCATTTAATTGTTAATGAACTCTTTCATTTTCACAATTGCGGGGGGATGTAACCAAAATCTCTTTTCATAGCAATGCTTATCATACAAGCAGGGACAAATTTAATGCCTTCGGGCATGTATGAATTTGTGTTACTTTTACTCTAATAGCTGCTAACTAGGCGAAAAAAGGGTGAAGGCAATGTAACAGGCAATAAATGTTCTCCATAATATGGGACAGTAGAGCATCCTACATCGTGATTTTCCAACTGTGACTAAAGTTGGGGTTTACTTAGGGGTTCGCCTAACACATGTATGAGGTTATTGTTCCAAAAGGGTTGTAAAGTGACTCGTTTTACTCGTAAAGTTTTTCTGGAGACTGTGGTTTAAAATTGTGAAACAATTGCATGTTTTAAAGAATTTCTGTGAATATTTTAAAAATCATGTTGTTTTTGGCTATTGTTTTGCAAAGAATCGAATGAAAAATTCTAGTAATTGTAATTTAAAAAAATTTGAAAAAAAAATAAAACCGACTTTATAAAAATAGCTAAAAAGGAAAAAACACTAAAAAGAAAAAAATAATTTCAAACTATGTCCATTAATAGCGTATATAAAATTCGGCTTTTTGGGAGTGGCGTTAAATTTACACTAAATAAAATGGTTGTAAAATATATTTAGACGTAATAAAAAAATCTAATTAAAATCTTAATACGACTAATTCATATTTACGATTTTTGTAATGTTTTCGATATCAGAATTTTTACCGCTTTTATTAATTTTTAGTAGGGGTTTAAAATTATTTATAAAATCGATTATTTGCTAAATTGAAAAGAAAGAATCACATTCTGGCACTAAATAAATGGCCTACTATGTTTCAGGGGCACCTCATTATATTTTTTGTTAGAAGAAAAGATTTTTTAAAAGCTTCTTAGGATCGTTTTATGTCTAAAGCGACCCCTACACGTTCAATCTTGCAGTCAATCATCGCATGCTGTGACAGCATTTTGAACTTCTATGGTGATGCTGTCATGCAAATTCCATGATTGACAGCATGCTGGCAAATATCAATATCATTTTGATATTTTCGAGGGAGCTTTGTGAATGACAGCATGCTTGATCGTGTATGGCGAAGCTGTCAATCATTTCGACATTTTAGGCGAATTTTTGGTAGTGAAAAGATGTCGTATATAAAAGACAAAGTTTTTTGGGAATCCTTTTTCGAGTTATACAGACAAAGAAGTGAGTTGTGGATGACGAAAAGCCAAAAATATAAGGAAAACATTTTTTAAATTGATATTTGTGCTGTGTGCTGTCGGTTTGGCTGTTTCGAATTAACTGATTCTTGCGTGCATGATTGAGCGTCTAGTGCAAATAAGCTTTTTGCTCTGACAGCATGATTGACTGCAAGACTGAACGTCTAGGGGCCGCTTAACACTATATTTTTTTTTGGTTGCCCTACCACATTTTTAAGCCTACAATAATTATAGTGGCGCGGTACAATATTTTTAGAGCGCGCTACAATATTTATAGTAACACTCCATTATTTTTTAGAAAAATAAAATCTTCATTTTTCACGACTTTGGGAGATTGTAATAGCAGAGAACAAATAATCTAGAGAATAAACTCTTAGAACAAATTTTTAGAGAAAATTTTTCCACTGTGAGATGAAGCAAGAGGAGGGACATTTTTCCCCCCTTCGAAGGGGAAATTTGTCAAAAATTTGTTCGGCAGAGTTTTTTCTATATCTGTGGCAACAAGTCATAAGAGCCTAAGTCGATTTTCAGATCAAGAGGAAAAGATCTGTATTTACTTTAATAGACAGAGCAATTTGGCTTAGCCTAAAAACAGACTTAGGCCCTTATGATTTGTTGCCACAGATATATTCCTTATTCTATGGTAATAGTAGGTTTTTATTAATTTCCCAGTATGGGTTTTTTAAGTTTTTTATAGTATTTATGAATTATAAATATTTTCTTACGTATTATTAAATGTTGAAAAACGTTTGCTTCCACCGAGGTTCGAACCCGAGATCGCTGGGTTTGGAGTTCACTCGCTGTTTGCGCCAATATTGGTTTACACCACATTTATTTATGTATTACATATAATATACTGGCTGGCAGGACGTTAAAACGTTCAGGGGCGTAGATTTAGTATAAGAAAGTCATGTGTTGTTCACAAATACTTTTTGGGTTTGGTTGCAAAAAATCCATTTTTTTTCTCCCCTGTAATGTCAATTTCGCTTGAAGGAACAGTTCTATTTTTAAGTCAAACGAGGAGAGTGGGGATTTTTGGTACATAATTTTGATATGATAAAAAGAAAAGTTTTTATACATACTTATATAATATATTTGTATTTATGCTTTTTGCCATTTAAGTTCAAAAGTAGCCAAGTTCTAAGACATTAATCATCTGTAAAAGCGTAGTTGTCACATTTTGAGCGGTGTTCACAGTACCGGCTTTTAACCTGTATTCTCTTCTAAGGTATTTTAAAATGACAACTACTGCTCTATATTGCTAGATGAGGCCTGCTGTATACATTAGGGTGGTCCTTATATTGTATTCCAACTTTCTAAAAGTTTCATCGTTGTGAAATTCATCGTTGCGTAATTCGTTTGAGGGTCACCTAGTACACTGAGCGAAAAAGTCATAGAAAACGCATATAAATTCGTATGTTTCAACTATAAAAGGGCGCCATTGCGCAAAATTGTAAGATTTACATTGAGCAATGTGAAACACGGCCGCATTGTGAATTCAACATTTTGCCATATGAATTGATACCCATATTGTGCATTTTAAGCAGCAAATATGCGGCGTTTTCTTTCTCCCTCGAATGGTTACTTAGCTTGGTGAGTGAACAGAGATGAACAAATTAAAACGTAAACAGAAAGCGAACAAGAAAAATCTAATGGCGATAAATTAATCGAAACTTTTTGTGGAGTATTATTTTATAATGGACTTTTCCTCCGATTGCATGTCGTGATTTTAGTTGCCACGAAAATTTTTCGACAATATTGGATCTGAAATTTAAACAGATTTTAATGGGCCATCAAATTATTTAGTTTTTAATGAAAAATTTCTTTAATTTTATTTTACCGGTCAAATTTATTTTTTCTTTTGCAATGAAATTTTGATGCCAATAAAATTATGCTGTTTCAAAAATGTCTGCTATCCACTTTTTATGCAATATCCTTCAGTCTTTCGCCTGAAATAAGAAATTTAATTCTCGAAGCGAAATCGTTTGCATTAAATGTCAATGGGAAATATGGCGGCTGAAGGCATCAACTTTTTACATTTGAAAATACAAAATTAACCTCACAAAAATATAAAAGTATAAGTTGAAATGCATGATTTTATAGTCGAAAAATGTAATTTCGCATGTAAGTCGAAAAATGTAAAGTCGAAAAATGTAATTTCGGATTTTATTAACTCACATGTATTAAATGATATCGAAAATTGTAAAATTTACAAATCTTCAATGTAAAATGATAAATGATTTATATTATTTTGTATTTTACTCTGGGTTTTTCAATAGTACATATCAATTCATCAACAAACAATGTAAAATTTACCATGAAAACATAGTTTTCCCTGTTTTCATATTAATGTATATGTAAGATCAATAAGTTTATATTGAAAATTGCGTGCTTTTCCAATTTGGGGAAAGTTTTTACAATGCGAAGATTTACAATGCATCATTGTAAATATCGCAATGGGGTATTTCTCTCAGTGAGTTGTTTGATTGAGGTGAAGTTCGGCACATTGGAACAGGATTATGGGTTGGAAGCAGCAAAATTTTAACTTCTGAAAAATTACCTATAGCTAAGGGCCACCCTAGTATACATATATGTATAAACTCAGAGTATTGTGTTATAAAGTTTTATAGGAATGAAATATTATTTAAGGAATTATCTTCACTTGACACAAATAAAAAAGGGGTTGGTTGGTTGGGTATTTGGTACTGTGCCAGAAAGTATTACTTTGTTTCGGGTGTGATGGATGCGGAGAGTAGCGTAAATGGTGCTAGGCTTATTGTTGTTCTACCAAAAGTTAAACATTTAGCACGGTTCTTCTTTGGTGCTGGAGATATCATTTCATTTATTGTTCACGTGTCCCTTGGGGGTAGTTGAAAAATTAAGAGAAAACGGGAAGAAGAATATCAGCAAATAACAAGAGTCTTTATGGGTTCCAAGTAATACCGGAAAAGTATATCTCTATAGGCTTCTGAGATCTTTTGCTTCACAAATTGTACTTTGTGAAGCAAAAGATCTGAATTGTGAAGCAAAAAAAAAACAATGTACTTTGCTTATTTTTATCACAAATAGCAGATAACGCATCATTTGTAAATAATATCTAGATACGTAAAATTTAACAAAAAATAGATAAAATCTCCGATCATATTTTTATTAGATTTTCGTATTTGGTATAATTTAGGTTTTACTTGAATGGCTTTACATCGTGATCTAAAATATTATATGAAAAAAATTGAATTCCAGAAAAAAGATAAAGAAATATAAAAGTGGAGATTTTACCAAAAACAAATGATAAAATTTTCTATACTTTCCATAAATTCAAATATTACTGAGTTGGTGTTGCTCCATTTGTATTATCTGTAGCGTAACTTTTGGCTGATTAAATTAATTTTGGGCGGTTAATGTAGCTAGAAATGTAAATAAGAATAACTTGTTAAGGTAATATGTATGGGGGAAAATGTGAATGGCTTAATTCACTGATATTCAGTCTCTATTACGATTGCTTTTTGCCGTTATTAGCTATCTTTTACCGTTATTGAGATATTTACTTTAAAAAGTAAAAAAAACGATTTTTGCGAATTGCTTGCAAAACAACGGTGTTCGAAAAAAAAAACAATTTAAGAAAAAATAAAAAAATATTAAAATTACATTTTTGTCTTTTGCCGTAAATCAAAAACTAATATTCTATTTTGCCGCTTCGTGTTAACGATATCATCGGTTAGATTGCCATCATGACCCCTGCTGTTGATGGGTTGCAAAGTAAAAGCCTACAAATGTTGTAATTCATCCATAGTTCGCAATCCATGTAAACTCATGTAAAAGTGTAGGTGCGAAGCAGGGAAGATAATTGTTACGAAACCTCAATTGAGTCCCACTTTATGATGTAGCGCAATTAGATAGATAATATTCCATTGGTCGGATTATAAATTGCGCAGGAACGTAGATTTTGTATAAGAAAATTATGTGCTGTTTACATCAGATACTTTATTTTTAGGGTGTTTTCTTCTGACAGACAGATGAAGACAGACAGAATTTTGGCACAGAAAGAGTTCTATTTGGTTTGGGGAGGGGAGAAGGAATAGTGGCATTTTTTCCCTTAAAGTACTTAGCTTTATTAGCTCAATTCCTACGAAAATTATCGTTTTTACGGTGAGATACACAGACGGATTGTCGGACAGACGAAAATCAATATTTTTTTTTTTATAAACCAAGCACACTGGTGTAGTTAATTATTTTCCAATGATTGGTTCGAAGTCCTGCAAACGGCGTTGTAATAGATTTAGTACACTAAGATATAATTCTCATATAGAGTATATAAGGCATAATTTGATCCGTAAAAAGTTCAAAAAGGTGCGCAAAAAAACACTTCGATCTGCAAAATGGATAATTTGGCTAAAAATTCTATTTTAGTCCATTCTGGATTGTATGAATCAATCGCGTGCTTCTAATCGAAAGGATCAGATTGATAGTGCTTAACATATTTCTGAAAACTTGGTTAGGAGAGAAGAAGATGATCATTGCCTAAGGGAATCATACTTTACTGTTTTCAAAATACAGTTTTGCTTTGTTTCTTCGTTTTTTGTTGCATTTCAACAACAACAAAATTAATTCACATCACAAAAAACTCTATAGCAATACGCTCTATACTAAGAACTCGTCAGAAAAATATGCTAAATGATTCAACAGGAGCAAAAACCATTTCAAAAAAGGTTCATTTTTACCTTCAGGACGCGTGTCCCGCCACATTAGATTTGCATAATTCATCGCCGCACTTATGCCGCGAATAATCTGAGTGTTTGTCGGATCCCGCCGAATTATTAATTCCTCTCTAAAAACGATGATCCATAAGTTAGCGACCAAAGAGTATTAGATTTCACGTAAAAACAACTCGAAAGACTCCATAACTTGAGTTGATGTTCACATCTGATTCGGTCGCAGTATTCCAGCAGGTGCGATTATGCTGTTTATGTTTTCTGCGTTTTATGCTTATTTCTTGTATGAGATAAAATTAATAAAAGAAGGTTAACAGAATCAAAAACTATTAGTTATAAAGAAATCATGTCTGTTTTTTTTTCAAAAATTTGCCTATTTTTTATACATTTTCTACGAGGGTAGCCGTTTATATTTCGGGAACTGCCTATGCCAGTGTTAAGTGCAATCTGACATCTACATCGTAAAGTTTGACATTTTCGACAGTATACGTATTTGTTTTTTGTTTGTTATTTCCGAAATATAAACGGCTACCCTCGTATTAACTAGCTACTTTAACTATGTTTCAAAAATTCTAGCTTTAATTTGACCCACTTCCACGTATCCGATTGAGGATAACGACAACGTGATCCTTTTCCAAAATTTTAATTTAAAAAAAAAACAAAAAGAAACATAACAAAAGCTATAATTGCCAATCTGGCAATTATTGGAGACCCGTATGGTGATAGTCGTATCAAAATTCGAACAGTTGTACCAAAATTACAGTTTGAAGTCAAACTTTCCAATAAGATTTTTTAAAATTTATTCCAATCGGATTTTGATGTATGGGAGTTTTATGTAGAGTTCTTGGACTTTTTTGATAAGATGCACCGTTTCGGAGATATTCGCAAAAATCGTTTTCGTTCGTATGGGGGGTACCCCCCTAATATTAAATTTTTGCCCATTAACAAACTTAGCCTCGCATTTCACGAAAAACGGATCTGTGCAAAATTTCAAGTCTCTAGCTCAATCCGTGCGCCCGCAATCCGCGCCACAGACGGACGGACGGACGGACGGACATGCTGAATTCAACTTTTTTTATCATTCTAAACACACTGGTGTAATTCATTTTTTTGTGTGATGACGGGATCTTCGACAAACGGTAAGGCAAAGTTAATATACCCTTTGGTTTCACCATGCGGGTATAACAAATATTTTTAACATTTATAATTTTAGATTTCAAATACTATCAAATTTTTGTGCCACCCCGATCGACCAAATTGGTTGAAAATCAACCTGATATTCCAGTTATTTTATACCATGTGTACCTAAGGTACAACTGTTGGTACAAATGATAGAATTTTGTCTAAAAATCCAATCTTTTTTCCTATGAAAATGGTCATTTTTTGTACCATGCTCCTTTAATAGGAATTTTAATCGGAACATACCACATGACGTCAGTGATTGTACCGATGTACCATATATAGAATTTCAACATATTTTCCCACCATTTTTCCTAGTATTTTCCAACTATTTTTCTTAGCATTTATCCGAGTGTTTTCTTAGCATCCTTCCAACTAACTGGAGGGTTCTTCGGGTTGTTGGTCTCGAAAAATATCTTGAAATTTTCTTACTACTTTTCCCAGCATTTTCCCTAATATTTTCCCTTGTATTCGCACTATTCTTCTGTATAATTTTTATACTGTATTTGATAAAAAAATCGGTGTTGTAGCTTCGGGTTCATTTCGAAGCTCTGATTGGAGCATAGGTTTTTGACTTATTTTCTCTATTCACTGAGTTATAAACAGAAAGTTTTATTTTGGTGGACATGAATAGAGACACAATTTATGTCTAATAGAGACTGAAAGTTATATAAAAAATTTAATTGCATTCGTTTTCAAATGCAAATTAATATTCGTATTTGTTTGTTATTTTTATATCACTTTTAAGTTGTCAGAAGTTTTGCCTTTTCTTTTTCTAAAATCGTATTTTGTTCTAAAAAAAAATCCTTCCATAAATAAATTTCAAAAAATAAACTCTTTTCCTAAATTGGCCGAATTTACTATTTTTTAAATTTTGTTTGTGTAAAACTTTTAAAAATATCAATATTGACCGCTCACGGCTACGGTGAAAAAAATTCTTTGAAGTGTGACCTGTTTGATAATAAGAACTGTATCAAAATTCTATTATATTGGAATATATAAAGGTTTACTGAACTTAACGACCGTCCAGCAAAATTTTTCGCGCTTAATACTAATTTCTCAAACCAAACTCCACTAAAGTATACCGGAATTCGTTTGGAATTTAATGGGAAAGCGGTGCCCAAAATTAGGACCGTAAATTAAGTATAAACATCAACATTAAATCCAGATGTTAAAGTTTTTTTTTCCCCTCTTTGCCGCATTTCAGATGCATTTTAATGACTTTTAAAACAGTGAATAATAACATATAAAGTACCGAGAATTGACGTATAGATGAAAGTCCCATAATACATATCAACGAGTTCCATAACCAAACTGTGGTAATATTATACCAGCTATAGTAGCAAAAACACAGAGACAACATAGGCATCAGGTCCATTTCGGGTCGGGGGCAATAAATATTAATAAGATGCAACAAGTAGCAGCCACAGAAACAAATTATGGAAATAAAAATATCAAATCCTGAATAAATTTTCAGGCACCTCTTTTTAGATATTTTTCTGTGTTATTGTTGTTGTTGTTGTTGTTGTTGGTGCTGATGATACTGTTGTCTGCTGGAAGTGTGTGCGTTTTTTGTTCCGAAAATGTACCACAGTAGCTGGTTGATGGCGTTAAGAAATCTGTTAAAAAGAGGAGTAAACTGATTTTTTGTGGTGCCTTCGTTTAAGATTCCTTGCATAATGAGCTGAGGATATCGCCGCGTACAAAATTCATTGACATTAAGCATAGTTCCGTTTCACGCAAAAACACATTGAATCGTCAGCGTGGCATATACTCCAGTAAAAAAGTTCGAAAGGGTTTTTTATGGATTAAGTGATAATACTATTATGTCTTAATAAAATGACATATTTTATTAGCATTTTTATTGATATTTTATGTGATACGCAAAGGGATACTACCATGGGTCTCTGTTTGAAAAATGTACTCAATAAAGTATAGTCGAATTGTTTCGTATTTTGATATATTGTTCCGGCAACAATTGGTTCCCGATCCTAGGATTTCAGGATCTAATGTCCGTTTTGTCAACGATAAAATAATTAAAAAATAGGGGTATTCATATTTGGTATTAAAACAACTGTCGTTGTAAAATATCAAAATTTGAACCTCTAGCACAATTTTTTATGTATTAACAAATTGGTGTAACATAATAAATATCGGTAAATATTTGAAATAAGCTAAAATGAAACTAGTGAGCTTAAATATCTGCTCATTTTGACTGTCTCAGTCAATTGTTTGTTTGTACGAAAACTGAATATAAATAGTCTTAAAATCCTTTGTTTTTACTGTTTCTAGTTATTTAGTAAAATTTTTAGTTATTGAGTGATTTTCGAATAGAAAAATATGAGAAATGGTATGTATATTTTAGATTTAACTACAACCGCGAAAGTGTGCGTTCACGATTCGGGGAAGTCTTTTACAATTACTACTATTTACGTCTATTTCATATGCAGGGCAAGTTTTGCCATGCGGCTTGCAGGTCAGTGGGTTTTGATGAGAAAATAAGAAACTCGTTGCCCTGCTGTTTTTAAAATTAATAGTTTTTGAAATGTCGTAAAATAGCTTTTATTTATTTGCCCTGCATTTCATATGTTGCTAGTTATTTTTTAAATAAGATTTTCCATTTAAATATTGAGGATCGTCATAGTAAGTAAGCTTTAGACTTTTTTTTCAATTTTTCAGTTATTGGTATAACAGGGCCTTGATAATAGTTATATTGGGCTGTAAAATTAAATTATTCTGTGCCATGCTGGAATATGAAATGCACGGCAATTTGCCCTGCGTATGAAATACATACATGCCTACTATTTTGTATTATTTTACCACGATAACAGCTTCAGTAACTTTTGTGAATACCACCAATTATTTATCTGAGGTCTCATCAGATTTTTTTATTAGGTTTCAGCTTCCAAAAAACTCATTTAAGTGCTTTAATAAAACCGCAAATACGAATGTGATTTTTTCACCTCTTATTAGGAAAAGCGCCATTGGAGGGTTCTTCGGGTTGCTGGTGTCGAAAAATATCTTGAAATTTATAAATTGGAATCTTAAGGAAATGTAAGGTTGTGGGAAATTTTTGACACAGCAGGGAAAAGGGAATTTACAATTCGAGTAGGAAATCTTGGAAATTTTTATACCCGTATTGTGAAACCAAGGGGTATATTAAATTTGCCTTACCGTTTGTAACGCCAAGATCCCGTCATCACACACAAAAATGAATTACACCAGTGTGTTTAGAATGATAAAAAAAATGAATTTTGCATGTCCGTCCGTCTGTCCGTCTGTGGCGCGGATTGCGGGCGCACGGATTGAGCTAGAGACTTGAAAGTTTACGCAGATTCGATTTTCGTAAAATGCAAGGCTAAGTTCGTTAATGGGCAAAAATGGACCATTAGTGGGGCGGGGGGGAGGGGGGGGGGGGGGGGGGTAACCCCCATACGAACGAAAACGTTTTCTGCAAATATCTCAGAAACGTTGCATCTTATCGAAAAAGTGCAAGAACAAAAGTTATTTAGGATATGATTCTACATAAAACTCCCATACATAAAAATCCAATTAGAATAAATTTTAAAAAATCTTTTTGAAAAGTTTGCCTTCAAAGTGGAATTTTGAGACAACTGTTCGCCGTTCACTTAAACTTCGAACAATGCCATATCACCATACGAGTTTTCAATAATTGGCAGATTGGCAATTATAGCTTTTGTTATGTTTTTTTTTCTGTATCAGTCCTACAGGGACCTGGAAGTTACTGATTTCGGATGAAATGTTGAAGGTTTGCAAATTGGACAATGTTAAAATTTCAGGTAACCCGAAGATCCTGTGGTCCATTTCTTTAATTTTGTCTCGATTTAAGACGGTTTGATATACAATTAAAAATTTGCAAGCTTTTTAATCTTTATTTAAAATTTCGAAAAAATAATTGTAAAAGAGTATTTTAGGTATCACTACAGGTTCTAAAAATTAAAATTTTAGAATTGTAACATTGCATTCGGAATAAGCAACTTTTAGAATCTTGCAAGAATGATTTTCATGAGAAAACTGACAGTTTTCTCATCCTGAAAATATCCTTCGGATCCGAATTTTGAGATTTGAACATCGGATTCGTGATCAGCGGCTCCTAAAACCCCTTAATGCTAATATCTTCGGGGTAAAATGAAAAGCGGATGTTTGTATTATCCATAGAGGACCTTCTGTTTCAAATTTTGAAATTCTAAAATCACATTTGTGATAATTGGCCTCTAGAAGTCCTTCTTTTCGGGGGAAAAATTATAAACAGGATATTTGCGTTATGCCTACTGTTACGAACTTCAAAATTTAGACAGCGGATTCAGATCTAGCTACCCCAAAAACCTTCGAATACAAAAATTTAACTCACAAAAACCACTTTTTTTAGTTCTGACCAAAAAACAGGTCAAGCGTCCCTTATTGGAGTCCTGCATCCGGTATTCCATCATTGCTTCCCTAATCACGGACCTAAATCTGATAAATTGAAATTCAGCGTCCGTCGATTAATACCGTCTCGATTTAAGACGTTTCGACATACAACGTAAAATTACGAAATTCTGCCCTATCAAAAACGTTGTAAATGGAGGGATTTCTATATAATATAAGTTATTGAACAAATTATTGTATTTTTGGGGAAAAATTTAGCAAGTTTTTGGGATGATATATAAATTAATCTCTACATTTGTTTCATGCTCGGCTACTACAGCTAATAAGCTTTTAAGTTATTTAGTACAAGCTCGCGAGTTAGAAAATAAAAACAGGCTCAAAATCGTTGAAATGAGTTAAGGACCGATTGGTTTTTACGTCATGAAGATATAAAACTATTCGAATCACTGCTCTAAACAATCGCATCGAATTGCAGGAAAAAGAAAAGGTGCGAAATCTTCTTGTCAAAAAATAAGTATAACACACATAGATTTATATATATATTGGCTTTTTTTTCAATTCAAGTGAAAACATCAAAAAAACTTTTGATATGCGCGCCCAGGTGTAAATCAAATTGTAGTCGTGCCAGCAGAAGATACTAAAGATTTTTATAGGTGGGGTTGTTGGCTTGGTGCCACAGGGCGGGCGTGTATCCAATCTACGTTCTTTCATTAATTTTTTTTAGAATTAAAAACGTACCTACGGTCTTTTCTTATTACTTTTGGTTAATCGCCAACAACGGCGACGAAGATGCCTTCTTAAAAATTGTAATTTTTTATTATCTTGACGCGCTTCTACTTTTTTTTTGTCGTTTTTTATACATTGGAAAAGGAGTAGGTATATCTAATTAACTTGAATATGATCAGATGGAGGAGAGGCACGGCTCGTCTGAATGTGAATTATGAATGAATCTCTCTGTGCTTGACGAAGAGGTTATTTTTCAGGTACATTTTGCGTTTTTCATTCATAAAATCTCGCCATCTCGCAAAGAAACCAGCAAAAAAATTAAAATTTTATATGGATACAGTGTAGTAATGGAATAAGAAGAGACACACTGGGATCAGGCAGTGTAAATGCGTTTGATGATTGTTTTCAAGGTGCGTTTTGTTAAGTCAAAACATGTCAATTATACTGTTTGTCTGTGCACACCTTTCAGCTCCAAATACATTCCTGGTCATACTTCTTTTTTTTGTGTCATTCTTTTCTTTAATTTTTTGAGGAAGGTATTGTCTTTTGGCATGAGTGTAGTTTAAGTGAAAAATATTTGAGAAAATTCAAATTTAATTTTTTTTTTATTATGAGCATTTAAATATTCAATTGTACATAACTCAGCTGCTGTGGTTGTCTTTTGATAGAAGCAGGTAAGCTGCCGTGGTCGTAGTTTTGTATATTTGACTATGGTGGAGTTTTTTTTTGTTTATTATTATTTACATGTATGTATATGCGAAGGCTGCATGCCATGAGCCATTAACCACGAAATTTACGACATTTCACTTGGAAAAGGTAGTTGTTGGGCAACCATCTGTAGCTATCGCGTCGATAGTCTAAGCGACGTGGTTGCCTTTTTGTCTTTGGGTTGCTGGTTGACGATGACTACTAGGAAGCCACTCGTTTGTTTGCTGGTTTCCTCAATATTGTCGTTCTTTTTTCACTGTGGCTTTGCTTCTTTTTTTTATTAGTTCTTAAGCTAGCTTGCTTGTGTCCCTCGGTGAGGCCATTTGTTCGCATTTTTTTACACTCCAAAATGTCGGCATTCCATACTAGCTAAGAGCTTGTTCAAATTTATCAGTTTTGCGGTTGGTTGAAGTCGTAAAACACTTGACAATTGCCCTATGGTTTACCTGAGACCCTTTTTGAGGATAATTAATTAGCTTCGCCTTGTCAATGCACTTATGCATCCATGAAAAGAGATTAATTTATTGTCAACTAAATAGACAAATTCTTATATGAACAAAATGTAGCCAAATAGCCGTAACCATGAAAATCTACTTGCCACAAAATTCTACACTCATCAAACCGAAACATACGAAATGTACATACAAATGTGTGTATTGACCTTCTGAAACATTTAAAATTTGCAAAGTTTCGCACAATGAAATATTTAATATCATCTTGCAATACTAATTTAATTGAGTTAATTGGTATTTTTAACCAAAACCGTCATTTCTTATATCAAAATAGCTTTAAATCTGTGGATATGATTATTTTCATCTAATAACTTCGGGTAGTGATAAATGGAGGCGTATACTTCAGGAGACCATGGAGCAATAAGGGGTCGCATCAAAATCCTCTCAAGCATCCTCCATACAAATGAAAATGTTTTTTTTGAGATTTTCTTCGAACTGCGTCAAATTGGTAAACTATCGTCATTATTTATGAAATGTAAAGAGTGCGAAAAATTAAATAAATTTTAGCTTGGGACTGTATAGCTCTTGATTTGAATCTTTGCACCGCACTTTGTCCCCTTTCTTGATGGGGGACGATCTTTGGCCCCATGAAGGGGGACGATTCCGGAGACTCTACAATGACGAGGTTTATAAGAGATATCAGGAAGTGCCCGTAGTCAAGCTCATAAGACTCAACAGACTCCGGTGGGCTGGTCATGTCACTCGAATGAGTTAAAGTGACCCGGCTCGGAAAGCCTTCTGCGGTAAGTTATTAACAAGATGGCGACGAGGAAGACCCAACCTCAGATAGCAAGACGGCGTTGACAAGGACGCGAAGAGAATTGGGATGCAAATGGGAGGACATCGGCACGTGACCGGGACCTCCGGTGAAAGACATTGTGGCAGGCCAAGACCGGAAACCGGTTGTAGTGCCGAGAGAGAGAGAGAGAGAGAGAGAGAGAGAGAGAGGGAGAGAGAGAGAGAACGCACTTTGTTTAAAAAAGTTTGCCTGCTGCGCACATTTATTAATCCTTTATCCTTGGTTTTCGTCTAAATAATGATTTTCTTTCTATAAAATTTTATTATTTAGTTGGTGTTCCGGTTTAGTCATCCACTACTTCAAACCTGCGCCCATCTAGTCCCGGATTGACAAAAAAAAATGTCACCCTAAGTATAAGCGTAATCACATTTTTATTTATATGTCTATTGGTTATTCTATAATATTGGTAAAAATTTTCTCCAGTGACGGTGTGATGCATTTTAGACACAGGATTTCGCTTGGGACGCTTTTACCCGAGATGTTACACAATTTTATTTAAAATTTTTATCACATTTGATTTTTTTCATATAACTCGCTCCCTTTCCCCCGAATCCTGGATGCGTCACAGAAGCGTTATGTTGCTGTTTGCTACTTACCATTATTTGGATTTCGATTATTTAAGCGTGAGAAAATTCCACATCTGTGTCGATGTAGTATACTTTTATTTTTTGACTTTAAGTGACAGGTGCCTAGAGTATTTAAAAGACGTTGCTGCACGCACCTTCCCATTTATTTAATGTACTGCATTTGGATGTGGAATGTTCAATGAAAACAAGAATACGAAATATTGCAGCTTGGCTGGCTGGAGGTAATTTCCCGACTTGTAAAGCTTTTATATTCCTATAACCATCGACTATTAAACTGGACATTCCCCAATAGGTGAAGTGTAGGTAGCCCCAGCTCTCTTCGTTTTTGTTGATGATGGTAACATTATTTATTGCAACTAGCAACTTCTAGTAAACTGGAGCTCTGGTATTGCAGTTGACATTCGCTGCACATTGTACAAAGAAAATAAAGTACTACAACGAAGCTTGACTATTACGGATCTTTTCAAAATATGTGTTTCGATTATACTTGCACACGCTTTGGCTTCAAGCTGGTTTAGTTAATATGTTAATTTATTTTTAAAATGAAAATACAAATTGTTCTGAGTTTCTACCAGGGCTGTAGAATCGGTAGCTCCAATTCCAACTTCGACTCCTGAAATTTTGGAATATCCGACCCCGACTCCTGAAAGTCAAGAAGCTAACTCCTGCTTTGATTTCGACTCCTTCGTCTAAAAAATTTTTTTTAATCACCTCAAACCCTAAATCAGACATTGTTTTTGGTTGCAAAACGTTGAGGTTTGACATAAACTATAGGGACAATAAACTAGAGAGTGGAGGTAACATAACAAATTTTTGCCAACACTGACTCCGAGTCTAAATTTCTTGTGACTTCTAAAATAATAATTTTGTCCCCACTCCGACCCAGACTATTCGACTTAGACTCCACAGCCCTGGTTTATACACGATGATTTTTATGAGTTTTCAAGAGTTATTGACCGAAACGTTTTTTATTTATTTATTATATTTACACAGAAAAATTTGGTGGGAATTCAACTCTAAAAGTATCTCCATTGTTTTGCATAACCAAATTATTCTATCCATTTCGTCGAAAAGAATCCATTGGGTGCTTTTTTTTAAATTACACTTTGGTGTTTAAATTTGGAGCATTTTGGTTTTAAAAATTATCCATTTGGAGTTTATAAAAAATCTATTTACGGCCAATTTATTCACTCGCAGTTAAATCGCCTTAACTCCCTTAACTCACCTTTAACATGGAAAATAAGGTTAGCTAACTCCCTTAACTCACTAACTCGGCTTAACTCCTAGTGAATAAATCAGGGCTTAGAGTTTAAAATAAATCCATTTACTTAAAACTATGCGAATCTAAACCCTACAAATGTTTGAAATTTTTATAACTTTTGTGAAATGATGAAACCATTTCACTTTATTTTGTGTTGTTGATTTGCGTTGTTGATTTATAGTTTTTAAATTATCACTCCGATTCTGATAGTCGTGTCGTTTTTGACCAGAGTCGTTTTATGTATTTTTGTTGGTAGACAAGCACCACGTAAAACGACACTTGTCTAAATGACACGACTATCAGAATCGGGGTGCATTTATATTCTATTTTATTTTAATTTCTATTTTTACATATTTATGTCTAACTAGCAGACCCTACGTTGCCAGCTTTAAGTTTTTTGTATAAATTTTAGAATGCCAAAAAACCATAAATAACTTAAAAACTTTTGGGAAAAAAACGTTATCCTTACATGACCTGCTGTTTCGCATTTTGAAATTCCAACACCGGATTCGTGATCGGTGACCCCGGAAACCCCCTAATGCCGATTTTCCCGGGGAAAACGGGAAAAAAGGATATTTGCGTTATCCTTACAGGACTTTCCATTTTTTATTTTTGAAAATCTAATATCGGATTCGTGATCAGCGACCCCGAAAACCCCCTAATATCATTTTTCCCCGCAAAAATGGGGAAAAGGATATTTGCGTTATCCTTTCAGGACCTTCCGTTTCGAATTTTGAAAATCCATAATGCCAATTTTTCCGGGGAAAAATGAAAAAAAGGATAATTGAGTTATCCTTACAGGACCTTCCGTTTCGAATTTTAAAAATATAACATAGCTAAAAACCTGCTCCTGGCAACGCAGATCATTTTGCAAAAAACCGCGTAAAAATCGGTCCAGTAATTTTTGAGTTTTGTAATCTCATCCATTTTTATATATACCAGGTGTGTCGGTAAGTCTTTTTCGGTTTTTCTAACAGATGTCGCTACCCATAAGTATGCAGTGTTATGACTTGTGACATATGTCATTTTATTCTACTGACATTAATCTTCAAAACTACACAAGTTACGTTCCGTCAAAATAACAACGTCATAGCATTAAAGCTGTTTGAAAATGTCAAGTTTTGTGCCTGAAAACGTCAATTTGAACCATGAATTGATCAAAAAACGTCCGCAATACGCTGAAAGACATGGTAAGGTGATTTTGCAGCATGACAACGCGCCGTCTCACACAGCAAAATCAGTCCAAGAAGTGTTCAAATCACTTGGATGCGAAGTATTACCGCACCCGCTGTACTCTCCAGACCTGGCTCCATCTGACTTGCATCGATGGGGCACGCGCTTGCAGAGCAGCACTTCCCCGATTTCGAAGAAGTAAAAAATGGCTCGATGAGTGGTTTAGCTCGAAGGAGAACCAGTTCTTTTGGGATGGCATCCATAAATTGCCTGGGAGATGGGTAAAATGTGTAAAATAAAATGGACAATACTTTGAATAAATAAATTTTAACTATCCATTGTAAATAATACGTTTTCGTTAGCGAAAAAACCGGAAAAGACTTACCGACACACCTGGTATAGATTTATAATTTTAATTTTTACAATTTATAAATTTTTATTTTATAATTTTTTCTACAAAAGTTTTTTTGCAAGAAAAAACTTAAAAATTGTTGGTTTGCCTTCAGCTTCGAATTTTGAAATTCTAACACCAGATTCGTGATCGGCAACCCCATAAAGCCATTTTTTTAAGAAAAAATGGGAAAAAGAATATTTGCGTTATCCTCAAAGGACCTTCTGTTTCGACTTTTGTAAAACCGTTTCTTAGCGAGCACTTATAGGGTAAAATAAATCTGTGTGCAACATTTAATGGCAATCGGTTCAGTGGTTTAGGTGATACTGTGATGAGTGAGTAAGTGGTATTTGGCTTTTATATATATACAGATACTCTTCCGGAAATGGGAAAAGTTGAACCACCCCTTCTTCCAAATGAAAAATATTTTTTGCGATTTTCTCGAAAATGGTGCGCTTTTTTCAAAACGTGTTTCAAAATACCCTGTAAAGGCGATCCTACAAATTGTATTACATACTTACATACACGCATACGAACGAACACACATGCAGACATGTTACGGACTCATCGAACGATTGGTATACATATGTCCCGGGAACGTGCGGGGCTCCGCTATGATTTCTGTTTTTGAAGTATATAAAAGATATGGAGATTTTGGACCTAAGGCAAAAAACATAATTTACAATAGTTATATACTGGCTAAAATTAGATATAACTTAACAATATATGGTCAATGCTCTAAACATTTATTGCTTGATGTCAATCGTTTAATGTGCAAGGCATTAAAAAATATATTCCGACTTAATAAATTTACACCGACTAATGAAGTTTTCACATCCACCAAAAACATGCAAATCCATCACATATTGAGACAACATAGAGCTATCTCAATATTCAACATTTTAGAACACAAAAATAGACAGCAATTGTACACTATTGAGAGATTTGACAGCCATAACCACAACACAAGACACCAAAATTTATTAAAAATCATACCATCCCGTACGCACAAAAAACATAAAGGGATTGTTAACAATGCAATACGAGAATATAATAAATTACCAGACGAATTGAAACAGATCAAACACAAGGAAATATTCAAGAAAAGAGTAAAAAAATTATTTATGGCCAATGAGGGTGTTTATAATAGAGATATTTAATATTTATTTATTTAATGTTTTTCCAATTAAATTTAATTTAAATGTTTATATTGTATATCTTCAAAAAATATCTTATGTTAGTATTATATATTTTTTATCTATTTAATATTTGTACAAATAAATGTAAATTTAATATTTTAAGAATTAGTTTAATAAAATGTAATTATAAAGAAACTTAGTATCCGATGCTTATACCAGCGACAAGCTGTCTGCATTCGGGAAAAAACAATATTTATGACATTAAAAAAAAAAAACTATCACATGTAACTAAAATGTACAAAATACGAACAATCTAAGGTACAGATGAGCGGCCCACATAGTGGGCATAACCTCAACGTGCCGATGAAAGTTTAATTAATTAATTAAAATAAAATAAATAAATATGCAAAAAAGTAAAAAAAGCGATTTAAAAAAAAATGTAAAAAAGCGATTTTAACTTCTGTTTACTAATTATTTCGAATCGAAGCAAACTGGATTACTAATTTCAATAATCGTTATTGCGTAAAGCTAGTTAGAGAACCTGCTAAATGAGTAAAGAATCGGTATACTAGAGAGGTCACTTTAAAAACTATCGTGGAAATTTCCCAAATTCTTACAAGTTACTTCCCAAATGTTTTGTAGGACGAAAACGCGATATCGTCTGGAAAATTCATTAAAGTCCTGCTAGATTTTTGTTTTTGAGAAAATATGATCGAAAAGGTTATTGAGGTCGTTGATCCCGAATATAATGACATGGTTTTGAAGTTTTTACCTGAAGTGCCTAAGGATAATATTATTATCTCAAAAGTTCTTAAGAAAGTGAGTTCTGAAATATTTTCCGAATTTCTAAAACGTATACAAAGTGTCTAAACTCGGCAATGATGACTCCATACTCTTAACAAACTGTTATTAGAAGGTTCAATTTTGGTTTTTGGTTATTGTATTATTGGTATTTGTAGGGTTTTTATGATTTAGAAATTTTGTGGATCAAAGATTAATAATAACTGCATATCTATAGATAAAATATGAGATATATTGAAACAGTGGCAGAAAAAAGCATAAGAAAAGTCAATAAATACCGCAGAAAAAAACTTCTTCAGTCAAAGAAAGTAACAAAACGACAAAAAAGAAACAACAATAACAACAACAACATTAAGACAAAATCGAAATCTCAATTGAATATTTAAAATTTAAATGGTTTTCAAGCGTAATCTACATTATCTGTGCCTTCCAATTCGAGAGAATTCTGAAGTTTAGACCTCGCGGTTATTTTATTTATTTATTTTTCGGTTGTCTTTCTGGACTTTTAGCTGGGAGCTCGATACCGTCATGATCTCTGAGATTCCTTAAGAACCATTCAAGATTTGCAATTCATTCTTGTTTTAATTCAATCGTGCTTCAGACATTACTCGAGTACGTTTATAGCTGCGAATGTGGGTAACACGGTAGTTGGCCACTGAACGTGTACTCATACTTAATACAAAAAATTTTATTTATAAAGCGTCTTTCCTTTTGATATTGAAGGAAGAAAAAGGTATTCTGAATATATTATAGTCGTATATGTAAAAGCAAAACAACCTTAATCCGACTACTCGTATAAAACAATTTGACAGCTTCGTGCCACCAGATTGTAACATTATATAAAAGAATTCAAGTATTAAGGAGTTTAGTAATTTTATATCAAATACAATTGGGTAACATTTTTTTGCAATTTTATATATTTATATCTTTTATGCATCATTTTTTACTTTCTTATACGAAGTACGTATAATACGTAGTCTCGGAATCCGTAATAGGCCAATATGGAGGTGCTAAGGAAGCAACGCGTTTTATGTAGGTATGATAAACGTTGAAAATGGTAAAATTTTCTAAGCTAATGTCTTTTACTGGAACTCTGTTTCAATAAGAATTTTTTTTTCAGTGAAATTAGTATCGTAATATTAGATTTTTTTAGTTCTAATAAAAATAAATTACTCTATATACATAAGACAAGAGATAATGCCCGAAATAAACATACACATAATAATAATATATTTATCAAAACATGCTGCATACTGTCGTCACTGTCGGCATAAAATCTTTTTTTAAGTGCAATCTTCGATGCCTTTTTTTGCTATTGAAGGCTACTTAGAGATAAGTATACATATAGGTGTATATATATATGAACGACAAGCAACACAGAAGTCAAGAAAGACTCTCATTGCCATTAAAGATAAAGTCATCGAGATAGGTATGATGTAGACTTTACTACTTCATGCAACACATAGCATTGGGATTATTCAAGTTTAAAAGACAAAATATTGCATGGAAATCAAATATATATATATATATACAGGTGGCTTTGACGTTTCTACACGTGCTATGTTGACGTTTGAATGTTTATAATTTGCCAAGCCATTAGCCTATTTTGTTTTTGTAATATAAGTCACCTTGAAACTTGTAATTGGTGATCTTGCTAAAAGTATGTAGTCTCGTGAATTTTCTTGAATTTCCAATATTTACTCCTTTCTATTGAACCAAAGGTTTTCCCTTATATAATGATTCCAGCAGATTTTATTATTTTTACAACCAAGAGCAAAAGCAAAGTCACACCCTCGATCACACCTTCAATCGGGTTATCTGGTATTTGAATAATTGTTTCTGAAAACATCAATCGATGAGCTTCCGTTTTAGCTACTTGATTTTTCTATGTATATATATGATGTTAAATGTGGTTAATGCGGGCATTATCTTCGTAGTCAAATATATCTTATCCTTAACGTGTAGCACTAAATATTACAAGAAAAAAAATCCTTTGAATTTTTTATGTTTCATTGGAAATAGGCTGGCAACAGACAATTTAAAAAACATTTCATAATATACCGTGAAAGCTCATAAAAGCGCACACTCATAGGACCAAGATTTCAGTTTGGCTATTAAAGATTATCAGAACTCCTTTATTATTGGAACTACAAATTTGGTTATAGGACATGTATCCGTTTAAAAAATCTATGCAAGTTGTCTGCAAAGGCAGCTTTCATTGTACATCTTAACACTCTAACTGCCACGACAGTTTTAAGCCTATTTAGTTGTCAGTCAAAAAGGCACTAAGAGAAAAAAAAATGAAACAAAATTATACCTAAATGTTATTTTATTACCATAAAATGTGTGCAACTACAAAAAATCGTTACGGTTGCAGCGGACACTTTAATAATTTTCATTGTGGCCGTTTTGTACAGTTAGGTGTCAGGTCTTTTTGACTGACGTGGCAGTTAGAGTGTTAAATTAAAACAGGAATGGTTATGAATCTGTCAACTTATTCAGGGTATTCACAGTCGTCTTTTAAATTGCGGGTAAATTTACCGCTCGGTAATTCAGTCAAATTTAACAGATTTTTACCGAGACGGTAACTTGGTTCATGTAAAAATGAATTACCGGATTCGGTAATTGTATACATGCCTTGAGTCGTGTTTTTCGGCCCGGGTATTCGGTATCAAGAATCAACCGCGGGTGGCGCTAGTAATGTTTTTAGTTGTCAAATTTTCTCGCTGGTTATCTCATCGGACTGCAATTTTTTTCAATTTTGATAGCCGTTGCCACAATAGAAATTCAAAAGAATACATCAAACATGGATTTAAAGATATGTGACATATTTTACAATTAAATTCGCAGTTCATGATTTGGTCACGTATCCAATAAAAGCGCTGTTCTCAAATCTGTGCTGTGGGATGTTCACAGCAGAATATTTTGAGTCTTTTAATATTACCAAAAATATCGAATCCCGAAAATCTCCTGATCTCAAGTGGTCGATTTTCGCATTTCAATATTGAGCCAGACATGTGCGATCTAAGTTGGGAATTTCTTTTTAAATTCTTTACATATTCTAACGTAAGTTTATGCACTCAAAGGTTAATACAGTAATTACAAATACTTTTGTTTATTTTCGTTTAACTTGATATTGGCTACCGACTTTTGTGATCTATCAAAATGTTGAGAGTCATGGCACCAATTTCAATCAACAAGTCATTCTCTTCTTCAGAATGTACTTAAACACTTCAAATTCTGATGATCGGCTGTATAGAGAGTAGGAGATCAGGTATTTTAAGGTGTAGACACTGAATCATCCAATGAAGCATTCTTTATGAAACCATAGAGAGGTTAGTTGAATGATCACTTCTTATATTTTGATAAGTTTTATTGAAAAGCAAATAATAGTAAAAACTTGGGACAAAATTGAAGAAAGAACACATTAGAAAACGTATTTTATCATCATTGTCAATACAGTTGTATCTTCAGGCTATTTCACCTTTTTGTTAAATATTTTACATAAAGAGTGAACAAATTCATCTATATGAAATGAAATTGTAAGAAAATATTTTTTTATTATTGTTTTTCGTAAAAATTGATCAATTTTATCGTACTGAAGCCAGGAATAAAAACATAACAAAAGCTATAATTGCCAATCTGGCAATCATTGGAGACCCGTATGGTGATATTCGTGTGTGATGACGGGATCATGGCGTTACAAAGGGTAAGGCAAAGTTAATATACCCTTTGGTTACACCATAAGGGTATAATTATCAAAGGTGTGTTAATTTGAATATTTGCACTATGTGGAAACGGCTGAACCGATTTCAATCAGAAATCTGAGTGTTGTTCGATTTTGGTTCAAGTGTGAATTGGATTTCTAATCTTGGTATTGGTTCAAAAATTTTCAAAAATTTGGTTCTGGGTTTGGTTTTCAAAAATTTCAATGGTTTTTGCGTTGTCTGATAATATTATTAGTTATATTTCTTGAGATACAGGAGACGTAAACGGTTTCTTATGTACCAGATAACGGTGGAAAGTCCTAAAACTCCAAATTTGGTTCACTCTAAATGGTTTGTGTGAATTGACACTTAATACTGTTGCAAAAAACTCATTTTTTTGAGTATCTTCACACTTTTGATGCGTGATTTCCAAAAAATCGCGTGAAATCTCTATTTTTTGAGTTTTTTAATTTGGTAAAAGTTCTTCCGTAGTCAAAAAAAAAAATCAGTACATTACAAATCGTTCTCTTCTTTTTTGACCCCCTCTCCTGCTATCTTCTAAGGTTTTGGAGAGTTTTTAATCAGATTTTCACCACTGGATAAGTCCTTTCTAAAAAAAATCCTGCGCAATTTATACCACAACCCAACAAGTACAAATATTTTTCGAAATGTTGCCAAAAAACTGATATTTTTTAAATCAGTGCTCCGCCTGCCGGGAAATGATATTAGGTGTGCCGCGGTAAACATTTCAAATAGCTATTTAATAATTCTTTCAGGATTTTTTTAAAATTTTTTCATCATAAATATTTTATACACAAATTTTTTTATATTTTCTTTTGTGGTGTGTCCCGGATTTCCAGAAAAAAAAAAATTGGTGTGCCAAAGGTGGCGGAGCACTGCTTTAAATAACGACATATTTCAATAACGGCTTGGGATATGGAGTTTTAATGAAAGACAATAATGTAGGAAATTTTATTGTCTCCAATTTTCGTCATAATTAAGACCACTGAAAACGCGTAGCTTCGGAGTAAACTACAAAAAACGAAGTTGCGATTTTTAAAAAGGCGCCATTTTGGTTACTTCTGGTTAACGGATTTTCACCAAAAGTTGATAGGATCGTCCCATTCCAAGACCAAATACGCCTGCGACATTTCATGGCTATAGCTGTATAAGTATTTGAGAAATCTTGTACACAGACTGACAGACAGAAAGACATTTTTTAAATATGACTCCAATCGACTCAGGAGTAGTCTGGAAATGATTTTCGGGCAAAATTAAGAGGTCGAAATTTTTCATGAATACAATACTTTATTATACTACGTAAAAGGAAGAAACATTATAGTTTGTTATAAAAAAAATATCTGATGTGAACAGTACATGACTTTCTTATACAAAATCTACGTTTTTGCACAATTTAGAATAAAATATTAGTTTACATAAAAACATGAATTTTTATTTCACAAAATCTGAAATATCTCAATAACGGTAAAAGATATTAATTTACGGTGTATGGCAAAAATGTAGAGGATTTCAATAGGTTTAATTCTGCTATTAACTGTTTTTTTTCTTTCGAAAAACCGTTAGTTTGCAAGCAATTCGCAAAAAAAAAATTTTTTAATTTTTGATGATATCTCGATGACGGTAAAACATAGCGGATGAAAACGAATATTATAAATAAATAATCATCTGCCAAGCCAAGGGTTGACCCCCGTCGCACACTTCAGCTAAGCGAGCTCAACTACGTGAGCTAAGTTTCTCGCTGAAAGTAAAATCCTTAGCATTTGCATTGACGACTGCACACTTCAGCGAAACTATGAAACTACATCGCGTAGTCATGGGCGACGCGGACTAAGCTCGATCGCGTAGTTCAGACCTCAACTACGCGAACGACTTCGCTGGCATCGCTGACACTCACATATAAATATTTTCGGCGTTATACAGTGTAGAATCGGTGTTTGCAAAAGTGTAGTATTTTGTGGACATAAAAGTGTAAGGAAAACGTGAAAATTGAATTCTTTTGCGGAATATTTTGAATCGCGTTAAATAATTTATATCTAAAAATGGCTGCAGATAAAGTGGAAAAATGCATACATTTACCGAAAATATCGCCGTGTAGCTTAGCTCAAGTGTGCAACGAGGTGAGCTAACCCAGCTAGGCTATGTAACTATAGCTAGCCTCGCTCACATAGCTTAGTTGAAGTGTGCAACGGGGGTGAGACTGTGTTTAGATTGAGACTTTCCAGGCGCCTGCTTCGGCTCCTTTTCGCGCCTGAGTGTTTAGACTGGGATTAATGAAACAGCTGAATTGAAATCGCAAGTTTTACTTTGAGTTTTGATTTTTTTTTTTTGATTTGAGGTTTAAACATGGAAGACGAGCGTTGCGGAAGCATTGGCTACCGTTGCGGCAGCATTGGCTATATAATACATCTCACTTGTAAAAAATATTTCAAAATAACCCTTCTTTTTAACCAAAATGTCAGCACGATAATTGTATTAGCCAATCAGTAGCCGATGTCCCCGACAATGGAATGGAATTTCTAATTTTCGTTCGTGTTTTTCACACTCTCTCCTGCGTCTCTCGCTTACAAACTGGTCAGGCAGGCGTCTGGAAAGTTTCAGTCAAAACACAGTCTTAGGGAAAGTTTTTTTTTTAAAATTTATATTTTTGGTAAATTTTTTTTAGTATTTTGATTTATTTAATTCTGTATTTAGTCTTAAAAGTTAATATAAACAATATGAAACTCTTTCTTCCTTGAAAAAACATCCTGGGATATCCTATTACTAATTTTTTGGCGGTAAATCTATAAATAAGTTTAGTGTTAATTTCTAATTTAAAGGCTTAACGTTTTCTATGTTGTAATTTATATAAACTTGTTGTGAAGGCAAGTTATATAGGAGGCTGACATACTCAAGTCACATAAGTCGTGTCGCCAAAGATTGTTGATTCTCTTGACTTTGGAAAACTGGTTACGCTGGTTTTGAATGTTGATTGAAAATACAAAAATAATAAATTGAGATTTATTAATGGATTTTATTACATTTTTAAATTAATTTTGATAATTCTATTGCTGATATATTCATAAAAAAGTTCTCAACTTTAATAAAGTAATAGCAATTCTATTAAGGGTAACATCATAGTAAAATATTTTTAAGTTTTTATTAAACACAGTTGTGTACTTTAAGAGCATTCTAGCAGAATATCATGTTGAACTTTTAAAAAAATTTTCGAAATGGGAACCAGAAATTTCAAACACATCGAAGTGGCGGCTTTCCGTTTTATTCCGCTGTTTTAAATACTATCAAATGGATTTTTTATACCCGTACGTTGAAACCAAAGGGTATATTAAAATTGCCTTACCGTTTGTAATGCCGATATCCCGTTATCACACATAAAAATGAATTACACTAGTGGGTTTAGACTGATAAAAAATTGAATTTTGCATGTCCGTCCGTCTGTCTGTCCGTCTGTGGAGCGGATTGCGGGCGCACGGATTGAGCTAGAGACTTGAAATTTTATGCAGATTCGTTTTTCGTAAAATGCAAGGCTAAGTTCGTTAATGGGCAAAAATGGACCATTAGGAGATATTGAGAATATTGAGAATATCTCCTACACTGAGAAAAATGGAGGCTAACTCGACGACCTACATACGGCGTAATTGGCCTCGGGCAGGCGCGCGTTCGCCTGCATGTGGGAAAGTAAAACTGAGTTGACCTGTGGTCGGAGAAATTCTGAAATTAAGCCACCAGCAGGTGAAGTAGGGCATTGGGAGCTGCACGAGTTGACCTTAGATAGGTTAACTCTGACCGCTAGCTGGCTTACAGAAACCTCTGTAAGGTCAGAGTTAACCTGACAAAAAGTTGACCTGGACATTTTTCTGAGTGTATCAAAAAAGTGATATTTAAAATACTGAAAAAAGGGGGTTTCAATATACACCACCATCGAAATTTCTAATAAAATGATGGATTTTCTCAGATTTTTTAAATAGTTACAGTTATTTTTTAACGTACCAACACTAGAAACAAATTTTCGAAAAAAAAAATCTTTATAATAGTAATGTGAGAGTAAATACAAACAACAACATGGATTTTGAAAAGCTACTGCTTGGTCACCACTTTCGGCTGATGTATTTTCAATAAATCTGTACCCCAGAGGTAAACGGTCGTAACTGACATTTTGCAAATTTTACAGGAGAGCCATTTAGTTCGGAATTGCAAACTTTTTATTGTGTATGATTTTCGGTAATTATTTGAAACTTTTGTAGTTTATTTTATTTTAGGACATTGTTTAAAAAACAAAATATTAGTTGATATAATATATACGTCCCCACAATGTAGTAGTTACAACAATAACCCCAAAATCGCGGTTTTGGCAGTTACGACAGTTTACCTCTGGGGTACAGAAATATTGTTAAGATAGATTTATTTGAAAAACCACCATGTCTGCAAAATATCATAATTGTAGTTTAAGTCCTTATGGAAATTTTAGGGCGGTCGATATTCGGAGCCCTTGAATTTTTTTTCGCGATTTTTGCACTATATTCATAACGGAGACCGACTCGAGAACGGAGGCAGATAGAAAATTTCTGATCAGTACGAAATCCGTTTTAAGCTAAATTATGAGAATATCCGTGCATCTGTTCGTCGGTCTGTCCGTTGTAGGTGTCCTAAATAACTCGAGAACACGTTGAGCTAGCGACTTGAAATTCCTTTGTAAATGAGTTTTACGAAAATCGTAATTTCCTATTAAGTTTTGGAAAAGTAATGGTAGCTATAACGGGCACTTCTTATTCATTTTTTTAAACATACAGTTTTTGGAAATTTTTTGAAAATTATGTGCTTTTGGGAAAAAATGAATATTACATTATTTAGAGGATATAAAATTTTCAACACTTTTTGCTTAACCTGTTTTTATGCAGCTCTAATGGTTCTCAATAAATTAAAAAAATATTAATAAGATTTTTGAAAATTTCTCGGAAACTATGGGCTTTTGAGATAAAATGCATATAACCAAATTCAAAGAAAGTAAAATATCTTTAATGCTTTTTTCGTATCTTGAACGGTTCTCAAGATATTTGAAAAAAATAATTGTTCCAGAGGAAAGTTTTGTGTTAATCACAACTGATATTTTTATATTTCCGAGATTCTTGCAACCAAATAGAAACTTATTACCAAACCAAATAGAAACTTACTATTAAACATTAAAGTTGATCTTTATTTACACATTGACGGCAAACCCAATTTTGCAAATATTTGAAAAAATGCCAATACATTTTCTTTGTGATTTATGTTGTTTTCAACATATAGTTATATAGTTTTTGCAAGCCATGGCGACCAGGAAAACATCATTGGCTATCAGATGCGATAAATATGGATCGAGGTAAGCATCACTGGCTATCAAAAATGATAGCCATGGCAGTCAATGTGTTAATGACTAGATATGGACATTTTTGCTCTTCGAACTTGTATTTTTCATAATAGATATTATCTTTTTAGTAAAGGCCGAAAAAAAATTATTTAGGTGTAAAAACAAACAATCAGCAACAGTTCACTTAGGGGAGTTTTAAAAGATTCCGTTGAGAAATCGTGGTGCCCAAGCTGTAACTCGGAGTTGTATCGTAGGCTAGATAACAGTGACGACTATCACGACAAAATGTTTATTTTTTTTAAACTCAACATACTAGAGTTTTATTATATTGTAAATTATTTATTAGTTTTTTGAAATCGGTTAAAGAGTAAAAATGCTTAAGCGTTTTTCCGAAAACGATGTTTTTTTTTAAAAAATTTTAAACGTATGCCTTATGACCCAGAAGAATGAATCTGAAATTGTTATTTATATTGATGTGATCAAAGCAATTTCTTGCGTCAGAAGTATCTTATAATGCTGGTTAGGTGTAATTTATATAACTTTTAAAAAAGTTGTTGCTTTTGTTGCTGTAACATCTATTATAAATAAACATAAATAAAAGTACTGAAGCTCTAAGCTGAGATAGCAAAGTAAGTATAACCACATAGGAATATATCAAATATATAAAAAAAAACATGAAACCCCATTGTAGCTAACGTAGTCCAGCAACAAGCGACACCGGAGAAGCTGTTTTTCAGCTTTTAAAGATCATTTTCTAGGCGAACCACATTTTTGAAATTTCACAATCAGCGCCGCCATAATCTCAGAATATATCGCAAATCAAGCTAGTAGACACGGTGGGTATTTTACTCTCGCACTAATCGAACTTAGTTAAGAGTTTTAGAAGAGGTTTTTTTCTTCATTTTTCGTTTTGAAGATTAAATAGTTAAAACAGCATGATCAGATCAACAGTATGACGATAACTAATGCTGTGAGCTAAATGACAAATTAAAAAAAAACTTTCTGATCTAAGGTATGTTGTGCCGTTTTCATCTGCGGTATTATCATATATTTTTTTTAGTTTTTGGGAAAACGAAAATTAAAAATGTTGTTTTTTTGCTTTACCTTTGTATCTGAAATTGACAGATTAGAAAATTTATTTCCCTATTTGCATAAATATTGTCGTCTTCTTTTGATCATGATCGCCACCATAATAATGATGATGGCGATGATGGCAAAGCTATAGCGAATATTAAAATTCTTGATCAACACAGTATATTTTTGGTGCGCTGATTATGATACTGCAGACTAAATAAAAACAAAGTCTGAAAAGAAAAAAAATCAAAGAAACCAAGAAAAAAAAACTGATTAAGTCGAGAAAGAAGCTGAATGCACGTGTGTCACATTCACATTTTCTTTATAATTGTAAAAACCTGTTTTTCACCGCCTATCCTTCACCTCCAACAATAAATCTGTCGATTCCAGAAATATAAACATAACCTCTATTGCCTCGATGTTGCAATCTGTGACACGGTTTTAAATCTGGGAACCATTTTTTTGAATTCTCTTCCTCAGAAAACTTTGTAAGCTTTTAAATTCTGTTAAGGGAATAATAAGTTTTGTGCACTACGAAATTATTTTACATGCAACAAAGGTTTTGTATGAGTAATTCTCCCTCGGATTCTAAATAATATAAATAAAATTTCTATTGTGAACATCTCGTGGCTTTCTTATATTAAAGCGCGATTTAATCTTTGGTTTTGTGGTTGTGGAACTTTGATCTTAAATTTTCATGGCGTAAAGAGAGATCTGCTTAATGACAAAAAATGCATCTAAATTATTTTGATAACTCAGCAGATTACTTCAATAATTTAGCATAGGGGTAAGAAGTAAGGGCAATATTGGGTCAACGCATAATCCAAAATTCGTACCTTTTGACTACACTCGGAAAAATAGAGGCGATCACGCAATGAAATTCAGGACGTGTATTCTTTTTCGGCGTTAACCCTTGCTTGGCTCAAGATTTTAGCAATAGTTTCCTTTGCGTGTTAAGTTTTTAATGATTTGTAAAAAAAAATATCAGTTGTGGTCAACACAAAACTTTCTTCTACAAAATCTACGACCCTGCGCAATTTACGCTAGAGCCCTGTCGCGTTGTCAACCTAAGATGACCTCCCAATAAATTCTTGGTTTATTCAAAAATATCAAAAACGTACAAAATTTGAGATAACTTGAGAACGGTACAAGATATCCATTTACGGTAAATGGCAAAAATGTAGAAAATGTTAACATCTTTAATTATTCTTTTAACTGATTTGTCGAAAAACCGTTAGTTTGCAAATTATTCGCAAAAATATGATTTTTTACATATTAATGAAAATATCTCAATAACGGTAAAAGATAACGGATAACGGTAAAAGACAAAATTGTGCAGAATGCCATTCTCATTAATTCACTTCATACATTCAGTCAGCAAAAACCCGTTAGTTTTCGAGATAATCGCAAAAAACTGTTTTTTTGGAAATAACGGTTTATCTCGATAACAGGTTGAGATATCGAGTTATAGCTAAAGACAAAAGTGTGGGAAATTTTATTTTCTCCAAGTTTTGTCATACTTAAGGCCACTAAAAAACGCGAAGTTTGGGAGTAAATCGAGAAAAACGAAATTGCGATTTTTGAAAAACCGCCATTTTGGATACTTCCGGTTAACGGATTTCCACCAAAAGTTGATAGGATCGTCCCATTTCAGGACCCAACATGCCTATAAAATTTCATGGCGCTAGCTCTATTAGTTTTTGAGAAATCTTGTACACAGACTGACAGACTGACAGACTGACAGACAGACTGACAGACAGAAAGACATTTTTTTAATATGACTCCAATCGACTCAGGAGTGATCGGGAAATGTTTTTTAGGCAAAATTAAGAGGTCGAAATTTTTCATGAATACAATACTTTATTATACTCCGTAGAAGAAAGTAAAAATTGAGGTCAATGTGGTGTTAAAGTGAGTTGTTAACTACTTTAGACAAGAATGGCAGAAAACTTCCGTGCGGTGGTTTCAACTTTTTATTGAATAACACCAGACAAGAATTTCAGAAAAAATCGTCGCAGTGGTGTCATGGTTGCACAGTGGTGAAAATTGTGGAATTCGAGTTGCAAGCAAATTTCACGTTTTAGTACAAAATTCCATATAATGTAACCAGTGTTGTTCCTCTACGCGTAGACTTTAATTGTCTACACTTCAGTGTAGACAATAGCGTAGACAATAGATTTGGGGCAGACAAAGTAGACATTGGCGTAGACAATGTCGACTTTGCGTAGACAATGTAGACTTTCTCATATCTGTCAAAACAAAGTCATCAGTGAGTCATATATCTAATACTATAGTATATAGGAAGTGGCCAATTACAAGAAATGGCGAGGCGCTGAATTCTTGAATTAGTTTTGGTAGTTTTTATTTTTAATATTTTTTATACTCCACTAGGGGTATTTTATTTACTTTACTTGATTTGAATTACTTCCGTATAGATTTCCGTCTATCTGTCAATACAACTCTCAACGGAATTAAGCTAAAGACTAGAAACAAACGTGTTTTTCGAAAAAATCAAACAGATGTTCTTAAATGAGCAAAGCCATCCTATACAAATGAATCAGTTTTTTAAATAAACGGTTCGTTATATAGAAAAATGTGTAAAGCAAAAAGATTTTAGAATTCAATGTGATTTCAATTGCAAAAATTAAAAAAAAACCGCTTAGATTGCATGAAAAGAATTAGAATTGCCACTAAAGTTTGCTCTGAAGTTCTCCATTACAGCATTTGGCGATTGCTTCCTGGAAATTGTGCTTTATTATGTTAAAATTAATTGAAGAAAATGAGATTCTAAAACCAAATCAGCTATCCTTTATTTTATTGATTGTCTACATTGTCTACGCGTAGAGAATAGACCATTGTCTACAGTAATAGTCTACGCGTAGACAATGGTGTAGTCTACATCACGTAGACTACGCGGAACAACACTGAATGTAACACATGTAACACATTTTAGTACAAAACTATCGTACATACAAAGTTTTCACTAAAACATACTAATAGTAAAGGCATTTAATAGATTTTATTCACTTCACGCTATATATTAGTAATTTTGGTGTTGCAGTCCTCAGTTAATCAAATTTTTCCGTTTTGGGTCTACGTGCAGCTTTTGGTAAATTTAAACTAAACTACTTGGAGAAATCTATTTTAGTTAAAGCCCGATCGAAGGTTAGTTTTTGGCCGAAGTCGAAATCGAACCTCGGTCTTTTTCTTAACCTTCTGCCGAAACCGAAGTCGAAGGTTTGCATAAAAGCTGAGATGAATGTTTACCTTAAGGGAAAAGCAATTGCGGTTCTATTAAAATATTTTTTTTTTCGTTGAAAATAATTGAAACACGTAAAAATTTACAAAACTAAAGCAATAAAGGAAAATTTTATTAACATTCTGATATCTTATATATTGTCATAGTAAACTGGAGACGGAAAACTTCTACTTTAATAATTTCCTTACAACGCGCTTTTAGAAATTTTTGAAAACAGTTGTTTTGGGAAATTCAGAAATTCAATTGCAGTACAACTTTCACCATCTGAAGTAGATTTCCTCTAATTTTCTGCAATTTTTCTGTATTTTAGGTCCATTTATCTCCACCAGAACTCAAGTTTCATACTTTTGACCAATTTTACAGCAAAAATTAACACTGTTTGCTGTTCACTAAATTTTCAGAACAAAATACGCCACATTTTTGTCTTCATTGCATTCTAATTTGACAGTTCACTTGCACCCTCGGCTTCGTTCAAAGCTTCGCTTAATCTTAGTTGAAACAGAAGTTTGGTGTGATTTTTCAAAGTCTGATTTGGCCTATATTTTTTTTCGGCCGTGATATTGAACGTCGATGAAAAGGGATGAGATTTAGCCAGAGTAGATTCAGTGTAAGTCATGTATGCATATGTATGTACGTACATACATATTGAAGCAATTCGAATCATACTATTCTAGATACAAACTCACAATGTTCTTTATGGTTTGGGGGAAAGCAAATAGCTCCAAAATTATGAATGGATGTATATGATATTCATACAAGGGGTACAATTCCTAAATGAAATATTCAGTTGAAGATTCTGTGTTTGAGAATATGAGTACATCTTCAAGTTTTGATACTTTTTGGTAACATTTTGGTTTTGTTTGTGGTGGCGGTTCACGTTTTGTGGGGTTAAACATGTTTTGTGTTATGTTTCCCCTCAGCAATAAACATACGGCTGTGCATCATCTTGTGGCATATAATTGCAAACTTTTATTTAGATTCTGTCGTTAGAAAGTTTTACTAAACATAATTTAATCTTTTTAAAAGCAGTACAGTGGAAATTGTGATTTTGATCAAAATTCCTTTTTTGTTAATCCAACAACGAGAGTTTTGTTAGCTGGTATTTAAGATGGCTTTTCTAACATTGACGTGTATTTTGTCGATATATGATCACAAATTATTTGGAGTGTAGGACTTGGGTGGTAGTGAAATGGCATTATTAAAGTACACATGTTATTAAAAAGCATAACAATATCAAAGTTCTCTTTTATATGACACTATATTGTTGCGTCTTTGTAATTACATAGTGCTACAAATAGAAAAATGAAAATTTGTTTTCGAAGGATCAGTGTTGTAGTGTCATAGTCGAGGGGTTATTTTATTGGAAGCGTTGGGTGCGAGAAACAAATAAAACCCCATTTCATATCACTTCCGCAAACGTAAAAGCTCTAATTCGTATTTATGGATAGCGAATTTCCTTAGCGACGAACTTCGTCATGTGTGCAAGAATCTCATTGCTGATTTACAGACACATATGATCAAAATTCAAAAACTGATTTGTCAGGTATAAACAATTTATTCAATATTAAATTCTTTTTGTGAAAAATGTAAAAACTTCACTCTTGAAATATTTTTAACTCATGTAACTATAAATGATCAAAATAACACTTTTTTATGCGTAAACGGAGTGAAAATTCAATACTTTGATAATTTTGGACAACCGACGTTTCAAAAAAAATTTTCAAAATAAAAAAAGTTTGTTGCATTCAAGACATTCTAATCATAGATTAGTCTCCAATAAAACGAACTCGAACGGTTTTCTGTGCGCGCGTAAAAACTCACCTGTCCACTAATCAATGATGAGTTTCAGGTTTAAGCGCTATGGTCAGGTGTTTGCTTCATATTTGTAAACCCTTTTCTCGAGTCATCATTGCATGCTAACAATCATATAAGTTCCTGTATGACCGTTAAATGACCGTTTCGTATTGCGTTTCAAGTACCGAAGAAACGCACCTAATCCCTATAATTTTACTTTTGGATATTTTCAACCTATAGATATCCAAAGAGGCGATTTTTTTGACGTTTGTCACGTCGTTTTATCGTATATATCTAGCTCCCTTAATCTCGCAAGAAATACACTAACATAAACTCAATTGTAACTGCTCCCTTCGAAATATAAAGGGTGCTTGACAAAGGGTCCTTGTCATGCCTCTGTAACTGTTGAGAGAACATGATCACTTATCTGATTGGGAAGTGCAGCAGGCGAAACAAAAGGTGAATGTGACCACTTATACTCACATAGCTTGCTTAAGGACAACGAGGATTACTATATTATTCAAAAGGAACACAGAAATTTCTACCCAAAAAAACAACAACAACATTTTGATGGTCTCTTACCCGCCAGAAATGTAGACTACGATCTGCCAGAAGGATTCCTATCCAACCATGATCAGTGTGTGTATTATTTTGATGGTGGCACCTGTACGAAGTGGACTTTTATGGTTAGATTCAGGTTATTGTTGAAGATAAATTACCAGGGGGCAGCGAGTGTTCGGGGTGTTGCGGTGTTGATGATGGCGATCTCGGAGTAAGCCAAAAAGATCGTAAATTAATTCCGTAAAATTATATAATCGGGGATCGGTTGCTTGCTTACAAGAGTAGTGGTGTACATGTTATACAGTTGTCTCAATTACTAATTACATTAAATGAATGTGTGTAGATTTTTCGCTTTTTTCGAGCGTGAAAAAATGCTGGAACGAAGACAAAACAGCACCTTCCTGAATATTTTTTTTTCGGTTTTATTCACTTTGGTACCAATAAGTTGGTAGCAAGGTGTTCTTTTGATAGTAATGATAGTAATCTGATAGCCCAAAGGCAGAAAGAAGTAAAATGCAAGGTAATTCGAATTTACACCTTGACATTGACATATAAGCAAACTTATGCCTTAGCGAGGTCCCACATATCACTCTACGCGCAAAACATAGAAATTGTTAGATAGTTGCTAAAAGTCATTTGCTGAGTATCCCATAGTGATAAGATGAGTTTGTTACTTTTATGATCCGAGACTCGTTCGTTACTTTTGGGAAAGTAATCGTTACTTTTTATTTGGCATTTTTTTCATCCATTGAACTAATTCTATAGAAAGTTGCCAAAACTTAATTTTTGAAATTTCCAAACAGGATTTTAAAAATTAAAAAAAAATATGATATGATAAAATTTTTAGTTTGTTCGTCAATCAAAAATTTATTTTAAAACTTTTGAAAACCACATTTTTTTTTGTTTTTGAAATTTTGCGCCATTTACCGAATTTTTGTGGTCGTGTATCAAGACTGGCAACAAGACACTAATGCCCGGTTCCACAGTGTGAGCTTAAGCTTCGGATTGAGGATAAGCTTTCGCTCAACTGTATTCAGTGTTTCACAATATTGGTTTAAGTGTTGAATTGAGTTCAAATGCCAGTTCAATTTGAGACGTAAAATATTGACGCTCAAATCTGAACTCACAAGCTTAAGTGTTAGAAATGTCATTTTTCCTATCGCGTTTCCGAAATCAAAGCGGTCGTTTTTAATTTTGATTGATACATCAATACTGTTTGATTTTTTAAATTAGATATTTTGTTGAACTAATGATATCGAGCATCATTGCTTCAACTTCAGAAAATAATTTCGGCGATTTTGGTCCTCCTCCGCCAGTGCCATACATGTGCAGTTTGTCCTGAGCAACTTTCTGTTTTGTTCTTTTTTTTAATGTTCTCATATTTTTTTTTCAATACGTCTACGGTTCTTATGACACCACCGGACCTTGTATTGAATTCAGTTGTAATATCTTTCCATTTCCTTGCTTTATGTCTACGTTTGTTTTACAAGTTTGTTTGTTTTCAATTATGTGCTTATATTTTGACACAAAATTCATCAAAACGTTTACTTCCAAAGTTGTAAAATTTGGAGTTCTTTTTTTAATATTTTCTGCCATTTTTTTAAAATATAACTAATTTTCACTTGAAAAACAAATTCGCTGTTACAAATAATGAATATACCCGTTAACTATGATTGTCAAACATTTTGAAATCCTTGACAGAGGAGAGGGACACTGACTTGCAAAACTCAGTGAACTTGGTTTTGCTGAACGACACATAAAATTTGACTGTGAAACAGTTGTAGCTTGAGCTAAAGCTTTAACTAATTGTCAAGTTAAACTGATCCGAAGCTTAAGCTCACACTGTGGAACCGGGCATAAGAGTCGAATATCAATACGCCTTAAGGGGAGAAATACATGTAAAATCTTCAAAAAATCATATTTTTTCATATTTCAAAAGTATTATCCCTTAAAAGTATTATGGCGAAGTATCAAGTTGAAATATGACATATTTACGGAGAAATAGACCATAGTCGAGAGCGCTCGTGGAACGCCGGAATCGTACCTGAAGCGCTTGAGCCGAGCGGGCAGATTCTGCGTTGCCAAGTGTCCAAAATCGACTTGGCAACGTCGGTCGGGGATACAATTTCTTCGTACGAACCTTTTCTTTCGTATACGTACCTACACAGTTACATAATATATGTGTATATAGCAGGAAACTGTATAGTTATGCGAACGAACGTTTTAACTCCACCATCTGTAGATTGACTCCCAAACACTTACATTCTTGTCAAAAAATCATCGAGTTATCAGCCTGCATTGCAGCCGGAGTAGGGTAGACCGGGGCTAGTAGACCCACTTTTTATAATCTACTTTATAGAGGTTTTACTGTAATTATTTCAGGTGCAGTAAAGACGTTTTTGGTTGGTTTATTCAATTGTGTTTCTTAGTCAATCTTTTATTTTGACTAATTATAAGTGTTTCAAATATTTTTTTTCATTTTAAAAAAAGTTGTTCGATGAGTCGACTAACCCCGGGGCTTGTTGACTCTGTGAACGGGGTTATTTGACTCTATACTTTTTATGAGGAAAATGTGTTGGAACATATTAAAAAACTATAATAATTCTGAAAAAATTTATTCTTTAAAAAATTAATAACATTTCAGATTAACATAAATTAGCACCCCGATTGCGTGTCGTGTCGTTTTCGACAAGAGTCGTTTTACGTGTTGTTGTTGGTAGAAAAACACTAACAACAACACGTAAAACGACTCTTGTCGAAAACGACACGACACTCGCAATCGGGGTGTAAATTTCATCTAATTTAAAAAAATAAAATTAATTAACAAAAAAATATAGGTAATTCATATCGAGTCATTTAATCCCAGTATACTGTGAGTCAACTAGCCCCAAGCCGCCATTTTATTTTTAACACACTCGTGAAAAAAAATGAAAAAGTATGGGCCAGAAAATGCTTCACTAACTTGTTAACACATACATAAATTTTCACTTGAAATCGCTGACGAGTTCAATACAATGAAAGTGTAAGCTACAAAACAATTTAATTAACAAGAAAAAAAATTACTCACACGCTTGAAATTTCGTTTTTTCCCCTCACAGTTCGTTTCAAGAGCACTGTGGTCTAACGACATTGGTTCACTGATAGCTGTCAGTCGACTGAATAAACAGTCCAATTCACGCAGGTTTGTTTTCAACCGTGGTTGACTTAACCGCAATGAGTCTACTTACCCCTATAGCCAACTAATCCCGGTCAGCCCTATTCAACAAAGGCTACAATTCAATATTGAGGCTGATGAACCAACTGGACATCGTTGTCGGAAATCAAGCTCTCAATTTTGCCAAAAACACGAACGAAGCTCGCGTTACACGACAGAACAGGATGAGCTAAAGCGAGACAAAAGCTGCCCGTACTGCCAGGAAACAGCAACAACTGGAAGATAATCAGCTTTTCGAAGAAGCTGAAGGGCTATTGTATGCGCCTGGAATTGCTGATTGATCGGTAAGTCGCAAAAACTAATAGTTTTATCTTCCTAAAACTTTAAACGCGATTTTCTCGAAACTGCGTTTTCAAAAACGGCTGCCACTGCAGCTGAAAAAGTAATTAACCGATCGGGCTGAAATTTTGAGGGGTTTTAGTCAACATAATTACCCATAGAATAAACCTAAAATATTACACATTTTGCATAAAAAAACAATTTTAAGGGGGCAATAACTGTCGAAAAAATAGGCGAAAATACGAATGTTGTATTAAAAAGTGTACCAAATTTTTTATTTCGTACTTTTTCTCAATTTTATAGGTTTACTCTATGCCTAAACTCATTAGTTATCGAAATATTTTTTGTTTTTTGATTTCAGACCAATAGAAAAAGCTGGGCGATGGCAGCCGTTTTACGACTTCGGCAAAAAACGGCCTTCGTGGAGGGACTGTACCGCCGCCATTTTGTAATAAAAAAAAAAGAAAAAAATTGTTTTTATTACCAGACACATGTCATTAAATTATGTCAAAAGTGTAAAATGATTTAATTATTTTATCACCCTCAAAATAATTCACGAAAAATTACTGATTTTCGAGCATTTACATGTATTTCTCCCCTTAAGGAGCCTCCACAAGTTCACTGTCGAGGAACTGCATAAACATTTCAATCCCAAAATTAGCGTTAAATTTTTCTTTTTCTTTCTTATTGTTGACATTTGAGTGTCCCATTTGATATAGCAGATGGCGGAATCTAGAGATATATATCTGTGATTTTATATACCATCGAATTAAAACGGAATAAAAATTCGTCAAAATGCTCATTGTTAAGCCGAAAAACAAAGGTAAACCCCGATAATTTTATTTTTTTACAATATTTTTTAACAACTCGTAAAAAACATTCCAGCGCATATACAGGTCGAAATTCCTTAAAAACGGTATTGCTGATCAGTTTCATGTGTGATCTTAAAAACGAATGAATGAATTTGTTCTAAAACTGAAGTGACTGGATGAAACATGCATCATATTTGTGTATACCAAATATTCGATTCTCAAGATCATCGAAATTATTTTTTTAAATAATTATCACTTGTTTATGTTGGCAGAGTATCAGGCTTACCTTTTGTTACCAAATAATGGTCAATTTCACGGAATTGTGGTACTGTCAAGGAAAGATAATTGATTTATTGATATTTACTGTGTTGTTACCTGTTTTCATCTGTTGATGCTCGTACCTAACCACGCAACATGCAGTCACAGGGAGTTGTTTCTTTTTTAAATATAACTTTCACACAGAAGCACTGCATCTCAGATAAGTGCATTTTCACATGAGGACATCAATGTTGTCTATTTGCAGTTTTAATTTACCCAAGCCCAATCGAATATCATCTAGCCATAGTCAACACATGTTTGTGTTAGGGCACTAATACAGAAATGATTGATTTCTGATTAGAGTGAGTACTTCCTGGAATTTCTTTCAATAGGTACGGACAATTGTTAAGTGGAATATTTTGCCCTATCGTCTGTTAACATTTGTTATTTGTGTCACAACAAAGTTGAGCAAACATTTATACGTACGTGCGTCAATATTCTGAGTTTTTTTGACTCAATCCTCGTGTAGTTTGGTAGATTTTTGAACTATTTTACCGGTAAAAACCCAGTTTAAAATACCTTGATTTTTTCCACAATTTTTAATAAACAATAATCTTGTGTTTTTACAACAATTTCACATTTTAGAAAATTATCTCATGTCTTGTAAATACTTTTAATGTCAAAATTAAAAGGATTTTAACAAATTAAAAAAACAATTAAAAGGATTTTAAGTTAAAACAAAAAAAATCTGTTGATTAAGTTCACATTTCTATCACAATCAAATCTACGGATCTGTTGCTCTTCGATTTAAATGAAACATGATGCCAAAAAACGGCGATTCACTCTAAAATGATTTTTCCTATTGAAATGCAAAAACAGGTAAACTTCCATTTTTGTTGATCATTCAAAATATTATATATCATTTTTGGGAATAAAAATTCCTAATTTTAATAAAAAATAGAAATCAAAAATCCAATGATTAACATTGCTTCACGGAGAAAAAATTGTCATTAGATTCAACGAAAAGGCCATTAAAAAAAAATCGCCAAAGGCCATAGCCGAACAAGGTATTGAAAAGTGCCCTGGGACTAGGGATGCCAACGATATCTCGATGTTTGCAAAACATCGAGGTATCGTTTAAAAATATCGAGTTTTAACCTCGATGTTGAACAGGCCGATATATCGAGGTATCGATTTTGTTATCCACGATGTTAGAACATTACTCTTCATAAAATTAGTAGAGAAACTAATTTTAGGAATAGAGGGACTAGTTTTTAAATAGATTTAATATAGCCCCTCTACTTAAAGATTTGTTTAAATTTCCTTTGGTATCAATTTTCGGTTTCATATTTCCACAAAGTTTCGCAAAAAATACCAGAGCTAGCCATGAAATTTTACAGAGAAGTTTGGTCGTGATGTGGAAATCCGTTAGCCGGAAGTAACCAAAACGGCGGCTTTTTAAAATCTATGCGGTTTTTTGCGATTTATTCCGAAACTAACCATTTTCCAGTAGTCTTATGTATTACAAAACTTGGAGACAATAAAATTTGCTACATTTATGTCTTTTACTAGAACTCTGTATCTCAAGCCGTTATGAAGATATGCCGGTATTTTAAAAAAATTAGTTTTTTGCGAATATCTCGAAAACTAACGGGTTTTTGGTGGTTCAAGAATTAAAACCGTGGTAATTCTACCTGGGTGCACTCCACCCACAGTAGAGCATCCGCCAGGTGGCTAAATTATTTATTAAATTTAACTTTTTCAAAACATTGGAAAAACATCGAGGTATCGATGTTTTCAGGACGATGTTTTTTGACATCGATGTCGCCTTAAAAAAACATCGATTTTCGATATATCGAGGTTTTATGAACGATGTTGCATCCCTACCTTGGACCGATTGATCTGAAATTTTTACCTTTAAATTTGTAAAGAAAATAAAAAAATATGGAAATACATAAAAAAAGAAATGTAATTAGAGTCCATTAACTTTTCTTAGTATTGAAATTAATCTGAAAAAAATAAGAATTGATATTCTGTATATCAATATTTGGATGTAGGATACTGGTGCTTATATATTAAAATCATATATTTAACTATGTTCTGCTACTCCGATTTAAAAAAAAATATATTTTAGTAGGCTAAACAAAGATTATTTTGTGAAAATATGGTGGACGTGTTCAGCCCAAGTTTGAGAAATTTTTTTTAAATTTAAAAAAAAAAAAAATTTTCTTCTATTTATAATTGTCAAAATTTTATACTTTTTTCACAACATTGTCGGATTTGTCACTACAACATATATTTAAAAAAAACATAACATGGTGATATTCGTATCAAAATTCGAACAGTTGTACCAAAATTCCACTTTGAAGTCAAACTTTCCAATAAGATTTTGTAAAATTTATTCCAATCGGATTTTGATGTATCGGAGTTTTATGTAGAATCATATCCTAAATACATAACTTTTGTTCTTGCACTTTTTTGATAAGGTGCACCGTTTTTGAGATATTCACCAAAAACGTTTTTGTTCGTATGGGGGGTACCTCCCCCTAATGGTCCATTTTTGCCCATTAACGAACTTAGCCTCGCATTTTACGAAAAACGGATCTGCGCCAAATTTCAAGTCTCTAGTTCAATCCGTGCGCCCGTAATCCGCGCCACAGACAGACGGACAGACAGACGGATAGACGGACGGACGTACATGCAAAAATTAATTATTTTTATCATTCTAAAGACACTGGTGTAATTCATTTTTGTGTGTGATGACGGGATCTTGGCGTTACAAACGGTAAGGCAAAGTTAATATACCCTACCCTTTGGTTTCACCATACGGGTATAAAAATCGGACAAGCGGTTCTAAAGAAAATTAACTTTTAAGATTTTGCTTCCCCCGCCTTTTCCGGCCGTTACAAGGGGTTTACAGAGTTAAAAATTTCGTCAAACGGTACTTGCATCAATAAACGAATGAATTCTTTTGATGAATGTGATAGTCATACCTAGAGAAAATATACTCTCCTCGTAATATTTTTCAAAAAAGTGATCTCACGAACACCAGCTCAAACTAATTTCTAGAATAAGATATTACTTTCAAATTATTTTTTAATATCCAGATGGATGAAAAAATAACGAAAAGGCTTTCAATATCGTGTTCAAAAGTGACATAATTATTAGGAAAACCATATCGCCATCTTTTGTATTTCGCGTGCATAAAAACAAAATGTGTTCGTATGTGTCGCCAACATACTCTTTTTTCTATTCGCCATTGTTTATATAACCCTGATTAACTGCCTATACATTCAAAACAAATGGTCGATTATTTGTTTGGACTGCATGACGTAAGAATAATCCAGGGAAATTAGGATTTAACCTCTTAAAAATTCCTAGTTAACTGGATCTTTGCACAGACCTTTATGGACAACGTCCCAAAAGTCCATTCCAGAATTGCGCTGGCGTCGTGAGTTATTCAAGGTCAAAGGTCCCAAAAATCAGTTTTTTAACGTTTATCTTACTTTGTACGGGTTGTACGTCTTTTTGAGGTTCAGATGAATTAATCACAATAAAATTCTCTATAAAAAAGGTTAAATACAATTTTCTTGTAGGACAAACAGTTTGCGAGATACAAGTCGTCAAAATATGCGTCGCACAGAGAAATTGCTATTATTCAAGGTCAAAAGTTAAAAAAATCGTAAATATCTCGCTTTGTATAGCCTGTACGCATTTTTTGTGTTCAGATGAATTTCTCCACCGAAAATTCTCTACAAAAAAGGTTAAATAAAATTTGTTTGTAGGGTCAATAGTTTTCGAGATAGAAGTCGAGACACTGTGAACTGTACATTCGTTTCCCCACCACCATTGAGGTAGAATGCAAAAACGGAATTCAGGAGTTCTTCCGGTGCTGGTGGAAGTAATGTACTAACTGAATTGCTCACGGGATACTATTGCCAGAAATGGAACACTTTTTATTTTAGCAATGTACGGAGCTCCGAAAACTGAAGACTCCCTCGACAATTATCGCTACTTGAGTTTCGCTAAATCTACAAGACTCAATAAGGCAGTTAAGATATCTGTATCGTATATATTATATATTATCAGGTGCAAACTTGGCTTGGAAAAGACTTAGATCCTCAACAGTGGGGATGGACATTTAACAACAACTTCTTGCAGCCAGTTAGTACATTACTTTCACCAGCACTGAAAGAACTCCTGAATTTCGGTTTTTGCAACTGCACAAAAGGTTGTGGTTCCAATTGTGGATGCAGAAAAATTAGATTACCGTGCTCCTCCGTTTGTGGGTTTTGTCGGGGTCAATCATGTTTAAATCCTACTTCTTGTGATATCACTGAATCCTTTGACAATTTAAACGATGTCGATGATGAACTCGATCTTATTGGTGCCTTAACATTAAATGTAAGTGAAGATGATACCTATATCGAAGATGAAGAGCAACAAGAAGAAGAAGAAGCAGAAGGAGAAGAAGAATAAATGAATGAAGGTGGAAAAAATATGGATTAGGCCTAATGGGGAAACCATGTAAAAAACGCGCCCTGCATTCTACCTCAATGGTGGTGGGGAAACGATGTAAAAAAACGCGCCTTGCATTCTACCTCAATGGTGGTGGGGAAACGAATATACAGTTCACAGTTTCTCGACTTCTATCTCGAAAACTATTCGCCCTGCAAAAAAAATTTATTTAACCTTTTTTGTAGAGAATTTTCGGAGGAGCAATTCATCTGAACACAAAAAATGCGTACAGGCTATACAAAGCGAGATATTTACGATTTTTTTGACTTTTGACTTTTGACCTTGAATAATAGCAATTTCTCTGTGCGACGCATAGTTTGACGACTTGTATCTCGAAAATTGTTTCTTAAAGAAAATAGTAAAGAAAGAAAGGTCGGTGGAGGATCAAGTTTCGATCTCAAAGTCCATTTTTTTTGTATTGAGTCGAGAGAGCGGTGGAAAGTCAAATTTACTCTACGTAATGCTATCTCAAATTAAAATATTTGTATTTGTGAATTATTTGCCGGAATAAAAATTGATTTATTTTTATGTTGCAAGGATAAATCATGTTATTTAGAAGCATGGTTATAATATAATAAATTCATTAAAACAAAAAAAATTGACTTAAATAATTTAGACAGCATTTTAAAAATCCTTATCTCTTTTTTCTCATATCGATGAACTAATCGGTTTAGAGACTATCAAAACAGAATTCTTTAGACACACGAAATTTCTACATTCGTTACAGTAATGCATAAAAAAATGCAAATCGGCATCTTAAGGCGAACAAATGATAAAACCGTTACTAGATGATAAACCTATGAAACGGAAGACTACCTACCTTTGAAAAAATGATTCTTTACCTAACAATCGACAGAACATATCTTCCGTAGTACACGTATGCACATTTATTGGCATCATGAGAAAAAAATTCGCATATATCTACATATGCGCATCTCCTTAAATAACTTTTTTTTTTTCGTTTGGCATCTTCTGACACGTCTATATGTCATGCTTTTTATTTTTCTGCATTGTGTCTGAATATTAATTCAGCCGAGGTTTGCTCTAAAACTTCAATTTATTATCCTTACTTCTTTGAATTTGACTATAAGCTGAACGACTTTGTAAGTGAGCGAGTGAGTATCTCCAAGGTGCGCGTCATCTTCATATAAAAATAAAGTTCCTTGTCTATCCTAGTCACTTTGATATCATGGGAAAATCTTTCACCCTTTAAGTTGTTCCTTCATTCTATCTTCCACCCATTGGGCAAATTGTATGCATCCATAAAGTCTTCACAAGCTAAAGGATGAGAAAATTAAATATGCAAAGAGGATGACCCTCACTACCTTTCTATTTTTATAAAGGATATGCAGCAACTCGTCGCATATGTCTCATACCAAATTTTTTTTTTTCAATTTTTTATTTTTCTTGAAAAGGGTTGCAAAATTCTTGCGTCAAAATAACATCATCGTTACGTGTAGAAAATTCTGGTGATATTCGTCGCCGCTATAAACCCTTTTAATCACAGAAACCCTTATTTTGAAGAAAGTTCACTCAGCGACGAATTAAGAAAAAAGGATGGGTAAAATTTGCGTAATAACTTGTACTTGGTGTATCCGAATTTAAATTGTTTTCAATACACAAACGGTTGACATTCGTTTTTTTGGGGAAATCTTACGGTTGTCTACCTGCGCATGCATATTAAGTGAAACCGAATACCCTTGCCTATTTAGATGCAAATCGATTGAAATTTTAGTAAATAATAAAAAAGGGTGATGTTCATCATTAATACGGCCGTCATCAGGTAGGGCAAAAGTGATGAAGAAAAAAAAAAATTCGATGAGATAGTGGAAAATTTTGCCCAGCCGTATGGTTCTTTGATTGAACTTTTTCTTATGAAACTATAACCTTAAGGATTTTGTGCCTATCCCTTATCGGACGTTGTTGTCTCATCCCTGACACAAGAAAACGAAATTATATATGATTTACTATCAATTGAATTTATGTGAATACGCGCAAACGTAACTCGAAGGGATGCAGTCCTCACATGCACAGGAAGGGTATAGAAATGTGTAGATCTTCTCGTCTTAAAAGGGAAACTTGTGTACACTTGCACTATCGATTATGTTTACAAAAGCCTATAATTTATGCATAAAATTTATTTTTCGACATTAGCGAAAGGGTTTTTTTTCTAATATATGTGACACACATACGTTTAAACATCGAATTGATCACTTTTCGCGGTACCTACAGCGACTGGATGTATGGGAATTTTTATTCCGTTTTTGCCAAATATGACACCCAAATGAATTGATGGAATTCTTTGCATAAATGTAACAATAGTTTAGACTAACATCAGCCAACCGTGGTAAATTAATGTGCAGCGCTTGCATTAAAAAGAGTATTGGAAGAATAGATCAGTCCCGATGAATAATCCTGTTTTAGTTAGTCCTGAGTAGTCTGATTCGAAACCTTTTTATACCCCTTTAGGCTTGTTCAGGTTTTTGAATTGAAAAATTATAGAGAATGTGCTGGAATCGAATAGCAGAAGAAATGCAAATTTTTCTTTTCAAAGGAAATATTGCTTTCTGAATTTGAGGAGTTGTATATCACGTTGGGATGATTTATTTTCAATTTCCGTTAAAGATTTAATTTTCATACATGACATGTAACGATTTCCATTTCGCACGGCAAGAAAAAAAATCGTCATTTAATTTGATCAATTTTGTCTACAAGTTTTAGTGACCAAAATTTCTCTTTTTTAGTGAAAGTTCTTAAAAAATAAAGTTTTTCTCACTTGTTTGTGAGAATTTTTTTCAAGTTCAGGCTAATGATCCCTTGTACCTTGAGAAATTTGAATAATTATCTCCTGTTTTATGCTAATGATTTGTTTTACATATTTTCCTCGCATTGCTCATATGTCTGCCATTGGGTCTGCTGAGACCCTTTGTGGTAAGGCGCATGCTTATCATATATTAACTTTAGGGAATTCTAATTAAGTAGCGCATGCGCGCGCATTTTTTATGAATTACTTTTCAGTATTCGAATATTTTAATGAGATGATGTGCTGGGCTACAGTACAGCACGAGTCTGAATATATATACGATGGGAAATGTTAGGGCTACTACTAATTTTCGAAATGTATTATAATTTTATGTTAATATACATGATCGTCGCAACTCAAGTTTGTTTTTATCCTTCGTGGTATAAAGGTATTTAGTCAAGGTCATTCAATATTTTTTTTTGATATGTTTTTTGAAAATATTAGCATATAAATACACTTTGTTGACAATATGGTGTGAGAGATATGCAAATCTAATATCTACAACTTTGATAGTAATGATTCTTACATCATAATTTTAGCGAAAACCAGTGTGGAATTAATTTTTAACTTGAATTCGCTAAAATTTCGCAATTTTCCTTTGCGGTGAAAATGGCAATTAAGTTTTGATTGAGATTTTTTTGCTTTTTATTAGGGATCATTAATCTTGTAATTTTGAAGTTTAGTAAAACTATAAATTCAATATTTGCCACCGCCATGTAAGATTTTTTTACCATCTCTTTGGACAATTTCAACAAATTTCTACAAGATCCAAATTATTTTCAATGTGTTAAAAATAGTTATTCACAAAATTTATGTTAATTTGCTCTTAAATGAACAAAAATGTTCAAATCAGGGCACTTCATTATTGAATAAAAAAACATAACAAAAGCTATAATTGCCAATCTGGCAATTATTGAAAACCCGTATGGTGATTTAATTGAACGGCGTATCAAAATTTCATTTGAATTCAAATTTTCCAATAAGATTTTTTTAAAACTTGTTCCAATCGGATTTTGATGTATGGGAGTTTTATGTAGAATAATATTCTAAATAACTTTTGTTCTTGCACTTTTTTGATAACATGTACTGTTTTTGAGATATTTGCAAAAAACGTTTTCGTTCGTATGGGGGGTACCCCCCCTAATGGTCCAATTTTGCCCATTAACGAACTTAGCCTCGCATTTTACGAAAAACGAATCTGAGCAAAATTTCAAGTCTCTAGCTCAATCCGTGCGCCCGCAATCCGCCCCACAGACAGACGGACAGACAGACGGACAGACGGACAGACAGACGGACAGACAGACGGACAGACAGACGGACAGACAGACGGACAGACAGACGGACGGACATGCAAAATTCAATTTTTTTTATCATTCTAAACACACTGGTGTAATTCATTTTTGTGTGTGATGACGGGATCTTGGCGTTACAAACGGTAAGGCAAAGTTAATATACCCTTTGGTTTCACCATACGGGTATAATCATATATTTCCGCGTATAAATAAAAAAATTAAAAAAAAAATTGAAAAAGCTTTTATTTGTAAAAAAATGCACTAAAAAGAAAAACATGATTTTTTCGGCATAGTGTATCAGAAATAAAAGCCAGATAAATATTTATTTCATTTTAAAAGCTTTTTAAAAAAAATATCTTTTTTTTTGATATTTTTCGTGATTGATTAGTATCCAAAACTAAAGTATCATCACATTATTTTTACAGGATATTATCTTATCCTTACAGACTTCTTATTGCTAGAACCAATTTCAAGTCAATCGGATGAGTGGAATTATATTGCAAAATTTGAATCTGAAAGACCGACACACAAACACGAAGATAAGCTAAATAAAAGATTTTAAAAAGAGAAGAGTTTTCGGTTTGTCGTATAAGGATAAAAATTCAAATAATTTTGGTTTGTTCGTAGTAAATTTAAAAATAAAATGAATTAAATTTTCCCCGAACCATGAACGCACTTTTCCGCGGTTGTAGTAAAATCGAAAATACACACACAACTTCTCTAATCTTTTTTCACTTTTTTCTTTTCATTTTTTTGGCAATCACTCCAATAACTGCAAAACACACTAACCCCACGACTCCATCAGACTTTTTTCCAGATTGTATTTAAATTCAATCACGAAAAAATCTAATGGAGACTCAAAAAATCTTGCATCATGATTTAAATTTCCGTACTGTCATGATTTTTTCGGCTGCTGAAAAGTAGAATTTTTTTTTGACATTTGTTCAGTCAAATTGGCTGATTTCTAGTTGGCTGCCCTGATTACCTCCTGGTTGACATTTCTAAGTATGCTATGGAGACACGATAAATATGAAAAATCATGACTGAAAATGCCCACGCGCTGATTTTTTTATTCGCCAAAATATGGAGTGGGGGAAAAAATCATGATTCTAAAAAGTCTAATGGAGTCGTGGGGTAAAACTAAAAACACTAAGCATACCCAGTGAAAAATGATTAAGGCATTATCGCTAAGGTGTCTTTAAGACATGAGACAAATATTATAAAAGCCTCCAAATTAAAATGAGATGGAAGTTCATCTCAGGATAAACGCGCCTTTTTATGCGTGTGTTGGAAAAGTGAACTAAAATTTATGTGTCAAAAGTTATTTTTTGTTGAAGTTTTGTGTTGGCTGGCAGGAGAATTTAAACGACTCTGTAAATATTTTTATAGAAAAAGTAATAGATTAAGGCTTAAAGGCCGTTTTAATAAAGAAATTATTACCATCTAAGCAATCAGCGCCATCACCGGGGAAAAAAACATCTACTATTAATGTTGCCTTAGTAGTAAGGCCTTATATACGCGGAAATGGCCTATACAAAAATAAGGCAACAATAAGGTAAAGATAATGCATTATGATAATGCCTTTATAATGCCTTAATAAGAAATTTTTTGTTCACTGGGTAGTTAATTTTAATGACTAAAACACTATTACTAAAACACAAGTAACTGAGCCTGTCAAAAATGAACAGATTGCTAAGCTCACTGGTTTGTTTTTGCTTATTTAAAATATTTACCCAAATTCAATATTTTACACCAAGCGGGTAACTTCATAATAAATTGTGGTAAAGTAGCTAAAAATACTTCCGTATATATTGTTGTCGTTTACAAAACTTTAACAAATAATAATATTTTACGACGATAATAACTATTTTACTATCTTCTGTGAATGCCCTTAAGTTTTTTGCGACGATAACCTTTTGTGAATACCCTTAATATTAAAAATTATTAAATTTACACGAACGCCATTGCTTAGTATTCGAGAAAAGACGGTTGGCCGTATGTAAACCAGGACATATTGTAGAGTTTTTCCTGAATAAAAGAAAATCAGTTTCCAGCCACGGTGGTAAAAAATTGGTTTTAACAAAATAGTTTTTCTTACTAATAAATACTTAAACACTATATTACCTATAGTACTAGAAAAACCGAGCCATGCTCGGCCACCTCAAAGTCGTCCTTTTGCTGAAATTTTGGAGAAATGAGTAGATTCACGTAATCTCGACACCACGTTTCCTGAGGTTTGAAATCCTGGATCCAAATACTAAAAAGTTATATTTTTAGAATGCATATCGAAAAACCTTACTCCCTAGCAATATTGCGAATTTTGATTAAGATACCTTCACGTAATTCGAAGACACCGGGCGAGGGGTATCGAGGGGAGGGAAAAGTCAGGGTTGTAGTGGAAAAATCGAAAGCCCTTAATCACCCTAGTAATACTGTAAAGTTTCATTAAGATCGGACCACCTGATTCTAAGACACCAGGCGAGGGGTATCGAGGGGAAATTTCTCAGAGGTGAGACCTATCTAGATCGATTCCTTGTCCCCGAAAATCCCTAACCACCAAGTTTCGTGAAAATCGTTAGGCGGGTTTTCCAGATCGTTGTGCAGACAGACAGACAGATAGACAGACAGACAGACATTCCTCGTATTAGGATAGACAGTAAAATCAGATTGCTAAAACTTTGGTCATCTGTTTTTTTCCGAATATCCGTATTTGAGGGACAGATGTTTTGGGGCGTCAAAGAATTTGTTTTATCTTCTCGAATCGAAGAAACGACTTTGGACGGAAACAGAGGGTGGTTTAGCCCTCAGAACCTTCTGATAATGTTGGTAAATTTCCCACTACTGTTTCATAGCAAATCATAATTGTGATTTTTGTGGTAATAATACACATGTGGGGTAAAGGGAGTAAATTCGCTCTTTGTGAAGTCAAACTAACCCCTTTCTAGTTTTTTTATTTGCGTCGTTGTGGCAATAATCCGGTGAGTTTTGTTTGACTTTTTGGCCCAAAAATTTCATTTGTGAGCATATTATCGAATCGGAAAGGATTAAAATTAACGAAATTGGATATTTCCCGGCGGCCTGCACTAACTCTGAAACTGAAATCGTATTTGACAAACGACAGAAACCACCCTCGATTTCATGGTGCATTACGATACGGTAAGTATGATATGGCGGTAAATTCCCAAACGCTCAGGCAGTTGATGTTTAGCACATCTGTTCACTATAGGTTATTGCTGTTATTAAAAGGAAGAGTTTTATTATTTATTTTGTGGGTTTTCCTCTCGGTGTTTATCTCCTTATCTTTGGGTTGTTAGCAGGGTTCCAAATTTCTTAGTTTTGTTTTAAACCAGAAAATCATGTGTGTATTTAGATTATACTGACCAGAACGACGTTAATTTTTCGGAAATAGTGTTTAATTTGTCGGAAATAACATTTCCGTATAAATGGATTGCTTTAAAAAGCGCCTCTGCTATTGTGGTATTTCTAATAAAAAAGACGAGGGCTCTATTGTAAATTTTAGCTCTGTACGGATCTAACGCGATTTTGATTAAGGTAGAACAACTTAAGTTTTGGACTCTGCCTCCAAGTCAACCTGAAAACCCCTTGCACAAAACTTTCTTGCAAGCAATAAATAATAAGCAATGAAATTTCGGTCTGACCTCGCAGTTGCAATTTAAAAATCGAAATAATTTTTATAATTTTTTGCTTAACGGCTGAAGTAACAAGCCAAGAGTTTTAAGCGCAAAATACAATTGGCCAGACACAACATTTACGGCGGCAGATTACGGCGACAATGTCGCCCTCCATATACGATTGCGCACATTTTGTTGTTCTAAATGTCATTTGCTTTTCATTTGATTTTAACATTCGGACGGTGGGCCACATATAACATTTTTTGTTGCCAATTATCATACAAATTAGGAATATCAATGCAAACAACACAGCATGCGAACTATATTTCCTAATACTTTCTTTAATTCCCCCTTGAGTGACGAAATTTAGATTTTATGACGTCCCCATAAGATTTCATTTTGAATCAACCATGAAAATTTGTTGACGAGCTGACCGACAAAAGTTAAATTCGATTTAACCTTTTACGGCGTGAAAGTTGGCTGTCAATTTCAATCGCTAGAGCGCTGAAATTGCTTTCGCCGACGCATAAAATTCCCAAATCGCCGTTGTTTCAAATCTTTCTACAAAACGGATCAGCGTTTGAAATATCTGTTCAGCGTTTCAGCGTTTGAAATATCTGCTGAACAAATTCAGTCGATAAACAAAAGGTAAATGGATGATCTGACTGCAGGTGCCGGACCCAATTGAATGTTAATTTCGGCTTTGCAACCTGTCGCTGTTCGACCGCTTTTAAAAGCATTTTAATGCAATCTGTTAGATAATTTCTTATTATTATTATAAATGTCCTTTTAACATACATTTGGTATCTATTTTTTTTGGTTATTCAAATTTTCGAAATTATTGTACCACAATTTGTGAAATTCCTATCACATCACACTATCTTTCATAACCATATGTTCGTCGCTTTTTTGGAGCTTCGAAGTTCTCTGAGCCCTCAGAATTTACGTTTGAGAAGATTTTATTATTAGATTTTTATTTGTTTCAATGTGGTATTAAATTATTAGGGTGTTTTGCTAGCAATATTATTTTTTTTGTACTTTTTATGCTTACGCTAGTTTTTTTAAATATATTTTTGTAGACTATTATTTGCTTTACCATTTATTTACTTTTATAACAATACTAGCTTGCACACTTGTCGTTGGCGGGTTAAAGTTTCTTGCATAAGTTTTTTTACATCAAAAACAAAGAAATACCTTAAACACTTTTGAAAAAAATCGGTATGCCTTCAGGACCTCCCGTTTCTAATATTGAAATTCTAACACCAGATTCGTGATCAGCGCCCGAAAAACCTCTTTGCCAGTTTTTCGGAGGCAAAATAAAAAAATTATATTTGAGTTATCCTTACAGAGTCTCCCATCTCGAATTTTGTAATTCTAACATCAGATTCGTGATTAGCGACCTCGACAACTGCCTAATGCCAGTTTTTCGGAAGAAAAATGGTAAAAAGAATATTTGCGTTATCCTTAGTGAAGGGGCGCATCGCTTTGGCAAGCATGTAGAAATATGCCAAACTGTCTATTTGAGTTTTTTATACCCGCCAAAAGTAGTATTTCGGTGTGCATTGAGGTAAATTTAAGTAGACGCAAGTATGAAGTAATTAAGTAGAAATATACTTTGATAGGAGCTCAAATATTGAATTCTAAGCGTTTCAAAAACCAAAAAATGCCACTTTAATGCCATTTTACATGCGGAGTTTTAGGAGTTTTAATTTACCAAGGTCACATTGTATACATATTAATACGGATGTTTTTATTTTAAATATTGTATTTAATATTTATCTTGCGTGAAACAATTTACGTGCTTAAAAAGCTTTGTGACGAATAAGTGTTGCGCGATTTGTGATTATTTAATTTGATGAATGTCAATGGACATTTTTGGAGTTTAATTTAAATATTTTTAGTAAAATTATGAAGAATTTCAGAGCTTCGTATTTGGGACCGGTACACACAGAAAAATTCGGTGTGAATTTAACTCCAAAAGTGTCTCAATATGGCAAACCGTTTGGATAACTCTGACTTTTATCCATTTGGACGAACACTAATAAATAAAATAAGAGACCATACCCATCAGACCATTCAAACAATTCAGCAAATTTTCCTTAATATGAATGAGTAGGTTTTATCCCAAACAACGTACGGAGTTTTTTTTTTCTATCTCACACCGATTTATATATTTTATTTTTCCAATGGCTAGAATTTTTTTTACATTGTGGGAAAAATAAAAACATGTTTTGTTTAGATAAAATTTTCAGTTTGATCCTTTTAGATGCAGTAAAATTTTTTATCCAGCTTTGTGGAGTTAAAAATGTAAAAAAAGGGCCCGCGGATTTAAAATTAAAAAAAAAAATCTAATGAAATCGAGTTTACACTGCCAAATTTATTTGTGTCAACATAATCCGTAAGGATGAGAGAATGTAAGTTAGTTGGTTTTCAAGCACTTATTTTGGCTATCCTTTCCGCTCCCCCTTTTTATACCCGTATGGTGAAACCAAAGGGTATACTAACTTTGCCTTACCATTTGTAATGCCAAGATCCCGTCATCACACAAAAAAATGAATTACACCAGTGTGTTTAGAATGATAAAAAAAGTTGAATTTAGCATGTCCGTCCGTCCGTCCGTCTGTGACGCGGATTCCGGGCGCACGGATTGAGCTAGAGACTTGAAAATTTGCGCAGATTCGTTTTTCGTAAAATGCGAGGCTAAGTTCGTTCATGGGCAAAAATGGACCATTAGGGGGATTACTCCCCATACGAACGAAAACAATTTTTACGAATATCTCAAAAACGGTGCATCTTCCAAGAACAAAAGTTATTTAGGATATGATTCTACATAAATAGATCAAAATCCGATTGGAATAAATTTTAAAAAATCTTATTGGAAAGTTTGACTTCAAAGTGAAATTTTGATACAACTGTTAGTCGTTCACTTAAATCACCATACGGGGTTTCAATAATTGCCAGATTGGCAATTATAGCTTTCGTTATGTTTGTAACATTGAGGTGGTAGTTAGAGGCGTGCAAGTTGCCACCCCGTCCGGCGAGAAAAGCCTTTAAAATGTCACCCTTTTTCGGCCTAACCACCCCTTCGAATAAAATCTCTACCTCGGGATGTTACACTTCCGCCTTCATAAAAATCGTACAAATTTCTTGAAAATGGTATATTTTTTAATAATCTTTTGTCCAGATTTGCTTACAATATGGAAATATCGATATTTTTAAAATATTCTTTTTGCAGGCTCAAATATAGTTTATTTAAAATTCGACTTAACTCGATAAGCGATAACTGCTTTCGGCTACATAATTCTAAGTCCAATTACAGTAAATACAAAAAACTAACCGTGTTCAAAAATATTGGATAGTATAAAAAATCGTATTTTTCGTTTTATTTTTCTGAAAATTACTTTAGATAACGAAACTAAAAAGTGATCAAAATCAGATAACGAAACTAAATAATTTCCAATTAGACCGAGTTTCAGTTACTGTGTAAAAGATGTCACTACTAAAATATATAAACATATATGACGTATGTTTTTTTAAATATAGACCCAGCCCATTTTCTATACACCTAGAGCTTGTACATTTGAATCTTGAAATAACAACAACGTCAGCAAAATCTTTTACTAGCTCATCAATTCTTGAATTGATAGCTAGATTTAGAAGAAAGACACATACCCCTTTTTGTTTGTGAGAAATCTTCCAGGTAGGCATGTACAGTATTTGTACAAATAAGGAAAAGGGTAAATAACAGGAATGACCGATTTTCGTTTGTCAATACACATTCGACATTTAAGGGGTTTTCGAATTTCGAATCTGTGTTGATTTGTTTGAAAAGTCACTCCAGGCAATATGGGCTCTTTCTTAATTCTTCCTATAAGAGATATGAATTTCGTATGTATTGAGTTTGCAATATTCCGGTGTTAACTTGAGTTCGTACAAATTGTTCGTTATTTGTAAATATTATTTCTGTCCTTTTAGGTGTTCCGTGGATCATACGACAGTGGAACTTAACCAATTTTCTATATGCTTATATAATTTCTTTACAACATGGTTGCTCTTTGAAATTCCTCAGTGTCCTTCAAGAATTTGAACCAAACATATGTACATATGTTGATTACGATATGGAGATACATAACTAGCTGTTAATATCTATGTCAGAAATATGTTAGAAGTAGTATAAGGAAATCAAATGTCAGGACATTTGTAATTATTCCTTTGTTGTCGGTTTTTAAGTTGTATTAAATTACTTTTGGTTTGTATCAAGAATTTGAACTGACACAAATAATCTATTTAGTCCTACAATATTCTTGAATAAGGTTAAGATATATTTGGCCGCGCAGTATTAAAATCCACAGCACTGTTAAAATGTGCCGGTTTTAAGAAAATCACTAAGAGGCAAAAATTTTCCTAAAGATAGAAATCTCAATATTTTTATCACTATTCTAATTAACCGTTTTTGTAGAGAAAAACTAGTAAATCTGACTATTTTATAATTGGGAATCGGAAATAGTTAATTTCATTTATAAAAAAATAGTCAAAATCAACTATTTATACCAGGGGGCATATTGCGTATCTCGAACAAACGCTAGTTCGATCGAGAAACCATGAATTGGTATTGCCTATCTCGATTTTGTGCTCGACATTGCATACCAATTTCTCGAAATTTAAGAGTAGTCGAAACAACATTTTTTTGCATAAATATCGCAAAATTCGCATTTCCAAAGAAAAAATATCAGTTGTGGTCAACACAAAACTTTCTTCTACAAAATCTACGACCCTGCGCAATTTACGCTAGAGCCCTGTCGCGTTGTCAACCTAAGACGACCTCCCAATAAATTCTTGGTTTATTCAAAAATATCAAAAACGTACAAAATTTGAGATAACTTGAGAACTGTAAAAGATATCAATTTACGGTAAATGGCAAAAATGTAGAAAATGTTAACATCTTTAATTATTCTTTTAACTGATTTGTCGAAAAACCGTTAGTTTGCAAATTATTCGCAAACATATGATTTTTCACATATTAATGAAAATATCTCAATAACGGTAAAAGATAACGGATGACGGTAAGAAACAAAATTGTGCAGAATGCCATTCTCATTAATTCACTTCATACATTCAGTCAGCAAAAACCCGTTAGTTTTCGAGATAATCGCAAAAAACTGTTTTTTTGGAAATAACGGTTTATCTCGATAACAGGTGGATATATCGAGTTATAGCTAAAGACAAAAGTGTGGGAAATTTTATTTTCTCCAAGTTTTGTCATACTTAAGGCCACTAAAAAACGCGTAGTTTGGGAGTAAATCGAGAAAAACGAAATTGCGATTTTTGAAAAACCGCCATTTTGGATACTTCCGGTTAACGGATTTCCACCAAAAGTTGATAGGATCATCCCATTTCAGGACCCAACATGCCTATAAAATTTCATGGCGCTAGCTCTATTAGTTTTTGAGAAATCTTGTACACAGACTGACAGACTGACAGACTGACAGACAGAAAGACATTTTTTAAATATGACTCCAATCGACTCAGGAGTGATCGGGAAATGTTTTTTAGGCAAAATTAAGAGGTCGAAATTTTTCATGAATACAATACTTTATTATACTCCGTAGAAGAAAGTAAAAAGTGGGTGCTGGCTTTTAAAAATACCTAAAAACCACAAAAAAATGTTCTTTCGAAAGTAATAATTGTTTACTGAACGCACATAGAATAATACAAAATTTTCTTATTAGTGGTTTTTTATAAAACCCAAATAAATATTTAAAGGGTTTTCTAGCATACCACTTGAAAGAATTTATCCGCATAAAGCAAAAAACTGCGAAAAACTTAAAAATATATAATGCATTTGAAATTTCCCAAAAATTTGCCTTGGGCTCGTTCGTTTTCTCGAATTTAATGCCTGATTGCTTATCTCGAAAATCGAGGGTTTCTGACATTTCTCTCGACCGATATTTCTCGAAAGGTCTTGAGCTTTCGAGACGGCAGTTGTTGATTTTAGACGGCAGTTGTTGAAAATGTTCGGAAGAAACATTTTACTGAATAAAGAGGAACAATTAAATGCAACTTTTCACTTTAACACCACAAAAATAAATAAAAATTATCTGTCAAAAATATTTCCCTTGGGGAAATCTCGAAATTGCATGTTCGAGATACGTAATTCCATTATCTCTCGAAATCGAAGTTGCCTCTCGAATTCGCTGGTCTCGTTTTTCGAGATCCGCAATGTCTCCCCAGGCTTGTGCAACCCGCCCAGGGACGTGTTTGAGTGTGGCCCAATAAAACTGATATATTTACAAACTTTATGAATTAATGAAGATTAAATTACTTAAAATGGTTAACTAAGTAACGTTTTTTACTAATCAACTATCTTTAGGGTTAGTATATTTTATTTGTGGCCCAATATAACTCGTCTTCACCCAATGTGGCCCAGGAAAGCCAAAAGGTTGGGCACCCCTGGTTTATACTCTACATGATATATTATATAGGAGTATATTATATTTAGTATACAGTTTGTAACGCATCGAATCAATCATGGGACACAAAAATGAAGTACACCAGGGTGTTAGGCATGACAAAAGATTTTCATTTCTGCATGTCCGCCCGTCTGTCTGTACGTTCGTGAACACCATAACTTTCGAAAAGATTGAGCTAGAGACTTGAGATTCTGTATAGAGTTACGTTTCTCGCAAATGGCTAGGCTAAGTTCTTGAACGGGCAAAATTGAACCATTGCTTCCCTCCTATCCCATACAAATGGAATACTTTTTTCCTGCTTTCTCTAAACTGTGCATCGTATCGAAAAATTTATGCAGATGAAATGTGTTTAGAATAAATTTTAAATCACTGTTCCATACATTAAAATCCATTCGGACCATTCCTTTTCCCTCTCCTATACAAATGAATTAAAAAAAAAACATTTTGTCTGTCATCATATAGTTCTATATTTGTACTGTATTCCATATCAATTCTTAAATGTACATTTAAGGCTTTCCTCCATTACCATGACTTCTGTAACTGCAAAAAAATGCAGAAAACTAGAGCAAGATAGATTTATGTAGATCTAAAAAGGAATGACTGAATACAAGTTAAACGCTATCCCTTCCAGTTTTACAATTTTATAGCAATCATATCAAACCTTATGCTATGAATATAATGTTCAAATTGGCATGGTAACAAAGCTTTTGACTATGCATGCGAAGGAGAAAAATGACATCACGCTATAATAACAGTTTGAATGTGTCCGTGCTTACTATTCACTTACAGGGACAATGTGTGATTGTAGTAGAAATCGCCATAAAATCGCCATAAAAAACAGGGGAAATTATTCTTGCAGTTGCCGACAAATTTTTGCAGTTGATTCTTATCTCCCTTTCTCGTCAACGTATCTTCACATAAATGTGTCTCTATTTTTTTGCAGTTGCCGAAGTTATGGTAATGGAGGAGAGCCTTAACACTCTAACTGCCACGTTAGTCAAAAAGACCTGACACTTAATTGTACACAACGGCCACAATGAAAATTATTAAAGTGTTCGCTGCAACCGCAACGATTTTTTGTAGTTGCACACATTTTATGGTAATAAAATAACATTTAGGTATAATTTTGTTTCAATTTTTTTTCTCTTAATGCCTTTTTGACAACTAAATATTCGAAAAAGGCTTAAAGCTTTCGTGGCAGTTAGAGTGTTAAAATTATTTACTTTTATTTTTATAATACCCACTCCGCATATAAAACTGATGGGTTTTTAAAGTAAAACTGTAAAATCCAGATAAAATCAATCTTGTATGAAAAACATTAAGGAGCTGATTTGTGGCTGGTGGAGTTAAAGAGCCTATAATCTAAGGACTGGACAATCGGACGTATAAAACGGTTTGTGGGAGTCCATCGCCTTTCGAAGAAAATCGAATTCCGAGCTAGGGAGTTCACAACAGCTCCCTATGGGTGTTAATTTTTACCAATTTTTGGGTGTTAAACCAACTTATTAGAGAAGTCAAAAACACAAATAAATTTCACTTCATAATTTTTATTCTAAGCATTTGAGATATTTCTACCGGCTCTACCGGGACTCGAAATTGAGACCTTTCGATTTGTAAACCCTTCGCCTTCTCAATAGGCTATTGAAGTCAATTGGTGAGCCTCTTCTAAACGTTTTCTATGAAAATAACTTCTAAACGGAGTTCGAATGAATTTTTGACTCCTTTTCGGAGTTAATTCGAAATTCAGGTATAAACGGTCGTAATAACACTGCGAAGTACTTACTTTTTACCTATGTTTTGAGGCGACGTTTATTCTCTCCAGATTTTTTCGAGAGTACAAGCATGTGATGTAAAATTGCATTATGAACGATGTTGTCATTATATCTTTTTCGATACGACGTACGGTTTTCGAGAAAATCGCTAAAAATGGTTTTGTTTGTATGGGGGAGGGGAAATAATGGTCCGGTTTTGTATTTTAACGAACTTGATCTTTCATTTTACAAAAAAAATCGGTCATGTCAAATTTCAATCACTAGCCCAATTCGTTATCAAGTTATTGTGTCCATGGAAAGACAGACGGACATGCAAAAATCAAGTGGATTCATCATTCTAAACGCACTCATAGAATTCTTTTCTTGGTTTGACGAATAGTTCCATACGTTATAACTTGTATAGCAAACCTATTATATCCCTATATGTTTTCTTCAGATTGGGTATAAATATGGTTTCCGGAGGTATACCATATAACGTTTGGCTCATTTGTTTCGATTTGTTTAACATCGACATCAGGTGCTATATGACTATGGAACTGAAATGTGTTTAAATTTCACGAATAACTGACAAGTTCTTGGTGGACGCGTCGTGACAGAAGATTTTGTCTTAATTACTTTAAACCTGAAAGAAGTTAGTTGACGCTACCAATGAAAGTGACGAATTTAATACGATAACGAAGGGAAGATTCATAAGTTTGTGAATTCGTTAAGTAGTTTAAGCACTTCGTTTAAGAAGGATTGGAGTAATTTTATACTCTATATGATAATCATATAGCACTGCAGTATATTCGATTTATGGCGTTCTTGACTGGCAGATTCAGAGCAAGCTATGTCGCAGATTAGAGTAAGGTATTGTCGAGCAGATCTCGAGCATCTCTACTTGAGAGTCGAGCATTTCTTAAAAAACAAGAAAAAGCATAACACAAATTAAAATTAATTTTAGATTTTCCCCCTTAATTTTACATTCCTCTAATACATTTGTGATCAAATGAAATTCTTCTAATACAAAATAATCTTCCATTTTGGATTCGACACGATTTGGTTAGCCCTAACCTCAAAAGAGCAATTCAAATCTGACTACGTTCGGCACATCTCAAAATTGCTCTAAAACTGCTCTAAAACTGCTCTTCTAGTGCTCGCATATCTTTTTCAATCAAATACGCAACTCTTTTTCGAGCGATAAAAAAATCCCAACTGAACACAAGTTCTCGCATCGAGCAACTTTAGAGCAAACCGAGCATGCCAGCCAAAACGCCATTTTGTATACCATTTAAAAAGAATCGAACCAATCGTCGGACAAAAAAATGAACTACACTAGGGTATTTGGGATCACACAAGTTTTTGATTTCCGCATGTTGGACCATATATCTGCTCGTGAACACTATAACTTTCGAAGCGACTGAGCTAGAGACTTATAATTTTGTACACTTTCATTTTTCGTAAATAGGAAGGCTAAGTACAAATAAACAGTTCTTTCCTGAACAAATAAACAGTTCGTCGAAAACCGTGAGTATAGAGAATCTGTAACGACGAAATATGTTTAAAATATGATTTTACATAACCGTTTCATACATTAAAGACCAATCGAACCAATCCCCCTCTCTCCCACACAAATGGTGTTTTTTAAATAACAATTTGTCTTACCTCATATAGAGTATTTGACGATTGGTCGTGGTTTAAACACACAATGTCGTTTACCTTCCGATGCTAAAAAATTGCCATTGAATGCAGTATGCACTATGTAGATATAATCATTGTGATCACAAAAAGGTATAAATATATTTAATCTAGTGGATTTTTACTTTTATCCAATCCAGTGAAATAAATATGTACTAGAAATGTGTTATAATGGCTATCGATATCACAGATACTATGCTGTTGGTGTATTTTTTTACAAAGGTATACTAAGTTATTGTACATCTATGATATATTAAATTACAGTACACTACCTATCGGGTTCGGAAAATCACAATTTGATGGCTATGTTCATATCTACATTTATAGTTTGTGTAGCACTATATTACTTTATAATATTGGTCGAACCGCAAGTATATAAGACTTGGAAAATGGACCGAACTCTAGCCGTATATCTTTGTTCATATATGTGAATGAATTCATATATCCGTATATAAAAGTGATTTTGGTGAATTTGAATATATATATATTTTTGACGTTTCTCTTACTTTTGTTGATCATATAAATTCGATTTTGAGTCGAGCTAATTCCCTCATGGGCTGTATCAAGAGGTGGTCTAAGGAATTTTCTGACCCTTTTGTCACCAAATCCTTATACTGCTCTCTGGTTCGTCCAATATTAGAATATTGTTCTGTAGTTTGGGACCCTTTCTATGCGATACATTGTGATCGGATAGAAATGGTGCAAAGGAGATTTAGTCGTTTTGCGCTGAAGGGACTGCCCTGGAACAACGTCTTAAGTCTACCTCCTTATGCAGATCGACTTGCGCTGCTAAATTTAAAAAGCTTAAAAGAAAGAAGGAGTATCACAAAGACTACCTTTATGTTCAAATTGTTAACGGGACTGATTAGCTCGCCTCAAATATTAGAAAATATATCTATACTTGCTCCTTCTCGTCCACGTAGATGTCATAATTTTCTTCATGTTGCTATGCATCGTACAAACTATGGTCTTAACGAACCTATATCCAACATATGCCGTAATTTCAATTTGAAATTTGAAAATATTGATTTTAACAATAGTTTGGAGCTTCTGAAGAGTAAGCTTTAATACATATTTTATTGTAAATAATTTTAATCAGTAATCAGTATTTTGATGAAATTTGTAAATAAATATAATAAATATAATATAATATATATTAACAGGATGCAATGTAGATACATCTTTACTCTACAAAACATATACAAACGGGGATGAATGTAGATTGTAAATTCAATTTAGTTATGATTACGGGGAAAAACGAGACCAAATACAAATTTATGTTTAGATACTTTATTATATATGTTAGAATCATAACGGATCAGGGTTGAATTGAAACGGACCGCATATATCTGGAAGCAACTATCATATATCAAATAACTTTGGTGGGTTATGTCTACATAATTGATTTTATAGCTTTGAATGTAATTTATATAGTAGATTTTATTATTTTTCTTTCTGGATCCTTATATGACTTGATTTCCTTTGTATCAGGACTGGTCTTCGAGGGGGTGATCTTGAATATTTCGTTTCATTTGATCTTCTGAAGTATATACTTTTTAAACGCGATAAGTTTGCGGTAATTAGTGTCATGAAAATTTCATACTATAAACCAAAGATTAAAAGTAAACAAAGATTAAAAACCTAGAACAAATTTTGTTGCCTCAAAAAAAAAATCCGCCAGCGGAAATTGAATCTAAGAATTGTGTTAATTGTACAAATCCGAATTTCAAAATTTAACACAAAGTGTTTTGTTTTTTGTACGTAAAAGCCCGTTTCCATTACTGCCTACTGGCCGGCAAGTAGATGACCGCACAAAATCCCGACGATGTGCTAACGAGCTACTTTCCGCCCAGTAGATAGTGGCTTTTATGAACGTAGATACTACTATTGCACTATCGTACACATAACACAAAATTTTGTTAGCATTACAAAAACTTTAATTAGAGTTGGGCCCACAGATATCCTACTACTAGATCAAGCCATTTGCTATCTCAAATGGGCCACTGAAACGTCAAAAAGCTATGACGAAAAAAAGGGACAAAGCTAGTAATTCTGGGAAATTAAAATTCTGGAAAAAAATGCTTATGCAGGTCCCCGACGGAATATTATTCAATCCCTGTACCGATTATTCATGTTAATATTCAGAGCTGCCACATACATTAATTTGCAATTCCCTAAACCTGTGTATAAGTCTTATGAGTTCGACATAAAACATATAATTCAAGTGTTATTGATTTTGTTGATTCGAACGTCTGACATCACTAAAATTCCAAGACAAAATGAGACAACCATAGTCACGCTGTCCCATATTTTTGCTATGGAATTGTTCGAGTGCCGCGATCTGGTAGTACGATATCTGTGGTTGGGCCATTTATAGACTCCATTTTTAATTCGAAGTTTCTAATTAACAGTGACGAATATATCAAAATCCGTTCACCAGATGTAACTTATAATGATTACAACAAGCCGGTATAGCAATGCAAAGATATCCATAAGAGTACAACACGAGATCGAACTTATTTCAAGGAATTGACCTTCAAAAATATAATAAAGAAGAAGACGAAATAAGATGAGTTATCTGGAGCAATCTATTAGTATGTATCATCGTTGCACCTTAGTGTTAAAAGGAAATTTGCTATCTTTCAGTTTAAATTCAAATGCCACCCACGCGATCTTAATTAGAGAAGACGACGGTCATCGTCGTCGTTTTATCAAAGAAGTGCAGAGCATTCCTTATGGTTTTATTTTGTTTTTTTTTTTTTATTTATTTATTTCGATCTTCATTGCACCCGTGGTTTCGTTGCAGCCAATTGATAAATTAAGAGACTTTCAAAGTTTCGCCAAATTAAAAGATAGTAACAAGAACAGCTTCGGAAAAATGCAGAGGCAGAACTAAAACGAAAAATAATTTGCGGAATTTTTATTTTTTCGTTCTACATTAGCGGAGCTACTTTTAGATAAACGGCGAATACACGGAAAAGCGGCAATACATAACGCTGTTTTAGGACCAACTCAGGTAAATATGTTATTTTTTTTTGTTAGTTACAGAAATCTTTGCTCAAAAAGCGTCCTTTCGTCCTGAAGCGATACAAGTTTCGGGGATACCTGGGTTACATGCTGCAGTCGCGACTTTGATTGCGTTTCACCGAACGAAATAAAATTACAGAGCCCGTTTGGATTTATGTTGATCGTCTGAATTCAACCCGCTGGGCTTTTCTTCGCTTGACCGTAATACTTGTCTATCGTTTATGTTGGAAAATATGTGTGTAAACCAAAAAAAAAGGCAAAAAAAAACATGAAACCTCCAACAGTATCTGCAGAAGCTGAAGCAGGTTATTATTTATTGCAAAAGATATTCTCTTTCCTCAAAGTGTATTCTCTTTTTTTTTGTCGTGGGCATTTGCTACGGTTTTCTGAATTTATACTTTGGTCCTGCTGCAAAGTATTTTCTATAGTCGTGTTTTGTCGGGGCCAAAGCGCAGCACAAGAAGAGGTGAACCGGGGCAGGTAGCGATTTGCTGGATACATGTCTAAAAAGGGTTCCGCGGATATGCGATTAAATAATTTTGTTGGAGTTTGGTTTTGTTTTGTGTTATCGCGACTTTTTTTTATTATTTTATGAAATATTTTTCTGTTTTGTCTGGTGTACGTAGCAAAATTTATTGACGATCCAACTCAATCTCGACATTGTAAGGGCTACCGGGCATAAAAAGGAAATATTCATGTGGATTCATATGTGCAGTCGTATATCTATATTCGCATATATTATTTTTAACAAATAATTTCAGTAGCAAGAGAAATCGTAAAAACTAAAGCGTTTCTTTATTCATTTTTAAAAACTATTCTTATTTATATATTTTGTACACTTTAAGCTAATGTTAGTTTTCACACAATCATTTGTACAGATTATAACATTCGCAATTAGCTAAAAAATATAGTGTACAGTAATCAGATGGGAAAAATCCTGGATTTGTTGTGCAGTTTCGAGGGTTTGCGTTTATCCGATACTCATATGACAACAGAAATTGTGCACTTACGCGGGACCTTTTTATACCCGTATGGTGAAACCAAAGGGTATACTAACTTTGCCTTTCCGTTTGTAACGCCAAGATCCCGTCATCACACACAAAAATGAATTACACCAGTGTGTTTAGAATGATAAAAATAATTAATTTCTGCATGTCCGTCCGTCTGTCCGTCTGTCCGTCCGTCTGTGGCGCGGATTGCGGGCGCACGGATTGAGCTAGAGACTTGAAATTTTGCGTGGATCCGTTTTTCGTAAAATGCGAGGCTAAGTTCGTTAATGGGCAAAAATGGACCATTAGGGGGGGTACCCCCCATACGAACGAAAACGATTTTTGCGAATATCTCAAAAACGGTGCATCTTATCAAAAAAGTGCAAGAACAAACGTTATTTAGGATATGATTCTACATAAAACTTCCATAAATCAAAATCCGATTGGAATAAATTTTAAAAAATCTTATTGGAAAGTTTGACTTCAAAGTGGAACAACAGTTCGAATTTTGATACGAATATCACCATACGGGTTTTCAATAATTGCCAGATTGGCAATTATAGCTTTTGTTATGTTTTACTGCACGAAACTGTGCCCTAATCAGGGTCTCTAATTGCAGAAAATTGTGCATTTACTTTCTAGGATTGTGAGATCACAACATAATTGCACTAATTTCTACAATTTCCAAGATACATTACACACGATCAAGAAAATATAACAAAATAAAGTATTAAAAATTCAAAGGAAAAAAGCACTTGTGCACTTATTCGAGGAAAAATATATGACGGAGAAACTTAATTGAAGACTTTTTCGTGCAGTAATAGGGGTTTGCTCTTAAGTGAGTTGCAGTTAAGCGATAAATATTGTATGGAATTCTTAAAAATGTGCACGGGGTTTGAATTACTGTTGCACTTAAAAGGGCTGTGTAGTTATCCGGGGATAACTGTATACAGAATATTTTGAAACAAATTCCGATATGAAGTAGTGTGTCCAGCACGGTGCTGCTAAGTCTGGCTGCTTATTCGCGGGATGGGTTTGGTTTCCTACCAACAGTAATGGCGGAAGACACCTACAAGATTGAAATTTAGTTTGTTGACCTCCGGAGCACTTAAAATACATTTTGAGCTACTTTTCCAACCCCCTTAGGTTTTTTTTGCCTAAAAAGTGTTTAAAGCAGGGTTTATACACAGCAAGTAACTTGCGGCAAGTAAAGAGAGGCAAGTAGTTTGCTTAGTTTACACGTTTCAAGTAAATCATTTCAAGTAGAATGACAGCAGAAGAAAAACATAACCTAAAATTTTCTGAGAAAAAATATCACGACTCTTTTTTGTGGAAAAATTTGCGAATTTCGACCTGAAACTGTTTGTTGCCGACGAGTTTTTTATATCCGTGTCGTTTTTTCCTTAAAATGTTACGACGTTTTCTGGCACAGCAGCAAATATAAAATGAACCGAAACACACACACATAAAACCACCTCATTTGTACACGGTTCCATGTTCTTGTATTGGTTTTACTTGCCACAAAAATAGAATGGCTTTCTATTATTTTCGAGAGAGCGGCAAGTATTCTCACACATATGCGAGCGTTGCACACTAGGTCAAATCGCGTGTATTTACGTCTACTTGCCGCAAGTTACTTGTCTCGTCTAAACCGAGCTTTATTGACATTCGAAGCTCTCGAAATAAGAAAGCACCCCAGAATCGAAAATATTCAGGGTATTCACAGTCCTCTTTTAAATTGCGGGTAAATTTACCGCTCGGTAATTCAGTCAAATTTAACAGATTTTTACCGAGACGGTAACTTGGTTCATGTAAAAATGAATTACCGGATTCGGTAATTGTATACATGCCTTGAGTCGTGTTTTCCGGCCCGGTTATTCGGCATCAAGAATCAACCGCGAGTGGCGCTAGTAATGTTTTTAGTTGTCAAATTTTCTCGCTGGTTTTTTGTTAATCTCATCGGACTGCAAATTTTTTCAATTTTGATAGCCGTTGCCACAATAGAAATTCAAAAGAATACATCAAACATGGATATAAAGGTATGTGACAATTAAATTCGCAGTTCATGATTAGGTCACGTATCAAATAAAAGCGCTGTTCTCAAATCTGTGCTGTGGGATGTTCACAGCAGAATATTTTCAGTCTTTTAATATTACCGAAAACACCGAAAACCGAAAATTAAAAGAGGATTGTGAATACCCTCAGTCTTTTAATATTACCGAAAATACCGAATACCGAAAATTAAAAGAGGATTGTGAATACCCTGATTGAATTTTTTTATTTTTTTTATTTTATACTTTTTAGTTTTCGAATGTATATCCTTACCTTTGAGATATCCTTACGGACTTTTTGACTTCAGATGAGATTTTTTTCTGGATAACTTTAGGAGAAGGATAATCACGTGATCTTTACAGCACCTTCCGTTATCCTTACGGACTTCTTAACATGAGAATCGGATTCAGCGACTCCAAAACCCCCAGATGAGTTTTTTTCCGGAAAGTTTGCAAGCTATTCGTAAAAATCAATTTTTCACATCTTAATGAAAATATCCTCAATAACGGTAAAAGATAGCAAATCCCCCTAGATGAGATATTTTACCGGAAAATTTCAAGAAAAGAAATTATCCTTACAAGGACGAGGTAACAAACATATTGTATTGTTATCGGAGTTACGTATGTGTGCAAAATTTTTGAAGTAAAATGCGCAAGACGCAATTTTTGTTGTACTTATATTAAGAAATTATAAAATTAGATTGCATAGTTCCGGGACAAAGGTTTAGTTTCCGGGACAGCATGTCTAAATCTGGGACTTTTGCGGCCATTCCGTGACGTATGGTCTGCCTAGGCAAGAACTAATCGAAACAGAAAAAAATGGGTCGCCACATTTGAAAGATTAGGTCACAAAAGCTACAATTTAAAAAAACAGAAAAAAAACATACGATTTTCTCACGCAATAATATGTTATCTACTACGCTGTCGAGCGACTTTTCTATTTTCAGGATTGAATCTTGGTTATGTTGGTTACAAAGGAAAATTACAAGCTAAAAAAATATAAATGCAATTAAAAATTTATCTCCTTACAGTTCTAAAAGTAAGTAGAAGCGAGGGGGTGGGAAGCAAATTGAATAAATTTTAGTGTATGTTTATTATACTAAAACTAATGAAATCCGAACCAAATTCATTTTGAAGCTTCACAGATAGTAGAGGAGGGGGTAAAAAGAAGGAGAAATTTCGTACATAATTCAAGGCTAAATATAAGCCTTAAATAGGGTTTGAATGTTAAAAATAACATTTCCAATTTCCGGATTTCAAAATAGATTTATTTTTATTACTTTTTCGCGAGAGTTTAGAATCCCTGAAACTGTTTTTGAACTTTGAAAGTCATATCGACTAAGTTTTTCCTCAAATTGAAAATAACAACTAGACTAAACTTTGACATATTTTCTACCCTAGGAACTATTTAACATACAACCTTTGAACAGTATTACCCCAAAGGATAGTAAATTCACGTGGTTTAACACTGAAATTGTACGAGAATAACGGAATTGTCTATTTTAAAGTCTTTTAGAGTCCTAGTTGTTGACCTCACTGCACACTGTGGTATTCCCCTCTTTTTTCATATCATATCGGAAAAATCTTATTTCCCTGACGTAAAAGTTATTTCGATTTGATGAGGCGATAAAGTAAGGACCATGTCACGTTCAAATCTACAAGAACTAAAATATATTGTAGAAGGGTTCTGGAATTATTCCCTGTTTCCGTCGTAGGATTTTTTTTCTGGAGCCCTTTGTGTAATGTCATGAGCATAGTATCAGTCTGAAATCGTCTCAACGTATAAAAGACGAATGAATACGCACATTTCGAAGTTATCTCTACAATAGCAACATGAATAGATGTAGTATATATTTTCCAGAATTTCATATATACTGTAAACTCGATTGCCTTGAGTGATACAATGACGTGGTAAATAGTCAAAACGTTTGTTAGCAGGACATCAGAAAAGGCATTTTCAGCTCCCAAACGCAATTTAGGGTGACGGAGCCATCAAATTAAACTTCACTATAAGCACACCATTATGCATATTGGAGATATTTCGTCCATATACCGAAATGTGTGTCCCAAGAGTTTGATCCTTTTTTTTCCTTTTGAAGTAAGAGATTTCGGTTTAGAATCTTACTTAGCGTACGTTTTCAGAAAGGATCTTCGTTGCTAAGGACAGGAACGGGAACATGTCCAAAATGAGAGTTACAAAAGATATCTATAGGCAAAATTACAAGGGCCGAGGGCAACATTTCTGAAGAGAATGCAATAAAATTGGAAATAGTTTTGTCATGTAAGGTAAACAACGTTTGTCCTTCGACCACATTTTACTCGCTTTTTTTCGATTTTGACTCTTTAAAAGCAAAACCAATTCCCCGGACAGAAGAAAATGTTGCTTTACCAGATATATGTTGTACCCTTTATTGTACTTATATGGTTTACATATCGATGTGCTGGCCCTTTTATTCGACCATAGATTCGATGCCACAGATCCCTTTTGTCTTCCTCCATTTTCGATAGAGAAAAATGTCTTGAATTCTTGTATGTTTGCATTTCTCCGGATGATATTCACAGAAATGAACAAAAAAAAAGGTATTGAATTTTCGTAAGGAAACCCAAGAAAATATTTACAAGAATCTGAGAAATTGACATAACAACAATGAAATTGATCAGCGTCTAAAGCAATTTACTGATGGTTTTTTTTTGGGACATTATGGAACTAGAGAATAAGAAAAGTTTTATTGGTCCATTGTTCGTTTTATCAGTAGTTATATAGAGTGTACAAAGAAATCTTCATTGCAGGATATTTGAATACGATTAAAATTTATTAAATAATTATATGTTTAAAAATATCGGTATCGAAATTTGTTGGTTCCAAAATAAAAATTGACGCCTTGGAGCCAGTACCAAGTATATTGGCGACCCCTACACACAGAGAAAAAAAAATAGTCAGGGTATTCACAGTCGTCTTTTAAATTGCGGGTAAATTTACCGCTCGGTAATTCAGTCAAATTTAACAGATTTTAACCGAGACGGTAACTTGGTTCATGTAAAAATGAATTACCGGATTCGGTAATTGTAGACATGCCTTGAGTCGTGTTTTCCGGCCCGGTTATTCGGTATCAAGAATCAACCGCGAGTGGCGCTAGTAATGTTTTTAGTTGTCAAATTTTCTTGCTGGCTTTTTGTTAATCTCATCGGACTCATGCAAAGTTTTTCAATTTTGATAGCCGTTGCCACAATAGAAATTCAAAAAAATACATCAAACATGGATTTAAAGGTATGTGACATATTTTACAATCAAATTCGCAGTTCATGATTTGGTCACGTATCAAATAAAAGCGCTGTTCTCAAATCTGTGCTGTGGGATGTTCACAGCAGAATATTTTCAGTCTTTTAATATTACCGAAAATACCGAATACCGAAAATTAAAAGAGGATTGTGAATACCCTGAGTAAATCTAACTACTTTATAATGGGAAATCGGGACTATTACTAAAATTGTTAATAGTCAATTTAAATACAAAATAGTAAATTTTACTACTCGGAAGTTAAATGACTTAGAAAAATTGACGATTTTGACTATTTTTGTAATCAAAATTAACTATTTTAGTAATAGTCAAGATTGCCTATTATAAAACTATTAGATTTACTATTTTTTTCTGATTTTACTATTGAAAAAAATGGCGTATCCTTACTTCAGTATTAAGTGTTTTATCGATTTCTGAGCCTCCTTAATACTGGGCGCTAAGCACCTTCACTTGTTGCATCTGCCTATTTACGGCTCTGTTTCTATTAAAAATAATCTAGAGTAGATATCCCATTTTGATATAAAATCCCTAAAAGCGGACATAACCGAATAGGTCAATATGGTTTTCTAAATTGGATAATTGTGGACAATACAATTTAGTTTGATTCAAAGACTTTCATAGTCCATAAAGACTGTAAAATATCAGCAACCACAGCAGGAAATAGAACTGGCCAGGAAATATCTAGAATTTGGGAAGAAAAACTGTTTATAGTTAAACTATCCTTGCTATAGTCAATTTACCGTGCAATATTTTTAGTAATTTATTTCCTAGACAGAGATAATTCGGCAGGATATTGTGATTTTCTTCGTAATCGAAGCATTAATTTGAAGTGAAGAGAACATATGAACTACATCTGTTCTTTGATATCACAAAAGGGTTATTTGAGTAGCAGAATAATATACGAGTATACTGATTTTTAGAAGAATACACATCTCTTAATAAAAAGAAAATCCGCAATATTATTCTTGTAACTAAGAACTGATATTGCAATAAAAATCAAAAGCTATATGAATCATTAAAAACACGTAAGCGAGTTTATTGTGAATTTAAATTTGTTTTTAGGATATGTTGTAACCCGTATATTGTGGCAATAACTTTTAAAATCGCAAAACCCATGTCATTACCAGCTAGAATAGGAATAGCTTCTTTTTCTCGCCGCTAGGTTTTGTTCGTTTTAGGGTAATAACCCTAATGCAATGGAAATAGTATTCGATATCTATACACATATGAAACTAAAGACGCAAAATGAGACACGCACCTTTTTATATTTTTTATTTCGTATTAACTGAAAAAGCAAATCAGATCATGATCCTGATCAAACTTGGTTTACGAATTTGTATGAGAGTTAATCCGGATCTCTGATCGGATCATTAAAAAAATATAGCTAAAGATTTAGCAATCAGTAAAAAACTTGAAAAACTGGGAAACAAGTAAAAAACGAATAAAAAACCCAAAAATGGGGGATTGTATTCAATTAGGCGCAGCGCAAGTTCCAAAATATTTTGTTCACGTTGGTTTTTTAGTGGTAAAGGTCATCACATCAACAGTTTTTGAATTCCGAGCTTGAAATCCTTTTCACTTTCAACTGTGAAATGTCATATGGAGATCCTTTTGAATACTTTCCAGTGTTTGCCTCTTTGTTTCGAAGATTATTAACATTTTTAATTCTGTAAGATCATTTAACTAATTACTAAATTTAGTGAATTGCTTCTTACTAAATATTTTATCGTCAATTTCTATTGAAAAATGCTTGGATCGATCAATTCATCCCAGCTATAGAGGTTTCCGACTTACCCAGGCCCCACTTTTCGTCTCAGGGAAATATTTTTCTGCGGTGCACTACAATTATAGAACTATTTATCAAAGTTGTAAAAAATGTGTAATGAAATCATACAAATATATAAAAATGAGTTGGTGTCAGTCTGTCTGTTCCTCGTTGACGCAAAAACGGCTGGGGGTAAAATGATCTCGAAACTTAGCTCTTCCTCTATGTTACCCTTTCGCGGGGAAACTACCGAGCCGATTGGCCTGAAGTTTAGCTCCAACATAGACCATTTAAAAAAAATGTCTTTTTGGCATTTTTTTGCTCAAAATACACCTGAAGTATGTATACATGGCCGAATTATACAAGGTCTGCTGGTTATTTTTTAACAGCCACCATTTTGCTACGTCATCGGCAAGAAATTCTTTGTAATGTTGATTGTGCGTACGGAGTTGTTTAGCTAGATGTTAGCTAGATTTGAGAATTAGGGAAAATTCCCATTGAGTCTTATAAGAATTTCTTGCCGATGACGTCAGAGCCAAGAGAGACTGAGCAGTCAAGCAGACCTTGTATAATTCGGCCATGGTATGTATATATCAGAAGCCAAAAGTTGTTGTTTGTTGTTCTTTTATTTGTGATGGCAATAACGGTTCAAAAATCGAAGCACCTACTTTTTGACTATGCAAAACATAAAAGACAAGTTCTCAAGAAAAAATGACAACAACGTTTCGGCTAAGTTGACCGACCTTTATTTTATTGGTTAATATATTCTAAATTATATTGATATTGTCGTACTAAATCCTTAATAACATCACCCTTTCCAATTTTCATTTAGTTGATTTTAATGTTTGGATGTTATCTAAAGCGCTACTAGTATTTTATCAAAAGACTATAATTTTCGGTCACTTTTGATCCTAACAAAAAAAAAACAACATCGTTCTCTGAACATATAACAAATCTATAGCCGCGCTCTATCCCACATACCCGGACCGCATTTTTCTGTTTGATATCGTTTTACCTTAATTTGCTGGCAGGTAGATGCTATACGGCGATGCTAGTTTGAAACAGATCTCACATTAAATGTTTTCAACATAAGTTCTACTATAGTGGAACAACAAGAGTAATACCAAAGGAACTGTGACACCTTGTTTGTCATTAATGAATACTTATCCGCAAAAGCATTTGAATGAATAACACGAAGGTTAGGGTAAATATGGGATAGATGCTCAACTTTTAACGATTCATTAAGGAGAAGTCTGCATCACAAATTTTTAGCCATGTTTTTGTATAAGTTTTTATTCACCTTGTTAGTTAGTTACAAATCTTGTGGCCTCCTAATTTTGACCCACTTCCCCATCCGATTGATTTAAAATTTGTGCACATCTAAGATTTGAATGCTTCTATATTTTGTTAGTTTTCAAGTTATATGTTGGAATATTTGAGGAATTAATCTTATGTTGTTTAACAATTTAGAACATTTAAAAAATTTAGAACATTTAAAAAACCCTCTTTCTTTTTTAATCTTATGTTGTTTAACAATGACAGAAATTTAGAATATTTAGAAAAATAGTATTTTACGTGGATAAAGTAGTTTTAAGAATTCTTACTAAATTTTTATTGAAAAAAAAACTACTTTGAACTGAATTTTGATAACAGCATAGTCACTATTAAAAAAACTGACTCGAAATTTATAGGGCGGATTGGGTAACAATTTTGACATTTGAAAGGGAAATTAACCCTGCACTATTTCATATGAACTTAACCTCCATGTGAGCCTCTGATGTTATTTTGATCCGATTCTCATCAATTTTTTGAGCCCTGTGAATCCGAAATACAAGCAAGATAAAAGTGTGGGTCAAAAATTTTTTTTATGCTTTTATTCTCGCTTTCATGTCTGAAATTCGACGGTAAACAATTTTTACTTTCTTTTTAATTCATTATAGTAAATTCTTTATTCATTTTTTTCTTATTTTATAATTTTTAGTTATTTTATATTGGCCCTACATTTTTAGTAAAACAAAAAATTTCTTGTTGCGCTATCGTACTATAGTAAAACACAAAAAACGCGACTGAAAAAATCCTGAAAAAAGGAAAAAGAGAAAAACGGAAAAGGATGTTTGCGTTATACTTACAGAATTTCTAACACCGGATTCGTGATCAGTGACCCCGAAAACCCTCGAGTAATTCTTTTCAACCTCCTCATGAGCAGGATTCATGTCGAAAATCATGGCTTTAAAATTACCCGTTTACCCCTTTAGCGGTAAAATTTCGAAAAATTCCACCTTAGTGAGCACCTACGAGATGGATGGAACATACTGTGGAAATTTCAAATTTCTAGGTTCAAGGGTCTGGGCTGGGCGTTGATGAGTCAGCCAGTCAGTTAAGAGGTCGAAGTATATACATATATGATATATTCGCATATACAGGGCTCAAAAATTTTATAAGAATCGGATCAAAATCACATCAGAGGTTCACTTGGAGATTAAGTTCACATGCAATGGGGCAAGGCCAATTTCCCTTTAAGATTTCAAAAATGTTGCCCAATCCACCCTATGAATTGGAAGCCAATTTTTCAAAATTCAGTTCAAAGTAGTTTTTTTCAATAAGAATTTAGTAAGAGTCATTAAAACTACTTTATCCAGGTGAAAGAATGTAAAATTGAAAGGATATAAAATGTGATATAAAATGTCCTAAATATTCTAAATTTCTGTCGTTGTTAAACAACATAAGACCATTATAAGTTAATAAGACCACCCAAAAAGGACTTAAGATATATTTAAATAAATAAATAAAAATATTTCCCAGATTTTGAGAATATTTGAGGAATTACTTTTTTAATTTTACTTGAACGTTTCACCACGTTTCTCTTCAACTCTTCAAGAAAACGTGTAAGAAACTAAAAAATACTCTAATTCTTGGCCTAAAATATGCACGCATTAAAGCCTTTGTTTCTACTCTAAATGCTAATACACTAATTAAGTACATAATCTCGAATGAAGTTAATAAAATGAGCTTTGTATATAAGATATACACGGTTAAAAATAATTACAACATTCAAAGTTGGCAAAAATTGTGCCAACTTGTAATGCTGTAAAAATACATTGCGCTTGTAAATGTATGTACCAAGTGTAAAATTGTAATTTGAAATGTAAAATTACAATTTGGTATATAAAATTACAATTCCAAGTGTAAAATGAAATTACACTTTGTTATGTAAAATCGCAACATAGTGTCTTATAATCACTGTTGTGCATTTTTACAACATGAATTGATGTAAAATTACATTTTAGTGTTGCAAAATTATAATTGGTTTGTGATAATACAACGTTATTATTGTAAAGTGTGACATAAATATTTTTCCTGAAAAAAAAATTGTTGGAATAAGAGTTTCTTTTTGGCTCAGAAATTTCTTTCCTCGCGCCAAGCATTTATTAGAACATTCAGGGAATTCACAGTCCTCTTTTAAATTGCGGGTAAATTTACCGCTCGGTAATTCAGTCAAAAACAGATTTTTACCGAGACGGTAACTTGGTTCATGTAAAAATGAATTACCGGATTCGGTAATTGTATACATGCCTCGAGTCGTGTTTTTCAGCCTCGGTATTCGGTATCAAGAATCAACCGCGGGTGGCGCTAGTAATGTTTTTAGTTGTCAAATTTTCTCGCTGGTTATCTTATCGGACTGCAATTTTTTTCAAGTTTGATAGCCGTTGCCACAATAGAAATTCAAAAGAATACATCAAACATGGATTTTAAGGTATGTGATATATTTTACAATCAAATTCGCAGTTCATAATTTGGTCACGTATCAAATAAAAGCGCTGTTCTCAAATCTGTGCTGTGGAATGTTCACAGCAGAATATTTTCAGTCTTTTAATATTACCGAAAATACCGAATACCGAATACCGAAGAGGATTGTGAATACCCTCACTGTTCTTGTACGGTTATCAGAACACTTTTAATAATGGAATTACGAATTTAGTCGTAGGAAATTATGCACCTATGGATGGTGTCCGCAAAAGTAGATTTCAAGCAAAACATTTTTTCTATACAAGGAAACGAACCGAAATGCATCCGTACTTCATTTATCTCATCTTGGATCTCTTCTACTGCTTCAATTTTAGTGAATATTATCGAGTTGTAAAATTACAACGAAGAACTGAATTTCACACACACGCCCTGTAATTTCACAACAAAAAATGATTTTTACATTGATTTTGTGTAATTTCAAAAAACTACAGAAAATAATTTGTAATTTTTACATACTTTGTGTGATCACACATTTTATACTCAAAATTTACATACAATGTGTAATTTCACAGGAAAAAAAATGTAAATATTTACAATTTTGAGTGTTTGAATTGAGGCATCATTTTTATCTGTGTAGTGTATGTAGTTAAGCGTAGCATCTATTCTTATTTCTTCGGTAAACGTTGTTTTTTTAATCGGAGGCGAACTTAGCGATTAAATTATATAAATATATAAATGGAAATATGTATCCATGCTTATAGGAATAATACATAGTATTTAAAGTATTGTGTAGTCTAATATGCATAATGCATATCTATATGTACGTATCATACTAAACGTCTTTAGATTTTTGGGTCGCATTTTCTATATGTACAGAAATCTTGCTGTTCTATCTACTGCCATGTCTGAGAATATCTACCGTTATACCTTTATGTTAAAGGAATAAGAATGTTACTCAGGATGAAGATGAAAACAGCGATGATGACGATGATACGCGAAAATTCCAAGAATTCCACTTTATCCCTCTTTCAACGCGTTTTACGCCATTCACAACTTAATAATTGTGTTAAGCCTTTGTACACATTTTTCATTGGAGTAATGACACGACCCCTTTTATCACATTCACGCGAGTTGCCCGCTTAGAAGATAGCGTAGCTGGTTCCTTAACCACGGTTGACTTACGCTCAACTTCAATGAAGTCCTCCATTCTTTTGTATTCACTCCTGTCGTCCTGCCATTTCTTGTGCTTTAATGTCCTGTGGTACAGCACAATACAAAGAATTTCTCGTGACTCACACCTCACATTCAACCATGGGTCTTTACTGTAAATTCCAACCGAATCCTCCTGTCGCCAAAAAGATGAAGCAGAATAATATAACAACAATTCGACTATTTGGTGGAAAGAGTTTACTTTCATTAAAACCGACTTCGATATACAGTACGGCATGGAATGGCACAGTATATTATCTATCTATATGGGGATGGGGTTGTTTTGTATGATAGTTGAAAAGTTCCGAGGTCAAATGAAATGAAATCGAAATAAGCGCATCTGGGAGGCAAGCCTATATATACTGGCTAAAGGGTTGATCATACCTACCCATTCAACTCAAACCAAATTTTCAGCGGAACCAAAGCTACTTAAAAGAACCTATTTCATGACTCGAGGACAAGCGTTACGCGGCAAATGAGATAGATTCAGTAAACGGGGTTAAATGAAGTGAAAGACACAATGGCAAAACAACATAAAATGTCTTAATTCTTAAGGAAAACGTCTTTTCTTCGGTTGGGTTAAAGCCAACACTTTAATTGCTTTTATTGCTTTTCTGTTGAGTCAATTTAATGGCCTCGAAACGAAAGTTGAATTGCTATTTCAAATACTTTTCCATTGCTTTTAAGTTTTGTTCGGGCCCAGTTTCTACTATTCGTAGCTTAGCACGATTTAGATAGAAGTAAAAAAAATTAGAATATAACATCGCTGATATCTAAGAGTAGAACCTAAGAGAGTCAAATGCGATTCTTCGCTTCGTCAATGGTGTGAAACAAGAATTTCACTTCTATCTAGTCCTATTCAACATTTATATGACGGCCAAAGGATGGCATTTTCACGCTTAACTTACTGTTATAGCTTGTTGAAGTACCGTGGCATTAGAAACCCTTTCAATGTTTTTTTTCGTGCATTTTGTTTATGGTGACCTCTTAGGGTAGATGATGCCAATGGGGCAAATGGTTAAATGCTATATTGGCAAGGGTATCCAAATTGGACTCATTATTTTTATTGTACAGAAGTGCTCTAGCCTCAATTGCCGCGGCACAACTTAATTGCAAATCCGTGAAAATGTCAAATTTTATATCCGTTTCCATTTAATAGTAGAGAATTATGAAAATAAGCTTTCTCGAAGGGTGTTCAAGTTAAGTAAAATTGTTTTTATACATCTTCTGTACCTATTTACCTGCATATATTTTTTTATCGTCGGACGTTTATATTTCCAAAACTATGAAACTTAGGGAGATGAAATTTTGCCATCTTGCTTAGTACCATTGACAATACAATATTTTCACTGTTTCGTCCTTGTAAGGATAACGGAAGGTCTTGTCAGAATAACAATTATTTTCTTCAAATTTTCTCGAAAATCTCATCTGGGAGTTTTTGAGGTCGCTGAATCCGATTCTGGCGTTAAGAAGTATGTAAGGACATCGGAAAGTTCTGTAAGGGAAATGTAATTATCCTTTTCCTGAAGTTTTCCGGAACAAAAATCACATCTGACGTCAAAAAGTCCGCAAGGATATCTTAAAGGTAAGCACATATATTCGAAGACTAAAAAATATAAAATTAAAAAAAAACAATTTAACCCTTAATTTATGAGGTGGAAATCATATGCGTAAATGATGAGGTGGTTTCCAATGGACTTGTTCTAATCACATACCAAATCCGTGCTTCTAACTCGGCATACAACCGCATACTGTATGAAGGTACTGAAGATTTCAGAGTCACTGTGCTGAAAACATGAGAAATAGCAAAGAGAGAAAAGTCAATGTGGGTCCACTGGACCCACCTCATCAATTAAGGATTAAAAAACAAATACATATACCACAAAGCATTTTAATAGAAAGTGCATAAAAAATACTTACTTCCTTTAAGGGCACCACTTCCGAGAAATATTTAAAGCAATAGTGAAAAAATATTGTTACATTTTAGTGTTGGTCCAAGGTACAAGCCGGGGTTGTGTCTTGGGCACCGGAGAGTTAAGTTGTGTTATTTCATTAACAGTGGAGACTATCAGCATAATCAGCATAAGATTATCAGCATAAGATTTGTTCATAATATAGATTTGCTCATAGACTATATGATATATCACAGTGTTCCCCAACTAGGAGTACATGTTCCCTAGGGGTGGGTTTAGGGGGTACCGAGATTATGAAAACAAAATGAAGTCAATGAAATTTTGAAAAAGTTGTTGGTGGTGGTAAACAATAAATGTCTTTAAATTTTATCAATAAACTAATATGTCTTTACTGTAAATTTGATTTTCGTCTGGCGGTAATAATTGTCATCAGTAGCACAGTATATTAAGGTGCCATGGCCACTCTCTAGGTTATAGGCTCTCTACTTCATATAATGTTGACTTTAAAATAATTACTAGTTGGTTTTTTAAACACAGAAATAAGGAGAATTTCTTCCTCCGAGTCCGACATTTTGACGTTTGAGGTTAGCTGATCCCAGTTCAGTGTGCCACGTCAACTGGGGTGCATTTCTTTATTAACCGTGGTTAACCGCGGTAAAGAGAAATGCGTTCTTAAATGCCTACGGTTAACGCTCAGTAAACTTTACTGCCGTTCCTAAATGCCAAAGTTAAGCTGTCAAAGTTACTTTTCTCAACTCTGCTCGAGAGCTGAGTTGGAGAAAGTTAACTTTAATTGTAATTCAAGAACGCGATAAAGTTAACCGAGACGGTTACAACTGTCAATCAACTGTCAATTCGTCTTGTAGTTTCGAATGAGTTTTGTGCAGAATAATGGAGTATTTTATTGTGGTCCTTGTAAATGAAGGATTATATTTTTTTTAATGTATTGTTGTGCACATCACTGCTGTCAAAGTTAACCAAATCGCGTTCTTTTAATCAGAGTTAACGTCGGTAAAATTTCAACTTTGGCAATCAGCTGTTCTAACTTTGACAAACCCAATCTTTACTTTACTCGGGAATAAAGGAACGCACCCCTGATCGAATCAGTTCCTGTAGCTGCGCGACCTGATGTCGGGATTAGGCAGCTGGAGGAGCTGATTCGCCAAATGTGACATCTCTCTAAGAGGTCAGGCATGTCTCCCCTGAACTCCACACTAGGAGCCTTTTTCTGGTTCGAATCGTCATTATTCGAGAAATGTGAGTCTGTAAGTCAAGAAATTTCAATAGATTTCAATGGTAATTGGTCAAGCAAAACCATGGCTAAGAACAAACAGTATAGCTGCAAAACACCGAGGTATTTATGGTCTTATTTATGGTGGATCTCCATTACTGAAGCATTCGACGTGTGCAAAAAATTGCATATAAATAGAAAGAGACAAATCTCTGTAATTGTCAGTGGGAAAGACAGAAGACGAACGCGATGTTTTTATAGGTAGTTTTATAGGATATACGTCATAGGAATTTGAACCTTATTCCATGACCACAACACTCAACTTTCAAACATTAGCTAGACTTCAAAAAAATCTCCCAACCGTGTGACAGTTGACATCGTCTTTAAATATTGTAATAAAATGGATTCGGATAGCAAAAAATTACTAATCGATATAATTTTCGATGAAGATAGCACAAGTGACAGTGACAATGAAGACCGTGTCGTAAAAAAAGAGAAAGTTCTGGGTTCATGAATATTACAAGGATCGGGACATAAATGGGGCATTTGTGAGCGTTTTTGGAGCATTACGTTGTATACGCGATCCGAGTTTCTTCTGCAAATATTTGCGAATGTCGGCCACACAATTTGAAGAGCTTCTCCAAATGGTTGGGCCATTAATTGAGAAGCAAGTAGTGATGCGCGAACCACTATGCGTAATTTTACAGCAGTCAAACAAGAAATGTCAAAACTCAACTTAAATGTATTGGACCTCACTATTTGTTTACGGAGAATGTGTGAGTTTAATTTTATAGTTGCACACGATCTTTATAGGAAAAGTTAAAGTCGTTCAACTTCATCTACAAACGCGACATCTGGCGACGTGTGCATCCTATAAAAAAACTACTAATGCGACATCTGGCGACGTATTGCATTTTTTTTGCACACGTTGTTCTCTCTCTTTTTTACGAAGGCCTTTTTTTCTCTTGACACGGGTTCTTTTGATTTAACACGATCGACTCAAATTTTAAAATTTTTTTACTTTCTTATACATAGTATAAAAGTATTTACTATGAAATAAAATGTACAAGCACGTAAAAATTATTAGATTTTAACACGAATTCTAAAATCTGGTATTATTTTTGGTAATTTTTTTGGTCCGGAACCATTCTTATAATTTCCCACAGATACAATATATTTTTTTTAGTATCTATCGCGTAAAACTTGGTGTATATGAGATTTAATACCGTTCGTAACGCATCGAACCAATCGTCGGACACAAAAAATTAATTACACCAGGGTGTTTGAGATAAAAAAAATATTTTGATTTTCGCATGTCCGTCCATTTGCCTGTCTGTCTTTCTGTCTATGAACACCATAACTTTTGAGAGGATTGAGAGAAATTTTGTATAGTTGCGTTGCGCGTAAATGGCAAGGCTCAGTTCTTGAACGGACAAAATCGGACTATTTCTTCTCCCTTCTGCCATACAAACGAAACAGTTGTTCCCAATTTTCTCGAAAACGGTGAGTAGTATAAAGACGAAATGTGTCAAAAAATAATGACGAAACAGTATGAAAAAAAGCATAAAGACGAAATGTGTCTAGAATATGATTTTACAAAACCTTTGCACACATCGAAATCCAATCGGACCGACCCACAGAACTATATAACATAGAACAACTATCACCATACAAAGCTCTGGTGAAAAATGGTCCCAAAAGTATTTCCGTCTTTATATTACTTGAACGCATTCACTGAACTGTATAAGGTCGAGAAATTCAAATTTCGTCTGCCGCGAAATTCAAATTTCACAAGTTTGAGACTAACTTTAGGCGCAAACAAATAACTTTAGGCGCCAATATCAATCCGAAAGTCTATTTTCCTTTGACAGCTCACGGTTTAAACGAGAGGACTATATTTATTTTCATATGGTTATCTCGCTCTTACTTGACTCGTTTGGATCCACTGAACTGTATTCAAATGGGACCATTTGAGACAGCAAATCGAGCGATCTAGTATATCTATGGACCGACCAATCCTTCATTCCCTCTCCCATACAAATGGTTTTTTTTCATGAAAATATTGTTTGCCCGCATATTTGACGGTTGGCCCATGGGAATTGAGCTTTTCTTATGTTTTTGTACATAAGTTATCAGAGCTTTAATATATGTAATAACCTGAACTTTAGCTTTAAAACGTCAAAAACCGTAAAAAACAAAAAAAAAATTATCAACAATTTGATAATTAATTCACTAAATTTAGTAATTATCTGTAATAAAATAATTTTAAAAGTGAGAACGAGCGTGATTTTAATAACAATTAAAATTTTTCTGGTATTCGAATTTGACAATACTTGATATCTTAAATTATAAATTTTAAAAATTATTTTTTTTACATTTTAGCGCTTTAGTTTTATGTATTTATTTTTTATTTAAAAATTTAAAATTGGAATTTAAGACAACACTTGACCATTGGAAATTTTTTGTCGACTATTCAAAATTCGTTGATGATAGCCTGTCTAATAAGCAACCAATTAACAAACGGATTGGTCTCTAATGAAACAGAATTTTTATCGATAGCACGATCAACGAATTTATGACCTGGTCGCGAGACAACTTTTTCTGGTTGTTTTTGTTTCGTCTTTATTTTTTTAATGGTTAAGTTTAAAAGACGACGTCGATAGAGATGCGCAGTATCTAAAAGGAACATTTCTGTATCAGTCTATGACCACAGCCCAAATTTAATAGCACTAGGTATGCTTTAACATGATTTTTATCTTAAAAGAAATAACCCAAAAAAATAAGACTGTCCACAAAAGTTCGACTTGTACAGTTAGACAAAAATATACACTTGGCTTCAAATAAAAAAAAGCACCATGTCTAATAAGCTCTTGGTTTTGCAACAGTATTTGTGTATAAGATTTTATTTAAAATACCGAACAAAAATTAATTAATGAATAATTTTGCAATCGAAGTCGGGATGAGTGAATGTTTTTGTTCTTAAAATTTTACTTTAAAAAGTTAAAATCACTTTTGGTACATGTCAGAATCATGCGTGGGGTGTAAATTTTGAACGTGAAATCCAAATCACATCATATATTTCTTATATTGGAAGGCAACTTTATAGGGAAATCTCCCTTTAAAAAAAGTAATGTACAAACTTCTGTACCCAGTCGTATTTCTACAGTTCCTCCCTCGCGATTGTTTGGGTATGGAAAAAAAAGAATGAAAAAATGCAGCCCTTAGTCAAGTACGTGACCTCTGTCAATATTGGTTGTGGAGGGAGCGAAATTTCGGAATCCTTGGTCTGTTTCGTCTACTCAGGCATCTTTTGGGGATGCATGGCTGATGGTGTCAAGGGAGATATATATATTTAATACCTATAGAAAATTTTCGTAGTACAGTTATAGCTTTACACTTCATCTCATTTCACGTACTTTCTGTTCTTTCGACCGATATCACAAAAAATAACCCTCCATTGGTATGGCATTGTGTATGCGCACAATTACTTTAAATTTTACAAAATAGAAAATTGGTAGTATTGTCAATTTAAACATTCCATTCTTTTACTTCCTGAATTGCGTTTAAGGAATACTTCTCCGTAGAAAATCAAAAGTGGTGTAATTTCAATCCCATCCAAATGTTTAATCCAAATTTAATTAAAACTACCTTTACCAAAATTAAAAAAAAAACTATCTAATATATGACAGACAGACAAAAGTTGATTGACAAATTTTTCTTTTGGTTCGAATAAATAAATAATATTCAACAACAAAGTCGTCCCACAGTTTGGAACTGTACTTCACCAGTTGAGTGATTTCTTAGGTTAAATACGATTAATGATCAATGATCTCGAAAACCTCTACTGCAAATTTCCTCGTAAAATTATACTACCTTCTGGCCCTGCAATCGAGCAGGCCGCCACCGAACCTAACCTAACCTATACTACCTTCACAGAACTTTCGTACCGCCCCCCTCCATTTCCTCATCCTCGGGCTTCGCACTAAAATTACTTATCGTATCTGTTCATAAAAACCTAATGAAAATCGTTTCAATGGTCAGAAAATTTGTTTAAGACACGACCTATTGAATGATGACCACCTGTAAAAAATCCTATCAGCGATATAGGAGATAGCAGGTTAGGGGTTTACCGGGCAGAGGAAGGGCTAATTTGTTTAATGGCATATGCTTGTCTGTGAGATATAGAAACATAGAAACCCTCACCCCAATCGGTCAAACGATTCAACATTTATCAGGTAAGGGGTATCGCAAGAGAGGGGGAGAACAATATAAAGTATCCCAGCCTTTATTCCGCAAATACAATAATTGCACCCACACCCCAAAATTCCATCAAACTCGAATGAACTTTTTTCGCGTGGTGCTGAATAAAATTTAGACAGACAGACAAACAGAATTTGGCTTTACGATAAAATATTGGGTTGAGTAAAAAGTCGTTGCGTATTTTTTGTGTGTTTTTCAAAGTCATTTATTTATATAAAGAACAAAGATCAATCAATGAAATATTTTCCGTTTTGCTCGATGACCTTTTGCCATCTTTCGGTGAGCTTCATAATTCCCCGTTCGTAGAAAGACCTGTCTTTATTGACGAAAAACTGAACAAGATGCTGTTTTACCGCCTCATCTGAATTTAACGTTATTCCACGCAAGGAGTTTTGAAGAGAGCGAAACAAGTGGAAGTCTGACGGCGCAAGGTCAGGCGAGTATGGTGGGTGGGGCAACACATCCCATCCAAGCTCCAATAATTTTTAACGGGTCGCCAACGAAGTGTGTGGTCTCGCGTTGTCATGATGGAACACAATTCCTTTACGATTGACGAGCTCCGGACGTTTCTGGATGACAGATTCGTTCAAACTGTACAATTGCCGACAGTACACATCCGAATTGATTGTTCGGTTCCTTGGTAGGAGCTCAAAAAACACCACACCCTTCCAATCCCACCACAGTGAGAGCATAACCTTCCTCTGATGAAGTTCTGCCTTTGAAGTCGTTTGAGGTGGATCATCACGTCGGGACCAAGACCGTTTGCGCACCACATTGTTGTAAACAATCCACTTCTCATCACCAGTTATCATACGTTTCAAAAAAGGATCGTTTTCTTCACGTTTCGTAAGCATATCGCAGATGTTTATACGAGCCGTCAAATAAACTTCTTTGAGTTCATGAGGAACCCAAATATCGAGCTTGCTTCCGTATCCCAGCTTCTTTAGGTGGACGTGAACACTTTTTTGACTGAACTTCAATGTTTCTGCAATCTCTCGTGTCGTGTAACGTGGGTTTGACTGGATTAATGCCTTTATTTTGTCGTCATCAACCTCGGTGGGCCTTCCTGAACGAGGAACATCTTTGAGATCAAAATCACCAGCACGGAATTTCTTGAACAAGTTTTGGCACTGACGTTCTTGTAGCGCATCGTCCCCGTAAACTTTACGCAATTTTTCACAAGCTTCACGCGCGTTCTTCCCTTTACGGAAGTAAAACAGCGAAAATGCACAGTTTGGTCTTCCATCTTCAACTGGTTGTAAAATCTCCAAAACTCAACCAAATCGCTCAATTTTTTTTTTTAAATGAAGCTTAAACTGTCAGCTTTCAAATGACTTTAAAAATTGAACTAATGCCATCTGTTGCAAAAATACGCAATGACTTTTTACTCAACCCAATACATCAATAAAGGTATTTCAAAAATTTTGAGAAAATCGGTAATTTAAAAAATTACAGTGTTGTTATATGTAAAGTGGAATCTTGGCGTAGAATGAGAAACAATTTCTATCGAAATAAAAAACAAAAACCTTCACAATATTCCTATTTGTATTCGATTTTTGTGAAACTAATTTCTTCGGTTACTAATAAAATTACACAACACTTTTATGGTTTTCATATTTTGTGGAATCTGTATAACGCCGATATGTGAAATCCAGATGTTGATTATTCACTTGTTAATGTTAAGATTCCAATACACACCAATCAAGTACTTTCCAAATGACATAAAATCTAATTAACTAAAATATGTCCGGCCTGAAACTGCTTTGCAGCATCGGGAGCATATCAAATTACAAACATATTAGGAAATAAATTTTATTTTCAAAGTCGAAGAAATATGAGTAGAGTGTAGAAGATCAAAAAGAGGAAATTGGGAAAATACACCTGACCTTATGGATTTCTGTTATTTTATTTGTTGTAAGAATTGGAGTTTTTGGCTATCAATCGGAGAAAATGGAAAAAAAGTCAAAAATATAATGTAAAAAAAGTCTAATTGGAACTAAACAGAAAACGAAAAAGAAGATTAACTAAATCCCGTTACAGCACTAAATATATTGCCGTATGGGGAGAATCTTTCTCTCTGTAAGATACAACATCAAGTTTTTAATTACAGACCATTCATTATAATTTAAGCTGACCACAGAGTATATCGCGTCGCGCCACAAGAATCTGGCCATATCACCTTAAGTGACTTCTTATACGTACTCATATAGACGGACCATAGGCGGTAACCAATTCAATCTCCTGCATTTTTAGGGTTTTTTTTCTGGACCAAAGACTGAGGAAAATTTATTTATCTAGTGTCGCAACTTTTTCTAACTAAATTTTTTACAAATACCTTCCTTTCATACATATATGTTTGTTTATTTTCTGTTTTGATCTCCTATAGCTTAAAATCGACTACCTCTGACTTTGACCACATGGTGTGGTGGGACATTTTTTATATTAATTCTTTAAGTTTAACCATATAAAATTGCTGTGTCTAAAATCTGAAAAAAAGGTTGATGGCTTTTCTGGAAATGAAAAAATAGTTTCTTTCTTATCTTCTTTCTATAGCAGCTATTCAATATAAAGGTTTAGAAGAGTATATAATGTCGATTAAAAAGCTTTGGAATATTCAGTGTTAGTAAGTTTTTATAAAACTGAGATTTGTTTAGTTTTCATAAGAGGATTACTGTGATTATTTGCCAAAAATGCTTAAACTGTGAGAGGTTGAGATTCAGAACATTTCACAGAGTTGTGAAAGTCTGTTGTTTTCTGAGTTAAACAATAAATCGCATATTAAACTATTGTGTTGAAATAATTGATTAAGGCTCAGTTTTGTTAATAAAAACTACAAATCAGTAGCTGAACAGCGCATCATCGCTCACTTAATCGGTCTAAAATTGGTATTTTCACGTTCGTTAAAACGTAATTCGAAAGTAAACTTGTTAAAAGTAAAACACCCAAAATATAGGCCCTAAATACGGTTGCATTTGAAAGCAGTAGTAAATGAAGGTCAGAGGAAAAAACAGTGAAACTTTAAATATTTCCTGTTTTTCAACAGATTTTAGACATGTAATATTCATATTGTAAAATATTCCTTTACTAGCTTTAAGGCCCGTCCTACGACCGACGGGTAAGCGCAATCTTAGTGAAATTGGGATGGTCTCCCAATAATATTTTAGTACCAGGAAGACCGAGCCATGCTCGGCGGCCTCAAAATCCTACTTTTGCTGATTTTTGGGGAAAAACTAAATTCACATATTCTTTACAGAGCTTTTCCAGAGTTTTTAAATTCCCGACCTAGAAAGCTAGAACTAAAACTAACGCGCGATAACAAAATTTCATAAAAATCGGTTGAGTGGTTATTGAGTAATCGGTGTCACCGATTTTTGAAACCTTTTGAGACACCAGGTGAGGGGTATCGAGGGGGGAGAAGAGTCAGGCTTGTAGTGGAAAAATCGAAAGCCCTTAGCCCCCTTAGTGATACTGTAAACTTTCATTAAGATCGGACCACCCAATTCGAAGATACCAGGCGAGGGGTATCGAGGGGAGCGAAAAGTCAGGTTTGTAGTGAAAAAATCGAAAACCCTCAGCCTCCTCAGTAATACTGTAAAGTTTCATTAAGATCGGACCACCCAAATCGAGGATACCAGGCGACGGATATCGGGAGGAGGGAAAATTCAGGTTTGCAGTGGAAACATCGGAAGCCCCTAGCCCCCTTAGTAATACTGTAAAGTTTCATTAAGATCGGACCACCCAATTCGAAGATACCAGGCGAGGGGTATCGAGGGGAGGGAAAAGTTAGGTTTGTCGTGGGAAAATCGAAAGCGCTCAGCTCCCTCAGTAATACTGTAAAGTTTCATTAAAATCGGACCACCCAATTCGAAGATAACAGGCGAGGGGTATCGAAGGGGAATTTTCTCAGGGGTGAGACCTATCTAGATCGATTTCTTGTCCCCGAAAATCCCTAACGCCTAAGTTTCGTGAAAATTGTTAGGCGGGTTTTCGAGATCGTTTGTGCAGACAGACAGACAGACAGACATTCCTCGTATTATATTATAAGATTATTTATATGCCAAAACGCGAAAAAAAAAATTGATTTTTGTATTCACAGAACAAAGAACTCGCTTTGCTAATAAACGGTGTAGCGAATGAATGGTGAAATTGGAAAGGTCTCCTGGGTAAGTTGTTATGTGCATGTCCGGGATCTCCTTTTGTTCCCTGGTTTTTAGTTTTTTACGATTTACTCCGAAACTTCGCGTTTTCCGATAGCTTTGGGATGACGTAAATTGAAGTAAATAAAGTTTTCGACATTTTTGTTACGATTACGCGTTTCGGAAAACGTGTTTCGAGTTACGCGCTTTATGTGTTTGAGTTACGCGCTTTGGCTTGCTCACTTTCCACGCTTCAGATTACGCTCTTCAGATTATGCGCTTCGGATAACGCGATTCGTATTTCCCAATTAGAATCATGCGGTCTGAGTTACGGGGTTCGAATTACGCGATTTAAATTACGCGGTTTGAGAAACGCGCTTTGACTTACGATATCGTGATTCGGACTAGAGTTACGCGCTTTGAGTTACGAACTTTGAGTTACGAACTCTGAGTTACGCGCTTTGATTTCCGCGCTTTAATTTCCGCTCTTTGAGTTACGCGCTTCAAATTACGCGGTTTGAGGGATGCGCTTCGGATTCGACGATTTGAGTTATGCGTTTCGGCTTACGCGCTTCGAATTATGCGCTACGCATTGCGCGGTTGGAGTTAGGCGCTTAAGGAAGAAAGGGGTTGTCGATAACAATAGGGGTTGATTTTAGTCGACAAAAATAAATTCAGCTGAACAACAAACACCAGTCCTCTCTATTTATGCCTCTATGATATTTGGGTTTCAATCTTGTGGGAGTTTTATTCTAACGCTCCTGGTTGAGTAAAACAAGATCACTAAGAAATTCTGTAATATATACTGAGGGCTGTATCACAATTTTCTGCTGAGAGATTTTCAGTTGTCAGTATAAAAGTAAAATATTTTTTTATAATAATTATTATTGCTTTTTTTTATCATACCAAGCATTTTTTCATTATGGGAATTTTATTAGGCCTAATAACATTAAACGTCTCCGGGTAGTTCTATGGATTTAAAAGCATGAGGCAATCAAATTGGTTTGGACTCAGTGTGAAGCCAAACGCTTTTAAGTAACATACCCAAAACACACGTGTACACAATCACGTGACACGTGCGATATTTATGTTTTTTTTCGGTTCTATAAGCGATATAATAATGCAGGGCTTGGCGGTATACCAAACCTCCAACAACATGCGAATACTACCAGGAATGAAAAATGGGTATAAAAGTTCAAGATAAGTACTTGAAAAACAAAAATGAGAAGAAAAAGATTTCACTGTTCTGATAGTGTAGTGTATTCAAATTTTACAAGGGCATTTTTATTTTTTGGGTGCTCTTTTTAAAAAAGGCTATCCCTGTACGCGAGTTTATACACATCAATAGGTTGATTTATCATGATCCTTTGCTTGAAATAAAAAAAGAAAAATTGAAATCCAAAAAAACTACATGTAGCTTGGCCTTTCAGTTCACGGTCACCCTTAACTGAAACTTACTTTGATTGTTCTCGTTGGGGGTGGCGAAAAATTCTCCCTATAAATTGACATTTGTCCTGAAAGGTCCTGTCACACACGCTGTGGAGTAAAAAAATCAAAATACGGGAACAGAAGAATTTTTAGCTTACCGCCAAGCCGCCAAGCCCTGCATTATTATATCGCCACAGAGTCGCTTTTTTCTGAGCTAGCAATTTCTGACATTGGGTGGAAAAATATTGAGCCATCGCACGTGACCATTTGTGGTTACAGGGAGATTGAATGATCAATTTTTGGCGTAATAGGATTTTAAAATTTCATTTAATTTTATGTGTACTTCTTTCATTTGGTTTTTACTAAATTCTTCCCCATATTATTGTACTAGTGAGAGCCACCTAATGGAAAATTTCTATTAAGAGTGAGTGGATTATTTTTCAATATTGTCATTAGAGATTATGATGATGACGCAGTGTGTCATTCAATGTTCTTTTATAGCTATATATGGGTATGGGGTATACAATCAATGGTGAAAGGATAAAGTTAACTGTGATGGTTGAAATTAGCTTGAAATGCCGGTAATGAGAGAATCCCCGCAAGGTATATTTGAGTTGATTTTTGGCTTTTGTTAGTGAGCAAAAGCGTGCACACTTGAAGTAATTTTTGGGAATTGTAACCCCCTAGGGTTGTTTGAACATTGTGGAGTTGTGAACAAACCACGAAACTCAGCCAACGATAATGACAAAAAGACAATAAAACTATATTTTCGTTTGCTTTGTGCCACTGTATAGAACTATAACTTGAATTTACGGCACGTTTAATTTAATTTCCTTCAAACATATCGACTGATAAATAAAATTCACTACAGACATAATATCTTTAAGTGAAGAATGTAGTAAAGCACTTCCTTAAGATATGCAATTTCTGATATGTTATGCTTAGCTAGAGCTGTTCGTCTAACAAATTATTTATACTACTACATATTTGCTTACCTTAGGTTTTGTACGTTTTATGTATACATATCTATACACGCATGTATAGTTCGTATGCGTCGAGGGTAGTTTTAAAAATAGTATAGCACAATCTATTGCAAGCAGTGTTGTGCCGCGTAGTCTACGTGATGTAGACTACACCATTGTCTACGCGTAGACTATTACTGTAGACAATGGTCTATTCTCTACGCGTAGACAATGTAGACAATTGATAAAATAAAGGATAGCTGAGTTTCTTACAAACATTTCTAAAAAATAATTTACAAGTGCTTAGAAATTTGGTTTTATATTTGTTCTTTTATATGTGCCCTCTTAGTCGGCTTTCGGCAGTATTTTGCAAAAAAATTTTGCGCTGCAGGTAAAAAGCGGAGCATTTGTGTTGGCCTTGATTAAATCAAAGCCCAGCTCTTTAAATGCTTTGTTTTTAAAGCATTTTTAAGCCTTCCTGCCATATTTCAAAAAAACACGATTTCACTGTGGTCACGCACTCACTGCATAAAACAATAGGAAATGAGGTTAGATTGATTTCCATACAAGCGAAAAAGACAATAAAGGCACGGCGCTGGTGTCGCTGAGGAGCCCAGTTAGCGAGTTTTCATATAAATTTAACTCTTTAGGGACACCAGCGCCTCGCTATTTCTTGTAATTGGCCATTTCCCATATAGTATAGTATTAGATATATGACTCACTAATGACTTTGTTTTGACAGATATGAGAAAGTCTACATTGTCTACGCAAAGTCGACATTGTCTACGCCAATGTCTACATTGTCTACCCGAAATCTATTGTCTACGCTATTGTCTACACTGAAGTGTAGACAATTAAAGTCTACGTGTAGAGGAACAACACTGATTGCAAGTTGTCATTGAGAAAGGAGGTTTAGGAGGGCTCCAGTCGGGAATCGTGATTTTTATGGCAATCACCTGAAAAATTTGATAGCAGTGATTTTGGCACAAACAGGTTTAGAATAAAACATAAGGAAAGCTACAATTTCCATGGACCAATTATCAAATACTCGATATGAGGACATACAAAAATTTTATTTAAAGCATAAAAATAGGTAAAATTACCAGGGCCAATCGTCAACTACTCTATATGAAGACAGACAAAATCCATTAGCATGAGGGAGGGGAGAAGGAGAAATTCAACTGGACTTCAATGTATGAATGAGTTATGTAAAATCCTATTCCAAACACACTTTACCTTAATTGACTTTGGGCTTTCGCCTTTCGCCTAAAATTAATTAAGCTAAATTGTGTTTAGAATAGGATTTTATCCTCAGCCATGACACTTCACCTTATTAAATTTTTTAATAAAACTTAACGTTTTCGAGAGAATTGCAAAAAACAGATTTATTTGTATGGAGAGGTGGGAAGAAATAGTTCGATTTTGCCCGTGGAAGGGCTTGGCATGGCCTTTTACGAAAAACCCATCTATACGAGGTTTTAAATCTCTAGCTCAAACGGACAGACATGCGGAAATCAAAATCTTTTATCATCCATACACCAGTTGAACCATTCCTTCTCCCCTCCCCCATACAAATGAAATAGTTTTCGAAAGACGAAATGTGTTTAGAATATGATTTTACATAACCGTTCCATACACCAAAATCCAATCGGACCACTCCTTTCCCCGTATCCACGATTTTTTCAAATAAAAATTTTGTTTTTGATAATTTTAGCAATTGTAGCTTTCTTATATTTTTTTAAGAAGTCTAGATCTTCACTGCTATCGAAGTTGGCTGAAATCTGTGTAATGATTTTACTGAAAGTTCTTTTAAGTCTAATTGCTTGGGAAACTATCTGTTGGTCACACGTTTCCGAGAACTACAAAATTACTCCCCCATATTTGTCCTGATACGCACGTGGATGGTGTGTGTATTTGCAATCTATACAATTTTCTCATGATGAAAAAGAATTTGATTGTGGCTGTGCTGCGAAAGTATATTTCCTTATTAGAATCATATGAAACGTGCTAGTTTATTATTTTTATTATTATTTTGTGTTTTCCGTTTGGGCATTTTGCCTGTCTATCTGGTTGAATTAAATTCGGAGAGAAAAGCAGGAACTTATTTTTCCCGCCTTTCCAACACGTTCATCGTTCATGGTACACATCCGAGGATACTATGCGGCGTTCCCACTTCCATTATTCACTTTAACCTGTCTTTCAGATTTCTGCTCCTTGTGTTGAACAAGTGCTGGTTTTGCCTTCTGATGCAATAAATTTTTTTCACTGACTCCCGTATTTTGTTACTTTACAACTCCGTTTCTAGGTCTGATGTGTGTAATAAGAAATTCTTAGAGTCCTGAAACTTATACAGGTTGAAGTGAATGTAATTCTGCTTGCCAGCGACTACTGTTTCAAATATCTATAAGTTTATTTTTATATATGTATTATTCAAGGATGAATATATCCTTATACAAAATAAATTATGATATCACAACATAGGCGCACGTTTCGCTCGATATAAAATTGCCCTAATGGGATTTCTTTAAATGATATCGAGTGAAATTTATCTGCGTTTATTCTTAGTAAGATATCTATCGTTCAGTACAGCAGACACATTGTTGGTATATTTGTTGTTGGTATCCCCATATTTACTTTACGAAAACACAAAACTGAAATAAGATGATTTTGTAAAACTGATATTCTTTGAAAAAACACGGGATTTAAAAAACTATTTTGTTTAAAAAATCAAAAACTATTTAATACGTGCTGTATTTAACGATTGGAAACTATATGGAAATCAGTGCCGAATCACTACATTATTTTTGTCTTTTAATGACTTGTTAAATTCTTTCTTAGTTGGTTAGGGTCAGCTCGACTCCTGCCAATTTTTTAAATTGTTCAACATATTCTGCATTTAATCTATCTTATTTCTTGATTGTTCGCTAGAAAGTGTCTTCAAACTTTTTGATGTGGTTTGAGAACGGATTGAGATATTGCAGTAATTATTTTCATATAATGAGGACGAAAAAACTCAGTTTTTTTGGTAAAAAAATTTCCATCTCCCTCTTTCAAGGATTCCACTTTTTTTTAGGGGGTATACAGGGTGAGTCACAACTACTGTCAGCAAATTAAAATGCTGCAAAAATTAAAATAATGTACGGATTTCAAAGAGTAATATATTTTTTGTTTAAAGACATAAAAAATTTTAATAATTAATTGCGCAGCTCAAATCTTTCTGCTTTCTCCTTAATGTAAACGTTTGAAAAATGTATTGCAGCGGGCACGCACTATTTTCTGTGGCATTTCATCCCCGATCTGTACTTATGCATTTTGCCGTTTTTTTATCCACCTTTGCGGAGAATTTTCCATGTACCTGTCTAGCTAAATCCTTTTATAGTCCGGAAGATAAATCTTTCATTGATACCAACATCTCTAAGGCGTTTAAGGATAGCAGGATCACAATGAGCTCCCTTTTCGCGTCCATGTTTATTATAACTTATAATGCAAAAATAAACAATAAAATTATTCTATAGAGAATAAACTGATTCGCTGGGGAAAAATGCCAGATGTGCATAACATTGATACCTAAACTTCACTGACAGTAGTTGTGACTCACCCTGTAAATCAAAGGGTGGAGGTAGTAAACCCATCACATTATATTGAAACTGCAGCACTGTTATACAAAAATTTTCGACAAAGCGGCAACCCGAGTAAGCAGGTGAGCCAGCACCCCACTAATATTCGAGAAAAATGGCGACCCACCAGAAAACAAATGGTAAAGATTCTAGGCCACGAGCATCTTCTGAAAGGATCTTCTGAAAGGACTTCCATAACTTTCTAGTGCTGCCAGACACCCGTATAAATATTGCCACTTTTTCAACAAGCAGATATTTTGAATTTTGAATCCAAAGCGATCGGATCGACTAGAGAACCTCTAGTAAGAAGTGATCTTCCAGTGATAGTGTAGATAAAAGTGTTCTTACATTGAATGATTGAAATAGAGTACTTAGAGTTTAAGTTATGATTGTTTCAGAAACTGAAATAAAGACATTCATTTGTTAATTTTCTCGTGTGATATTCTGCAAATATTCAAACGAATCTATCCGTGCCCTTTGAGACATACCTTCTTATCCCCCTCCAAAAAACAAATTCCATAAAAATTTTGAGCGGCCTCGGAGGGGATTTTAAAGTTATCCTCACCTGGTTGGGGAGGTCTAAAAAGCAACTTTTGTGCCAAAAATGAAAGTTTTATCAGATTGCAAAACAAATTGCGAAAAAATCAATGTCGTCAGGAATAGAAAAAAGGGAGTTTATTTGAATTTTTTCGGTCAAAGACACGTAAATTTTAGTTTTGATATGCCTTTTAAAAACCCTGATTTTTGTTGTAACTCGACCGCCGACGTATTACAATTTCCACGCTTTTATTCTATATACGTTGTTTTAGCGCATTCTGATTTTTAAAGCATACAAATAAAATACCGCAAGATTCGAATGTAAAATGCTCAAATGCGAAGGTCCTATATCAGGAAAGTCATTTACTGTTCAGACATTTTAAATCGATTTGTCTCTTATTTAATTTATTGTTGTGCTACGGACTAGAAATTTAATTCCTAGGCAATTACATACATTTTTCAGAAGAAAGGAGTCATTTCAACCACGATTTTCCTTTTCCTTATAATAAACCAACCCCCTATGTTCTGTTTGGTCATCTGAGTATTACCGTGTGATCGTGGGTATGTATACATGCATTGAAATTTGTAAGATCGACTTCTACCAGTCAACTTGACGCGGTTTTTTGCGTTCCACAACTGTCATTGTCCCATAGAATAACTCGATTTCGATTTTAGTTTTTCCAATTGTATGGAAGAGGGGGGAAAGAGTGGTTCAATTTTATCCATTTTCGGGAGAGGTTTATCTGTAGATAAAAGCCTGTTCCATGCCAAACTTTAACTTTCTATATTAGTTCTCGAGTTTTTCAACGTTTTTGTATAAAAAAACCAATATTATACTTAATTATATTCATCATATGAAATTTGATTATATAAGAAAGGTATCATTTCACCATTGAAAACGTTGATCGCTAATTATACTTTAAATTTCTGAAATACATATGTAAAATCGCAACAGACTTTATTTTCAAGGATAAGAAAATCAGAGTGGAGGATATCAAATTAACGTAGTCCGCTGGTAATATATCGAATAATTCGGCTGAATGGTAAGGTGCTGCTTATAAATATGAAATTCCTGGGTTCGTAGAACTTTCATGCCCATTTGACTTGCTTAGGATTAGTGTTCATTACTATTTGATGCTAACGTCACTCTCAGCATAGATTTCTATCACGACCTCTGCTGTTGATAGCTTACAGCGAAAACCTTATAAATGTTGCAGTTCATGGTTCGCAATCGATGAAAAATATAGGTGCGCTAGCAGAGACGAAAAATGGTTGCAAAACTTTAATTGCAAGAACTTAGTTTCGTCTTCGGATATAATGCCATAGAACAGAAGAAGAAGGTATTGAAATAATCGATTGTTGGGTAGGTATACTAATAACCTTTATTGGAGATAGTAATCAAAACATAGAAGATACATATAGTCACAGACAAATATCGCGTCGAATAAAATAATATATTTGTAACAATGATAAAATTTCGATTTAGAGATACGTACATACATATATCTCAGTTATTAAAAACGACAAAAAAAAAAAACTAAACACGAGGTTGGACAAATGCGCTCAATGGGAACGTCTAAGCGTTGTGTTTGAAATGAGGGCGAAAGGAAACCTCAGATATAAGGATAGCGATGGGCTCAATTCAGCCTCCTTTCTGCGCATTAAATTAAAGTAATTGCCATTCAGCGTTGTTCAATTGTTTTTTTATTTTTATGGTTTATTAAAAGAGGACTACTTTTTAGGGATAATTCTTATTATTATCGTGCTCTGCCGTACGGCCATTCCTATCATTCCGATAAATGTGACTGCAGTTAGAAATGAAGAGAGGAAAGAACAATTCAAATGGAAACACAAAAAATGTGGAGGAATTGAAAGCGTTGATACTACTATAAAATGGCAGAAGGAACAGATTCAGTTTTTTATGTTGCTATCGTGTGCCTTGGCTTTTGTTAAATGACAATGATAAGGGGGATGGTTTCTACTAATAGAAGAAAAAGAAACATTAAATTTCAAAAAATATGTTTAGCCCATTTAATGGGATTTAAGTGATTTTATTTTAATGTTTAATATAGAATGGTCCTGTGTTTTGATACTTTTTATTTCGGGTCAAATGATGTAATATTTTCAAATTTCTGAAAATTTCATAGAGATGGTGTTAATGTATTTGCTTTTCAATTATTAAAAAATTGCAAAGCAAATGCATTAACACGTGGTGCCAATATTTATTACTTACAATTAGTGGAAAAATGTAAAAAATAACATATCGGCCATCGGCCATCAAGAACTATCCCCCCCCCCCCCCTTCCTTCACCAAATAAACTTTTTTTTAAACGTATACTGCTTGCTTATAATTCTCCTATTCTCCTAGAAGAATAAGCTAAGGAAACCATCATCAAAGTCGATTGTGTGGTTTTTGAACCAAGTACAGGTATTCAAATCTATAAACCATGTTTAATGGGAGCCAGCGGGTTGGATTTGACCTGTGACGCTTTCAAGAACAGCCCACCACTGTTTGAATAAAAAATAAAAAATATATATATATATATACAGAATGGTTTCAAAAAGGCTCTGAAAATTAAAATCAAACACGTCTTTCATACTCCAGCTATTCAGGCGTACTGATTTTGAAGCTGTAGCACCCAAATATACACGTGAGCGTCGGAGAGTGTGATATTTCTGACGCCCCTCGCTTCTGCCTCCTTAAAGTTTAATATTTAACAAATTGTATTGGGTTATGTGACAAATTAGTTTTCGAGAAGCCTTAGGGAGGGGGGGGGGGGAGAGAGAGAGGAGAGGTCAACAAAAAGTCTTGTATCCTTTATTCTGCAAGAAAGTTTCATCGTAACCAGTTGGACCGTTTTCGCGTGATGCCAAACAAACATACAGACAGACAGACAAACATAAGTTTTCAAATTGTTTTTTTTTGTTGGTTTCTCTATGATAAAACACATCGATATATATATTTAAAAAAAATACTCTTCTTACAGTTTTATTATATTAGATTAGATATATTTCCTCACTTATTTGTAAAATGTTGTAAAATATTAAGAACATATAACTTTTAGAGAAATTATGTCAAGTGTCTGCACGCGCTATTGGTACCATTTAAGGTGATTCAACCTGTTTTTTACTTAACATTTATGTGGATCTCCCTTCACCACATCAGATGAGACGCACTTGTCTGGCTATTTTCAAAATTACAAAAAAAGCAGCAACCTTTCAATACAACGAAACAGGCAAAAGAAATAAGCTTAAATTTTTTATATTATTTTATATACATCGAGAAAAAAAATTTATATGCTAACATAAAAATTTCTATTTATTTGTTTGTTGAACAAAATTTTTTTTTATCAATTACCATCGAAATTCTGTGACATCTGCGGTAAATTGACAAATCCCGTGATTTATACTATAACCGGTCGAATGGATTCATCGATTTTTGTATAAAAAGCCGCAAAAGCTTCATCTCCGTATCTTAAAAAATAACCTAAAAAATGTACACCTTTAATCTTTCATTCCAAAATATCTTATAGGTAAGATAGTCTAACTCATTCCGTAGACCAACGCGTAATCGTTTGAAAATATGGTTGTTATAAGTTTCTATAAATATCTATCTATAAGTATATCTACACTACTCTTATGTCTATCTTTCTTTTTAAACAAACCTAGCGCGAACTATGAATCGATCTAACATCACTGTATTGATATTCAGCGATACAATCAATGATAGTTGATCATGTGGTGTCCCCGTTTATGATGATTTTACGTTGACATATTTTTCTGTTGGGAATGTGATATCACTCTTAATTTGATACACGAATAACCTCTCCAGAAAAAAAAACAACACTTTGTTTAACTATTCAACGATCTTGACGAAAGACAGAGTTTCTTTCGAGACATTGGTCGTATGTTGCTTATAGGTAATAAAAATCATTGGATGCAGAAAACAAAAAAAACACGAATTTTTAAACTATGAGAAAGGCTTTTAGAGTTCACCTGTACACTTTAACGACAGGTAAAAGAAAAAAAAACTAGAGAAAAATGGAAGAAGAAAAAAAAAAAACAAAAACAAAAACGATAAATCGACAGATAAAAAATATAACACAAAAGTATCTAAGAAAATGTGTGACATGCCATTATCAATAACATGGAACATATCTTTCTTCGTATGCTTCGCAATCTACACATAATCTAATAAAATCAAATCGATTCAAGTAATTTTAAAATAGAAAAATCTCATTTTTTGCGTAATTATCGACAACTTATAAAATTCATCCACAAGTCTTGACAATATCAAGGCAAAGACCTATCAATGCCTCAAAGTGAACCATAAATTAAATGACAGGTGAATATGATGATGGATTGAATGCAATGAAAAAAACAACACCTCGACTATAAAATACACGATCTTTGACTGGCATCACTTCGTAATTGATCGTGATGAGAGTAATTAAGTTCCGAAATAATAGTAAAACAAATAATAAATTTACACAAATTATTCTGTTTCGGTTAATAAAATTACATACAAAACTAGAAAAAAAAACTGCTCCATACAATATGTTTGAATTATTGATTAGACGTCAATCTATTTAACAAAGAAAAAAAACCGGCAAAAACAATTAATTAGCTTCTTAAATGTGATAATTAGAATTCAGTAGCCAAGTCAAGTTTTTATCAGACAGTTTAAACTTGAAAAATCAAAACAAAAATACTTGGTTTGCTTTTGAATAGGGGAAACCCGAGTTCGATAGGTTGTGATCAATGAGGATCTTAAATATTATCTTAGACTAGCTTGCGGATTTACGGTTTGATTTTACTTATAATAAAAAAATTTAAAGCTCAACAAATACAATCATAGTTTTCTCTCTTTGATTTCCCGTCCCGTCAGCATCCCTTTTTTCAAAAAATATATTGTAAAGTGGTAGCTCATTAGCAGTGCTTCCAATTGGAATATGATAAATGAAACAGCTATGCGAAATTGCGTTTAAAACCCTTATTACCTTCAAAAGTTTTTCGATAGGACGCGCTTTAAAGCGTAATAAATTTCTCCACTTGTACGGGGAATAGAGATGGAACAGTCTGAAATTTTGATGTATGGAGGAGTTATGTAAAAGAGTTTATGTTTTAACACACTTTTTTTCGAATTGTTTTCCAGAAAATCGTAAAAAAACTGTTTTGGGGTTGACCTAATACTATGTTCACACCGACGCAAAATCACGTAATTTTGCAAAATGATTTAGATCTTAAACCAAAGTGTTCACACAGAGTTTAAGGTAATTTTGTTTGACATTTTAACTACGTTAGTTCAAAAATGGATCGAGGAAGTTTGTAATTTGATGAATAATATAATTCAAAACATCGGTGAAATATGTGCAAACAGAATTAGACACTTTAGACGAAAATGGAAATTATCTGTAATGAAAATAAACAATTATTTTCCATTTCATATCTAATCGCATCAAAAACAGGTCAATTTTTTTTCGCCCCGCGTAGGTTGTTTACTAATATATCCTCTTCGCGTGCGGAACACGGCTTATTTTTCTTATATTTCCGTTTTTCCAATGCAGCACAAATGTCAAAACTTCTCAAAACTGATGTGCTGAAGAGAGCTGAATAAGTGATGCAGGGTTGTATCCATTGTTTTTGCTTGATTTCGTTCCTAATTTTGTGGAAATTGCATACTTTTAGTGATTTTGAAAACAGGTTAATGTACTGGAAATTTCGTGATTTCGAGCAAGATTTCGTTCAAAATTACGAAAATCTTCAAAATTACGTAATTTTGCGTCGGTGTGAACATAGTATAACAATAATTTATTGCAGGGTTGCTGCGGATATGGATTTTTTTACATCTGCAGATACGAAAGCGGGTGTGGTTTTTGATTGTTAGAATTCTACTATATATGAAACAGGTCGAGAAAAGCTAAAACTTTGTTGCAAAACAATCTGAGTTCGTTGATTCAGTACCTATTTCTTTTTTTTTTATTTACCTATTTATTTAAATATTAATTCGTTTTCAATAAAAAAAAATGAATACTGAAATTGTATTAAAAGAAAACTGAAATTTTAAAAATAATAATTTTGCAGCTTGCCCGTCGACCTTTTCTGGGGGTTTTCTTTTAGGGCTCTCAAAAACAAATTTAATCATAATAGGAAGAGATGCATGTCAGCTGAATTCTGCCATTAACACGTTCACGCCGGCGCGTACCACCGGTGGTCCGCACTAGACTATCTCATCGGACGGCGCGTACCACCGGTGGCCCGCACTAGACCGCCTCATCGGGCGGTGCGCACCACTGGTGGTACGCATTTGATTGTGCTATTAGACGGTACGTAATACCAAATATTTAGATCTTTAACACTTTGACTGCCGAAAAGAAGACCTGAGAGTCACGCTCTCGTTTCGAGACAATTTTAATATTTGATTCTCTGACAAAAGAACCGTCACTCGATTTCAGGTGACATAGGAGCTAAAGTGTTAAGTAAGTAGAAATAATTTCCATCTTACCTATTAATATGGGCAAGAGATTAAAATAAGAAAAAAACAACTTACACTTACAAAAAGATACGAATTCGAAAAAAATTCAGCACCATTCTATGTTCACGGTAAAAATTCCTTTGCGCTTGGATTGTCAATGTTGCATAATACGCTAGATTAGCTCCCGTCCGATAGACCGAAAATATTTAAGTGCCGCTGCCAATGGGCGAGGAGCATAAATTACAGCGCCGGCGTGAACATGTTAAGACATGTTTTGAACACATCAAATTAAAGGTAAATCTCTATTAAACCAAACTAGTTTTGAGACCCTGGCCCCAAAACTGAAAGAACTAGCTTCAGTTCAAACTTTTGTTCAGTATTAAGCTCTTTCCTCATCATTTAAAAAGAAAATTGCAGTTAAAAAGTGAATGACAAACAAAAATTTCGCGTTTCTACTTATATATATATATATAGATATATATATATATATAACCACTCGCAAAAAATTACTGAATATGATGTGTTGTTTTCGGACAAAATCCACTTTTTCCGGATAAAAGTCCATTTTTCCTGATAAAATACCTCTGGACAAAAAAAAAGGTTCCGGACAAAAGTCTCAAAATAAAATGAACTTTTCATCGGAAACTTTCTGACAAGTGTCCATTTATTTTCCGGACAATTGTAATTTTAGTCGGAATTTTTTTCCGGGCAAAAGTCCACTTTTTCCGGCCATTTGCCCAGAATATTTTATAAGATTTTTCCGGACAAAAGTCAGTTTTTTTTCGGACAAAATAATTCCGGTTTCTGCATGAAATATATCATGAAAATCGGTTTCCGCATGAAATATATCTGTGGTCACAAGTTGTAAGGGCCTAACTTGACTTTAGCCGTTTTCAATGTTTTTACGGAACCCGTTAGTTTCTACGACCATTTTTGACCGTTATAGGCTACTACATCAAATGGCTAAAGTCAAAAAATTTCCAAGTTGCATTTGGAAGAACGGCTAAAGTCAGATCCCATATATTTTTGTATAGACTTAATCCACTCTTATGGGCGCGAAGCTGCATTGATTTGATCCTTTTTGCACGTGGAATAGTGGCTTAAGTCGAATTAGTTCATTCTTCGGTTTTAATTTTTCCGAAACGAGCAGGCTAAAGCCCGTTTTAGCCTCTTTTTCAAATCGGGGTGTAGGTTTTTAGGGGCTTAACTTGACTTTAGCCATTGATTGTAGCCATTTCTAAGATATGAAAAAGTTTTGAAAGAGTGGCTAAAGTAAAATAATCCTTAATTTCTCTGAAAATATTAAGTTTGAATAAACCAGATTAAACCAATCGTAAAAAGCTTACTTTTCATAATATTTTGTAGTTATAGGTTTTTGAATTCGGTTTGATACCCCTTTGCCACCAACAGTTAAAATTTCATAAATATTAAAATGCTTCTCCTGAAAAATGAAGAAATTCGACTTAAGCCCTTATTACTTGTGACCACAGATATATTCATTTAGCAGACTTTTTATGATAACTACACGCGGCTGCGAAGGTATTTCTTCTTCGTTTATGCTTGAAAAATCAAGGACCATAACAAGATTTGTTTGTAAAAAATATTATAAAAAATATTGACATCTGTAATGCTAGGTTTGTTTGAAAAACACGCGTAGATGTCCAAAATAATGCGAAAGTTTTGCAAAACAATGCGAAAGTTTCGCAGATGTCTGCGGCGACTCTGATATAATTTGTTATTTCGTTTCAGCTATCTTTTGTCACCTACTTCTCAAATTCTTTTGTTCCGAACTGTCGCGGAAACAACCTTAGCTATAAGACATATTTAGTGTTAAGAATTAAGAATAATTAAAATAATCATGATAATTTTTTTTATCAACTTATCTAATGAGTCCCACTCTCCCCTATAAACTATAGATTATTTACAAACATTTGAGACGTTTGAATTAAATTATAAAATCAACGAATACTCTAAAATTCAATATGTTATAGACGTCTATCTCTTACCACATTTTGTCTAGCTCAATATGTAATTAGCATAATGAAAATATGCATAATCAAATAGTGTTGATCGTATAATGACAATGATCATCTTCAAAAAAAAAAAGAATAAAAAAGTGAAATGAATCTAAAATTATGTTAGATAGTAAGGTATTGTGATTAATGAAAAGAGTTAAGTCTATTAGTGTGGCATGTCATCAATGAAATTCAATCTAAGAAATAATGAGATCAATTTATTGATCGTTAAGCATTTAAAAAGAAGTAAATCCATTAAAGTTTATGCTAGAAAACTCTAAATTCCGTTTAAAATCAGCTTTATGAAAAGTTAATTGAAAATATGAAATTTGATGATCACTTATTAATTCATTGCTACGCACGCGTTAGTTGTCATTTGCAAAACAAGTGCTATTAAAAAATATTTTTTTTTAATTTTTAGAACGTGGACCCGCGGTTGCTGAAAAATACAGATAACTCTTGAGAAAATGGCGGTCCCGTCATAGGACCTTTGGGTACAAATTTCAGAATTTTGACATAAACTCGTGACCAGCGAAAAGCCCAAAAAAATAGTATACGAAAGTGAAGTGAGTTTTTAAATTTTTGTAAAAATCTAAATACAGCAGCATCCCGGAAATATGAATTTGTCGGTCCTTGAAAAAATCGCGATAATTCGTAACGAATGATTTTTGGATCTTTGGATCCTTCGAGGTCCACAAAACGTCTTATAATTCGTATTTTCAGATGAAAACTCCCTTTAATTTTCTGTTCCGACATTGGTTTGGTTTTCACGGTTTTCTTCCAGTTTTTTATTTTTACGTTTTTGGGGACAAATTTCAACATTTTTGAGAAAAAAATGCTACAGAAATGGAAGAAATTTCAGTATTAACGGAAAAGACATCCAAACTAAATTAACCCCTCGATTATACTTAAAATCTTTTAGTATTTTAACCGTTTAGGGCAGATCTTTTAACTGGTATGGTGAAAATTATTATAAGATTTTAAGATTACCATTAAGATTAAAATACATTCTAACATAAAAAAACAATTAAGGTTAAAAGGTATTTCTAACCTAACAATTTAGTTAAGTTATAAGGTGATCTAAAGGTGCTTTTAGAAACTTTGACAACAATTCTTGCGATAAAAGATCTACGAAATTTGAAAAACATTACGGAGTAAAAATACACTTGAACTCCTTTTACGAGTTATTTCCATTGCAAAGGATGTTCACGTTCGGAAGAGACTTCCCAATTGCCTTCAATAGCCTACTGCGAAAGCGAATGGTTTACAAATCGACAGGTCCAGGTTAAAGTCCCAGTAGAAACATACAAGAGAAGTTTTTAACACCAAGATTAGCTTGAAAACACGAAAAAAATCCTAAACCTCTTAAATGCTTTCAAAAACCACCATTTGGAGAGTAAAATTTTCTTTAACTTTTTAACTCCTCGAAAAATTGTTTAATTAATACCGAAAAATTGTTTAATTAACATCCACAGGAAGGTGTTGTGAACTTTTTAGCTCGGAGTTCGATTTTTCTCGAAAGGTTGATACGTAGCAAAATCTTAAAGCAATGTAAGACAGGTGGCCATCACTAGTGCCAACACCCTATGCTTGTTGATCCTCACATGGCCACACAGTTTAAACGATTGTCTAAACAATTTAATTATAAGGGCCAATCAGCAATTCGAATTCCCATAGTCATTATAACAATAGCTAAAGAACCGAAAGCTACTAAGAACAATGAATTACTTCAGTCCAGTTAGTGTGTTGGCCAAGATCACTTGAAAAAAATCCAAAATTAAAATCAAAGTGAAGAGTTCAGTTCACTGGAAAAAGGAAAATTTCATTAATTTTTTAGTAGTGATCAGTTTTGGCTACTGACATAAAAATTTCGTGGGAAAATTGGAGAGCATCCTCTGCTCATCCTATAAAAAAGGGTGAAAGATCCCAGGTAAAGATGGTTTGAAAATTTAAGAAAAAATGTGCTCCGTCTGACCATGTGCTCAAGTTTTTTTTCCTAATTCAACAGGAAAAACGACAAACTACTGGACTAAATCCAGGAATTTCCGGCTTACCTGCATCGTTGTTTGAAACTTTTCCAAAGTAAAAATAAGTGGTATGTAAATACAATACAAAATCCCAAAAAAATTAGCCAGAAAAATTAAATTGTGCGTTCTTAGGTCCCATCCTTAAAATCTTGCGGGGGGACCACTTATTTGAGGAATAAAGAATTTTCCAGCCTTGGGAAAAAGGGGGAAATTTCGGATTTTTTTTACTGGACACGTGTTCCGGATCCGACCTCGTGGTCAGCTTCTTTTGTCACAAACCGGAAGTCTGAGAGGAAAGGCGAAACAATTTCCCAACCCAGCTTAAACGTAAATCTTCAGTAAAGATTTGGCAAAGCTGTCTTAAAGTACTGAAGGGAAATTGAGGTGGAAATCCAAAAATGCCAGGTGTTGAGTTTCTGGCAACGTGTTCGACAGTAAGGAGACAGGTGTCATGGTCGTGTTCCTCCTTTCATTGATCGCCGTTCACCCCTCATCTCTGCTCCGAGATTTCGAATTTTGCATTTCGAAGCTTATTTTGTAAAAGGGTGAACCCAACAATCACTATAGAATTTTTTTTGATTAATTTTTCAATCTTTTATATCTGTGGTCACAAGTTGTAAGGGCCTAACTTGACTTTAGCCGTTTTCAATGTTTTTACGGAATCGTGTTCTCCTTCCAAAGTGCTCTTAATTCCACTAACCCGTTAGTTTCTACGACAATTTTTGACCGTTATAGGCTACTACATCAAATGGCTAAAGTCAAAAAATTTCCAAGTTGCATTTGGAAGAACGGCCAAAGCCAGATCCCATATATTTTTGTATAGACTTAATCCACTCTTATGGGCGCGAAGCTGCATTGATTTGATCGTTTTTGCACGTGGAATAGTGGCTTAAGTCGAATTTTTTTCCGGGCAAAAGTCCACTTTTTCCGGCCATTTGCCCAGAATATTTTATAAGATTTTTCCGGACAAAAGTCAGTTTTTTTTCGGACAAAATAATTCCGGTTTCTGCATGAAATATATCATGAAAATCGGTTTCCGCATGAAATATATCTGTGGTCACAAGTTGTAAGGGCCTAACTTGACTTTAGCCGTTTTCAATGTTTTTACGGAACCCGTTAGTTTCTACGACCATTTTTGACCGTTATAGGCTACTACATCAAATGGCTAAAGTCAAAAAATTTCCAAGTTGCATTTGGAAGAACGGCTAAAGTCAGATCCCATATATTTTTGTATAGACTTAATCCACTCTTATGGGCGCGAAGCTGCATTGATTTGATCCTTTTTGCACGTGGAATAGTGGCTTAAGTCGAATTAGTTCATTCTTCGGTTTTAATTTTTCCGAAACGAGCAGGCTAAAGCCCGTTTTAGCCTCTTTTTCAAATCGGGGTGTAGGTTTTTAGGGGCTTAACTTGACTTTAGCCATTGATTGTAGCCATTTCTAAGATATGAAAAAGTTTTGAAAGAGTGGCTAAAGTAAAATAATCCTTAATTTCTCTGAAAATATTAAGTTTGAATAAACCAGATTAAACCAATCGTAAAAAGCTTACTTTTCATAATATTTTGTAGTTATAGGTTTTTGAATTCGGTTTGATACCCCTTTGCCACCAACAGTTAAAATTTCATAAATATTAAAATGCTTCTCCTGAAAAATGAAGAAATTCGACTTAAGCCCTTATTACTTGTGACCACAGATATATTCATTTAGCAGACTTTTTATGATAACTACACGCGGCTGCGAAGGTATTTCTTCTTCGTTTATGCTTGAAAAATCAAGGACCATAACAAGATTTGTTTGTAAAAAATATTATAAAAAATATTGACATCTGTAATGCTAGGTTTGTTTGAAAAACACGCGTAGATGTCCAAAATAATGCGAAAGTTTTGCAAAACAATGCGAAAGTTTCGCAGATGTCTGCGGCGACTCTGATATAATTTGTTATTTCGTTTCAGCTATCTTTTGTCACCTACTTCTCAAATTCTTTTGTTCCGAACTGTCGCGGAAACAACCTTAGCTATAAGACATATTTAGTGTTAAGAATTAAGAATAATTAAAATAATCATGATAATTTTTTTTATCAACTTATCTAATGAGTCCCACTCTCCCCTATAAACTATAGATTATTTACAAACATTTGAGACGTTTGAATTAAATTATAAAATCAACGAATACTCTAAAATTCAATATGTTATAGACGTCTATCTCTTACCACATTTTGTCTAGCTCAATATGTAATTAGCATAATGAAAATATGCATAATCAAATAGTGTTGATCGTATAATGACAATGATCATCTTCAAAAAAAAAAAGAATAAAAAAGTGAAATGAATCTAAAATTATGTTAGATAGTAAGGTATTGTGATTAATGAAAAGAGTTAAGTCTATTAGTGTGGCATGTCATCAATGAAATTCAATCTAAGAAATAATGAGATCAATTTATTGATCGTTAAGCATTTAAAAAGAAGTAAATCCATTAAAGTTTATGCTAGAAAACTCTAAATTCCGTTTAAAATCAGCTTTATGAAAAGTTAATTGAAAATATGAAATTTGATGATCACTTATTAATTCATTGCTACGCACGCGTTAGTTGTCATTTGCAAAACAAGTGCTATTAAAAAATATTTTTTTTTAATTTTTAGAACGTGGACCCGCGGTTGCTGAAAAATACAGATAACTCTTGAGAAAATGGCGGTCCCGTCATAGGACCTTTGGGTACAAATTTCAGAATTTTGACATAAACTCGTGACCAGCGAAAAGCCCAAAAAAATAGTATACGAAAGTGAAGTGAGTTTTTAAATTTTTGTAAAAATCTAAATACAGCAGCATCCCGGAAATATGAATTTGTCGGTCCTTGAAAAAATCGCGATAATTCGTAACGAATGATTTTTGGATCTTTGGATCCTTCGAGGTCCACAAAACGTCTTATAATTCGTATTTTCAGATGAAAACTCCCTTTAATTTTCTGTTCCGACATTGGTTTGGTTTTCACGGTTTTCTTCCAGTTTTTTATTTTTACGTTTTTGGGGACAAATTTCAACATTTTTGAGAAAAAAATGCTACAGAAATGGAAGAAATTTCAGTATTAACGGAAAAGACATCCAAACTAAATTAACCCCTCGATTATACTTAAAATCTTTTAGTATTTTAACCGTTTAGGGCAGATCTTTTAACTGGTATGGTGAAAATTATTATAAGATTTTAAGATTACCATTAAGATTAAAATACATTCTAACATAAAAAAACAATTAAGGTTAAAAGGTATTTCTAACCTAACAATTTAGTTAAGTTATAAGGTGATCTAAAGGTGCTTTTAGAAACTTTGACAACAATTCTTGCGATAAAAGATCTACGAAATTTGAAAAACATTACGGAGTAAAAATACACTTGAACTCCTTTTACGAGTTATTTCCATTGCAAAGGATGTTCACGTTCGGAAGAGACTTCCCAATTGCCTTCAATAGCCTACTGCGAAAGCGAATGGTTTACAAATCGACAGGTCCAGGTTAAAGTCCCAGTAGAAACATACAAGAGAAGTTTTTAACACCAAGATTAGCTTGAAAACACGAAAAAAATCCTAAACCTCTTAAATGCTTTCAAAAACCACCATTTGGAGAGTAAAATTTTCTTTAACTTTTTAACTCCTCGAAAAATTGTTTAATTAATACCGAAAAATTGTTTAATTAACATCCACAGGAAGGTGTTGTGAACTTTTTAGCTCGGAGTTCGATTTTTCTCGAAAGGTTGATACGTAGCAAAATCTTAAAGCAATGTAAGACAGGTGGCCATCACTAGTGCCAACACCCTATGCTTGTTGATCCTCACATGGCCACACAGTTTAAACGATTGTCTAAACAATTTAATTATAAGGGCCAATCAGCAATTCGAATTCCCATAGTCATTATAACAATAGCTAAAGAACCGAAAGCTACTAAGAACAATGAATTACTTCAGTCCAGTTAGTGTGTTGGCCAAGATCACTTGAAAAAAATCCAAAATTAAAATCAAAGTGAAGAGTTCAGTTCACTGGAAAAAGGAAAATTTCATTAATTTTTTAGTAGTGATCAGTTTTGGCTACTGACATAAAAATTTCGTGGGAAAATTGGAGAGCATCCTCTGCTCATCCTATAAAAAAGGGTGAAAGATCCCAGGTAAAGATGGTTTGAAAATTTAAGAAAAAATGTGCTCCGTCTGACCATGTGCTCAAGTTTTTTTTCCTAATTCAACAGGAAAAACGACAAACTACTGGACTAAATCCAGGAATTTCCGGCTTACCTGCATCGTTGTTTGAAACTTTTCCAAAGTAAAAATAAGTGGTATGTAAATACAATACAAAATCCCAAAAAAATTAGCCAGAAAAATTAAATTGTGCGTTCTTAGGTCCCATCCTTAAAATCTTGCGGGGGGACCACTTATTTGAGGAATAAAGAATTTTCCAGCCTTGGGAAAAAGGGGGAAATTTCGGATTTTTTTTACTGGACACGTGTTCCGGATCCGACCTCGTGGTCAGCTTCTTTTGTCACAAACCGGAAGTCTGAGAGGAAAGGCGAAACAATTTCCCAACCCAGCTTAAACGTAAATCTTCAGTAAAGATTTGGCAAAGCTGTCTTAAAGTACTGAAGGGAAATTGAGGTGGAAATCCAAAAATGCCAGGTGTTGAGTTTCTGGCAACGTGTTCGACAGTAAGGAGACAGGTGTCATGGTCGTGTTCCTCCTTTCATTGATCGCCGTTCACCCCTCATCTCTGCTCCGAGATTTCGAATTTTGCATTTCGAAGCTTATTTTGTAAAAGGGTGAACCCAACAATCACTATAGAATTTTTTTTGATTAATTTTTCAATCTTTTATATCTGTGGTCACAAGTTGTAAGGGCCTAACTTGACTTTAGCCGTTTTCAATGTTTTTACGGAATCGTGTTCTCCTTCCAAAGTGCTCTTAATTCCACTAACCCGTTAGTTTCTACGACAATTTTTGACCGTTATAGGCTACTACATCAAATGGCTAAAGTCAAAAAATTTCCAAGTTGCATTTGGAAGAACGGCCAAAGCCAGATCCCATATATTTTTGTATAGACTTAATCCACTCTTATGGGCGCGAAGCTGCATTGATTTGATCGTTTTTGCACGTGGAATAGTGGCTTAAGTCGAATTAGTTCATTCTTCGGTTCTAATTTTTCCGAAACGAGCAGGCTAAAGTCCGTTTTAGCCTCTTTTTCAAATCGGGGTGTAGGTTTTTAGGGGCTTAACTTGACTTTAGCCATTGATTGTAGCCATTTCTAAGATATGAAAAAGTTTTGAAAGAGTGGCTAAAGTAAAATAATCCTTAATTTCTCTGAAAATATTAAGTTTGAATAAACCAGATTAAACCAATCGTAAAAAGCTTACTTTTCATAATATTTTGTAGTTATAGGTTTTTGAATTCGGTTTGATACCCCTTTGCCACCAACAGTTAAAATTTCATAAATATTAAAATGCTTCTCCTGAAAAATGAAGAAATTCGACTTAAGCCCTTATTACTTGTGACGCACATAGTTAAAATCATATGATCAAAAAAATCCATTGACAACTTGAATTTTAATATCGGTTTGCATGTTGAATAATTTTTTCTTTAGAATTAAGCCAAATTAAATGAACGTTCAGCAATATTCTGTACTTAGTTTTACAACATTAAAGAAAAACTTGAATTAATGGAAATGCTAACTTTTCCCTTTTCATCCTCTTTTACGGTTTAATCTGGTAACCCTATCGTGGAGCAATTCATGCTCAGAGCTGAAGGCTAATGACCTTAGTAGTATGATCGTAGTAATAGTGCGTAAAAAAATTTGTCAATTAGAGCGATTTTTCATTGCTCAGAGTTATTCATGTCCGCTTGTTTTACAATTAGGAAGTTCTAGGAGATACGGTGCAGAGGATAGTTTCCCCTTTTTTTTGCATGTGTGACCATGACAATACTTTCCGTCCCGTTCCAACCCATTGAGCTCAGCATGATGCTGTTCTAATCAGATCTTTACAAGTCTTCAAAATTCTCACCATGGCTCGTAGAAAACTTCACCACGAGAGAATCAATGGCAGGTCGAATCTCTGTTCGTGTTGCAATGCCCGGAAAGACCCCACTTCCCCTTTAATAGACGACTGAGCGTAGCTAGGAAAAGACCTGCTGCCGTGGCATGCATCACAAGGACGACAATCCTTTTGTAACAAGGTGATGTATTCCCGCAAACTCTGTTTCAGTGCATGGACAGCTCCATTTTTCCGAGAATGTAGGCTACTGTCTGAAGGGCTTTTTTGTATTGATAGTTCCAAGAACTTAAAAACCATTACATTTTAGAAGGGAGTGAGCTAGAGATTTGAAATTTTGTATAGTCACGTTTCTCGTAGATGGCTAGGAAAGTTCTTGAACGGGCAAAATTGAACAACTCTGTCCTTCGTCCCCCATACAAATTGAATACTTATTTTTCTGTTTTCTCGAAAACGGTGGGTCGTATTGAAAAATTTATAAAAGTAAAATCTGTTAGAATATGATTTTACATAACCGTTCCATACCTCAAAATCCAATCGGACTGTACAAATGGATTTTTTATAATATTGAGTATTTGACGATGGCAATTGTAGATTTTCTTATGTTTGTAATTGAAATTAATTTACCCGATTCCTCATTAAAAATTTTTTCTCTACGTGCGCGAGGTGTTTACTTTTAGCTATGTCTTGTGGCCCCTCAATCTTTTCGAAATTTCGAGTTTTTTCGAGAGTGAATCTCTGATAAATAGTTTTTATCTCTTAAAATCGACAAATTGAATAAAAATCCACCTGAAAATCGTCAGTCCGACGAAAAAAACAAAAAACAAAAAAATGACGATGCATCATTATAAATCGCATCGCTGAGCAAATTAGTGCAGGATAGGAATTTGCTTGTTGCTGAAATCTGCTCACATTTAGACAAAACTACACACAATGCCAGTATTTCAACGTTAGTAAATATAATATAAAAAAGATTTTTTTACGAATATTTTTGTTTCAGAATTTATTCTGTTCCGCGTAAACACAAATTTTTTATCAATAAATTCTGCTTAACGTTTTGAGCAGTAATGGCGGTATTTTTGGCGAGAAAGTTTCTGGATGCATGGATTCGAAAATTGTGAACACTTTTGAATTCTATGCAAAACGAATGAAAGTGAATTTTCAAGGAAACCGGCGAATTATGTTGCAATGAATGTCCTGCACTAGTGCACGAGCAACCCAACTTTCGAGTGTGTTGCAATGAAAACGGATCCAATTTGAAATTCAAATGAGGCAACTGATTTAACATGCACCACCGGTACACATTTAGAGCAGCATTGAGTCGCAACATAGCGGGACTAGAAGGACTAGGGGCTGATGCTTTCATTGCGGATTCTATGTGGAAACTATGATGCATTAAGTTTTGTTGTGCGGTCGCTTTATTGGCTACCGAAAAAGTTCCTATCCACTCCACATAGTAGTTGTAGTGCAGCGCACGATTCCTATCTTATCAACTGCTGTTTCAAACACATTTTTGAGTAGACACATTCACACTATTCGAAAGAGTTAAATTCTGGGTTCATTTTTGAGCTCTGAGTGTAGTTCGAGAATTTGCCAATTCAATGTCAGAATCTGCTTCTCTCAACTGTTTTTAGTTTGACTCGACTTCACGAAGGACATTATACAGCCCCTCGTACCGTTGCTATTTTCAGTATAGTTGCATCGAAATGACGTTATGAATTTCATTTTAGTAGGTACTGGTGCTGATTTGAGGTTGCGACAGACCGAAAATCGTTGCCAATGAAAGTGAAAGTTTTTATTTGACGCCATATATCTCGAATTTGTGCATAAAGGATTCTTGTTAAAAGAATATTTAATGGAGCTTTATGTGCTTTTAGCTCAGATAGATGCTACCGCAGACATATGTTTACAGCTAAAAGTATAATATTAGTGTGTGTAACATCTGACTAATTTATTAAGTCTATTTGTATCTATTCAGTGGACAATTTATGCTGTTTTGAATCCGAGTGAATAAATGTAATAAAATTCTGCCCACATTGACTGTGAACTTGACCTCGTGGCTTAGTGAAGAAAGACCATAGAGCAGTTATGTACCCAGACCATGTTGGGGCGTTGGACGAAGCTAAACATAAACATGAGCTGAAGTACAACATTTGTATGCAAGTATGGTTAGATTTAGCTGATGGCTGCTTCGTTTCTACTTGTTTTCAGTGCGAAAAGTTCGAGGAATATTAGTTCGGTTGACGTTACCATTTGAGTTGCTGCTAGCGCAACTGCTACAGGAAATGTGAAGCGGTTGCAAAAAAAATAAGGTAATTTTTCTATACAACTCAGACTTATGAAAGATTAAGGAGACCTCCTGATTTCAGTTTCTTGGTATGCTCCATTTCTCAAGTAAATTTTGGCCAGTAAGCAAGTAGCTTTTAGGAATTCTGAGGAAAGTTGTTCATGTTGAGGAGTACTGAACATAAAAGTTAGTTTGTGTTTGCTAAAATAAAGGCGTTTTGAAGAAAAATTCGTGCTATGATAGGTTGACGGCGTGTGGGATTTATTCTTTGGGGACTGAATACCGTCAGCCCGTGATGTGACTGAGTGTCATGCACAAAAATGGCAAACTGTAGCACTAAAGACCATTGGATTTATTTTTGCCTATATGCAAGAAATTTGTATGCGGTTTGTGTAGTACCCGCTTGGCAAACTGAGCTACTGGTACAGAAAAAAAGAATTCAACTTCAGTATCGTGGGGAATTCGGTGTATGTTTGGGCGATTTTCTAGGTTAAATTGTCGACTCAAATATAAATGCAACGCATCGACCGTTAAAAAATTGATTTTCTCTTTTTCTCAGTATGTAAGTTGAACAGTTAGGTATTGGGCGTTAAGCAAGTAATTTTTTAGCTTTAGGGAAATTTTGTCTCGCCGATAAATATTTGTGCTACTTTGCTTTTTTTTTTGGTCTAAATGTGATTAATTATAAAATTTATATGCACAGCGGACAAATATTCTAGAAACAACTCGTTTTTGGTAGATTTTTGCAAAGAGAAAACCTCGACCAAGAACATTAAGATTGGGTAGCCAGTTTTCTGGAGAATCGATACCTAGCTTAACTGGACGTGATGGAAAGCTAGTAAAAGGCATAGGAACAAAGGATACATAGTTTATTAAATGTATGCTAGCGATCGTCAAACGTTCCACTAATATTAACCTTTAGACTTCTAAGGTCGTCCCGAATGGTCCTCCATACAATCTCAACGACTTCAAGCAAAATGTAGATTCCAAATATATTTATAACAAATATTCTAAGCAAAAACCTATGATTTTAATGAAAAAATTGCAGTAGTCTGAAGGTTAAGGCACTTTTTCTTAACGTTTTCTTAAACGATAAGATATAAATTTGTTATTAAAATTTTCACTTGGCATATTGGAAAATTTTGCCTGCGGCGCATTTCTCTATCAAAGCTGTAAGTGCGAACGCACACGCTTCTTCTCGTCGCGGCAACTTTTGGTCCTCAAAATGCCTTTCCGACGTACACGCTTCTTCATTTTTTAGTAGCAAAAACTTGTGTGCAACAAGCGATTGCTCATCTGTGTGTGGTTCTTATATATGTGTTGCATTTCCAGCTCATTCCCTTACTAGCTAGCACCGAGGCAATATCAATTGCCAAAATAGAAACTGCCAACAATAGAAGAATAAGGACTGTTTATTTTGTTATTTACCTACCTACCTGAAAAATAAAACTACTGGGATATGTTTTATTTGGGATATGTTTACGAGTCGGTTGCTAAGCACCGACTGCCTCAATGAAATTACGCACACAAACATGCTGACGTGCTACACGAGCTACTTCGTTTGTGTGCGTAAAAGATGAAGTGAAGAACACTCTTCGAGTGGCGACTTTTCTCCTCTTGCCGCACTCGTTTCTTTCCCACAATTTGGTGAAGTTGCGGCATGCTGATGACCGAAAGTTGCTCCGTGTACGCCCTCGCTAAGTTGTATTATCTTCTTTAAACAAATTTTGCTTGCGGCCCATATTTTTGGGGGATACAGTAGTAATTGTATTGCCTGAATTTTCGACTGCAATACGTGTTCTGTACTATCGGAAAATCGGAAATTTCATCTGCAGTTTTCCCGGAAAACCCGCGGGCTATATTTTGTTTGATCTTATTTTTGTTGATGAAACCCTGAAACGAAATTTAAGGCACACGTGAAACCCATCAAACTAATTTTTCCAATCATAAAAAAAAAATTAAATTATATTTAAAAAATGATGCATAATAGTGATGCATTAGTAGTGATGCATTTTTTATGCATCTATAATTCAAGCATACAAAAAGCCTAAAGAAAACATTGTTGTTAAATTATTAAATTATTAAAATTGGATTACCATTTCAAGAGGCAGGAAAATTAAAAATTAATTTCTTTTCCACTTGATTTTGCATAATTATTGTGAGCCGATTAGGGGCCAATAAGTTAAACATATATTCATCATAATACCAACCATACACTAAAAAGAGTTAAAGGTATCATGCTGAAACCTATCGAGCTAAACTTATTAATTTGCTGCTAATTTCCATATGTATATACAACGTCTAAATACAGTGCCTTATAATCACTTTCGATTTCATCCTCATTCTGAACGCTATTCATAACGTACGATTTTATATTATGGCCGTCTTTAGAAGTTAAATAAATTTACTGATTCAAATTAGCCTAAATTTTAAGCAATATTTCAAATCTACATACTTAATACGAACAATGACCGTTGTTGTGGTCATTTCATCACCGTCTGGCATATAGACAGGTAGAAGCTTAAAAATTCGCAAACATCAACCTGTGAATGAGTTGTTAAAAATTAGCTACTCTTAGATCTGTTAGAGATGCGATGAAAAAATTCACTCATGACAATATAACTGAATGTCTAATACTTAATATGGAAAATGAATTTGTGATTTTGCATCTGTTTAATTCATTTTCTCACAAGAGAATCAACAAATCTTTTGTACATTTACCTCTTAGCTTAAGCTTTTCACTTTTTAATGAATCGATCGATCGGCATTGGAATGAGGATTGTGTATGAAGTATTCATGCCCGACTTGTTATCGTAATTAGTTATTCATTTATACAAATTAATTCATTGTAAATCGAAATTTTGCAGAAGAAAAAGAGAGGCGGACGAATATTCTTAAGCTCATGGTAGTCCATCAGTACATTATGATATCAATAGGTATTTCTGAAGAATCAAAATACTGTGTTTTCATGGTTCGATTCGAAGTATAAGAGGGAAACTGAAAGGGAAAAAGTCTTATTTAAATCTCAAGGAATTTGTATGCAAGCAGGCAAGTACAAAAAGTTTGTCAAAAATATTTGCCATAAATTAATTCAGTATTTTGTTTTAAATATTAATTAGATATTTGATCCGATCTTGAAAAACTAACATAGCGACTGACAGATTTGTGATTACTAAGTTCGTTCGACACTACATACGAATCCGTTAAAATGATTGATGAATTAGTTGAACAGATATCTGTGTATTCAGTGTTGCGCTAACCATATCAAATGAATTCAAATTTACTTTTTATGAGGTATTTTCCGATTTAATATCTTTTAAATAATTTAAATAAAGTTGTTTTAATTTCAGAAAAAAAGATTGAGGCGCTAATATGTTAACATGTAAATATTTCCATAATGAATATTTTTAAAACAAATCAAATACAGTGGAACCGCGAATTACGTATCAGATTATTTTTCATAAACAGAAACAATTTACGGGACAAGCCTTTTTATGTTTTTTTATAGTTTCAGCCAGAGCTTAGGGGAAGACTCTTTAATGGCGAAGCACAGCTCAGGATGGTCAAAAGAACGGAAGGAGATGTGGGTTTATGTTCTCCTTGAACTTCTGCGGGTTATAGCCTGGGGGAATATATCGGATGGTAAATCATTCCAAAGTCTTGTTGTTCGCAGAATGAAGGAACTCCTAAACTTTACTGTACGAAAACGGGGAGGCCCAAGGAAGAAATCGTGCGCGCGGGCAGCTGCACGAGATGGTCTAGGGAAAATATACCGTGGAGGAATCAGTTGGGAAATTTCAGTAGAACATTTTCCATGGAAATATCTATAGAATATGCTGAGTATCCCAAAAGAGCGAAAATGCTCAAGAGACGGTAATAAATCTGTCAAAGACTTGTCTCCAATCAGTCGGATCGCATGTTTTTGAATTCGCTGCAGCAGTCCAAGGATAGATTTTGGGGCTCCAGCCCAAGTGTGCGAATTGTACTTAAAGCGACCCCTAGACGTTAAATCTTGCAGTCCATCATGCTGTCACAGCAAAAGGCTTATTTGCACTAGACGCTCAATCATGCACGCAATAGCCAAACCGACAGAACACAGCACAAATATGAATTTAAACAATTTTTGTCCTTATATTTTTCGCTTTTCGTCATCCACAACTCACTTCTTTGTCTATATAACTCGAAAAAGGATTCCCAAAAAACTTTGTCTTTTTTTACGACATCTTTTCACTACTAAAAATTACGCTGAAATGACGAAATGATTGACAGCATCGCCATACACGTTCAAGCATGCTGTCATTCAAAAAGCTCCCTCGAAAATATCAAAATTATTTTGATATTGGCCAGCATGCTGGCAATCATGGAATTTTGCATGACAGCATCACCATAGACGTTCAAAATGCTGTCACAGCATGCAATGATTGACTGCAAGATTGAACGTCTAGGGGCTGCTTAAGTCTACAAGTATTATTTTAATTTCTCGATTTCTGGAATTTTAATATTATATATTTTGGGAATCCTTGAATTCAAATAATATATCTCTATATAAGGGGTGAACCATCCGGTGGTTTCCGATGGAACTACGTATTGTTTTGACAATGTCAACAGTAATGCGCATGAAATATTTATAGATTTTTAGTGTCAAATCTCCGCGGTATTAAATGAATCGAGTTACGCTTGAACAAGAAATTTGGTCGAAAAAATGCATCAACTTCGATTTGACGCCATTGGGCACTTTTTGTGGGGTGCCGTTAAAGATCGATGTTATACTGACAATCTAGAAATGAGTCAGGCACTTAAGCACAATATTCATCGTGCTCTCTTTCTCTCTCGGCACTACAACCGGTTTCCGATATTGGCCTGCCGCAATGTCTCTCGCCAGAGGTCCCGATCATGTGCCGATGTCCTCCAGTTTCGCATCCCAATTCTCTTCGTGTCCTGGTCAACGTCGTCTTGCCATCTGAGGTTGGGTCTGGCTCATCGGCTTGTTGTTAATAACCTACCGCCCGCAGAAGACTTTCCGAACCGGGTAACTTTCACTCATTCGAGTGATATGATCAGCCCACCGGAGTTTGTTGAGTCTTATGAGCTTGACTACGGGCACGTTCTCATATCTCTCATAGGCCTCGTCATTGTAGAGTCTCCGGAATCGTCCCCCCTTATGTATGGGGCCAAAGATCCTTCTGAGTATCTTCCTCTCAAACGCGGACAAGAGGTTGCAATTATTTTTGCCTAGTACGCAAGTCTCAGTGAAATACATGAGGACTGGATTTGGCATTGAACAGGCTTTTATCAAAACGATGAACCTCTTATGAAAATGGCAAAAATGTCAAAAGTATTCTTAGCTTTTCTTAAAAAACAAGGATTGAAAATATTTGGGTTGTGTAATTACACAAATTTGGTTAATTTTTCCTAAATTCTTAAATACTTGTGCTGGTTGTCAAAATGAAAAACTCAAGACAATATAATAAGTAAAATCAAAAGTACTAACACAAAATTGATACAGATATTTTACACTTTATTTCTCACAAAAAGATTTAATAGATTTCCCTAGATTTCGTATAGACTGGCTAGTATTATCCACCCTATCCATTGCTTTATTGATTGATATTTCACTTAAATTCTATCTTAGTATTGGCCACAAGGCACATATCCCCTAGCTAAAATAATCCATAAAAAGCATAAAATGAATCTTCTTATACCGCTTATAATCCGAACGAGCCGTGCATGTTCATTTGGATGTATGTAGCTCAGACATATGAGTTATGCTAGACCTACATATTTTGCTCAATGAAATTCAAGAAAATATTACGACGATCGTATGTGCCTCTTGGCGAATTTCGAGTAGATATGGTCGCTTCCTACACATACGACGAACACATGGCCTCGTTGAATTCAACTAAGAGAACTGAAATGAAAAATGATACATATCGACATCTATCCCTCAACATTAATAAAATGCCTTCAAAAAATCTGGCAGAAATAATCCAATAAATAAAAAAACATTACTTTGACACGGAATACAGAGAGCAAAAAAGTGCGAGGAGATTGCGTTCGAGTTAAGTTTGGGGTTGGGTGATTTGCGGTTTACGCCATACTTGTTCACTCCACATTCAAACACCGATGCCAAATGGAGGAAGGAAGGTTGTATATTATTTAGAGAAATGTATCCTTCGGCCCGGCGCCCATCCTTATAGATTCTTTACATAATACTAGTCATCATGTGTTGTACTGAGATGTTTGGACGGTTGATCGGTGTGAGGCACACCAAGGGAAATTGAGATGAAAATATAATAATATTAATAATGTGAGTACGTTACATACTACTGGTGCCTGCCACACTACCGGCACGTACACAGCCAGCTTCTGTGGGCTTTTTTCCATTTGGTTCTCGAAATTCTTTATGCTTAGCATTTTCATATGTAATCGTAAGGCATGTTGCGTAGCCCAGGTGAGACCACATCTTTTTTGAGCATTCAACCTGAGCAATGCCTTGGGATTGAACAAAGTAACCGTAAGAATCTGAAAAACGTACCAAATGTCGGGAAAAGGAAATGGTTTAAGGAAAATGGTAAAAGGTTTTTTTTTGGAAAGAAGCTTCCATCTCATCTTACATTTATATGTTTTTACACTTAACTGATATCAAAAGTTGAGTAGTGTGTAACCAGAGGACAAGAGGACAAGTTTTTCGATAGTTAGTATACCCTTTCAAATTTACTATTGTTTGGTACTTTATTTTGTTTTTAAGAATAAATGAAAACCTCAGAGGATTTGAAAGTGTGATACCTAAAAACATTTATATATTTTTTGTGTTATTGCCAATTTATATATTATCTGTATATCGAAGGTGCAAATGGTCGGTCGGCTTTTCTGTAGAAATCGTCAAATAATAGAAATTATCTTAACTTTTCTGATTATGGCTATTTTTATACGATTTTCCAAAAAGAAGAGTAGCTTATATGCGCGCAGTATGGGCGGTGACGGCGCGATTTTGATTTCCCAGCAACTTCGCATGCCCTGCCCCGTCCCACTACTCACTGCCAATTGTTTTTTTTTTTGCTTTTTTGCCTTAAAAATTTAAAGGTGGGGGCGTGCACTCAACAGTAAAGAAGTAGCTTAAAACGTACATTATAAATTAGAGTTTACTGGCAACCACGATGAAGTACAGTAAATTTTACTTTTCTCTCCAAGTAAATAAAATTTTCTGTTCTTCCCAGCAAATATTGGATTGTATTCCCAGTAAAATTCTCATACTGGGAAACTGGAAAGAACTGTAATAACAGTAATTTTTACCATTCTTTGGACACAAAAATGAACTATATCAGGGTGTTTGGGATAACAAAAGATCTTCCCCATGTTTGTCCGGTTGTATGTCTGTCCGTGATCACCACACCTTTCGAAAGAATTGAGCTAGTGAATTGAAATTTAGTATAGTTGCGTTTCTTGCAAAAAAACGGACAAACTTCCTTCTCCCTTCCCCCAAACGAAACAGTTTTTCACTGTTTCGTTTGGAGGAAGGGAGAAGGAAGTTTGTGAATCGTATTGAAAAATTCATATTAAGGTAAAGTCTGTTAAGAATAAGATTTAACATTATCCATGCATCAAAATCCAGTTGAACCACTCATTCTCCCCTTCCCCATAGAAATGGAATACTTTTTTTTTCCTATTTTCTCGAAAGCGGTAGGTCGTATTGAAAAAAAATATAATCTGTTTAGCGTATGATTTTAAATAACCGTTCCATACATAAAAATCCAGGCGGTCCTTTTCTTTCCCCCTCCCATGTACAAACGATTTTTTTAAATAAACTAGTCTTACAATTTACGAGAAACGCAATTGTACAAAATTTCAAGTCTCTAGCTCAATCCGGACATACAGACGGACGGACATGTGGAAATCAAAAGCTTTTGTCATCCCAAACATCTTGGTGTAGTTCATTTTTGTGAATTGCTAATTCTGAACCGGTTAAAAACACAGCTTATATCTTTTAACACATTATTTGGGGACGGGGTTCTCCTGCAATCTTCTGCAATTCAAGAGGAATTTCGATTCGGTTTTCACCATTAGGGAGGTCTGCCCTTTTCACCCACTAAAATCTCCTCACCCCTTGAACCACTCTCATACTATCTCTTAAACTACCAAATGGATATTGATCCGGTTTTCTTCATTAGAGATTTAATGGTAATTCCGGAGAAGTCAGATCCGAGACCGGAAGGGACGCTCGGGGCAGAGCCCCTAGTGTAGTATACACTCAGAAAAATGTCTAGGTCAACTTTTTGTCAAGTTAACTCTGACCGCTAGTTGGCTGACAGAGGTTTCCATTACATGACATTACATCCTCGAAATACCTATCTAAGGTCAACTCGTGCAGCTCCCAATGCCCTACTTCACCTGCTGGTGGCTTAATTTCAGAATTTCTCCGGCCACAGGTCAACACAAGTTTTACATTCCCTCATGCAGGCGAACGCGCGCCTCACATAGGCTAAATTTTCCTGCCCGAGGCCAATCACGCCGTATGTAGGTCGTCGAGTTAGCCTCCATTTATCTGAGTGTATAGCAGGTAAAATTTTACTGCCATGTAAAATAATGTTTAATTTACCATTGTCATATGTATATTAGTTAACATAAATATATCATTATATTAATTGATATTTAATTGTATTCTTCATAATATTGTTTTATATAACATGGCATATCGTCTAAAGCTGTAAATTGTAAAAAGTAATTTAAAAAAAAACATCATAGATTGAATTGTGGAGAAATCGCTACGTGCGTTTAAAAATGTTTTTCTTTTTATTTTCAAATGCCGTACTGAGAAGACCAAGTAAGGTCGCTGTAAGAAAAGTACGAATATATTCTTATGTATGTGGCAGTATTAAAAAAAATGTGATATGGACTATATAGTTTCACATATGTTTGTATAAATGCGAAAAATACTTTTTCAGATATCCTTTTTACTTGATTTGGTCACGTCTTAGAAGCCCAGTCACCCCTAGAAGCATGTAATGTTTCTTTTCGCCCATCTCCAAATAAATACTCCATTTCGTTGGGTATGATGCACTGGTTGGGGTGGAAAAAATAAGTGGAGAATGAGTTCTATGGTCCCAGGAAAAATTAGTAACGGAACGTTTAGATATTGTGCTTTCTCTAAAAAAAAACTTTTCTGATGAAAACGGGGCCTGTGTAGAAAGTTGTCTGTAGGGAAAAATTTGTTCCACGATCTCTTTTTTGAGGTTTTAGTGCTACAAAACTGTCTGCCAGTTTTTTCGAAATGAACCAATATTTTCAAGAAAAACGCGAAAAATATTCCAGTTTGTATGGGATTTCCTCCTTGTTCAAACAAAAGAAGTTGTAGCCTATATTTGAACATATTATATCATTAGCTTAATTGTGAAGTTTCATGAAATATCTCAAAACATATAAAAAACGTAAAATAGACATTTGAATAAACCTATATCTTGTATAACCTATAACAGAGATGCAAACCAATTCGACAGGGCTCCGTGCAAGACTATGGTAATCCTTTTTGGATATGCCTAGTTTAATTTTGGATATTGAATTTCTGGTTCTTGGTTTCGGTTCCTGAAATTTCAAAATTTTGTTTTGGTTTATTAAAATTTTAATGGTTTAGTAGTTTTTGGTTTGATAAAAAAATAACCTCAGAAAATAGATCTCAGATTTAATTCTTTTTTTTTTTCTAGAAAAATCGTGCTAAAAGAGGGAAGGAGGGGTGGGGATAAAAGGCCGAAAGTTTCATGGGCAGCCCAAACCCAATATTTCAAAAAAGTTTTTTCCCAAAATACGTTAATCCAAGGAGTTTTCGAACAACCTATTATCTATCATACATGTTAAAAAATGTGTTTGGTTTTTACGTAGAGAAAAGCTCTTCAATCCGCTCTATTGCTATATACATATTCCCTGATTTCGTCCTTTCTTAAGTCTCTTTATACTCCGAAGCCCATGACATCTATAGGGAATTCGGGTACAAAATAATAAATGAGGCCTCCTTCTAAAATTCGGTACGGTACAAAAACAACTTATGACAATTCAAGGATATGAGGATGCGAACCCCGGAACAGAATTTGTTTTTTTTAGACTAGTGCTACCACAAAGGACACACAATAGCTCGCAACCCTACGGCATTTTAAAGTGTATACGAAAGTCGGTTGAAATGGAAAGCAGAATAGTGAGATGTGGTGAATCAACCAACAAAATGGTAAGAAAAATGTTACATTTCCAGATTCCTTACTTCTCTTTAGTGGCTTCTTTCGATGCAAAGGCTTACTTGTTCACATATTTATATACATACAAACACGTAAATTGTGACGATACGCAAATATGCAGGAATTTTTTGTCTTTCATTCGACATTTTTTTTTCTATAGACGGACATTTCGCGGAGCACAGTTCTGTACATGGCCTGGTCCTTCTCCTCATATTTTTGTTTTACAATGTCTATCATCATGAGTTTGAGTATTTTTTTGCCTTTGTCCTATATTAGTTCAAGGCTTTTATGGACAAATAGCAAAATTTGAAAAATCCTGAACTGTTGTAAAATCTTTTTTCCCATATTATTAAAGGGCGGGAAACACAAAATAGGTTTATGTTTTTCATTTTCGTCTCCCGTTTTCATAAAAAAATATTTTGCCTATAAAAACTAGGAAAAATTACTTTCGTGCTTTTAACAAAATGTATTCCTCAATTATATTTGTATTGATGAAAGAAAGTGGTTTTCTGGAATTTTTATAAAACATATTTTTACGATCAATAAAATATTTGAAAAATACCTTCATTAAGTTTAAAAGGTACGTTATATAAATTCTGGGCTTAATTTTATGCATTTTACATGCTATTCATAAAATATTCTAAACTAATTTTTTATAAAATACTAGCGGACCCTACGTTGCCAGCTTAAAGTTTTTTGTATAAATTTTAGAATGTCAAAAAACTATAAATAACTTAAAAACTTTTGGGAAAAAACGTTATCCTTACAGGACCTTCTGTTTCGAATTTTGAAATTCCAACACCGGATTCGTGATCGGTGACCCTGGAAACCCCCTAATGCCGGTTTTTTGCCGGGAAAAATGGGGAAAAGGATATTTGCGTTATCAGCGACCCCATAATGGCAATTTTTCCGGGGAAAGGATATTTGCGTTATCCTTACAGGACCTTCCGTTTTCGAATTTTGAAAATCTAGCCTGCTCTCTGATTGAAAATCTAAAAATCGGTTCAGTAGTTTTTGAGTTTTGTAATCTCAAACAGACAGGCTTGGCTGTTTGTCTGTCTGTTTGAGATCAAACACCAATTTTTATATATTAAGAAGAGGTAAACATTTTTCTTATAGAGTTGGTAGAAACACAAATCGTATCTTACATTTTTTAGGATCAAAAGTCCAATGCATTGACGATTTTCAATGAAGATTGATTTATTTTTTGTTTTTTGAGAATTTGGCATATTGAGTTTGAAGTTTCCATAAATTTCTATTCGCGTGTATTTAATGAACAAATTTTTGAGGTTAAAAGCACACACTCAGCGAAAAACTGTACCAATCTGACAAAAATAGCGATCAATGTGATAAAATCTTTATCCATTTTGGGTATGATAAAAGATCTTCATCAAATTAATAAGGGTATTCACAGTCGTCTTTTAAATTGCGGGTAAATTTACCGCTCGGTAATTCAGTCAAATTTAACAGATTTTTACTGAGACGGTAACTTGGTTCATGTAAAAATGAATTACCGGATTCGGTAATTGTATACATGCCTTGAGTCGTGTTTTTCGGCCCGGGTATTCGGTATCAAGAATCAACCGCGGGTGGCGCTAGTAATGTTTTTAGTTGTCAAATTTTCTCGCTGGTTATCTCATCGGACTGCAATTTTTTTCAATTTTGATAGCCGTTGCCACAATAGAAATTCAAAAGAATACATCAAACATGGATTTAAAGATATGTGACATATTTTACAATTAAATTCGCAGTTCATGATTTGGTCACGTATCCAATAAAAGCGCTGTTCTCAAATCTGTGCTGTGGGATGTTCACAGCAGAATATTTTTAGTCTTTTAATATTACCGAAAACACCGAATACCCAAAATTAAAAGAGGACTGTCATATAAAATAAATTTGTTAAAAAAAGGTTTTATTCAAAAAAGTGCTCTAATAAGGAAAAAATAATTTTTGGGGGCTGTGTGTCAGAAATTAAAGCGAGATAAATATTTATTTTATTTTATTTTTCATGCTTTTATCTCGTTTTTGTTTCTAACACATAGCGCCTAAAAAATTATGTTTCCTTTTTAGTCATTTCATATTTAATTACTATGACTAAAAATTCAAAATGACGCCTGTCTTTCGCTACGCTTGTTTATACTTTTTAGTCTTTGAATATATCTTTGCTTATACGGACAAAGCCGCCATTTTGGTTACTTCCGGTTAACGGATTTCGTCCCATTCCAGGACCAAATGTGCCTATAAAATTTCATGGCTCTAGCTCTATTAGTTTTTGAGAAATCTGGTACACTGATCTGGTAGACTGACAGACAGACTGACAGACAGAAAGACATTTTTGTAATATGACTTCAATCGACTATGGAGTGATCGGGAAATGCTTTTAGGCAAAATTAGCAGGCTGACATTTTTCATGAATAAAATGTTTTTTTATATACTTCGTAGAAAGTAAAAACACACATTTATTTATTTTTAATATTTATTCTAGCTGAAACCGTCGGATTATAATTTGAATTGTACAAAAAAATTTTTGGTTTTTATGAAAGTTGTAAAATATGCAACTAAATGTGCATTTATATGCAAAATATGCACTAACGTGTCAAATATGTGAAATATGCAACAACAAGTGACCTGCATTCGCTCCTAAACTTTTTGATTCGGATGAATAAAAAACTCCCGGAGCCGAAATCATGACGAGAAGAAATATGCAAATACATATTTTTGGCAGCCCTAATAATGAGCAATTCATTAAATTGGTCTCCCTACCCAGTCTGATCCTCTTTGTCATATTAGTAAGCAAAGATCAGGAAGTGGTTGCTCTGATGAGGGTCTATATTATGACCTAGGATCGTAAATTTTAGAAAGAAAAATATCATATTTTTAAATCTGAGCAGAAAAACATTGTAGAAAAAACTCGAAGACATTCAAGAACTTGTAATTTTTTTTTAAATTTAGAAATCTTTAATCAGAGCAAAGGCATTTTTTTACTCATTTTTTATGTATGAAATAATCATTGCATTTACAAGTACAAATCAAAAAAAGTAACGTAATTAAATCGATCATTCAAACTTATTGCTATTGAAGTTGTCTACCTTTCTGTACATCTAACATAGAATTCAAAACTAGTATATTTAGAAGCCTGAAGTGAATTCACTTGAGATAGATACGGACATGTTCATAGATACCCGTATATAAGTGACAACAAGTTAGTTTCGGAATATCAAAATTTACTTCTCTTACTATACAAAGTCATATTCATATACGTATGTATTAAACACACATCCCTGTTGATTAGTACATAACTTTCTAACAGAATTAGATGCGAAATCAATATCACAGAAGTAGATATTAAAACTTATTCGCTGTTCGAGCTAAATATGTATCACCAGAAGCCCTCGCGTTTTGTAATATGCATTGAAAAAGATAAAATATGTTGCCAACAAACAAAACAGAACCGATAAAAATTGATACACGATCAACAGGGAAAATTTTTATGAATGATCAATTCTTATTAAAGATTACATCGATTATAATCGCGAGATCGCCGTCAAAGGGGAAAATAAATATACAAACAAACAAGTTTCCGATCAACTACAAAGTTTTTTTTAATTTTATTAGATATTAAAGTAAAAAAAAAGTTAAATTGATTTTATACAGCACTGCCAGATAAAAATGTTTTTTAATAAAAATCATGTCACATATCTTTTTTGCTTTATAAGATTTCTGATTTCTGTGGCCACAATTTGTGGAAATTCCAAAATAAGCTGAATTTGAATTTGCAAAAAAAAAATATTTTAGTTTCACATGAATATCGACTTAAGCGGTTATTGCTTGTGGCCACAGATTTTAAAAAGTTCTTGTGGTTTGTTAGTTAGTAAGTCGCGGTATTCAACCTTTTACACATTAAATTCATTATTTTTGATGTACGAAATTCATTAAATGAATCATGAAAAATGTCGACCTATTAATTTTGCCTAACAACATTTCCCAAACACTCCTGAGCTAGAGTGATGAAATTTTACAGGAATGTTTGGTGCTGGAATGGGACGATCCTATCAACTTTTCCTGGAAATCCGTTAATCGAAATTCGCCAAAATGGCGCGACTTTCTATTATAAAAATCCCAATTTCACGATTTACTTGAAGACAGTAAAATTTCATATACTTTTTCCTACACTTTTGTCTTGAAATATTTTCATTAAAAAGTAAAAACAAAAATCTATTAACGAATTGCATGCATACTGACGGTTTTTCGGAAAAACATTTTAAGAAAGAATTAAAAACATTAAAGTATATTTCAGATTTTTTTTGCCTTTGAAAGTAAATCGATAGCTTTTACCGTTATCGAGATATTTTGGATTTTGTAAAGAAATATTTTAGATTTTGTAAAAAAATATTTTAGATTTTTTCGCCTTTAAAAGTAAATTGATAGCTTTTACCGTTAACGAGATATTTTATTATATAGTTTGTAATTCCTATTTTTATATACATACATTAATATTTTATTCGTCGGTTAATAAATTGGATAGGAACGTAGATGAATTTAATTTGTAAAAGGATATATTAGAATTGTGTGCGAAAATTTGAATTTGCTGTGCAAAAGAGCAACTTGATTTGAAAAAAAAGAACCTGGGCTGTAAATTTGTTAAATTTGGATTTAAAAAATCCTGTGTATATTTAAGTTTTGTTTTTTCCAAAAGTATTGTGACGCTAAGATTTTAATTTTTATATATTTCCCAATATAATGGTTATAGAAATATTTAAATACCAATTTGGCAATACTCTGAGCATGAATGCGCTTAAGTGCAACATGTTGGAGCTCTTGGATTCCACAGTGCCGGGATTCACGTTGCGTTCAGGTTCAGGTGTACAGCGTTTCACTAAATCTTGATGGGGCTACCGCTCTGATAGACTATTAGTTTTTTCATTTTTCTATTAGGCTAGAAATGAAAAATAGATAAAGGTCCCGAACTGCAGCAGCCATCAGCTGCTAGTGTTGATATTATTGCTGTAGATACAGACGCCAAACACCTCGGGGGCATTTAAATATATGATTCTCACTCAAGGCAGTACAAGTTTGCCAAGGATACCAACTTATTGGCAGTAATTAATGGTTGACAAGTTCTCTAACTCTAACGAACTTGTTGCCTGCTTGTGCTTGAATTCATGTCGAGCTGAAGTGGTTTTTCGTTTTGTTTTGTTTGATTTTATTTTTCCGCTCCTTGTAGAATGCACTTGTTATTTTTATATAGCATAACTCGTCTTATAGAAAACAAATTAAAAGGAACGTATCAAGGGTCTAAAGCTTAATGAACACTTTTTGTGTCCTAAAATATCGCAAAATAAGGCAAACGTGAATACGGGAAGAAACGTTCTGTTGTGCTTTTCAAAACTGGCACCCTAAACAAACCATGTATACGACGTAAGAACACCCCTTTAGGATAAAAGAATAGAAATCACAAACCGTTAGCAGGGTAAAGGGGAGAGAGTGACTAAACAATACGTTGATTTTATGCTCTTAATACGCAATTTTGCTTTCTAAATACGAAACGAAGGACGTGCCTTGACTTTGAAATGAACCTTTTTTTCACTTTATTTAACTTTACGGTGGGAGTTAAGGACTGTAATATACGTCGAATAAGAAAATCTCTTATAATAGAGATGGCTGCGTTGCATGTTTGAACTCTTACCCTACTTAACCAAAAAACGTGAAATGAAACGCTATCTCTCCATATTTTCTACCCGTGTCACTAAAATACTATTGTAGGGCTTTAGGCCAAAAAATTGATAATTGTGGAACTTTCAACAAAATCAATCACTACGCTGAGAAGGAATTATACTTGCGCTTACATGATTTGTTAAGCGCCTGTCAATAAAATTTTTTGAGCTGAGAATTTTTTGAGCAGTGGTAAAACGGTTTTTTTTTGTCGAAATGTTTTCCGTACAAACTTTTGTGAGTATTTTTAATCATTGTAAAAGAAAAGTTGATGATTGATCAAAAAGTTGATTTTCAAAAAGTTGAAAATTATTGTTTTAGGTCCGTTTGCGAGGCATAGACGTGCAACTTATTTGCCAAACAGGTTGCTAACTCGTTTGCCACAGACGATGCAACTTCAACAGCAACATCAGTTTGACTGTGTTTACATTAGGACTCACTTTGAGGCGGCACGTCATTCGTGAGGGTAGGGGACGCAGTGGGGAGGGAAACCAAAAAGAGCGAACGAAGTTCACTTTAAATTATCGGTCGCAAAGCGGTTTTTGAATCTGATCGTTGAAACCTATCGTTTAGTTTTGTTGATGAAACCGGTTTATGAATCCAGATAAAGCGAACCGTGTACACACGGCAGCCTCAAAGTGAATCCTAATGAAAACACAGTCTTTATAAGCAGAAGTCATGGTAGAGAAACAATGGCTGCATTCAGCGACCCGGCTCAATATGTGTCAAAAAACCGCTCAGCTGAGCCGCTCAGTGTTTACTGAATGCACCGCTACTGAGCCGCGCACATAAAACTGTCAAAATATTCGGGGTTTTAGTGGAAGATGGACCGAGATAGAATTATTTCCACAATATTCGGTATTTGCGCGTCAGATATGTTAAATTTGGAGCACATCGCAATGTTGGTTCACGAATGTAATACTCATTTTGAAGTAACCTCAATTCGAAGTTCGAAGCCTGATAGAAACCGAGATTATTTTGAGGTGACTATACCGAATTACACTCCCGGACTCTTTCGCCAACATTTTCCGCAACGCCGAGTGTTTCCATTCCCGTTTGCTCAGCAAGAACTTCCATGAGGCTTCCCGTATTATAAATAACATAAATAACTATAAATATTATAAATTACACAATTTATGTATTTCCGTCGTCGTTTTTAGACATGAATTGAGGTTCTATAATTCTTCATTTGACATTTGCTCAGCTACTGAGCGGAGTTCTTTTACGCTCAGAAAAAATGTGAGCTGCTCAGTTGAGCCGCTCTGTAACGATTGCGCTCAGTAACTGAGCACCTATTTCGCTCTAGAGCGATGCTGAGCGGCTCAGGTCGCTGAATGCACCCAATAACTTTGTGTTTTCGATTGAGCGAAATTAACATTCCATAACTCCAGTAAGCTGCGGTAAACTTAAAAAAAAGTCCCTCCACGCCTCATTGTTTAGGATGTTTGCCATATTTTTGAAAACGTGCTTTTAGCCACTGATATTGCTGACTTGGTTGCCATCCTCGCTACAGACGGTGCAACATCATGTTTGCACAATTAATCAAAACTTTTTGATTTTTCTGCAACCGAATATGCAACCTGAATTTTCAACTGGAACTAGCCCACAGACGTTCAACATCGTTTGCAACATGCCATATTGGTAACTAGGTTGCCCATCTATGGCTCGCTTAACAAATTAAGTTGTGTTTAGCCTACTTAAACCGTAGAAATCCTGGAACTTTAATAATTAACTGCCATTTGCACCACCGAAACTTAGCAACTTATAAATACAACTTAATTTGTTTAAGTCGCAGAATTTATACTAACTGCAATTTAATTTCTGCAACTCCCAGTAGGCTAAATACAAACTTAATTTGCGACTCCCAGTAGGCTAACTGCAACTTAATTTTTTTAAAAATAGTAAACGCAAACGGCCCTAAGCCGGACAAAAGTTGTGGTGCACTCATGTAGGGAGAAATTAAGAAAATTCTGGAATTCAAATTCAACAAAAAAAAAAAAAAAAAAAAAAAAATTTTTTTAGCTGGAATAGGGAATGAATTAAGATCGGGATATTGAAAGATAATTCCAAGATCAGAACCGATTATTATTAAAATACAGCCAAATAACTGGAAATGATATTTCTAGAAATTATATTCAATAATCTGCTTAAAAAAAAACCATTTGTTGTACTAGGGCAGGAATTGTTCAAATGCTCAATTAAATCCGCTATTTGTTTGAACATTTGCATCCATTTACCCGATAGCTATAGGAATTTTGGTCAAAACGAAATAGACAAAAAAATAATAAAATATTTTATGACCATTTGTCCAATTGTCCAAAGTAGCAGATTTGAATGTTAAGCCAAGTACAAATAACAGAACAATATCTGCAAATATCAGCAAAGGGAATTTTAGCTGCACATTTCTAGTTTGAACCTCGAGCACTAAGTATGCGAGATCGGGGGATGGCATTATCGGTTAATTTAATAATATTTTAGATGATTCAAAGGTGATTTAAAAGTGAAGTTTTAAGATCATATAAAACCTAACTAATGTATTTCGGCAGATTTTTCTTTTGACGCTGTTTGTCGAGAATTTGGAAAAAGGGTGTTTTCACGACGAAAAGAAATTCTATTTCGGGCCCGGAGTAGCGCCAATTTTCTTAGCGCACGAGGGAAAGTTGGAAACAAGAAAATCCGACAAACAGCGCGATATTTCAACTCCTTCGATATATTTGATCATCTAGTGCTAAAAATTATAAGAAAAGCTAAACGTGGAGAAAACGTGATCATTTCATTTGGAGAGTGTCTTCAATATTGGTCAAGGCGATAAACTCCCCGAACCTAAGGATCATCCCTCTGCAAAAGGGCCTTCGAAATTAGAAATTGTGCATAAGAAGAATTCCTTTTGACGATAAGACGATAGGTTCGAGCTAAACAGCGTTACTTGTGAGAGCAACTACTGAAAACTTAATTTCTCGGCGAATATACCTTGGCGTTTCATCTAGAGTCAATCAATACTTAAGATAAATGTGTTTTTTTTAGTTTAAATTGTTTTCATTGTAATTGCCACAAAAGTTTGTAAAGTGGTCCGCCGTTAAGGAACGCAAAGATTTAATTTTTTTGCTGATTTAGTTCACATGCATAATTATATTTATTTAGAACTTTACAGCTAAAGAAAAGTGTAACTAAAGAAAAATAATAGTAGAACTCGCCGTGGGATGTGCACATCACCAGCAGCTGAGAAGATAATAGAATAAACAAAAGGAAAGTAAAAAGAAAAGTAAGTTAATTTCCAATTTTTATATTATGCATGGTGCTAAAAATTTACTGAACTCGTATACGGTAAATTCAATCGCGGAATTTACATATATAAAGAGGAACAAAAGTGATAAATTGAGCTTAACTCTAAAAACAACTTATCTAAAGTAAATGAAAATATATGCGCAAATATAACAAAGCCGATCAATTTTCTAATTTTGTGGCGAATTTAGGCTGTCTTAGAACAGATAGTTTTCAATCAGAAGATTAGAGTATAGAGACATTAAAAAGTTTAATTTAATAGAATTAGTCTCTGTTATTAAAGATAAATATTAGCAGCAAATATTTATTTTGTTAATTATGATCACTAATCAATAAATATTGTCCATTAAGTAAATTTTATTAAATCAAAGTGAGTGTCCCAAATATCCCAATCGCCTCGTCTTTTCTCACCTACAACTTACCTTGATCACGAGATGAAGATGGTACAAACAACCGGGGAAAATTTCTATAATCTGAAACTGATCGCCATGTTGGTTTAGAAAACTCGAGAGAGGGTTGGACGATGGACGGAAGAATCGGTTATGGGTGATAAAGCAAATGTAATTTTTTTGTCGCGGATTAATTTTTAAGTTATTAGTGATGTAGCACAGAGATTCGTTATGGTGTCCACCGCGGATTTGCCCAGCAAGGACCCACCCATCCGACGAGCAAAAGCCTGGCTGAAAAATATGTGCTAGTGCTGGCAGGGAAGCGGTCAGACTTCGGGGCGCTCGTGTGCCATCGCAACGAAAAGCATGCCCCAAATAATAAATTTATCTGTTTGTGTAGAATTACCAAGGTCTGATAAGGACAATAGTGTGGCAAGAGACCTTTCGCCACCTATTACATAACAGATTGGCGCCCAACGTTAGGCAGCTTCGTTGCTGTTTAACAACAAAATTATAATTCGGTTTTTATGTTTTAGAGATTCTAGATTTTTTTTAATTCGAAGCTCAAAATATTTCAAAAGGCTCATTTGCATTTTATTGTTTAATTTGACGTTTTTTTTTCTGAATTTTTACCTGTGAGGAAAGTGTTTGTATTAACAAATTAGCCCATTCAAACTGTGATAAAGCCGTTTATGGTTGTAGTTTGTCAAAAATTGAATACTTATCTAATCACAGAATAAAGTAAAATAAAAATAACTAGAGTATGATCAGGACATTGCGAGCCAGTTGATTGGTGAAACCGATTACTGTTGTCGGGTCTTGTGATAAACGCTATGCTTTAAATAGACCACTTGTCTTCGATTGGAGCTCGATTCTTAGGACATACTGAGAATTGATTGTCCGGAGGAAAAGTTATGGTCTTAAAAATTTATTTGAGGCTGCTTAAAGATGAGTATAATCTTGGCATTGCTCAAATAAGAAAGTTAAAGAAAAAGTTTAGAGTAGTTTTTCAGATTTTTTTTTTTTTCATCAAACATTGCTTTGGATCCCAGAATTCGAGGAAGTAGAGAAGTCGTTCAACCCTCAATTTATGAATAAATATTTGAACAAAAAGAAAAGTTTGACTATAGATAAATAGTTATTTATTCGTTTAGTCACACTTTGATTTGTACCCATTGTTTAGAGGTTAAAGTAGGAAAGAATTGTTGAGAAGAGAATAAAATTTTTCGATAATTTATCTAAACACAGGTCGTTTATATAATTAGTCCAGTTTTTGTCTTTAGTTTTCTTCGATACATCTGTTTTATATTGATTTTTTTTTTTGTATTTAATATTTAGTGGTGAGGATTAGGTCAATAAGGGAATTTGTTTTTTTTTGCATTTAGTATTTAGTTACTATAAGGTTTCGGGTATATTGATTATATTTCTTTGAAGAGGCTATAAAATTATAATAATATTATGGGAAAACTTGGTTTGAATACAGGAACAGTCCCTAAAAACAATAAAAAAGGGGATTTAGAAACTGGTACAACGCGAGAGTTAAGGTCAGGTAAAGGGAGAACTATGGATGCCGATAGTGATCCAAATGTTTCAGTCGGGATATTTCAACCAAATCGGACGTTGGCACGAACTCCCGAAAAAGAGACGACTCCAACCACAGTAAGGGAGGTTTCCGTGAGTCCCAAGGGTGCTGAAGGTATTTGTCCCGAAATTCTTAGTGAGCGCAGAAGAAGAAAAGAGACTGGAATAGGGGAAAATTGGGATAGAGACCATTTACTAGACTTTTCAGCAAGACCTTCCTCGGTGACAGATCTTTTTGGACATCGGTACTACCCAAATACCAGAACAGAAACTCAGATGACAAATCGGGAGATGCAAAGTTATATCAAGGAGATGGTAAAGGCAACTGTAGGGGCTTCTCAAGCTGAAATTTTGAAACAGGCAACTTCCAGTATGAATGACACGGTTCGTAAACTGTTTAAGGAGCTAGGTCCACAATTGCAGCTGACACCAAAGTCAGTAGGCGATAAATTAGTAGAGGGCATAGGCGGGGGTGTTAATTTGCAGGCTAATGTTGGTAGTGCTACTAGTACCATGCAAAATATTCCTGAAGACCGTGGGATTAATAGATCTAAAAAAAGAGGGGAAGACATTAGGAGGGAGACGTCATATGATTTTCCGAAACCGACAGAATTATTTCATATAGATCCTTATCCGGGACAATCTAAGGATTCTGTGATGAAAGAACGTTTCAATAGGGATCTCAATTCGAGTCATGAATCTGCTCATCCAAGGCGTGAAAATTACCTTGCTAACCAGAATGATTTTCGATATAGACAGCACGATCGCACAAATCCTGATGCTGAAGATCCTTTGATTGAAGAGTTTAGGAATTTTAATCTTTATGGTCGGGAAACTTCTTCAGATAGACGTCCTTCTGGTTTTCAACCTATTCGCCCTATTGGGAGAAATCACAATTTTTCTCGAGATCTTTCAGATATTAATAAATGTAAGCTAGAAAAGTGGGGATTCCGATTCGATGGATCTTCGGACCTATCGATCGAAGATTTTATCTTTAGAGTGGAACAGCTCACTCGTTCTTATAGCTACACAGAACAACAGCTGCTAAGAAATTTCCACGTATTGCTCAAGGGACAGGCAGAGAACTGGTACTGGGCATATATGAAGAAATTCCCACAAACATCTTGGGAAAATCTGAAAGGTGGTTTGATTCGACAATTTAAGTCACTTCAGACGGACTATGACATCTTGAAGATAATCATTGACCGCCGACAAGGAATCAATGAGTCATTCGATGAGTTCTTGACCAAAACTTTGAAAGAAGTCAGCAAACTTAGATGCGCCATGCCAGAACTAGACTTAATAAACATTATCAAGCAAAACCTTAAAGAAAGGTTAGCCGCATTGATATTTGCCTATCCTGTATATACCATAGAGCAGTTGAGAGATTGTGGTCGACGGGCAGAACAATTTTTGTCTCGTAGATATAGTATGAGTAGTAGACCAGTGTTTCCCAATCAACCTCGTCAAGTACATGAAATGTTCGCCGACAATGCTGATCTTCACAACTCAGAAATACCTGAGGAGATTTCAGCTTGCGAAATAAATGCCATTCATTCCAGCCCAAGACAGAATCCACCAACACTGAAATGCTGGAATTGTGACCAAATAGGTCATCTGTTTCGCCATTGCACGGCTGAAAAAACAAACATTTTTTGCTATATGTGCGGTACAAAGAATGTCTCCCTCAGAACATGTACTACCTGTAAAAAGGGAAATGGGAATCGGAACGAGATGCGGACGGGGGAATCTCGTTTCCGAGACTCGAACCCCGAACACTAGATTACTTACCTCTCCTAGAAAACGATAAAAAGCCAGAAAATCTGAAAAGTAAAAATGAAAATAAAGAAAATACTTACCAAAAAATTAGTGTCCTAAAGAGACTCGTACCAAACAAAGAAAATGAAGAGAACTTACCTTTAAATATACCCGAAAATAAAAGTTTGCACCAGCGTATTCAAGATTATAATAAAGTTCGAGCTCGTATTTTCAATACGGTAAGCTCTGTAGTAGAGAGTCCGAAGATCCGTAGAATTAGAAATGTGCGTGAGAGATTTAAGTTTCGAAGAAATGTTTTTGATGATATCGCCTCGACCTTTTTAACTGATGAACACGATATTCGGCCTTATGCTGAAGTACTTATTAGAGAAAGGCGTTTTCGAGGTCTACTTGATAGTGGAGCCTCAGTTAGTTGCTTGGGAAAGGAAAGCCTAGAAATCCTGCGGGAGATGGGAGTAGCCTTCCGACGATTCACATCCAAAATAAGGACAGCTGACGGTCACGAACAAGAAATAGTTGGGAGAGTGGTTTTACCTATTACCTTTAAAGACATTACCCATGATATACTCTTGTTCATTGTTCCTTCATTGTCGCAGACCTTATATTTGGGGGTGAACTTTTGGCAGGCATTCCAAATTGCACCCAATATAATTTCTGAAGTCTCCATAGATGAGAGTGCAAGGAAAGAGGATCCAAACCAGCATATACTTACCATAGAACAGTCCGTTAAACTTCAAGAGGCAATACATCGCTTTCCGTCTTACGCCACAAATGGACTGGGAAAGACGCATTTAGAAGAGCACGTTATCGAGGTGGGCGATGCTCTACCGGTGAAGCAGCGTCATTACCCGGTTTCTCCAGTGGTTGAGAAGTTGATTCACGAAGAAATTGACCGAATGCTCCGGCTTGACGTAATAGAAGAAAGTGACAGCGCGTGGAGTTCGCCGGTAGTCCTTGTCCGAAAACCGGGCAAGAACCGCCTTTGTTTAGACTCACGACGACTGAACGCTGTCACCAAGCCGGACGCATATCCTTCTCACCACGTAGAGGGACTGCTGAGCCGTCTAGAAGATACACACTACATTTGTAGTGTGGATCTAAAAGACGCGTTCTGGCAGATCCCTCTAGAGAAAAAGTCGCGGGAAATGACTGCTTTCGCTGTGCCGGGGCGACCGTTGTATCATTACAAAGTCATGCCTTTTGGTTTATCAAATTCTGCGCAACGTTTGTGCCGATTAATGGACAAGGTCGTCCCGTCCAGGCTTCGCCGGTGGGTATTCGTCTACCTCGATGACTTGCTCATCGTAGCGAACACGTTTGATCATATGATCGAACTTTTAACAGAGGTAGCAAATCTTTTAAGTACTGCCCGTCTTACCGTAAATTTAGATAAATCTAAATTTGCATACAAACAGCTAAAATACCTCGGTTACATTATAGGTGGCGGATGCTTACGTACCGATCCAGGTAAAGTCGAAGCAATTAGAGAGTTCCCCATGCCAACCACTATCAAACAAACTCGTAGGTTCCTAGGGATGTGCGGGTGGTACAGGCGTTTTATAAAAAACTTTGCAACCTTATCCGCTCCGATCACCGAAACGCTAAAAAAATCTAAGAAGTTCGAGTTTACGAAAGAAGCTTTAGACGCTTTCGAATTATTGAAAAGAGCATTAACGTCAGCTCCCGTATTGGGTCACCCGGATTTCACTAAGGAATTCATAATCCAATGTGATGCCTCGATGGTAGGAATAGGTGGTGTTTTGCTACAAATAGATGCTGAAGGACACGAGAAACCCATTGCGTACACTTCACAAAAACTTAATTCAGCTCAACGTAACTATACTGTCACAGAGCTAGAATGTTTGGCAGCGATCCTGAGCTTAAAAAAATTTCGACCATACGTCGAAGGATTACCATTTAGAATCGTAACTGATCATGCCAGTTTAAAATGGCTAATGAGCCAGAAAGACCTCAGCGGACGTTTGGCTCGGTGGAGTTTGAAGCTGCAAGCTTTTGACTTCAAAATCGAGCATCGGAAAGGAAGTCAGAATGTTGTTCCAGATGCTCTGTCCCGAGCATATCTTGAGACAGTTGACAGTCCTCCGGAAATTAAGATGGAAATTGACTTAAGCTCAGAAGAATTCAAGTCTTTTGAATATAAAGAATTAATTTCCACAATAACTGAAAACCAGGGTAGGTTTCCAGACCTACAAATATCGGACGGATTTATTTATAAGCGGATGGAATTTCATTCTGGCTGTCCGGTGCAAGAGGTTTCAGCTTGGCGGCTTTGGATTCCGTCGAGTCTGACGGCCGCTGTGATCTCAATGGCTCATGAACCACCCCATTCTGGTCATGCAGGTATGGCGAAAACAATCGCCAGAATAAGGCAAAAATATTATTGGCCCAATATGGCAGTTCAGGTGCGAGACTTCATACGTAACTGCGTAACTTGTAAAGAAACCAAAGCGTCTAATATGTTGAGTAGGCCAACCATGGGTAAAGTCGAAGTGGCGCAGAGGCCATGGCAGAGGATTTATATGGACTTTTTAGGTCCCTACCCCCGTTCCTCAAAAGGCAATACGGTAATTCTCGTTGTTTTAGACCAATTTTCGAAATTTCCTCTTCTAACTGCACTACCTAAAGCTTCGTCCGGAAAGCTTAATACCTTTTTGGAAGATCACGTTTTCAACGTATTTGGCACACCGGAGAAAGTACACTCGGATAATGGCAAACAATTTGTCTCGAAAGAATTTCAAGGCCTTTTAAAAAGATACGGAATAGAACACGTTAAAACCGCTTTTTATGCGCCTCAATCGAATGCGAGTGAACGGGTCAACCGCTCAATTTTAGCTTCGATCCGAGCGTATATAAAGACTAATCAGCGCTCTTGGGATTCGAATTTGGGACAGATTGCCAGTTCGTTGAGAAGCTCAATCCACCAGTCTATATCAACATCCCCATATGAAGCATTATTTGGTATGGCGATGATTAATCATGGATCAGAATATAACCTCTTACGCAGAATAAACTCACTAGCTGACGGAAATATCCAATGTCTAGATCAAACGACGAGACAACAGATTATTAGGGCAGATATCCGCAAAAATTTAAAGGAGTCGTATGAACAGAGTGCGAACCAATATAATCTTAGGTCAAGGGTTATCCAATTTTCCCCAGGGCAGATAGTTTACAGGAAGAATTTCTCATTAAGCAATGCTGCACAAGGGTATAGTGCCAAGCTAGCAAAGAAATATCTACAATGTAAGATTTCTAAAAAGATAGCTCGTAACATGTATGAGGTTACAGATATGAATGGAAAGTATCAAGGGACATACCATGCAAAGGACTTAAAGTCTTAATCGATAAGTAGTTCGATGTTCACCTTTTGATAATACTCACCTGCGTTTATGCCCGGCTCAAGCATGAGACTCGATCTCATCGTGGACGAGCCCCACGTTTGAGAAAACCTGAATAGTCATCGTAAACAAATACAATAGTGCAATTGTCTTTTGTCTTGGATGTTAAATTTGATTCGATTTTCATTTTTGGGTAATATAGGGGTTTTTGTTCTATTTTGAGGTCGTTAATGATTTGTTTATAAATATTAGAGAAATTAAGAATTATTTATTTTATAGACGTTAATGTCGCATGAATCTGTATTGAAAATATATATTGTATTAGGTAGAGAAAATATTTAGCATTTATATTAGTTTACATATATAATTAAGCAGTAAATACCATTCGCTTTTTTTTCAAATTCAATCTACGATGCAGGCATTGTACATTGATTTTGTGCTGTGGTGCACTCATGTAGGGAGAAATTAAGAAAATTCTGGAATTCAAATTCAACAAAAAAAAAAAAAAAAAAAAAAAAAATTTTTTTAGCTGGAATAGGGAATGAATTAAGATCGGGATATTGAAAGATAATTCCAAGATCAGAACCGATTATTATTAAAATACAGCCAAATAACTGGAAATGATATTTCTAGAAATTATATTCAATAATCTGCTTAAAAAAAAACCATTTGTTGTACTAGGGCAGGAATTGTTCAAATGCTCAATTAAATCCGCTATTTGTTTGAACATTTGCATCCATTTACCCGATAGCTATAGGAATTTTGGTCAAAACGAAATAGACAAAAAAATAATAAAATATTTTATGACCATTTGTCCAATTGTCCAAAGTAGCAGATTTGAATGTTAAGCCAAGTACAAATAACAGAACAATATCTGCAAATATCAGCAAAGGGAATTTTAGCTGCACATTTCTAGTTTGAACCTCGAGCACTAAGTATGCGAGATCGGGGGATGGCATTATCGGTTAATTTAATAATATTTTAGATGATTCAAAGGTGATTTAAAAGTGAAGTTTTAAGATCATATAAAACCTAACTAATGTATTTCGGCAGATTTTTCTTTTGACGCTGTTTGTCGAGAATTTGGAAAAAGGGTGTTTTCACGACGAAAAGAAATTCTATTTCGGGCCCGGAGTAGCGCCAATTTTCTTAGCGCACGAGGGAAAGTTGGAAACAAGAAAATCCGACAAACAGCGCGATATTTCAACTCCTTCGATATATTTGATCATCTAGTGCTAAAAATTATAAGAAAAGCTAAACGTGGAGAAAACGTGATCATTTCATTTGGAGAGTGTCTTCAATATTGGTCAAGGCGATAAACTCCCCGAACCTAAGGATCATCCCTCTGCAAAAGGGCCTTCGAAATTAGAAATTGTGCATAAGAAGAATTCCTTTTGACGATAAGACGATAGGTTCGAGCTAAACAGCGTTACTTGTGAGAGCAACTACTGAAAACTTAATTTCTCGGCGAATATACCTTGGCGTTTCATCTAGAGTCAATCAATACTTAAGATAAATGTGTTTTTTTTAGTTTAAATTGTTTTCATTGTAATTGCCACAAAAGTTTGTAAAGTGGTCCGCCGTTAAGGAACGCAAAGATTTAATTTTTTTGCTGATTTAGTTCACATGCATAATTATATTTATTTAGAACTTTACAGCTAAAGAAAAGTGTAACTAAAGAAAAATAATAGTAGAACTCGCCGTGGGATGTGCACATCACCAGCAGCTGAGAAGATAATAGAATAAACAAAAGGAAAGTAAAAAGAAAAGTAAGTTAATTTCCAATTTTTATATTATGCATGGTGCTAAAAATTTACTGAACTCGTATACGGTAAATTCAATCGCGGAATTTACATATATAAAGAGGAACAAAAGTGATAAATTGAGCTTAACTCTAAAAACAACTTATCTAAAGTAAATGAAAATATATGCGCAAATATAACAAAGCCGATCAATTTTCTAATTTTGTGGCGAATTTAGGCTGTCTTAGAACAGATAGTTTTCAATCAGAAGATTAGAGTATAGAGACATTAAAAAGTTTAATTTAATAGAATTAGTCTCTGTTATTAAAGATAAATATTAGCAGCAAATATTTATTTTGTTAATTATGATCACTAATCAATAAATATTGTCCATTAAGTAAATTTTATTAAATCAAAGTGAGTGTCCCAAATATCCCAATCGCCTCGTCTTTTCTCACCTACAACTTACCTTGATCACGAGATGAAGATGGTACAAACAACCGGGGAAAATTTCTATAATCTGAAACTGATCGCCATGTTGGTTTAGAAAACTCGAGAGAGGGTTGGACGATGGACGGAAGAATCGGTTATGGGTGATAAAGCAAATGTAATTTTTTTGTCGCGGATTAATTTTTAAGTTATTAGTGATGTAGCACAGAGATTCGTTATGGTGTCCACCGCGGATTTGCCCAGCAAGGACCCACCCATCCGACGAGCAAAAGCCTGGCTGAAAAATATGTGCTAGTGCTGGCAGGGAAGCGGTCAGACTTCGGGGCGCTCGTGTGCCATCGCAACGAAAAGCATGCCCCAAATAATAAATTTATCTGTTTGTGTAGAATTACCAAGGTCTGATAAGGACAATAGTGTGGCAAGAGACCTTTCGCCACCTATTACATAACAAAGTTTCTCAGTTTCGTTGGTGCGATTGACGATCGACCGTTGACGTTTTCCTATCACACTGACAACGATGCGATGCCCGATTGCTTGTACACCATATCCTCAGACTAGGATTTAATTTTCGGTGGCATTTTTTTGTGTTATCCTTTCCAATAAACATTTAACTGAAGCTATTTAATAAAACCTCAACAAACATCACATTCAAAGCACAGAAATCGGCTGACCTGGCGCTGATAGCAGTTACGATTGCCAATCGGCCAAATCTCAATCGTTGAAAGTTTTGATCTCATTGGTCGAAAATGTGAATTGCAATCGTAATCGCAATTGTCAGTGTGGTACGGGCATTATAGTCCTTCGACCATTTATCATTTTTTCACATTTGTTAGGGAATTTCGATTTAAGGTTGCTGATATTATAATTAAATTTAATGTCAAAAACCATTAAAGAAACCAATCTTCATTCAAACACTTTTCTAATTGAGTATTATCAACTATCGCTCTTCAGATATTTTTTAAAAAATTTCTGAAAATATTTGAAAAATGGTAAAAATTATTTGAAAAATGGTGAATTTGCAATTTCATCAGCAAAATGACAAGAAATCCAAGAATAATATCTATTTGATAACTAAACTATACTTGCGATTCAATTATACCGCAGTGACCTTAAAAACATAATAAGGTTATCACTCAAACTTTACACAATTGAATTAAAACTTACTGTGCACGCGAATCTTTACATTTTTCCTTTAATTTTAAGTAAAAACCGGGATTTTTTTATTAGTAATTAAAAAAAAATACTTTTCCATGAGACCGATTAATTTTTTTAGCTAATTGTTTCAGTGATGCACACAAGGTTTGCATTCTAAAAGCTAATAAATCATTTTGATGTTTTACGATTCTTGAACAAATAAATTTATAATTATAAGAAAAGCTAAACCTGCCAAGATTCAGTTGTGGAAAAAATACCACATGTGATTTAATTTAGAAATTTGGAATATGACTTTGATTAAAATAGAATTCACATAGAATTGGAAACTCGATTTTACACTTTTTTTTATATAAACAAGCCTTTTTATGGAAAATATTTAAAAAAAAAGTTGATGTGATAGTGAGGCTGTTCGAAGTGATTCGATTTTGAGCATATATAGATGGGTCTAAATTTTAATATTAAATTGCATTATGATTTCTTTATAATTGATTCCGTCTATAGAATAACCGAAAAAATATATTTAAAATAAAAATGTTTCCTGTATAATCCTTATATTATGAAATATCCTTTCTCCCCGTACACTTTAACTATTGGTCTCACCTTTTGTTTTTACACGAGTCATGATTCAAACCAAATTCAGTTCAATTTTATCCTTTTATCGGTTTGATTAAGGGTCCCAACTTCTACGCTTCATCATGCAGGTTGAACAATTTTCTGCAATTTTTTCGAAAATAGCGCATATAACAAAATTGTACATACCATAAATGTTTAGAATGTAATTTTACATAACTCATCCATACATCAAAATGCGATCGGAATAATCTTTTCTACCTCACTCATACAAACATGTCATTTTTTGCAAGTTTATCAAAAATGGTGAATTTTTTCACCAAATTTGTCAAATTAGAAGAAATGATTTAAATTGCCAATTTTACTATCAGATAACAGCTGTGTTCTTTACCCGCTCAGAATTAGCTAATCGATATTTTGTGGGTTAAGAACGATCCCGATTTATGCGGGGAATCGAAAATATTTTGGCAACACCAGTATTTCATAACACATTTTTTATACAAAACAAGCATTAATTAAGTTTTCACTAAATTTAAACTTTTTAAACAATCAAAACGCGGAAACGCGGAAACAAATTGCAATTTCTTCGAATTTTTTATTTAATTTAAATTGACAACTGTCAACTTCTTGTAGTGTCGTACGAAAATTTCTAGGTCTTAAATGTTTTCGCATTTTATCTAAAACTAGCTTGCATACCCGTCGTTGCCGGGTTAAGTTTTTTCAATTTTTTTTATGGTCCATGTTGGAGCTAAGCTTCAGGCCAATCGGCTCGGTAGCTTCCCCGCGAAAGGGTAACATAGAGGAAGGGCTAAGTTTCGAGATCACTTTACCCCCTCCTCTTACTCCCCCACCTCTCGGGCTACTTTTTAATGGGTCTATGTTGGGACTGGACCCCCGACGAACATCTATGCCAAATTTCAGGCCAATCGGTTCAGTAGTTTCCCCGCGAAAGAGCAACATAGCGCAAAAACTAAGTTTCGAGATCACTTTACCCCCTCACCTTACTGCCCCCCACCCCTCGCGCTACTTTTCCGTATGCCTATGTTGGAACCAGAATTACCACAGACACTCATGCCAAATTTCAAGTCAATCGGTTCAGCCGTTTTTGCGTGAAAGAGGAACAGGCAGACAGACAGACAGACAGACACCAATTCATTTTTATATATTAGTATGATTGGTTTTGGCAGGCCCAGGTTTTGTTTAGGTTTACTACTTGTGTATAATGTATGAAAACTGAACGGTTAAGAACATAATGTAGCTAATAAAAGATCTAATGGCTTTTTTTTTTGTCAAAAACTTTGAATTTCTGGAGGAAAGCTAGTCTACCAATAAATGCTTTTTGGAAATTTGCACTATCAACGGAATTTTGAAGTTACAAAATAACATTTTATCATGTAGGGTATAATTCTAAAATTAATTAAAAAAAGGCATAGTTTCAATTCAAAACATTTTTTTACACCGCACTTTCGATTTTTCACATTTTTTCACAATCAAAAAATAATGGGAAACATCATAATTGTGTTGTCTTTGAATTCTTTTCTCTAAGAAATTAATTCATTAAGGAAAATGTTCCTCATATTATCCATTTTTGATTGCGTGCATCCACGCACCACATCAAACCAAACCATGCCATGATGATCGCACATACTTGCCTGACGTTCAAAATGCATTTCTAGCCTGGGTAGGCAGGAATGGTTGCTAACTGCTGAAGTTGAAGTTAATTTGTGGTGTACAGACCGCTGCTACTGAATTCATGGTTGGTCATTATTAAATCATTACAGTGAGTCTTGGATGAATATAATACTGTCTAACTGCACAGGTGCAGAAAGAGGTGCAGACGTAAATAATCGCAACCACACTTAGTGTAACTGGAGGTAGTTTTAATCGGAAAATTGTATGGTACAAGAATGTGCCATTGTTCGTTGATCTTGTGAATTTTACACCACACCTTTTGAATTATGTTGCTATGAATTCGACCTATGATACTCTCACGTTGTAGCCATGCGTGTTTTTTTTTTAAAAGAGGTGGAATTAGGGTGTTTATAATATGGTAGATGAACATCTTATCGATTTGTTAGTTATAGACGAGCAATAATTTTCAAGAGCTTCGATCTCATTTAGTTTACATTCATGTAAATGATGGCTATTTCCAAATGATCGTTAATATGAATTCGTTACTTTACACTGATTTAATAAAACTTTGCTCTATCCGATTAACGTTGTTTTTGAATTTCGTATAGTTATATTAAAGCGCATGTACCATGAAAACATAATTAGAGGTAATAATAAACTTTATTTTCAATTAGATAAAAAGCAATATTAAAAATATGCAATGTAATTAAGTAATTATCACACTGACTTTGTATTCTTATCATGACGATTAATTTGACGAAATTTTTTTTTCTTGAAAAAAAAAAACAAAAAAAAAAAACAAAGCATTATCTGATATTTTTTTTATCGGAATAGGTATAGAACGATATTAGCGTGATACTCAAAGTAATTACTTTTTTTCATGATCCAAGCTAATATTGTTTGCAATTACATCGGGTGATTTAATTTATTATTTTATGTTAAAAAACATTTAATAAGGTGTTTAAAGATAATAATTTCAAAAAATACTTATAGTAATTAATCCATAGTAATCTATTTTTATAATGAAAAAATATGAATAATTTTGTACCGTTTTACAACTCTTAAAAAAAATCAGATACCCTATCTTTATGTAGATTAAGAAAAAAAATCTAAATTCGGGATACTTGAAGTGGAATAAGTACTAGCCAAAACTAATTTCTATAGAAATTAAAGCCTAGTATGCAGTTCGAGTAATATTGAATTTTAACGCGATCTCCAAATACATTTAAATTGCAGCAGAAACTGAAAAAAAAATGTGTGGAGAAATTAAATTGACAGATGTCAAAGGCGAACAAGAAGATTTTTACTTTTTAGTTAATCCCGGTTTAAAACAATGAAAAACAAAGTGTCGGTTTACTGCAGACGTCAGAATTTTTTAATTTAATGAAGAAAGTATAATAATACATATCCCTATTTCACTTTGCTGATATGTTTTGTAATGAAAAAATATTCTAGGGACGCCAAAAACCAATGCTTTCTGCTCTGTACGTTTTTTTACTCGTTTTGTGGAATCATGGCTGGTTCGAATTGGGTCCTCAATTTCAAACAGCCGTTGCACCCAACGCTTTACCTCCCTTGCAGCATCCACAATTCATCAAATTCCATTTTGTGTGAAAAAACGAAACCAAACACAGTATGCACGCAATCTGTCAAAATTTTACTCGAAATTAAATGTGCCGAACAATAAAAATGTTGATAAAATAAGTGGAGACTATAACAACGCCATCTAGTGTAGTATAGTGTAAAATGAATTTTTCACATCTTTTTAGCAGCGAACTGCTTACTTCTGAACAAAATTTTCAGCTTGGTGTTAAATTTGTATGGAAAATTCCATTTTACTCGAACTGCGTACTAGGCTTTACACTAGAATTACCAGACACGTCAAAGTGACGCATTTGAGATTTAACATAAAAATCATAGAAAACAAAATAAACTTTTGTTAAACAAAGGCCATAGAGGGATAAGGGAACAAAAAGTGCCTCCAGAGATAGAAGCTTGAAATTTTTTTCGTAAGTTGCCACTATTACAACAAATAATTTCCCAAAATTTCAGTCCAAAAAAACGAGTAGTTTTGGAGAAAAAAAATAAAACATGATTTTTTTGAAAAAATTCTAGCTCCGTAACGGGTTAACCGATTTTGATGAAATTTGTCGCAATTTTTTCGTTGAAAGTCATAGTTTTCAAAAAAAATTATAGCAAAAAAATTAAGTGTGAGGAACCGTTAGGAAAAAATATTTTTTGTTTTTAAAAAATTATAACGGTAACTTAACGGTTTTGCACCACTTTTATTTTTTTCTCAAAAACTCCTTAATCCCTTACCTACAAAACAAAAAAAGAATCAGGGCAATCGGAGAGGTACTTCATATTCAAAAAAAATAAAATGTGAAGGTAGTCACATTATCATATATGAAAGATGAATCAATTTGTGAACTAAATAATCCAGGAAAATTAGGATTTAACCTCTTAAAAAATCCTAGTTAACTGGATTTTTACACAGACCTTTATTTTGACATAACAAACAACGTCCCCAAAGTCCATTCTAAAATTGCACCGGCGTCGTGCGTTATTCAAGGTCAAAGGTCCCGAAAATCAGTTTTTTACGTTTATCTCACTTTGTACGAGTTATACGTCTTTTTGAGGTTCAGATGAATTAATCACAATAAAATTCTCTACAAAAAAGGTTAAATATAATTTTCTTGTAGGACAAACAGTTTTCGAGATACAAGTCGTCAAACTATGCGTCGCACAGAGAAATTGCTATTATTCAAGGTCAAAAGTCAAAAAAATCGTAAATATCTCGCTTTGTATAGCATGTATGCATTTTTTGTGTTCAGATGAATTACTCCTTCGAAAATTCGCTACAAAAAAGGTTAAATAAAATTTTTTTGTAGGGCCAATAGTTTTCGAGATAGAAGTGAACTGTACATTCTTTTCCCCACCGCCATTAAGGTAGAATGCAGGGCGCGTTTTTTTAGATGACTTCCTCATTAGGCCTAATCCATATTTTTCCACCTTCATTCATTTATTCTCCTTCTGCTTCTTCTTCTTCTTGTTCTTGTTGCTCTTCCTATCATTATACCCGTATGGTGAAACCAAAGGGTATATTAACTTTGCCTTACCGTTTGTAACGCCAAGATCCCGTCATCACACACAAAAATGAATTACACCAGTGTGTTTAGAATGATAAAAATATTAAATTTTTGTATGTCCGTCCGTCTTCCGTCCGTCTGTCCGTCCGTCCGTCTGTCCGTCCGTCTGTCTGTCTGTGGCGCGGATTGCGGGCGCACGGATTGAGCTAGAAACTTGAAAGTTTGCACAGATCCGTTTTTCGTAAAATGCGAGGCCAAGTTCGTTAATGGGCAAAAATGGACCATTAGGGGGGGTACCCCCCATACGAACGAAATCGTTTTTTGTGAATATCTCAAAAACGGTGCATCTTATCAAAAAAGTCCAAGAACAAAAGTTATTTAGGATATGATTCTACATAAAACTCACATTAAAATCCGATTGGAATAAATTTTAAAAAATCTTATTGGAAAGTTTGACTTCAAAGTGGAATTTTGGTATAACTGTTCGAATTTTGATACGAATATCACCATACGGATCTCCAATGATTGGCAATTAAAGCTTTTGTTGTGTTTTTCACTTACATTTAATGTTAAGGTACCAATAAGATCGAGTTCATCATCGACATCGTTTAAATTGTCAAAGGATTCAGTGATATCACAAGAAGCAGGATTTAAACATGATTGACCCCGACAAAAGCTACAAACGATGGAGCACGGTAATCCAATTTTTCTGCATCCACAATTGGAACCACAACCTTTTGTGTAGTTGCAAAAAACGGAATTCAGGAGTTCTTTCGGTGCTGGTGGCAGTAATGTACTAACTGGCTACAAGACATTGTTGTTAAATGGGATGGACATTTTTGAGAATAAATGAATGAAGGTGGAAAAATATGGATTAGGCCTAATGAGGAAGTCATCTAAAAAAACGCGCCCTGCATTCTACCTTAATGGCGGTGGGGAAAAGAATGTACAGTTCACTTCTATCTCGAAAACTATTCGCCCTACAACAAAATTTTATTTAATCTTTTTTGTAGACAATTTTCGGAGGAGTAATTCATCTGAACACAAAAAATGCATACATGCTATACAAAGCGAGATATTTACGATTTTTTTGACTTTTGACCTTGAATAATAGCAATTTCTCTGTGCGACGCATAGTTTGACGACTTGTATCTCGAAAACTGTTTGTCCTACAAGAAAATTATATTTAACCTTTTTTGTAGAGAATTTTATTGTGATTAATTCATCTGAACCTCAAAAAGACGTATAACTCGTACAAAGTGAGATAAACGTAAAAAACTGATTTTCGGGACCTTTGACCTTGAATAACGCACGACGCCGGTGCAATTTTAGAATGGACTTTGGGGACGTTGTTTGTTATGTCAAAATAAAGGTCTGTGTAAAAATCCAGTTAACTAGGATTTTTTAAGAGGTTAAATCCTAATTTTCCTGGATTATTTAGTTCACAAATTGATTCATCTTTCATATATGATAATGTGACTACCTTCACAATTTATTTTTTTTGAATATGAAGTACCTCTCCGATTGCCCTGATTCTTTTTTTGTTTTGTAGGTAAGGGATTAAGGAGTTTTTGAGAAAAAAATAAAAGTGGTGCAAAACCGTTAAGTTACCGTTATAATTTTTTAAAAACAAAAAATATTTTTTCCTAACGGTTCCTCACACTTAATTTTTTTGCTATAATTTTTTTTGAAAACTATGACTTTCAACGAAAAAATTGCGACAAATTTCATCAAAATCGGTTAACCCGTTACGGAGCTAGAATTTTTTCAAAAAAATCATGTTTTATTTTTTTTCTCCAAAACTACTCGTTTTTTTGGACTGAAATTTTGGGAAATTATTTGTTGTAATAGTGGCAACTTACGAAAAAAATTTCAAGCTTCTATCTCTGGGGGCACTTTTTGTTCCCTTATCCCTCTATGGCCTTTTGGTGACTTTTAATTATTCACTAATTCTAATATAACACACAATACCCTCTAGTTTTGAAGATGTAACTCTCGCAACTGTTTATTTGGACAATTTTTCTCATATTTCATGGTTTCCCGTGTAAATGACTGGATTAATATCACTGAAAATATTACACTTACATGTATTCCCTAGACACCCATAATCCGTTTGCCCCCCGTCTCCGTTTCGTGCTAGCTAGTAAATTACTAAACCGATTTGAATGTAGTTTTTGGCATATGGTAGGATACTATATAGCGAAACAATTACCACCGTTTGTTGCTTACTTATGCTTATCAACCCTGTCAATTTGAAAAACTCATTAGGTTTTTTTTGTGTGTTTTCTTATTAAATACCGGCACCAAATCTCATCCAAAGAAAGTTATCTTGAGAAATCGTGTTCCGCGGCCCAACCGATTTCTCATACAATTGTTGACCGATTGAGTTCAAATTTTTACAGTAGTTTTAAAGTTACATTATCTATGGAAGTAAATAATAGAATATTTACAGCGCATTTTAATTTTTTTTAAATTTTTTTTTTAAATTTACTTACCGTAATCAAAAAAAGTTTTCACAATTTTTAATTTTCCCATGTACTTCTATAGGTAATGTTATTTTAAGTCGATCGGTCAACAAGTGTACAAGAAATCGGTTCGGCCGCCAAACACAATTTTTGACGACAGCTTTCTTTTGAAAAGCCCTGGTGCTGACATTTTATAAGAAAAAATACTAAGAAAAAACGATTTTTTTTGGTATTCTATCCAATGCCGAAAACTATATTCAAATCAGTTCAGTAACTTACTAAAACATAACAAAAGCTATAATTGCCAATCTGGCAATCATTGAAAACCCGTATGGTGATTTAAGTGAATGGCGAACAGTTTTATCAAAATTCCACTATGAAGTCAAACTTTCCAATAAGATTTTTTTAAAATTTGTTCCAATCGGATTTTTATGTATGGGAGTTTTATGTAGAATAATATCCTGAATAACTTTTGTTCTTGGACTTTTTTGATAAGATGCACGCACCGTTCGCAAAAATCGCAAAAATCGTTTTTGTTCGTATGGGGGGTACCCCCCCTAATGGTCCATTTTTGCCCATTAACGAACTTAGCCTCGCATTTTACGAAAAACGGATCTGCGCAAAATTTCAAGTATCTAGCTCAATCCGTGCGCCTGCAATCCGCGCCACAGACAGACGGACGGACAGACAGACAGACAGACGGACGGACATGCAAAATTAAATTTTTTTTATCATTATAAACACACTGGTGTAATTCATTTTTGTGTGCGATGACGGGATCTTGGCGTTACAAACGGTAAGGCAAAGTTAATATACCCTTTGGTTTCACCATACGGGTATAAAAATTGATACTGGAACTGGTGGGGAACGAAATATGGGTGCCTAGAGAATATATGTAAGCATACCTGCGCCATATTTTTACCCACATTAGTCCAGTAATTTACACGTAAGACCATGAAATATATACTCAATCTATGTATAGGAAAAAACAGAATCCAAATCGAAATCTACATCAATTTCCTGGTTTCGAAATCTACATCAATTTCTCAGAAAATATCTGAAAATATGGGTATAAAAAATCTTACAAAAATAACTCAAACTAATTCTTAGATAAAGATATTGCACCTGAAGCTATTTTTATATTCAGGTTGATATAAAAATAAGGAAAATGCTTTTAACCCTAGACCCGTGTACTGGGCACTGAGTGCCCAGAACGATTTTTGGATCGAAATTAAACATATTTTTAATAAAGAATATGATGAAATGCAATATATTTATGAAAGATACTGTATGTCAGACTACAAAAAAAATACAGATGTCCAAAATTGAATATCTCCGGGGGGGTTGCGGCAGCTGTAAAAAAAATGCGTGATATCGTGTACTTGGGCACTCAGTGCCCAACTCAGTACAATTTGTATGAAAATTCTTTTTATTTTGACTACAGCTTTGGGTTTTTCCCCTTTTATTTTTCTTGTATGTAGATATTATATTGTATTGTTATATTATTTATATTATATTATTTATATTGTATTGTTGTGATGTATTGCATCGTCTTTCGTGGAGTACATGATTTGTTGGAGATGTCGAGTAGCAGTATCGCGAGCTTACAAGATGGTCTATATTCTCAGTTGATTTTTGCAAATTATATTTTCCCATTGTATTTCTTACTTGTTTAACGAATAAACCACATTTTTATGATTTTTAAACAAACCAGCCATACATTTTCTATTAGAATTACATCTGGGCACTGAGTGCCCATCAAGTACACGATAAATGGAAGTTTTATATTACACGGGTCTAGGGTTAATAGCGTGTTCAAAAGTTGCATAAAGATCAATCTCCATACAGCCGACTCCTTATCCGACGGAAAAAATCAGGAAACCAGAAACTTTTATAATTTTCTGTAAGAGTGACTGAATAAAAGCAGCCAGAGCCTCCCTACCACATTTTAGGAAATTATGGGCTTCCCTTTTCGAATGAAGTCGATTGTATGCCAATTTCAGCGTTAGTCCATAGGCAAACAAATCAATATCCAATCACATCTTCCTTAAGGAAATTGTTTATGTGTGACGGTCTCCTGTGCGTTTATTGTGACAATAAGCAACTGCAGATGAAAATAACAGAAATCAAACGAACAAGTTTATTTGTTGTAGAGGGGAGTCAGCTGCAGATCGAAAATCTGTTGAGGAAATTAGAACTTTGTAGAACTGCAGAAGACGACAAAATTTTGTAGGATGATTATTTTCTCCGTTTCGGTACAAGCTGTCTTTGCATAAGTGCATCCCATTCTTTTATCAGATGAACAAATCGGTTGTATGGAGATCGCGCCTAATTATCAGGACAACCATATCGCCATCTTTGATATTCGGCGGTCATAAAAACAAAGAAAATATATTTGAATGTGCCGCCAACAATGATGATTCTCTTTCGTTCTCTTTTCTATTTGCCATTGATAAAAGATAAAATTGCTTACATTCATAACAAATGTTCGGTTATTTGTTTTGACTGCATGGCGTAAGAAAGCGCGCTCGGCCAGACAGTCAAATTAACTGGTTGGGTTTTTGTTTTAAATACTTTTCATATAAATAATTTTAGATGCGTTCAAATCATATACAATACATTTGTTTTAAATAACCTGCATTTAAAATTAAGGTTTTGGTATTTGTTTATACTGGTTTCTCTTTTAATTCAAATAAAAAATACTTGATTTGGGATTATAATTGAAAAACAGTTAAATCATATGACGGTTTTTGATTCAACCACATGCTCGATTTTTTTCAGTGTGCTATAAAGGTGCCGCTCCACATGAGAGTAAATGCCGGCGAGAACCTCTCGATAGCAGCTACTCGCAAATGGACACGTCTCTGAGAGTCGCTCTCAGAAACTCGCAAAACTCGCGAGCTGGTTTCTGCGAGCTGTCAGAAGTGATTCTAGTCTCCAGTCGACAGGCCTCCACTGAACTCTCGGAGAGTAGCTCGCCAGATACGAACAGCGTTTGAATTTCGCTAGTAGCTCTCGAGAACGCTAGAAGCTAGAGGCTCGATTTCGCTAGTAGCGATAGAAAAATCGCCGAAATTAACTCTCAAATGGACAATCTTCTGCGAGTAACTCTCGAGAGTTTTTGAGAGTTACTCGCGTATTTACTCTCATGTGGAGCGGCACCTTTAGGATGTTCTACCTTATCTTTTATATTAGTGTAATTATGAGATTAAGGTCAACATTTTGAAAATTTTGCCCAAAGAAAGTGATTTCTGGATTTGATTTTCATTTACGACGGTGGCTCCACATTCTTGGGAATATTGCACAACACGGTTGCAGCGAAAGCTAAAATAATTCTAGTTCGCAGCTTTAATCGATTTTTGAACAAAAGCAGTGCCATATGAAAAAGTATATTTTCGCAATGACCACGCAGCACATCAGCCTGAGGTATAAACAAACTATAAGTATGAGAAGAAATCCCTGACGACATATCTTGAATATAAATCAGCTTAAGCATTTCACTTGATAGGAGAGTTATTTTTTCCGATATTTACTCTAATAATCTGCGTACGTTTGAGACAGACAGGGTCATTCCACAAAGTCTTTTGGTCCTTTCACAAAGTAATCCGTCTTATCATTATGACATTGGCAATGGCAAGCTGTCTTTGGAATGAACCGACGTATATGTCACTTATTTCCTACATCCAAATATTCTATATTCGGAAGTACAGTTTGCAATGTTCATGGCTGCCTTTATTGAACCTCTGTATTTTCATAGTTCACTATCCGTTATCCTTGTTTACTTTGTCCTTGCTAGCGAAGTTAGTACAACAGTCATTGTTTGCTATGGCAAAGAACGAGAAATTAGGATGAATTGTTGGGAAACACCTTGACTTTATTGATTTTTATGATGTTCCGCAATTAGTCGCATGTGTGGTTAATTCTAAATCGTTGGGTAAAGTACCCATCAAAGGTAATTTCATCGTTACTCGTCATAATCATCGTCGACGAGAGCAATGGAGAAAAAAAGTCGTATGTAACCAAGGAAATACATGGTAAACGTGGTAAGCATATTGCCAACTTAGAATGTTTTGTGAAAATGGATTTAAATATATTTTCAGTTGTTTGATACAGAAAGAGGTCCAGGAAGCGCTCAAATCCACCGTGATTTCGTATGAAAATACATAAGAACGTCAAGGTATTCGCATAGTTCCCCCCCGTCAATGTCAATGACAGAATTACGCCGCGAGAAGTTTATTCGCGAATGAATTCTAGCGGTTCGTTTACAGCTAAAAAACGACGAGTCTGTTTCAAATGCCAATTTTATTGACAATTAAGTACATGCGGTGCTGCGGTAATACTGCAGACGTGCCATTTTGTACAAACCACATACTATACTTGAGAAGTCGTACTTGTACATATTTAAACTTCGGCAGAAATGAAAAAGGTGTTGGGTAAAAAACATTCCGGGCAGGACGATCTTTATCCTTTGTAGGTAAGCGTGCTAAAAACCTTAATTGGATGGGATTGCGGAAGAACAAAAAATAAAATAGAATTTAAGAAGGAAAAAAAATGACACAAATTAAAAAACAAAGGCGAATTGTTCGATATATAAAATATGAAGGGAGCATCAGCAAGAAGTAGATTTTTTTTTTGGTTTCGATTATTTGAGATTCTCTTACATCCTTTTGCGGTTGTGTACATGTAGCAGTGTTTTTTTTAAATCCAATTAGATTTTGGCATTTTTCGAAGGCCACCCTTTTCTATAAATAGTAAATACCGAGTCTAAAATCCAATTTTAAACCGTCAAATCGAAAAAGGATATTTCATCCCTATAGGCAGCGAACAGTAGCAATGGGCAAACGAAGAGTAAGAATCCTGACATGCACAAATGTTAAAGTGGAAAACAGACCGAAAATCAAATTCAATGTTTCAAACAGTCGATATGAAAAATTGTGAGTATCCAGATCGAGGGAGAAGAAGCGGATCAGGAGTTTACCAGAATAATATGGATTTCCTACAATATATGTATAGATGAATGTTTATAGAATGGGAAACATGAAAATAGGGAGATTCCCTGTTTTGTAGTGTGTTGTGGTGTAAAGTAAAAATTAGAGAAAAAAAAATGAAAATTTTGTGTCCTGAAATGATGATGGCGGTCGACCACAAAATGCAATCAAAAAAGGAGGAACGAACGAATGTAATCAGGAAAAGTTTTGGTTATGGTAGCATGCGGTAGTGAGGGATTCTTGCGTACAATAGAATTGAAGTTCGATTCTGTTTAATATCGTCGTATTATGACGGTGATGGGTAATGAAAAGGATACACATGCCAAGGAGAATTAGTTGACTTTCCGTCATATTTCTCGTTACGGTTTTCAAATAGAGGGCGGTGTTCCAATCTGTTACATTTTCAACAAAAATTTCCCTTCCTTTGATTTCAAGTGTGGTTCATATCCGGCAATAATAGCGATATATTAATAGTTATTAGGCGAGTTACAAACAATGTGTTTATTTTGGACTATCTGCAAGTTCTAAAGAAATTAAATAGTTCCAGTTATTGAAATTTAAGGAAAAAAACTATAGTTATGGTTAGTTATGGTTAGGGTTGAAAGCGAAATAGTGGGCTTTGGAGTAAAAAATATAAGTTGTGATCAACACAAAAATTGAGTTTCGGAAAAAAATATGTAAAAAATAATATTTTTTTTCAAATATCTCGTGAACTGTTACACATACTTAAAAACCGTTGAAGGAAAAAATATGAGAAATTTTATTTCCTATAAATTTTGTTATATAATTTTCGAGAGATTTTCAAAAAAAAATATTTTTTTTAAATATCTGGAGAATGTTTAGAGATACAAAAAAAATTGTCAAAGCAGAAAATGTAGAAAATTTTGTATCCTTTAAATTTGGTTATATTCATCTTTTCCAAACAGCGCATAAGTTTCGAGAAAATTTTTAAAAAACTGTATTTTTTAAAAAAAAATTGTATGCAACTCGGTAAAAATTATTGGGATCAATTTTAATATTTTTAGTCTTGCATACAGTTCCACATCGAAAAAAGATTAGAATTTAATCTCGCGAAAGATAATTATTTTTTTAATATTTTTTTATTAAAACGTAATCCAAATATGTAAGTTATTAATTTTATTGATTTTAATTTTTTTTATTAAAATTTTTTGTGACCGCATTATTTTTTAAATGCATTTTTCGATTACATTGCAATCCAAATGCGCTTTAAAAAATATATTTAAATGTAATGCAACCGTATTATTTTTTTATGCATTTTGAATCACAATGTAATGCAAATGCGCTATTTAAATTTTTTTTAATAATATTCAAATTTAATATTATTATTAAAATTTGATTTATTGAAAAAGGGAAGTATAAAGAAAATAAAGATTTTTGTAATACTTATTTACAAAAAAATTCAAGTCACTGGGTCAATACCACAGAACTATATAACATAGAACAACTGTCACCATACAAAGCTCTGCTGAAAAATGGTCCCAAAAGTATTTCCCTCTTTATCTTACTTGAACGCATTCACTGAACTGTATAAGGTCGAGAAATTTAAATTTCGTCTGCCGCGAAATTCAAATTTCACAAGTTTGAGACTAACTTTAGGCGCAAACAAATAACTTTAGGCGCCAACACCATTCCGAAAGTCTATTTTCCTTCGACAGCTCACGGTTTAAACGAGAGGACTATATTTATTTTCATACGGTTATCTTGCTCTTACTTGACTCGTTTTGATTCACTGAACTGTATTGAAATGGGACCATTTGAGACAGCAAATCGAGCGATCTAGTATATCTATGGTCAATACGCTCTCGAGTTATTTCAGATACGTACAATGGACTAACCGACGAGCGACAGACAAATGCACGCATACCATTAAAATTGTTGCTGAAACGGATTTTGTACTGATCAGAAATTTTCTATCTACTCCCGCTCTCCAGTCGGTCTCCGAGCTATACTCCTCTATGGAAGAGGAAAGTAAAAATAGGTTTCAAAAAACTACAATTTGGATGTGAATTTAGGTTTAAGGATAAATTTGGATTTTCAACGTTGTAAGTTAAAATCGCTAAAACAATTTTATTTAGTTCATCTTCCAGGATTTTATTTTGTAAGATAAACTGTAGGTGCTTATAAGCTTCCATCCCTGGGGGCTGATTAGGGCGGGGGGGGGGGGGGGGGGGGGGGGGGGTGATGATTTTGTATGTAGCTTTCTTAGCCCTCAACTAATAATATATTTTAAAAAAACTTATGCTCTACGGAAAGAAATCGATTGGTTGCGAAAGGGGTAATCAGTCAGGGGTGTTTTCCATTAGTGGTTCCAAAATGCATACGGTTAACGCAAAGTAAACTTTAGTGCGGCTTTTCGGGACACACTCCAGGGACGCTATTCTCGGAACGTTACGGATTTTTCCGAAACGTTTGTGGTGCAGTGGAAAAATACCTCTATGTGATGTACGTACTGCCTATATTGCTCCAAATGACGTTTCAAACATTACGAAGCAATCCACCACTTTATACGAAGCCGTATTCTCGGACTTAGATTACGGAAATATCCGAAACATATCAAAACATTACGTTTCGGATCCATCCGAAACGTTCAAATGTTACTTTCCGAAACGTTTGTGTGCTATGAGTTATCGTTTCGCGTCCATTGTTTATTGTTATTCGATGCGGGCATAATTTTAATCGTGTAATAAGCATAGTACGGAGAATAATTCTTTTTCATTCATTCATTTGCAAATGATTAGCACGAGAATTTTAGTTTTCATTCACTCACGAATTTTATTTTTCCATTCTCGTATTTTTAAAATTCTATTCGCGAATGGAATGGAAAATTAAAATTCGCTCACGAATTTATCGCAAAAGAATGATTTTCGAATGGAATTATTATATGAAGTAAAAGTAACACCATAACTTTCAAAAGGATTGAGCCAGAGACTTGAAATTTCGTACAGTAGCGTTTCTCGTAAACAGTAAGGCTAAGTTATTGGACGGGGAAAACCGGACCACTCCTTCCGCCATTCAAATGAAACAGTTTTTTACAATTGTCTCAAAAATGGCGCTTCATATCGAAAAATTTATGAATGTAAAATATGTTTAGAATACGATTTTACATAACTCTATCCATAAAAATTCAATCAAACCACTCCCTCCCCCCTAACAAACGTTAAAATCAACATATAAACAAAAATCACTCATAATACACTATTTAGTCAAATATTATTAACTGATATTAAATTAGTGAAAAATTACTCTAATACAAGTAAACACTAGTTAATAAATCAGTGGTCACAAGTTATAAGGGCTTAAGTCGAATTTCTTCATTTTTCAGGAGAAGCATTTTAATATTTATGAAATTTTAACTGTTGGTGGCAAAGGGGTATCAAACCGAATTCAAAAACCTATAACTACAAAATATTATGAAAAGTAAGCTTTTTACGATTGGTTTAATCTGGTTTATTCAAACTTAATATTTTCAGAGAAATTAAGGATTATTTTACTTTAGCCACTCTTTCAAAATTTTTTCATATCTTAGAAATGGCTACAATCAATGGCTAAAGTCAAGTTAAGCCCCTAAAAACCTATACCCCGATTTGAAAAAGAGGCCAAAACAGACTTTAGCCTGCTCGTTTCGGAAAAATTAAAACCGAAGAATGAACTAATTCGACTTAAGCCACTATTCCACGTGCAAAAACGATCAAATCAATGCAGCTTCGCGCCCATAACAGTGGATTAACCCTTCGTTGGACCCCTATTTCATACAACGTACTTTGGACCCCTCTGGTACAATTGTACCAGTGGGAATTCCATATGGTGCCATAAGTGCCAATATTTTTTTGTTCATTATCTTTTGAATTGCAGGATTTTACATTTACAAAAGTGTACACTATGTACACTGCACACGGGTGGTACAAATGTACCAAGGGGGATCAACGGCGCACATCTTTTTTATTTTTTGGCTTCAAACGGAACCCAAAATATTAAAACATATTCTGGTTTTCGGAAAATTATTTTCAAACCTTAATTGAGGCATTCCTGAAATTTTAAGGTTCTATGCATATATTTAGCATACTAATCGAATGTTCAAAGTTGAAATTGGTACAATTGTACCAAGGAGTCCAACGAAGGGTTAAGTCTAAACAAAAATATATGGGAACTGACTTTAGCCGTTCTTCCAAATGCAACTTGGAAATTTTTTGACTTTAGCCATTTGATGTAGTAGCCTATAACGGTCAAAAATGGTCGTAGAAACTAACGGGTTAGTGGAATTAAGAGCATTTTGGAAGGAGAACACGATTCTGTAAAAACATTGAAAACGGCTAAAGTCAAGTTAGGCCCTTACAACTTGTGATCACTGAAATATAAACAAAACAAAACTATTCAAATATTTCCGTTTTGACAGCTCTATTCTACGTACATTTCGGAATGAGGTGAATATGGTGAATATAATTCCGAAACATAAACGTTTCGTGACCAGAATACAATCTTTCAAACGTTTCGGATTTAGATTACGGAAAAAACATTTCGGCGAGATTCGTAATCCGTAACGTAACGAAAAATCCGAAACGTTCCGAGAATAGCCTCCCAGGACATACATTTCCCAATCATATGATGGAGCATTAAAAGGACATATTAAAAATGTAGACTCACTTCCAAAACTGTCGAAAATTCCAAATTTGTAAAACTCGAGTATTCAAAAATTTGTAAACTGAACTTTGAGCAATTATACAATCCCAGGTAATACTTATTTCTTTCATTTTAGAGATGGATGTCTCTTTTTTTACACGATCAGTTTTTCGCGATTTTCGAGGGAACTATCTACAGTGTAAAAAAGAGTTAGGTGTAGTAAAAAAGGCGTATTATGTTATCCTAAAACCACATAAGATGAAATAGAGAATTTTATTTGATCCGACAAATCATGAAAAATTGACCATGTAAAAAAAGAGTTGGTTGTATCCTACTTGTATGGATTTTTGACTTGTTAGCTTTATATTGAGAGTGGTATTAGAATTAGATTTTAATTACTAATACAGATATATTTATGCTCTAAATTTTAAATTGCAAATAAACGCATTAAGGATTTACCGCTCGGTAATTCAGTCAAATTTAACAGATTTTTACTGAGACGGTAATTTGGTTCATGTAAAAATGAATTACCGGATTCGGTAATTGTAGACATGCCTTGAGTCGTGTTTTCCGGCCCGGTTATTCGGTATCAAGAATCAACCGCGAGTGGCGCTAGTAATGTTTTTAGTTGTCAAATTTTCTCGCTGGTTTTTTTGTTAATCTCATCGGACTCCAAATTTTTTCAATTTTGATAGCCGTTGCCACAATAGAAATTCAAAAGAATACATCAAACATGGATTTAAAGGTATGTGACATATTTTACAATCAAATTCGTGTTGCAAACCCTAGCCACATCTGCCCACAGCTCAGATTCCAGATTTCAGAACTTTTTAAACCCGAGTTCTTGATATCCGGTGTTGAGCCTCAAATCGGTTTCAACCCGGTTTAGATCTAATGGATTACTGTGCTTGTTTTAAACGCAAATAACGTAACGTAATTCATTATTAAAAAAATCGCCTCTGCGACTGATAGGGTCAGCGATCCTTAACAAGACTATTAAGAGGTAGCAGAAAATCTCGGTACTGAACAGCATAATATTCTTCAATAACACAATTTTCTAAATATATTATTATAAATATTATTCGAGTTGTCCATAAAGTACGTCGCTAAGTTACGCTAATTTTCGCCTTTTTCCACGATTTTTTGTATGTGATTTCATCCCACCTTCACATTGCCTCAGACTCCCCTTTCCCCAACTGTATGTGCTACTAAAAATCGCTAACTCATCAAGTTTATAAATAGTGAACTAGTATCAGCAACAATTGACTCGAAAAACATAGCTTTTATATCCCCTTACCAATTTTTCAAATCTCTTTAGAGGCAGCTTCTTTGGGAAGTTGATCCTATTGACATTGCCTTACATATGTGTGACACGCCATCAAATGTTATCGATAAAGACCAAATCCGATAAATGTTTTACTCAGGTTTGTTTCCTTAAACGATTCACAATCTTGTCAAGGACTAACATTCGACTTCTTATTTCGATATACGTTTAAGTATTTCCCAGTATTATCGAAGAAACTAATGCTTCTTTCTCCCACACTATTCCTGGCTTCGATATCTTTAATATGATTTCACTGTAAGTAAGCATCAGTTACCGGCTCAATATTGAGAGGGTGTCTATTTAATTTGTTTTTGTATAGCTTTTATGTCCTTTCATTTTGATATTTAAGAATCTTTAACTATATGAAGTTCAAAAAGGGAAAAAAACTGCAAAGGTCATCAAAGAACAACTGATTCGGTCATCTTAATACTCTTTTGTTGCACAATAAGAAGTGGATGATGTTTATCAGAGATCGCTGTTCTACTTCCTTATGGGGGGATTTCCTTATGTTTGAGCAGCTATGTACAAAATAAAAAAAATCTTAGTTGAGCTAGTAGATAAAATGGGGGATAAGGCGGCCGTCTTAGAGGTTTCCATCAATCTGCACTATTTTGAAAGTCGACGAAATTCTTAAGTCATATCTACACAATGGCATATGATCATGATTGCATGTAGTAACAGGAATATATCTGTAATGCTTTAATAAGAATTTTTTGTATAGATGGGATTTGACGACATCAAAATGGAAGATTTGTCTTGCGACGCATTTTATAGTGGAATTTCCAATTTTGAGATAATTCATTCTAAAAAATTTGGCCTAAACTGAAAAAAAGAATTTTCGTCCTAAACGAGATTTTACGCAAACAATGAGAATGTTTATTACAAACAATACAAAAATGTTTATCGCAACCATTAATAATGGTTATCTGCAAAACTTATTATTTAGAATAAACAGTTTTATGTTTCGTTTAAACACTTCGTGGTTAAAGTGTTTGAAACAACTAATCCACCTAAACACTTAATGTTCCTGTAAAATATTACACTACGATTTAAAAATGTTTGGCACTAACACCAATATTTTACCTCGTCAATGTTTCGGAAATTCAATTCAAATTACATTTCACAATAGAAAATATGCTCAACATATTAATTTTTAAACCAATTTCCTGAATTACACTAGCGCAGTTTTTAAGAATTAATATTTATACTATTTTTCACAAAGACTAAACGTTCACTCACTACGCAAAAATCATTTCTGTACTTTGTGAGTCACCAGTGAACACAAGATCAATATAGACAAAAACGAACGAATCAAATAAAATATAACGGACAAAAAAAAACCCCTTTGTACCGCATGAGCGACTGCACTCAACCATGGAACCTGAGAAACTGACGGTAATGACAATAGTGTGTGTACACCGGTGACTCACATGGTAGCCAACGTGTTAAGAAAAATTTTTTTTTTTTTGTTTTAAATGAATACTAATAGCTTAACGATCATTAATTTGTATAGAGAGTATTTTTAATCCCCATAGAAAAAAATATGTACTGAAAGGGTTAACACTTTTTCACTAACTTCATTGACAATTCAACAAAATTGCAATTTTTTGTTTGATTTAATAGACATGAATTATTTGCAACAAAGCAAAATTATTCGAAGCCAACACTTATTGTTTATCACTAACAATTTCAACAAGCATAATTGACCATAAATATTTTTGCGTTTTTCACAAATTTCTTAAATTTAAAGTTTTTGTCGAGAAAAAATATAGAGGGTATTCACAATCCTCTTCGGTATTCGGTATTTTCGGTAATATTAAAAGACTGAAAATATTCTACTGTGAACATCCCACAGCACAGATTTGAGAACAGCGCTTTTATTTGATACGTGACCAAATCATGAACTGCGAATTTGATTGTAAAATATGTCACATACCTTTAAATCCATGTTTGATGTATTCTTTTGAATTTCTATTGTGGCAACGGCTATGAAAACTGAAAAAAATTGCAGTCCGATGAGATAACCATCGAAAAAATTTGACAACTAAAAACATTACTAGCGCCACTCGCGGTTGATTCTTGATACCGAATACCGAGGCTGAAAAACACGACTCGAGGCATGTATACAATTACCGAATCCGGTAATTCATTTTTACATGAACCAAGTTACCGTCTCAGTAAAAATCTGTTAAATTTGACTGAATTACCGAGCGGTAAATTTACCCGCATTTTAAAAGAGGACTGTGAATTCCCTCAATGTTTTTAGTTGTCAAATTTTCTCGCTGGCTTTTTGTTAATCTCATCGGACTGATGCAAATTTTTTCAATTTTGATAGCCGTTGCCACAATAGAAATTCAAAAGAATACATCAAACATGGATTTAAAGGTATGTGATATATTTTACAATCAAATTCGCAGTTCATGATTTGGTCACGTATCAAATAAAAGCGCTGTTCTCCAATCTGTGCTGTGGGATGTTCACAGCAGAATATTTTCAGTCTTTTAATATTACCGAAAATACCGAATACCGAATACCGAAGAGGATTGTGAATACCCTCTCTGTAATTGTTGAATGAATTGCAAAATTCAAGAAGAACATAAACCGACATCTCCTTTCGTTCTTCCGACCATCCTGAGCTGTGGTTCGGCATTAAAGGGTCTTCCCCTAAGCTCTGGCTAAAACTATAAAAAAAATTGTGTAGCGTTGTTACAATCCATCATCAACAGGGGCGGTGATAGCAGTTTTAGGTGATGGTATTGTTAGCAGCCAGTAGTAGTTATCATCATTCATTTCGACAAAGAAAATTGAGTGATCTGGCACTGATAGAGCCTTCGGATTTAAACAGATAAAACAAGCGGTAATGTTCTTTTTTACCTTCAAAACGGCATAAAAAAGAGCCACCGATTTCGGGAGACAAATAATTTCAATTTAATGAATTTATGTAAGTAAGGATCATGATTCATCATAGCAGAAAGAGAAATCCTGGGGAACGCTACGAAACGAGACTAGGATCTAGGGAAGAGATATAGAAGATCATGATTTTACTTTAAGTTATGTAATAAGTTATTTAATGTTTAACCATTGAACTATTTCTGATTCATGGTTTATACTCGACCTTTTAGCACTGAAACCTATTGGAATTTCTCGGCGTATAAGGAATATTTTTTGCAGAACTTATAAGCCGAGAAATTCCAATAGGTTATGTACCTAATAAGGTTTGAAACTTTACAGAAAAGAAATTTCTTTATCGAAATATATTCCAACGAAATGTGTATCCGGAAACCTGTCAAAGCCGGACAAATTTCCTGGTTCCATGCAAGTCCGGATTATACCGGTTTTACTGTATTGCATTTGTGTTTCTTTCGACCACAACTTAGCACATTTCTAGAACTTCTTACAAAAGATAAATTTTAGTCGATGGAAAACGATATCTGACAAGTTCAGTGTGGATTTTTAATGTTTGATACAGGATAACAACTATATTTGATTTCTCGGCCTGCTGATCATAAAAAAGTAACAAATTATTTCATTAATTGTGTATTTTCACACTCGAAAACTGACATGTTAAACCCTACTGAAAATACACCTTAAAAGTTTAGGGATTTAAGTGTTGACTATTTGACCATAGCAGGTTAAAAGGCGTTTTCTGTCAAAGATAAACTATTTGCGCTTTTAGGGCGGACTCCTGGGAGTAGAACATTTCGCTTTATCTTTTTTCCCATTCAATAAGAAATTCGCACTCCCTCCTGAAAACATAAATTGAATGCTGCCCTAAACTATGGTACAAAGTTTCTACATCCGTCTGTTGCCTTTATGGATTGTTTGGGGATTTTCATTTGTTGTTTTTCCGATACTGCCCTTTTATTTTCGATCATTACCGTCGATGCTACTTGTTGGACAACATTGACCATTGACACCAATTGATATCATTATTTGATAAATGATTATGAGAAAATTTGCTTGGGGACTTTTCAAATTCGAAGCCTCTTGTATCGATTGTTTCGACACTGAGAGAGTCTTCTGGAAGCTACGCACAAATTCAAACAGTATGGTGTTTTTCGTATAAAAATCAAGGATTTTCCGTAAATTATTTTGTTTGTAGATAAATGATTTTTGCTAAAACTTGAATGAAAAATTTAGTTAACTTCCGATCGAAAATTAACTTCCAATCGAAGTTTTAATGGAATTGGATTTGATAATAAAACTATTAATTATGCGGAAATAATTTTCTTTTATCTATACCTACTTGACGTTCAAACTTATTGAAAACTAAAACTGATAAACACACACTGATAACACGGACATAATACTTGTATGTTGTATCGCGTCAGGATTATTGTTTTATTGTCGAAATCATAAGATAGATGTGTGGTCATATATCCTTTATACGTCCTGATTAACATGTTCGGCCATTAATTACATTTGCTCACATTTATTCCTAATACAGGAGTGCGAAGTGCCCACAAAAGGGAGTCCTCTACCAGTAAATGCTAGTCATTTATTATTCAATGCTATCTGCGAAATAAGGACGGATACTTTTTGCTTTTTAGATAATTAACGTATGAAGAAAGTTAGAAGATTTTTGGGGATGTTCTGATAACGAATATCACTACTAAAATTAATGGCGTTTGTTATACCAAACAAAATTTATGTGCAGTTTCATCTCCAATCTAATGTTGTAATAAATAGTTCAACGAAATAAAATACTATTTTTCTAATTAATAATTACAGATTCATTCTCGTGGAATTCTATCACTATTAAAATTGTGTACTTTACGATGATCATCATCAATTACCTTAATGTTCCATACTATAAATTAATTCAATCTTATTCAATTTTTTGAAATTAACAAGTGCTACGGGATTAAAAGATAGGGTTGTCCGAATTTGCTATTCGTTTATGTAAGAAATTTATAATCTTTTTGACATCTGCGGTAATATAAATACCCACTAAAGGCCCAACTACGATCGACAAAGGAGCGCATATGTAGCTGCATATGTCATTCCAGAATAAGAAAATCTATGTTATTACCCACAATAGACATGTGTCAAAGTGTTGCCACTTTTAAACCTTCATTAAACTTTCGTTAAGCATGAATAATTCGATACAAATGGAACTGGCATATGAAAATATTGAACATAACCTAAAATTTTAGTGTGAATTTAATAATATTGTGGCCATATTAATTTCCACTTGAGGTAAAATGAAGATTAGCTTTTATGTTGACAGTTATGTATGTCAACATTCGTTGGGAATTTGACATTAACATATGCGCTCCTATGTCTATCGTAAGGTTTACCATGCCTTAAGGTTTACCATGTATGACAACAGTAGAACAACGCCTAGAAATTTGTTTAACTATTTCGAAAATTCGAATTCTGTAATTCACTGCCTCGCTAAAAATTGTTCAAACGCGCTTAAACACAGAAATATACACTAAAATGCACCTCTCCTAAGGCTCCGTTTACACCTGCAACGTTATCTTGAATTCAGAATTTATTTCGCGAATATTATTTTATTCAGAATTCTTCTTAAGAATTTGATTTACTCAGCAAAAGTTCAGAAAATTTGAATTTATTCTGGCAATTGTCTACGGTTTTAAGTTTAATTGAAATAATGTTGACGAGATTCGAAAAAAAACGATATTCTAGAATAAAATTGCGAAATAAACTCGTGAAGTTGCCCAAATTTGTGCTTTTTGTATAAGTTTTTCCGAAGAAATTCAAAAAGTAGACCAAGATTTCACATTTGAATTTATTTAATTTAGTGACTGTTTTTTTTCATAATTATTTATTTATTTATTTATTTATTAGCCATACAGAGATATACAATCTCAGAGACATCAAAAAATTCCATCAAAAAATTCCGCGTTGAATTTTATTCTTGAAATTTATTCTAAAAATTCGATTCATAATTCGACTCATATTCTAGAGCAGGCATCATCAGCTAGTGGCTCGGCTGGCTCATCACACAGATTGGCTTTAACAGCGTAGCCCTATAATCGACCTTTAGTTGTGTGCTGTAATGCTTGTGTGTTGCGGTTTCAACCGTGCTTTGGAGTTGGAATCGGTGCTGTATTTTAATGTGTAGTGGTTACAAATTTTGATTGTAAAGGGAGCGACAGTTACTTTGATGACCCCTGTTCTAGAGACTGGTTTCAGGAATTCTGGAATGTTTTGTCGTAATGTAAAGGATTGCGGGACTTGAATTTAGTGTCACAGAATAATATTCGCTGAATAAAGTGTCAGTTGTAAACGGGGTCAAAAAAATCCATATGAAGGAGATGGAACACTCGAACTATAGTCGTTTCCTTCTGACTTATCGAGATTTGGAGTTATCCGTACTATAATAAAGTATTGCACTCCTGAAAAATTTCGACCTCGATTTGAGTCGATTGGAGCGTTGTTGCAAAAATGTTTTTTTGTCTGTGAGTCTGTGTATAAAATTTCTCAAAAACTAATTGATCTACAGCCATGAAATTTAACAGGGATCCCAAAAAGCATCGAAAAGCACGGGAACATGTGTAACGATTGATCTGCCGACATTCATTTTATTTTATTTTCCGCTACCCAACTTCAAGGTTTGCCACCCCTGGCAAAAATTCTAGAATATTCTCTGCTATCTTTTGATCGTTGCTAGGCGACTTTAAAATTCAAGTTTTATTGGAATTTTTCAATTGCCTTTTATTAAACAAAAATTCAAAAGTATTGTTTGAGAAAAAAAAACCGTTTTGGTTTTATTGAAATATTCCGCTAGCGATAGATTGGATGCGATGGCGAAGTCAGTTGCTGTTGAGTCGTCCTTTTAACATTTTGTCTTACTTGTTGTCCTCGCGGATATTTTGATTTTTTTTTTGTTAAGTGATTTAATTTTCGTTTCTTGTTTTTTGGTCTAAAATTAAAATAAATTTAGTGCGCTAGAATCGCGAAAATCGCTACCATAAAAATTATAAATATAAAATTACAAAAGAAAAAGAATTTGCCTAAATAATTAAAACTTAGGACTAGTTAAAGATTTAAAATTTATATAAACTTGTATAATATAACATAACTAACAGTTTAACAAAGGAACAAATAACAAACGCTCACAAAGTGAAATTTAAAATTTTTAAACATATTCTTAAACCACGTGCAGACCACCATAATTCGACACATAAATCACATAAATTCAACAGTTGATCAACGCAAACTTCACACATCAATAGACCTTCTAACAATCATTAATTCTTCAATCAACATTACACAACATAAAACCATCAAACACATAGAACCACGTACAACATAAATTATTGATGACCCAGCTAATAACATCCACTCAACATAAAAAGGACCTTCATCATGCGAAACCATTCATAAAAATCATTCTTACTGTAAGTAACATAAAAATTTTAAAACTAACAGTCTTCACGCAACATAATATACATCGATGAATTGATGACGTCACTATGAACCAAGACAATAGACAACATTAAACAAAATTCAACAATCAACAACAGTTTAAGTAAAATCAGGATCACATCACACACAGGATAACACAATTCACCATAACTTAACATCCATCAACATTTATGCACACCAAACGACAAAAGAGGATAATATACCCCACACGCAACATATATCGGCGAGATAACTAACTTTAATAAATAAATAAATTTCGATAATTTAAATAATACTAACTAAATAAATTTTGCTAAATAAAATAATTACTAATATTCAAAAATAAGTATCACAGATTATGTTTTTTTTAAGTTAATATCACAGAGGTTAGACTAGATTAGTTTATATTTTTTTTGTATGCTTTAAAATAATTATTTTGGAGTTAAATTGTAAATTTTCCTTAAATTAGGAAGTGGCCACGGAAAGTATAGGAATCTAGTTAGATTCGTCTTAAGATTAAGGATTGTTATTTTTTTTTTATTTATTTGGGCAATACAAGAATTTATATTCTATGAAACAGCAAATTCGCATTGGTTTTCTTTCCGCTGAATTTTTTTTTCCTCTTTAATATTTTCAGAATAGTGATTTTCGTCAACGATTCAGTCTGATGCAGATTACGTGGACAATTTTAAAGTAAAAATTGCTAGCGGCATGTTTATGTGTTAGTTTTCTTTTTTTTTTGGGAGAGAGAGTGAATTTTCCGGGACGAAGAACACCAAAATGATCAGATTTCCTAATTAAATAGATTTTGAAACAGGTTTAAAAAAAGGGGTCGCTCGGGTGAAGTTTTCTCGAGAGACGTTTTGGTTCCAGGTTTTTTTTTTTCCAGGAAAATGGGTGGGATATGTTTCGCAAAAAACTTACCGTCATAACCTCATTAGTCTTTCGGTGTAATTTTCAGTTATTTAGTTGATTTCATTTGAGTTCTTTTTGTTTGTCCGTGTGTTTGTATTAAGGCATACCGCATTATTGTGAGGCGGGCGTGACCTAGAGACATTTCCCATAGACCCAGCTGTTTGAGCTAGCAGAAAAGGTATGCCGTCTCTACCCCTCGCCGCACCGTTCCCAGTGAAGATAGTGGGTGGCTGCCACGGTCGCATCGCATGGGACAGTGTTGAACGCAATACTTGGCGCCCAACGGGACTTAGACGTGGTTGCTCCTTGCAACTATATATTATTTCTCCACGAAATTCAGAAATGTGTCTCGATTTATCGTTTTTTTTTTTTTGTTTCTAACGTAATGTAATTTTTTTTTGAGGTTGAAAGCATTCCTTGAACAGTCTCTTCTTATGCGTCATGACTGGAATACAGCAAATCCAGGCTTTCACGTTTTTTTGTCTGTCCGTTTGAGGCGAAGGGACTTTTCAAGGACTACTATTGTGGAGACGATTAATTCAGGTATGGTGCGAAATAATTAGGGCTTTAACCAGCATTTACGCACGATTATCCGCCTTACCTCGATTAATCCGGAAAGTTAACAATTTTCCCCATGCATTGACGGATTGAAGGAGAAATGTAGCACGGATGCATGAACGAAAGGTTGGAAAATCAAATAGTCAGTTTCTTTGACTGATTCCACCTATTTGAATTTTGTATTAGTGTTGCAGATTCTCTGTTTTACAGTTTAATTATAACGTCTTAAAACTAGAATTCATTTTGGTACGGGTTTCTTTGTTTTCTTCTAAACGGAGGTTCTCTCTCTCTCCCTGGTTTATGTATAATTACATTAAATTTCAAATAAAACTTGATAACGGTTGGCAAAGTTTCCTATTTTTTTTTGATAGCTCTTAGAACAAACTAATTTTTATAATTTCTTGTACCTAGATACTTATTTATACGTATAGGAGAAGAACGTTAATTACTTACTTTTTTTCAAATACAATTAATCAACCCCTTAGGTTAAAATACTATAAACATTTAAAATGGACAAATCTCCGAGTCAATTAGGGGCAGTGCCCAAAAATTCGCAAGTCACCACTCGAGCTCAGGCTCGAGCTAGATCTGCGGTTGATGATGAACTGCGTTTTCCAACAAGTCATAGCGATATTCCACCTTTGCGAAATGTTCCGACGGCTCCTCGACCGAACATAAGTAGACCACCCGGTTTTGAAGGCACACCAGGTACTCCTTCTCTGTTACCCCTCTTCCCAAATCTTTTAGAAGATAGAAGGCCACCTATTCGTCAAAATCCCCAAATAGAAAGAATCAGAAAGGGACTACTTTATGAACTGGATGACCGTCAGTCCACTAACCAACTAAATCAGGCTGCAGAGCCTACTCCCACTTTCCGCCGGGATATTCCACCACTTCTAGATTTACCACCTCGCTCTGACTATATAAAACCACCACCACCTCAGGTTAAATCAAACTCTTTCAGTCACCATTTGAATTTTCCAAACTCGCGCGAAAATCTTGTATGGGATCCTACGTATGATCCGATGCTGCGTAGATCCACTTTTCATGCGCCCCATCCCCCATCCGATTATGAGCGCCAGATGCAAGAATCTCGGGAACTAATGGCTCAAATGCGCGAAATTCTTCTGCGAGATAGATACGAAGAGTCAGAAAATGCAGGACGATTTAGAAGGGAATTTAGGCCGCAAGAGCAGGATTGGCAGGATAGGCGAGACAGACAAGATCGGTTGGATTGGCAGGTCCGACAGCCCGAACCATGGATCCCATTCCAAAATAATACATACCGGGATTTAAATTTGGCGGGTAATCCAAACCTTGAAGGAGAAGGGAGGGTACCTCAAGTAGCTTTTCGAGAATTTGAAAATAGTTTTCGGCGACGCAATCTTCTTGAGAATTGGCACATTAAGTTCGATGGCACAGACACCAACATGACCGTGGAAGAGATGTTGTTTAGAGTGCAAATTTTGCAAGAATCGGACGGGGTATCTGACGATTATCTGGCTAGGCATTTTCACCAACTTTTGTCAGGATTAGCGAGTCAGTGGTACTGGCAATTTTTAAGAGAAAATAGAAGACCGAGCATCGATGCAATTAAACAAGCCATGTTGGCTCAATTTAGACTTCGCACTTCTGATCATGAGTTAATTCGGCTCATGGTAGAACGTAAACAAGGTCCGAAGGAAAAGGTCGATGACTTCATAAGTTCTGTTCGATCAATTAACTTCAAAATGAGATCGCCATTACCAGACTCAGCCTTGATTCCAATAATGAGGAAAAACCTTTTGCCCCGAATGAACATGCTTACCTTCTCTAGTCCTGTATCCACACTTAGCAATTTCCAGGACGTATGTAAGCGAGCGGAAATTTGTTTGACCGATATCCGGTCTGCTCAGCTATCTCGGCAAATTAATGAGCTCGCCATTGACGAAATTTTCGATGAATCCCCTACAATAGAGGCTTTAGAGCGCCAGCAACCCCGATTTCGTGATTCCTACAGACCAGACAAATCACACTGGGTTTGTTGGAACTGTGGCAAATCCGGACATGGGTTTAATGACTGTGAAGAGCCTGTATCGAACATTTTCTGTTTAAGGTGCGGTGAAAAGGGTGAGCGGAAATTACGTTGTAGTAAATGTGCTTCAAAAAACAAGCAGTTGAGCGGAAGGAATGTCGGGAACCCCCGCTCAGACCAATAACCCCCGAAAAAGTTATCAACTGCCATTCTCTGCCTTGTTCCTCCACAGTTCAATATTCGATTCTTAAACGCGAAAGTGAGTCTAATCCACCTGTAAAGAAAAACATTAATCTTACACCTTTAAAGTCACTGCACGAAAGGAAAGTAGCTTATGCTCAAGCTCGAGCAAAAATCTTTGAAACCGCCCAAATGTCCAAGAAAAAAACAAGATCTGCCACACGTATTAAGCAATGGTATAGGAAAATAAAATCGCAACATAGAGCAGTACTCTCGTCAATAATAACAGATTTCTCTGACATGCGACCTTATGCGGAAATACTTTTAAATGGTCACAAGTTAATTGGGTTACTCGATTCAGGAGCCAATGTAAGTTGTTTGGGGAAAGACGCTTTAAACCTGGTACAGTCCTTAAATTTTAAATTGCACCGCAATCCTTCGAATATTTTGACAGCCGACGGCAAGTCTCACCAAATTATAGGGTATGTCCGAGCAACGGTTGAGTTTAGAGGCAAAAAGAACGAAATGACTTTTTACGTCGTACCAAATCTAAGCCAGCCTTTATATTTAGGCATTGATTTTTGGCGTGTTTACGATATAATGCCTAAAAACATTAGCGAAATTTCCCCTATGATATCGCCGTCAGAAATCAATAAGCATTCCTTATCCTTAATGGATAAAGCAAGCTTAGATAAGGTGATTCTGAACTTTCCGTCATTCGAAGTGTTAGGATTGGGAAAGACCAACATCGACGAACACGTAATAGACGTTGGAGGGGCTACTCCCATCAAGCAACGCCATTACCCGGTGTCCCCGGCCATACAAAGGTTAATGTACGAGGAGCTTGACAGAATGTTGTCGCTTGGGGTGATAGAGGAGAGCGTAAGCTCTTGGAGTTCCCCGGTTGTCCTGGTTCGAAAGCCCGGAAAGGTACGTTTGTGCCTAGATTCGAGAAAGGTCAACTCGGTAACGGTCAAGGACGCATACCCTCTCCCCCACATTGACGGTCTTTTGAGTCGTCTAGAAGACACGCGATTTATTACTAGCCTAGACCTCAAAGACGCATTCTGGCAAGTTCCCCTAGAAAAGAAATCACGCGAGATAACTGCATTTACGATACCGGGCAGACCTTTGTATCAATTTACAGTTATGGCATTTGGATTATGTAATGCTCCTCAACGTATGTGCAGAGTCATGGACCAAGTCTTAAAATCAATGTCACCCGATTTTCGAAGATACGTCTTTGTATACTTAGACGACTTACTTGTTATTTCCCCTACTTTCGAGCTCCATTTGAAAATACTTACCGAGGTCGCACGATGTTTACGAATGGCCAACTTAACTATTAACCTGAAAAAGAGTCATTTCTGTATGAAAGAGTTAAAATATTTAGGGTACATTGTCGGCGATGGAGTCCTCAAAACCGATCCTGCGAAAGTAGCAGCGATCAAAGATTTCCCTGTGCCTAAGACCATTAAACAAGTAAGGCGATTTTTAGGCATGAGTGGGTGGTATAGGAGGTTTATCTCTAATTACGCGTCCCTAGCCGCTCCCATAACTGATTGCCTCAAAAAGACAAAAGGAGGGTTCAAATGGTCCGACATCGCTCAACAGTCCTTTGAGTCGCTGAAATCTGCTCTCATTTCCGCTCCCGTTCTTGCCAATCCGGACTTTGCTAAACCTTTCACCATACAGTGCGACGCTAGCACTTCAGGGGTAGGCGGAGTATTGTGCCAGGTCGGTGAGGGTGGTGAGGAGCGGCCCATCGCTTATGTCTCGCAGAAGCTTAATTCCGCACAGAAAAACTATAGCATCACCGAGTTAGAGTGTTAGAGTGTTCTGTGTGTGAAGAAGTTTCGAGCATATGTCGAGGGGTCGCCCTTCACCATCATCACCGATCACGCGAGCCTGAAGTGGCTTATGAGTCAAAAGGACCTTAGTGGCCGATTAGCTCGCTGGTCCTTGAAGCTTCAGGCGTTTGATTTTCAGATCATTCATCGATCAGGTACTCAGCACATTGTGCCTGACGCTTTATCGAGGATGTACGCCGATGAGATAGTAGGAGGACCAGATTATCTTTCTCTTGCTGTTGATTTAGATTCCTCACACTTCTCATCTGAAGAATATGAGAATCTGAAATCCACAATCCAGCAAGATGGAGATAAGCTGCCCGACTTGTGCATTTCACACGGGTACCTCTATCGAAGAAGCGAACCGCGTACAGGCGACGAAGAACAAGAGGATCAGGCCTGGAAGCTGTGGGTACCAGCGGGTTTAACCGAAGCTTTGGTTCTTTCGGCTCATAAGCCACCTCAGGCCGCACACAATGGCATAGCAAAAACACTATTCCGGCTCCGCCAGTACTACTTTTGGCCGGAAATGGTTAAGCAAGTCCGTGAAGTCATCAATAAGTGCGAGATGTGCAAACAAATAAAAGCACCGAATTTCAATATGAAACCGATGATGGGTGAGCAATTGGTAGTAGAGCAACCGTGGCAGCGGATCTACATAGATTTTATGGGCCCATATCCCAGATCTACGCGAGGTAATACCGTGTTATTTGTGGTGTTAGACCAATTTAGTAAATTCGTTCTTTTAAAGCCAATGCCGAAAGCTTCTACTAAGTCGGTCATTCAGTTTCTCAAGGACGATGTTTTTATGATGTTCGGAGTGCCAGAGCACTTAGTATCAGATAACGGTTCCCAGTTCACCTCGAAAGAATTCAAGAAATTTCTTGAAACATACAAAGTGAAACATATGAGGACAGCCTCATACGCTCCTCATTCTAATGCTTCTGAAAGAGTGAACCGTTCCATTTTGTCTGGTATTAGAGCTTACCTGATCAATGACCACAGAAAGTGGGATGAACATATTTCTGAAATAGGATGCGCACTTCGAACTTCCATACATTCGGGTACAAAACAGTCACCGTATGTTCTTAACTTCGGACAGAACATGATTACACATGGGTCGTTTTATCCATTATTAAAACAGCTTAACAGTGTTCCGAATAACACTTCTGAGATTTCTGTGTCAGATAGACTAAACCTCATTCGAAAAAACGTCCAACACCAATTGGAGTTGGCTCATAGAAAACATACTACGGTTTATAATCTTAGGGCGAGAGAACGGACATTTCATGAAGGACAAGAGGTGTTCAGGCGCAATTTCATCCAAAGTAAGGCCGGAAATCAGTACAGTGCAAAGTTGGCAAAAAAGTTTCTGAAATGCCGTATCGTAAAACGCATTGGGAACTGCATCTACGAAGTAGAAGACATGTCGGGCAAATCGTTAGGTAGAGTACACGCTAAAGACTTGCGACTATAGAGCATATTTTCGGGTATCCCTGAAAAGGATTTTTTTCTTCTTTGATGCTTTGATCTCGCTGTTTCTGCACTTGCAGTTTTAAGCTGGTCAATCCTTTTTTCTTACTTTTCTTTGTTTATTTGATTCAAACCTAAGGTGTATTAATTAACGTTTTTTTTTATATTAAAACAATCATCGTCAGCGAAATCAAGGGGATGAAATGTTGGCCCGGCTAACACATTGTGAGACTCATTCTCTAGGGTCATGGTCGAGCCACACGTTGGACAACTCGGCAAATCAACCTGTTTTTTTTTTCAATATCTTCTATCAAGTTCTTCGAACTCATAGAAGCTTTTGATGGTTGTAACGATTGATCTGCCGACATTCATTTTATTTTATTTTCCGCTACCCAACTTCAAGGTTTGCCACCCCTGGCAAAAATTCTAGAATATTCTCTGCTATCTTTTGATCGTTGCTAGGCGACTTTAAAATTCAAGTTTTATTGGAATTTTTCAATTGCCTTTTATTAAACAAAAATTCAAAAGTATTGTTTGAGAAAAAAAAACCGTTTTGGTTTTATTGAAATATTCCGCTAGCGATAGATTGGATGCGATGGCGAAGTCAGTTGCTGTTGAGTCGTCCTTTTAACATTTTGTCTTACTTGTTGTCCTCGCGGATATTTTGATTTTTTTTTTGTTAAGTGATTTAATTTTCGTTTCTTGTTTTTTGGTCTAAAATTAAAATAAATTTAGTGCGCTAGAATCGCGAAAATCGCTACCATAAAAATTATAAATATAAAATTACAAAAGAAAAAGAATTTGCCTAAATAATTAAAACTTAGGACTAGTTAAAGATTTAAAATTTATATAAACTTGTATAATATAACATAACTAACAGTTTAACAAAGGAACAAATAACAAACGCTCACAAAGTGAAATTTAAAATTTTTAAACATATTCTTAAACCACGTGCAGACCACCATAATTCGACACATAAATCACATAAATTCAACAGTTGATCAACGCAAACTTCACACATCAATAGACCTTCTAACAATCATTAATTCTTCAATCAACATTACACAACATAAAACCATCAAACACATAGAACCACGTACAACATAAATTATTGATGACCCAGCTAATAACATCCACTCAACATAAAAAGGACCTTCATCATGCGAAACCATTCATAAAAATCATTCTTACTGTAAGTAACATAAAAATTTTAAAACTAACAGTCTTCACGCAACATAATATACATCGATGAATTGATGACGTCACTATGAACCAAGACAATAGACAACATTAAACAAAATTCAACAATCAACAACAGTTTAAGTAAAATCAGGATCACATCACACACAGGATAACACAATTCACCATAACTTAACATCCATCAACATTTATGCACACCAAACGACAAAAGAGGATAATATACCCCACACGCAACATATATCGGCGAGATAACTAACTTTAATAAATAAATAAATTTCGATAATTTAAATAATACTAACTAAATAAATTTTGCTAAATAAAATAATTACTAATATTCAAAAATAAGTATCACAGATTATGTTTTTTTTAAGTTAATATCACAGAGGTTAGACTAGATTAGTTTATATTTTTTTTGTATGCTTTAAAATAATTATTTTGGAGTTAAATTGTAAATTTTCCTTAAATTAGGAAGTGGCCACGGAAAGTATAGGAATCTAGTTAGATTCGTCTTAAGATTAAGGATTGTTATTTTTTTTTTATTTATTTGGGCAATACAAGAATTTATATTCTATGAAACAGCAAATTCGCATTGGTTTTCTTTCCGCTGAATTTTTTTTTCCTCTTTAATATTTTCAGAATAGTGATTTTCGTCAACGATTCAGTCTGATGCAGATTACGTGGACAATTTTAAAGTAAAAATTGCTAGCGGCATGTTTATGTGTTAGTTTTCTTTTTTTTTTGGGAGAGAGAGTGAATTTTCCGGGACGAAGAACACCAAAATGATCAGATTTCCTAATTAAATAGATTTTGAAACAGGTTTAAAAAAAGGGGTCGCTCGGGTGAAGTTTTCTCGAGAGACGTTTTGGTTCCAGGTTTTTTTTTTTCAGGAAAATGGGTGGGATATGTTTCGCAAAAAACTTACCGTCATAACCTCATTAGTCTTTCGGTGTAATTTTCAGTTATTTAGTTGATTTCATTTGAGTTCTTTTTGTTTGTCCGTGTGTTTGTATTAAGGCATACCGCATTATTGTGAGGCGGGCGTGACCTAGAGACATTTCCCATAGACCCAGCTGTTTGAGCTAGCAGAAAAGGTATGCCGTCTCTACCCCTCGCCGCACCGTTCCCAGTGAAGATAGTGGGTGGCTGCCACGGTCGCATCGCATGGGACAGTGTTGAACGCAATACATGTGATTTGTTCTTTGCGGCTTTAAAATGCAGCAATTTATGCAATCGGAACTAAAAATTTACACCTATAATTCACATCCGCGTAAAAGAAGCGAAAGAAGTGACGAGCACGATCTTTGGGGCAACATTCGCTTCATGAAAATCCTGCGGCGATAGAGCAGCATTTGATGGTTTTCGTGTCGAAACAGTGATTGCTGTGGAACCTGAATGCCATTTTCGCTTTGAAGTAGCGTGTGATGAAAAAAGTGTCGACCCTGTTGCCATTAAAGTTTCATTAAAGTCCCCCGCTTTACAAACACAAAAAAAAGGTGATGCCTTCAGCCGCCATTTTCCCCATTGACATTTCATGCAAACGATTTCGCTTCGAGAATTAAATTTCTTATTTCAGGCTAATGACTGAAGGATATTGCATAAAAAGTGGATAGCAGACATTTTTGAAACAGCATAATTTTATTGGCATCAAAATTTCATTGCAAAAAAAAAAAATTTAACTGAAAAAATAAAATTAAAGAAATTTGTGGTTAAAAACAAAATAATTTGATGCCCATTAAAATCTGTTTAAATTTCAGATCCAATATTGTCGAAAAATTTTAATGGCAATTAAAATCACGACATGCAATCGGAAGAAAAGTCCATTATAAAATAATACTCCACAAAAAGGTTCCATGAATTTATCGCCATTAGATTTTTCTTGTTCGCTTTCTGTTTACGTTTTTATTGGTTCATCTCTGTTCACTCAACAAGCTAAGTAACCATTTGTGGCAGAAAGAAAACCCGCTCGATGATTTGTGTGATATAATGCCGTCAGATGACGCTCGCATAAAGCTTGAGGCAACTAATTACGTCCCTGTCGTTATAATTGCGGCGCCGCAAACCGCTGAAAAGTGTTCCCCACTATGGATGTAGTTGCGCGTCTCATTGACAACTACGACATGGCCGCAACATAAATTGCTTATCGCCGCGATTTGCATGGTGACGAAATATGAGGATAAACATCATATTTGCTGCTTAAAATGCTATTTGGGATGTTTGTTCCTGGAGAGAAATGATCGATGGAAATCCGTTAACCGGAAGAAACTAAAACAGCGGCTTTTTAAAAATCGTGATTTCGTTTTTTTTCTATTTACTCCGCAATTACGCGTTTTCAGAAGTCTTATGTATGACGAAAGTTGAGCACAGTAAAATTTCTAACACTTGTCTTTTTACCCCTCACAGAACGTGAGGGTATATGCGTTTTGCATGATACATTGAAAAAAAGAAATGTTTGTCCCGCAAACAATAAGAATGTTTCTTATGTGTTTGAAACAAATAATGTTCCTAAACACTTTCTGTTCCTGCAAAATATTTAAATGTTCTACACTACGATTTAAAAATGTTTGACACTAACATTAATTGTTTATCTCGCCAATATATTGGAAGTTTACCTCAAATTACATTTCACCACATACACAATTGAAAATATGTTCAACATATTCATTTTTAAAATGCTTTTCTTATTTACACTAGCAGAATATTTAAAAATCCTTAATTACACTATTTTTCACCAAAAACAAACGTTCGCTCACTAATAACATTTTTTCACTAATTTTTTTTGACAGTTCAACAAAATTGCAATTTTTTGTTTGATTTATAAACAAGAATTATATGCAACAAAGGAAAATTCTTCGGGGCCAACACTTATTGTTTATTACTAACAATTTCAACAATTATATAGTTGACCATAAATATTTTTGTGTTTTTCACAACCTACCTTAATTTAAAGTTTTTGTCTTAATAAATATTTCTAAGAAAAAAATATAGTGTTTCTGATAAATATTTTAAATTTTGTAAATTGCTTCATCAAAAGTGTTTGTCACAATAGACAAAAAGAGTTTAAGACAAACACCAAATTTTTCAATCTGAACAAAAATTGTTTTTTTTAAGTATTAAATGTTTTGAATAAATATTATTAAACAATAATTGTTGTCAACAAACAGGAAACGTTTAATTCTTTTATAGAAACATATAATTATTGCTGCAAACCTCAATACATGTTCGCAAACACTTTTTAAACATTCCTTTTTTCAGTGTAGTTTGTTTGTTTCAACTTTTGATTAACGCAAAGGAAAGTTTTGATCCTTTGCAACGATATCGATTCCGCTATCGCCATTCGGTTGGAAATAACGAAAGAAATCTTTCAGTGTACAATAGTTCACCCCTTTCTACTAACGTTATATCCCAACTTCTTGTAGCATTTGATCCACTGAACTGATTTTGATCTCGTTTTTGTAATACAGTTGGTGAGGAAAATAACTCGAAAAAATTATAGAGAAAAATTACTGGAAAAAAAACTGATTAAAAAGTATTTAAATGGTTAAAAGTGATTTCGAAATGTAAATAATGTGTAGAATCAAAGTTTAAAAAAAATCATGACAAAGGGAAATCCTTCGGTTTCCACAGAGAAAACTGGTCTAAAATCACTCTTTCTGCTCGAAAAAAGGAAATTGTTCTGGTATTCGAATAGATAAATTTATCTTAAAATGGTCTAAAATTTGCCAATCCGATACGAGTTTTTGAAGCGAGAAATATTCTAGCAAGATGGCAAGCGCTTTCCGTATTCTTTCGAGTAAAAGGTTAAAGATCGCCTTACAAATGAAATATTTACGATTTTATTGAAAACCGTGTGTCGTATCGGAAAATATTATTTTTGAACTCCACTTCTTTTATCGCATGATGTTTCGTTTTTTTATTCAGGGACCTACCCAAAAAAAAAAACGTCACCCCTTCCGTCTCGTAACAGCTTTTCGATTTTTTTTGTATGGTGTTAAGTGCTGCACACCTCCGTTTCTCTTATAGAAGTGTGACGTATTTTATACACAGCCTCTATTTACTAAAACTTTTTTCGCTTTTTTTTCTTTGGGATAGTAAGAAAATAATATAAAAGTAAAAACAGAAGCAATTGAATGCGTGCAATGCGGTTGACTCAATTTTTCACGCGTGTTCGCAAACGTTTTTTTGACATTTTCTAAAAATGATATCTTGTGTTTTGGTACAGTTTAAAAAAAGGCATTTATATATAAAACCTTGTATCCGTTTAGATACGGTTACAGTCTGAAGTGGTTTCAACCCCAATGCAAAAAAAAGCAAAAAAAATGATGTGGGTCGCATTCTGGGGATTAGATCTGTTAAAAATATCATAGGAAAAAAAAAATCAATGTGACATATGTCGTCAACAGAAGTAAATCAAATGAGAAATAAAGCCTTAGAAAATTTTTTTACGGTGACTTCAGACGCATATCTTTTTTGTTAAATCAACTATATGGTAGCTAATATATTGCACTACGAATTTACACGTAAAATCGATAATTTGTAATTAATTAGTTTTAAATAATAAACATCAAAACTAGGAAAAACGCGTATTTGACGAAAAATCAATTTAGTTTGTCATTTTGGATTCGGTTTTTCGTAAGGCATGGGCGTCCGCAGAAATTTTTCCAGCGGGGTGGTAAAAAAAATTTTTTTTGGGTAGGTTGACTATACTTTTTTTGTGGCAAGTCCGGGACAAGAGGATTAACAAATTTTATATAAAAAATAAAGAGATTTAGATTAAAACCAAGGAAACAAATCAATATTGTGTGCCCCAGGCGAAATTTTTTAAACTACGAGATACAAAGTCCCAAGCAAAAATTAACTTCTTTTTTTTCGTTTTATAAAAAGTTGCAACCGAAATTGTAAATAAAAATAACAATAAATGCGCCGCAGGCCACTTTTTTTTGTTGAGAAAATGGACTTCGTGTGGAATATTGCTGAAAAATTGTATTTTGGAACCAGCCGAAATAAAGTACGTTTTTCATATTAAATGATTGTTTTTTCCAGTGTTTGAAAAATTATTACATTAATTTAAAAAATCCGGGACGAAAATTTAGTTTCCCGTATGCCGGGACAACAAGCCTAAATCCGGGGCTATCCCAGCGTGTAGTAACCTTATTTCTGGAAAAATCACTCATGCAAAGTGCGGTGTTTATACTATACTAGCAGACCCCACGTTGCCAGCTTAAACTTTTGGGAAAAAACGTTATCCTTACAGGACCTTCTGTTTCGCATTTTGAAATTCTAACACCGGATTCGTGATCGGTGACCCCGGAACCCCCCTAATGCCGATTTTCTCGGGAAAAACGGAAAAAAGGATATTTGCGTTATCCTTTGAGGACCTTCCGTTTCGAATTTTGAAAATCTACTACCGGATGCGTTATCAGTGACCCCAAAAACCCCATAATGCCAATTTGTCCGGGGCAAAATGGGAAAAAGGATATTTATACAGGACCTACCGTTTCGAATTTTTAAAATCTAACATAGCTAAAAACCTGCTCCTGGCAACGCAGATCATTTTGCAAAAAACCGCATCAAAATCGGTCCAGTAGTTTTTGAGTTTTGTAATCTCAAACAGACAGACAGACAGACAAATATCCATTTTTATATAGTACCAGGAAAACTGAACCATGCTCGGCCACCTCAAAGTCGTCCTTTTGCTGAAATTTTGGAGAGGTGAGACCTATCGATCTATATAGGTCTCACATTTATTAGAAAAACACATGCAATATGTTAGAAAAACACACAGCCTAATCTACCTAACGCTGAGACAATACCTTTCTTACATAATTAAACTTCATGTGATGAATATAATTGGGTATAATGTTGATTTTTTTATATAAAAACATAAGGTTTGTAGTGGAAAAGTCAGGTTTGTAGTGGAAAAATCGAAAGCCCCTAGCCCCCTTAGTAATACTGTAAAGTTTCATTAAGATCGGACCACCCAATTCGAAGATACCAGGCGAGGGGTATCGAGGGGAATTTTCTCAGAGGTGAGACCTATAACCCTAAGTTTCGTGAAAATCGTTAGGCGGGTTTTCGAGATCGTTTGTGCAGACAGACAGACAGACATTCCTCGTATTATATTATAGGATTAAGATATGATATAGCATTATTTAAATGCTTTTATCCTCCTGCTCATCGGTAACCGTTTTTGTATGGTGGATTAATGAAACTCACAGGGTCGATTCCTTAGGATTTAAATAACATTAAAAAAATTGAGTGTTGTGTATTTACCTAAAGATCAAACTAGTGGATGACGTATTAATTTAACTGTTGTAAATTTTTGCTTCAATATTGGTTCACGCCACATTTTTTTCAAGCACCACGTATAATAGTGGCAGGTTAAAGTAGTTTAAACATTTTTGTTAGGAAAAAACTATGAAATATTTTACATTGGTCATGTTGTAAAATCACAAAACATTTTACAACACTGTCATTTTGCATCGGTATTTTACAACAATAATATCGAAAAACCACACAACAATTTGTGAATTTTATTTGAATTTCACACTTCGTATTATAATTTTAGACATGGTGTGTAAATTTACATGCGTGATGTATTTTGACAGTACACAAAGTTGGCACCATCTTTTCCAACATTGAATGTTGTTAATTTTTTTAACTGTGTAGGTGTCAGATTTCTACTCGTGAGTTTAAAATTTTTATAAATTCTAACAACGAATAAAATACCATTATCATTATGGCAACGAAATTTTTGTTTTGTCGAGTTTTCCATGAGAATGATAAAAAGAAATATATTTACCAATCATTATTAATTTTTATTAGAAACGTTTCATTAAAAACTTCGTGTAGTGTTAAAAGAATAATTTCAAAAATATTTTTTATACACTTAGTTATGAAAACTAATAACAAAAAATCTAAATTTCCTCTATTGCCTATAAATTGCCCTCTAGGATTCCATGCATTGCTCGAGGGAAAATTCGCTACGGGACAATAGGTATCTTTTTATTCGAGTGTACTTTAAAGTTTTAAATAGGTTGATTCATTTGTATGCATTTTTTCCTCATGTCATGAGGTCCTCACTGTAACGTCGGAGTCGCGCAAAAGTGGGTCATTCAAGTGTATTTTTAATCAAATCATATTTACCCTCAGGTCATGTAACACCACCACTCGACTTTCATAAATTTATACCCTTTATGGAAGCTACTGGCATAAAAGTACTGTAAATCGGATTCTACGGGCACTTATCACATATTAGGCCTTAGATTGTGTGAGTACAATATACTGCGAATTGCTAAGAGGACACTTCTCTACAAGTGCACTTGTCTTATTCTTTATTTATTACATATACTATAGTAAGGTGAAACCTAAAAAATTTCGTCTTTTTGATAGGAATGAAAATTTAAAAAAAAAATATGCTGAATGGGGTTTTACCCTATTTTAAAAACTATCGCTCATGGCTTTCGTACATATTTAAAGTATCCGACAAAAACAGGGTTTTTGTGACCGAAATAGGTCGAAACCGAAACTTTGTTTCCACAACGAATCGATTTCAACTTTTAGTAAAATTTTCGATATTTTAACAAACTAATGTTTATTGAAAATATAGAATTTTAACATTACTGTGATTTTATAATCAGGGTATTCACAGTCCTCTTTTAATTTTCGGTATTCGGTGTTTTCGGTAATATTAAAAGACTGAAAATATTCTGCTGTGAACATTCCACAGCACAGATTTGAGAACAGCCCTTTTATTTGATACGTGACCAAATCATGAACTGCGAATTTGATTGTAAAATATGTCACATACCTTTAAATCCATGTTTGATGTATTCTTTTGAATTTCTATTGTGGCAACGGCTATCAAAATTGAAAAAATTTGCAGTCAGCGAGAAAATTTGACAACTAAAAACATTACTAGCGCCACTCGCGGTTGATTCTTGATACCGAATAACCGGGCCGGAAAACACGACTCAAGGCATGTATACAATTACCGAATCCGGTAATTCATTTTTACATGAACCAAGTTACCGTCTCGGTAAAAATCTGTTAAATTTGACTGAATTACCGAGCGGTAAATTTACCCGCAATTTAAAAGACGACTGTGAATACCCTGATGAACCAAGTTACCGTCTCGGTAAAAATCTGTTAAATTTGACTGAATTACCAAGCGGTAAAATTACTCGCAATTTAAAACAGGACTGTGAATACCCTGAATATAAGAAAATATTCAAGTGGAAGAAATTATTTATATTTAACTGATTCTAATCGTGCTTTGAAATAAATTATAAAAATTCCATAAATTACCAAAAAACCTAAAAAACGTGATTTTTTTAGTATAGCTATAATTTTAAATTAAAATATTACATCCAAATAATAATTTTTATTTATATGAAGCCAAATAAACGGTATACAAGAGAAATTTTCATTTCAAAAATTAATACTCAAAATTAAATATTCTGATATTGTATGTCAAAAATAAAAGCTTTTCGGCATTTTCGCCAAGCAAGTCACAGCGACTGTCCGCCTAAATTTGCACCTCAACACTGAATAATTGTTCAACCATCCATTGGTTATTTTATTCGCTCGAAAACCCAACTGTACAAAATCTCAAGCCTCTAGCTAGTTATGATATTCACGGTCAGCCAGACAGACAGACGGACATGCGGAAATCAAAATCTTTTGTTATCCCAAACACCCTTATGGCGTGGATGGCTCAGTCAGCTAAGTGCTTGCCTTGTGATCCAAAGAGCAGTGGTTCAAATCCCACTCAGGGTAAAAATAATTCGGCTTGAATTTGAATTTGGAACTTTTCTGCTCATGGACCTAAACACGGACCAGTTTGGTCTTTGCCTCCCGCCGCCTGAATACTCCTCCAATCTCTGTAACAGGACACAATGGACGATAAGGCTATGTACTGTCGCGCCAAGTCTTCGTTGCAGTGTGATGAGGAGTATTCAGAATGTGAATGGATTGTATGAATGGTTGAATGAATGATGTCTTGAGCTGTGCTTCGGCATTAGAAGCAATTTGCCTAAGCTCCTGACATAAACATAAAAAAAAACCCTGACGTACACCAGTCCGTTTGTCCGTGAAGACCATAACTTTCGAGAGGCTTGAGCTAGAGACTTGAAACTTTGTATAGTTGCGATTCTCGTAAATATCGAAGTTCTTCAATGGGCAAAATCAAATCATTCCTTCCCCACTCCCCCATACAAACAAAACAGTTTTTCACAATTTTCTCGAAAACGGTGAGTCATATTGAAAAATTTATAAAGGTAAAATGTGTTTAGAATATGATTTTACATAACTGTACCATACATCAAAATCGAATTATATTTTTCCCTCTCCCATATAAATGGGATTTTTTTCTAAAAAAATTTTGTTTTCCTTCATTGGAGTATTTGACGATTGGCCCCTGGCAGTTGTAACTTTTCTTATGTTTTTGATTTCATATTAATTCTTAATTCCAAGCAATTTTTAAAACTTAGTTGCAATAAAAACGTTGTTTCAGTATCTTTTTTTATTCGAAAGAGGGGGGCCCTATTGTTGTGACGTATTTTTGGAGTGAGTTCAGCCAAATTTCAACACAGTGTGACGAGGGGTGGTGGAATGGGGGGTGGTGGAATGGGGGTGGAAAAGAGTCATTTGGCGTGACGTATTTTATGGACATTTTTTTACATACATTTTTAATTTTAATTTCTTGAATGGAGTGAATTTGTATTAAATTTTAAAGAGTCAATATTTTCCGGTGTTTACAATATTTCAAAAACACTAAAATTTGAATTTCGTCAAAAGCTCATAATGTGATAAATGGCTGATGAAAGACCTATTGCCAAAACAATTCAAAGACACACAGGGCGGGGTGTTAGATTGAGCGAAGCGTAAACACATAATACTGACTTACCAGTGACACGAAAAGGATTATGACACCATTCCCATTATTGTCATGATTATGGAATGTACGGCGTTATAACCCCTTCACACACGCCGTATATCTAGCGCAACGGAATCAAATATGTATTTCCATTCTACTGACTTCACATGTAACTAAACTAATTCGTAAATGTGTATAGTCTCTCTTTCTCTTGTCATCAATTTATCGTTTGTCTTAACTCTCTCCCCACACTGCCTCTCTATTTCGCTAGGATATTGCAGGAAATATTACATTATGATGCCATTATTAAAAAGGGTTGTTCCACCACCCCAAATCCCATGGGTTTCATGGCATCGAGCGATCACACGTTCCCGATATGCTCTCGGCCCTAGGACAACACGCATCGCAGAGAAGGACAATCGTCTCTCATTCACTCGTTACTTATCCTCAATGACTTCAGGAAGGATAACAACACCAGAAGGCTGGTAGGACGCTATCGCAAGGTTTTGAGGGTTTGTTAGCATGACGCTTGCTGCCTTTTCGTTGATAATCTTCTGCTGATTTCGTTCCCTCGAATAAAAACAGAAGACCTGTAAAACCTTTCCATTCATCTTTCGTATTTATGCGTACTGATATAAAAATAGTCTTTTATTGAAGGCGTACGATGGCAGGAATATAATTTTGGCAGCCGCCACCATTATCCTAAATATACTAAAGTACCAGTTCAATTGTCATTAATCACAAATGTAGTCAAATGAAAAGGCAATCTGTCAACACTGTTACGGTCTAGCGATCTTTGATAATGTTTGAACTCCCATTTGTTAACTTTTCAGTAAGTTAGCGGAGAAGACCTTCGTATTGATATTCCAAGCCACTTAAAGTTTCATAATTTTTTTTATAGTTTTGGGTTATTAAAAAATCATTTAATAACTAGAAGCTGTACCCTAACTTTCTCCGATCCATACTAAATCTACTGATAACAACTTTATGAAAATTCATTCAGACGTTTAGGACATAGCAAGATATAAGACACGTAGATTTAATTAAGATGGAAAATCGTTTAATGTACGAATATTCAATATTCCATCAAAATTCATTCAGAAATTTAGCAGATATCAGAGGAGGGTGGGGGGGGGGGGGGGAGAGAGAGAAAAGGCGGGAAATTTTATGATTGCACCGTTGTTTGTCTCGAGAGATCGTTCAAAAGTTATCAGCGAAGGGGTGCCGACGGAGAAAAGCGATCAATCCGTATTTTAAATTTCATCGAAATTGGTAGAGACATGTTTACTCTAGATAAATATTTAGATATACAGGGAAGCAAACATAAATTTTAAAAATGTCACAAATTTATTTATATATATAAAATCGTTAAACCTGACTGACTAACTCATCAACAACCAAACCCCTGAAGCTAGAAACTTGAAATTTTCACAGTCACCTCTCTTCTTGAATACGGCGTTAGGAGCAAAAACCTAACGCGCTCGATTCGATTCGCTACGCAATTGGTACATAAAGTATCGCATGGCAACGCGCTGTCAAACATCAGCTGATTTGATTGTTTGTTCTTACTTTTGAATAAAAATGAAGTGTTTGAAGTGATTTGCTTCAGTAGCCATCGATTCTACGCTGATGTATCATTTATTGAGGCAAGAGGAGTTGAATTCGTTACGCCAGCAGAGAAATTTTCTAAGACTCTTCAGATTTGATGAGCTTAACCGATGAAGCGAAAGCGCATACAAATACTGGGAAACTCATAGGTTTTTATTTGCAATTTTGTAGATTCAAAAAAGTTTTCCGGTTCCGGTCGAATATATTGAATTTCCTCCCACAATAAATTCATCTCTATCGGCGACTTCCTCGTATATCCCTTGACAATGTCCGGATTGTTTTTCATTTTTGAAATTAAAAATGCAAACTAGTCTTTGTTTGTAGTGTTTTTCGTTGCACTCCTATTTTAAGAAATCACTGTTAAAATCTTTCATTTAAACATATAATATATTTACCTTACATTTTTGCAAACACCGAACTCAAACGTCAATGAAACGCGAGAATTTTGAAGTGAGTGATTTAACCTCAAAAAAGTGTTCCCGGCGTATTCAAGAATAACAAAAATCGAATGCGTTGGAATGCGTTATTCCAAATCGAACGTTGATAGATACTGCGTATTCAAGAATATCGATTGCTCACGATCGAACACTAATCGAGCAAATAAACGTAACGCCGTATTCAAGAATAGAGAAGAGTATGTTCCATCCATCACGTAGGCGCTCAAAAAGGCGGGGTTTTTCGAAATTTTACCACTAAAAACTTTGATTTTCGCCATGAATCCTGCTGATTCGGAGGGTGAAAAGTGTCACCCGGGAGTTTCCGGATCACGAATCCGGTGTTAGAATTTTAAAACTCAAAACGGAAGGTCCTGTAGGGAAAACGCGAATATCCTTTCCCCATTTTTCTTGCAAAAAATTGGCATTAGGGGGTTTTCGAAGTCGTTGGTTACGAATCCGGTGTTAGAAATTCAAGACTTGCATTAGAATATCTTGCAAGGATAACCTAAATATCCTTTTCCGTTTTTTCCGGGAGAAAAAATCATTAGGGGGTTTCCGGCGTCGTTGATCACGAATTGGGTGTTAGAATTTCAAAATTCGAAACTGAATTACCTGTAAGGATAACCATATAGCATTTTTCCCATTTTCTTTCGGAAAAATTGCCATTTGTGGGTTTTCGGGATTGCTTATCCCGAATCTCGTGTTAGATTAATTCGAAACGGAAAGTCCTGTAAGGACAAGATTTTTCTCAAAAGTTTTTAAGATCTTTCCGGTTTTTTTTTGGTATTTCTAAACTTATACAAAAAACTTTCACGCAGCAAAGACGGGTATGTTAGTAAAAGAATAATGGCCCATTATCGAGTATTGCTTATCTGAAATTAACCGAGAAATTATTTACCAAGCCATAAAATCAAAACCTTCAATCCTAACATGATTTATTTATGTCCTAAAATATGAAAAAGATTCTTATATGAATAATAAGAAAAATTCTTCACATGAATTTTCAACAAATTCGAGAATAGAACTGTGCTGTGTTAATGAGACTATTAAAAAATTGCGCATCCCTCAATATCAAAGTTGAGCATAATGCAATTGAGTTTTATTCGTTATCAAATTATTGAAAAGCTATTCAAACATACAGAAAAGAATAGCCCAAAGCGAATGCCTCAGGGAAGTTCAAGCTAAAATTAACGATTCAATGCACTAAGTATCACTTCAATGTTTAATTTTACAAAGTAGGGGATTTTTCAGTTGCTCCTGAATAACGTTTTTTTAATGTGGAGAATAAAAAAATGAAATAAATTGTCAGAAAAACAACATTCTAAGTCCATGTACGCAATTTAAAAAGAATGCTTTCAGAAGATGTCATTTTAAGATTGACTTGAGAATTTTTTTTCTTAAAAGATCATCTTCTAAATTGAAGAAATAAATTGAAAACATCTCTATTGACATGATTCTGAAAGGGAAAAAATAGAAATCGATTCAATTGTTCTCAAGTTATTGGCGAACAGACAGAAAAGCTGGTAAGAAAGAAGGCTGACCGATAGTCTAAAACCCATTGATGCCAGTAAGCTTCCCTGAAAGTCTTATCCGTATCGGTTAAGTCGTTCTCGAGTTTAAAGCGAACAGACAGACAGACACAGAAGTTTATTATATAAAAGACTAGCTTGTAGTACCTGGTACTGGTCGGGCAATACTCAATAACTAAATAGTCAATAACTTATGTATGGAAAAATTATGAAAAATCGTTATTTAAATATGTTTTTCATATAAATTTTTTGCTTCGTCCCGCAGTTGCAAACAACTTTTCTATTTGTTTTTGGGAGAAAGGGAATAAATAGTCCAATTTTTCCTGTTACCCACAATTTGTGTAAAGAGAACGCTGCTAAATTTTAATAGTCTGCACTTAATTTTCTCCTGAAGTATTCTAAGTATTTGCAGACAAACCTAAAGGGGCCTCCACACGTTCAATGTTACTTGAAAAGTATTATTGATGAAAATTCGCATCAAGTAACATTGATGAAAATTGCCTCCACACGTAACACTGAACATTGACAATGTTTTCGTCAAGATTTTGGTCAGCACATTCGTATATCTTAGCGATGATGGTTCATAAACTTCGTCCTGTCCTGATCCCGATTTTTTAGATTTTTCTATCTTTTTTAATTTGGCTCCACCAAATGTATCCCAAGTAACCTTATAGGTCGTAAAGTGGACACTTCGCCTTCAAAGGCGTCCCTATTGGTCGTAATGTCCACGACTTTGTCGACACTAGGTCGAACTATCGTCGACCTATCGTCGACAGTGGGGAAGGTCCGCCGGACCACGAAGTGCCCTATTTCACGCCCTATAAGGCTTCACGACTTTGAAGGCCAAAATAGGGCCTTGTTTTACTATGACGAAATATTTTTTTGACATTTCATCTGGCGACATTATTTGTCTTTCTCTATTCTATAGGCCGCATGAGGAGAGAAAGATAAGACAAGAATCATAAAGTTTAATGGATATATTTTGTGGAAAAAAACGTTCAAAATACTTTCATACGGTGATGTTAAGGTTTTTTGTGGATTTTATTGTCACAATTCACATGCGATTTAAAGTTTACGTAGAAAGCGGTTTTGCCAGGAGCTCTATTTACGTGGGCCGTAGCAATTCTCGATTTTAGTGATATAATTTGAAAATTATTTATTCAAAGAATTTTCTTTTTTATTCGATTTTAATCAAATTCTTGTAAAAATAAAGTTATGCTGTGTACCCAAACACATAAAATTACTTTTTATTCGATGTTTTTCCATATTGTGCTTTAAAAACAGATTTTAAATTTTCAGTAGGAATGTTTTTTTTTTCATTTCAATGAACGTCATGGCGGCTCGCACCGTGAATGCTAGAAGCATATTCGAAGTATGCTAGAAACAAGCTCGAAGCAGATATTCATCTGCGCATGCTCGAAGCATTCTCAAATAGGGCATTGGAGTGTTCTCAAAGGCATTATGCCCTATAAGGCACTTCGTGGACGAAAGGTGGAAGGTTGGTCTTATAAGGCAGGACGACTATGAAGGCGTCTGGAGGACACTACGACCATGAAAGCCAAAACAAGGCATTCGAACATTAAGACTATCAGGGCATATATTTAGGTCACTCGGACCGCTTGACGACCACTGCAAAAGCCTTGAAAGGCATCACGCCTTATAAGGCGGATTCGCTGGTCTTGGTGTGGTCGTAAGGACCAATTTTAAGACACCACGCCCTAATCCAAGTCATTATGCCTTATCTGGTTGCTTGGGATGCGAGTCTAATGACAGAATAGCAAATCTCTAATATTTTAATGTAGGGTCGGGTAGGGTAAAGTGGTCCGTAGGGAAAGTGGTCCACCACCATTTTTTTTTGTAATAGTGACATTAGAACAGAATATGCAACTCTCATCGGTTGCTCTTGATGCCAGCTTGTTTTTTATTAGTCATAGAAGTGTGCAGAAGTATATTTACTCACTCTCACAGAACAGTGCCAAAAAAACATTGTTGGAAGTTTTCGCAAGTATTCACATTCAGCAACATTTTGACGAATTCTTCATCAATTTCAATAAGGTAATTAATCTAAAATGTTGTTTACATTATGAACTTTGTAAATCCACCGAATTTCTGCATTTTTTCTCACAATTGTTGAAGTTGCGTCATTCCGCGCAAAATAGCGTCGGTAGGGAGAAGTGGTCAACGTTTGGTAGGGTGAAGTGGTCCACCCTGTCAATGTCATATTTCGTGTTTTCAAGTTTTTTTTGAGTTATTTTGAGTGTTTCAAATCGTGGCCGAAAATCGATGCGAAGCTTGATTATAACTTCTCCCAAAAATCGAGCTGAATTAGAGTAGCAGAAAAAGCCGCCGGAAAATGACGCTTAACAACTACACGGAAGAAACCAACACCAAAACAGACCAAACGCTCATTTGTTACTTTCGAATAAACCATATTTTTGATCAAACTTCATGATTATACTTTTATTTGTCATTTAATTTTATGTTTATGCGATTTCTGGAAAATTTTTGAGGGTGGACCACTTCTCCCTACAATTTTGAAAAACTCGAAAAATCAAAGTTTTCGATAAATGCCTAAAAATTAAATTTGATGTCAAAAAGTTGGCAATCTGTGAATGCAGAAAGTTAGCTTTGGTCCTGCGCTGGCGATTTGACTATCTTATCACGTAAAAATTCCAATTTTTGGCCATTTTATGGCCAATAATAAAAACGTGGACCACTTCACCCTACCTGACCCTATGTATATAAGCTTCAAAAATTCTACAAATAATGTTAAACCAGTAGATTACTACTTTTGACTTGTTTCTATTCAATAGTTAGGAATGTATCTGTAATTAATTTTTAACGAAAAATCGTTAGTAAACAAATAAACAGATATCCTAAAAACTTAGTTATATATTCAAGTGTTTGATTTTCAGCGTATTGTTACAATAATATATATATATATATATATATATAATATGGAAGGAGGTCCAGTGGGATTAAAAAGAATAAAAAAATCGCAAATATGAAGTGGATATGCATTGTTACTATCCGGTAGCCAAGATACAACACTTCAACCATATAATCAACGGTAATAATAATTATATTTTAAATTAACTCCAGACCAGCTCTTACGTTGTGTGTATTACTTATCCTGATGCAACGAATGAGATCTTCACGCCTTTTCTTTTTGCTTTTTATTGCACTGAAATCTTCAGAGAAACAGAAAGCAGAAGAAAAGATTTCATAAGATTCTAAAAGTGGGTTAATCTCTCAAACAATTTTAATTTTTCTTGAATTTATTTTGCTCCTTGTTTGCAGAAAGATTTTAATTTTGGGGATGAAACGAAATGTTTCAGTTTCATGTTTAATTTAAAAATTTTAAAATATCATGCTAAATTAACAGCAATAATCTATTATTTGTCGTCCTCAAACAAACCTGGTTGATTCTTAAAGTTTATTTCTCAAAAATTTAATTTTTCCAGAAACGTCAAAATGCATCCAAGAAGTGAATAAAACAATTATCAATTATGGATTTATTAGCGAATAAATTCTTCAAATAATGATTAAAATAGAAAACTTAAAATTTTACGAATTGAAAAAGTTGCAATGGAAAATATTTCCAATGATTTTAATACTCATATGAAAATCATATAGGAGTATACAAAACATCGACACCGCATATAGTAAACATTCGGAAGATAAAACATTTTGATTTTCGCCTGTGAATACGATAATTTTGTAACAAATTAAGCTAGCAAGTAAACATCGAGAGGTGTGACCCTCAGATCTTGATGAAACTTACCCAAAAAGCGTCGAAAAGCACTTGAAGTTGGTTTTTCGCAAGTAAAAAATGCAGCAATTTACGCAATCGGGGATAAAAATTTAGACCTATAATTTAGTAAATTTTACTGGGAAAATAGTAAAAAAAAAGAATATAAAAGAATATTTACTGTTTTCCTGAGTAAAATCCCAGTAAAATGTCGCAGGGAAATTTACTGAGAAAAGAACGCTTGGTTTAGGGTGTGCTGCTTTGTATTTCCATTCTAAGCCGGGCCTAAAGTTTTTATTAACAATCAAATCTACTCATATATAACAGAGACCACATTATCTCAATTTTTGAGAAAATTTAACCTCTGTCCGATTTTTTGAACTTTTTCGCAGTAGAAATTAACAGAAAAGATTTGCATTTTTTACAAGTATTTTTTTATCGGTTTTTTGCAAATTTTTTCATCTTATCTCAAACAAGTATATACTACCAGATTTTTTTTTTTTTAAATGTAAGGCTTGAGATAAGCCTTCTGTCAAATATGTCACAGTTCTTTATACACCGGTTTATACCATAAAAGGTTTTTGTTTGTGTTGATTTTTAAATTGAAAATACGAAAATCCTCGTGGAAATTTCTGAAAATTTTCACAGCTGATTTAATTTGCGATTTGTTTGAATATCCTATCGATGAGAACTGTGTTGTTTTATTTCAATTTTTCCCTTTTCTGCTTCGGATAAATATACACGCGCCTGTCGCTAATGCTTTCCTGTGTCTATCCTGTCTATTTTTCTATCCTGCATATTTATTGTATTTTCCAATGTTTCTGTTGGCGTTAGTTCTGGTGGGCAGTTTTTTTTGTCGCCTTCCATTGTTTGCGTGCGTTAAGCATTAAGCGATATCCGTGTTTAATTCAGTTTAGCAAACACTAAATATACAAGGAATATGGTGTTTTATAAGTAAGTACAATACGTATATATATATAGTCTACACATGAATTTGAAAATATTTTTTATGTCAAATGATTGGACGAAAAAAACTTTTTTCTCCATTAATAACTTCCGAAAAAAATTGCGTAAACCGCCCCCTGCGCCTCACATATATTTTTTAATTCGATGATATTTCTTTTATGTCTAAACTGTCTTAAGTTTTTTAACTAAATACTGTTTAGAACAAAATTCTTCAAGGGGCAGGTTTTAGATTATGGGTCAACGCAATGTTCCCCTTCTTTCTTACCAGTTTCCTCGATTTATGTATATTGCTGTCTGTTTTCCTGTCTGTTTACTTAAAACTCGAGAACCACTGAACTGATTTGGGTGAAATTTTCAGAGGACCTTACTGGCATCAATACGCACCGTGAGCCAATATGAGGTTCTTGAAAGAAAGTGGCCTCAATTTATGTATATTGCTGTCTGTTTTTCTGTATGTTCGCTAATAACTTGAGAACCATTTAACCGATTAGGATGAAACTTTCAGCGGAGCTTACTGGAGCGTATTTTAGGTCATAGGGGTTAACACGAAGTTCCCAGTCCCATCCCTGCTAACTTATGTACCATGAAATCATTGACAACTACTAACACAATGCGTGTACAAATGAAACTTCCAGAGATTGTTTGTATTTTTCCATTGAGAAATCAGAATTTTGTCAGAATTCTCCATTTTTCTGTTTTCTTGAAACGATATGGCCAAACAATTAAAAAATTCGTCTGTAACAGGCACAAATATAGATCGAATGGCCAATTATTAATCATATCATACATATCATATCATACTAATATATAAAAATGAGTTGGTGTCTGTCTGTCTGTCTGTTCCTCTTTCACGCAAAAACGGCTGAACCGATTGACTTGAAATTTGGCATGAGTGTCTGTGGTAGTTCTGGTTCCAACATTGGCATACGGAAAAGTAGCGCAAGGGGTGGGGGGAGTAAGGGGAGCGGGTAAAGTGATTTCGAAACTTAGTTTTCCCTCTATGTTTCTCTTTCGCGGGGAAACTAAATTTGGCATAGATGTTCGTCGGGGGTCCAGCCCCAACATAAACCCATTAAAAAGTAGCCCGAGAGGTGGGGGAGTAAGGGGAGGGGGTAAAGTCATCTCGAAACTTAGTTTTCCCTCTATGTTACTCTTTCGCGGGGAAACTACTGAACCGATTGGCCTGAAATTTGGCATAGATGTTCGTCGGGGATCCAGCCCTAACATAGATACATTAAAAAGTAGCCCGAGAGGTGGGGGAGTAAGGGAAGGGGGTAAAGTGATCTCGAAACTTAGCTCTTCCACTATGTTACCCTTTCGCGGGGAAACTACCGAGCCGATTGGCCTGAAGTTTAGCTCCAACATAGACCATGAAAAAAAAAATGAAAAAACTTAACCCGGCAACGACGGGTATGCAAGCTAGTTTGCTATAAAAATTGGTTTTTTTTAATTTGATTCGATTAATATTTTTATTGGTCCTTTAACCTTTAATAGATATTAAAATAATTTCTTAGTGCGAGGCCGGAGTCCGAGTAGTTATCGAGGCCGAAGGCTGCGAAGAAGGGGATGCCGTAGGCCGTCTACCCATGGGTAAGCATTTGACCAATTAGTAATAAATTTAGTAATAAATATATAATATATCATTCTTGATAAAGTGTATATTAGAGTGTCAAAAAGGCTGAACTGATCGATTTTTATGAACTGACAGTTTTGAATATGACGAGCCGCTTCTAAGATAGACTTCTCGGATGGCAATTACATATGAGAGTAACTCCCACCGCCAAAGTGTTAATATGTAGTAATTCATGCCAATAAACCTAAACAGTATCTTTGTATTTCATTCACAATATCATATTTCCATCGATGTTTTATAAAAAGCTGATCATAACAAAAAAAAAGAATCGAAAAGTCATAGGGGTAACAAGCAAAACACTAATCGATTAAACAGAGGCGTTAGCATAACAAGTAAGAAAAAGTGCTTATGAATATCTCTCACGCGCCTCTAACGCGAGTTTTGAACATGACATGGCAAGATCACTACTTCATCTTCGATTAATCATTAATCAATCAAATTAAGCCGGAGTCGAAGGTGATTTGCCTTGTAGATTTCTTTCTCTTTCATTGTATTTCCGTCAATTTTTTCATTATTTTTTTTTCACAGAAACAAATTGAGGCGAATGTTAAACAGTTCTCTGATACTTTCGTGTTTTCTTTTAAATGGAATTCAATTCAAATATATTCATTCATAAGTTTTACGAGATCTACTCGAAATTATTTTTATTTTCATTCAAACTGTTTTATCGAGATTTCTTAAAAAATGTATTTTGAGATTAAAACGTTTTGACAATTGTGTTTATTTTACGCCCATTCGGAGCCTTGGATAACTATATATATATATGTAAACATATAAAAACTTAACATTGTATAATTGTCATCTTATCAAAAATTATAATCACGATCACCTACCTTAGGCGATTCCGCTCCTGTAAACGTAAACACCGTTTTTGTAAAAAACCTCACTTATATGAACTCAAGGTGTTTTAATAAAAATGGGGTTTTCACAGGAGCAAAATCACCTAAGTTAGATGATCAGTGAGAAAGTTTTTCAAATTTCGACCATAAGGTAATCATAATGTAATGATACTCTGGTAGCTTCCGGTTTTCATTTGAAATATTGGACTACAAATTGTATAATTGTCATGTTGTTGAAGCCCAATAAAATCACCGATAGTTATCTCCGTCAACAATCACTGTTAGCAATTCCATCTCATCATCATCTTCACGTCTATTTCATACGCAGGGCAAGTTTTGCCATGCTGCCTGCAGGTCAATCAAAAACAGTGGGTTTTGATGAGAAAATAAGAAACTCGTTACCTGCTGTTTTTAAAATTAATAGTTTTTGAAAGGTCGTAAAATAGCTTTTATTTATTTGCCCTGCATTTCATATGTTGCTAGTTATTTTTTAAATGAGATTTTCCTTTTAAATATTGAGGATCGTCATAGTAAGTAAGCTTTAGACTTTTTTTTATAATTTTTCAGTGGTTAGTATAACAGGGCCTTGATAATACTTATATTGGGCTGTAAAATCAAATTATTCTGTGCCATGCTGGAATATGAAATGTCCGGCAATTTTCCCTGCGTATGAAATAGACGCATCATCTTCGGCGCTACAGCTCTTGGGTGCTCAATTGAGGTTTCATAATAATTTTTTCCCTGCTTCGCACCTACAGTTTTACATGGATTGCGAACCATGGATGAATTATAACATTTGTAAGGTTTTTACGTTGCAACCCATCAAAAGCAGAGGCCATGATAGCAATCTAGACCGATGATGTCGTTAGCACCAAGCGGCAAATATCACTACTCATTTCGTAAAGCAAGTTGAGTGGACTTGAATCACAGCGTGCGACAGTCGGGAATTGAACCATCGACCTCCGGAACACATGCCAAAGACTTTACCACTTGGACTACGCTGGATCTAATTCCATCGCAGCACATCAATATAACATAAAATTTTTTTGTGGTTAATGTTAAGTATTTGGTGTTCATATAATCCAGCCGTTTATATAACGTGATGTTCATATACACGCGCGTCTACTGTATATATATATTATATACGAGTATATCCCTATATGATGAAATTACCAAAATCGTTGAAAAAATAATACAGACAAACTAGGAGTTGAAGCGGTAAGCTGTTTCCGAATATATGTTCTGAGAGGTATGATCCAGTGTTTCCTTTACTTCTGACCCCCTCGCCTGTTATCTTCTTTATCGTTAGAGAAATTTTTGCGCAGTTTTCGTCATCGGGTAAGCTTTTCCCTAAGGTAATTTTTTGTCCACTACTACCGAGTCCCTCCCTAAGTATCAACTCCTCTCTCGATATTTGCTCAACAGTTAACAAATGGCTCAAAAAATGTTTTATGTTGCAGATCAATTCCACGACTTCTCGAAATTTCAGTTTTTTTACGGTTGCCTTAGTTTACGAGATTGTTAGCAAACCAAAATCGTCGGGTAACCTTACGAGAGTCGCGTAAAAGGGTTGGCATACAAATTTTAACAGTTCATTTATGAGGTGTTAAGCTTACGCGGTTTACGGGGCATTTCCGTGATTTAATGACAAAAAAAAAATGAAACGATTCAACATGATATCATTAATTGTGTCATTTTTTGAGAGTATGTCCAAAAAGTTCAAAAAACTTACAGAGAGAGAGAGAGAGAGAGTCATATGTGAATATGTCAGTGACGCAGAGAGTTTGACGAAATGAATTTCTACTGCCGTATATCATGTCAATACCGCGTATCTACAAAAGTAGCAATTTTGAGATTTCGGGCCTAAATGTTCGAAGTGATGAATTGCTTACTTTAGGAGTCATGCCATCTGAGGTTATGTATGTATAAAGGGAGTCATAATGAGGTCCCAAAAAATCTTAGACGAGAAAATCTCTTTAAAGGGTTAGAAATATCAATTTTTCTTCCCCCTGTAAAATATTCAAAATGTAGATACGCGGTATTTACAAACTGCTTATACGCGGTATTGCACTATCACCGAAGATATGTAAAACATAAAAAAACATAATAAATAAATATGTATTATTATTATGATTAAACGGAGAGAAATTTCATTAGTTGATCTTGCATAAACTTCGTTTGTGATTAATTCAACTGGAGACATATTTTCATTTGTCAAAAGACACAGTTTTCATTGTTTAATTCAACGTGATTAAATGATCACGTTCATTGCCAATTAGCGATCATGTTGATTGGCAACCTGAACGAAATCGTTTTTTTTTTCACGAAGTTGACAATGAACATGATTGCTAATTGACAATGAACGTGATGGTTTAATCACGCAAAGTATAGACGAGTTAAACAAGAAGTATGTTTATTCCAAGCAATGCTGAATATGCTGCAAAGGTCTAGGCGCTAATGGGTTAAGAAGAAGACAGAGAAAAGTCAATATTTTGGTTTCAATATAACCCTTACACCATCATTTGATTGAACGCCAAAAATATTGAAACTAAACCGTGTAGGGCAGACTTAAGTGAGAAAACCACTGGAAATTTATCTAATTTACTGAAAGTAGCCACTTCTGTAAATTACGCTTTAGACCTTAACAACTCCCGCTATAGATTGGGTTATTTTCTATGAAATTAAGTTAATTAGAATAATTGTCTATGAGATTACTCTGTATGACTAAATAATAAAATAAATAAATAAATAAATAAATAAATAAAAATTAGAAGTTCAAGAGGTTGCAAGCGAATAGATCTTGTAATTCGTTCAGAAAAGTATATTTATAAAATTTTGGCCAATCAAGTATTTGATAAATTGAATTACACAAATTTTGAATTAATATGAGTCTTTCGTCTCTTTGTATTTCAATCTTTAAAGCGGAAACTCCCACACATCATTTGCGAGATAAAAATCAGTCAAACGTCGATCAAATGAGTGGGTCCTTGACTTCTACGTCATTTAACAATAAAAAAAAATCAATTCATCTTGAAGATGATCTTTCCTCTCACGACAACAATGGTGAGATACTGGCATCCAAAATCTATTGCTTCGAAAAAGAAACTGCGAGGAAATAAAAAAAAAACATAAAAAAATGAAAAAAGGGTGCGATAAGGGTGCGTTTCATTGTGCGATCGATAAGAACACTTTAGGGTCCTTTGTTGAACAATTAACAGGCAAACATCAAATATACCATCAGTATATTTTCATCTCCTGCATCTCTCAACCTATGATCTGCGTGCATCTGCATTATATAGATGCGTCTATACGCGTGTTTTAAAATCCTTCTTTTCGGATTTGGAAATTTTGGTTTACCTAAAGATACTTTTATGTGCAATATATGTAAGTCTGAGTACTTGTGAGTACTGACTAAGGTAGCTTTATGGGATAGCCATGATTCTGCAGGTTTTTTAAAGCCCAGACGGAATATTAGGACTGTATACTAAGGCACCCATTCATAAAACCACATGTCAACGTTTGAAGAGTTTGAGTTTCAATAGTTTTGGTGGCCCATAAGAAGTGCGCCACGAGTATCAGAAACAATGTCGTCTTTGCCACAGTTAGCATGGATCCAGGGAGGATGATGATGGAGTTATGACTGGAGTCGAGGACCATTTTGAACGTGATTGGTGCCGGTGTGTCATGCGAAGTATCTTTTGGCTGTCGAGCAATATGGAATCGCCCACCCATCAAGTTTCTGACATGCATTCAAAATCCATTGAGGAAATCACTGCGGGGGAGCAACAAAATACGTACCCGTAGCCTATTTTATAGGTTTTTGATTTTTGGGCTCGTCGTCGTACTTCTGGCATGGGGCACTGTTCTTCAAGTCATTCCATGCACTCGGAGCGGAGTACTGTGACTTGCACTTTTTAAGCGTTTTGTTTGCGTTCTTTTATACGTAGAAACAGAGAATGTATTGTATTCTCAAACATATTCAACCTGGTGATTCTTTTTAGTCAATAAATATTCTTTGATCATATTTTAGTCAGTCCTAATAGTTTTCAAAAAAAGAAAAATTGTGTTAACATAATATTTGATGGATTTTTGCCCAGTTTCGTATTTTATAAATAAAAACCTGGGATGTTACGAATCAGAAACCCGCGATAACTCAATGAAAATTTCCGGCGATTTTAGTCTTCTAATGGATTCGCGGTTTTAGGCTTCGAGCTTTTAGCCTTTGAGAAGCTATGTATCTCAACGTAAAAGTGCAAGCCAGCAATTATATCGACGCCTCCGTGCAAGACTATCGTAAGTCGAAAAATACCTTTTCGATTTTGGTTTTTTTTCCACATAATATTAAAAATATTGGCAAAATATTGAGTTTTATGCCCTAAACACATGTGCAGAATTCTGCATGCAGCGGAATTTAAATACACTCGTTTATATGAAGTGGAACACATGTAAATTCTGCATGCAGCGCAGAGTTGCATGGTATCTCAAATTCAACTTTCTCTGCGCAGAATTAGTGATGTCAACCGAGGATTCTTTTTTGGTGTTTGGCAAAATCGACTGTTAGCAAAGAGACTATGGACTAAATTCGTACACAGTGGAAAAGGAAAGAAAAGGAAAAGGAAAGTCCAGTAGAAAATATTCAATACTTTGCATTGACGTTATCTACGTCTTTCAGGAACATGAGGTGATCCATCCATTTCCAAAGGTGATCCATCCATTTCCAATATAAAAATTGGCCAATTCTTCTTACATTGTTGACAGCAGCCGATGCGATTAAATGTCAAAAAAATCTGCTCATGTGTCTTAGCTGCAGATATGCATGCAGCTCTGCATGCAGAAAATCTGCACATGTGTTTAGGGCATTAGGCTTTTACTCTATAAAGTGAAATAAATTAAAGCTCCACAAACAATTTGGGGAAATGTACAAAGTAGATATTATTAAATTTACTAAATGATGTTTTCAATTTCATGACCATTTTCCGCTTATATGTCGTAAGTCTAGTTACGACATTATTAGGAGGCAATTTTATTTTTCGTTGTATCGTAAGTCGAGTTACAAGATTTGAAATTTGAAAACTCAAACTTCAAAAACATCGTAACTGCGATATCTAGTTATTGAAAAATCTCCGAAGAGAAATGTTGTAACTCGACTTACGATACTTGAATTTTTCAATTTTGGAATATCCTCACCTGACTTACAACATTGGACTTAAATTAAAACTCCAAACAAAAACATCGTAACTAGACTTATAACACATGAAAAATTTGATCAAATGTTGTAAGTCGGCGTACGATATTCTTGCTTGGAGAAATATGAATTTTGTCAAAAAATTATAAATGTTTTTTTTTTTTTTTTTTTTTTTATAGATCCAGCCAGAGCTTAGGGGAAGACCCTTTAATGCCGAAGCACAGCTCGGGATGGTTGGAAGGACAAAAGGAGATGCCGATTTATGTTCTCCTTGAACTTCTGCGGGTTATAGTCCGGGGGGAACACATCGGATGGTAAATTGTTCCAAAGTCTTGTTGTTCGCGGAATGAAGGAACCCCTAAACTTTACTGTACGAAAGCGGGGAGGCTCAAGGAAGAAGTCGTGCGCACGTGTAGCTGCACGAGAGGGTCTAGGGAAAATATACCGTGGAGGAATAAGTTGGGAAATTTCGGTGGAACATTTCCCATTGAAATATTTGTAGAATATGCTGAGTACTCCAACAGAGCGACGATGCTCGAGAGACGGTAATGAATCTGTCAAAGACTTGTCTCCAATTAGTCGGATCGCACGTTTTTGGATTCGGTCCAGCAGTTGGAGGACAGTTTTTGGGGCTCCAGCCCAAATGTGCGAATTGTACTCGAGTCTCGGTCGAATGTAGCTCTTGTAAATGTTAAGGACGTCGACTGGTGCGAAATATTTTTTGCATCGTCCCAGGAAGCCTAGGCACTGCGATGCTTCCTTTGCTATTTTAAAAATATGATCACTCCATTGGAGCTTCTCATTTATTTCGATGCCCAACATTCTGATGTTTTTTGAGTCACTAATGGACTCACTCATAAATTCGACCGTTTCGGGGGATTTTTCGCATTTCATCGATAACAGCATTGATTGGGTTTTAGATGCGTTGAATTCCACACGGTTGATTCTGCCCCAAGCCAGAATTGTGTTTAAATCAGAATTCAAAGATCTAATTTGCTCACTGCGTTTCGATCGAACTGCAATGGCGTTCGATTCTGCAGGTGAACTGAAATGGTAGGATGCGTCAAGGGAGCTGTCATCAGCGAAACAATAAAGTGGATTGAGAGTGAGAGATAGTAGATCATTGATAAATATTAAGAAAAGCGTAGGAGCTAGAACTGAGCCTTGAGGGACACCAGAGTTAATTTTGAAGAGATCAGATTTATAACCATCCAATACAACCTGTATTGAACGATCAGAAAGGTAGCTCTCAATCCATTTGGAAATTGCAGGGTTTAGACCGATAGCTCGTATCTTTGCCATCAAAGCTTTATGCCAAACACGGTCGAAAGCTTTGGAGATGTCCAGCGCTATAGTTTTTGATTCGCCAAAATTATGGAGACTTTTACTCCAGCGCTCGGTCAAGCAGACCAAAAGATCGCCTGTGGAGCGGCGCGCACGAAAGCCATATTGGCGATCGTTGATTATGTTATTGCGCTCTAAAAAATTTGTAATTTTGGTATTTATTAAAGTTTCCATAACCTTGGCAAGTACAGAAGTCAGAGCTATAGGCCTATAATTTGAGGGGTCGCATTTGTCACCTTTTTTGGGAATGGGCTGGACATTAGCTGCTTTCCAAGAAGAGGGATAGATCCCCTTGGAGAAGCTGAGGTAAAATAGGGAGCGAAGAGGTCCAGCTAAGGTGACGGCACATTTTTTCAAAACATGGGGGGGAATGCCATCCGGTCCTGTAGATTTGTTCACGTCAATCTCCTGCAGAATTCTAACTATTTGTCTTTTGCGGATGGAAAGTTTTGGAGAGACAATCTCCGATATGGTGGGTTGGGGCGGTAATTGGTTGGATTCCGGGAGACTTGAGTTCGCTGCGAATTTCGCGGCTAAAACGTTCGCCTTGCCAACGGGATCGACAACCACTTCATTATCACAGATTAGTGGAGGTGTTGAAGATTTTGTGAAATTGTTTTTTACCGCTTTCACCATTGACCAAAAGGATTTTTGCCCTTTCGGACAGATTAAGATTTTCCGCTTCATCTTTTGGTCGAAGTCATGTTAAAGTTAATAACTTTATTTAAAATCATGATACCGTTTTGAAATTTTTTGTTTAGGTGTATGTTTATCTGGAGATTCTCGTAGTGTCAATAACTCAAAAATGTCGTAAGTATTGCACGGAGGCGTCGATATAAAAATATCAGTTGTGATCAACACAAAACTTACCTCTGCAATATTTAGTTCCGGAAAAAATATGTGAAAAACAATTTTTTTTACATACCTACATATCTCAAGAATCTTTGCAGGAAAAAAAACACTAAACGTAAAAATGCCTGGAATTTTATTTTCTTTGAATTTAATTATATGCATTTTTTCTTAAAACCGCATAGTTTCCCCGAAATTTCCAAAAAAAAAATTTTTTTTTAAATATCTTGAGAACAGTCCAGAGATACTAAAAACCGTTTAAGCAAAAAATATAGAAAAGTTTATATCCTTTAAATTGAGTAGAAAATTGTATGTCCTAAATTAATTTTTTCTCAAAAGCGCATAGATTTCGAGAAATTTTCAAAATACTGTACAGTAATCCCTTCAACTGCGCAGTAAATACGTTCCACAAAAAGAACGCGCAAACCGTAACCGCGCATTGTGAACCCTACTTTGTATGAAATTTTAGGGTTATGTCCCAGATATTAAAAAAATTCAAAAAAAAAATAGAAAAAAGTTTTTTTTTAACGACATATTTAAATTAATACAAACATATGATATGTACTACTAATCTTTTTGAGAAAACCTTGTTATTAGTGATTGATTACCCGGTTTTTGTTTTTCATTATGAATTTCTGCGTTAAAGCGGCTGTCAAATTTCTCCGAAATTTTAAGACACGCTCCATATCGGTCCATATTAAGAGCTTCTTATTCAAGTTGATTACCAAGTACAAAAGAATTTACTAGTTTTTCGCACTAAATATAAGCACGAAATTACCAAATATGTACGAAGATACCAAATAATCAGCTGATTCCTTCTTATCGGGGATTCACTAAAATATATATTCAGAACTTGTTTTTTAAAACGAAAATTATAAAAAAAACCGCGCAGCTGCGAAATTTTTACTGCACAGTTCGAAATTTTCGTATTAAATACTTAACCGGTTAGAAACCGCGCAGTTGGAGGGATTACTGTATTTAAAAAAAATGGTATGGGATATAGCTAAAATTACTTTTCCAAAAGTTGATAGAAAACTACGATTTTTGTAAAACTCATTCACAAATAATTTCAAGTCGCTAGCTCAACGCTTTCTTATTTAAGATACGTACAACGGACAGACCGACCGACATCCTCATAATTTTGCCTGAGACGGATTTCGTACTGAACAGAAATTTACTATCTGCTTCCGTTCTCAAGTCGGCCTTCGTCATGAATACAATACTTTCCTTCTATAGAAGAGGAAAGTAAAAATAACGTATACCGTAGAATCCCGATAACTCGTATTTCAAGGGACCGATGGATAAATACGAATTATCGGGATATTCCAGTTAGCGGGATTACGAATTATCGAAAGTAAAAAAATTGAATTAACGGTTGTTTCATCTGAAAATTCGAACTATAAGACGTTTTGTCGACCGCAAAGGCAAAAATAAATACTAATCATCCGAAATGCAGTGATTTTTTTTCGAATTATCGGGGTTTTTTCAAGGGATCGACAAATTCATATGAATTAATGGGATATACGAATTATCGGGCTACGAATTTTCGGGATTCTATTGTAAAAAATATATGCTATTATGGCAAAGGGTTTAGCTTGTGAACCGAAGATCCTGAGTTCGTACTCCTTCTGCTCAGACTGCTATTTCAAAGTTGACTCAATTTACTTAAGCGAAATGAATAATGAGTATTCTTGATTTGTGCTAACGACACTATCACAACACGACCTCTGTAATTGATGGGTTGCAACAAAACAAATCAAATGTTGCAAAACATCCATGGCTCGCAAACCATATAAAGCTGTAAGTGCGCGCAGCAAGGACGAAAAATTCTTACAAAACTTTAATCCGCCGTATTGGTATGTGGAGCCATAGAGAAGAAAAAAAAAGAAAATAAAGTACATATGAACAAAATATAACTTTATATTTTCACAGGGCCTCTTACTATCTATGAGTAAAATTTACTCATATTTCTTGTGATTTTAGGTTTCCAATTTTTCGTCTACAGCTAGAGTGTATTGAGAGCCACTTTCAAATAGATGGTCCATGTATCAAAATTATTAATCCCAAAATTTATTGGAGATTCAAATATGAGAAAAATAAATAAATAAATTGCTCTCAGATTTTTAATACTCTGTAAAAGGCAATTGTTATTTTCCTCAAGAACTAGTAAAGACTATCGTAATACCGGAACCATATTTTTCTACACATTTTTTTTGTTCCATAAAGAAAAATCCATTCTAAGTGTATAAAGCAAAAAACTTTCACAACAACAATTTTTCAAAGACACTTGAAGTATAATCTGTGGAAGGATGAAAATGTTTCGCATACGAAGGCTTAAAGTGTCACTGGCGGCAACAAATTTCAGTCGCAACTAAGCACTGAATCGATGCAAATACTAAATCTGCGAAATTAATTCATAGGCACGTATAGCCAATAGCAAAGCCTACAATGTGAACTGCGTCCTTCAATGCGTTTTGTCCTCGTACATATTTCTGTGTCGTCCATTTCAACTCGTTCTCAATTCATATGATTATATGTTTAATTCTCACTGCTCACATCAAATACGCTAAAAAAAAAATTGACCAATTTAACGAAATCTAGAGCCTCCAAAAACATTTTTTTATAATCATTAAAAAAAACCTTACAGAAGTGTTTTGATAAATGTAGTTTTATTTCAAATATAATGTCTTAAGAAAGTTTCGCACTATCCTGTTTGATGCTTGATAGTTTAACTCTTTCGTGCAATCTTTTGAACTATTGGAAGATCATTTTTTTTTGGAAGATCAAGATTACTTTAATAAATTGGTTGAATTTTCACGAAAAAAAAAATTTTAGTTACACCAGAATTATTTAGGTAACTGACATTTATTTTTTCTACTTCAAGTTTGTATGCCACTACCCAAGTAACAAAAAGGGTAGTAAAGTGGTCGTCGCAAACATAGAGTCACGAACGTAAAGTCGCGACGATCAATTCACGCCCTTTTGTGCTCCTTAGATAGGAGAGACCGGCAAGTACTAACAAATTTCGAAAATTGAGTTACATTTTTTTAACAAGTAACATTTTTGACATTGTTTTTAGCTCTAACCATACTGTAACTATTCAGCTATGGTAAGAAATAAAAAAGTTTCCATCCGGTAGTTACTTATATGAAAAATTTTCATTTTTTTGAAAAAAGGTGATCTATTAAAACTAATCCCACTGATTTTATGTTTTAGTGGCAATAAGTAATATGCAGGGTATTCACAGTCCTCTTTTAAATTGCGAGTAATTTTACCGCTCGGTAATTCAGTCAAATTTAACAGATTTTTACCGAGACGGTAACTTGGTTCATGTAAAAATGAATTACCGGATTCGGTAATTGTAGACATGCCTTGAGTCGTGTTTTCCGGCCCGGTTATTCGGTATCAAGAATCAACCGCGAGTGGCGCTAGTAATGTTTTTAGTTGTCAAATTTTCTCGCTGGTTATCTCATCGGACTGCAATTTTTTTCAATTTTGATAGCCGTTGCCACAATAAAAATTCAAAAGAATACATCAAACATGGATTTAAAGGTATGTGACATATTTTACAATCAAATTAGCAGTTCATGATTTGGTCACGTATCCAATAAAAGCGCTGTTCTCAAATCTGTGCTGTGGGATGTTCACAGCAGAATATTTTCAGTCTTTTAATATTACCGAAAATACCGAATACCGAAAATTAAAAGAGGATTGTGAATACCCTCATGATTTATTTGTAGGTTAAACCAATATCTGGCGAAGTGAACGAGTGACTGAATCTCTCCCCAGATTTTGGTTGATAGTCTCTCTAGGTCATTTAGGCGCTCTATGGCTAATTTCGGAGAATTTTCATTTCGGTATCTTTTCGATGAGTTTTATTCGGTGAAGTCTCTTTCGGTGATATTTTTCCGGTGAGTATGCCTGGTGAGTATGCCTATTCAAAGTAAGTGACTAGGAAAATTGATATTGTCCAATTTATTCGGATTTTTTCACATTTTTTTGGCAAGCTCGGAAAATTTCCTTTTATTTTTGTATAAAAATTACGTATTCACGATAACGCGTTCACAAGCTATGAATTTTTAGAAAAAAGTGGGTTTTGAAAAAATCAGAAAATTTACTTACAGTTTTCTGGGAAAAACTGGGGGTTGGAATTTTTCGAACTTTCCGAGACTATGTTTTTGAATTATTAATCATGCCAAAAAAATGTTTATGTATTTTGTTTATATATACATAACAATTTAAATGTAAAAGTACATAAAAACTGACGAAAAATGTTTGTGTAATATACGAGTATTATACAAATTGGACGAAATGGTTAATGATTAAGCTAAAATTTCTTGTGGGTACATTCGAATAAAAGTACAAATTTTATTGAAATAAAATATTTGAGATTGTCCGAAGTTGAAAAAATAGGGGAAAATTTCGTACAAAACATAAGAAAAGCTACAATTGCCATGTGCCAATCATTAAATACTCTATATTTATACCCGTATGGAGAAACCAAAGGGTATATTAACTTTGCCTTACCGTTTGTAACGCCAAGATCCCGTCATCACACACAAAAATGAATTACACCCAGTGTGTTTAGAATGATAAAAATAATTAATTTCTGTATGTCCGTCCGTCTGTCCGTCTGTGGCGCGGATTGCGGGCGCACAGATTGAGCTAGAGACTTGAAATTTTGCGCAGATTCGTTTTTCGTAAAATGCGAGGCCAAGTTCGTTAATGGGCAAAAATGGACCATTAGGGGGGGTACCCCCCATACGAACGAAAACGTTTTTTTGCGAATATCTCAAAAACGTTGCATCTTATCAAAAAAGTCCAAGAACAAAAGTTATTTAGGATATGATTCTACATAAAACTCCCATACATCAAAATCCGATTGGAATAAATTTTAAAAAATCTTATTGGAAAGTTTGACTTCAAAGTGGAATTTTGGTACAACTGTTCGAATTTTGATACGAATATCACCATACGGGTCTCCAATGATTGCCAGATTGGCAATTATAGCTTTTGTTATGTTTTTATATGAAAAAATCCATTTATATGAAAGAAGAGGGAAAGATCGATGCAGTTTTGTAAAATCATTTTCTAAACACATGTTGTTTACATAAATTTTTCAATATAACTCACAAAAATTTCGAAAAAATTGTAAAAAAACTGTTTTGAGGGAGCGAGGAAGGAATAGTCCGATTTCGTCGGTTCAAAAAAATAACCTTGCTATTTACGAAAAAGTTACGACCCTCTAGCTCAGGGGTATCCAACCTGGGCCACATTGGGAGAAGACGAGTTATATTAGGCCACAAATAAAATATACTAACCCTAAAGATAGCTGATTAGTAAAAAACGTAGAATACATGCATACTTAGTAAACAATTTTAAGTAATTTAAACTTCATTAATTCATAAAGTTTGTAAATATATCAGTTTTTGTTTAACGCTGTGTTTTTTTGAGCTTGGCTTCCTACATGCTGAGATCTAGAAAGTGTCCGGCTTTGGGCGCCGTCCGGCATTAAGGGACTTCCCCTACCTTTCTCCAAAAATGCTAGTAGAGAATCACAAAAAAAAAATCTTTAAAAATATTCATGCCAAATAATTAAACAAATCTTTTTCCCTCAATGTTCTTGACAAATAAATTATTTTCCAACTCATAGAACTTTGTTGCCTTTAACTTAAGTAAGGCACATTGGTTATGGAGCTTCTAGAAAAGATTTCTAATAAGAAATGACTTGAAGGATTTTCCCATTTAGCCTATAATACGAAATTTTAACGAAAATCTATTCAAGCAGATCGAATTAACTTCAGATTAACTCCCTGTCAATAGTTGAAGGGGTGGGCAGATTAATTCTTTTTCCCTATATTTTTCCCTTTCGTTTAGTTCTTTTATTTTTCTGTTGTTCTCATTTGGGACAGCCAACAGATTAAGGGGTGTATATAAGGTATACACAAAACACTGAAAACATTCATCTTTCCTTTTTTTTCGATCTATTGATTTTTATCCAATATAAATGCTATTGGATTTTGAGCTCATGGAATCGCCTCTAGAAAGGACATAGTGACATTGTTCGATATCAACCCGAAACCGAAAGTAAAGTAAAAAAAAATAGAAAAAGAGAGAAGGATCAAATATTGTAATATAGCAACAAAAACCGGGAAGAAAAGAAAGGATTTAAAATTCCTGTCCAACCGACCGACCAACTAGCAGACCGATCGTCCAACTTGCCAAAATGAAACGAGGAAATAGCACAGTCAAACTGAATGGAACTGAAAGGCAGATGTCACCAGAATTAAACCGAAATAAAGATTGATAGTCATTTTCCTTACCAAACAAAACACAATATGTCCTTGCATTGCATTGTTTTCAATATAGAATATTTCCTTCGGGTGGTTGTTTTTTTTGGCGCTTAGCTTTAGGGTTGAAATCGTTTTTTTTGTTATATACACAGATATTTACAATTTATACGTAGGCATGTCTATAATCACATAATGCACAAGACGCCGGTGATGTGGCATTGAGTTTTGATGGATTGTTTAAGGCATGCCACAGGATTTGCGTTAGTATCCAAAGACCTCAGCTTAACGAATTTGTGGAATGAATCTGGGTTTATCAGGCTATAATCAAAATCGAAATCGAAATGGAAATCATCTTCATCGTACGGGAATGTCAGAAACCTATTATTTAACCCGATGTAAATTTTTGTTTTAACTAGGGTTCAATGTTTGTAAAAGTTAGATAAAAAAATATTCTAAATACTTTTGACCATTATAAATTTGAATGGAAAAGTCTTGGAAAACCTATAGATTTGTATAGCCAACCTGAACACTTCTCAACACTTTTGTGTTTACAAAATTTCCCGACAGGTATAATTTTTTTAGAAGATCACAAGAAACTTTTCCAATTCTGGGGCGAAGTAAGAGCGCGGTATGTGCGAGCGAAACCACTTGTTCTAGTATCTTTATTCTAGTGTATTTAAACTTAACTTTAGCTCTAAGCTTTAAAGTTGGGAGCAAAAAACGATTGGAAAGTTGAATTTTGTGATGAATCGGTTTAGAAAGTACACACAGTTAAAAATGATGCATCAATTCCAACATTCAAAGTAAGAAATTTTCACATTTTCGTTGTAAAATTACTCTTGGTATGTAAATGTCAAGTATAAAATATGTAATGGCAAAAAGAGTGTAAACATTGCAAATTATTTTGTGTGTTTTTCGCAATTGCGGAAAAATAACATAATTTTTTTTTGTGAAATTATAGAACTTGTATCTGTAATTCAGGTCTTCGTTGTAACTATACAAGCAAGATGACAAGAATCATTTCTCATTTTCCACGGATAAATTTTATACCTCTAAAATGTGATTCCAATATTAAAAGTTTTATAATAACCGGGCACGGACTGTGTTTTGATAAATTCTTGACGTGTGTCTGGAAAGAAATTTCGAAGCCAGAATGAAACTTCTTTTTATACCCGTATGGTGAAACCAAAGGGTATATAACCTTTGCCTTACCGTTTGTAACGCCAAGATCCCGTCATCACACACAAAAATGGATTACACCAGTGAGTTTAGAATGATAAAAATAATTAAATTTTGCATGTCCGTCCGTCTGTCCGTCTGTCTGTCCGTCTGTCTGTCCGTCCGTCTGTCTGTCTGTCTGTCTGTCCGTCTGTCTGTCCGTCTGTCTGTCCGTCTGTCTGTCCGTCCGTCTGTCTGTCCGTCTGTCTGTCCGTCTGTCTGTCCGTCTGTCCGTCTGTCCGTCCGTCTGTCTGTCCGTCTGTCTGTGGCGCGGATTGCGGGCGCACGGATTGAGCTACAGACTTGAAATTTTCCGCAGATCCGTTTTTCGTAAAATGTGAGGCTAAGTTCGTTAATGGGCAAAAATGGACCATGAACGAACGAAAATGTATAAATATACGAACGAAAATGTTTTTTGCAAATATCTCGAAAACTGTGCATCTTATCAAAAAACTGCAAGAACAAAAGTTATTTAGGATATGATTCAATATAAAACTCCCATACGTCAAAATCCGATTGAAATAAATTTTAAAAAATCTTATTGGAAAGTTTGACTTCTGAGTGGAATTTTGGTACAACTGTTCGAATTTTGATACGAATATCACCATACGGGTCTCCAATGATTGCCAGATTGGCAATTATAGCTTTTGTTATGTTTTATTTCAGCAAAAATATTTCAGATGTTGTAAAATCACAAAACAATTGTAGTTGTATAACACTGAAATGTAATTTTTCATAATTCAGTCAATATTTTACATTACTAATGCTGTAAATCTAACTATTATGTATTGAATTTGAATTTAATTAAAACAGTGGCTCTACACCCTAAAATGTAAATTCACATTATCTGAAATTGTGATTTTATAACACTATTTTGCGATTTTACATAACAGAATGTAAATTTACATCCGTATTGATGTATCTTCCAGCGAATTCCAAGTGGTAAAGTACTTGGCCCGTTTTCCGGAGGTCGGTGGTTCAATTCCCGACTGACGCACGCTGCGATTAAAATCTACTCAATTTGCTTTAAGAAATGACTAGTGATAGTTGCCGCTTGGTGTTAACGACATCATCGGTATCAATTCCTATCACGGCTTCTGTTGTTAATGGGTTGCAACGTAAAAACCTTACAAATGTTGTAATTCATGCATGGTTCGCAAGCCATGTAAAACTGTAGGTGCGAAGCAGGGAAGAAATTGTTATGAAACCTCAATTGAGGAGGCCCTGGCTCTTCGAGAGTTGTAGCGCCGAGGATGTTGATGATGTATTTTTTTTATTTTTAGATCATTCGAGTCCTTTATGACGTCAGAATCGGACTCACCGACCCGAAAAACCTCTAGATGATATTTTTCCGGAGAATTTGAAGAAGAAAAAATCACATTATCTTTACAGGGCGTTCCGCTATCTTTATAGACTTCTTAACATCAGAATTTAATTCAGCGACCCCAAAAACCTCTGGATGAATTTTTTTCCGTAATATTTATAGGAAAGGATAATTACGCTATCTGTACAAGTTCTTCGTAATCCTTACAGACTTTTTAATTTCGGATTCGGATACAGCGACCCCAAAAATCCCCAGAAAAGATTTTTTTCCAGATTTTTTTTTGGAAAAGGTTAATCACGTTATCTTTACAATAGCTTCTGTTATCCTTATAAGGAGGAGGTAGTGAAAATATTGTACTGTCATCGAAGTTACGTATTATTCAAAATTTCAAGTCAATCTGATAAGTGGAAATGGGTCAAAATTAGATTACAAGATTTGTCCCTAACAGGCAATCAGACAAACACACAAACACGAAAGCAAGCTAAAGAAAAGTTTTTAAAAAGGTTCGAGTTGCATTCTTTTTACGATCGTCGAAATCCTGTATAGTAGTGCGGACTGACTTTATTGCCTATAATGAAATCCGCCTAGCTTCCAAACTGAAAATAGGATCCTGTTTGCTTTTCTACAGCAAACATACTTTAGGGGATATTTTGGATGTTTAAACATGCGAAAAATTACTTTTTGTTAAACAACCAATAAGTCAAGATAGAATAAAATTTGTGGCAGCAAATTCAGTTGCAACGATTATGTAACGGTGTAAAACTCACTGATTTAAGGTCAATACAATCACTTAATTAAATTCAATTAATTACAATTATTAAAAATTATTATCACTTACAAACGACGTGAACAATTAAATAGCCTGAGAATGCCAAGAATTGAATTTATGCAGACATAAAATGGCAACTTGAAGCATTGCTGTTGTAAAAAAGTATAGTGCTTGGCTGGTGAGTTTGAGGACGAGTTGTACAACTGAAGATAATAAAATATTTTTCTGTGTAAATTCAACGAGAAAGCAAATAAAATCAACAAAAGAAACGTGCATAGCAAAGCATAGTCAGACAAGTATAAAAAAAATTACTTGGATTTTGTTTTCTTGGACAAATACTAAAAAAATATTTGCTCTGTGCAATATGAGACGCCATTAAAGAAGAATTTCTGGTATTGGAAAATGATGACGGACGAAGTACCTAAAAAAACTTATGAGAAAAATTTTTGCTGTTCTCATATCGATTTACCTTGGATCAAACATCTTGTCCAAAGAAAAAAAAACGCATGCTTGGTCTTCTAAAGGAGATATTTAGTATGACATCCAAACGAAGACACTGGGAGCTACAACTACCATATGGCATCTAGTGAGGAACATTACTGTCTGTCTGGATCATTTTGAAAATGGCATATCTGACCATACAAGATATATTGTGCGTGTTGGATTGTCAAATACTTCGTTTGTTTTGTTGCTTAGTCGATTGTCATTCAGTATCACTGATGGAGAATGAAGGTAGCTTACTGGGTGACTTCAGGGAACATAGCTATTGTCGTCATTGGATCCTCCTAAATGTTCCTCTTTTTGCCAGTTTTATATATTGCGAACTCTTACAAAGCCATCTTCAATGCGAGTAGCACTCATCAGATGAATATTTTCGGGATGTCACAAAAACACATTCGTACAAATCGATCGACATGTCTTTATGAAGTACTTTTGATATGCTTAGAGTGACCATATTTTTTTTATGTTAATCCTTGACAAAAGTGGAATTAAATGAGGACAACAAAATATCCAAAATTAAAAATTGCGAGTTAACAATTTCAGTTTATAAATAGAAGTGAAAAGTTGACTTGAATAAGCGCAGAAATGAAAACAGCACCAGCAAAAATATTGGAAATAGAAAAATTGTCTTATTAAGATCAAAACTTAAAAATACTAAATACTAGCAGACCCTTCGTTGCCAGCTTAAAGTTTTTGTATAAATTTTAGAATTAAAAAAAATCCATAAAAGCATAAATAACTTAAAAACTTTTGGGAAAAAACGTTATCTTTACAGGACCTCCCCTTTCGAATTTTGAAATTCCACCACCAGATTCGTGATAAGCGACCCCAAAAACCCCATAATGCCAATTTTACCGGGAAAAAATGGGAAAAAGGATATTTTCGTTATTCTTACAGGACCTTCCGTTTCGAATTTTGAAAATCTGACATAGCTATAAACCTGCTCCTGGCAACGCAAATCATTTTGCGAAAAAACCGCGTAAAAATCGGTCCAGTAGTTTTTGAGTTTTGTAAACTCAGACAAACAGACCAACCAACAAACTAATAAAAATTACTAGTCTTTTTTAGAATTTCGTTATTTAAAAACAATTTTCCTAACAAGGGTCACAAAAATAAATGGCGCTTATTCATAATGATTGTGTTAAACTTGGGTTTAGCCAAACCTTGTTTAATATTTAACATAAAACTTAAACAGTTTATTATTCATAAGCAAATTTAAACTGGGGTTTACTTAAAAACGTCTCTATTATGTTTTCGGTTCAACTCGAGGACAAAATTGCAATTTTAGTCCAAAACATCAAATGCAGTTTTTATGGATTTTTTTTTGTAGATAACTCCAAATAATAACTAGGGTGTTCTTATAGCTTGGACCGATGTTAACAGAAAATAAGGCAATGATATTAGTTAATATTTTTTGATATCTTTATTGAATCATTATGTGTGAAAGATAATATCGGTTGCTCGATTGGTCGACTATGCTATCAAAATTTTTGATGATATCTCTACATAATTGCTCCTCGATCCCACGAATATGTTTTATTATTTCATTCTTCAGCTGTTGCATTTTTGTTGGCTTTTTGGCATAGACCTTACTATTGAGATAAACCCTAGGCAAATTTTAAAAATTCAAATCGTACGATCTTGGTGGCCAATGAACCTCGCTGTTTCGAGAGATGATGCGACCTGGCAATTTCTCATTCAATAAAGCCATAGTTACATTGGCTGTGTGGCATGTCGCGCCGTCCCGTTGAAACCACAAATCATTGACATCCATAGTATCCAATTCAGGCCATAAAAAGTTGGTTATCATGGCACGGTAGTGCTCACCGTTCACTGTAACAGAAATCCCGGCATCATTTTCAAAGAAAAACGACCCAATGATTTCGCCAGTAAAAAATGCACACGAATTGGATTTCCAATCATCTTGTACCAAGTACCGGAGGTACGACTTTTGGTACAAGTTATGGAGTTTTGACTGGAAATCCAAGATTTTTTCCTGTGAAAGTGGTCCTTTTTTGTACCATATGGTACATAATTCCAAATGTTCCCACAAATATTCTTAAACTTTATAAAGGAAAACTGCGTGGTACATTTGGACACCAACATTGGTCAATTGGGAGGTGCCTGGACTCGCAGCCATATTCTCGCGTATTGCAGTTGCAGCAATGTTTTTGGCTGAATAGCGTACACGAACACGTAATGGTGTTTTAATATCGGGCACCGGCCCAGGTTGTTTGAATTTTTCAACAATTTTTCCAATTGTTCTCTCGGTTAGTCAATAAGCTACGGAGTTCGCGTTTTTGTTTGAACGCCGATTTTCGTAATAAGCGTGAATAACTTTAATACGTTGTTCGATGGCTCAAATGTCCAAAGATTGAACTTGTCAAACCTGAAAACAGATGTCAAAAATTATTAGACGTTTAAGCCTCAATCAAAGGCCATAGCCGAATAATGTACTGAAAAGTGCCCTGGGACCGATTGATCTGAAATTTTTACCAGACGTTGGTATTGATGCAAGTACCGTTTCACGAAATTTTTAACACTGCAAACCCCTTATAACGGCCGGAAGGGGCGGGGGAAGCAAAATCTTAAAAGTTAATTTTCTTGAGAACCGCTTGTCCGATTTTTTTGAAAAAAATATATGTTGTAGTGACGTATCCGACAATGTTATGAAAAAAGTATAAAAATATTTTGACGATTTTAAATAGGAAAAAAAAATTTCTTAAAAACTAAAAATTTTTTTTCTCAGAATTTGGGCCGAACACGTCTTTTATATTTTCACAAAATAATCTTTGTTTAGCCTACTAAAATATATATTTTTCTCAAAAAAATCGAAGTAGCAGAACATAGTTAAATATTTGATTTTAATATATCAGCACCAGTATCCTACATATATCCATATATTGATATACAGAATATAAACTGTTATTTTTTTTTCAGATTAATTGCAATACTATGAAAAGTTAATGGACTCTAATTAACAATTTTTTTTTGTTAAAATACTTTTTTCATATCACATACAAAATAGAGAAAAACATCGAAAGTGTCATACTTGTGGGGGTTATTTAAAAAGACGATAAAATGCGATAAAAAAAAGTATTAACGAATTTTAACAATTTATTATTACATGCACAACTAATTTTTTTTATGTCCCCCTCAATTATGCCTCCTTTTTCACGATTTCCCACAGTTAATCACTTCATGCACTGCATTTTTTGAAATAATTAGCACGAAAAAAGGATGTGTTTTTGTCGTCTAAAATGCTTTATTTGACTTTATTAAATACAAATCCTTTCAATTTTAAGGACGAAAAATTAAAAAATAATATAAATATTATTGTCTGTATATCTAACGATGGTATCTATACTGTTTTTCGCAGTATTATACTGTTTTTCAGACTCCAAAACTGCATACTCCTTTTTTCCCCAAAATACTGTATGTAAATACTCAGAAAAAATATTAAACTTTATTTCTTTAACGTTTCGAAAATCAAATTTATTAAAAGCAATGCAAAACGTCAGACAAAACTCGATTAGAAGTGGAAACATTGGCGGCAATTCTGATCGTCAAATGTAACTTGAAATATCCATGTGTTAATTTTTATAATTACCTCAAAACAAAGCCGGAATTGCTTCGTCAAATTGCTTCGTCAAATTGCTTCAAAAAACAAAAACAAAACAACAGCCAAAGAAGGCGTTTAATTTGCTTTTTTTTTGTAAATTTTCATTGAATAAACTTTATACTGCGAAAAATACTGTTTTTTTTTCGAATCGATTTACCGCTTTTTTAAATTTTTAGGTGAAATATACTGTTTTTTGTCCGAAAGTATTTTTGGGAAAAAAGCAGTATGCAGTTATGGAGTCTGAAAAACAGTATAATACTGCGAAAAACAGTATAGATACCATCGTTAGATATACAGACAATAATATTTATATTATTTTTTAATTTTTCGTCCTTAAAATTGAAAGGATTTGTATTTAATAAAGTCAAATAAAGTATTTTAGACGACAAAAACACATCATTTTTTCGTGCTAATTATTTCAAAAAATGCAGTGCATGAAGTGATTAACTGTGGGAAATCGTGAAAAAGGAGGCATAATTGAGGGGGACATAAAAAAAATTAGTTGTGCATGTAATAATAAATTGTTAAAATTCGTTAATACTTTTTTTTATCGCATTTTATCGTCTTTTTAAATAACCCCCACAAGTATGACACTTTCGATGTTTTTCTCTATTTTGTATGTGATATGAAAAAAGTATTTTAACAAAAAAAAAATTGTTAATTAGAGTCCATTAACTTTTCATAGTATTGTAATTAATCTGAAAAAAAAATAACAGTATATTCTGTATATCAATATATGGATATATGTAGGATACTGGTGCTGATATATTAAAATCAAATATTTAACTATGTTCTGCTACTTCGATTTTTTTGAGAAAAATATATATTTTAGTAGGCTAAACAAAGATTATTTTGTGAAAATATGAAAGACGTGTTCGGCCCAAATTCTGAGAAAAAAAATTTTGAATTTTTAAGAAATTTTTTTTTTCTATTTAAAATTGTCAAAATGATTTTATACTTTTTTCACAACATTGTCGGATACGTCACTACAACATATATTTTTTTCAAAAAAATCGGACAAGCGGTTCTCAAGAAAATTAACTTTAAAGATTTTGCTTCCCCCGCCCCTTCCCGCCGTTATAAGGGGTTTGCAGCTTTAAAAATTTCGTGAAACGGTACTTGCATCAATACTAACGTCTGGTAAAAATTTCAGATCAATCGGTCCCAGGGCACTTTTCAGTACCTTATTCGGCTATGGCCTTTAACCTCGATTCAAGCAATTGGGACACCCGATATTAGGGTGCATGGAAACCTACGGATTCGATAAAATTTGCCTAGGTAACACATTGTACATAGAATTTGAGCTTATTCAACCACTTAAACATACCTTTCGCCAAGTTTAAATTTAACACCCAGTTGAGCGCCGTAACACAGATCTAATTTGTCTGTGAGTAACTCAACAACCTAGTTTAGCCTAAATAATGTTTAAAAAACAACTAAAAATATTACCCGATTTATTTAGTTTTCTTAAGATTTTCCCCATAATTCATTATTGGTTCAAATAGCGAAATTTTAAAGTTTTTTTTTTAGACAAGTCGGTAACGAATGCTCATACATAAGTATACACAACTAGTAATTTTAACGATTGTGTAAAATGTCATATTATTATATATGTAAGTAATCGGGATGACAACGGAATGAAACAGAAACGAACATGAAATTTAATTTTACGCATCCCTCAACAATAAGACGAAATATATACCGAAACTCACGCAGATAAGCAAAGGAAAAGTGTTAGAAAACAGTCGACATCTCCCCAATGATAATCATACTCTCCCAAGCAACCCTTAGCTAGTTAAGTTTTATTCTTGCGTTTCGATACCGCCGAGAGTGAAACATTTTGCCGGAACTGTCGTCATGGTGTTATCCAATAGGCAAAAAAAAAATGAAGTGCGGGAATAAAATAGCAGCGGTGTATGTCTCAAAATTCGAAAAGGGAAAAGGATAATAAATCTGATTATATATACAATTTATTTTTATCACTGATGGAATCAGCAATGCTGCTACACACATAACAGGGAAGATACAGATAGTCAGATATAGAAAAACATGATTTTATAGCACAATATCGAAAAATTTTGCTCCCTCTTGTATACGAAAATACAAAAAACTGTCATACCGTTGACTCGTTTGTTGGCTTCTCGCCATTTTCCTTTTGTTAGTTCTAAAGCACACATTATGCATGTATATATCTTCATCCAGTATCCAAAATCAAAGCAAAAAAATTTTTATTAAGTCCAAAGGTAAGTTTCAGTGGTTTTATTAAACACAAGTCTGACAAAGGATGTAATGTTACTTGGATCATTGTTATAGGCTAATCTTTGCTTCAACATTTTTTGTTATATTAAACATTAGAATCAATTCGTATACAATATATTATTGGTCTTTTTTCTCCAATTTCGGACAAATTATCTCGACTAGTGGTGGATTTCTTCATAATTCATTTAATGTCAGGATAACTATACTCGGGATATAGTTATGCTGGGGATAACTCTACTACGGTTTTCTTCACATCCCAAGATTTTTTCTAGCGAGGACATTCTTTAAAATATCCCGAAGATATCTGTAGGTTGGTGCTATGTTTAGTATATCTCATTGTGAAGAAATCGGCCATCGGTATGCTAAAAATCACCATTACTTCTTTCTTCCTTGATTACTAAAACTAAGCACCAGGACTACAAAACAGTCATAGTGTTTTTTTTAAATTAAAGAAAGAAGAAAATTTCCCCGGATTTGATTGATATTTTTCAAAACTTTTTTTCTACAATATTTATTGGGCCACACAATAGCCACAAATCATAAAAAACATAATTCAAAATGGCCGCCATTTGATTTAACACCAGCCTTTTTACGATGGAGTCAACATGGCTGCAAAATACGCCCTCGATCTATTAGAAAGTTGTCCAATGTTTTGGGTTACTATTTTGGTGTCTTTTTGACAAATCATGCTCTCTAGAGTCCAACGGGTCTATAGTTCAACGGCTTAAAGTCTGGATTTCCGCGGGGTACTCTTTATAGTGGGTTACAAGAACGCTAACAGAAAATTCAACTTAGTAAAGTGGTGAATAAGTTTGACAGTCGCCTTGAGATTATTTGATTCAATTTTTATTCTTTATATAATAAATATATCATATAGAAGTATATTAGATTTAGTATACCGTTTGTAACGCATCGAACCAATCATCGGACACAAAAATGAACTACACCAGAATGTTAGGGATGACAATAGATTTCGATTTCCGCAAGTTCGACGGTCTATCCGTCCGTCAGTCTGTCCGTCCGTCCGTCCGTCCGTCCGTCTGTCCGTCCGTCCGTCCGTCTGTCCGTCTGTCCGTCTGTCCGTCTGTCTGTCTGTCTGTCTGTCCGTCTGTGGCGCGGATTGCGGGCGCACGGATTGAGCTAGAGACTTGAAATTTTACGCAGATTCGTTTTTCGTAAAATGCAAGGTTAAGTTCGTTAATGGACAAAAATGGACCACGAACGAAATCGTTTTTTGCGAATATTTCAAAAACGGTGCATCTTATCAAAAAAGTGTGAGAACAAAAATTGTTTTGGATATGATTCTACATAAAACTCCCATACATCAAAATTCGATCGGAATAAATTTTAAAAAATCTTATTGAAAAGTTTGACTTTAAAGTGGAATTTTGATACAACTGTTCGCCGTTCACTTAAACTTCGAACAGTGCCATATCACCATACGGGTTTTCAATAATTGCCAGATTGGCAATTATAGCTTTAGTTATGTTTTTTAACACAAATTGATTCAAATTCACTAGACCTTTCTCTAACTGTTTATACCACATGTCTGTCCAATAAGCGAAGTTTCCTTCACAAACCGAAACGTTCACAAACCAAAAAAAAAATTTGAAATCTTTTATGTTCCATTTGTACTACGGAAATTCGGATATTTCGGTATTAAAATTTTCTTGGTTGGATATAACGAATAATCCGATATATCGAACGGACCTGTACATTGTATCGTTCGTTATACTAGAACCCCACTCTATTAAGTAATTATGGCTGTGAAAAGATTTCCTCTAACATTCACTTGAGTTAAGTCAGTTTTTAAATTAAACGAAATCTTTCAAACAATATATTATTCCTCAACCAAAAATAAATAAAAGTGGTGAATAAATCGTTCGGATGTTTGCACACCGGCGAACTTTTTATGTCTGTATGGGCTACGGTATTAGACTGAATAAAGAGCACTATGACTATGAGTCAAGATTTTGCATACTGGAATCCTGTGATGTACAGTACGGCCGAATTAAAATCGGGATTGATATGGTTTCCTGTGAAGGGTGATATAAACTCGAAAGTGGGAACTGATTTTTAGGGGTTGTTGTTCATAACCCACTTTACAGATATATAAAAAATGGTATAAAGCAGGAGAAAGCAAAGTGAAACACTTGCAGTAAAAGGATTCAATTGGCATTCATCCCCCTCAAAGTGTGGTTAGCTTGACAGCCTTGTTTCATGTCCCTTCGTCTGTTTATTATCCTGGCGATTGTATGTTGAATATGCAGGTTAATCAGATTACCGCAAATACACTCTTTTGTTCAGCCTGTATAATATAGAGATAGTACCGAACTGTGCGCATTGCTATGTTTTATTCGTTATGTTGTTTTATGTAGACATTTTATATAGACATGTCGTACATTAGTGACACAATGACATTTGTCGCCTGAAGGAAGCGTTAATTTGCCTGTTCAAAGTGAATGTCGCGGCGAATGATGTCATCTCGTTGGAAAACTCTGTGCCATTTGTGTTAGTGTGAATTTGACGAAGATTCATAATGATGTATTGTCACTTCTGATCCTTTTTATGTCTGCTACAAAATTCTATTTCCATTTTCGTTTCGTTTTTCGGGTAGAATATTTCCAATTTTTCTCATGCCTTCATTTTTTGTTTCCATCCAGAAAAGCTTACTGTTTTCAAAACAGTTCCTGGTTTTCACAGATCTTAAGGGGAATGGTCCGCTAGACGAAGTGCAAATAAAATGATGAAGCGCAAGAACTGGTGACGAAGTAGAACGAAGGGGCGATATGCTCATCTCATATGTTTACAGCTGTCAAATTTAGAACCTCAATATGACGTTGATGGCGCTGTTGGCGTCGACAAGGATGAAAATTTATCTCAACGCATAACCGAATGTGACAGCTTTGCCAGATGATTAAGACATACGAGCCTATTTTTTGTATATTTACTTATAATAATACTCCGGCATTGATACATAAATATAGGTATGGCTAAAACCTCAGAGACCGCATATTTCTCAGTTTCAACTCGTATGTGATACAAGTTTAATGTTTTTGACAGTCAACAGCTTTAGATATATCAAAAAAAAATTACTATAACGATATTTAAATTAGTGAAATAAGACAAAATAGTGCCATGAGTTAGCGAAATTCTTGAAACCGATTTGAATGAAAGTGTACCGCAAGAGATTTACTTTCAAATATGTTAATTAAGATTTTTGCTGCGTGATCTTTTGCTACTTTTATCTGTTACGATTATCAAGATTTACCGGAAAAACCACTGCCTAATCCACCTAACGGAGAGATTATATTTTTCTTCAAAAACATTGGAAAACCCGAGAACCGACTGATGTAAAAAGTTGAAATTTGGCACGAAATAGGCTTTTATCAAAAAATTAAACCATTCCTTCCCGCCCGATTTTGCGATTTTCTCGAAAACAGTACATCGCATCTGAAAATTTATCTGTTTAAAATATGATTTTGCATAACCGTTTCACACATTAAGATCGATTCGGACCTCACCATCCCCACTTTCCCATACAAATGCGAAATGATTTTGCGAATTTCTCGAAAACGGTTTGTTTTTTCCAAAATCGCGTTCCATGGGAGACTAACAGTTTTGGAATACAAAAAGCCGCGTCAAAATCGGTTAAAGGTTTACTGGTAGAAGTCAATCTTACAATTTTCGCATATTGGAGCTCTAAAACGCGTTTTAGACAATTTTTGTATTTTGGGGATCAGTGAACCCCCGCCCTTCAAATCCCCTAAAAAAAATTTCTTTCACCTAAAAAGTTTTTTATATGGTGATTTCAATGATCCACAGTATCTATTAAATATGGAAATTCGTCGGTATAAAATATACGTGTCTTTTATTTTCCGACCCCCTATAGCAGAGATGCCGAATTTATATGTGTTGAATTATCACTACTCGGAATTTTTTGATATTTTATTGCACAGAAGAACAAAAATAGAGGCGCTCTCACATTCTCAGTGGCAAGCTGATGTCATCTGAACATAGTGGATTACAAAATTTTGATTTAAAAACAAACTTTCTACATTTTTATTTGTTACTTTTTCGTCTTATTTTAATGATTGTCCTCACGAATATCGGGAGAAAAGAGTCCCCTCTGCCAGAGTTCTGGAATAGAATAGCGTAGCATTATAATGGCGCTCAAAATTATTATTTTTTTGCAAATGTAATGACATTTCAAGCACTGTAAAATTCCATTATTATCTACAATACCTAAAAATTGTTTTTCCCAATCCGAATCAGGGTTTCAGCGTTTCATGACTGAAAATGAAAAAAGAAAGGTTCGTTCGTGGCGTGAATGTTTGTACGTCACTGCACGTACCTTAGTCTACCAGAGAAAAAACCGGCACACAACCGCTTGCATCACCAGCAGAAATACTACTACACGAATGAAGCCTCTGACTCATAAAACTGGATCAGAAAGTCAAAAATATGCACTGTAAAGTTTCATGATGGTACCGCCATGGGATCATATTTTTTGATTTTGATCTTTTGATTTTTTAGTCTCAATTCGTTTGGCCAGAATGATTGATAAAAAAAACGCTTTAAAAAACAAATTTTATAACCTTATACACTTTCAAAATGCAGTAAAAAGTAAAAAACAAGTTTAAAGTTTCACAAAAAATGTTTTTATAAATTGCGTGTTGTTGTGAAAATATAAAGTGTGTTGCGTTGCACAGTATGAAACCGTTATTACAGATTCAAGAGCAAATGCAACGTCACACATTTTATATTTTCACAACAACATCTTTGCAGGACATTCCGTTATCCTTACAGAATTTTAAATGTCAGAATCGGATTCAGCGACCCCAAAAACCCCCTAATGCCATTTTTTCCCGGAAAAAATGGGAAAAAGGATATTTGCGTTATCCTTACAGGACCTTCCGTTTTGAATTTTGAAAATCTAACACCGAATTCGTGATCAGCGACCCCGAAAACCCCCTGATGCCATTTTTTCCCGGAAAAAATGGGAAAAAGGATATTTGCGTTATCCTTACAGGACCTTCCGTTTTGAATTTTGAAAATCTAACACCGAATTCGTGATCAGCGACCCCGAAAACCCCCTGATGTCAGTTTTTCCCGGGAAAAATGGGAAAAAGGATATTTGCGTTATCCTTACAGGACCTTCCGTTTTGAATTTTGAAAATCTAACACCGAATTCGTGATCAGCGACCCCGAAAGCCCCCAAACGCCATTTTTCCCCGGAAAAAATGGGAAAAAGGATATTTGCATTATCCTTACAGGACCTTCCATTCTCCTTACAAGGCTGGAGTAGTAAAAATATTGAACTGTCACCGGATAAACGCAAGGTTACAAAACTTCATCTTCCTAGGTTGCATAGTTTCGGAGATATAAGGTTCCAAAGATTCCAGAGATAGACACATAGCCAGCCAGGTAGGTAGGTCGCGACAATCCAACTTAATAGAAAGTGTATAAAAAATAACTTTTTTTATGGGAATTTCGTTTGCAAATTTTAAAGAAAATCAATGAGACTTTATGGAAATGGTTTGTGATATAAAAGATTACAAAAAAAAATTAAATATGGCTTTTTGAAATATCCAAGGTCAAATGTTATATGGTGTGACCTTGAAATTAAAAACTGTCCGAAATATGTGATGTTGACATCGATAAAATGAACTTCAAAACGCGATCAACATTAAATCTGTCCTTTTCCTAGCGGAAAATTGCGATTTTTAAAGAAATCTTAAACCACTCCAAATTTATAAAAATGCTTGGAAATTATGAAGATCTACCTATCAGAAAGAAGAAGGTTTGTCCAGAGAACAAATAATCTAGAGAATAAACTCTTAGAACAAATTTTTAGAGAAAATTTTTCCACTGTGAGATGAAGCAAGAGGATCCGATGTAACACGGAAAAAATTATCCATTCGATTCCTCCATCTCATTGAATAGATACGACGAAAATGATTAGAAAATGTTCTCTCTGCTTCGTGCTCCCTAGTCTAAAAGTAATTAACTTTTAGGCCGTAGCTAGTGAATGATAGGGACATTTTCCCCCCTTCGAAGGGAAATTTGTCAAAAATTTGTTCGGCAGAGTTTTTTCTATATATTCCTTATTCTATGGTTTGTCTTAATTTTTGTTTATGATAGTGATTATCTAGAAAAAAGAGGTGTTTTAAGGCGTGTGCGAAACGGTCTAATTGCTTTCTAAATCCCGATCTAATTCCAGTCTTTATTAGAAAGTTTTCAATTCGCTGTCATTGCTGTGCGAAGCGATTACTGCAATTTCGTTCTGAATTTTTGACGCTTGATATGTAAACAAGAATGAAAAGGTAAGACTTCACAACAGCCATTTGGCTGGTAAAAATTTTACGATCTATTTTGCTGCCAAAAATTTTACGATCGATAATTGGACGTCCTTGATTTCGAATCTGCAAGTCGTTTGGCAAGATTGGCTCTAGTTTTTGAAAAAAATCACGAAAAAAACATATTTTTCGAAAAAGTTCGATAAAAACTGAAAATTCTTATTTTTTATTTTTGTTGTTGCCAAAAACTAGAGCTAATCTGACCAAACCACTTGCAGATTCGAAATTCGTGACGTCAAATTACCCTACAAATATTCTAAAATGATGATTAAAATGATTAATTTTTATTTTGCATTATACGGAAAGGATCCCGAACAATAAGATTTTTTTAAATTTTTTCCAATCGGATTTTGATGTATGAGAGTTTTATGTAGAATCATATCCTAAATAACTTTTGTTCTTGCACTTTTTTGATAAGAAAAAAAAGCACCGTTTTTGAGATATTCGCAAAAAAACGTTTTCGTTCGTATGGGGGGTACCTCCCCTAATGGTCTATTTTGCCCATGAACGAACTTACCCTCGCATTTTACGAAAAACGGATCTGCACAAAATTTCAAGTCTGTAGCTCAATCCGTGCCCGCAATCCGCGCCACAGACGGACAGACAGACAGACGGACATGCAAAAATTAATTATTTTTATCATTCTAAACACACTGGTGTAATTCATTTTTGTGTGTGATAACGGGATCTTGGCATTACAAACGGTAAGGCAAAGTTAATATACCCTTTGGTTTCATCATACGGGTATAAAAATAAGCAAGATAAAATAAAGAATTAGCAACCTCTAAAATTGGCTAAATGAAAGCGGACTAGAAATAGACTGGCAGTTATATGAACATTGCATTATATGAACAATATAAACTACTAAACACTTTCTCAAAACAATTAACATAAATTAGTTTGTCTAGATTTTCAAAAAAGAGTTATTTTGCAACTTTTTATCGAAATTTTAATCCCGTGCAAAATCGTGCCAGATCTTTCTAAACACGCTGCTAGGCGTGTGACCTAACGTGTGACCTTTAAAAATGTTTGTGCCAAAAGTGCGCCATTGCCAAAATGAACAAACGAACATTTTTGAAATTACTAAGATTTAGAATAAAAAAATAATAATAGGCTGAAGTCGACGCTTTTTTTCCAAAGTTTTTTTTATAGCAGACATAGATAGTAACAATATTTGAAATATTTGTTAAAAGGTTCCCAATTTAAAACCGATATTGGTGGATTTCCATTGACTTCATATTTTTTTCGATGTAGACAACAGAAACGTGGAATATTATCATGGATCCGCTGTCTGCGTCGTCTTCTTCATGTATTTTCTTCATACTATGTATGTCGATGGATGGATAGATGATGGACGAATGGATGAGATATAGAGACAGATCGACATTTTTAGATATACAAAACGGATATGAATGTTTAAAGGGCAATGTATATGCCATTCTCATCATTTTTGAAAATCGGTCCACATTCGACTGCTCAGCTCATCCCAGAGTCACCATAGATACATAACGTGAAATTCGTAATCTTCCCGATGGATGGATCCATGCGTGTCCCGTCAGGAATCAATGCCATCCACTTAAGGTATGTTGGCAATGATAATATTCTGTTTGGCTGTTGGCTACCGTTTGGTTGTAAAATCCGAATTATTGGCAAAACAGTAGCGCAAAATACTGAAGTCTTGGCTCCCTTTGACGGATTGATTGATGGCTCAGTAAAAAGGTAGACAGCTGAATTTCATTTATGCTTTCGTTTTCGTCATGTAGGCTTACAGTTTGAAACTGGGACTTGAAACTGGATTCTGTCTCGGGACGAACTCCGCCAGAGCCCTTTATAACAAAAGGTAATGCAAGGCTTTTAGTTAACAAATCTGGTTAAGCAGGCTTTAGGACAATAAGGTTAAATGCAGCCCATCAGTTCGATGTATCATGAGACATAACTTCTTTCATCGTAAGATGTCTGGAAATGTGCAGTTGACGTTGCATGGGTGTATCAACATCTCCTAGTAGTTATACATTTTTTCATGACTTTGCTTCTTCTTCCCCGTTTGATGGGCATCAAGTACTCATTTTTTTTTCTTCAAACTTCCATTTATTTTTTTTTCTTTATTAACTGATCGTTCATCAATGTGGAGACCTTTTCAGACATTCCTGAGAGGGTTTTTTTTTCTTATCATCCGCTACTGTTCTTCATTCCCGTCTTTCAGTTTTTTTCGGTTCGTTTTTCTTGGTGCGATGAAAAACCTCCTTTTTTGATTTTTATTTATGCAAAAACTCACGTTCCTAAGTCGTCAGACAAGAACACACAACAAGCTAAAATGCAATAAAATTGAATAAAAAATAAAAATAGTATAACGTTATTTTGCACTGCCTTTAGCCCATATCTGATAATATGAATTGGAATTGAAGTGTACCAGGTATAACACTTAGCTACTGCGCTATTGGCCAGATAAGCGTAAGTGTTGAATAGAATATAACTGTACTACTCACCATTGCGTGTATTTTCACTTAAAGTGTAAGATTAACCCCTTGAGACCGAGGTCTACAAATCGCGAGATGTAGAAAAAAATTTATGGATTCATTCTTAAATATGAAAAAAAAACAAATAAAAATATATGTTAGCAAAAAACGCCGCCATAGTCGGAGACGGAGAGTAACTCAAAAATAAATTTGAAGCATTCTTCTCCGTTAAATTAACGTTTCTGTACACAAAACTGTCATATATGACACCGCGGTCTCACGGGATTAAACAAAAATTAAACTTCGTTTCTTATTTAATTTTTTAAGCAATTTTAAGCTTTTAAAATTCTAAATATAGTAAAACGTATTATAATAAGTCTTGTTTCAGATTAAAATTGATTTAATATAAGTTTATTTAGTCTAATAACATTGAAAATCAATAAAATTGACTTGCAACAAGAGCACTCGGGTGGAATTCTCCGACTTTGATGATTTTTGGATATGTTGTAGCAGACAAAAAAAAAGCGATTCGTATTTTTTTTATATCGGCTCGATTTGAATTTTAACAGTGTTTGGTTGTTTGGGAGAACATCCAAACACACCTTAAATTAGTTTTCGGTCTGCTACAGTTAGGGTAACCAGATTCCCGGAGATTGGCCGTGGCAAAAAAAAAATTAATGTGGCGAAAAGCGATAATTTTTCAATATCACTCACCGTTTTCGAGAAAATTGCAAAGAACTGTTTCGTTTGAATGGTCCGATTTCGCCCGTTCAAGAACTTAGCCTAGCCATTCACGTCAAACGTAACCATACAAAGTTTCAAGTCTCTGGCTCAATCCTTTCGAAAGTTATGGTGTTCACGGACAGATGGATGGACGGACATGCGAAAATCAAAATCTTTTCATCAAAATTGACGAGTCCTAGAACTTCTACGGTATCAGTAGGCCAAGTTTTTTTTATACGGTTTCAGTAAAACTGTATTTAAAAAAAATGGTGAGCGGTATCCGTTATAGCTAACGTTACTTTTCCAAAAGTTGATAGAAAACTATAATATGCGTAATACTGATTTACAAACAATTTTATTTACGACACCTAAATCGGAAAGACCTACGGACCGATAGACCGCGACAGACAGACAGACATGCACGGACCGGACATCCTTATAATTTTGCCTCAAACGGATTTCTTACTGATCAAAAAGTTTCTTACAATACTTTCCCTCTATAGCCTAAAAATGAAGAACCTCTTTTCACAAAATCGTAGGATAGCAAATTTACCCAACAATTTCAAATTTTAATATTTACTAGTTTGCATACCCGTCGTTGCCGGGTTAAGTTTTTTCACATTTTTTTTGATGGTCTATGTTGGAGCTAAACTTTAAGCCAATCGGCTCGGCAGTTTCCCCGCGAAAGAGTAACATAGCGCAAAAACTAAATTTCGAGATCACTTTACCCCCTCCCCTTACTCCCCCACCTCTCCAGCTACTTTTTAATGGGTCCATGTTGGGACTGGACCCCTGACGAACATCTGTGCCAAATTTCAGGCCAATCGGTTCAGTAGTTTCCCCGCGAAAGAGTAACATAGCGCAAAAACTAAGTTTCGAAATCACTTTACCCCATCCCCTTACTCCCCCCACCACTCGCGTTACTTTTCCGTATGCCTATGTTGGAACCAGAACTACCACAGACACTCATGCCAAATTTCAAGTCAATCGGTTCAGCCGTTTTTGCGTGAAAGAGGAACAGACAGACAGACACCAACTCATTTTTATATTGGGACCTTGAATAAGTTCTAGCTGTTTGAGAACAGATGGCGTTTCCGGTCCTATCTGCGTGCATTTTCTGGGGGTGACGCATCCGTTTAGAAGTGCGATAAGCTAGTGAGGAATTCCGAGCATTTCGTCTCGCTGGCGCATAAACAATTTGTTGTGCAATCGAGTTAACCATGAAGAGTTTTGTTCCGAAAAAAGAGTTTTTGCGGAGAGTCTTGCTGCATTATTTTTTCTAAAGAAATCTGCAGCAGAGGCTCACAGGATTTTGAAGGAGACATACGGAAAACATGCCTTATCGGAAACAACATGCAGAGATTGGTATCGGCGCATCAAAAATGGTGATTTTGACCTGGAGGATAAAAAACGCACTGGGGCGCCAAAAAAATTCGAAGACGAGGAGCTGGAGGCGTTACTCCTTGAGGACTCGTGCCAGACTTTAGCTGAACTGGGAGAGTCTTTAGGAGTTGACGACACAACTGTCTCAAAACGGTTAAAGTCAATAGGAATGATCCAGAAAGAGGGTTATTGGGTCCCTGAAGAAGAGGGTTATTGGGTCCCCTATCAGCTGAATTAACGAAACCTCTGATTCCAACACGTTTTCCGTATGTAATGAGGAGTTAAATCAAGTTCAAGTATCCACTCTACATAATTTAAGAAAAGCGCTCTTGCTCAATTTTTTGACAAGATTTCATATTCACAAGGCAAACGGACAGCCCAAAACATTTTAATCATTCCTTACTAATAGTGTAATTTATCTTTGCCTATCGGTAAATTCTTTGTGCTTACAAACACTAGAACAGTGGTTCCCAAAGTGGTCCCTACGGACCCCCAGGGGTCCCTGGGATCATCCAGGGGGTCCATGGAAAATTAAAATTGATTTGGGGGTCCCTGAACAACGTCAGGGGGTCCGCGCAAGGTTTTATATAAAATAAAAAAAATTGTGACACATTTTTATTAATATGGAAGTTAAAATAAATAACAGAAGCTGTTGATTGCTTTTCCGTCTTCCTATTTGGTAAAACGTAGATTCAGTGCCGTTATGAGCCTCATCACAAAAAAAAGAAACCGACTAGAAATTGGTACTCGTGGGGATTTGCGGTTGCTACTCACAAACATTGAGCCGAACATAAATACACTCATAACATCCCATCAGGTTCATCCAAGTCATTAATTTTTTTTGTATTTTAAAACAAAAGTTATAATTTCAATAAATACTTCTTCAACAAAATGTTTAATTTATATTTTATTTTTACGTTACCATTTACCATTCAAGACATCAAAGTTAAATTTGTAATTTTTCTATTAAACATTTATGTAGTTTTTCACCCAGGGTCCGTGGGCAAGTTTTGACTATGAACATAACAAAAGCTATAATTGCCAATCTGGCAATCATTGGAGACCCGTATGGTGATATTCGTATTAAAATTCGAACAATTGTATGAAAATTCCTCTTTGAAGTAAAACTTTTCAATAAGATTTTTTAAAATTTATTCCAATCGGATTTTGATGTATGGGAGTTTTATGTAGAATCATATCCTAAAAAACTTTTGTTCTTGGACTTTTGTGATAAGATGCACCGTTTTTTAGATATTCACAAAAAACATTTTCGTTCGTATGGGGGGCATCCCCTTAATGGTCAATTTTTGCACATTAACGAACTTAGCCTCGCAGTTTACAGAAAACAGATCTGCGTAAAATTTCAAGTCTCTAGCTCAATCCGTGCGCCCGCAATCCGCGCCAAAAACGGACGAATGGACGGACGGACGGACATGCAAAAATTAAATATTTTTGTCATTCTAAACACACTGGTGTAATTCATTTTTGTGTGCGATGACGGGATCTTGGCGTTACAAACGGTAAGGCAAAGTTAGTATACCCTTTGGTTTCACCATACGGGTATAAAAAGGGGTCCGTGGGCAAGTTTTGACTATGAAAAGGGGTCCGTGGGCCAAAAGAGTTTGGGAACCACTGCACTAGAATAAATAATCGGTCCTATCAGTATGCCCATTGTTAACTAGAATTTTACTTGAAAATGGACATCAAAAATAGTCAAATTCTGTAAAAGATCACTTTAATATCTTTGAAGTATCCAAAAATGTTATATAAATAAAAATCATTATTTTCATTTTTAGGCCAATTAATTGCCCAATTCCTGTTGACATAAGCTAACCAGCATCCCAGAACAAAAGAAAATTGATGACAAATTGCAAACATGTTACACCTAGTTGAACAGATGACACACAATGATTTGAGCTAACAACCATCCAACTCCCCTACTATTCGCCTTCTCTTCCCTTCAGAAAGACTAAATATGTTGAAAACCTAGTACTACGTTACGCTTACGGTTCACCCGATCACCCTAAAAACACCAAAAAAAAAAAACGAGAAAAGAATTGAACCCCGAGCCGAGCCAAAACATATCAATGGGTAAATTAAAATAACAACCTAATCATCGTTTTTATTCTACCAAAGACTTCCAACACCCTCCTCAATTTGATTCTTATACTGTCGATTTTCTAACCCTGACAAACCTTTTACCGTTTCTCACTTTCCGATTGTGCTGTATTGCTGGGTAAGTTAGAAGCTGTTGCTGGATGCACCTTTTGATACAAAAACTGTATACAACTTTCGTTTTACTTTTGCCCTAAAATCGTTTTTTTTTTGTAGTAGGAAAAGGAGTTTTGTACGAATACTACTAGTAGTAGTACGGCAGTAATGGTTTTAGTTCATCTTCCTGGCACTTCGAAATTGCCTACGAGCGTTCAGTTAAATGAAATGAATTGGCTCGACACCCTTCAATTATATTTGCAGCTAGGCGAGCATCTCACTGAATCTCTTTGAACTTGGCCAACACCACCCCACACTGAAACGGATAAAACCGTATTATGCACAAAGGCGGAACAAGGACATCTCTCTGCTGTGCAATAGATTCCTCAAATAGCTTTCCATATTTTGGACCAAGGTTGTATAGCCATTGCACAGTTCTCGGCGTCAAATTGAAGTGATGCAGAGGACTGAAATCGGTCCCTTGTGGCACAACGATATAACGCACAGCGGGTATTTAAAACGTCTCATATAGGGGGATTTAGGATGATGGATTGGCTTAAATAGGTGATTGGGTCTGGACCTAAATACACCCAGAAAAAATACTTTCCCATATCTATCAGGGGTATTTTTTTTACAAACGTAGGTTTTTTTTTCTTATTTGAAATTGCAATTTTATTTGTTTTTTATATGAACCAAGTGAGTTAAGATCGATGCGTTGGCACCGAACAAAATTACATCAAAAGATATCGCAATGCACTTGTGGTACTGAACATTCGCTATTTCATGGCACTTCGGCCGGTGAGTGTGAGTGTGTTTGAGTATCACAAACGGTCTGAAATGTAGCATTGAAAGGAAAATCCGCCTCAGGATATCATTTGATTAAAGATGGTAACATCTACACAAGGGAAATAGTAAAGTTGTAGGGAAAATCAACCATTTGGCCACTAAATGTGAAAGAAAACCAACCCTCGGTCTTAAACTGCGGGTGAAGCAGGCGCTATTCGAGATTATTTCAAATGAATTGGATCAATTTAAAATCCTTAAATTTAGCAGACTCCAGAGCATAAGGTAAATCCAAGGGGCTGAAAGTACTCACACTGTTTTAACTTTGACAGCATTAAAAAAATTTTTGGTCTGGTTTAGGCATTTTAACGAGACTTTTAATCGAATTATCATCACCAAAACCAAACAAGGTATGAGACAGTTTTCAACGCTGTCTTAGAAATGGATAGGCTTTTATTTAATAAATTTATCAGATGTAAACTAACAATGAGTTTCAAGTTGAATACTCAATTTAAGGCATACGAGTATTAATTTCAAGAATCAACCTTTAATCTGTCATTATTACCGATGAATAAAATTAAATCAGTATTTATTTATTTAAGAACAATTTACATAAATGTAGCAGTCTTCTGTCATTATTAAATCTTAAGGAAATATAAAATACTTACAGTTCTTTGCTATGATTAAGCAGCTAGGGTAGTTTGTTTGATTCTTTAAATTTCCATGTATGGATTAAAACTAGCATTTTTAATTAACAGTCACTTTTGTTTAAAATTTTATAGTTTACCAAACTGTGTTAAACTGCCTACAACCTATTTTTTCAAATCAACGAATATAGTTCGTCTCAATAAATAAACCCTTATATATACATATATGTATATTAAATATATATGCAAGAAAAACCTTGAAAAATGAGCCAATTTTTTTTAGTGAAAATAATACAGGTTGTAATAAAATTACATAATAATGGCGAAAGTTATTTTCTTGACATATATAGGATATTGTATATTCCCGAAGGGTGGTATCCCTTCGTACGCATATATATGTCATATATTAATTCTCATTTGTTATCCCTTAATAATATGGCATCTCTAGTCTTCCGCTCCTCAGTGGCACATAAAAGACCTTCACAAAAATTCTTTGTGGAAAAAATGCTTGGAGCTCAAAACTACAACACAGTATATAACAAGATAATAATGCAGGAGGGGATTATCGGCTATTGTCAGTCCAAAAATACAGTGCAGTCTCATGTCATATAGTTACCTAATTTATTTGTAACCTTTGACCTCGATTTATGTTTTCCCATGACTATAGGAACGTATCTTTTATTTTTCTTTATGGTATTTTCATAGGTATCATATATGTATGAATTTCCATCCGGTTTTTCGTAGTTCCTTACAATATAAGCACCCTAATTCGCTATGCATCATAATTATCATAAATATAGTTTTTCATATTAAATCTACTCCTCCTGGTACTGTTTATTTTATTGATATATGGCTTTTGCATACAAAATTTTTCTAAAAAAAATTCATTAGAGGTAATGGTGAGTAGTTAGTCTCGAAGATGCATTCACTTTAAAAGTCCAAATAAATCGATTTCTATTAAATATTTTATATTTACAATTTTCTTAACTCTGTTAACTTTTCGGTTCAAGAACTCAGCTGCCCAAAGAACGATGCACGAAAATGCCCCTTGATTAACTTTTGGGTTTCACTTTCGTAGTACCTCCATTGGAAAGGTAATTTGCTCTAGTTTCATGCAGTTCCCCGTTAAAAAAAGAGCTTTTGTCCATGAAACTAGAGCAAATTACCTTTCCAATGGAGGTACCACGAAACTGAAACCCGAACTGGTTCATCAAAAGTTAGCCCGGGGCATAAAAATCGTCGAATCCTGCATGGTTCTTTACGAGAAGTACATCGGGGCATAATTTCAAGCCTCCAGCTCAATGCTTTCTGGAATTTAATGTTAACGCGGACGGAAGAAATAGCGTAAATTTTTTGTCATTCTAAGCTAGAGTTGCTATCTCGTCCTCTTTTATCAAGATATTTTGCTCCATTTAAGGCGTCCGCGGAGGAAGTTTTTGAATGTGTCCGGGCTCTGCTTTTCTCCATAGGGTGGCATTTTGATGGCGGATTCGAAAAAAACAAAAATATCCCCGGTCGTCCTTAAATGAAAGCACACTGTGTAAGAAATCAATTTTCTGATCCGTTTGCGTGAACGCAGATAGTAAAATCCCAACAGAAATGTGGTTTTACTACACATTCTGAGTGAAAATCGTCGTCTTTAATAGGGAAAAAATAAATTCTGCATCATGCTTAATAGAAAGTTAAAAAGAGTAAGACTTTCTATAATTATAATTATTAGGACAATAAAAAAAATTGAAAAAAAGCTTTTATTTAAACAAATATACTAAAAAGTAAAAAAAAAAAATTTCTGGGGGCTGTGAATCAAAAATAAAAGCGAGATAAATATTGTATTTTATTTTATTTTATTAATTTTTATGTTCGATAGAGCGAAAGTATTGTATTCATGATGGAGAGCAACTGGAGAAGGGGCAGATAGAAAATTTCTGATTAGTACGAAATCCGTTTCAGACAAAATTATGTCCGTGCATTTGTCTGTTGGTATTTTGGTCTGTCGTTCGATCGGTCTGTCAATCTATCTGTTGTACGTATATTAAATACCTCGGCAACGCGTTGACCTAGCGACTTGAAATTTTTTATGAATAAGTTTTAAATTAAAGCACACAGTTTTTTATCAACTTCTGGGTAAGTGGCGGTAGGTATAACAGGTACCTTCCGTACAATTTTTTTAAACCGTTTTTTGAAAAATTTTTGAAAATTTTTCGAATATTTTGCGTTTTTGGGAAAAAATGAATACCATAAAATGTTCTACATTTTTTGCTTTAACGGTTTATACGTACTTCTAAAGGTTCTCAATTTCTTTCAAAAAAATTAAGTTTTTTGAAAAATTTTCGGAAACTATATTATTTTTTACATATTTTTTCGAAACTGAACATTGCAAAGGAAACAGCGTCCGTCGCATGTGCGTCCGTCTGTCCATCTGTCTCTCCGTTCGTCTGTTCGTCCGTGAACACCATAACTTTCGAAAGGATTGAGCTAGAAATTTGAAATTTTGTATAGTTACGTTTCTCGTAAATGGCTAGGCTAAGTTCTTGAACTGGTAAAATTGGCCGATTCCTTTGTAATTCCCCATACAGAAGAAAACTTTTTGCAATTTTCTCGAAAACGGTGAGTCATATTGAAATATTTATAAAGGCAAAATGTTTTGAGAATATGATTTTACATAACATCAAAATCTAATCGGATCACTTCCTCCCTCTCCAATAAAATGGAATACTTTTTCCCTGTTTCTTCGGCAACTGTGCATCGTATCGAAAAATTTCTCAAGATGTGATGTGTTTAGATTATGATTGTTCATATCTATTGATCAAAATCCAGTTCGGTCACTCCCTCTTCTCTCACTCATACAAATTGAGATTTGTTTTCTCTATTTCCTTGAAAACGGTGCGTAGTATCGAAAAATTTGTGGAGACAAAATGTGTTTAAAATATAATTTTACATAACTCTTCTATACATCAAAATTCCAATCGGACCACTCCTTTTCCCCTATCCTATACAAATGGATTTTTTTAAATAAACATTTTGCGTGTCATCATCAATCGTCAAATATTATCTTTATAAAATAAAAAAATTGAAGATAAGGACAATAGCGTTATCCTTACAGGACCTTCCGGACTTCTAAGTGTCAGAATCGAACTCATTTCTAATTCAAATTTTCTGTTACAATTTTTGTGAGAAAGAAATTTTTCATAGGGTGCAATTTTTTTTATATTTTATGCCAGGAGGTTAGGCATATTGCCTCTAATGCCGAAGCACAGCTCAAGACATTCATTCATTCAACCATTCAAACAATCCATTCACACACTGAATACTCCCTTCATCCCATTTTACTCTTGCTACAGAGCCTTCAACAAAACAAAGTTACACGACTATTTCAAAAATCGCAACTTCAAGATCAGGATGAGAAATTCATTGCATGTGGCAGTAAAATAAAAAAATATTTTAATATTTGTAGAACACTGAAACTGGTTGAAAAATAACTTTTTCGTATCAACGAAAGAATTCATGTTTTTTGGCTTTACATACATCATTTTGCAGTTGACTAAAACAAAATTATCATTGTTATTTCTAATATTACTTGGCAGAAAATACATAATATGTTTAACAAAATATGGCAATATTTAAGCATTGATATATGTGGCATTGATGCCCGTTTGCTAAATTCTCAATATCGTGTTTTGACCTTTAGAAAGGTGAAAAAATAAAATAAAATCATTTAAGTAACGGGTGCGCCCATTTTTATGTCACCCGCGTGTATGGAACCCACACACGAATAATTTGGTTTACACAGTTCCGAATTCATCCCGTACAGAAGCGATCATTCAGGTGAGATTAGAGATGGGTATATGGTGAAACTGGCGTTATTTTCATACTTAAAACCTAAAGATGCCTTTCGCCAAAAGACGATGCGATAAAATGAAGAAGAAGCGTGTTAATTAGAACGTTTTAATTGCGTGATTTGGAGAGCTTCATTAAGCTCGTGAATTCGACTAACTCACGCGCGCCTGATAACTCGAAAATGATTGTGGCTCGCTCACCTATGGCATGTTGATTTTATAGACCCATCGCATTCTTCTCCCCCTGTTGGCCATCGTGCTAAGTTCCAAACATCGCAACTGTTTCAAGAACGAACCATCGACCGCATGTGATCTGGGACTCTGATTTAGCAATAAAAAGGTGTTTCACTTATGCAGTGCTATGCGCCAAGAAAATGATCACAGCCACGGATTAGAAAAAAACGATTTCATCGGATTTAGTTACGGTGATCCTCTTTTCAGATTTTATTACAAATAAATTACAACAGTAAAGGTTGTACCACAACTCAAATGGGAAATCTTTTCGTGGAACTTAACAAATGCTAGATCGCTACAAGAAAATGGCAAAATAGTAGTGGAATATAATATGATGCAATTCCCATCAGATCAGTAATTTTTATTATTTGTCATTTAATATGATTGCATAAGTCGATGTCGAAGATTCAAGTGTAACTCTTTAAGATGCTATATTTCGTTGAGTGTATGTAGAAATTTTATAACAGAAAAAAAAAGTTATTTTTGGAATTCCAAGATAAATACTCTCAAGCGTGGCGTGTATCAAACAATTTACGAAACAACTGAACTGCTCTATGTTGCACCTCCATAGGTGTTATGTCAACTTCTTTATATCTAAACGGCATACATTCAGTGAGCTTTCAGGTTACGATATTTACTTGACTGTTGTCATCTAAAAATAGAAAACCCCGAGAGATTTTTGCTGTAAACATGTCTAAACGGAAAATTCCGAACCCAACCCATGAGGTAATGCTCTTTTTCTAGAAAAAGAACAAAATCTTTTGTTGTCTGATGATTGTTGACTGAAAAACTTCTAATGCCAAAAAAAAGATAACTTTAGAGAATGTACGTGAGTTTATTTTGCGTAGGGGAATATCATTTGGTCCCAATATCTCACGATTTCAATCACAATTCTACCATGCGGCTCAGCATTCAGGAATTATTTCAGTTTAGACAAAAACAAAAATCATAATATGAGCCTACCTACCTATCGCATTGATTGAGGGAGGCTCTGATGGCGCAAAGGAAAGTCCAAACAACTGAATGCCGTGAGACAGACATCAGTTTAATCAAATCATATTAAATACACGAGGCGAAAGAAGTCTTTCACGTATCTATTCATCATTTATTGGTGCTTATAAATTATTAATGTTTTTAATGTAATAAATATACTAAGAAGCAGGCATTTTCAATCATGTGGTTGTTATTTCGCTTTTAATTAAATGTCTTGTTCTCATCTAATGCAAGATTTGTGGTTAATATTAGCTGAGCAGAATGTGTGTCACCTTTGCAGAAGTTATGTCTTTCATTGCTCAACTCATAGACATCTTTAAAGTATAGTTTCAGTTTTCGCATTTTTGCATTCATGGCATAAATATTTATGGCGAGAATTTATATCATTTTGATGTGTTTTATACAAATATGTAATTTTTTGTACACGATTGTAAAGGAAAATGTTCGTAGACAGATTTTTATTGATGGTGGAAAATTCCAACTTTGACCAAGTATTAAAGTAAAGTAACAGGTTTTCCAATCATCACGTATGAAGATTACCTTCATTCGTATTTCAGGAAATTTTCTAGGTTTTTGCTAGAATTTTTCACTCAATCACGTGTTTGAAATTTTTTATTAAATATTTGTATTAGACAGTAATACGTGCATAGGCCGACTATTCATTTCGATTAGAAACCCCTATTTACCTGTTCAACCACATAAGAATACCACAGGTTTTCCGTTTAGTCGAAATACTCGATATCTTAGACATTAATTGTATATTAAGTCTGGTTTCTTTTCGAAATAAAATTCTGGTCGCCCTTGTCGATCTATTGAAAGTTGCATTTTATCAATTTTATTTTATTAAAACAACCAGTTAATTTTATTATCAGCCTAGTAACAGTGTTTATATAACAGTGTTTCCAAACCTTTTACCTTACCGCACCACCAATATGCTAATTGTTAGATTTTCTGATACTCCATAGTGATATAATATAAATGTAAAGATACACGACGAGAGACTTTGGTCTCTGGTCTCCATGGTACAAAAGGCAAAAATCTCCAAAGTGTATACACGATCACAGACATTTAAGTCTGGAGATCAAAAAATAGATCTCCGGAGACTTTTACTAAAAAGTCTCTAAATGCAAAGTCTCTGGAGTGCATACACGACGCAGGTATCTCGTCTCCAAGCTTAACATTGGGAGATCTTTTTGAAATTTGGTGGTATTCTAATTTATCAAAAAAATTAGCGTTTAATAGAATTTGAAAATTTTTTAAAATGTTTTTTTTGCAACTTTGGGCATTAATGGGTTAATTTAGAAGACGATCTAAAACGTAAATGGCCTTTATTGGAGTGAAACAATGACAAATTTGCTGTAGTGAAATAAGAAAGTGTCAGAATCAGATAGAATTTTTTGGAACACGTGAATAATAAAAAATACTGGGATGACATCATTAATTCCCCAGCAATAATTTACTGTGCACACCCACCCCCCGATTTACATGATTTTTTACACGATTTCAAAAACACGATTTTTCGGGAAAACCAACCTACGATTTACATGGTCTACATTTTTACATGGATTGGAATTTTTGTTTGTCTAAAAATTTTAATTTGAATTTACGATGCATTTAACCCTTTCGCGCCAGAAAATGCCTGAGCCTTTTTTCGCTAAATTTATTCAAATTCAGTCATTGAGGCTAAAAGAATGAGAAAACTTAAGGAAAACTACGATTGCCAGGTAATCGTAAAATACTCTATATGATATGACTTTAAACTAGCAAATAGATTAGATTTCACTATAACACTCCGATTGAAATTTTTTAAAAAGGTTCCGATTGAGTTTTTATGTACGAAGCAGTAAAATGGAGTTGTAAACGATATTGTCTTTATAACTTGTTCGATACGATATACCGTTTTCGAGAAAATCGTAAAGAAACGGTTCTGTTTAAATGGCGGAGGGTGGAAGTCCGATTTTCTCCATTAACGAACCTTATTTGATGAAAATACGGCTGTGCCAAATTTACAGAAAGGCAGACGAACATGCAAAAATCAACTCATCATTCTAAACATTCTGGGGAAATTTATTTTTTGAACAACAACTTCTTAGGCGGCGATCAACTCGACAACTTATGGAGTAAAATGATCGATGAAACCGCATCGTCTCTTTCTTTGCCTATTTATAATCTCGCACGAGAACACTAATTCACAATTTCATTTTACGATGCTTTTCCTATTTGTGCCGTGCGTACAATTCTTACGATTCAATTTCTCATACTCGACTATGGCGAATCAACTCTTTGAATGTACTCATTCTGAGCCAACAACAAAAACGCACTCCAAGCCAAGAACTTGCAAAATTTCCTGTAAAGGTAGAACCAGAAACATACGTCCGTGCGTCCGCCATGCGTCCGTCACGTTGACAGTTCGATGCGGTCAAAGTAAAATCAACGGGCTGCTATGAGTACTCCCCTAATAATGCGTTTGTCCGATGCGGCAACGCACCGTCACAGCATAGAGTAGGTCGAATTTCTACTTTTACATGCGGCAACGCACGGAAATGTCATTTCGCAAAAAAGTTTGGTTACGATTTAAGCAATTTAAGTATGGAACAAATTGAAAGTAATTGTTTCGACGATAAACTAATAGAAGAAGTGCAAAAAAAGTGAAGAAGAAGTGATTCGTTGCCGTACCCAACTGTCATCGCATAAAACTGTCTACCGGACGGACGCATGACGGACGCATCGACGTATGATTCAGGTTCTAGCTTAAAGTGACTATATTTGTATAATACAAGAGTGTGACCATCGTGCACAGATATCATACTACTAGATCGCGGCACTTGAACAATTCCATATCAAAAATATGGGACAGCGTGACTATGGTTCTCTCATTTTTTCTTCGAACTTTAGCGATGTCAGATGTTCGAATCAACAAACTCAATAACACTTGAATTATATGTTTTACGTCGAACTCATAAGACATACACACACTCAGAAAAATGTCCAGGTCAACTTTTTGTCAGATTAACTTTGACCTTACAGAGGTGTCTGTAAGCCAGCTAGCGGTCAGAGTTAACCTATCTAAGGTCAACTCGTGCAGCTCCCAATGCCCTACTTCACCTGCTGGTGGCTTAATTTTAGAATTTCTCCGACCACAGGTCAACTCATTTTTACTTGCCCACATGCAGGCGAACGCGCGCCTGCCCGAGGCCAATTACGCCGTATGTAGGTCGTCGAGTTAGCCTCCATTTTTCTGAGTGCAGGTTGCAAACATTTTTTAGGGAATTGCATATTAATGTATGTGGCAGCTCTGAATATTAACATGAATAATCGGTATAGGGATTGAATAATATTCCGTCGGGGACCTGCATAAGCATTTTTTTCCAGAATTTAAATTTCCCAGAATTTACTAGCTTTGTTCCTTTTTTTCGTCATAGCTTTTTGACTTTTCAGTGGCCCATTTGAGATAGCAAATGGCTTGATCTAGTCTAATAGTACGATATCTGTGCCATCGTGAAACTGATGTCCGTTGAAATTTTCAAATTGTCATTATCACAACATTGAATGAAAAATCTTTTAATCGATTAATTTAAGTACAATTTTACTTTCGTCAAACCGAAAGCAAAGTTTATTTTTTCAACAAAATTCTCGAAACAAGAAATTTGTGGAAAAGGATAATCACGTTATCCTAACAGGATCATACGTTATCCTTACAGACTTCTTAAGTCAGTATCGGACTCAGTGACGCCAAAAACCTCCAGATGACAGTTTTTCTCGGGAAATTCTAGGAAAATGATGATGACGGTATCCTTAAAGGACCTTTTCTTATCCTCACAAGGACGAAGTAGTGAAAATATTGTATTGTTATCGGACTTACGTGTGTGTGCAAAATTTCAAGCCAATCGGATGAGTGGAAGTAAGTTAAAATTAGATTGCAAGATTTGACCGTGACAGACAGATACGAAGGTAAGCTAAAGTTTTTAAAAAATGAATATTCTGCACGAAAATTTGTTGCATGTGGTACAAAACTGAATGCTCATCTATTTCTTACACTAGAGATCGAAAATGGGAAAAACATATTACTAACATGTTTTGCGTCCCAAAATCATGTAATTCTAAATTTTCAGAACTTTGTACTTTTTCACTCGATTTTTTTGCACGTTTGTTCCTCGCAACGTATCTACTGTGTAAATCTGGGTATGGGTATAATTCTATTGTAGTTCACTGTGTTACTGCGAACTTTGCCGTTGTTTAGTAAATTTTATTGTGTGAAAACAGTAAAAGAAGGATATTTAATGTTTTTTTTATTTCCAGCGTAGTCCAAGTGGTAAAGTACTTGGGCCGTATTCCGGGGGTCGGTGGCTCTATTCCCGATTATGGCACGCTGTGATCCAAGTCCACTCAACTTGCTTTACGAAATTAGTAGTGATAGTTGCCGCTTGGTGTCAACGACATCATCGATATAGGTTGCTATCACGATCTCTGCTGTTGATGGGTTGCAACGCAAAAAAAACGTTACAAATGTTGTAACTCATCCATGGTTCGCAATCCATGTAAAAAAAATTGTGGGTGCGAAGCAAGGAAGAAATTGTTATGAAACCTCAATTGAGGAGGCCCAGGCTCTTCAAGAGCTGTAGCGCCTGGGATGATGATGATGATTTAATGTTTTCCTCAATCGAATTCTAGCAAAATTTCGTTTAGAGTGCAAGGAATCATATTTCGCATACAGCCCAATATCTACAATTGAAGGACACGCATTTTACACATATAGTTCTAAAACACTCATATATGTGTATTATTTACTTAATCTTATTTATATAATTTACCGTTGTATGATAAGGTCCACAACTGAATACTAAAATTTAAAAATTATAATCTTACTCTTCCATCATCAGGGATCATCAACATAGTCAAACTTTTAATTGAACGAAATTCCCAAATGCATAGTCTTGGCCGGACATTTCAATCAAAGTGTTTAGCATCAATTCGCACCTTCTCATTTCAGAATTCATCAGATTCAACCAACCATTCAAGCAAAAGTTTGTTATCCTTTTCTGACACTCTTTCCTTCCTTATTTCATTGTTGCTCTTATAGTTAAATCTCAGCTATATCCACATTGTACAATATATATTTACATACATATACATATTGGTATACACATATTGGTAGATATTGGAAGCAATGGTTTTATCTACGGGTACATAGTTTTATATGAAAAAATAGATTTTTAGGTCAGGCTCCTTCATCATAACTCGCTTTATCGCGTGTCTCGTGATATCCCTATGACATCCATCATACCTAGATAACAGGGACACAGCATGGAATATCTGAATAGCGTACAGTGTTAGAGTGAGTGCCTTTTTCGGAAAGCGCAAAGGATAAAAGCATTAAAATCTCATTTTGAGTCCTCTCAAGGGACCATTATTCATTAATTTGTTTTCATCTTCTCATCTCGCATTATCCGTACACCATTTATTCATTCAACCATCAATTCTGCTATATGTCCATCATTGAAGGTTACCGAATAGGACATACGAATAGACACCATCAAAATATACAACTCTGGACACATCAGGTAAAAGTAAGTATGCAAGAAAATATTTTGATAGACAGTCGCCAAAAATGATTCGAAGGAACCGTATGTTTCTTGAGAAAAAAATAAGTTTGATTAAAACACTGGGAAACATTGAAACAGAAATTGTTTTCAACCATCAACATAAAAAATTGATGGTAGACGAAACTCTCTGTAGAATTTTCCTATTAATCGAAACGTCCGTTACGCTTAGGTACCACATATCCTTGTCTTCAATTGTTATTAAAAAGTATCATGTTTTTATCATACATCCCTGTTAAGAGAAACAACAACATTACTCAATAAGATTTTCCTAGCTACATCTTTGATTCTTTTTTGAATTATTTGTGTGTTATTACTCACCCTATGCTTTTCAAGTGTCATATTTTTTTATGTCATTTTATTTTAGATGGCTTGGGACTGCTGAGATATCAAATATCATAAGGAATTAAGTACTTTGAAACCTCTCCAGCAAAATATACATGCACTAAGTTTACTGTACCAATATCAAAAATATGGAAATGCGACTTAAAAATCTATATCCACATAACTATCATATACTTATACATAAAATTCTTTTCTGTCTTTATACTTTGACAATGTTTCATCCTTAAACCAATCAACCAAGTTGGCTCAGGGGGGGGGGGGGGGGGGGGGGGGACTCAAGGAAGCGAGGGGGAGACAGAAAGGGCTTTACTTTTCGAGAAATTTTCTAAAAACTTCATTTTTTTTTTTTCAAATATGTTGAGAACCGTTAGATCAAATAAAAAGTTCAAATCTACAATTAATAAGAGGTACTCGTATTATCTAATGTAAAAAAGAAAAATCAAAATTATTTTAATTAATTACGCTGGACCGATATAAAGGGTTTCCTATTTTTTTATAAGAGCTTCCTATTTTTTTTTAAATAAAACTCATAATAATTAATATATTGAGGGAAATCTTTATTTAAGTTGTTAGTTTGGTTCATGCCATTTAATTTCTTTCAAATGTTGCCCACGACTAACTCTTAAATGGTCCATTCTGTGGGTCCAATTTTCGACCACTCTTTCAAGCATATCGGTCGGTATTCCGCGAATAGCACGGCATATGTTTGCTTCCAAAGCTGTAATCGTCCCAGGTTTATCGACGTAAACAAGAGATTTCACATATCTCCACAGAAAGTAATCCAATGGTGTCAGATCACAAAATCTCGGTGGCCAATTATCAGGACCATTTCTTGAGATGATGTTTTCATCGAACGTTTCCCTCAATAAAGCGATTGTATCGTTAGCTGTGCGACATGTAGCGCCATCCTGTTGAAACCACAAGTCAGGTAGATCAATATCTTGAATTTTTCGCAACAAAAATTCATTGATCATTGCTCTCTAGCGAACTCCTTCCCCATTTTTAAAGAAATACGGTCCGATGATGCTACTGCAGCAATATTCTCATTACTACGGACTGTACGCACTCTGGTTGATGGATGAATGTCTAATAGTGTAAAATTAATTCGAAATTTGGTGATGGTTTCACGAATAGTGCGTTCAGTGGGACGATTATGACGACCAAAATGTGGACGAAGAGCTCTATAACAACTAACTGAGCACTGATTTTGGAAATAAGTTTCTACAATTAGTAAACGTTGTTCACACGTAAGTCTATTCATAATAAAATTGCACTGAATACTGAACACGAACGTCATACACTCAGAAAAATGTCCAGGTCAACTTTTTGTCAGGTTAACTCTGACCTTACAGAGGTGTCTGTAAGCCAGCTAAGCGGTCAGAGTTAACCTATCTAAGGTCAACTCGTGCAGCTGCCAATGCCCTACTTCACCTGCTGGTGGCCTAATTTCAGAATTTCTCCGGCCACAGGTCAACTCAGTTTTACTTGCCCACATGCAGGCGAACGCGCGCCTGCCCGAGGCCAATTACGCCGTATGTAGGTCGTCGAGTTAGCCTCCATTTTTCTGAGTGTATAGACAAGCCAGTTGACACATAAGAACTGTCAAAATAACCCTATTGGAAAAAGTACCTACAACTGGATCACCCTTTATAATCCAATGCAAACTTCTAATCCAATAGTATGGAATAGAAATTTTTTAAAATTTATTTTTGGTTCAATTTAGTATTCAAATCTACAATTTTGATTTAATTGTTAAAAGTATTTAAGCTCAATATATAATAAAAAATAATTAAAATATAATGGCAAAACTACTAAAATATTTTCAATAATTCGCATGTATAAAATTCCAGTCCCAAATTGTATTAAGATTTCGTCAATATGATTTTTGGATTGAAAAATACTCTACACTGTAAAAAATCCGTGTAAAATTACCCGAATTTTTTTCCATATCCAAGTGGATTATTACACAGAAATGGGGTTTTTTACACGAATTCCTAAAAAAAGTATGTATTAATACATTTTTTGGGTAAATTTACAAAGCCCTATCACTTTTTCATGTTTTTACACAATTTATCGATGCAAAAATCAGTTCTCGAAAAGTAAATTTTACCCAACTTTGGTAACTTTACCCACAAGTAGGGAAAATTGCACATTTTCTATTGTAAACGTACTTTGAGTTGTGTACATTTACTTGATGTACCGAGGCAGACATAACTGTAAATTTTGAAGAACCGATTTTTTGGGTAAAAATACATTTGCGAGTGGTACTAATACAATCTTTTTAGATGTGTTTTTACTCTCATTTTGTTAAAATTCCACATCGCAAATGCAGTTATCCACAAGTTATTGTTGTATTTTTCCACAGAGTAGGCATGAAGTGGAAAATATGTTTTGCTTTGTCATTCCATCGAGAAGTGTCATGGAGTTTGGGCAAGGTTCGAGTAGCTTTTAATTGTTTAATTTGCGAAGAATGTTTTGAAAATATCAAATGTTTTGAAAATATCGTGAAACATAGATCAGTTAAATGCGGTAAATTTCATTGCAAAAGGTGCGGTAAAATATTTTGATGATTAAAACTTGAAGATGCCAAATAAATGCCTAAAAGTATGGAATAAGTATGGAAGAACCACCAAAAAATGTTTCATAGCAGAAGAAGTCAATATTGAGTACAGAAAGGTAAGAGCTGTTTTAAATCGTTTGATAGAAAACCTATTTATTTATTGATATTTTATTACACAGCAAATGCTATTGGCCTTAATGGCTCGCGCTTAGTTCTTGAAGAGGATGGGGCTGAAATTGAGAATGACGCTACTTTGGAATATTTGGCTGTTAAGGTGCTTCTACTCCTTCTGGAAAACGAGCAGTAAATGTAAAAATATTAATGTAAAAATTCCGATTAAAAATTGAATAATGTTTGTTTTCTATATTTACATTTGAATAAAACAATCTAAATTAAATTTTTGGGTTTTTTTTATTAAAATTGAAATTTTACAGCTTTCCAGTGTATTATGTAAAATTTACTATTATAAAATGCACTCTTACACATCTCTAGTGTATTTTTTACACAGAAACGAGGTAAACTGTACACATGTGTTAGGTAATTTTACATACAAGTTATGTAATTCTCCTTTTATAAATCGGATTTTTGCAATTGCCGTAGTTACTCATTATATGGCATTTTTACACATTCATTGGGCACTTCTCCATCGAATATGGAACTTTGCAACGATTATCGTTGGCACAAAAGTTGCCAACGATTATCGTTGTAAAAATACATGATTATTTTTTACTGTGTAGGATTTTTTGCCGTGCACCACTCAAGAACAATTTTCCCACTAATGGATTTAATGAAAACCAATGATGGAATTTTTACTTTTTAAATAAAAGGTATTTATTTTTATCTAATATCGACAATAAAAATCAGATATTTTTTTCTGTGTTTTATTGGGTTTTATAGGGGTTTTTTTGGGTTTTTTTAATGGTGTTTTAACGCAATTTTTTGGGTTTTTTTTGGTGGGCTTTTTATAAAAAACCCAGTGTTGTTTTTGGGCTGGGGAAAAACAACAATTCTGAAATATAATGCATATAAGCGTGTTGCACTTAAGATTACTACTGTATATCTCCATCTATGTATGGCGCTACATCCCAAAGTGGAACTGGATCTCCTTGGGGTTTCATAACAATTTTGTTCCCTGCTTCGCAACTAAAGTTTAACATGGATTGTGAATCATGGATGAATTACAACATTTGTTAGGTTTTTAAAATGCACCCCACCAACAGCAGAGGCCGTGATAGCAATCTAGACCGAGGATGTCGTCAATACCAAACGGCAACTATCACTACTCATTTCGTAAAGCAAGTTGAGTGGACAGCGTGCGACTATCGCGAATTGAACCACCGACCTCCGGAGTACACGCCAAGTACTTTGTACTACTTGGACCACACTGCACTAACTTGTATCAGTTAAAAAGTATAGGATAGTTAGGAAAAAATGATTAAAAAATTCAATTGTATAAAAAACTTCATAATTTGTGACAACTATAAAAAAAAATTTCCTAAAATGTGTTGATAAGTCTCGCTCGCCGCTAAAATTTGTGTTTCGCTCTCGATTACCTTAGAAATTAGAAGTCCATGATTCCACAGTGTTGGTACGACACTACACAGACTTGGAAGGACTTTCCATATAAACGAAAATTTTAATGAAGGACTGGTAAGGGAATTTTCTAATTGGGATACCAGAGTTTTCGTGGAGAGTAAAGAACTTATCAACGAGTAAATGATATAACGATAAGTGTATTCGTGGTAAATGCAAAGTATTTCTGTCTCATTTTCATTCCAGAAGCTAATAGAAGTATAGACGGAGCGATTTGAGGGATGGGATTTATTCAGCAAATCGACGTAACCCTTTTAAGCAACTTTAAATACAAAGTGTTACAGTGCCGACAAGGTTTATAACCTAGAGGCATCTCTCCATCAGCCCTAGATCTATTCCGCAGTTAGTGAAGCAATTCGCTGGGGGATTTTACGAGTTTGCGAGTGGATCTTTCGGTTCGCTAACAGAAGCATCAAATATAGTGAAAAGGGTTAAAATGGATTACAATTGGCACAGGGTAATGCGAAGGGAGAAGGTGTTGGGATGTTGTTTAGGTGATAATTTATCTAAAGACAAGACGAGGGTTAAATTAAATGATTAATATAATTTCGGTGCAGCAGTCTTTTGTTTCGGTTATGGTAATTTATATTTTGGCGAGACACGGTATCCAAATTTCGTTTCGGTTGGGTCGAGAATTGCGAAAGGATAACGAGACTGTATGCATTAATGGGATGTGGGCCATTTTAATGATGCTATGCACGATGATGCGAAAAAAACGTAATACAAAGAGTTAATTAAATGAGTTAAAGAAATTAATCCGGTTAATTTTTGGCTTTCTTTTATAGGTGGGCAGACAACCAGCTAAAATTTTAAGAAATGTTATGTGACACTGAAATTTTTGTGGAGTTCACTGTTAAAAATACAAGTACATGTGACCTTCCCATAACGCGGGAGTTAAGTTCATAAACGATGACGGGTTATAAAATTCTATGCAAACTTCAAATTATATAAAGTAGACGCGCGGCGCGGTACAGTGAACATTCCGTGCAATAAACATCGAGTAGAATGAACAGCGAGTTCTAAAAACCCCATCGCACTCAGAAAAATAATAAAGTTTATCCAAGTCAACTTTTTGACAAGTCAACTTTGGCCTGTGGAAGGTAGACAGAGTTATCCATTATATGACATTACATACTCGAAATACCAATCTCAGGTCAGCCCGTGGAGTTCCTTACGCTCTTCTTTAATGGCTGTAGGTTTAATTTTAGAATTTCTCTGGCCATAGGTTAAAGCATTTTTAGTTTTCCCAACACAGGTGAATGCGCGTCTAGCATAGGCTAAATTTTCCTGCAGGAAGCTTATTACGCCGCACGAAATCGATCACTTTTACACAATTTTTCATAGTATAGCTACTTTAACACGTTGGCTACCAGCCAAAAAAACGCTTACTCCGCTAGTATACACTGGGAAAAAACGCAAAAATCATTTCTGTACTTTGTGAGTCACCAGTGAACACAAGATCAATACAGACAAAAACGAACTTCATGCTCCACAAAAAAAACCCCCCTTTGTACCGCACGAGCGACTGCACTCAACCATGGAACTTGAGAAACTGACGGGATATGACAATGTGTGTGTACACCGGTGACTCACATGGTAGCCAACGTGTTAAGGACTGAATATTTGTAATACGATAACCAATCTATGGAGTGAACAATTGTTGCCTTATAAATAAATCTAAGCGGATAGCACATTTCTTATAAATCTCAGCGCATCGTTTTTCAGTGTAGTGTAAAAATAACTCATATTTTCTCACCTACATATTTATACATATATTGAGAACGATTTAAAACTTGAAATGAACATTTGTTTTGTTTTAGCTTTGCCTTTATCAGTCGTGAAAGTTTTTTCTGTTAAACCTGAATTAGGTCCAGTGCAACTGTGGCCCTGTGTTATCACCGTGAAGGTTCATGTTTGTTTCGGGCTCAGGGGAGTGACGAAGCCCTCGTCAGATAGAGTAGTGTAAACTCCTCCTGCTCTCTATTACAGAAATTGCTTATTGGATGGATCATAGGAACTTACAAGAAGTTTATATATTCACCATCTGATTTAATTCGGATGTGCGAATTATTTTAGAAATCTCCGGCTCGAAACAAACATGAACCTTCACGGTGATAACACAGTGCCACAGTTGCACTGGACCTAATTCAGGTTTAACAGGAAAAACTTTCACGACTGATAAAGGCAAAGCTAAAACAAATCAAATGTTCATTTCATTTGAATCACAGTCAAAAACCATTCGCATTGTCAATGGAAAAATCCACGATTTAAAACTTATTTTTAATATAATGCAAACGGCAAGAAAAAAAACGGAAAAAACACTGTTCTCAATATATCAAATTTTAATAAAAAAATCGAATAACACTAATAATTTTTTAATTTTTTTAAACACTTTTGCCACAAGTTTTGCAATATGATCATTTTTTTTGAGAAAATTGCAAAAAAACTATTTCATTTGTATGGGGTAGGGGGAGAGGAATGGTCCGATTTTTCCCGTTCAAGAACTTAGCCATTTAGCCTAGCCATTTACGAGAAACGTAACTATACAAAATTTCAAGTCTCTAGCTCAATTCTTTCGAAAGTTATGGTGTTTACGGACGGACATACGGACAGACAGACGGACGGATATGCGGAAATCAAAATCTTTTGTCACCCCTAACACCTTCGTGTAGTGTCCGATGATTGGTTCGATGCGTTACAAACGGTATATTAAATCTAATATACTTCGATATGATATATCATATATACATATATAAAAATAATAATCTATCGCGAGATTAAATTTTAACCTTTTTTCGGTCCGGAACTGTATACTACAATGCCAAAAAGATTAAAGTTTTTACCCTGTGGAGATTAGCTATAATCTAGATAGTAAACAATCGCAGAACAGTCTGTGAACTCCAATAAGAGCATTGGTGAATTTAACAAATGGGAAACAGCAATGAAAATCGGATTTTTTTTTGATTTTTGCGCAAACTTATGTTGATATAGCTTTCGATTAAAGAAAAAACAATTAAAATCGGTTCAGCAGGAATCCGTAACTTAAAAAAAGAGTGGTTTTTCTCAAAGAATAGTAACCGAACTAAAAAATAATTTTTGTACAGTAATCTTTTTTGTGATGTCATTGAAATCTTTGGTGAAATCACAGGAAGTGCCTTTAGATTCCTCATTGTTTTTAATTATAAACGGCTATATATAAATTGATACAACATCCATGAGTTTGTTTACTACGTATCAGAAGTTTGAAAAAAAAAGTATCTAAATTTTTTGAACATCTAAAAAGACTTTAAGGTAGATTTCGTAAAAATGTATACACAAGTATTAGTGTCACATATAGTGGCGCACGTAAATGTATGCTATGTGTATGTAGTAGCATTTGGTTCTTCTTGCGTTATTTTTTATATATTTTGTTTTGGGGCATTACATCTGAGTGTACGCTTTTCGCTTTCTCTCCGCCAATCAATATTCTGACAAACGTTCTCTGAATACTAAGTAGTTTTGCTTTGCTTCCCTAACAACGCTTTGTCCGGGCGAGCACATTGATTCCTGTCTCTAAAACGAACGAATGGACTAACAAACGAATAAAGGAATCAACGGTTTGGGTTTCATTTCTTCTTATAACCATCATCCTCTATAGAAAGCTGGGCTTTCTATATTTATATATATATACGCATTTTTACATATAATTCTATCATGATTTCTTGTAGCCTGAATCGGTATACAAATACGAATACTATCTAAGGCACACAACTGACATATCCTGTCTATGCTTCTAGGGATTCGATTTTCAAATAGCTTTCTTGATTTTAGGAAGAAAACTAAATATTTTTGAAGTACATACAGCAAACAGTTTGATTTTACAATATTTATACTAGTCCATATATATATATTTAAAAAAAATAGTTTGAACTTAGTGTTAGACATAGAATGCATTTTACACTGGTCATTCAAAATTATTGAAATAATTATTTATTTGAATTGCTCGACCTTTCAAATTTTTAATATTTTTATTTTTGATAATTTTCGGGCTACCTCTTGAAATATTTTTGTTCCTATCGAAACCATTTCTATTCGAGTACCTACCAATTTATCATGGCCACAATTGAATAACATAATGAAATTAAATTTTAAATGGACACAATGAGGAATCGGACATTTTTTTGCAAAGGAATCACCAAGTTTCGCTCCTGAGAATCAATGGCTGGATCTCATCAGAGTGACGCCATAATCACTGGCCTGACCATGAAGGATGTGGACAAGGAAGGAGAATTCAAATTTCTCTATCTAAGTCAACTAGGTATTAATTCCTTTATTTGTGAACTATACTGATAGAATAAATATTTTATTTGAACTATTTTTACATCGTGAAGGCCACGTTCTGAACTATATTTATACACCTTTAAGTAAAAAACTTCATCTAACTTGTTTTGCTTATCGTCCTTTTGTGTCAAAACTTTTTAGAATTTTATCTTTTTGTATTTTATCAATACAGTGTGACCTTGACTATAGTGGCCAGAGCGTGTTGCAATAACCGAGTCAGTTGCGATAACCGAGTCAGTACCGATAACCGAGTCAGTACCGATATGTTTCAAAAAAGGAAACAAAAGCCATTAAACGACATTCTATGACTGAACAAAAGTTTTGTTTCATTAAAATTTTTAAAAACAAAACAAAACTACGATTTTTTAAAAATTAGTTTTTGATTAACCCATTCGGTATTTTGATGCCATATGGCAACGCAGTTAAAAATTTGAATTGACTTATTATTTATTTATTTTCAACACTATATTCTCATTCAGTGCACCTTTAAGTGCATTTGTAACCCAATTTTGATTTTTTGAGTAAAAAGCTGGACTACAGTGGACGTATTTGTAAAAAATAAAAATTTTTAATTTTTTTTTGTTTATTTTTGTTTTAACTCTTTGTGGCATAGTGTTGTTGTACAACAACACCTTTTCTAATTCAGTTTTTTAATATTATAACATATATTTCATGCACTTATATTGACTAAATTTATTTCGTAAGTCCTAGGACATCAATTGTTATGAAAAAAAAGTAATAAGCACTTTTTTTTATAATTACTGCATTTTATAAATAAATAAAGAGCAAAAAAGTAGCTGTGGCAAATCTATTACAGTTAAAAAATCGGTAATCAGCTTTATAAAGGTTTTTGCGGTCGCTGATTATGAATCTGAAGTCAAAAATTCAAAATGGCGGATCCAATATGGCGGTCAAAAAAGATAAAATTACGTACTAGTTTTCAGCGTAATCTAATGAATCAAAACCATTAATCAAAACCTGCTTAACTTCAGTTTTGGAAGTTTTTAAATGCAACTGTGAAAATACTAATGAAGTAAAATGAAATTTTTTGAGCTCTAAGTGAAAATTGTATGTTTTGTATATTTAGTGATCGTTTCTTTAGCGTTTAATAAATGTTGACACTAAATTGAATAATCCGGAACAAAAATTAGGTTCTGTGATTCCGGGAAACACAGGGTAAAGTCGGGAGATATGGCACCCCTTTTTTTAAATCGGCATAACTCAAAAAGTAAAAGAGATTTTTAATTCAAACAAAAACGTTTTTATTCTTAAAATCAACTAGTAAAACAAAAATAAAAAATAAATAGGAATTCACTCCTAAAAAAATAAAAATTTTAACAAAATATAAATTCATTGAAAAAACCATATCCCCCAAAAGTGTAGGGGATACGGCACCCTACCTTAGGTGATATGGGACCCTACTTGTTTTTTAAGTCCTTTTTGCCACACGAGTTGCAAGTGTTGACAAATGATGTGCATGAGTCATGGGACCACAAATGGCAAACAATGCATTTAACCCACTCGTCGGGTTTAGTGGTCTTAGCATAGTCTTCACCACATCCAGTGCAAATGTTTTCCTCAAAATCTTCAAACCTATCGGAGTCGTCTTGTAATGCAATATTTTCTTCTTCAGATGTGGTTTCATCTACCATCGCTCGTTCTTTCGTAATTGATTTTTTTTTTGATTAGTTACGTTTTCTGAGGAAGTAAGGATTGGAGCCTTTTGTTTTCTCGGGTTTGGCACCCGTTCCATATCACCTCAGACATAGGGTGCCATTTCTCCTTTCAGACATCGCCACTGATTTTCATATTTTACTGAAAACTCGCGCTCAATCAACTCTGTTTCATACACACAAACAAAAACAAATAAGATTCTGCTTGTTTTGGTTTATGAACGGTAAACTTGCTCCAACTGTACTTACCAAAATTCAGCCACTCAAAAAACAACAAAAAAAATTTCGTTTGAAATTTGAATTTTTTTTTTCTTGTTTTGTCACGTAAAAACAAAAGGGAAAGAGCTATCGTGTCGCGGTTTTCACACTTCGTCCTTACTGGGGAAACTGATTTAAGTTTTGTGAGAATGACTTTGAATATAATGTCACCAGTGGGAGAATTTGAAAGGGTGCCATATCACCTGCGGTGCCATATTACCAGACTTTACCCTACTTAAATCCGGGGCATATGGTCACTCTATTTTGAATTCATGATCAACAACCGAAAAAGAAACACCCCAAAGGATTTTTAGTAGGGACTTTTAGTAGTGACCCCCTAATAGTGATTTTTTCAAGAAAAATGCATGACTAAAAAATTCTAACAGAAATTTCAAGTTGGAGTTAAATAACCGCCGGAATTTTTCCCCGTATTAAACCATTGTTTTCTCTAATTGTGTACGATACTTCATTTAATTCTCTTAATAAAAAATATTGCCTATAATTTCTTGTACATTTAATTTTCTCCTACCTTTTTCCTGTGATAAACCAATATTAATGAAATGATCTATGATTTTAGATACCTATCCGCCTACTAATCTTTAACACATCATTTTAGTACCGGAATGGGCTAGTGTATTACTGATGGAAATATACGAGTATAGATAAACGATCAAAATGCTGTAGAAAGAATGGGATTTATGGTGTATAAGCTATTCGCGAGGGAGGCGAAACTTTTGTGCTAAAGACTGAACAGAACATAACGAAAGTTTAGCTTAAGAATATAGCCAAAGTTGACATTGACAGATTTATGTATCCAAACAAACTCCCTAGAAATCTAGGAAAGGCAAAAATAAAATAAAAATCAAAATACACGGAAAATACACAAGAAATTGTTTGTTTATATTAAACTCATATACAACTAAGTACACAGACAGCGGCCAAACAGAACCAACTAATGGAAAACGGATACGAAGGCGAACGCACTTATAAAATTTTGTATAACTGTGGATTAATCTCTGACTATCTTACTTCCATCTACTCACAGGTATCCTAACCCATCTCATCCTACCCCTTACGCTCAGATTTGAGCCAATCTCTTCTTACTTTGGGTTAGTTGAATTCAAACCCCCAGTTGATTTCGTCCTTTTAATATCCACCCACTTTCAAAGTTAAGAGCAAAAATTTCTTTCTAGTGCGGGTCATATACATATATACGAATGTATTTATCCATTCAGCCCATCTAGTATTACTTTTTATTATATACTGATGAACGAATACATTCAACTAAATGTGTGCTATATATTTAATCGTAAGGATATTGTTCCATATAACATCTAAAGGCTAAACTAAACATATAATCGATAGAAAATACGTAGCAGAAGCATTTGTTTGTTTATCTCTTCATGTTATCACGATGTTTAGCGTTTATTTATTAGGTTCGCTCTGCAGCCCCCGGTTAGATTATCTTCACGATTTCATCCCCAATGCGACTTCGCATGGCCAACCCATCGGAATAGAGCATTTCCACCCGCTCTTCTGACAATGAAACGAAATATAAACGGCAAAGTTGGGTAGTAGTCACTCAGAGTCAGGCAGTTAGCTAAGCAAGCGACCTCCTTCCTGTCAAAGATGCTGTTTGGTTGTCCTTATTTGCTACTAAAACCAAAACGAAATTCAAGAATTGGAGTTTCTTTTAACATAAAAGTAAGAAAAAAATAATACTTTGGTAGATTTCTCATCTGTTTACAGTTATTTGCGCTCCAACACAACAACAATCGAACACATCACATTGCTATAATGATTTTATTTTTAAAGTCTAAGAAATTTTGAATAGAAATTAGTAGTACGAATTTAGTTCTGCACAAAAACCTAATGATATTTAGTAATAAAGTGCTTGTTTTTTTGAAAATGGCACAGCTAATTCCAAATGGTAATAAATTTCAAAAGAACCATATTATATACCCAAAAAAACACAACCTATTACAATTCAAACGATACCTATATATTTTTTTTTCGCGGGTAAATGATTATTTTCTTGATTTCTCCCAATTATCCAACGGGTTCCCTAAGGAATATGGTTAAAGGCATCAAATAAATAAAAAAGTTCTGTGTATTTGTCGAAAGACAAATTTCAAATATCCTTCCTATTATGGAGGTTCAACAAAAGAGACTCGGTTACGCTTTCACCATGGTCGATACGATTAGGAAGTGGAGCTAACTACCATCCTTAAAGTATAATGTAAATTATACGTATAGTCAAATCGACTACAGAGAAAACAAAACAGCAAAAAGAGTAAAAATAAAACAAAAATAATGGCCTACAAAAGTTCAATTTTAATACAAAATGAAATTTTAGAGGATATGCCTGACTCATTTTCTTAATGATATAGCAAGAATGTCTCTTGTTGTTTTGTTTTATTTACGAGAAGATCTTCTCATCGAAAGTCATCGTTATCTTCAATACAAGTTTACAGTATATTGCTATATCCATTTACAGTTGAACCTCGATAAGTCGAAGTTGATGGGGACAGACAAAACATCGAGTTATTGAGAACTTTGAGATATCGAGGTTAGACTTATCGAGGATAAAATCGGGAACTTCAAGTTATCGAGGTCTTTGAGAAATTGTGATACATATAAAAGGGGGATCATATTTATTTTGAGTTAATTCTGGACAAGATTGGCGGAGGGGGTGGAGGTCTAATGCAGCGGTCACATGACGCTGTTTTGCCAGCGCTAGTGGCTGTTTGGCTGTTAGCAGCCGTTTCAGTAGCACCGTGTGAACCCTACTGCGTTGCTACTACCAGCAGCAGCATGATGATTTTAGCAGCGCTAGTGAAGTAAGGACCGTTCTCCTTTGCCAGCACTACTAGGGATCACGTCACGGCATACAGACAACCAAGGTATGCTGTAAACTCAAATCTGACATTTCGTTGCTACGTCACTTGTGCCGATTAGTTCGTCAAGTGCAGAAGGAATTTTGTATTCTGGATGGTTTTTTTTAAATTTGTGCGATTTAAATAAGATAATTGTAAATTAGTAGACTGATTGCATTAAATAGTGATCAATAAACATAAAAATTAATTAAAAAAAGTCGGCACAAATGACGTCACACCTGACTATCAAAAGTTTACAGCATACCTTGGTTGTCTGTATGCCGTGGGATCACGTGACCCTGTCGCATGGTTTCTAAGCTGTCAAAAGTCTGATAAGTGGTAAAGTTTGTTTATTGTAAGTTGTTATTGTACGTCCCAGATTAAAATGTCAAACCACTGTTTTGCTACTTGCCAGCGCTACTAAAGTATAAATCGTGTGAACCCTCTCAGTACGCTGGCTGCTGTTGCTACTTGACAGCGCTACTAACCAACCAGCCAGCGGCTGGCAAAACAGCGTCATGTGACCGCGGCATAAGACAATTAATTATATATAGAAAATACCACTTGATTTAGACAAAAACAAGTACCTATAAAACATAAGAAAAACTATAATTGCCAGGAGCAAATTGTCAGATACTTTATATGAGGCAGACAAAATTGTTATGATAAAAATCGATTTGTGTGGGGGAGGGGGAAGGATTGGTCCGATTGGATTTTGATGTATGCAAAGGTTATGTGAAATCCTATTCTAAATACATTTCATTTTCATAAATTTTTCGATACTATACACCGTTTTTAAAAAATTGCAAAAAACTGTTTCGTTTGAATGGGGGACGGAAAAAGTAGTGGTCCGATTTGCCCGTTCAAGAATTTAATCTTTTAAGTGAAACACAACTACACAAAATTTCAAGTTTCTAGCTCAATCCTTTCGAAAGTTATGGTGTTCACGGACGGACACACGGACATACCGACAGACAGACGGACGGACATCTGGAAATCAAAATCTTTTGTCAGTCCTAACACCCTGGTCCAGTTCCTTCTGTGTCCGATGATTGGTTCAATGCGTTAGAAACGGTATACTAAATCTAATATATTCCTGTATGATATATCAAATAGAGTATAATAATTAAAAAAATGTACGCCGCCGTGGAAGTTGTTTAAGTAGAACGCAATGATTTCAATCAACACCTGCAGAGTTCCAAAAAAAATTAACTTAATTTTCCGCGCTCTTTTAGTTCCATAAATTGTCGCAATGGAAATTGTAAAAATAACAATAAAGAGAAATGGTCCGTAAGCCAAATCTTTTGAGATAAATCTTAGGAAAAACCGTTGAAAAAATGCCACGCGGGGGAAAAATAAAATTTTACATTTTATTTCCGCATTTTTATTGAATGCTTCGTAGCATTTATAAAAAAATGACACTAAAATGAAAAATTTGGGGAAAAAATTTAGGTTTCGGGCGCCGGGACAACATGCATAGGGTGATTCGGGACTGTCCCGGTCATTTAAGGACGTATTGTCAGCCTATTCATAGATCATTTGGGTTAATGACCAAATTTTCTTGTATTCTCTTTTTACTCACACACAATGAAGATTAACGATAAATTCGTTTTAAATTTCGCTATTGTGTTTTTTACTCTCTACATTACATTCGATCAGTAATTGCCAAAACTTTGAACCATCGAAACAAAATATCATCGAGTAATGTAGACAATTTTGAGGGGATTGAAAGTATTTCGAGGTATCGAGGTATCGAAGAATTCTACTTATCGAGGTTCGACTGTATAATTTTAGTTTCCTTTTTTTTATGAAATTAGAAATTTACTGGATTTTTTCTATTTCCTGTCAATTTGAACAACGAACTGGAAATAATATGAGGATTTATTTCAAGTTTTTTGATGAACTGAACTCAATGTCAATCTATTTAATTGTAAGAGGCGACATTGGACAGATGGACAAACAGATGGACAGACAGACGGACAGACAGACGGACAGACAAACAGGCGGACAGACATGAGGAAATCAAAGTCTTTTGGTATACCAAACACCCTGGTGTAGTTCATTTTTATGTCCGATGATTGGTTCGATGCGTTACAAACGGAATACTAAGAGAAAACATTTGTTATAAGGTCAAAAGAAGGTGAATCCACTTACAAAACTTATGGTTTTTTTTACAAAGTTATTTAAAAAAAAGGTAAACCCTATTCCCGCAAAATATTTTGAGGCAAATTAATAGCCCTATATGTGGGCGCGCCGTGGTTATTGTCAGTTTAATACAAACAGCAAACAATTTGGGACTTTTTCTTTACAAAAAATTTAATTTTCAGCGGTTGAAATTGTTTATTTAAAAAAAATATTAATATTAATCTTCTTATATTTTGTCATTTGAATATCAAAGAATTTCATACTCGATAATCCAAATCAGGGTGTTCTGTAGCGAAAAATTGACTGTTTTGTGGCAAAAACATAAAACAGTCGATTTTCAAGTGAAGCCAAAGTGACCTGTATGGAAATGCAATAGAACACTTTGGCTTCATCTGAAAATCGACTTAAATGCTTTGGGTTTTTACCACAGAATTATTCGAATTATCGACATTATCATGCCAATTTTTACTTTGTCGAATGCGTTCCGTAAATTGCATTTGTAGAGGGCTTTTCCGCACAAATGATTTTAAAATAAAAAAAATCCTTAATTACTATACCAAAAATGAGCGAGATCTGTCAACCAGTTTATTTATAGCAATACGTTGAATCTGTACACCTTAGTAGTGCGTCACGATTTTAACAATGAACGAAATTATTGAACAAAGAGTTTGCCTTAAATTTCGTGTTGCAAACAAAGGGTTTAAGGAAGGCCGAAGGATCATCGAAGACAAGCGTCGTTCTCATCAAACGACGAAAACATCGAAATTGTGCTCATTATGGTGGATCTCCATTACTGAAGCATTCAACGTGTGCAAAAAATTGCATATAAATAGAAAGAGACAAATCTCTGTAATTATCAGTGGGAAAGACAGAAGACGAACGCGATGTTTTTATAGGTAGTTTTATAGGATATACGTCATAGGAATTTGAACCTTATTCCATGACCACAACACTCAACTTTCAAACATTAGCTAGACTTCAAAAAAATCTCCCAACCATGTGACAGTTGACATCGTCTTTAAATATTGTAATAAAATGGATTCGGATAGCAAAAAATTACTAATCGATATAATTTTCGATGAAGATAGAACAAGTGACAATGAAGACCGTGTCGTAAAAAAAAGAGAAAGTTCTGGGTTCATGAATATTACAAGGATCGGGACATAAATGGGGCATTTGTGAGCGTTTTTGGAGCATTACGTTGTATACGCGATCCGAGTTTCTTATGCAAATATTTGCGAATGACGGCCACACAATTTGAAGAGCTTCTCCAAATGGTTGGGCCATTAATTGAGAAGCAAGTAGTGATTCGCGAACCACTATGCGTAATTTTACAGCAGTCAAACAAGAAATGTCAAAACACAACTTAAATGTATTGGACCTCACTATTTGTTTACGGAGAATGTGTGCGTTTAATTTTATAGTTGCACACGATCTTTATAGGAAAAGTTAAAGTCGTTCAACTTCATCTACAAACGCGACATCTGGCGACGTGTGCATCCTATAAAAAAACTACAAATGCGACATCTGGCGACGTATTGCATTTTTTTTTTTTGCACACGTTGTTCTCTCTCTTTTTTGCGAAGGCCTTTTTACGTAAGTGTGTCTCTATATTTTTGCACACGTCGAATGCTTCAGTAATGGAGATCCACCATAAATCGCCGTTTTTGCAATTTTGGCTATTTTGGTGGATAAAATTTTTTTTCAAAAAAAGCACCGCAATGTACGCAAATTTGTAACCAAAAACTCAACAAATGTCAACGACCAAGTTCTATATTTGCCAGATATGGCGGTGTGTAATTTTTTCTTGTTCCTCTGGTTGCAATGATCACTTTGTGGAACTAGTTTTCAGACGTGGAAGGTGCTGAAGGCTGTACCGGAAAACACCTGTAAAGTGTTTCGAAGACTAGAAAAAACGTTGACGTGTTGCATCAACAATTTCCATACATTTCGACATGATTTGTTTGACTTTTGTTCTTTATATGATTAAATTTTTCAAATGATTCAAAGTGATTGAACTGAATTTTAAAAAAAATGTCTATAGTCTAATGTTTTGACGTTTTTTATTCGATCACCATATACAACAAAAGCTACCAAGAACCTACATATAACGTTTTTCGTTTACCAGAGATTTGGTTAGAGGGAGATTCAACTATATATTGAAACGGCTGCACCGTTATACAAAAATAATTTTCGACAAAGCGGCAACCCGAGTAATCAGATGACCCACGAATATGCGATAAAAATTGCAACCCACTGGCGATTCTAGGCCAAAAGCATCTTCTGACAGGATCGGGCAACTTCCACAACTTTTTAGTGCTGCCAGAAAGCCATCCAAATACTGCCACTTTTCCAACAAGCAGACATTCTGAAATTTGAATCTAAAGCGATCGGATCGACTAGAGTACCTCTTCTAATATAATAATTAGGTAAATTTCATAATATTTATAATCGCATGCAAAAAATATTATGGTTCCTTTTTGATTTAAAAAAACATTTAAACTTCTTCTAAAAATAAGAGACAATTCGCTTTAACTTGTTGTATTTACCCTTTAAATATTCATGGTTTTTCACTTGGATGTTGTACGGAAAAAAAACCTATAGACTGTTGAAAAATTGCTTGAAAACGAAAGCCAAGCAAATCTGTTAGAATAAATTTGCATAAATGCACAATTCCGCAGGATCGAAGTTCATTCAACAGTTCAGAAAATCAAAAATCTGCACACAACATCATTTCACTCAAGTCCAAAACCAATGCTCTTCTGCTGTTTTTTTTTGTAGATACAGCATTTGGACTCGTACACCGAAGAGCCATTTTCCCGTCGCCAAAACCAGTTGCAAAGGATCATATTAGAGTGTATATGAACATATAAATGGGGGATAGTGGAAACTGTCTTTTACAATTTAACCCACTTAACATATGTGTATATGTGGCTATGTGTCCTCAAAAATCCTTTAATTTTGAACGAAAATTCTTTACGCGAATCAATTCAAAAGTAAAAACATTGCACACTTGTAAAGTTCTAAAGTCACAAAAAATTAAGCAAATGAGATTCGTGAAATCAGGTCGGGACAACGCAAGGAATGTAATCTGTCGGTCGCGTGTAAAAGTGGAAACTTTTCCACCATTTATGGCCTATTTTGGATAGGTGTTTTGCCTCATAAGAATCAACTAGGACGTGTTGTGCAATACAATGTACAATGTTTTGGTTTATTCTGTTTTTTTTTTTTTGTTTCAAAAGGACCTTACCTATGTTCAAGTGTGTCGAGCTTGTATTCCGATATACTCGTCTGTTCCCGATTTAACGGCATGCCTCATGTAATATGCATGAAAGCTTATCGAAGTCACTGGCTGCATCACAAAATGGCGGATCTGTCTATTCGTCCTTCTTTGTCGTTCTTCTATTGTACTGTGTCAATTCGCATGTGTACTCGTTCGTATATGTATGTCTATTGGTCGCTGGCAGACATCGTCATCGCAATCAAAAGGACATTATTGTCCTGCTATACCTCGGCGTGGCTACCAACTGCTTTCCAAGTAAATTATATGAGCGTAACATAAAAAAAACTCTTTTTACAGCTTTTCTTTACTTTCCCTCCCTCTCATATTTATGTCAGTTTTAATGTTATTCCTTTGTCCCGTATTTCCACTTCTTTGTTGAGAAAAGTTTTGGAGGTCAACGCCATAAATTTGGTTTTCGGTGAACGTACATATTTCTATTAAGAAAACTTTAACAAAAGTTTTTGTTTTCCATATTTCTTGTTATTTTGTTATCCTTTTTGTCAAAAAATATCGTAACAAAAAACTTGTCTGAAATATTTCGCTACTTCTTTTTACGCAAAATAAACCCAGGGAAATATGTCAAAAAGTACAAGGGAAACTTTTGTCGTTATGAACTTTTGAGGTCGTTGATTGGACTTTAAAGTGACATATAGGAAAAATTCAATAATTTGGCGCGCGAAAATTCAAATTTTATTGATTATTGTCTATGCCGTATCTTTCATCATCGTCGGCTCCCCTATATATTGTACTTTGTCTTCTTGTTGGGGTCGATCTCAGTATTTTACTTTTAAAGGACATCAAGTCATCTGTATTCAGTGTGTGTTGTCTTTTCTCTTTAAAAAGAGGTTAGGGATATCTATAGCTGACAAAATTCACTACATTGACAAAATAAAATTCGATGTAGAATATACATATTGCTAGAGCTATACATAGCCCTACTAACACGCACGCAACACTACGTATAAAAGAGAGATAACAATCACTTTCATGCGATGAACTCCATGGCCGCAGTTTCATCTCCCAGTCACCCCACGGCGGATCCAAACCAACAAAAGGCTACCATAGTCGAATATTGAATGAACGAGAAGACTACACCAATGAAAATAGTAAGGGCCATACAGGGGACTATCTCCAACTCATTCTTGCTTACTCGAGCAACTTTTGTTTTTATTGTTTATGTATGCGACTCAGCAAACGTTCAACTTGGATGATTTTAGAATACAAATACTCACATGATAAACACCGCTCCTTTGCGCGCAGCGCGGCTTTACAACATAATATCAGATCGGGTCGGGTCGGGTCGAGTCGAGTGGTGAGAATAACGGAACCTAGACGTATTATAAAGCGCAGGATATATCGGGATACTTTTGGTGTTAGCTGCGTTCACCGAAAATCCATTGAGCGATAGTACCTACTCCTATATCGAAGACGCAAGTAAATGCCTTTTTGTAATGCAACATGGTGTTTCGATGGATCAGCTGATTGCCACCACAATATTCTCCTTTCATCTCTCGGCCCCCGTTCAATAAGAGTCTCCCTCAAAATACTTTATTTTCGTATTCTATGGCAGTATCGGCCATTTATAATATTCCGACGTACTTCACAACTGGGTAAGATTTCTGGTATTTTACTTTATGCTTTTTCGCGCATTTTTCAATTCTATTTACAATTTAGTTAGTATTTATAACCGACACGATATTTTTTTTATCTGAAATTCAATCACAAGGCCCATTTCGCCCATTAAAAACCGACCAATTAATTTTATTCTTTTTTTGTATATAGTTGTTTATTTTCAAGTTCATAAAATAAAGAATTTAATAAGATGTCTAGATATAATAAAGAAATAGAACCGACTTAGAACTTAAGAAAAGCTACAATTGCCGTTGGCCAATTGTGAAATACTCTATATGAGGGCAGACAAAATTTTTATGAAAAAAAAACATTTGTATGGGAGAGAGGGGAAGGATTGGTCCAATTGGATTTTGATGTACGGAACCTTTATGTAAAATCATATTCTAAACACATAATTTTTTTGATGTTGTGCACCGTTTTCGAGAAAATAGAAAAAAAGTATTTAATTTGTGTGGTCCACCTGGATTTGGATGTATGAATAAGTTATGAAAAACCATTTTCTAAACATATTTTACACAGTGTTCAATACGACTCACCGTTTTCGCGAAAATTGTAAAAAAAAACTGGTTTGTATGGGGGAAGGAAGAAGTAATGTCCCGATTTTGCCCGAAGGAATGGTCCGAATGGCGTTGCCATTTGCGAGAAACGCAAGTATACAAAATTTCAAGTCTCTAGCTCAATCCTTTCGAAAGTTATGATGTTCACGGACAGACAGACATAAAGACGGACGGTCGTGTGTCGGTAAACATTTAAATGAAGAGTTTAAATACTTCGATGGAGTTTCAGAAAGAAACGTTATAATAAACACCAGCAAGGTTTTAAACCTCGTGTTGCCAGAATATAACCGAAGAAAAACTGGTTTTTCTACCCTACATGAGAGGTGTTTCGAACGAAATGGGGAAAGTTCTCCTTAAACATTGTTTTAAAGCCATGAAATTGAAACTAAAAAAGGATGAGAAATAAATAATATCACCAATGTACTGAAAATTCAATCTTTTTCAACGTTCTAATTAAGGAATACACCTTATTTTCATGAAAGATAAAAAATTGAATAAAAAAGGGATAAAGATAATTATTTTTTTAAAGATAAAATTCAACCCGATTTTTTTGAAGGGCAACCCTAAGATTATGTGGTGTAAACTATTACATATATGTATATGTGCTTTTTTTACTTTTGCTGAAAATCAATCAATTGGAAGTAACCGAGATTGCAGCTTTTTAAAATTCCAAATTTCATGTTTCCAATTCCCTCCGAAAAATCCATTATTTACATTTATCTATTTCGAAGATTTGTTGTTAGCTGTGATATGATAAAATATACTGGAAAATATTCAGTATCGGCAAACGACTTTTATTTTCCTTCATTAAATTTTAATTCAAAAAAATATATATTAAACCACATTATTTATAAAGATTTTGATCAAAATTTTGTTTTTCAAAACCAATGACAAGGAAAAACCTAAACTAAAATGCATAAAAAGCACAACATCAACGAACTTTTCTCGCCCAACAGACGAGTCAGAAAGTTTGTCGAAAAGATAAAATGAAGAAAAGAATTTCGAATTTATCCTAGTTTATTTTTTCCAAGTTTTTTTTTACAGTTTCAGTATTTTGAGCAAACAACATAAACTCCGACATATAGGATAAAATAAAATAACTGACGATTTGTGCTGGTTATTATAGCTGATTATTATTTTACGTGAAAGATGAAAGTCAACATGAAAAGTCACCGTATCGACAGCCGCCTGTAGCCTTACGCAATTCCTACCAAGACTGCGGTTACCCATCCTAGAACGGGCTTAATTATAGTATAAGTTAATGGCGAAAACCGCGTTTAAATTACTCGATCGTTTCAGCAGATAGCAGGATAGGGGTTTACCGGCAAGGGGTGAGGTAGATTTTAGTGAGCGAAAACTTTCCTTGGAGGAAAACCCACCCAATGGCGAACACCGTATCAAACTTGCTTTAATGCTTAAGATTATAGCAGGCGCGGGTATAAGAAATAGGGGGAACATTGAGTTGACATATAGGCCGCGTTCATAATTGCAGATCTAACGCAGTACTAAAGCAGCGCGTTCATCATCATATAAAGTGGAGAGCGTCAGCTTGAAAGCTTTTGATTGTTGAACAACTTAAATTAGAGCGAATGTTGAATTCCGGGGAGCGAAAGAAATCTGCTTTGTGGAAAATGGTTCTATGTAACATCACAGAAATTAAGGCCGATTTTCCGTTCTCGCAAGACGATGTCAAATAGAAATTTGGTGATTTGCTTGTCACGTATAACAAAATATTGTGTAATGTTGCGTCTGATCACTCTACTTAGCAAAAAACGACGGCGTTTTCTTTTCTTCTCCAAAATACGAAAAGCCTTTAATACATTTGACTTCGGAGTTTGTATACAATCAAGAATTGCTCATTTTATTGGAGACAACGAAAATATTCGTGTACAGCGCTATCAAAAACGAAAACTGTCAATAGAAAATCTTAACTGTCAGATTCTCTATTTCTTTCTTTACACAGCCAAGCAGGTTATGAACGCACTGCAGCAGCTAAAGCAGTCCAAAAGTCTGCTGCATCGCAGACTGTCTGCACGCAGCTGACTTTTGCGCAGTACTGCGATAGATTTCTGCAATTATGAACGCAGCCATAGCCTGGAACATGTCCCTTATTGCTAAAATTTTTGAAAACCGCATCGGTTTGCTATGACGGGATCTACACCCTAAAATAGAGCGTTACCGATATATAGCGTTACCGATATATAGCGTTACCGATATATAGCGTTACCGATATATCGCGTTACCGGTTACCAAGCGTTACCGAACTGGATTTAGTATAAGAAGGTCGTGTATTGCTCACACCACATATTTTATTTTCTCTTGAGTTTTCTTATAATATGAATGTTATTTTTTGTTATTATACTGTAATATCATATAGGAATATGTTAGATTTAGTATACCGTTTGTATCGCATCGGACCAATCGTCGAACGCAAAAATGAACTACACCAAGGTGCTTGGGATGACAAAAGATTTTGATTGTCTGTCCGTCTATCTGTATGTGCGTGAACAACATAACTTTCGAAAGGATTTACCTGGAACTTGAAATGTTTTATAGTTAGTTCTTGAACAGGCAAAATCGGACCAATCTGTCCCCCTTCTTCAACAAACGAACCAGTTTTTTACGATTTTCTCGAAAACGTTGAGTCGGATTGAATAATTTATAAATGTAAAATGTGTTTTAAATATGATTTTACATAACTTATCTATACATCAAAATTCAACCGGATCACTGCTTCCCCCCTACGTTAAGAAGCATGTAACGATGTTAAGAATCATGTAACGATAATGGAAGGTCCTCTAAGGGTAACGTAATTATCCTTGTACTTAAATTTTCCGAAAAAAAATCTGATCTGGGTATTTTTGAGGTCGCTGACTCCGATTTCGACGTTAAGAAGTCCGTAAGGCTAACAGAAGGTCCTGTATGGAAATTATGATTATTCTTTTCGTCAAATTTTCCGGAAAAACCTCACCTGGGGGTTTCTAGGGTCGCCTAATCCAATTCTGGAATTAGAAATCCGTAAGGACAATGGAAGGTCCTGTTAGGATGACGCTGTTATCCTTTTCCTTAAATTTTTCGGGGGCTTTTGGGATTACTGAATGCTGGAGTTAAAAAGTCCGTAAAAAATCTCCAAAAAGGATGAAATAAAATAAAAAAATTAAAAAAAGTTACAATTTAAAAAAATGCATTAAAATCAGAGTTCAGCTCTTTAGAAATTTCATTTTTTTGTCTACCTGGCATATTTTAAAAGACAAAATTTCACGCTCTGATGGTGATTTACTCACTGTTGAAATTGTTTTGACAGGCATGAGACCTTGTACATTTTTTTTACGAAATGTAACAAACATTGTCTACGCCAAAACCTACATTGTCTACACCAATTTCTGTTGCGATATTGTTCACTCCAAAGTGTAAACAATTAAAGTCTACACATACAGGAACAACACTGATTAAAGATTGTGCCGCTTAGCCCGACAACGCTATGTTTTTACGAAATTCATGTGTAGCTAAAATATTCTTTTTGCTGGTTGAATCGTATTGCGAATCCAATTTAACATAATTTAAGCGATTATTGCTTGTGGCTGAAGAAATAAGTTTCTATTTTCGAAAAACTTTTTGTATACGCAGAGAAAGGATATTAAATTTAACTTTTTTATAATGGGGAATCTTGACTATTATTAAAATAGTTAATTTCAATTAAAGAATAGTCAAAATCGACAACTTTTATAAGAAATTTTAGTACTTAGTTGTAGTAAAATTACTATTTTATAACTAAATTGACTATTTTTTTTAATAAAAATTAATTACTTTGTAATTGAAATTAACTATTTTAATGATAGTCCCGATTTAGTCCCTATTATAGCCCCTATTATAAAGTAGTTAGATCAACTATTTTTTTTTCTGTGCGTGTACAACCTACGCACCTGTACTAAAGTAGCACCTTGATAGATCGAACCGCGAGAGCCTCGAATTCTTTGATAACTCATTTTTTTCCTGTCCTCTTCAGATCCGAGTTGTCGCGGTTCAACTGTGGTATGAAAAGGCATAGTTTCGAATAGTTGATATATACTCGTGTGTAAATAATGGCTGGTGCTCGCTTTTTTCTAGGTTTGTTTCGTTGTACATTTTTTTCTAAACACATATGGAGATATTTCATCATACCGAGTATGAGTTAGGTGTACAGATAATAACAAATGTTAGAACAGAAAAAAGGACAAAAACAGATATAAAGTTGATGGTGGGGCAGAAGGGGTGCCTAGAGACTGTTTTGTGTCGCATGAACAACATAAATCATTTTGTTTCCGGCAGACATAAAGCGACATACAGGTAAATTAAATTTAAGTGGCTATTAAAGGACATTTTGTTTCGACTCTGTCTCCTTTCCTCCATCGGTTTTTCCGTTATGTTTTTGCCCTTATATTTTTATCTTTCTGTAACGCTGGTGTTGTTATTATAGTGAATGTGTATGCGATAGGGTGGTCAGGTGTTTAAGTGTTTGGGCGGTTAGTTCTGATGAATGAGAGAGGGCGTTTGGTTTTGTAAGGTCATTTAAGTCCAGTTCGCAGAAATAAAATATGTAAATGATTTTTTGACCCCTGTAATGGCGCTTAAACGTTTTTGTACTTTTACTGATAAAAATAAACCTATGATATCGGAACAATTTAGTGCTACGTGTTTTGGTATAGTTTTAAATGAAATTTGACAAACGCGAAACGAATTATTGTAAACTAAGCTAGTATCATTTGTATCAAAATATCAAAATCTACACTTCGTAAACGTGTGACCTAAAGATTTATATAAATGATATTATTATAGAATTATTGCTCAACTACTTCTGACATAAGTGTAGATATAATTAAACTCAGATTAGCATTTTTTTCATTAAATCGTCATTACGACTTTCCTATTCAGATTCGACTCATCGCAGTTCAACTTTCACATCATAGCGTACACGTGGACTTAACCGTATGACCCGTGAGAAAGTTTGGTGGTTTTATTTTAACATTCCCAATTTTTAATATTACTATTTTTAAGTTGTAATTGTCCACTAAATACTTGTAAGTATATATTTGCCCTAATAAAAAATAAAATAAAACATAGAAAAAACAAACAATTTTGCAAAAAGTCAACAAAACAATTTGGCCAAAATGGCTTTATTTTTCTTAATCAACGAATTCATGATTTTATTTATGTATTTACATCTCATTACACCAGGGGTTTTAAATTTAAAATTTGAGGACTACATATGTGCTGAGGTTTACTCATATTCAGTAATTTCGGGTACGAATACATGCGTCCGCAAAATTTTTTGTATGGGGCTGTTATTTTCCCGAAAAGGTTTTTGCTTTTTCCTCGAAAACTGTAAGTCATATAGAAAAATTTATACAGATAAAATGTGTTCAGAATAAAATTTTACATAACTCATCCATACACCAAAATCCAGTCGAACCACTGCTTCCCACCTCTCCCATACAAATGGAATAATTTTTTCCTGTTTTCTCGAAAACTGTGCATCGTATCGAAAAATTTATAGAGACGAAATGTGTTTAGAATATGATTTTACATAACTTATCCATACATCAAAATCCAATCGGACCACTCCTTTCCGCCTCTCCTATACAAATTTATTTTTGTAAAATAAACATTTTGTCTGTCATCATATAGAGCAGGGGTGTCCAACCGTTTAGCTTTCTTAGGCCACATTGGGAGAAGACGAGTTATATTGGGCCACAAATAAAATATACTAACCCTAAAGATAGCTGATTAGTAAAAAAACGTAGAATAAATACAATGGTTAACAATTTTAAGTAATTTAAACTACATTAATTCATAAAGTTTGTAAATATATCCGTTTTTGTGGGGCCACATTCAAACACGTCCTGGGTCGCGGGTTGGATGTTATACTAAGTTCACACTGACGCAAAATCACGTAATTTTGCGAAATGATTTAGATCTTAAACCAAAGTGTTCACACAGAGGTTAAGGTAATTTTGCTTGACATTTCAACTACAGGATTGCTATGAATTTTAGTGTAGGATTACTATGAATTTTAGTAATATGATGAATAATACAATTCAAAACACCGATGAAATATGTGCAAACAGAATTAGACACTTTAAACGAAAATGGAAATTATCTGTAATGAAAATAAACAATTATTTTCCATTTCATATCTAATCGCATCAAAAACAGGTCCATTTTTTTGCCCCGCGTAGGTTGTTTACTAATATATCCTTTTCGCGTGCGGAACACGGCTTCTTTTGCTTATAAAGGGTGGTTAAATTTTAAGGGCCGATGTTGAATGTGAACCACACCTAAACGTCAAGTTTTTTTCTGCATTTCATTTGACATTTCTCAATTTCAGACTAACTCAATTTGAACCATGGAAAGATACACAATCGAGCAACGCGTTAAAGTTATTCAGGCTTATTATGAAAATATTGCTATGGTTCAATTATGTATGGAACAAAATATCGGCCAAATGGCCGCCGCGACCTCGGCGGCACACCTCCATCCGATGGTCCAGATTTTCGATGACGCTGAGGCATAATTGAGGTTCTATGCCGTTAATGTGCCGAATTATCTCATCCTTTAGCTCTTGAATTGTTGCTGGCTTATCGACGTACACATTTTCTTTCAAATCACGAAGTGCACGATATGCATTTTGATTTGAACGCCCATTTTCATAAAAAGCCTGAATAACTTTACCGCGTTGCTCGATTGTGTATCTTTCCATGGTTCAAATTGAATTAGTCTGAAATTGAGAAATGTCAAATGAAATGCAGAAAAAAACTTGACGTTTAGGTGTGGTTCACATTCAACATCGGCCCTTAAAATTTAACCACCCTTTATTTCCGTTTTTCCAATGCAGCACAAATGTCAAAACTTCTCAAAACTGATGTGCTGAAGAGAGCTGAATGAGTGATGCAGGGTTGTATCCATTGTTTTTGCTTGATTTCGTTCGTAATTTTGTGGAAATTGCATACTTTTAGTGATTTTGAAAACAGGCTAATGTACTAGAAATTTCGTGATTTCGAGCGTAATTTCGTTCAAAATTATACTATGTTCAGACCGACACAAAATCACGTAATTTTGAAGATTTTCGTAATTTTGAACGAAATTTTGCTCGAAATCACGAGAATTCCAGTACATTAACCTGTTTTCAAAAATCACTGAAAGCATGCAATTTCCACAAAATTACGAACGAAATCAAGCAAAAACAATGAATTCAACCCTGCATCACTCATTCAGCTCTCTTGAGTACATCAGTTTTGACATTTGCGCTGGATTAGAACGACGGAGATATAAGAAAAAGAAGCCGTGTTCCGCACGCGAAAAGGATATATTAGTAAACAACCTACGCGGGGCAAAAAAAATTGACCTGTTTTTGATGTGATTAGATATGAAATGGAAAATAATTGTTTATTTTCATTACAGATAATTTCCATTGTCGTCTAAAGTATCTAATTCTGTTTGCACATATTTCATCGATGTTTTGAATTGTATTTTTCATCATATTACTAAAATTCATAGTAATCCTACACTAAAATTCATAGCAATCCTGTAGTTGAAATGTGAAACAAAATTACCTTAATCTCTGTGTGAACACTTTGGTTTAAGTTCTAAATCATTTCGCAAAATTACGTGATTTTGTATCGGTCTGAACTTAGTATTACGAAAATCTTCAAAATTACGTAATTTTGCGTCGGTGTGAACATAGTATTATGTTCGTTTTTATTTAATTTGTCCCATAACTTATATTTGTATATTTTTATTATATTCATTTTCATAAAAACTCTTGTGTTATTATTATTTATTTGTTTTAAATTTATTATTTGTTATATTTTTGTTTATTTAATATTTTTACTATTTCAACGTTTATTTTAAAATGTAAAATCAATTTACAAAATTTTTATTAATGAAAAATAAAGAAAATATTTTTATAAATTCAAAATGTGTGGTTTTGCAATTTTAATTACAGTGATATTCTGAAATACAGTAAACTTGATTAAAAATCAAAATCAAATTACTAGATTGGGCAAGCCTAATAAGAGTATCACTGAAATTTTTCAGAAATGAATTCACTTTTATGAAATTTTTTATTAATAAAAGTGTTTAAGGCATGGGAGTAATAATAAAGTATCTGTCAAAATTTGAGGCCTATGGAAAACTTCTTCTACTTTCGAAGTAAATATCACTAAGTATGAGGAGTCAAGTACCACATGTTTGGTTTTTTGATGATAATATATTACTCTAATAGTATTTTGCATTTTTATCCGCATGTTCTTAATATAAAAAAAAACATATAAAACCCGGGTGTGAAATTTTTTTGGTTTAAATATCTTTATTGTGTTATATTACCCGGATAGTAATTTTTGAGTAAAATTGTAGTTTTTTATTACAAAATATCGGGTCTTTCAATAAGGACATAACTGAAATTTATTCCAGGTGTAGTGGACATGTTACATTTAAGTATGAAATTCGATGTCGTTCATATAGCCACCGCGAGCATGTTTGCAGATTGATTCTTTGGAGCCAATTTTCCACCACTCTTCCACACATATCGGCCGGAACGTTGGCAATTTCGCGTTCGATATTGTTCCTGAGCTCCTCTAACGTTGTTGGCTTGTTGGCATAAACCACCGACTTAACATAACCCCATAAAAAGAAATCCAACGGCGTTAAATCGCATGAGCGAGGTGGCCATTCGACGGGACCATTTCTCGAGATTACACGATTGCGAACACCGACTCAGAATTTCTGTAGTAAGTTTTAATAGTTTCCAAACGTTGCTCGTTCGTGAACTTCACCATGATAAAAATGTAAACCTTGACTGACGTTTTAGCATTGCCAGATCATAAAAAAAGTTTTAGGGTGCGCTTTTTTTAAAATACAAAATTTTTATGTCCTTATTGAAAGACCCTTTACTAAAGATAAAAGGAATTTATTAAAGCACATTCAGTTTATAGTACAGTAGAAAAACATTTTTTTAAACCACAATATTCAAACAATTAAAATTCACATAGCTTGTACATAATATTGAAACGAATTTGAATTTCTGGGCTACAGGCCATAAAAATATAACAAAATGTTATATTATTTTTGTGGATGTTTTCTTGTCCGAAAAAAAGCCTCCTAATAGGTCAGGCATGTTTGCTCTGAAATCTCACTAGGATCCTGTTTCTGGCATGGAAGTGGCTGATTGTCAGGAGAGCTTGCTTTACCAGCGTTCACGCAGGCTTACAGGGAAGGCAAACATAGTTTTTTTTTATATATATTTTATGACCTGTAAGTCGAGAAATTCCAACAGAGTTCAAGTTTAATGGTACTTCTTTTTTTATAGTTTCAGCCAGAGCTTAGGGAAGAGTCTTTAATGCCGAAGCACACCTCAGGATGGTTGGAAGAACCTCAGGATGGTTGGAAGATGGTTGGAAGATTTTTTTTTAATTTTAAAAAATTAAGTTATCAAAGCGCTAAGAGACATTGGATAAAGAACAGCTACTTCTTTAAAAAAAATTAACCTTTGAGGAAATTTCTTACAATCGCACTCTCTTTTTGTGGGCACCTGGAGATTCCCTGTGCGCCATTCAAGTGTCCTGTACACAAATGGAACACAGCATCCTGTATACAAATGGAAAATATGGTTTCCAGAAAATGCATCTTTACCATATATTGCGCACTACCTTCTTTGCGTTTGAAGGGAAGTGAAGAAAAAGGACTCTAATTCCGTCTTGAACTTACCGGCGGCTCACCATGTCGAGACACAGGAATTGTACTACAAACAATGAGTAAACTCGCCGTTGCTAGGAAACCCCAGCGCATGCTCCACACACACATAACTATATGTAGTTCCATTATTCCGTGTAGTACAATCTGAAATATCACATAGATAGTCCTCCTCAATATTCAAGCACAAGGAAAATGAATACGCTTTTGCCTGGAAAAGATACTACTAATTGTTTTAATCGTGCAGTAGTGGTACACGGATACAGAAACAAAAACACACATACCTTTTAGATATTTATCAACAAATTTTCCCAAAATACGAAAAAAACGTCTCTTTAAGGGCTTCGTATCCATCAATATTAGCAGAATTTCTGCATATATACTTGTGTTGTTTGTTTTTTATATGCAGAGAAGCGAACAAAAGACAAGAGAAATCTTCCGTTAAAGTTGCGAAGGTTGTTGAGTGGAAGGTATTATCACAAACATATCTACGCGAGTATGAGATTCCAATATGATTTCCGATGTTTGTTTCCTTTTTCCCTTGAAAATTTCGCGAAACTCATGTCGCGTTTTACCAACTTTCAAGGTTCACGGATGTTTTTTCCGTTTTCCGATTCACACTTTTCTACATTGCATTAAAAAGCGGTAGGACCTTGCTAAAGCGTTTATATCCTTTTTACTTCTTTTAGCCACCACAAGAAGGTGGTGTCTCCAGCATCTTTTTTTGGCTTTTTTATTACATATGTTATTGGTCTTTACAACTTTGTCATTCTGTCTCCATACTCAGCACTTTTTAATAAATATACCTATATGACTTACATGGATTTTAGCAGCGTACATATATAAAGCTTAAAATAAAATATGTACTCATATTTTTTTAACTAATAAGGAAATAGATAATTTGATAACGTTAAAAGATGTTTAGAGATAACATACATCACTACGCGAATAATTTCAATAAATCATTTCTCACCCATGATCTTTTTTATAAATTCACTAGAGTAGTTTACTAGAGTCTTTGTTCGGGGCATCAAGTATTTTTTATAAGACTATCAGACCCTACGTTGCCAGCTTAAAGTATTTTGTATAAATTTTAGAATGCCAAAAAACCATAAATAACTTATAAACTTTTGGGAAAAAACATTATCCTTACAGGACCTTTTGTTTCGCATTTTGAAATGCCCACACCGGAATCGTGATCGGGAAAAATGACATTTGCATTATCGTTACAGGACCTTCTATTTCTAATTTTGAAAATCTAATATCGGATTCGTGATCAACGACCCCGAAAATCCCATAATGTAATTTTTCACCGGAAAAAATGGGGAAAATGGTATTTGGGTTATCCTTACAAGACCTTCCGTTTAAAAAACCAACTTAAAAACATAACAATAGCTATAATTGCCAATCTGGCAATTTATTGAAAATCCGTATGGTGATATTCGTATCAAAATTGGAACAGTTGTACCAAAATTCCACTTTGAAGTCAAACTTTCCAATAAGATTTTTTTAAATTTATTCCAATCGGATTTTGATGTATGGGAGTTTTATGTAGAATCATATTCTAAATAAGTTGGGTATCAGTTTGTTAGAAAAAGTGATCTGCCCACGAATTTTTTTGTGGCTGACGATCAAGTCGTTTGATTTTACGTTCACATCAAAAAAATGATGGAAAACTGATTGGTATGGCCCCTACTTAAACCTTGAAGTAGATGTTTTTGTTAATGGAGGCGTCGTTCTTGTGAAATGGCGGCCTCAGAATTACGTTCTTGTGTCGACATTAGGACGTAGCAAACCACTCAAAAGTGTCCTCTATTATGGGTGCCGCGGATGTCATTTGCACAACGGCGATGTTACCATACTTTTCAAAAGATATTAATTAGAACTTTATCTATATATTATTATTGAATAAGAAATACAAATTTTCATAATCAAATTTTTCTACAATACTAATTTTAAAAGATTACAAGTTGTAAAGGAAATATTGTGCCATACCCAGAATCATGGCTATCTACTCTTTAAGAATTCAATCTGAAGAACTTTAAAACTACTGAGTGCTTAAAATCTCGCCAAATTTGCAAGAATAATGGCATTTTAAAGTGCGGTTGGTGCCAGCTACACACCATACTCATAGTTAAATTGTAACGCACTTTTACTTTTGTTGTTGTAGTTACCACAAAGCAGTACGTCAACGTTTTTGTCATCAGCCTAGCTAGCAAAAATAAAAAAAAAAATATACTTATATGGTACAACTGTATGGTGTTTAATTTTTTTTATAGGTCTACAGTTTGTTGTTGGATCTACGTTTCAGTTATCAACCGTACATACCTATAGATATGCAATGATACAAGGTCTCTTTTGTATAAAATGTATAAATACATATATAGTGGTAAGATAGTTTATGTATTATCTTCTTTCTACATGCTTCAAACTTTGTTATATTGTCACTAACAATAAGGGTAGTGTGTTTGGACCAATGTGTATATTTTCCATATTAAAATTATGCAAATTTTATTACGCAAACTCCTGCGTACATACTCTCAAACGCACACAAGCAAACACATTTATAAATTGGGGGAGTCCTTCCAAACGTTATTCCAACATCAATGTGAATACATGTTTACACTAAAAGATACCGCCACTTGTACACGTTACGCTCCCTTTTTTTTCTTTTCAAGTTTGTGAATTTTTTACCGAACTTTCATATATTCACGTAGATTAGTGTAAGCTCATGATATAGCTTACAAATGAAAAGCGCACCCTGTATGATAGTATATCGACTACCCAGACTTTAATACATAAACTCAAAAAACTGAAAATTGACAGTGGGATTGTAAAACTTTGGGATTGTGATACAATGAATAAACAAAATTTCAAAAAGGCGGTCATGTCTCTAAAACGATGTCTTTAATTACCTTAAATTATGTTAAATACACACAGAAAAATTTACGATTTGATTTAAATTTTTTGAAAATATTAAATTCAACCCAATTGACTAAATTGGCAGGAAAAGCATTCGTAGTTCCAGTTATTTTGTACCATATACCAATGGTACAATTTTCGGTACATATTATGGTGTTTTGACTGGCAATTCAAACTTTTTTACTGTGAAACATAACAAAAGCTATAATTGCCAATCTGGCAATCATTGGAGACCCGTATGGTGATATTCGTATCAAAATTCGAACAGTTGTACCAAAATTCCACTCAGAAGTCAAACTTTCCAATAAGATTTTTTAAAATTTATTCCAATCGGATTTTGATGTATGGGAGTTTTATGTAGAATTATATCCTAAATAACCTATTGGAATTACTCGGCTTATAAGGTCTGCAAAAACAACAAAATTATATTATTTTTGCGGATGTTTTCACATCCAAATTTCCCCCCAACAGGTCGGACATGTCTGCCCTGAAAACCCATCAGGAGCCTGTTTCTGGTATGGAAAGCTGGCTCACCGTCATCAGAGCCTGCTTTGCCAGCTTCCACGCAGGCTTACAGGGGAAAATTTGGATGTGAAAACATCCGCAAAAATAATATAATTTTGTTGTTTTTGCAGACCTTATAAGCCGAGAAATTCCAATAGGATTCAATGCTAAAAGGTCGAGTATAAACCATGAATTAGAAATGGTTCAATGGTTAAACACTAAATATCCTAAATAACTTTTGTTCTTGCACTTTTTTGATAACATGCACCATTTTTGAGATATTCGCAAAAATCGTTTTCATTCGTATGGGGGGTACCCCCCCTAATGATCCATTCTTGCCCATTAACGAACCTAGCCTCGCATTTTACGAAAAACGAATCTGCGCAAAATTTCAAGTCTCTAGCTCAATCCGTGCGCCCGCAATCCGCGCCACAAACGGACGGACAGACAGACGGACGGACATGCAAAATTCAATATTTTTTATCATTCTAAACACACTGGTGTAATTCATTTTTGTGTGTGATGACGGGATCTTGGCGTTACAAACGGTAAAGCAAAGTTAATATACCCTTTGGTTTCACCATACGGGTATAAAAATGTACTGATTCGTACCATGTTCCAATAGGATTTTTAATTGCAATTTTAATTGGAATGTACCACGAATTGAAAATCATGATATACGCAATTAAGTGATTGTACCGATGTGATTTTACATAAGTACCATATTCGAACATATATTTCCTATTGTTGTTCCTAGCATTTTTCCTACTGATTTTCCTAGCAATTTTCCTATTATTTTTTTCCTTTTTTCTTTATATTCTTCTGCATAATTTTTATACCCTATATGAAATTTTAGGGTATACTGTACGATCAAAAGTTTATAAACCGGACAAAAAACTACTAAATGCGCAAAATCGAACCACCCCGGTACTACTTTCTAAATGCCCAAAATCGAACCACCCCGGTACTACTTTCATAGAAATGGAAAAAGTTTTTGCCATACAAATGGCTAACTTGTGTTACGCGTGTGATAATTTAGCCGCGACTGACTAGATTGTTCAAGGACTGGCACTTATCTGCGCAATATAGAAAAATATATGGTACTTCCAAAATAATTGAAACCCGGGTGCAAAAACCGGTCATCTCCGCATTTTGAAATTTTAAAAACATTATTAGCGTGAGATTATTTGGTCTACGAAAAAGTTTATAAATTACAATTTAAAACAAGCATGTGTTCTTACATCATTTTAATTTGAAATAAAGACTTTTTAATTTTTATTGAAAAAGTTATAGACATTTTAAATTTTGGAGATGGCTGTTTCTTGCACCCAAGAGTACATCAGCGGTTTTCAAAATTCATTAATGACTACAAAATACAGTCCAAAATACGTTTAATGGCCCTTAAAAATAAACAAATAAAAATATATTCAATTTACATAAACTTAATGAAATTTATATTACATCGATAATCAAACTTCCCCCACTAAGGCGTCGTTTACATCTGACACGTTATTCCGCACAAAGAAGAAATCGCAAGTGTAAACGGGGTCTAAGAACTAAGTATAAATATTACACTTGCAAGATTTTTCTTTTAAACTATTAACAAAAAGGAAAAATCCCAATATTTTTTTATGTTATCTCGATTAAAGTGTTATTGAAAATTTATTTTGGTAAAAAATGTTGAGTTGTATTTTATATACAATAGAATCCCGATAATTCGTACCCCGATAATTCGTATATCCCGCTAATTCGTATGTATTTGCTGGTCCCTTGAAATACGAATTATCGGAATTCTACTGTATTAGTTCCGGCCACTTTCATGTCAATGCGAACCGTTTTACAGAGAGGTCTCTCTTTACCATCATTTGTAGAATTCTATTAAAGACTGTCCATAAAAAACGTCACATTTTTAGGGGGAAGGAGAGATCTGGTTTTGTATGACGGCAGCGCTAAACTACATACAAAAAAGTGTGATAAAATGTGACGAGGCGGGAGATAAATTCGAAAATTTTGAAAATTTGAATGATAGGAGATATGTTTCATACTGCCGAATTACGAAAGAATAAAAAAATTAGACTCTGGAGAGTTTTCCCCCCAAATTGTGAGGATTTGGGTGGTTTAGTTGTTTGACAACCCCAACTAACTTTATATGATAGTTTTCAAATTTGGCCATTTTCTTAAAAAAAATAGTTCACCTCGCCCCCAAATAGGTGTCAAGAGAGGTGGTAGGGAGTTAACGTTTGAACAAAAAATATTCGTCTATTAATGAGGAACAACTTTTCTTAAGACACCAAAGAAGACGTATTGCAAATGAAAAAGTTTCAGTATACCTATTTTTAACTGTTTGAAACTTTGAGTACCGTTATCGCACAAACTAAAGGTGATAGGGCAAAACTATGTTACCGAGTCGTATTCAGCGACCTCTAATTAGTCTAAAAAATTTAACAGTCTAACAGGTCGCCAATCTGATTGTTGCACAATATTATTATTTTATTTTCTGATTTTAATACAGTAGAATCCCGATAATTCGTATTTCAAGGGACCAGCAAATTCATACGAATTAGCGGGATATACGAATTATCGGGGTACGAATTATCGGGATTCTACTGTACCAAAATCCATAAATCACGTGTTTTTTTCTAACCCCAGATTCAGGCGGAAACTCAAAATGAAATTTTGAGGAACTTCAGGTATATATTGAAAGATATAATGTTTTGAAAGCGGGAAGAATAGGCGAAAAAATGGATTTTAGACTTTTTAGACCCCTTCAAACACTTTTAAAAGCCAAACTATGGGCCGTACAAGGGTTTCAATCTACGTCGACAGTCAGGCAGCAATCAAGGCACTGGATTCGTCGACGATCAAGTCAAAAACCGTGTCTAATTGCCGCAGAGCACTCAATCAACTCGGCCTCCGACATGCCGTTAGACTTTACTGGGTCCCCGGGCACAGCAACATATATGGCAATGAGAGAGTTGACGAGCTGGCAAAACTAGGGACCGAAATGGCTATGGAGAGCGCGAATCGCTCGGTCGAAATGCCGATCGAATGCGCAAAAAGTATAATTGATAGGAAAGGGGTGAACAACATAAATATCCGTTGGCAAACAAGGAGCGATTGTGTAATCACAAGGTCGCTCTGGCCTAGATTTAATAGGAACAGAACCGACACCCTTCTGAGACTCAGCAGGACCTCCGTAAGGCTACTCACAGGTTTAATCACGGGGCACTGCCCCCTTGGCGCTATGGCCAGAAGGTGGGGCGCGGCCGCAAATGATTTTTGCCGCAGTTGTGGTGACGAGGAGGAGCCGAAGACCGTGAAACACTTACTCTGTGAGTGTCCAGCCCTACAAGCACGCCGATATGGGACGCTTGGGGCCAGATTTTATAGTAGCCTGACGGAGCTTGGCAACCACCCACTCGAGGATATGCTGAGCTTCGTCAACAAGTCGGGCTGGTTCAAATAGGATCAGCTAGTTTGATGAAAGGTCTTATGAGTACCGAAGACAATCACAATGGGCCAGTAGGCCTCCGAGTGTAGCGCTGTGCTCACATCTGGGTGCGCGCGGTCTTCTTAACCTAACCTAACCTATGGGCCGCATGGTCAAACAAAAAAATATTGATATTAAAAAAATTTCAAGTCTCACTCCTTCGAAAAATTTCACTCCTTCGAAGGTTATGGTGTTTACGGACGGATGAACGGACAGACAGACCAAAATCTTTAAATTTTGCATCGTATAGTAAATTTCTATCGTATACCGTTCTCAATATGCCTCACAATTGGTCTACCATCACCTTGAAGTAAATAGAAGCGCTATTTGAGTAAAAGAAAGTAATGCACATCAAATATTTTATAAATTTTTCAAATTCTACATTCACACTGACGAGTAGGTGAATAAATTTTCTAAAAATTTCTTCTGTTTTCATGAACAAAAATATGTATACGAGTATCTATAAATATATATATATATATATATATAAACTTCAGCACTAATTTTTAACCGATTACCTTTACGGTTGCTAAAAAAATTGGTTGTATGCTAAACACCCCTTCATAATAAATTATAGATTTTTTATATTGCCTGTTGTGTGCGCTTTTTTTTACTTTCTTTGAAAGAATTACAATCAAGAATTGAACTTTTTCTTTTTAATGTTGATTGCTTTGATTTACGCTCATCGATAAGTCTTTCAATTTTATTTGTCGACATTTGTCATCGCATGTTTTGGGAAATGTAAACTTTCTTTCCACATCCCCTTCGTTTAATCATTTTATCCCTCACAATTATTTATTTAGACTTGTAAAACGATAACGCACATTAATAAGAAAAAGTGGAAACCCAGACATTCAATAAAACGGGAACTAATTTTTGTTACCTTGTAGGCTACACCAGCAAAACATTTTGTGTCATTTATATATGAATGAAGTAAATTCTAAAAATTACAGGAAAAAAGCAATTTTAGTTAGGTACAACCTTTCATTCTATGCTTTACAGAAATAATAAAAATAAACTATACCAGAGTGAAAGGCTTTTTTGTTCCGACCCAAATTCTGAATTAAATTTACTGAAAGCTCGCCATTCATATATTTATGGAAAAAAAAACAATTACTAATGTCCAATAAATGATAAAAGAAAATAGCGCTTACTTTTCAGTCGTATTCCACAACTTTGAGCCTACATACGTTCTCATGCCCTTTTTCAGTTTTCTCCACTAAATCAACAATTTAAAAAGGGCGCCGCTGATTTTTGACACGCAATTCAGTTTTCCCTGTCTTTTCATATAGCAGAGCTACAAAAAATAACTAAAAAAAACAGAATTGCTCCCAGAAATATGAAAAAAATGTTATAAATTCTGCGGCAATAGTAATAGCAACAAACCACGGTTAGGTTTATCTACATCGTAATATAGAAAAATATGTAGTATTTCTCTTTAGTTCTCCATAGCTAAGGATATACCAATAACAAATACTTGCCGTGTGCTATACTCGTACCCGATACTATGGAGTCCTTCGTATTGAAACTAGCCATCCAGATCTCCCCAACAAAAGTGGAGGTTGAGCCTGATTCGGATTGTATAAGGGATTTTAACTCTTTTTTTCACTATTTTTTTGTTCGGTTTTTTCCAACCTGCTCCCCACTCCCTCACTACTTTCATACACCCAACATTGAAAGAGCTACTTTTTCGTAACCTTTCTAAAGAAAAGTTGGGAAGGAAAATTCGTCGATGTGGAGAGAAACGCTATATCGAGAAGCCCCATTCAATATCGAAACGTCATACAATTTGCCTTGGGGCAACACCAGAAGATACAATAATATCCTTCAATGGATCCTTTCCCTCGGCTATCTTCCAGCACATTCCTTTTCTTATTCATGCAATTTTTGTGTGCCTATATAAGAATTTAAAGGAATATCTAAGAATAAGAAGAAAGGATTTTCTGTTCTGTTGTTGCCTTCTGTGGAGTCGTGTGCGCTCGAATTCGATCAAATAAAATCAATTTTAGACTTTCTCAAGGAAACATGTCAAGAAAATGATGGGCATAATAGAGCTGGAACTGGAGCGATTCCACATATAGGATGACTCCCCCTTTAACCCTGCTACGCTATGCGACTCATTGAATGATTCGTTAGGGGAAGTTAAGTTTTGAAGACGACGACGACGACGAAAACCGACAGCATAAGGCCACCACGTCAATGTTCAAGAAAAAAAAAAGGACGAGATATGACTTAACTAAAGGATAAACGCGGATGTTCGAGGGCCCATAAATCATTTGCTTCGGTACAATTTGCTTGGTATGATGGTGCATGACGCGACGCGACGCTGCCGTCGTAAGGGGGCGAGCACCGAGAACAATTTTTTCACGACGCTAAAGTATCTGAATATAATATCTAAAGCTAGGCTAACTAGATACCTTACGATAGTCTCTCTCGGCAAAAACGATAAATTGTCTCAGCTTATTGCCTGGTTATCGACAACGATGTGATATTGTCTTGCGGTGGCAGCAGCTATGGTTTTATTTTTATTTTGTGGCATTTTTTATTATTTCCTTTACGTTGGTTTTCAGCATTTTGACAAGCTAGCATTGCTATAAGGTTGTCTATTTTCGGTGATTTTAATTCTTTGATTTGTAGATTTCTGCATAAAAAGTCATGTAAAAAAGGGTTCATCGCCGATCAACGTTTGATCAAACATTGTTGCTATATTCAGAGTTTTGTTTAGACAACATTAATCTAAAAATAATCGTCATTTGAATTACTACTACTGTATATAGAACGAAGTTTTCACAAAACATCACAAAAACTTTTGTACGGCTTTATATATATATTGTGTATACCGTATGCGTCATAAAAATCTGGAATCTAGTACTGCAAGTATTTTCAAGGAGATAACGGTTGCTTATTAATTTGTACTACGTTTGAAAGGGTTTGTAAATACAACTTCGTACATAATTGGGCCCAAAAATTAAATGTTTATAAATATAGCAACATGGGGGAGACTCAAAGACTGAAAATCATGAAGTTGGTCCACTCGCGGAAGTCCAATAAGGCGATTTCCAATGAATTAAACGTAGCGGTGTCAACTGTTTATGCTGTAAGAGCGACTTGTTTGGGGAATAGTTAGGCCGCAATCTGGAAGCGGTAGACCCATTTCAGTAAAGACTCCAGTGTTGATTAGGGCAATCAAAGGAAGGATCAGAAGGAGTCCGGTAAGGACATCTTGGAGAGTCATGTAAAACCATCGATAGAGTCAACCTACGGTAATGATGTGTTTTACGTGTTTCGACAAGACGGGGCACCGGCCCACACTGCCAGAAGTACCCAAATTTGGATAATTTAAAAAACCAAAAATTTAAAAAACTTCTGGTCTAAGGACATGTGGTCACCGAGCTCTCCAGACCTTAATCCCCTGGATTTTTTAATATGGGCATATGTTCAGGCTAAGACTGGAGCTAAGGCTTACAGTAATGTGCAAGCCCTGAAGTCCACCATTACCATCGCATGGAACGACAAGCCGAAGTCTTATTTAATATTGACCTGGAAGAAGTACAGGCCCCGTTTGGAGAAGTTCGTAAATGCTGGAGGTGGACATTTTGAATAATTTTTGTTACTAGTATGTAAGATTTAGTTTAGAGCAAAACATATTTTTTTTTCGTTCAACTTCTGTGTTTTTTTAAACGGTTTACAATTTAATATGAATTTTCCAGATTTTTAAGACGCATACAGTTAATGTCCTCTAACTCGAATTGTCTGCTGCCATCAAAATCGTTTCGAGTTAGAGGAATTTCCAGTTAGAGAAATAGAATTTTTTTTTTAAAATACTTGTACTGTACATATATGTATAAAAATTTAAAGAAAAATTGAAGAGAGCGCAAAAAAAGGTTAAAAAAATTTGAGTTAGAGGAAAATTCGAATTACAGGTATTTCGGGTTAGAGGACTTGTATTGTATATATAATTGTATATATAATAAAGTTTTAAGAGGGAATTTTTATTAAATTATAATTTTCTTAAAAAATCGCCAGAAGTTTTTATCGTTACTTAAAACAGTGCGTCCTATCCAAAAATTTATAAACGCAAAATGTGTGCAGAATAACTCATCGAACCAATCGTTGGACAATTGAATAATACGACAAAAGTTTTTGATTTCCGCATGTCCGTCCGTCTGCCTGTCCATGAACACCATAACTTTCGAAAGGATTAAGCTAGAGGTTTAAAATTTTGTATAGTTGCGTTTCTCGTAAATGGCAAGGTTAAGTTCTTGAGCGGGTAAAACGCTTCCTACCCCACTCCATTTTCTCGAAAACGGTGAATGTTGAAAAATTTACTGAGGTAAAATGGGTTTGTGTACAGAATATGATTTTATATAAATTTCCCATGCATCTAAATTTGATGAAATCACTCCTTTCTTCCTTCTGCATGTGGAATTTGTCTAAAAATCCTTACTGTTCTTTCTGCGTCTGAGATGGGAAACGTTATCGTAACGTAACGAAACAACGATTTTCCTGTTTTTTCCTCAAAATTGCGTTATAAAGTTATAGAAATTTTATTCAGTTACAATAACGAAAAATGTAATGAAAACTGAAAAAAATGCTTTCGTTTTTTCGGTTTTCTTTTTTAATTTTGCTTTATTTTACTTTTTATTATTTTTTGTGAAAAGTTCATCAAGTATAACCCCACAGTCCCACCACCTGCGTAACATATAATTAAAAATATTGTATTAGTATTTTTAATCATATTTTGATTCTAAGTCAGGCATTGTTTGGAAAAAGAAATTTTTTAAGCACCTTTTTTGGTATCGGAAATATTTTCTTTTTGGTATCTCCAGAAGTAGAGTCAATCTGGCGAAAGTAATGTTCGGCTCAGAATCAGCGACGTCAAAATAGCCTAAAGGTAGAAATACACGACGAGAGACTTTGGTCTCTTAGACCAAAAATTTCGCCTCTGCATACAAAGAGACCTGTGTATACACTTCGGAGACCGGAGATTTGTCTCCAAGTATCAAGTCTCTAGGGTCTCTGGGAGACTTAAGTTTCTTGCCGTGTAGCTACTAATGAGAGAGTCTCTTTAATGCGTCTCCGGTCTTCAAAACATTTTGATATCTATCTCTTGGTCTCCGGAGACGAATTTTGACATTTCAGGAAATTGTTTTGTGGGAACGAGAATTTGTTTCATTGTTTTGAGATTAAAGGTCAGTTTTTATAAAGAAAAAAAGTGTTTTTACTTATTTTATATTTTAGATTAGTGATATTGTTGTTATGCTTGGAGACGAGATACCTGCGTCGTGTATGCACTCTAGAGACTTTGCTTTTAGAGACTTTTTTAGTAACGTCTCCGGAGATCTTTTTTTTTGATCTCCAGACTTAAATGTCTGTGATCGTGTATACACTTTGGAGATTTTTGCCTTTTGTATCCTAGAGACCAGAGACCAAAGTCTCTCGTCGTATATTTCTACCTTTAGATTCAATATCCTTAGGTTAGGTGAGGTTAGGTTGGAGTGGCTTCCAAAAAGGCACACTTAGGCCAGAAATGACCCATTGTGATACCACGCGAATCTTAAGGATCCATTTCCCTACAACTCGAACCATTTGAAGCTCCTGAGGAAGCGGCGTAGATCTGCGACGCTTGTAGCGCTTTGATCCTCTAGATTGTTTAGGAAGAAACTACCCAAATGAGTTTTTCTGCGTTGAGCTAGTGCTGGACAATGGCAAAAAAGATGAGTCCTTAATATTGACACAAAAAATGTCGTTTTTGTTGGTGAAATTTTTTTATTGAACAAAACTTTTGTACGATTTTTTTTAATCACTATTTATACCCGTATGGTGAAACCAAAGGGTATATTAACTTTGCCTTACCGTTTGTAACGCCAAGATCCCGTCATCACACACAAAAATGAATTACACCAGTGTGTTTAGAATGATAAAAATAATTAATTTCTGCATGTCCGTCCGTCCGTCTGTCTGTCCGTCCGTCTGTCCGTCTGTCTGTCTGTGGCGCGGATTGCGGGCGCACGGATTGAGCTAGAGACTTGAAATTTTGCGCAGATTCGTTTTTCGTAAAATGCGAGGCTAAGTTCGTTAATGGGCAAAAATGGACCATTAGGGGGGTACCCCACATACGAACGAAAACTTTTTTTTCTGAATATCTCAAAAACGGTGAATTTTATCAAAAAAGTCCAAGAACAAAAGTTATTTAGGATATGATTCTACATAAATCTCCCATACATCTAAATCCGATTGGAATAAATTTTAAAAAATCTTATTGAAAAATTTTACTTTAAAGTGGAATTTTGGTACAACTGCTCAAATTATGATACGAATATCACCATACGGGTTTTCAATAATTGCCAGATTGGCAATTATAGCTTCTGTTATGTTTTTTGTTTGTATTTTCTTTTTGTAAAGTTTTATTAATTCTTTTTGTAGAATTTATTTTTATGGAAACTGAACTAAATTACACTGTAGAAAATGAATTTGAATTTAAACCGAAAAATGGGGTGAAAACGGGGTAAATTTGCAAAAACGTAAAATTTCGAAAAAAAATCAGAATTTAGCTCGCACACCATTTAAGTTGTAAAATCACCCAAAAAACATTAATCTTACACTAGAAATAGGGTAATTTTAAACCTTGCGTAAAATTTCGACCAATATTCGTATTTTTACTCTCATTTTTGTGTAAAAACACACTCGCAGGGTATTTTTGCATTATTGTACGGACAATTTAACCTTAACCTTATAATTCGCATAAGGTTTGTGGCATCGGAGTATAAATACTCGAATCGAGTTTTACTCTACGAAAATCCTGTGTGGCGCCTGCCACATGACAGACATGCCCGGGAAATTTGGATGTGAAAACATCCGCAAAAATAATATAATATTTTTGTTTTTGCAGACCGTATAAGCCGAGAAATTCTAATACCATTTTCGGTGTAATTTTAAACAAAAAATGTCGTAAAATTACACCTTTAAGACGCGGTTTTGCTACCAAATAGGAGGAAAATTACAACAAAAATGTGGTAATTTTAAACATCCATGTCGTAAAATTACACCCGTATTGTACTTTTACTTCTTATTTAGCTTAAAGTTCCCCCGTAAAAGAGGCTTTTGTACGCCACAAAATGAGTAAAAATGCATAGCTTTTAAGCCATTACGACTCGGTGTAATTTTACCCCTATTATCGTAGGAAAATGGTTTCCTACGATAATAGGGGTAAAATTACAATAAAATTTTCTAGAGTGTACTTTGTGATAACTGCATTATTATTAAAGTCCATTTTCTTAGTTTTCAGTTTCAATGAAAATTTATCAGAAAGTGTAACGAAATAATAACGTAACGAAATGAAATTTTTTATCGTTACAAAACGAAATAAAATTTGAATTTCGTTACATAACGAAATGTGTAACGTAACGATTTTTTTTTCGTTTCCCATCCCTGAATAAAACATTAAGGTTAAAATCTCTAGGTAAATTTTTCACAAGCTGTAGAATAGTCTTCTTGTTCCAGTTCTTATATACATGATGTAAAATTAAGTTCATTACTTTATATAAAAAAAATAATTTTTCTCCTGTTAAAGAACTCTAAAAGTAACGGAAAGTCCCATAATGGATCTTAACTTTTCCTCAACAAAATGCCTTTGCGCGCTTTGCCCTAAAACTTAACCGTTTAATTTTTGATTTATCGAGAACTTTCAATACTATTGCGTGATGTTATGAATTAAAATCCTGCTTTTTCCTTTCCGAAGCCAATCGGCCGCACATTAATGGTTTGTTTCGACGGATTTACATTGACCATGCTGTTAAGGGAACTTACCTGGATTAATTGATGATGATGGTCGCGAATCGCTGCTTGCTATAGTAACCCAGTGGCTTGAACATTCGAAATACCGGTAGCCATATCTTTGTCGACCAAAAATTTAGTGTTGAATTGTTGAAATTGACAAAAACGTTGCGTTCTTACCGTCAATTTCATTTATTTTCAGCTTAATTGACCTCCCGAACCATTTTCCGTTGATCTATCTGGTTGACCTCGAACCGAATTTTAAGCGGTTTTTAGTAAAAAGCCAAACTCCTTTTTAACTATTATGTTGAACTACACCCAGAGCCGAACTAGGTTAGATCTAATAGAGCATATTCCTTCGACTCAAATTTATAAATTTAGAAAAGGAACCCAAAATACAAATCTTTGCTTCTTATATCTTTTGGTATTATGTGTGATTTTGATTAAAGTCTAAAGGACCTGTGACTAACTTTTTATGGTTCCGACTTTTTATATAGGCATATGTATTGAAGCATTGATCATAAATCGAATGGTTAACAAACAAAGGTGCTCATAAACCAACTTTCCGCAGTATCTATATTTTCAACTCAATCAATTGTTTTTCTCCTAAAAAAAGTAACAATGATACTCTAGCCTATTTATTACAATTGTCTGTTTATTAAAGATCAGCTGATCATTTCGACATTCAAGTATCAAGTGTTCGATATCCCCCAACCCCATTATGTTCTAGTTCTTATACTCCATTGTTATATTTAGAAAAAAAGCCAAAAAATCGTAAAACAATCGGAATTTACAATGTTTTTGAGATTAGCACGATAAATATTTACACCTGTTCGATTATAATCGTTTAACATGATTTCCAGCGTAGTCCAAGTGGTAAAGTACTTGACCCGTGTTCCGGAGGTCGGTGGTTCAATTCCCGACTGTGGCACCACTCATTTAAATCCACTCCATTTACTTTACGAAATGAGTAATGATAGTTACCGCTTGGTATGGACGACATCATCGGTATAGATTGCTATCTCTGCCTCTGCTGTTGATGGGTTGCAACGTAAAAACCTTACAAATGTTGTAATTCATTAATGGGTCGCAATCCATGTAAAACTGTAGGTGCGAAGCAGGGAAGAAATTGTTATGAAACCTTAATTGAGGAGGCCCAGACTCTTCGAGGGGTGTGGCGCCGAGGATGATGAACTTGATTTCCACAAGATAACATCCTAGCATTTAAAGTTAATCAGCCAATTAAACATACCCTCGGGAGTATGTTTAATTGGCTGATTAACTTTAAATGCTAGGATGTTATGCTTGTGGAAATAGGATGTTATGCTTGTGGGGATGTTATGCATCGGGATTTAACACCATGTTTAGCTTTTTAACACAGGTTTAAATTGTTTTTTGATAACATAAATTCCGGTTTAGCTTAAATTGCTGCTAAACTTTACTTAGCAAATGTCTATTAAGGTCCATTATTTCATCGCCAACCCAAAGAGAAAGAAAAAGGAATAGCGACAGATGTCTCTTTCTAGCGTTTAATATAATAAAACAAATGGTTTTAACTCATCTCTACACGGTTGACCTTAAGTCAATTTTCTAATATTAAAAGCGTGTCCGGGATTTTGATTGCTCTGTCGACTCCGAGTTTTTCGTTCAGGAGTCGAAGTTTCCTAAAAATTGTTATGGCATGAAAAAAAAAACGCTTTCCATATCATGAAATTCTCTATTTAACGAAATTTGCGATTTTTTTATACAGTAGGAACTCAGTATAGTGAACCCTAAAATAGTGAATCATTTGAAATAGTAAACACACCAATTTTTGTGATTCTGTGCCGGATATTCCCATACACAAAATTGTAGAAGTCTACAATCTTTCAGTCACTTGGGCGGAACAAAATCAGGTTGATTCTGGTGATTTGCGTGTATTAAGGAAAGTTGGGGAAAAAGCTGCAATGATGTATGCTCGAAAACAAGTTGTCCAGACGAAACTTACTCAATATTTTCATCCAAAATAGAGAATAAATAAATTAAAAACTGCTTTTTGCTAATTTAACTGCGTATCACATAGTATGCATAGTGGACCTTCCATACGCAATATAGTGAACGTCCTCGTTTTTTGCGAATTGACTATACCGAATCCCTACTGTATAAGCCTGTAACGAAAATCTGTCCCAAGTTTTATATTAAACCGAAATACAACAAAAAAAAGTTGAAAATCAATCAATAGGAACCATCGGACCTTTTTTTACAAACATATAAATTTTACATTTCGTAAAACCGAATTGACGTGAAATAAAACGTGAAATAAAAACATAGTTTAAGAAATAAAAACCTTCAAGGTTAATTACAGATGTTTTGTTATAAATAAGATTATGGAGCGATGTTTAGACAATGATGTTGATTGTTTACCCATAGTTATTTAAGTTCAAAGATTTTGTCGATGAGGACAAATGTAAAATGTGTGGACCTCCTGACATACGTTACTTTATTCAGCACTAAGTTACCGATTGGGATTATTGATTTACCTTGGTCGATTGTGAAAATTCAATACTAGTAGCGGCATCTGTTGTTGAACCTAGTACTAAAACGGCCATTTTGTTTTTCTTCTCTTCTCTCCATATTTTTTTCGGGCGCGCGCAGTAACGCCCAGCAACACTTTCAAAGCCACCCGCATAAGCAAACACCAACACTCATTTCAAACACTATATCACTTCCTCCTCCTACTCACACATTTTCATCGAATTACGTGCCGCATACATCGGGTGAGTTTATCTCATTCTAGGGCTTTACTTCATGGTTCGCACTGTCCTACTCGTTCCAGTCGTTACTGCACGGAAACTGATTTCCACTTGACTCATTTCAGAGCACGCCTGCTCTTCAAGCAATTGAAGTGGAAGTCAAGAATTCTCACACCACTCAAACACCAATCGCCGGCATTTGGAGGGTGGCTAATGGTTCGAGGTTTGGAAAGTCCAAAGAGATGTGTAGAGCCACAAGCGGGCCAAAGAGAGATTTTCTGCAAGATAGCATCAGAAAGTCGCTGTACCTTCGATCTTCAATACCAAAACCTCTTCGACTTAAACGGATTTTGAACGCGTGCAGAAGCAGAACGCAGGTAGAAACTAACAGCAGAAATGCGTTCAAATGCAACGCCGGCTTTTAAGGCCGACACGCCAACAGTAGCTCTAGAGATTGCGCAAGTGAGATAAGAGTACAGTTCACCCTCGCAAACAACAATCTGCATGGGGGTCCTTTCCCGATGACGTAGCGGTAAAAGGAGATGCACTCCCGACTTTCGCGTTCAGGTTTCACGTTTACACAATCCCGACGCGAGTTAGCGGATGAATGAGGGAACAGCAACCAGACAGACGGGGGAGGCAAAAGACAACACTGAGGTTATTGCCGATAACCATGCAAATAAGTTTTTAATTTTATTGATCAATTTATATGGCGCGATAAAAGTTGGATAACTTGTGGCGCTTGAAGCTTCTGTGAATGGTGATGTCTTTTGTAAAATTTTGCTTTTATGACAAATTGCTGTTTCAAGCTTTTGATTTACTTTTGAAAAAGTGTTACTTGGGTAGTATTTATTACTATAATGGGTTGACTCAATTGATTTTGGTGTTGGTTTCATTCTTGTTCACCATATTTGAATGTCACAAACAGTCTTTTAAAAGTGATTTTACATGGATTTGATAGACTTGAATGTTTTGTTGGGTTCATTTTCTTAACACTTTTTCATATATTTGTGAACAATTGTTTCTACACTTAGAAAAATAAAGTCTTTGAAAATTTAGGCGTGATTGGAACCATTGAAGTGTGTTAACTTTATGAAACAATTTTCATAGCGTTTATGAAGTTTTTCATAGATATGAAGTTTTTAATGGAATTTATAACGTATTTTCAAAAAAAAATCTTTCCTGATATACTCGAAATCATGAAAAAATTTCATTGATCAATCGTCAAAAATCATGAAAATTTCACGTTGGTTTTAGTCCTTTCCAATGATTTCGATTTCTGTTGTATTGGTCTCTTTTTACTATTACCAAATTATCTTGCTTTTACTTTCAGACTTATTTACCAGGGGCCTTACCAATGACCCGTGACTAACTTAGTAACAGCTTTTGGTGTGTGCGAAACGGGCTATTTGTTTGCTAATTCTAGTAAGTTTTCACACATTTATCACAGCGAATTTAAAACTTTTCAATAAAAACTAGGATTTGAACCGAAATTAGCAAGCAAATAGCCCGTTTCGCACACATCAAAAGCTGTTACTAAGTTAAATAAGTTGGTTTAACACCGAAAAATTGTAATTGTTGTGAACTCATAAGGAATTGTTGTGAACTCCCTAGCCCGGAGCTCGATTTTCTCCGATAGGTGATGGACTCCCTCAAACTCCCTTTCGGTGCGTAATCGACTCCATTTCTTCGAGAGTGTAGCCATGAAATATTTTTAGTTGTATTCTATTGGAATTTCTCGGCCTACAGATCATAAAAAAATATAACAAAATGTTATATTATTTTTGTAGATGTTTTCACATCCGAAAAATTCCTCCTAACAGGTCAGACATGCATGCTCTGAAACCCCATTAGAAACATATTTCTGGCATGGAAGCTGGCTCACCTTTATCAGAGCCAGCCTGCTTAGTTGTGCGAATTATATTACGAAGGCAATTTTTTCATCCATTTTATGAAATTTTCCATAAAATAATGTTTATTCTTGTACAAAGTCTATGAGAAGTCGTCTTAAATTTTATGAACTATTTTAACATAAAATTGTTTTTAATGAAAACCGTTTTAAAAATTATGAAATACTTTTTCTTAAAATGAATGAATTTCTTCATAGACCAAATAATTTTTTCTTGTATTTAATGGAGTTTTTCCTAGTTTTAAGAGTACATCTTAAAAGTAATGAAGTAATTTCGTAGATCGGATGAACAAAAATTTTCTGAGTGTAGGATGAACTAAATGCAGTGTCGATTTTAGAAGCCTTTCGTTTAAACATCTATCTATACATACTAGGGTGCAGATTTAGCTGAGGGAATTGGAAAGTCGAAGATGAAACATTTGTTATTAAAATTAAAAATTCCCTATTTTTTTTGTAAAAAGCAAAATTATTTATCAGCTCATTGTAATGGTTCTTATCTTTAATTAAGGAAAAACAAAATGGCCGGCGAGAACCACCATTTTATCCCAATCCCATATGGAAAATATATCACGATATAGGTATGAAATGAAACGTACAATGCATGAATATTAATGTAAGTTGATCGGAGTTTGGTGTATTTATATATGAATGATAGTCGAAACAAGGTAAGGGAAACAAAAAGTAATTGCGAAAAAAAGAAAATCCTTTTTAGTGAATAGGAGTTAACAAAAGATCGAACCATTATGGTAAGCTGATGCTAAAATCAAACTTAATCAAAAGTTCACTCCAAATCAAACATTTAGTTTTTTTTTTGTGTTTTTGATGTCACTAATTTTGAATAAAATATTTCATATCTGTTTTCAGTTTGAAATTCATAGCGTGTGAAAAAAGGTTTTCATAATGAAATCGCTGTTATGAAACATGATTCCTTATGAATTTCCACAGTTTTGTGCACTTGGGTGAAATATTATTAATGCAGGTTTGGCCAACAGTTTCGACTGTCCTTTGGTGCAATTATTATAGTCAATAGCTTTATATGTAAGATTTAATAACTAAAAAGGTTGAATATTTTTGACTCGCGATAATTTTCCGATTTTATCATCCTATATTATTATTTAATTTAAAGAAAAAAAAACTAATTTAGATGCACTGACTGATACTGAAAAATGCATCATCCTTGATATTAATATATTTTTTTAATTTTTAATTAATTACCCTCTATAATCACAATATTTATCATACTAATAGCAATAAATTGTTAAACGAAATAAAATATATACCGACACTAAAACAATCAAATTCGAATTTTGATGCCAAAACACGTGAATTAACTAGAAATTTAAACACTTCAGAAGGTCTTCTTTTTTGTATCAATCTTTGATAGGAACATTTTGTATCAAATTTAAATTTTGTCGAAAAAAATTAATTGTTGAGTACACCTTCATATATAGATATCACCACACATCCAATATAACAGATAATAGCAGCCAGCATTCATTAAGCACGGTTATAGTTCCATTGTTAAACATCATATTATATTGCATGAGTTGTGTTAATATTGATTATAATGAATTATTTAACAGATAATTTATTTAAATTTGATTTTGATGATCGCGCCTTATTTTCATTCACACTAAATCGTTCGGTACATGGTATAGAACATATGGGTATTTATCGCTATAGATATGTAATGTACTGTGACGAAACATTACCAATTTGTGTATCAAGTTGAAGATGATATTTTTTAAATTCTTTTTACACAAGAGGTAGAGAAAATATTGTATGGGAAATATTTTAACCGTCTATTTTTTAGAAAAATAACGAATTTTAAAAAACTAAGACTCATGAGCGAAAAACCACGGACATCATGGGCGTCCGCAAGATTTTGAAAAAAAAACTATTAGTTTTTTGTATTCCTTGAATAAAGGTGCAATTACTGCGTTAACCCTTTCGAGACTGCTGAGACATATATGTCCCAGCACAGTTTGAAAAATTCTGCAATGAAAAGTTGAAGTGGTATATGGAAAACTAAAGGCCCAACTACGATCGACATAGGAGCGCATATGTAGCTGCATATGTCATTTCCAGAATAAGAAAGTGAATGTTATTACCCACAATAGACATGTGCCACTTTCAAACCTTCGTTAAACTTTCGTTAAGCATGAATGATTCGATACAAATGGAACTGGCATATGAAAATAGTGAACATAACCTAAAATTTTAGTGTGCATTTAATAATATTGGTGCCATATTAATTTCCACTTGTGGTAAAATGAGAATTAGCGTTTATCTTGACAGCTATGTATGTCAACATTCGTTGAGAATTTGACATTTACATATGCGCTCCTATGTCAATCGTAGTTGGGCCTTAAAGTCTCGGATCGTCAATACGAATCTGAACCAACGAAATGTACCGTTTCGAGCATGTCGGCAAAACGATTCATGTTCACTTGTGCACTGAAAGTTTTGACGTTCGCATCAAATTTTAATGAAACTTTGCTATTTTGCCCAGAAGAAAAATATTATGATTCCAAACAACGAAATAAAGTTTTATTTAGGCAACTAAAATGTTTTTTAGTTATTTGAAATAAGGTAAGTTATGTTTTTAAAAGTTTTCTTGCTCCGGGACATATGCGTCCCACCGTAAAAGACTAATGGGACACATATGTCCCAGATCCTGCAGCCCTCCCCTTTAATATTTTTTACCCAAACAAAGTGAATTAATAATCTAAACGATACAACTAATAACCTGTATATGAACAAAATCATTTAAAAAAACCCTGAAAGCCGGCTTGAAAGGGTTAAAAGACGCGATTTGAGAGTAGAGCAACTTTCTAATTTTGGCGGCGTCAGCTGTTGTTAAGTGGTTCTTTAGGCGCGAAAATATGATTTTTGATATGAAAAAAAAAATTGTTAAACTACTTTAACTGCTTCTTTCCAGTGTACTATACGTAGTACAGGGAAAAATTTGTGGCGTGAACCAATATTGACGCAAAATTTTAGATCTTTTGCTAAATGCAGTTTTTTTTTCAATTTTTTTGATTTTTTAATGTTGTTTGAATTCAAAGATTGTGTTTACACCAGGATTCACTTTGAGGCGGCAGTGGGGAGGGAAACCAAAAAGAGCGAACAAAGTTTAGATTCACTTAAAATTACACTGATCAACAAAAAGAAAAAAAAAATTTTGCCGTTCTTTGCAAATGTTTTTTTTCATACCCTGGTATTAGATTATTTATAATATGTCTGTAAAAAATAGCAGAAACACCCATTTTCTTAGGAAATTCTGTTTATTTAAAAAAAACATTAAAAAAACAGGAATAAATTTATTCGTATGATTTTTTGAAAAGTTTTGCTTCTCTTTTATATGAATATGATGGATGATCTCGTTTTAATGTCCAACAAAAATCTGTCAGCATTCTTGATGACCATTTTCCTTGATATCTCTTTTCCATTGTCATAATGTCTTGATGAAATCTCTCCCCGTGCTCGTCGCTTACAGCACCTAAGTTTTTAGGGAAAAACTCTATATGGGAATCAAGAAAATGAATTTTCAGAGACATATTGCATCCCAAGTCTTTATAGTTCTGGAGGACACATCTTAAACAAAAAAAACTTGGCGTCCAAGGTTTATTAATACTCTGACTAATACTGAAACCAAAGTACAAATTGTATGCGTTATTTACTAGCGGCGTAGGCCGTTCTCGATTGGAATTGGAAGTAAACTCCCGACAAATAAAACAAAAGAGGTCCAGAGAATTTAAGTACTTTCGATGCATAATGAAAACTAGGTATAAGTATTTAGTATGCGACCCCAACCAGAACCTATGAAAATTAACAAACAAAAAACTACAAAATAAGCAATAGTGAGCTGAAAAAATACAAGAAATTCACACGCCGTTAACTGTAGTACGTCAATATTGTGGGAAATGTATGTCCTTTTCTTTTATTCGCTCGGTGCTGCTCGGAGCGGGACCGAATAGTTGTTACGGGATAAACCGCCAATACTAATGCCAAAAATTATACTTTGTCGTATATTTAGATAATTCGATGTAATGAAATATTTTTAACATTTTTCTGTTAATACTTAACCGGTTTGTGTCTCGTTTTGCTTTTATTGGTCATTTCGTTGTTTGCTGTGGAGTCGTGCACATCTGAAAATTCGGAGTTTTCTTCTTCAGATTGGCACAAAAATAGGGCCGTTGCTGATGAAGCATATAATAAACTTGTTACTGCAATTATTTTATGATCCATATATGATCCATATTTTCATTAAATTTAACAAATTTCACTGCAATCATTTTACAACTGAGTTAAATTTTGAGGTTATTTTCATCCCAATGTCTTAACGTCAAAAAGGCGAAAGATTTTAGCGAATGAAAAAGGCGAACCGTGTGCACACGGCAACAAAGTGAGCCGCCTCAAAGTGAATCCTGGTGTAAACACAATCTAAGAAATCAATCCTGTGAAGTTAAAAGCATTTAAATAAAGAAAAAGTGTCATTTTAAAAAATGTAAATAAAAATAACAATAAAGATTATTTGCGATTATTTATCAAACGTACAAAACGCAAAAAATTAAGTTAATTTATGCTTGCGACAGTGTGCCTCTTAATTTAAATAACTGCGCCACAATTTTATTTTTTATAAAAGTAGGTACTTGTCGAATTAACCTGTTTAGAAATATTCTAAGACATTTTTTTCTAAATAACTTTTGAAAAAATGTCATCATCCTAACGGGACTTTGACTGAAACCCTCAAAATTTAGACATCAGTTTTGTAATCATCAACCTCCAAAAACCCCCTAATGCTAATTTCCGCGAGAAAGAACTAAAAAAATATATTTGCGTTATCCTCAAAGGACCTTAATAAATTTTCCCGAAGATGGCACCTAGCGCAAACGCTTTTTCGTGCCCCAAAACATTTTTAAAATATTTTTTCTTTAGAATTTAGGAAATTTTTGCCCTAAGTTTTAAATGATCGATTGGCATGGTATACCGATATACTCATTCATTGCGTAAGATCTCAAGCAATACACATGGAAATTTATGTTATTTTTGTATTGTCATTTATGTCTACTTCGATAGGATTCAAAACTTTATCCAAATAAATAGTAGACGAGCGTGAAATACTCGAGTTTTTAGATTTTTGTGCAAAACTGTGCAATGGTGGCTTTCGATTAAAAAAGGAATCATCCGGATCGGTCTAGCAGAACTCTATAACTTAGGATAGACGAAAATCCTTTTTAATAAATCAAGATAAAAGACCCATTTTCAAAATATGCATTTTGTTCAAAAATTCCGGTTTTCAAGTTTTACAGAAAAAAATATTCTCTCTACGAAAGTTTTCGAACGTACTCGATCTAAATTACCTGGACAAAATGACCTTCAAAACTGTTGCAAATCTTAGTTGTAGTGTTAAACATTTTGTTACTTATTTCAGTTCTTCCATTATCTGACATTTATTGAAAATTTGAGGCTATAATACTTTCCGTATTTTGGACGGATACCGAATCGAGAATAGGGGTAGACAGACACTTTCTGATCAATACGAAATCCATCTCAACCAAAATTATGTGGATGTCGGTCCATCCGTTTTTCGAATCATAAACAACTCGAGAAAGCGTTGACCTAGCGACTTGAAATTTTTTCTAAATTAGTTTTACAAAAATTGTGATTTTCTGTCAACTTTTGGAACTTTTGGAAAATTACCGTTAGTTATAACGGGTACCTCCCACACCATTTTTTTTTAAAGAATTCTTTGAAAATTTCTCGAAAACAATGCGCTTTTATGAAAATAATGCGAATAACCAAATTCAAAGAAAATAAAATTTGCTCAATTTTTTCCGTTTTTTACGTATTTTTAACGGTTTTTGAGATATTTGAAAAGATATTATTTTTTACATATTCTTTCCGACACTAAATATTACATAGGAAAGTTTTGTGTTGATCACAACTGATATTTTTATTAACATATTCACACCCTCTTCATTCAATAATTCCTATAACATAATTGCAGTGAACATCGAATTACATCAACATTGGTCTACAAGTTTATTGTACGATCTACCTGGTGACATTTTATTTATTTTAATTTTTTTCGAATCCAGCATTGAATTGCTATCTGGTTCCTCCTTTTGTTGATGTTATTCTTGTTAATATTGTTAATGTCACATTGTATAGTTATTAATGTTGAGTAAACATCACTTTTAATATTCTCACATTATGTGTACACTCCCACCTATCTTCCACTTCAAGTTACTATGGGGTAAGTTGCCTGTTGATGGATTGTACCTTCCTTAGTTTCCTTGATAGATTGCCATTATTCATTTTTAATGTCGTTTCACGCGAGACTAACATGTCACTCCTCCGCGAATAGCCGTGTATTCCTTTAACACCTACAGGTGGTTATTTTATCATTTTTTTGCGTTATCACGGGATTACTCATGTATGTTTTGTAGGTATTAATAGTTTCATGTCTACTATACTAGAAATTTGAAACAAAAATTTTCAGCTTGCTTGGAAACAAAATATTTAAGATAATCACAATTACAATAAACGTTGATATTATTTATTATTCATCTGTTATTTAATAAGCTTGTGTGTCTGTCCGTCTGTCTGTTCGCTAAAAACTTGAGAGCCACTGAACCGATATGGACGAAACTTTCAGGGGAGCTTACTGGCTTCAAGCTCATAGGTTGACCATCTTACAGGTGAAGCCCCTAGGTTTAAATCGCAAAAAGTCGAAAATCTGAAATATAAATTAGTTTAATTAAACCGAATAGCTGACTTATATCGTTGACCAAATCCTAAATCCAGAAAATAATGGAGCCATGGTGGAGTTTTATAATAACGATTTCCTAAAAATAAGAACCGTGTATTAAAATTTTTGGGAGAGCTTCCTATAATTTTGAAATGAATTTGCTATTTTTAGAAAATCATTGCTTTTGAGTTCCACTATGCCATATTCAGCGCCGGCTCTATGGTTCTATGCGCCCTATGCAAGTTTTTTTTTGCGCCCTTTTTGTTTGAATTAAAAAAAAAGTGTACATATGGGAGATAAGTAAATAAATTTAAAGGCACAAAACGTTTTATCCTATAATATAATACGAGGAACGTCTGTCTGTCTGTCTGTCTGCACAAACGATCTCGAAAACCCGCCTAACGATTTTCAAGAAACTTGGGGGTTAGGGATTTTCGGGGACAAGAAATCGATCTAGATAGGTCTCACCCCTGAGAAAATTCCCCTTCGATACCCCTCGCCTGTTATCTTCGAATTGGGTGGTGCGATCTTAATGAAACTTTACAGTATTACTGCAGCTGACAGTAATACTGTAAAGTTTCATTAATAGCAGCTGACTGATCCCGATATCAGTTGCACATGTAATCCAATGGCGCATGGCACACTGCAAAAAATGTGCAGCTGCATGTCTGCGACACAGAGCTGACTTTTTTGAACTGACCTAAATGTAGCTGATATCAGGAACATGTCGGGTAGTTTCTAATGTCATTTTTGTTAGATTATTTACAATAAAATGATAATTTTCAAATTTTTTTTCCTCTGGCGGTAATAATTGTTGTCAGTAGCACAGTTTATTAAGGTAGCATCTAGGTTAAAGGCTCTCTACTTTATATAATTACTAGTTGGGGACATCATAAAATAATTACTAGTTGGGGACATCATAAAATTTTGACAAGTCTGTTTAACTAATAAACTTTTGAACAAGCGAAAATAAATACGATGTTCATCGAATAGGAGAATTTAAACACAGCAATCGTACAAGCTGTAGCAAAAGGTAGATGCTTGTACGATTGCACAGATTTACTTTTTTTAGCAAAGAAATAAGGAGAAGTTCTTCCTCCGAGTCCGACATTTTGACGTTTGAGGTCAGCTGATCCCAGTCCAGTGTGCCATGTCGACTGATCGAATCAGTTCCTGCAGCTGCGCGACCTGATGTCGGGATCAGTCAGCTGCAGGAGCTGATGCGCCAGTGGGCCATATCCCTTAAAGTTCTATAAGGATACTGCGAATATTCTTTGTCCCGTTTTTCTTCAGGAAAGTTTACACTATAGGGTTTAAGAGGTCGCTGATCCCGAATATGATGTTGGAGTTTCAAAATTTGAAATGGAAGGTCCTATAGAATATCGGGAATATCCTATTTTTTCTGGAAAATATACATTAGGGAGTTTTTGAGGTCGCTGATGCTGAATCTGATGTTGGAAATTCAATATTCGAAACCAAAGGTTCTGTGGTTATAACAAAAATATTCTTTCTTTCCTTTTTCTCCGAGAAAGTTAGCGGAGTGGGCTTTTGAATCGGAGATTTAAAACCTCAGGAAAACTACTGTGAAGTTAACGTGAATCTACTTTTTTCCCCAAAAAAAATAGCAAAAGGAGGATTCTGAGGATTCCGAGCATGGCTCGGTCTTCCTGGTGCTGTAAAATAATTCATACAAATAAAATAATTACAAGTTCAACGAATTATAATAGTTCAACATAAAGTATAAAAAAAGTTAACAATTTTATTTATTTAAGTTTCTAAAATTTTACTTTTCTGACTTTTAAGTTTGCGATTTCAATAGTGCCGATCTCTTTCAATTGCTATCATCGATAGCCCTACCAATCGCTCCTGCGAAATACTTGATCTCAGATAATTTTTAATAATTTTTAATTTCGAAAATGATCTCTCACCACTTGCAACTGAAACTGGAAGACTCAAAAATATTCGTAAAGCAACAGATACGTTCACGAATATATTTTCTAGCAAATTCGAATAAAATATAGATCACAAAAAATATTTGAATTTGTATTTAGAGTTTTCAAATATTTTTTTTAATAAATTAAACACAGAAATTTCTTTTGAAAAATTTTTGTTTACACAAATATAAATAATGAAAAATATATAATTATTTAAATCGAAAGAGGAAAGGCGCCGTTTAGATCGGCGCCACCATGCCTTGCATGGTCTGCATATTAGGTTGAGCCGGGCCTGGCCATATTGCACCATTTTTATAGGAATCGTACCCATTCAGCTTTTTATGTAAACAACTAATTTCGTAAGCTGTTGTTGCTTTCATTCATAAGAAACTTTTTTTTTGCCATGAGCGAGATACGAACCCGACATTCGGTGCATTCAGCGACCCGAGCCGCTCTGGAGCGGCTCAGTATGTGTCAAAAAACCGCTCAGCTGAGCCGTTCAGTGTTTACTGAATTCACCGCTACTGAGCCGCGCACATAAAACTGTCAAAATATTCGGGGTTATAGTGGAAGATGGACCGAGATATAATTATTTCCACAATATTCGGTATTTTCGCGTCAGATATGTTAATTTTGGAGCCCATCGCAATGTTGGTTCACGAATGTAATACTCATTTTGAAGTAACCTCAATTTGAAGTTCGAAGTCTGATAGAAACCGGGATTGTTTTGAGGTGACTATACCAAAATACACTCCCGAACATTTTCCGCAACGCCGAGTATTTCCATTCCCGTTTGCTCAGCAAGAACTTCCATGAGGCTTCCCGTATTATAAATAACATAAATAACTATAAATATTATAAATAACACAATTTATTTCCGTCGTCATTTTTACACATGAATTGAGGTTATGTAATTCTTCATTTGACATTTGCTCAGCTACTGAGCGGAGTTCTTTTACGCTCAGAAAAAATGTGAGCTGCTCAGTTGAGCCGCTCTGTAGCGATTGCGTTCAGTAACTGAGCACCTTTTTCGCTCTAGAGCGATGCTGAGCGGCTCAGGTCGCTGAATGCACCGATTGTACCGGGGCCCCTTAGCCAACATGAATTTGGAACTGCAGTAAATGTTATTTGATCAGATGGACGATTATGTACACCATAAACTTCACAAAGTGATCTATAACTTTGGCGGACAGAACATTGATTTTGAAAATAAATATCCACAATTTGCAAGCCCTGTTGCGGTGTAAATTTTTTCATGGTAATTTTTCTAACCTTATTAAACACAAATGTGAAAACTGTCATTCACTATCTATTAAAAAACAGTGCTGTCGATCGTAAGTTCTAAAACAGAATCAAGGAAAAGCTGCGTTAGAAAAAATCTCGCATAAAGAATTAACAAATATCTGCCACTGGCGAATTTTTCTGACAGAATGGGGCAAACTTTTTTAAATCAAGAAGTACACAATGTTTCGTACTTTTTCACATTTCATAAATAAATACAACTGAAATTGTGTAAATATCAACAAATAGAAATGATATTTTTCGAAATAAAAAAAATGTGAAAATTGCAAGAGAAACCCGCAAACGGATATTCAACATCAAATTCACATTTTTTTAATGTCACAATATACAAGAATGTTGGCTTAAAATGGTAAGAAAATCATGTCAAATTGGATTTTTTTTTCTGTGTATTCAAATGGTTAAAAATATGTTTTTTTTACCACATTTTTTTAGTTTATTGCATAGTGGTAGGTAAAGTTTGCAGGGCACAAAAAACATTTTTTTAAAGTTCTCTCCAATTCAATAATCTTCAGAGAATCTTCCCATGCAAGAATTTTGTAGGTGGAAGGTTTCGAACTCAAAAGGTTTTTACCAGTGACCAGTCCGCTAAGCTACATACTAAAACCCATCAGAAGTTGGTAAGCAGCGATCAAGCGACCACGATTTTGAAAAAAAAAAAACAGATTCTTATCAACAACTTACCTACGTACGATGTGACTCTTCGTATCTCGCTATTCAACAAGAAAGAACCGAGTTTCCGTAAGTTTTGAACAAAACAAGAAAGGCTATACAACCGTAAGTTGTGAAAAACGCAAGAGACCAAGAAATTAAATAATAAAAAAAGGTAAGAAAGACATCCGCGAAACAAAAGAAAACGTATTAGTTACTGGGTTTATTGCTATGAGAAAAAATTAAACCTTTAGATCATGTAGTTTAGTGATCTGCCAGATATCTTAGATGATAGTTTTATTAAGTTTAAGGTTACGGTCTTTAAGTCTCTTAATTTGCTCGATCTCATTTTTAGACAGATATTCACATCTCTTTATATAGCGCTTGTATCTATACGAAAACAAAGCAGCAGGTGATGATAGCAAATAATATCACACCGCTGAAAACTATTTACTTACACCCAGATGGGTGTTTTTGTTACAGAATTAAAACCAAAAATTTCAATATCAAAAAAAGAGTCCCGAATAATGCACATAAAAATCAATTTTTTGATTATTCTAAAAGTTACTTAAGAACACTTAACCAAAACTTATAACAATTCTCTTTTACAGGGTGGGCCAGAATAGACGCAGGGGTTTGAAGTCTTTATAACTTTTTTTTTAATTTTATTTTTTTAATTTTGTTTCAGCATTTTGTTAAGAAGACTTGGGCAATTTAAAATGGACCTGTACACAATAGAACAACGAACCGGTGGGCGGTGGGCTCAATGGCTTTTTTACGGGACATGTTTGGCGGACGCATTATTTCGAAAAGTTGCGATTTCAATTGGCCTCCGCGTTCACCTGATCTAACGACTCCAGATTGTTTCCTTTGGGGATATTTGAAAGAAAAGGTGTACGTCAACAAGCCAACAACCATCAGCCAATTGAAAACCAACATTCGCAGTGAAATCGAGGCCATAACACGAAAGGTTATGGAAAATGTCTTGGAAAGAGCACGGATTTGCGAAGCAGAAAATGGCCACCACTTGCGGGATATAATTTTCCATGTTTAGACCAAAAATATTCCCCATCAATCAACTACATGTTTTTGAAAAAAAAAATATAGGTTTCGCTAAAATAAAAAATTTATAAAGAATTCAAACCCCCGCGTCTATTCTGGCCCATCCTGTACAATAATTTGATTTTTTCTTTTGTAACTTCAAAAACATTAATGCGTTCCAAGATCTAATCAACTTCCATTGCACGGAAAAAAACCCATTCCTCCGAAATCTTATGCTCCAGTCCCATATTTATGGAAACACATAACAAAAGCCATAATAAAACATAATAAAATTTATGGAAAACAAAAAAAAGATTGCAATTATTGAAATTATTGAAAATCCGTATGGTGATATGGCATTATTCGAAGTTTAAGTGAACGGCGAACAGTTGTATCAAAATTCCACTTTTAATTCACACTTTTCAATAAGATTTTTTAAAATTTATTCCAATCGGATTTTGATGTATGGGAGTTTTATAGTAGAATCATATCCTAAATAACTTTTGTTCTTGCACTTTTTTGATAAGATGCACCATTTTTGAGATATTCGCAAAAATCGTTTTCATTCGTATGGGGGAACCAACCCCCCCCCCCCCCCCCCCCCCTAATAGTCCATTTTTGCCCGTTAACGAACTGCCCGTTGCCGTGCGCCCGCAATCCGCGCCACAGACGGACATGCAAAATTCATTTTTTTTAAATTCAATTCATTTTTGTGTGTGATGACGGGAACTTAGCGTTACAAACGGTGAGGCAAATTTAATATACCCTTTGGTTTCACCATACGGGTATAAAAACTGCATAGTGGCCAAATATTAGAGTCATGTGTATAAAAAAAAATTGAAACAGTTTCAGCACACATTCCAACAACAAAAATTGTATTATTTTTACTTTCCTCTGCTATAGAGGAAACAGCGTGACTATGGTTGTCTCTTTTGTATTATTTTTACTTTCCTCTGCTATAGAGGGGTATTATATTCGTGACGGATTCCGACTCGAAAACTTTCTGGTCAGTACCACAGATATCGTACTACTAGATCGCGGCACTCGAACAATTTCATAGCAAAAATATGGGACAGCGTGACTATGGTTGTCTCATTTTTTCTTCGAACTTTAGCGATGTCAGATGTTCGAATCAACAAACTCAATAGCACTTGAATTATATGTTTTACGTCGGACTCATAAGACTTATACACGGTTTAGGGAATTGCATATTAATGTATGTGGCAGCTCTGAATATTAACATGAATAATCGGTATAGGGATTGAATAATATTCCGTCGGGGACCTGCATAAGCATTTTTTTCCAGAATTTTTATTTCCCAGAATTACTAGCTTTGTCCCTTTTTTTCGTCATAGCTTTTTGACGTTTCAGTGACCCATTTGAGATAGCAAATGGCTTGATCTAGTAGCACGATATCTGTGGTCAGTACGAAATCCGTTTCAGGCAAAATTATGAGGATGCCCGTCTATCTGTCTGTCGGTCTGTCAGTTTTACGCATCTTCAATCTCGGAATGTGCTTCTATTACTCCTCACAACATACACAAATATGATGGAATTTTTCCCACAGTTTTGGGAATAACTAGTTACTACAAAAACACTAATATGACGTTTTTTTCATAGGAATAAGTCCTGAAAAATCTGGTAACTGTTATTGTTTTTGACTGAAGTATGATGTTTTGTTGGAATCGATGTCATAAATATTTTTCCGTATATTGAATAATTCGTATACATATGGGCAATAATGGAATGTTTTACGTCACTTCAAACAATAATGAAATGTTTTACGTCACTTCGAATTGTTTACGTCACTTCAAACATTCTTAAAAATGTCATTAGCCTTTAGGCTTCTACTAGGTCAGTTCAGAATATTCACTCGTAAAAATTATTCAAAATCCATCTATTAATTCAATTTCGAAAACATCGAATACATTATTAGCACTCCGATTAAAACGAGGTGAAATCTGACTTGTAAATTCAGTGTGATTAATAACATTGCACTGATTACATCATTCTGAAAAAATTCTTTTTTTTTTTAGTCTAAACGATCAAATTGTTTTGCATAAGTCAATAAAGTCATCCAGTTACGATTTCGGAACTGAAATTCCATTCGTTAGCCGTTTTAACCGGCCAAACGTATTTTTTAACAGATATCTATAGACAGACACCAAGAATATTGGTATATATTTCATTCATTGATCGAATAAGTTATTCACTCTAATTTCGAGAGCAGGGTCAAGGTATCGAAGATCCATTCAGTGTTGGTAGCGGTTTTGCGCATAAATATATACCGAAATGGCGATCAGAATGAAATTACCTGAATGCCATTCATTCTCTCGACTATTCCCGCATAACGATGCCGGCCGGCAACGCTATTGCGACGAGCCCTCCTTATTACCATTATGTTTAGCATAAGCTTACGGACTAAACGAAGCCGGCAGAAAGCGAAAGTAACGGCAGAAAACTCATAATAATGATGATAAAAAAGAATTTTAATTACATGCAAAGTGATTATACAGCATGGCTAATAAATAAAACATTTGCCCATGGCTTAGTCTCCGATCCCATTCATAAGGTGTCCAGTCCAGTCCAGTCCATATCTACAAATACCTGCATATGGCTGGAATGGCGTTTACTTAGGGACTTTCTTAGTCTCAAGACATCATTTTAATTTCATCAGAAAAGGAGTTTGAACTTTTTTTTTGTTCTTGAGCATCCCTACCCGACAGAGCTTCATTCCTTTTGAAGAGTTTCCCTCGCGTCTGCTTCTCGAACCACACATAAGAATGAAATTCCAGTTTTACAATCTTGTCCAACATTCGATAAATTCCATAATCGTTTGCTACCTCCTGGCTACATAAACTACCCGTACCTCTTCTCTGTCCGATTTATATTAGTATCCACCGGTTTCGAGCCTCCAGGTATAACTTATGATAACCGAAACTCAAGAAGTCATCGCCTCTATGTGACGAGCAGTAGTTATAATTCTTTTGAATTATTCAATCAAATGAACGAATACTAAAGCGAATAAGCGAAAACGGTGCTTAGTTAGTTTATGGTAGACTTCTACTGTTATGCATAATTATCTTTTTTTTAACCCAAAATGCTAACATATTTATAAATAATTCAAAAGTAATGCTGCACAGTTACTAAAACAAACAATATTTACATTTACAAAAAAAAAATGAATAATAAAAAAGTGAAGTTGAAAAAATTTGTTTGAGTTGAAATAAAGATTCGATGCCGATGATGATTATATGATCTTAAAGCATGAACACTAAAAAATTGTATTTATTGTACACCTGTTGAGCATATGAATACGAAAAGAGTTAATAGTTTATTACAGGTAGCTAATTTGCCTACATTAACCGATTGTTATTGACTGGTCAAAAAGATAAAACAAATAAAGTATAGCATTTTTTATTGATTTTTGATTTTCCGATAGTTTGAGAGTTAAAACAATTACACTCTATATGATATATCATATAGGAGTATATTAGATTTAGTATACCGTCTGTTACGCATCGAATTATTGGACACAAAAATAAACTACACCAGAGTGTTAGGGATGACAAAAGATTTTGATTTCCGCATGTCCGTCCGTTTGTCTGCTGCCTGTCTGTCGCTGTCTGTCCGTGAACACCATAACTTTCGAAAGGATTGAGGTAGAGTCTTGAAATTTTGTATAATTAAGTTTCTCGTAAATGGCTAGGCCAAGTTCTTGAACCGGCGAAATTGGACCATTCCTTCCCCCCCTCCCCCACGCAAACGAAACAGTTTTCTGCAATTTTCTCGAAAACGGTGAGTCATATTGAAAAATGTGTTTAGAATAAGATTTTATATAATTCATCAATACATCAAAATCCAATTGGACCGTTGCTTCACCCTCTTCCATACAAATGGAATATTTTTTCTGTTTTCCCGAAACCTGCGCATCGGATCGAAAAATTTATAAAGATGAAATGGGGTTATAATATGATTTTACATAATAGTTCCATACATCAAAATCTAATCAGACCACTCCTTTCCGCCTCTCCTATACAAATGGATTTTTTTTTCAAATTAACATTTTGTCTGTCATCATATATAGTATTTGAGGATTGGCCCCTGGCGATTGTAGGTTTTCTTGTGATTTTTTTTTCTTTATTTATTGTTTTTTAAAGCGAAATATAGGAATTCATATTTTGTCCACAAATCCAAACATTGCTTACGAACCGAGAGACTCAACACTAGGTAACGCATAGAAACATTCACCAACCGGGGCGTTCACAAATCGGGGTGCGTTCACAAGCCGCGGGTTTCGTTGTGTGCATTCATGAAAAACAAGCTGTCGTGAAGCATGCTGTCTAAGTTTGTTTTAGTTGCCAAGTCCAAACCCTGAAGAGCCTTAAATAAAGCTAGAACCACAATTACGCGTGCGTGCGTGCGGCACCCACGCGGTGAATGTAAAAACTACGCATTTATATGAGTAAAATTGCGCGTTGCTCAGACGCGTTGCCGCGTCCCTGCCGCGTAGAGTAGGCTCAGTCTCTACTTTTAGACGCGGTGACAACTACTAGATGCCAAAACAAAATAATGCCGCACGGACGGACGTATGTTTCTGGTTCTACCTTAAAAGACTTTGGAAAAATCGTCATAAAGCGGTATTTTGAACTTAAGCAAAACCAAAATGGCCGACGCGTGACGCCATTTTGTTAAAATCGCACAAGCGACGCACACATCGTATGAGGTCTAAAATTACAGATTAAATCGCAAATCGCACATGCTAAAATTTTTAAAGGTATTTTTTTATTAGCAGCCATCCATGTATAAGGTCCTTTTTGAGCTCCCGAAAAGCATGCAATTTTTCGATTTTTTGCCTTTATCCATAGAGGGACTCGTCCGATTTCAATGAAACCAAAGTGAAAATTCTTCTTTCGTTGAGAACAAAAAAATTCGATAAAAAAAAATTAGAAAAAATGTTCACATTCTAGTGTACCCAATTTTCGACCACTACTTTTTACGCCCAACTCCAGTGAAATTTTTTTTTTTTTTTTTAGAAAAAGAATTTCACGATTTGACACTATTCAGCATAAAAGTTTACCTGTTTTTGCTTTTGGGCAAGAAAGTTCGTTTATTACGGTAAAACACCCTATTAACTATGAGTTGCTTCCCTACTAATACAGTCATAATTCATGAGTGTTAAAATGAGTATTGAAATCTAGCGTGTTGAGATTTAGCGTACAAATTTAAATCTAGAATGCCTACAAGTGGAGCAAGTACCCCTAAAATGGTCCCTCCACCACTTAATGTTTTTTTTGCACTTTTCTCGAAAATGGCGAATCGTATTGTAAAATCTGTTTTAGCCTCCCATCCCAACCTTTCACTCAAAAACACCCTTACGCCAAATTTCAGCGAAATCGGAGACATGTCACAAAATCGGAGTTTTTCAGCACTTGGTTTTTTTAAGTCTTCCGATCTGGCTGAAATTCGGAATGTAGAGGTTCCCGGGAACGGGGAATCGATACCCGGTATCCTTTATGGGGTGGTTTTAACAGTCCTTGAAAAATCGACTTGTCTCAAAAAAAAAGGATACCGGATATCGATTCCTCGTCCCTGAAAACTCTAAGATCCCGAATTTCATGCAAATCCTTTGAGCCGTTTCCGAGATAAAAGTAAGGAATTTTTAAGGATGTAACATTAGGAAAACCATTTGTTTCTCTCGTAATTTTTGGCCTATCGACTCACGGAAAACGGTTTTTGATAAATTAAAGGACCCTAAAGGATGTGTATTTTTTGTTTTCCCTGAAACTGTAGAACTTTAAAAAAAATTTCTCTAGTTTTGAAATTCTCTTGAGATTTTTTTGTAAATTCAAAAATTTGCAAAATGAAATTAAAAAAAAAATACTACAAAATGTTGGGAAATGGAAAATGGTATGACTATTTTTTTATTCTTTGTTATGATTATTAGTTTTCTTATTTTACAAAAAAAATAAATCGTTGGCTCAAATTTAGATCGCAATTTGAGCCAACGATCCGAATTATGTTCACTTATCTTATTTTTTTGTCGAAAACTCTAATTTTTATAGAACATTCCTTTTTTTTAGGTTGATACCCCGTAAATTTGTAAAGACAAAAGGACAGGACAAATGTGCTCTAATAATAACAAAATAGGTTAGGAATTTGACTCGTTTTCAAGACACCCCTGATAGAGTGGTTCCAAAACTAACTTAAATACATTGAAATTATAAACACAATGTTGTGTGTTCTATAAATCGTTTCTACGAAGGTCCAAGGCATTTTTCCAACATATTAAATACTAGTAATTGCTAAACCGCACCGTTCTTTCGAGGAAAAATCAATTGACATATCGGTGACACGTTTTTGTTCCTTATGACACCTCGTGACATTTCAAATTTTTATATTACGCGTATATGCATTCAACTGTTGTTAATATTTAGAGAAACCAAAGAACATCAGTGTACTATGAAAAGAAGGCTTGGTTAGGTTAATATTTACTATTTGTATCAACACTTGGGTTCAGATTGGTTTTGTCGACTGAAGAAGGCGTACACTTACTCAATATACTTCACATTTTTATCAATACAATTGAATTCACTAACAATTTTACAGGTAGGTGATCTTGACTTCGATGTTTATCTTTAAAATTTACACTATTTTATCAACTTTATAATGAACTGGAAAATTAAAAGATGTTATTCAAAGGAAGCGAAATGAACATTTCATAGTTGCCAATAATTTATATAACGTGTGCAAAATAATTGTGACTAATAAAAAAATAACATTTTAGCAGTTTTCCAAGTAAACAAGTTTATTCAGATTCCATAATTTGGTCTGAAAATCATCCTGCCACCCATAAAATTTCTCCCACTTTAAAATCACTGTTGGAAAAAGCATACATAAAAATGTAATTTTGGATCAATAAAGAAGGAAATTGTTCCCTTGTTTAATTTGATTTTCCCTTCATTTTAACAGTATTTGTTCATTGCAAATAAAAATGTTTGATAAAAGTGAGTCTAGCGCAACTGTTATGTTGCGGTTCATGTCTGCCCATGGTCTGCTTGTTGTGCGTGAAAATATTAAGAAAATTAAATTAAAAAAAATTACCAAGCACCAAGAAAATCAAGTTTTACTGCAGCCAACTAAGAGTTCGTATAGTTTAAAAAAAAATGCAAGTCGTCCATCAACTAACTTACGAGTGAGTAACTGCGGCCGGAGACACCTGTACTAGAACAGACATAAGGCTGTTATGGTCATTAAACCGTGAGCTGTGGCACCATGTTTGGGTGGATGAGCGCTTTAAACCCTCCAAATCACTTTTTTGACTTTAAGGCGATTTACTTATTTTTGATTTTGAAATTTTACTTTTTTGGGGTGTCATGTGGACACTGTATTTTTGAGCTCGTTTTATCGTTTTCTTCATTTGAACCAAGACTTTGTTTTTCTTAAGTTAAGTGAAAATGGGATTGCGGGAGCATAACAAAATATTTTCGTTACAGAATATCAGAAACTTCGCTCTTGACTCCACACCTCGACCTACGACATCATGTTTTTCTATATATTTGACCTTGCACAAAAAAATCAAAATTCCTTTATTGGCTCAGAAAAAATGACTTTTTTCTAAATATTACTAATAGAAATAGAATGTGGACACGTCATTGCCGCGGTAAAGTATTTTATTTTAGAAATACAGAAAAAGTTCCAAAAATAACTCTCTTAACGTCTTTTGAAAATATAGTGTTATCCTTACACACGATAAAAAAAAATCCTGGGGTATTTTTCAATCCAAAAATTATATTGCCGAAATTTTAATACAATTTTGGATTAGAATTTAATACCCAATTGACCAAATTGGTTGGAAAACCAATTGGATTTCCAATCCTCTTGTACCAAGTACCGAAGGTACGATTTATGGAATTTTGACTGGAAATCCAAAATTTTTTCCTGTGAAAATGGTCATTTTTGTACCATTAGGTCCATAATCCTAAATATTCCCACAAATATTCTAAAACTTTATAAAGGAAAATTGCGTGGTACATTTGGACATGGTACAAAAATTCGAACATCAGAATTGGTAACTACGCAATATATGAAAGAAATTGGGAAATAACAAGTTACCGGTAAAAACGTAAATAAAATGTGAGGGTATTCACAATCCTCTTTTAATTTTCGGTATTCGGTATTTTCGGTAATATTGAAAGACTGAAAATATTCTGCTGTGAACATGCCACAGCACAGATTTGAGAACAGCGCTTTTATTTGATACGTGACCAAATCATGAACTGCGAATTTGATTGTCACATACCTTTAAATCCATGTTTGATGTATTCTTTTGAATTTCTATTGTGGCAACGGCTATCAAAATTGAAAAAAATTGCAGTCCGATGAGATAACAAGCGAGGAAATTTGACAACTAAAAACATTACTAGCGCCACCCGCGGTTGATTCTTGAAACCGAATACCCGGGCCGAAAAACACGACTCAAGGCATGTATACAATTACCGAATCCGGTAATTCATTTTTACATGAACCAAGTTACCGTCTCGGTAAAAAGCGGTAAATTTACCCGCAATTTAAAAGACGACTGTGAATACCCTGAATATTTGATTATATGATGCTTGAAGATTTTTTTCCCGATTATTTGAACGTTTCGATTTATTTTACTGGATATCACATCTAGTAGGCTGGCGAAAACTCGGTTCTAAAGCGGTCCGTACACGTTCAATCTTGCAGTCAATCATCGCATGCTGTGACAGCATTTTGAAAGTCTATGGTAATGCTGTCATGCAAATTCCATGATTGACAGCATGCTGGCCAATATCAAAATCATTTTGATATTTTTCAAGGGAGCTTTGTGAATGACAGCATGCTTGAACGTGTATGGCGATGCTGTCAATCATTTCGTCATTTCAGGGGAATTTTTAGTAGTGAAAAGATGTCGCATATAAAAGATAAAGTTTTTTCGGAATCCTTTTTCGAGTTATATAGACAAAGAAGTGAGTTGTGGATGACGAAAAGTGAAAAATATAAGGACAAAAAATGTTTAAATTGATATTTGTGCTGTGTGCTGTCGGTTTGGCTGTTTCGAATTAACTGATTCTTGCATGCATTATTGAGCGTCTAGTGCAAATAAGCTTTTTGCTGTGGCAGCATGATTCACTGCAAGATTGAACGTGTAGGGGCCGCTTATAATAACCAAACTGCAACTGTACAGGACCCTGATACTGCCAGCCCTCATGTATTCCCCTGAGACTTGGGTACTAGGCAAAAATAATTGCAACCTCTTGTCCGCGTTTGAGAGGATGATACTCAGAAGGAACTTTGGCCCCATATATAAGGGGGGAAGATGACGAGGTCTATGAGAGATATCAGGACGTGTCCGTAGTCAAGCTCATAAGACTCAACAGACTCCGGTGGGCTGGTCATGTCACTCGAATGAGTTAAAGTGACCCGGCTCGGAAAGCCTTCTGCGGTTAGTTATTAACAAGATGGCGACAAGGAAGACCCAACCTCAAATGGCAAGACGACGTTGACCAGGAGTGGTATTCCGAAAAAAAAAAGCGTTTGAATCGAGTTAGAAGAAAAAGTAGTATTCGCTAGCTTTGTTTTGGCCTGTCATTTATTTTGGTCGAAACAGAGACAGCGAATACTACTTTTTCTTCTAACTCGAAACAAGCGCTTGAACCAAGTTACGGAATATCACTCCAGGACGGGAAGAGAACTGGGATGCGAAACTGGAGGACATCGGCGGGTGACCGGGATCTCTGGCGAGAGACATTGCTGCAGGCCAAGACCGGAAACCGGTTGTAGCGCCGAGAGAGAGAGAGAGAGATTTCTCTGATATACACACTCAGAAAAATGGAGGCTAACTCGACGACCTGCATACGGCGTAATTAGCCTCGGGCTGGCAAATTTAGCCTATGACTGGCGCGCGTTCGCCTGCATCCGGAAAAGTAAAACTTGTGTTGACCTGTGGCCGTAGAAATTCTGAAATTAAACCACCTGCAGGTGAAGTAAGGCGTTGGGAGCTGCACGAGTTGACCTGAGATAGGTTTTTCCACGATGTAATGCCATGTAATGACGATTAAGCCACTCATAGCTTGAATATTTAGCCAACCATAGGTCAACTGAAGACCAGGGCAAGGCGAACTGAAGCAATGTGACGTCAGTAAAGCGGTTGCAGCCTTAACAAGCCGCTAATAGGAGAACTTGTTGACCGCTGTGCGTTGTATTCGAAGAGCAGTCAAACCGACACAGTCTTATCATAAAAGGTTAAACAGCAACAGGCTTATTACGCCTCTGCTAGTTGCACTCCCAAGCTTTGCATTGCCTAACACAGGCTTATTATCCGGCAATAGTTAATTTTATAAAAAGTAAAACAGGAACAGGGTTATTAGGCCTGTGTTAGTTGCACTTCTAAGCATTGCATTGCCATACTTTACCAGCCTCAGGTCAACTGTACACGAGTGACAGGTTTAATTGCGTGTGTGAGTTGCATTCGTTTGCGGAAATTCGTAATAGCCGTCATTCTCTTGTTAGCAATCGACGCAGAAAGGACATTTTTTAGTGAGTGAAAAGTGCAAGTTCGAGTTAATCAAGGAACCGTCTGGAATCAAAGGTAAGTTTTTCGTTTCAATAAGCATGTTTTTTGGTTCAGTTAACAAATTATGCTACATTTACACGAATGACAAATTTGTCATTTTTTTCTTGTCATTATGTTAATTCCCGTGTAAATGGCATAATTTTTGTAATTTTTTCTGTCAGAAAATGTCAATCTCTCATAAAAGAATGAACTTGTCCATTCTTTTATGCCAGATTGTCATTCGTGCAAACGCAATATTAGTTATGACAACTTTAGTATTCAACTTTTGTCATAACTAATATTGCGTTTGTACGAATGACAATCTGGCATAAAAGAATGGACAAGTTCATTCTTTTATGAGAGATTGACATTTTCTGACAGAAAAAATTACAAAAATTATGCCATTTACACGGGAATTAACATAATGACAAGAAAAAAATGACAAATTTGTCATTCGTGTAAACGTAGCATTAACCTGAAATCAAACTGGTTTCAATAAAATTTAAAACTACAGACAATCTTCTATTCCCTTTTTATACCCGTATGGTGAAACCAAAGGGTATATTAACTTTGCCTTACCGTTTGTAACGCCAAGAACCCGTCATCACACACAAAAATGAATTACACCAGTGTGTTTAGAATGATAAAAAAAATAATTTTTGCATGTCGGTCCGTCTGTCTGTGGCGCGGATTGCGGGCGCACGGATTGAGCTAGAGCCTTGAAATTTTTCGTAGATCCGTTTTTCGTAAAATGTGAATCCAAGTTCGTTAATGGGCAAAATTGGTAAACCCCTTACGAATGATAACGTTTTTTGCGATTATCTCAAAAACTTATCAAAAAAGCGCAAGAACAAAAGTTATTTAGAATATTATTCTACACAAAACTTCCATACATCAAAATCCTATTGGAATAAATTTTAAAAAATTTGATTGAAAAGTTTGACTTCAAAGTGGAATTTTGATACAACTGTTCGCCGTTCACTTAAATCACCATACGGGTTTTCAATAATTGCCAGACTGGCAATTATAGCTTTTGTTATGTTTTTAACTCGTGAAATTCATAGTATTGTACCGATAACGCTTAGAAAATTGTTATATCATTTATTCGGTTAAAAAACTATTTTGGTAAATTGCGTACGAGTAAAATGCTTTATTTCGCTTTTAAACAGTTGAGTTCAACGTGATATTTCGCGCTGTTAATGCTTTGCCTGATTTGCAGATGTAATACTAAACGGAAATAATAAAATAAAAAAAAATCAATATTTTTGCCCCTTGTGTAGACTTAGTCATTGCCAACGCATGTAGCATCATTGCCAACGCATGTAGAATGGTGCTCACGTTGCAATTTTGGTTTTGAAAACGCGTACAATCTAATATTGGAGCTGGTAACGAAGTGTATTTCGGCTTACTAATTTAACATTTGGTTATTTCTACTTAAATCTACTATGATGCATGATGAAATACTAGTTTAACCAATTAACGCCCGCTGTACTCAAACGAGTACACCGGACATATCTGTGATAATAAGTTAAAATATTTTTAGCCGATTTTCAGACAAAACCAAACTGATCTCAATTTGTATTTACAAAAAGATCATTTTTGCTTTGCCTGAAAATCGACTTAAGCTACTTTAACTTATTACCACAGATTTATGTATACATTTTTTCAGAATTTTCTTTTTTTTTTTGTTTATTTTATAAGAATGGCTTGGTTTATGTGTTAAAAATATTCAGTGATTTTCTCATTAATTGGTTAAAGGTATTTTAAAAATTGAAATTGCCAATTCAGCAGCATCCTTACTAAAGCAGTGCGCACCTGGCCTAATATTGGATAGCGATAACATTTTAACTGAGCTAGTGTTCATACACGGAGATCTATAAAAATAATTGTTGCGGCATTGATAGGTTGACTTTCAAGGAATTTTAGTTGAAGGTGCCTTTGGCAGTTTTTTTAAAAACAATATTTTTAAATTATTAAGTCCCTTTAATCCACCTTTTCATCTACTTCCAGAAATTCCAAGTGGAAAGCATATCAAGTGGAAAATAGGCACATATCTATCTGTCCCTGTACAACACCTTGATTTGCGATTAATGTCAACCATGCGAATAGTGTCATATAATTTAAAATAAAAATTTTTCTTTACGATACCATTTAATTGTAACATGAATATATATAATAAATAAAATGTAATTAAAATAAAACATCAATTGTTCTTTATTGTAAACTCGCTGTGGCCATATGGCAACCCCGGCGGTAATAGGTTAAGATGATATTCCGCAATAATGGGACTCTAATAAGTGAAAAAGTATGGCGTGGGGGCTAATACTTTGGTTGCTGCAAGTGTATTTTGAGCTTCCTGGGGGAAGATAGTAGATCTCCTGCGGCAGGTATACTGTGAGGCTGCTACAGGTCAGCTTTACAGCTGCAGGAGGAAAGGTAAGCTTGAGGTAGGTGTAAAATTGACTTTCAGCAGGAGAAAAATAAGGCTGGTTCAGGAGACTTGACCTGCGGTAGGTCTATTTTAAAGCTGCACCAGGTCACTGGTCAACCACGGGTGGTTTTACTAGCCTGCTACAGGTGGATTGTGAGCCTCCACTAGGTAACGTAAACTTGTGGCAGGTTACCGTCAAGCTGTCCCTGGGCAACAGTTAGCCTAAAGTAGCGTTAATCGCGACAAGTTAGTCATTCGTAGGTTGACTGTCGGCCTGTGGTAGAATTACTTGACCTGCTGCAGGTGCATTGTCGAGCTACAGGCGTTTAACACTGCATTCATACAGCGCTCATAGGTGTACTATAAGCCTATGGCTCCTGTATAATGTGGTTTAATACACCTGGCAATGGTTTATTAAGCCTGTATCAGTTTTAGTTAGCCATTGGTAGTTAAACTAGTTCTGTAATTCTCGCCCGACTGAGGCTTACTTACGCCTGAAACAGGCTAAAACCATGTAACTTGATCTAACTACGTCAAACTTAAGCAGGTTAACTCTGTCAGCCGGCTAGAGGTCAGAGTTAACCTGACAAAAAGTTGACCTGCAGTACATTTATCATTTTTCTGAGTGCAGGTTCTGGTATAGGTCCTCTTCTCGTTTTAAGCAGTGCTATGTGTTTTTTTTTTTTTGATGCGGTAACGTTTACTGTTATTGATTCGTACTTGTAGTCGGGAGTCAAAATCTGACGTTTTCAATTTTTTGTGCAAAACTACGTAGCTCTTGATTTGAAAAGGAATCATTAAAATCGGTCCGTCAGCACTCCATTACTAGGGATGTATGAAAATTCTTATAGTTATTTATATAATCAGATTTAGGGAGCTAAAAAATTAAACTATCAAAATCCATATTAATTTGGTCCTTAAATATTTTTTGTTTTTCATAAATTTTCTTATGAAAAATGTCGATTTTTACTTGTCCCCCGCCTGTCCATTCGCACCTGTGAACTCGTTGAATAATAAATACTTCCTCACTATACAACTAAAAATTTTCAAGCCTTTCTTGAGTTGGTAAAAAAATATACTACTGGCTGTTTCAAAAACTTTACATTTAAAGTATTGATAATATGATTTTACATAATTGTGCCCAACATCAAACTCCAAGAAACTTTTCAAATGTACAAAGATTTTTTTTTATCAAAAAACTCAATTGGTCTATTAAAAATGCACGTCATTTATATATAAAGTTTTAATCCAGAAAAAAAAATAAAAAAAAACACCTCACTTTTAAACCTGCTAACACTAATTACCTCTCGTTGCAAATCAGATATCTACTTCAAACGTCAGTTCTCTTTATTTTTTATCTTATCTCTTTTACAAAGTCCAAGTTAGAAATATAGAAATAATTTCTTTTCACATTTTCTTGCTTTTAGAAACTTCCACGAAACTCTCCCACCATAAATCATGCTTGAATTTGACAAGAAATGCGATCTTTAACAATAAGACAATGGAGTTTCTGGGGAATAGCACACATCCAGATTTTGGTATGGGAAATCTTTGAATTGTTGGAAAAAAATCTCTTGCTAGGTGATAGTAAGTTAAAAAACATAACAAAAGCTATAATTGCCAATCTGGCAATCATTGGAGACCCATATGGTGATATTCGTATCAAAATTCGAACAGTTGTACCAAAATTCCACTTTGAAGTCAAACTTTCCAATAAGATTTTTTAAAATTTATTCCAATCAGATTTTGATGTATGGGAGTTTTATGTAGAATCATATCCTAAATAACTTTTGTTCTTGCACTTTTTTGGTAAGATGCAACGTTTTTGAGATATTCGCATAAAACGTTTTCGTTCGTATGAGGGGTACCCCCCCTAATGGTCCATTTTTGCCCATTAACGAACTTAGCCTCGCATTTTACGAAAAACGGATCTGTGCAAACTTTCAAGTCTCTAGCTCCATCCGTGCGCCCGCAATCCGCGCCACAGACAGACAGACAGACAGACGGACGGACAGACGGACAGACGGACGGACAGACGGACGGACATGCAAAAATTAAATATTTTTATCATTCTAAACACACTGGTGTAATTCATTTTTTTGTGCGATGACGGGATATTGGCGTTACAAACGGTAAGGCAAAGTTAATATACCCTTTGGTTTCACCATCATACGGGTATAATCAAACCTAAATCACACCAACAAAAATCTAAATTAAGATTCAATATTATTATTTTATACGGCGTAATGCATTAAAGGACGTTTTTTACAAAACCCCGAAATTACATTACATCAGACAAAATTTTTTTTTTCGTACCCGAAACTAGAACTATAACATTTTATTGAATTTTTTTTTGAAATTTATTTGAATTTTAAGATTAGAAATTTGCTAAAAGGAATGCTAAAAACCCCACAATAAATTTGAATTCAATCTTCTATAAGCTTTAAAGAGCTTTTGTTGGGCATTTGTTGGAGTAATCTACTCCCCGATTTAAAGGGGAGCGAAAGCTTATTCTTTGACAGGATTCGTGGTGAAATTAGTTTTACTAACAGATGGCAGTAGAATCAGTAAGTGGCAAGAAATTCAAAAATTCAATTTTTTTAAAAAATTTTAAGTCAAATTTTAAACTTGCTAAAAACCTCTATGGATTTTCCTAAAGTTTTCATGTTCTTATCTTTGAAACTCCATTTCCATATGCGTAATAGTTACTTGTACATCTTTATAAAAGTCTATACACACACTTGTGGAGGGGGGAGGGTGTACGGTGGTGTACGGTAGTGTAGTGCGAAGTGCTGACTAAAGTTTATACAAAAAATCGCGAAAAGGGGTGACAAGATGGGAGGGTTTCGAAAGCCCGAAAATTGACGTGACTTTTTGATGCACTTACATCATCATTGTTCAGTTTTCTTTAATCAGATAAAAAAAATTTCTCATATTACGTTTTTACGCCGATCTAGATGAGCACTGACCAAAAATTTGTCAAATGAAATTTTTCTCTGTTTGTCTGTTTTATCAATATCACGTCAAAACGGATAGATAGAATTTCGTGAAACTCGTTCAGCAAGTTACTGGTATGTAGTCTCATAGTAAAATATAATATAATTGTTTAGAACCACTTCTTCACATCTTTCCCACGCAAATGAAACTGCAATTTACTCGAAGATGGTGCATTCTGTAGAAATAGTGGGGAAGCATTCCTTCGCTAAATTGGAAAACTTTTAATACAATTAAAAAAGTTTGATTATTTTCGATAAAATACAAAAGGACTCTTTTGCTAGTTCAAGAAAAATGGGTTAGTGACAATTAGGCAAAAGCCACTTCGCACAAGTGATGTTTATCAAAGTTCCTTTGGCAAATAACACATGTCGCAAATAGACTATTTGACAAAATGGCCATTTTGCACAAAGTTAAAACACAGACGCTTAACAAATAGAACTTTTGGCAAACACGCCTTTTACAAAAAAAAATTGCTTTTGGAATTGCGGAAAAACTATTCTAAATACTAAATGTTTTTTGTAAAATTTAACTTCATAGTCATAGTTTTTTTCATAAATTCTGTAAATTTTTGTATCTTTTTCAATATTTTTCACAAAAAAAAAATCCAGAAACTTGAGGAGATTTTTGTTTATATTTTAAACATTGGTTATAGCTAAACAATAACTAAAACATCCTTGTATTATATAAATATATATAAAAAATAAAGATTTTCATATAAATAAGGATTTTCATGTATCCTTAAGAGCAAAATACATTTGGCCCGGCACAACATTTATGGCGGAAGATTACGGCGACCAAAACGTCATTTGTTTTTCATTTAATTTTGACAGTCGGACGGTAAGCCACATTTTTTGTTACCCATTATCATACATAATAGGAACGTGAATGTTAGCAACACAGCATACGAACTATATTTCCTAATACTTTCTTTAAGTGACGAAATTTAGATTTTATGACGTCCGCATAAGATTTCATTTTGAGTCAACCATAAAATTTTGTCGGCAAGCTGGCCGACAAAAATTAAATTCGATTCAACTTTACGACGACAAAGTTAGTCGGATTACTTGTATACAGAAGCATAAGGTGCTATGAGTTTAAAATCTGAAATTTTTCCGTAAATGTACACTCTAGAAAATTTTATTGTAATTTTACCCCTATAATAGTAGGAAACCATTTTCCTACTATAATAGGAGTAAAATTAAACCGAGTCGTAATGGCTTAAAAGCTATGCATTTTTACTCATTTTGTGGCGTACAAAAGCCACTTTTACGGGGGAACTTTAAACTAAATAAGAAGTAAAAGTACAATTTTGGTGTAATTTTACGACATTTTTTGTTTAAAATTACACCGAAAATGGTATTAGAATTTCTCGGCTTATACGGTCTGCAAAAACAAAAATATTATATTATTTTTGCGGATGTTTTCACATCCAAATTTCCCGGGCATGTCTGCCATGTGGTAGGCGCCACACAGCATTTTGGTAGAGTAAAACTCGATTCGAGTATTTATACTCCGATTCCACAAACCTTATGCGAATTATAAGGTTAAGGCAATATAGCTCCATCAAGCCAGAGCGAATATCCGTCAATTGCATTGTGAAATAATCAAATTGTCCGTTCAATAATGCAAAAATACCCTGTGAGCGTGTTTTTACACCAAAATGAGAGTAAAAATACGAATATTGGTCGAAATTTTACGCAAGGTTTAAAATTACCCTATTTCTAGTGTAAGTTTTACAATTTAAATGGTGTGCGAGCTAAATTCTGATTTTTTTTTCGAAATTTTACGACGTTTTTGCAAATTTACCCCGTTTTTACCCCATTTTTCGGTTTAAATTCAAATTTATTTTCTACAGTGTAGTGTCGGGCCAATTCCGGCTTTTAGAGGTGGGAAACCCCTCCTCGAAAATAAGGCAAAAACTCGATTTTTGCCCATAACTTGGCAACTAGTAGTCCGAGTTTCTCCGTCTAAAGAGTTTTTCAGCCGATATAAAAAATATGTGTCGCTTAGCTTTCGGTGTCCTATAATATGTCCTAAAATTAGCAAAATGGGCAGGGTCGGGTTCGCGGCCTTCCCTTGTAAGTCAATTATTTTCAATGGTTTTTTGTCAGTTCAAACTTAGGATTAACTAAACTTGTGCCTAAAAACGACTATAAATACGAGCCAATTTTTTTAAAGCAATTTTTTTTCCAATACTTCTTTGGAAACTAAAAAGAGTATAGCACATAATTGAAGGTATTACACAAAATCAAATGTTATGTGCTTAATTTTATTCTTCATGAGATGGTGACAGCAATAAAAGTATTAGCCCTTAATTGATGAGGTGGGTCCAGTGGACCCACATTGACTTTTCTCTCTTTGCTATTTCTCATGTTTTCAGCACAGTGACTCTGAAATCTTCAGTACCTTCATACAGTATGGTGTTGTGTGCCGAGTTAAAAGCACAGATTTGGTATGTGATTAGAACAAGTCCATTGGAAACCACCTCATCATTTACGCATATGATTTTCACCTCATAAATTAAGGGTTAGAAATATGTATTTATAAAAAAAATATACGATCCGGTGCGTTTTTTCTATCGGTATATGAATTTATATCGTTGCATTTTACATTTTTTATGCTTAAAGATCTAACTGCGGACTAACAAATTAAAATCTTCTGTATCGTGAGTGTAAACGCTCCAAATATTACACTGAAATAAAAAATACTCTACCTGAAATAAAAAATACCCTTTGGACTATTTGATTTCCAAGAGTATCTAGCTGTGGTAATTTTACATACAGAAGTGTATATATGTATATCTAAATAGCGTTCTGCTTCCCATACGTTTTCTGGTTGAAGCCACTAAATCAAAAATCTTAACAAAGAATCTCTGCTGAACCTGCCAAACTAATTACAACCATCCACAAAGTTAATTGCATGCGTTGATGTTTTTATCTTTATGACTAGCTGTGGGCTTATTAGGCCGACATAAAGCCTTCCTGGCAGTGTAAGCTCTGTTCACATTTTCGTATTATTCTGTAGATTCACTGCTGCTATTTTCATGTCTTTTCCCATTTTTCCACACAACAAAACAATTGAATTTTTTGAAATAAAATTTAAAACAAATACAAAAAATGTACTGAGAAATGGGAAACTTGAGCGCAAATATGACGATCTACTATAGACGCAGATACGTCAAGCACGCCATTTAAAATACAGCCGCCACCATAGTTTGTCGTTGTGGGTCGCCCCATAGCACAGAAGAGATTTTTTTTTAAATTTTTCCGTCACTTGAAACCGCGGTTAAACTTCAATTCACATTGCGTGCCTAGCGAAGCCATTTTGAATTTCCACATGGCTGCTCATCTGAAAATTTGTTGAAAAAAATTATTTTTAAAATACCAGATAATCATTTTATATCATATAGTATACAAGGTATTTTTAGATTTACCTCAGTGTTTTCTACCTGTCTATATCTTTTTCGATCTACCTGCAGTGCTGACTGGACACCAAATGAAAATGACACCTGAGGTCAAAATACCATAACCGCAGAATAACAGTACATATAATTACAAAGCCACAGGAAAAACATAACTCAATAGTTCATTCGAAAATTGCCATATTAGAAAGAGAATCGTTACAACAATTAAGTTACTTAATTTGATTTTTTCAACACTGAACTTAAATACTTACTATTGAAAGACCTTTAAAATGGCTGATCTTTAGGTATAAACATACCATGAAAATTCTGTCATTTTATTGAAAAAAAAATTTACCATCTTACTTTTTTACTTTTTTCTTCTATAGAAGGAAAATATTTTACTTATAACAGAGACCGACTCGAGAACGGGAGCAGATAGAAAATTTCTGATCAGATCGAAATACGTTTCATGCAAAATTAAGAGGATGTCCGGTCCGTGCATCTATTTGTCGATGTGTCTGTTGGTTGTTTTATCTGTCTGTCCCTTTTACGCATCTTAAATAACTCGAGAACGCGTCGAACTGGCGACTTCAAATTTTTTGTGAATAATTTTTACAAAAATCTTAGTTTTCTATCAACTTTTGGAAAAATAACGGTAACTTTTCATATCGTTTTTTTTAAAGACCGTTTTTTGAAAAATTTTCTAAATTATTGGCCTTTTGGAAAAAATGATGTACGAAAATCCCCCTTGACTAACTTTTTGGTTTCACATTCGTTGTACCTGCGCGCGTTGGAAAGGTAATTTGCTCTAGTCTCATGGACACAAGCTCTTTTTTGGCACGGATTCGGATCCAGTTTTCATCATTAAAGAGATAAGCCCTTAAGAAAGATTTTCGCCAACTCATATCTACACCCTCCCCACTCTTGAAACCTCCTCACCTGGTATCTTCTGCAATTCGGAAATATTCAGGATCCGGGTTTCACTATGAGAAATGTCAGGAAAGAGTTGGTTCAGAGGCGCAGTCTCTATTATTGTTCAATTTGAAATTTGTCATGATTTTTATTATTTGTAAGATTTTATTGTATTTCGAAATATTTTTTTTTATTTCTACCGTAAGAGACGCACAGCGCAAACCCCTGGAGCTAGAAATCTGAAAATTTTCACAATATGTTCCGGCCATCACGTACATTCAGAAGAATAATAACGCTGATCCAAGTCAACTTTTTGATAAGTCGACTCTGGCCTGCAGCTGGCTGAAATTTATAAATGACGACATGCTTATATGTAAATAGTTACATCGTAAAGTAATAACAATTTTTTGATTATTTTCAAAACTTCCATCATAATTATTTTATACTATGTTCACATGGACGCAAAATCACGTAATTTTGAGATTTAGATCTTAGACCAAAGTGTTCACACAGAAGTTAAGATAATTTTGTTTGACATTTCAACTACGTTAGTTCAAAAATGAACCGAGGAAGTTCGTGTAGGATTACTATGAATTTTAGTAATAAGATGAATAATATAATTCAAAACATCGAGGAAATATGTGCAAACAGAATTAGACACTTTAGAATAAAATGGAAATTATCTGAAATGAAAATAAACAATTATTTTCCATTTCATGTTTAACTGCATCATAAACATGTCTATTTATTTATTTATTCAGACCACAGGTTTACTAATATATCCTCTTCGCGTGCGGAATACGGTTTCTTTTTCTTATATTTCCGTTTTTCCAATGCAGCACAAATGTCAAAACTGATGTGCTGAAGAGAGCTGAATGAGTGATGCAGGGTTGTATCCATTGTTTTTGCTTGTTTTCGTTCCTAATTTTGTGGAAATTACATACTTTTAGTGATTTTGAAAACAGGCTAATGTACTGGAAATTGATTTCGAGCGTGATTTCGTTCAAAATTACGAAAATCTTCAAAATTACGTAATTTTGCGTCGGTGTGAACATAGTATTACTTATATTAACCAATGTAAGTTATGCTACATTTACACGAATGACAAATTTGTCATTTTTTTCTTGTCATTATGTTAATTCCCGTGTAAATGACATAATTTTTAAAAGCTTTTATTTAGCTCGCTATCTTGTTTGTCTGTTTGTCTGTTTGTCTGTTTGTCAGATCAAATCTTGCAACCCAATTTTGACCCACTTCCACTTGTCCGATTGACTTGAAATTTTGCACACTTATATAAGTCCGATGACAATACAATATTTTCACTACTTCGTCCTTATAAGGATAACGGAAGGTCCTGTAAGGATAACGTGATTATCCTTTTCTCCAAATTTTCCGGAAAAAAATCTATCCTGGGGGTTTTTGGCGTCGCTGAATCCGAATCTGTCATTAAAAAGTCAGTAAGGATAACGGAAGGTCCTGTAAGGATAACGTGATTATCCTTTTCTCCAAATTTTCCGGAAAAAAAATCTATCCTGGGGGTTTTTGGGGTCGCTGAATCCGAATCTGTCATTAAAAAGTCTGTAAGTATAACGGAAGGTCCTGTAAGGATAACGTGATTATCCTTTTCTCCAAATTTTCCGGAAAAAAATCTATTCTGGGGGTTTTTGGGGTCGCTGAATCCGAATCTGTCATTAAAAAGTCTGTAAGGATAACGGAAGGTCCTGTAAGGATAACGTGATTATCCTTTTCTCCAAATTTCCCGGAAAAAAATCTATTCTGGGGTTTTTGGGGTCGCTGAATCCGAATCTGTCATCAAAAACTCTGTAAGGATAACGGAAGGTCCTGTAAGGATAACGTGATTATCCTTTTCTCCAAATTTTCCGGAAAAAAATCTATCCTGGGGGTTTTTGGGGTCGCTGAATCCGAATCTGTCATTAAAAAGTCTGTAAGGATAACGGAAGGTCCTGTAAGGATAACGTGATTATCCTTTTCTCCAAATTTTCCGGAAAAAAAATCTATTCTGGGGTTTTTGGGATCGCTGAATCCGAATCTGTCATTAAAAAGTCTGTAAGGATAACGGAATGTCCTGTAAGGATAACGTGATTATCCTTTTTCTCAATTGTTCCGGGAAAAAATATATTCTGCGGGTTTTGGGGTTCGCTGAATACGATTCTCAAGTTAAAAAGCCTGTAAGGACATCTCAAATGTAAAGCTATATATTCGAAGACTAAAAAGAACAAAATAAAAAAAAATAAAAAAAAAATTTTTAAAAAAAGCTTTTATTAAAAAAAATGCACTAAAAAGAAAAAAATAATTTTCTGGACGCTGTGTATCACAAATATAAAAGCTTTTAAAAAGCGAGATAAAGCATAAAACAATAAAATAAACATTTATCTCGCTTTTTAAAAGCTTTTATATTTGTGATACACAGCGTCCAGAAAATTATTTTTTTCTTTTTAGTGCATTTTTTTTAATAAAAGCTTTTTTTTATAATTTTTTCTGTCAGAAAATGTCAATCTCTCATAAAAGAATGAACTTGTCCATTCTTTTATGCCAGATTGTCATTCGTGCAAACGCAATATTAGTTATGACAAAAGTTGAATACTAAAGTTGTCATAACTAATATTGCGTTTGCACGAATGACAATCTGGCATAAAAGAATGGACAAGTTCATTCTTTTATGAGAGATTGACATTTTCTGACAGAAAAAATTACAAAAATTATGCCATTTACACGGGAATTAACATAATGACAAGAAAAAAATGACAAATTTGTCATTCGTGTAAATGTAGCATTAGTTTGGTAATTATTTGTGACACTGAATGAAATTTTCAAATTTTTGCGCGCTAGTTTCATTGTTGGAGCCACGTTTGTTGAATTTTACAACATGAAGTCAGTGCCTGTCAGTGTAGTGAGTGATTTTGTGTTTTTAATACACATTGTAATCGTGGGCCACAAGGAAACTTTCAAAGCCAAAAAATGGTAGATAAAATCGAAAATGATGATTTTTTCGAAATGAAATCGAAAGTGACCTAAAATTCTAAATGGTATAGGAGTTTCTAATTTAAAGAAAAAAATTATATAAATCCAAACATTTAAAGTTGTTTTGCTACACATTTGCATAAGTTTTGCTATGAACACCAAACTAAAAATACGTTTGAAATTTATTACCGTCCCATAGAATCCGATGGGACGGGATTTTTGCAAATTCTAATTGGAGTTATGCAAGTCAATTGGTTTTATAAAAATTGTCTCATATCGGATTTTAATATATGGACAAGTTATGTGGAGTGGTTAAATTTTCCGCATTTTTGGACGGGGTTTAACTTTTGGTAAAAGTCTGTTCTGTTGCGATTTCCAGCTTTCTATCTCATTTAACTCTCGAGTATTCAAAGGATTTTGTATAAAAAATTTCAACATAATATCCAATTTTTTATCATATCAGGTTTACCGATATAAGAAAGTTATCATTTCACCGCTCGGTGGAGAAAACTATGTTTAGAAAGAAACCGATTTCAGGTGTGCAATCAGCAAGCCTTCACACACAAATTATCAAAAATTGTGTTACTATTGGGTTGGGGAATAAGTTCGTAGCGTTTTACCTTTAAGACTGTTATTTAAACAAAAATCAATAATTATAACAATAAATTAATCAATTATGTATTCGCCGTTGCTGTTTACGACCTCCTCCCACCTCTCGACCAACTTGTCGATGCCGTTGCGCCAAAAATCGCCGGGTCTGGTATCGAAGAAGTGGTTGAGCCAGTTTTTAAGATCCTCTTCATTGTCGATGGTAACGCCCCTCATATGGTTCGACAGGGAGTGGAAAAGATGGTAATCCGTCGGTGCAAGGTCCGGAGAATACGGTGGATGCGGTGCGGCTTTGACGACTTGTGCAACATGGGGCCTGGAGTTGTCATGAAGGAATATGGTTTGGCCTTGTCGATGGGGTCTTTTCAGTCGAATAGCCTCTTTCACGCGGTGTAGCTGGGCTATGTAGAGCTCTTTTTGTGACCGTGGCATTCCTTTCGAGCATTTGCCTACCGTCCTCCTTCAAAAGTGCTTTGAGACGCTCTTCGTCGAATTCAGAAGGTCTTCCGATGCGGGGCGTGTCGTCGACGTCAAAATCGCCATATTTGAACTTTGCAAACCATTTCCGTGCTGTAGACTCGCCTATGACACCTTCTCCGTATACGTTGCAAATGTCCCGGGTTGGTTCAGCAGCTTTTTGGCCTCGTTGAAAAGCGAAGAAGAGCAGGTGTCGAAAATGCTGATTTTTACCTCCTGGATATTCCATTTCCAAACCAGAAAAATAATAAAAAATTAAATTACTCAAAAAAATGATTAGCACAGTTTTGTAGACCAGAAAAATCTCTATCGAATGAATATTATACACTTTGTCTAACAGCAAAAAATAGTTGTAAAACAAAAGAAAATATAAAAACGCTACGAACATATTCCCCAAAGCAATATTTTTTCTCTGTGTGCACGTAAACTCAACTCAATATATAATTGAGCATTAATTACTAAAATTTAGTAAAAATTTCAATGTTTTTTGTAACCAACAACGCTCACCTTTAATTTAAAGTCGGAAAAGAAATTTTTGTTGAATGTATTGCGTTTTTTCAATTCTATAAACTTTAAGCAGTGCCGCTAATCTGAAGTGCTTGCCAACAAGTACCAAAACGGTCGACTGGGCACAAAATTAAGACATTCCCTTTATGTTTCCCTTACCGCCCGCTTCGAGCAGCAATTTAAATTAACACCGCAATTAGCGGGATTATTTGATTACATTGTTAATTATTCCATCGAACATATAACCAAACTTGAAAGAAAGGTAGCGGCGTGCGGGATTTCAATGTGTTCTTTTACACTTCTTATCTGCGCAATGCAAAAACATGACGAGCTTTCTCATACTTCTGCCATCCGAAATTATGCGACTAGACCTACCTACCTATCTCTGTTACAATCCGCTATCTTGTTGTCGTCCATGAAACTTTTGCGATTTTAAATCCAGTATTCGAAGGACACCAAAGGAGCGAACAGCACAGCAAATCAACATCAAACCGTTATGAAAACCTCTCTGCCATCCTGTCTTTGAGATAAAAACCATTATACAAAAATTTCCCAGCTTCAAATCCACCAATATAGCGCTTTTAAAACTTAAACGACTATATAGAAATAACAAAAAAAAAATATGGAGGTGTACATGTTGTTGTCTCAAAGGTTTTCGATTAAAGTATGTTTAACAGTAAAAACGCAGCGTTTTCCTTTCAACAATTTATTTATCTCCTCTGAAAAAATGTTAAAATTAGAAAAAAAAATAAAATTACCGACATTTTCAGTTTTTAAAAACAACCGTGTGAATTCCATTAGGTGAGTCGTCAAGTCTCAATTACTGAACTCAATAAAGTACACTTAATGATGGTGTCTCATTGGTATTTAGCGTAATGGCTGTTACTCATGTTCAGCTGTTTACCAGAATCACCTTTATACCAACCGGCCAATGTTAACGCATCAGTATCAAAATTATGCTAATCATGAAAGGTAACATATTTTATATATTAAAGGGAATCGACTGCTAGGGTAAAATTTGAACCGACCTTTTACTTTTTTAAGGAAAATGGTTTTGTGTTTGAAAAATATTATTTCATTTTAATTTATTTTTTACACTTTTAAGTAACTAAGTTACATTTTGTTTTCTAAACACAATAATAAATATACAAGTAACCCGCGCGGACGCCTAGAAATCGGTTTCTCCAACTGGATCAGAAGTTTATGGAAAACTTCGTCTAACACGGCCTACTACAACACGGTTTCACTCTAACACGATTCGAATTTTGCGGAGAACTTCGTACAATGCGTTTCCGCACACGAACATTCAATTTGGATGCCGGTAAAAGATACAGATGCTAAATTTAGTATGAAATTATCATCAAGTGCGACGTTAACCACCACCAAAAACAATAGTATTTTATTAGAAATTTTCTGCGAGTGAGCTGGTCGATATTGGCCTGGATACTCCAATAATTTATCTGTCCAATTACCCAAATATAATTTTAAGCAGCCGTGTCGTCTTTACACACATATTTTGCCACCATACAAATCGTGGTGATAAGCAATTTTTGTCGCGAGCACATCGCCGTTGGGAACACTTTTTGGGACACCCATAGTGGGGAACACTTTTCAGTGATTTGCAACGCCGCAATTACGACACAAGAATGTATTTCCGACGCTGCCATTTCACAAAAAAAGGCGCACCATTAACAAAATTAGCTGTTTCAAGCTGTATGCGAGCGTCATCTGACAGCATTACATCACACAAATCATCGAGCGGAGTTTTCTTTCTCCCTCGAATGCTTACTTAGTTTAGCGACCGAACAGAGATGAACAAATAAAAACATAAACTGAAAGCGAACGAGAAAAATCTGATAAATTAATGGAGACTTTTTGTGGCGTATTATTTTAGAATGGACTTTTCCTCCGATTACATGCCGTGATTTTAGTAGCAACTAAAAATTTTCGACAATACAAATTTGAATGGGTAATCAAATTATTTTTTTAACGAAAATTTGTTTGATTTTACACTCAGAAAAATGTCCAGGTCAACTTTTTGTCAGGTTAACTCTGACCTTACAAAGGTTTCTGTAAGCCAGCTAGCGGTCAGAGTTAACCTATCTAAGGTCAACTCGTGCAGCTCCCAATGCCCTACTTCACCTGCTGGTGGCTTAATTTCAGAATTTCTCCGACCACAGGTCAACTCAGTTTTACTTGCCCACATGCAGGCGAACGCGCGCCTGCCCGAGGCCAATTACGCCGTATGTAGGTCGTCGAGTTAGCCTCCATTTTTCTGAGTGTATTTTGCCGGTCAATTTTGTTTTCTTTTTCAATGAAACTTTGATGCTAATAAAATTGTGCTGTTTGAAAAATGACTTCTATCCATTTTTTATGCAATTTCCATCAATTATTAGCCTGAAATAAGAAGTTTAATTCTCGAAGCGAGATCTTTTGCACCAAATGTCAATGGGTAATATGGCGGCTGAAGGCATAATCTTTTTTCCTTTTGTTTGTAAAGGTGCCGCTCCACATGAGAGTAAATACGCAAGTAACTCTCAAAAACTCTCGAGAGTTACTCGCAGGAGGTTGTCCATTTGAGAGTTAATTTCGGCGATTTTTCTCTATTCAAGACCAATATCTCGTTTTGGCGAGTTCTCGAGAGCTACTAGCGAAATTCAAACGCCGTTCGTATCTGGCGAGCAACTCCCCGAGAGTTCAGTGGGTGCGTGTCAAATAGAGAGTAGAATCACTTTTGACAGCGAGCGACTCTCAGAGACGTGTCCATTTGCGAGTAGCTGCTATCGAGAGGTTCTTGCCGGCATTTACTCTCATGTGGACCGGCACCTTAAAGCGGGGGCTTTGAGGTAACCCTAGTGGCAGCCGTGTCGATTATACGTGTTTGGAATATGATTTTACATAACTTATCTATACATCAAAATCCAGTTGGACCACTCCTTTCTGCCTACTCCATATTGAATAGTTTTGTTTATTTTCTCGAAAACGGTTAGTCGTATTGAAAAATTTATGGAGATGAAATGTGTTTAAAATATCATTTTACACAACCGTTCGATACATTAAAATCTAATTGTACTGCTCCGTTCCCCCTCTCCTATACAAATGGATTTTTTGAAATAAATATGACCTAACTAAAAGACATTATGCCTTATTGTATTTTTTTAAATAAATGAAAAATAAGATAAATAAAATATTTTATCTGTCACCATATAGAGTATTTGATGATTGGCCCCTGGCAATTGTAGCTTTTCTTATGTTTTATAATACCTACAAAATAATTTTTTCCTATAAATCAAAAGGTTATATATTGCTTTTCAACACTGATAAAAGTGGGGGGAGGTGTTTACAATTCACCCCAATTTTTTTTTAGTTTTGGATAAAAACAATAGTGTAAATGTAAAAACCATGCAATTTTTCAATGGTATTTTTAAATTATATTTAGTATGTAATGAAGTTGAGATTCCTCCACAAAAGTAAGTTTGACCGTGGATTCAAGACCAACATTTTAGTGAAATATGTATTAAAATTCCTGATTAGATATGAATTACAAGACACTGTAACACGCTGTGTGAACTGTGTTAACAAGTTCTGACTCCCTGCGTCTGCACTTTGGGAAAAATGACCATCGGTCTACTACCCCCTGATAGTTTAAGATTATTTGTTGGCGATAAGAATTTAATTGCACATAGGTGAAACGAAATAACAACCGTATAAAAAGAGAACAGGCGAGCAACGCTAATGACCGCTACATCAAGAAGGATATAATTATCCCGTGTCGGTTGCATATGTAATTTTCAATCGAAACTCAATGCAAGGTGCGCACTTAAAAACAAAGTTTCAGTGCAAAGCGATTTTCACGAACATATATGAGTAAGTGTCAAATGCACAGTTATTTCGACTTTCCTTTAAAACGTTCATAAGTCGATCTCACTGTTGGTAGTAGAATTCTTTGTTAAACTTCACTCACTTTAATATTATTGTGCGCTTTGTATAGGACGAATGTAACGCATTCGTGTATGAATTGACTATGGCAGCATGTTTTAAATTGCCGATGTTAAGCGACTAGTAGGTTAATTAATGCTAAACTTATTCAAATTAGATGTATCTGATTCAAAAGATCTATATATACGAGTGCGGACGTCGTCACCCCCTTTGTCAAGGATACCAATTCCGGCCGTTACTGCGGTGTGTGAACCTACTCAGTTTTTTTAAAATGCGTATTTAAAATGTGGTTTGTGACCTTTAACCTAAAAACCCAAACCTCAAACTTCTTGAAACATAATATTGAAATTTAATCCACTACAATTCTCCAAAATATTTCACTATTGAAACTTTTGAACTCTTTAACTAAGAAAGTGCAAACACACAAGTCACAACATTTATGCTCCCAAACTGTCAGCAATCCGCGGAGGTACTCATATCAGTCTGGACTGTTCGCACGACTCACTCGAGTGTAAATTTTTTGATTCATGAATATTCAGTAGTATCACCGGTCTATTCTGATCGAATTCCATGCGTTTTCATAGCACTCTTATCACGATCCAGAATGCATTTTAATTTTCTTTTAATTCTTTATAAGAAAAGGTTTCTTACAATTCTTTTTCAACCAAATGTCGTTTAATTACATTTCCTCCTTTAAAATGTCTTGATGAGTTTTATGTCCGTTGAAATTTCCGATTATGTTTATTGTATGGGAATTTTAGCCCAGCTGCATGAAAAAAAAACATTTTGACAATTCGAATTTTTTCGCGTATTCGAGGCAAAATCTACTTCGGCAAAAAAATTACAAATTTTGAAAAAAAAATAAAACAAAGTTGCTTTGCTTAAAAGTAGAGCGTGCTCAGCGTGCTACAAATCTGCGATTAAAATTTGTCATAACTCTAAGTGCGAAAATAATAGAAAATTTTTATTGAACATGATAAAAAATATGCGAGCCATTCCCCAAAAATGTCATGCTTCAATTCGATATTTATGGAAAAAACGACATAGTGGCCAAATATGAGAGTCATTCCTATAAAAAAATTGTTACAGTTCCCAAATTTTTCAGGGCAGATTCTAACAAAAAAATGTATTTTTTTTTTTTGTGTGATCATTGCCAAAGTTATGGCACAGACTCCAATGTGTTATAAAGGGTCACGACAAAAATTCTAGTTATCGAAAACACGAGATAAGGAAGTTCGAGGGGCTTGAAATAATCGAGATATCAAACATTTCGCGTCGCAAAAAAGTTTTGATGAAAAGCACAATAGAAATAAATCATTTTTGTATAATTTGACAAACTTTTGATGTATAGCACAGTTGTTGAGAAAATAGGAAAAAATTACTCTATTTGTATGAGGGAGGGAGGAAGGAGTGGTCCAACTGAATTTCGATGTGTACATAAGTTATATAAAATGGTATTCTAAATACATTTTACCTTAATACATTTTTTAATACGACTCATCGTTTTCGGGAAAATTGTGAAAAACTGTTACGTCTGTATGGTGGTGGGTGCAAGCCAAGACAAAATATATTTGTATTTAACAAGTTTTCAAATATTTAATAACCACTTTTGTAGTTGATCTTGATTATAAAAAATAGTTGATCGCAACATAAAATTGTAAGTAATTACAATAAAGTAGTAATTTTGTAATAATTTCTCGCCTGATTTCATTACAAAATAGTGAAATTTTATTGGATAGTCATTATTTTAACTATTTTGTTATCAGTTCAATTTCAAAATAATTATATTTTTTATGGAAATCGTGTTACTATTAGAAAAAGGTAGGGTAAAACCGGATTTCTAATAAAATATACACTTAAATAATTTAATCAATATCAAACTTTTATTACTTCTAACAGTCATGTTTTTAACAAAAATAAGAGACTTAATATAAATTCAAGAAAAAAATTAATAATACAAGGTTTTTTTCATAATCGTCGTTTTTAAGGTTTTACCCCACGGGTGGTACAAAATCGGATACTATATCCGAATTCACCCCAAACTTAGAAATTTCGGTGCATTACGATATGTGGTTACAGGTAAAAAATAAAATGGAAATAATAACTCACATAACAAAACTATCTCCAGGGCAGCAAAATTGAACGCACGCATACGGGGCAAAACCTGGTATACACGATTTGACCCCGAACGGTTTTGCCCCGGAGAGCCTTTTAGAAACAGCGGCAACTGTTTGATTATTTATTACAGCTTTCGTATAGCAAATATTTTTATTGCACTATAGAATTAATGTCCAGTAACTTTATGTAACTAGAAATTTTACACGCACCCTACGGAATACCCATCCAATTAGCAGTACACAGAAAATAAAAAGTATGTAAATATTACGAAAACGTTTGTTAATATAACGAAACCATTTGTCCCCCATGGGCCGACAAAATATTTTGTTAATGGTACGATGTCAATTTTGTTAAGTTTTTGTATTTTTGTATTTCGTTTTCACAAAAATTTTGTTAATATTACAAATATTTTGTAAATATTACAAATATTTTGTAAATATTACAAAAACAAATCTCTCTTGTTGATATGGAATCTCTTTCTGTTTCTTGCTTAGTGTGTGTTCATAGAATTTAATATATGCAACTAATGAGCGGAAATTGTTTTAGTGTGATGACTTCAAAAATTAAGAGATGCTTGTTTGTTTCTGATAGTTTCTATATTGAATATTCGTATGGAGGAAATGTTTTATGACGGCCAATATGATGCGAAATGAAAATAATTTATTTTGAATTATTTTTCTTACAAAAACTTCAAACGAATGAATTCTCTCGACGAATGTTGTTGTGTTACCTCGAAAAAATACTATTCGCGTTTAGTATTTTTCGAAAATGGGAAAAAATTATCGAAATCTGAAAAAAATGGGCATAAAAAATATTTCAAAAAAGCATTCCAACTAATGTCTAAACTAAGAAATGCTTTCCAAAAACTGATTTTTTGCATCAGTTTTATGAAAAATTTTTGGAATCGCCTTAAAATCGAGTTTTTGTGGCGCAGTTCTACTAGTAGCACAAGTGTGGCGCAGTTCTACTAGTAGTCTAATTACCTGCTGCAGGCATTCAAACATTAAAGGGCCAAACAGATGACGGCAGCAACTGCGACTGCGGCGTCGACTGCGGCGTCGACTGCGACGTCATTTTGGGCGTCGAAAAGTCGACTGGAACACATGCATGAAACTCGACGTCGGGCAGGGTTCCAATAACAACAACTTTGACATTTCTGAATCGTGTTTGCAAGATATAAAAAATGATTGTTCTGTACGACAATTTTCAAAAATTGATGTTAATTGTGTGCGCGTTTTTGCATTATTATAATGTTATTATATTGCACAAAACACTTTTGACGTTCACTTATTATATATCGGTGTTGTCAGTCCTCATTTTCTCTAAAATTTTCGGTGGCACCCCCACGACGACGGCGGCGAATTTAGAGATTTTGCTAAATTTATTTTGAAGCCGAAGCCGCAGTCGCAGTTGCTGCCATCATGTAGGCTTGCCCATATGAATTCATGGTTTCTAATTTTTTTGACGTGGCAGTCGACGCGGCAGTCGCAGTTGCTGCCGTCATCTGTTTGGCCCTTAACAGCAGGGAATTGGATGCTTACAGCGGCTAATGAGACCACTAATAGAAAAGCTTGTGTATCGTAATGACGCCATGATGCAAATCAGATTTGACAAAATGTACTTCGTAATATTAACAAATTTTAGTAACTATACGAAAAAATATTGGTTAATTTTTTCGTAGTATATACAAAACTTCAGTAATATTTACGAATTTTTTTTTGTTAGGCTTAACAAAACCCATTTTGTAAATAATACAAAATTATTTCTTTCTGTGTAGGTAGACTTAACCCTAATCCGCATTCGCGGTGACTTTGAGACACCGATGCAGTTTTGAGAGTGATTGTTACGAATGTTAAAAAAGTTGTTGCATTCATGCTCCTTGACTTTGTTTTTTTAAGCCAATACTATTTAAAAACGAAAAAAAAAATTTAATTTTTTTTTACTACAACAATAATATTTCGCTTTTATGAAATTTACCCTTAATCCACGCAGGCGGTGTCTCAAAGACACCGTAACGGTTTTACCAGCAAAGAAAGGTTATTTTGGTATCACTTTGCTTCTATTTCGCAAAATATCGGACTGTAGTAGGCGATAATAACTGTAGCACTTCCCAAAAGAGAAAACGTTGCTTCCTGTGTCCCCATTTCTAAGGTCGCGCTTTGAAGCAGATAAGTGCAAATCCAAGAAAAATGTTTGTAACGAAAATTCTTAAAAATCAATTTTATGCTACAATTATAAAAAGTACGAATAATGTATATACAAATAAATAAATATTATTAACTGAATTAAAAAATGCAAGCTCAAAAAAATTTTTTTTTATTAAATTATTCTATTTTTCCGGCATGGTGTCTTTCAGACACCGCCTGCGTGGATTAAGGACAAAATTAGCCTGAGCTGATTAGGGTTAATAGCATTTTTAAGCGCCAAGTTTACCCCGTTTTTCCCGTGTTCCCGGTTTTGTACAACTTTCCCCTATATATTTATTTTTATTTTTTCACATTTAAAACCTATGGAGTCAAAGAACATAACTGTAAAATGATAAACAAATACTACTAAATACTTATTTGATATTTTAACTATTTATTATAATAAATGGTTGCAAGGGCATTTTAGAAGTGGTTACAATTTATAAATGATTTAAGGCTTTCGCGGTTGCTTAATGCCATAACTAAGGACTTTCGGTTTAACCGCGTGAATTTAAAAAAGAAGTAAAACTTACTTTTTATTTGCCGAGACGTTTCGGTTAGAGCGTGTGCTAACCATGGTCGCTCGAGGACTGACTCAAGCTTTGCTTAAAATATTGGACGGCTTCTGAAATTATAACGGTGCCTGTTGACCGTTTGTTGGCAAACTGTACTGATTGTGTCGTCCGGTTTATCGATGGACTTTAACGGTCGCAGCAATTTCAACAAAGGATTCCAAGTTTCGGATAATTGTAGGCTGTCGTCTCTATTAACCCGTTCGGTACATGTTTTTTTCTATGGGGGTTAAAAATACACTATATACAAATTAATGATGTTTAAGCTATTAGTATTTATTTAAAACAAAAAAAAAAATTTAAAAAAAAATTAAAAATTTTAATTTTTTTCAAATACGTCCACTGTGGTCCAGCTTTTTACTCAAAAAATCAAAATTGGGTAACAAATGCACTTAAAGGTGCACTGAATGAGAATAGAGTGTTGAAAATAAATAAGTAATAAGTAAATTCAGATTTTTAACTGCGTTGCCATATGGCATCAAAATACCGAATGGGTTAAACGTTGGCCTGCGTTTAATTTCGATTGCTTCTCGAACTAAACGTGGATAATATCGTTTTTCTGTGGCCACGATACGTGCTTGGTCAAAACGTATACAGTGATTTTGACTATTATCAATGGTATGTTCAGCAATAGCCGATGACTCCTTCTTGTTGTTTTTTATGGCTGAGAGGTGTTCCTGCAACCGCACCGAAATGTTCCGTTTAGTTTGTCCTACATAGAAACTGCCACAAGTGCAAGGTGCCTCATAGACACCGCAATTTTCTAAGGGTATACGATCTTTGGGAGATCTAAGGTACCCTTTGATTTTTGTAGGTGGTATTTGGAATGTTTTGATGTCTTATTGTAAAGATTTCTTAGCCGCTTGTTTCCGTTGTTTCTTGTTGTAGCCATTATTCTTCAACACCTCATCTACATGTTTCAGTTCGGCATCCAGGTGGTTAGGATCACATATTTGATGCGCCCTGTGAATTAGAGATGAAACCACTGATCTTAAATTTGCAGGACAATGGTGCGAACTGGCATGTAGGTATTTATCCGTGTGGGTGTGTTTCCTATAAACCGTGTGTGCGAGTTTACCGTCACTTTTCCTAATGATCCGCACATCCGATTCCATCGTGAATTTTGTCTATGGGTGAATCGAATTCAAAAGTGTTAGAAATGGGTCTAGGTATTCTCTTTTCATGATGCAAAACGTTACATCGACGTACCTTAGAAACACTTTTGGTTTTGAGGTAGCTTTCGAAAGTGCTTTCTGTTCAATGTTTTGCATCCACAGATCCGCTACGATCGGCGCAATGGGCGAGCCCATAGCCACACCGTTTTTCTGTAGGTAGAATTCGCCATTGAACAAAAAATATCCCGTTGTTAGACAAAATTCTAAGAGTTCCAGGTAATTTTCATCTATATCTAAAGCGAGAACTCCAATTTAGCAGAGGCAGCAGCAGAGGCAGAAGCAGAACTTTAGAACACATAGCGTCTTATGTGTTGAGCTCCAATAAAGCAGCAGCAGAGGCAGCGGCAGAAGCAGAAACACATTTTAGCTCTAATCTCTAAATTTCTGCTTTCAATTTAACCTCACAAATCGTTGTTGATATTTTTTGCATATATGGACGGAAGTAAATATTTGTAATACTTGAAATGGAGGAGAAATTAATTGAATACTTAAAAAACAACAAAATATTATACGACAAATCATACCGCGGATATAAATACGTACAACGTTTTGACAGGTTTCTGCTATTTTCGTCAGAATTCAAATTTCATTGTGGGACAGAAAGCAGATTCTGCTTCTGCCACTGCTACTGCTTCTGCCTCTGCTGCTGCCTCTGCTCAATTGGAGTTCTCCCTTAAGTCCTGGATCATATCTCTTATTACCGCAATGGAATCGGCTATGAGGGCATTAGTGAAAAGAGAGACAACATCAAAACTCACCATGATTTCATCCTCTCCAATAGTCAGATCCTTTGTCAACAATTTCTCAACTATTATTTAACAAATTTAAATATTTTTGGATGTTCGACGACATTCGTAGGATTATCAACCAAAAATAGTTAAATTAAATTTTGGAAGGAATAATCAGATGTCCGTTCAAACATTTAGCCTTGTCATTTACGAGGAACGTAATTCGAACAAAAATCAAGTCTTTCGCTCAATCCTCTCGAAAGTTGTGGTGTTCACGAATGGACGGACGATTAAACAGGCAGACGGATGAATGGACAGGGGGAAATCCAAATTTTTTGTCGTCTCAAACACCCCGGTGTAGTTCATTTTTGTGTCCAACGATTGGTTCGATGCGTTATGAACAGTATACTAAATCTGATATACTACTATATGATTTTCATATAGAATACAGTTATAACTATCAAAAGCCGTCAAAAATAAAGATATTTGTGACTAGCGCGTCACTGTCTTCTTCTGATAAAAAAATATAGTGGTAGACACCATAAAACAGTTTTTTGTATGAAACCCCCTAAAAAGAAAACTTAAATCCGAATAACTCCGAGATTACACATTTGTAGAACTAAGAGAACTATTCTACACGTAAAAAAATACATGTAGAATATTTCTCTTAGTTCTACAAATGCGTAATGTTTCATTAAAATCGGAGAGTAATACTTCCGTAGGTTCGTGTGACAATGTGGTGGGGTTATTTAAAAACATAACAAAAGCTATAATTGCCAATCTGGCAATCATTGGAGACCCGTATGGTGATATTCGTATCAAAATTCGAACAGTTGTACCAAAATTCCCCTTTGAAGTCAAACTTTCCAATAAGATTTTTTAAAATTTATTCCAATCGGATTTTGATGTATGGGAGTTTTATGTAGAATCATATCCTAAATAACTTTTGTTCTTCCACTTTTTTGATAAGATGTACCGTTTTTGAGATATTCACAAAAAACATTTTCGTTCGTATGGGGGGTACCCCCCCTAATGGTCCATTTTTGCCCACTAACGAACTTAGCCTCACATTTTACGAAAAATGAATCTGCGCAAAATTTCAAGTCTCTAGCTCAATCCGTGCGCCCGCAATTCGCGCCACAGACGGACAGACAGACAGACGGACAGACAGACAGACAGACGGACGGACGGATATGCTAAATTCAACTTTTTTCATCATTCTAAACACACTGGTGTAATTCATTTTTGTGTGCGATGACGAGATCTTGGCGTTACAAACGGTAAGGCAAAGTTAATATACCCTTTGGTTTCACCATACGGGTATAAAAAACCATGTTCATAAACTGTTTATTTAAGTTTTCATTTAAGTACATTTTAGGGCTAAGCAAATAACAAAATAAACAAAAAAGGTTTTTAGAATCGAAATTAAAAATTTGAAAATTTATCATGTAGATAAAAGTTTTTTTTTTGTAAATACTTATGTGGGCAGAAATATTTATTTAGACAAAACCGAGTTTATTGAGTGAAAATATTCTTTTGGGTCGATGAAGACTATTTCAAAAAGACACTTTATTCTTAGTACCTTTTAAATGGATCCACTCGTTGGTAATAAGAACCGCAAAACACAAAAAGGTTCAAAACTATAGACACTGGAATACATTAGTGTTTGATCTATAGAAAAAGGGAACGGAAAAAAAAATATCCAGATACATTTTCGACAACATTTCTTTTTTTATATTGTTGAATAATTCATAAAGTTTCTTCTACCTCCTATAATATTCTATGTTAACGGCCCGAAACCTATATATGTATATGTGTATATGTTTACCGTACAAAGGAATACCGAAAAATAACAGTAATTTTTCCCTTCTGGTCATTTCTTCGAACATCTAAAATCCCTAAACCTACCGTTGCCGCCGCCGCCGCCGCCATCAACAGCGTCATCATGCCGATTGTCCCTTCATCGAAAGATGGACCACTTCCATGTGAAAGAACCCCAAAAAAACACTTAGTAATGATGAACATCATCAAAAAGTATTGGTCGCTTTCTGAAATATCATCAGCGGTTGGTCAGTGCAAGGTCCATCCATATCATCCTTTAAAAAGAAAAACATCAGAAAATGTAACAGATAAGCAAGCATTTATGTATCACAGATAAATAAAGAAGCACTTATGAGGGGATGGACCGAAAGCAACCGTAAGGGGTAAAGTATCAATGATTGCTTGTGATTTTGTTGAAAGTTTCATCCCATAGATGCCACAACAATGAAAGAATAGAAGCTTACAGATCTTCGTTCCCGTACCGACTGATTTCCTCAAAAGCCTGTTTTTCCATAACGGAACTGGTTTAAGAAAATAGTATATCTTGAAATTGATGTTTCTGCAATTTTTTTCATCTAGTATGATTAAAACCAATACATTAACGTATGGACAAGGATGATCAGTAAAATTTCGCCCTCTCTACTCGAAATTGACCAAACCATCATCCGATCGGAAACTTGAATTTAATGAAACGCAGAAAATGAAAAGCCCGAATAGCCCAATAGATACACAGGGATTATATGGACAATGGACGAAGGGCATATCTTCATTTTTAAAAAATGTCCACAAAAATAATAAAAGCTACTCAAAATATGGAAAACAAAGTTCATTGTTAGAAAGTCAATTTCTTCTGAACGATTTATCATAGAAAGTAGTCAATTTTCTTTTCATATAAACACAATATGTAATATCTATTTATACTCGTATTTTCATCAAGACGTCATTATCAAGAATACGCTAGGAGTATTAAATGAATATGAACGATTGATGCCTTGTCCAGAGCTTACTGAAGATATGCTAATATCCCTATCGAGAGCAAGTTCTATTAATACAAAATTGTATTAATTTTTCTTAGAAATTCTCCTTTTGGTTTAGTAAATCTACCCATGATTACTTAAAGGAGATGAAAACGAATTGAATAAATAATAAACGAATTAAAATCAAACAAAAATATAGAAATCGCCAAGACCTAAAGGACGGTGAGGTATTTATTAAAATATTCCAATTTTGATTATTCTTGGATCTTCTACGTCCTACTCGTTTTGGAAACTCCCCACCATTTCCACGTTAACTTCATTACGGTGAACTTCCATTTAGTCTCCACAATACTGCTAGGTCCGTGAAAGCCAAACAAATTATGTTATCCTTCTTATTTCTTTTCTTACACTTTCTTATTATTCACAAATCAAGGTACACCACAAAGACAAAATAAAAAACATTTATCGTATTTATCCCTAGATTTGATGACGGTTGGACGACAAAAGAATGTTTTATGAAAAAGGAAATGGTAAATAGACAAAGTTCTATAATTAAACTTTCTTTTTTCCAATTTTCGGTAGGCTTTGTCAACAAGTTTTCAGAGTTCTTTCTGTATTAGGGTAGCTTTCACATCGTAAAAAAGATCGAAAATGTCAAGATTTTCCTACTATTTTTACTTTTGGAACTAGCATCCACTACTCGTATAATCGATACTTGTTTTGCATCATTTATTGGAAATTGGAATCTAGATCCGGTTTCGCCCGGCAAAAAGTATAAATACGGCAAACTCTAGGAAAACCAAATTCAATTGGGTATAAATCAGCTCGCCTAGAGAGAGCGGTCCCTATACTTGTTTTGCGGAAAATGGTTTTAAAAATAAGGAAAACAAATTCTGGCATGTAAAATATCTATATAAAATACTGAGCAAAAACTTTTGTTATGAAATTCTAAAAAAAATTCCCGCCATAAAAATTTAAAAAAGACATCTTGCATTACATTTTCAATAAAAAAATTGAGATGAAGAAGAAAACACATTTACCGTCAACAGAATCTGCCATCAACAGGATCTGCCATCAACAGTATCCACTGCCAAATTAAGTATTAACGTTTTAAAGTGTTTTTCATTATGAAAAAAAAAATCATTAATTTTTTTGGAAAAAAAATCGACAATCGACAATCAACAATCGACAATCGACAATTAAATAATGATTGTTTTTTGACAATTAGATAATCTAATGACGTGCAGAAGCCTTCATCGTGATTATGGTTGGCAGTCAACAATTTTTTGTTTGACCGTCTGGACCTTACAAATGTTGTAATTCATTCATGGTTCGCAATCCGTGTAAAACTGTAGGTGCGAAGCAGGGAAGAAATTGTTATGATACCTCAATTGAGGAGGCCCAGGTTCTTCGAGAGCTGTAGCGCCGATGATGAAAGTCTGGATTTAGCATGAGAAAAAGCAAATTGTTTAGCATGTCGAAACCTAGAAAGAAATGTGGCCTGGTGTAAAACATTCCCAGAATATTTAAAAAAAAGTTCGTTCATCACAAAAGTCAGGGAAAATAGGCAAGATATTTTCGAGAAGAAATTGACGTTTGTGCACATTTTACAATATAACCCGACGAATAAAATATTTTTTTTAAATGTTATATTTACAAATATCAGAATACCCATCACGCTAGATTTTAATAACTATTAAAGTTTTTCTGGTACCCAAATTTTACAGGACTTGATATAGGGTAAGTCACGGATAGATGCCCCACTGGGATAGATGCCTCACTGTTAAAAACTGGTACTTAACGAAACAAAACGTAACATGTCACATTCTACATATGAAGTGTTTGCTCAATGAAACTTCAGTGCGTTGTTAAAATTCGCGAGAGTCGGGCGTGTTGCGGGATAATTGGCCATTTTTGTTTTCGAACAAGGGAAAATTCCAAAAACTTATTTTGAGCTGCACAAAAACTCTTGGAACTTTTGCTTAAAGATGTATATATTTTTTTATTTTTTATGTGTCAAATGGAGTGTTTAGTGTTTGTGAAAAAAATTTTTTTTTCTTTTTATCCACATTTAATTTATTAAATAATTGGGGCATCTATCCGGTATGAAAAGGATAGACGCCTTCTTTTTTAAAGGGAGAGTTGACCTTAGGGGCAAATTAACTCTAGGTAATAATATATACCTATTTGCTTTCCCACATTCATTGAAAATACTTATTTATTATAGGTAAACATCCTATCCTTGGATTCGAAAATGAAAAACGGCTCGTGCGTCATATTCAGAAATTAGAGGCCGTTCGATTTCCTCCCGAAAGACACTGAATTTTGTTATTTTTTTCTTTATTATTTAATTAAATTTTTTTTATATTGCAGTATGTGTATATTGGATAGACATACATATATGTATGTAAATGAATTAAAATGCATAATAAAATTTTGTTATAACTTAATAAAATGTTTTTTTTCCTCAAAGGCATCTATACCACATGCACATCTGTCATGTTGGGCGTCTATCCCATAGGTTGGGCATCTATCCCAAAAAGTAGGGACTAACAAAAACAGTTTTATCACAGTAAAAAGAAAACATAATGTAAGTTTTTTCCGGCTGAAATTTTAGATAAATGTTAAGACTAATATTTAAAAAAAAATAAAAATCGAAAATGCCTTTCTTCATTGTGAAATATGGCAAAGTCAAAATGTGGGGCATCTATCCGTGAGTTACCCTACCAAATTATAAATTTTTAAAATTATTTTTTACTTTTTAAATTTCATATTTTTCGGAAAATAATCGATTTTAACTGAAAAAAAATTAATAATAAAAGTTTAAATTCCCAAAAATAAGTACCACTGGCCACCATAAAAAAAAGTTCGTTTAAATATTAAATATTACGGACTTTTAAAAATCATAATTTTTCCCCCACCCCATATTTTGGTGAATAGTGAAATCAACGCGTGGGCATGATTTTTCATATTTATTGTGTCTCCATAGCGTGCTTAGAAATGTCAGGCAGGAGGTAGTCATGAAGCCAACTAGAAATCAGCCAATCTAAACTGAATAAATGCCAAAAAGGAGATTTGAATCAAGATGCAAAATTTTTTGAGTCTCCATTAGACTTTTTCGTGATTGGATTTAAATCCAATCTGGAAAAAAGTCTAATGGAGTCCATAGGTTAAGAAAAAATTTTTGTGAACATGGAAAAATTTCATGGAAAAATTTTATTAGCAACAAATCTGGGCAAGTTTCACCAAAAAAGTACGACGCCGGTAAGTGTTACTTTTGATTTTTACATAACTGCTATAGTTATGTCATGATACTTTTTTAAAATCGAAATTTCCCAAATTAAAAAATGAACGTGAACATCAACACATACCAATAATATGTCAAATGCCACAAAGCTTCCGTTTCCATCTAAGATCATTCTTTAAGTTTCCGTATTTACCTATAATGGCATACTCGCCACGAGTAATACGATGCACGCTATATCCTTTTTAGAAACGCTAAGCTAAACCTTGCCGTGATTGTTGTCATCATCAACATCGTAGTTGACGGCGTCATCAGCGGTAGCAAAGGAAATCCTCTTGGAATTTTCTATAAAAAGCTTTAAAAAAACAGAAAAAAAAACTTTAAAAAATCCTGCATACCACTTACCTTGATGTGTTAAACGGCAATATAGACGAGGAAAACATACGATTACGATTTTTCAGGATTTGGGAAGTTTTTTTTATTGAAAGGATTTTTCCTTCATCGTTTCAGTTTTTCTGCTTGTTTTGAGTCGCTAAGCCTTAACTTTACGACTTGCCAAATAAAAATCATAAGGAAGAGAAAGCCTGCAAACAGCATTCAAATAACAATTTTTTTTTCTAACTGTGAGGGGTGTACGATGAAGGGTTGTACTAAAACTCGTCGCAAAGAAACCATCCAAAAAGAAACCTTTTCAAAAAAGATTTCGTGCGGAAGAAGTTTGTTTATTTGATTTGCAAATAACATTATGTGACAACAGACCTTAAACATTCGAAGGGGTTGCCTTGACAGCAAATACCAATCTGATGTAAAAAAAAAGTTCTAGTCGCAAACTTTTGGTGGGCGAAGTTTGGATACAATATTGAAGATTTCAAAATTCCAGAATATACGTCTATAGAGCAACAGGTTTGAATTCAGTTCAGAACTAGATCGGCTCCATTTATTTAAAAGAACCTTGCTGTTCGTGGTTCCCTACCGTTTTCATTTCCTTCACTTTGAATACAGAAAAATTGTTGAACGACCTGAAAATTTATATCACTGAACAATGTTGTTTATGTATATTCAAGTATTTCCCCCTCATTTATTTTCTACACTTTCCCTGTTTCGCTTTGTGCAACATTAAAAGTATGACCAAACGGTAAATACGAGTATCCTTTTCAATAAATACTATACTCAAGGATACCATATTAAAAGTACTCATTTTTCTCCCACATATGTTTACTTTCAGCTCGAAAAAAAAAACAGAATGACTAGAACAAAGTACCTACTAAAAGAGAAATCAGCCATGAAGCTAGCAAACGATAACAATAGCATTAGGAATAGTATATCAGCAACAGTAATAAACTACCATGAATAAAGGAGGGAAATATCCTCGAAAGAAGGAAAAACTTGTAGAAACCGTCTCATTATTGCAGGGTCAGTGTATATAAAATGACGGTTGTAGTGTGGGAAAAGAGCTGTAAAATCGTACAACAACTATAGCGTAGATATAGGGATTAAGACGCATACATATTGTTAAGTTTATTCGCGAACCAAATACAAAACATATGACGAAAACCTCAACGGATATATTATGGTAAAATACTATATGATCTACTTACGCTTTAGCATTGATAAAATGGAAGAGCTTAAAATGGGGATTTAATTTTATATAAAAGGTTTTAAATTTCATTATCAATATTGTAGATGGTTAAAATCATAATCATATTGATCATCATGTCATCATACTAATACATTAAAATGAATTGGTGTCTGTTTGTCTGTTCCTTTTTCATGTAAAAACGTCTGAACCGATTGACCTGAAATTTGGTATGGATGCTCGCTGTAGGCCTGGTACCAACATAGACCTTTGTAAAAGTAGATCGAGGGGTGGGGGAGTAAGGGGAGGGGGTATAGCGAATCTGAAGCAGAGATACAAAAATGGTTTTGCCGTCTCATTATGGAGAGACATACAGTATGTAAACAAAACTTATGAGGTAAAAACCATCCAAAAAAAAATCTTGGAACGCCCATTGCATCCGGAAAAAATTACTGTTTGGTGTGAATTGTGGGCTGGTAGATCGGTGAATTGTGGGCTCTACTTATTCGATTAACACACTATTAACAATCAATGGCGAGAGATATCGAGCTATGGTCAACAATTTCTTGTGGCCCTTTTTTCTTTTCATTTTTCAAACGAGACGTCACTACGTGCCACACAAATCGTGAAACTATGGGTGCATTCAGCGACCCTATACTTTTTATGGGGAAAATGTGTTGGAACATATTAAAAAACTATAATAATTCTGAAAAAATATATTTTTTTAAAAATTAATAACATTTCAGATTAACATAAATAAAATTTCATTTAATTTAAAAAAATAAAATTAATTTACAAAAAAATATATGTAATTCATATCAAGTCATTTAACCCCAGTATACTGTGAGTCAACTAGCCCCAAGCCGCCATTTTATTTTTAACACACTCGTGAAAAAAAATGAAAAAGCATGGGTCAGAAAATGCTTCACTAACTTGTTAACTCATACATAAATTTTCACTTGAAATGACTGACGAGTTCCATACAATGAAAGTGTAAGCTACAAAACAATTTAATTAACAAGAAAAAAAAATTACTCACACGCTTGAAATTTCGTTTTTTCCCCTCACAGTTCGTTCCAAAAGCACTGTGGTCTAACGACGTTGGTTCACTGAGAGCTGTCAGCAGTGATGCCAGATTGTGGTAAATTTACCTCTTTATGGTAAATCTCAACCTGAAAGGTAAAAAGGGAATTTACGAGCTCTCTAGAACAAAAAAAAGGTAAATTTTGTGTTAGCGACAAATTACGAAAATTTCTCGTTTTTTTATAAATTAATGTGAATGTGGCAACGATCTAAGAACTTTAAAAGTTGACCACAATGGTATATTGATGACTTTCAAAATAAATGTGCAGCAGCGCCACATTCAATATTACGTATAGGAATGCCAACGATACCTCGATGTTCGCAAAACATCGAGGTATCGTTGAAAAATATCGAGTTTTAATCTCGATGTTGAACATGCCGATATATCGAGGTATCGATGTTGCTATCCACCATGTTAGAACATTACTCTTCATAAAATTAGTAGAGAAACTAATTTTAGCTGATTTAATATAGCCACTCGACTTAAAGATTTGTTTCAAATTTTCTTTGATATCAATTTTCGGTTACATCTTTCTACAAGATTTTGCAAAAAATACCAGAGCTAGCCATGAAATTTTACAGAGAAGTTTGGTCCTGATGTGGAAATCCGTTAACCGGAAGTAACCAAAACGGCGGTTTTTTAAAAACTATGCGGTTTTTTGCGATTTATTCCGAAACTAACCATTTTCCAGTAGTCTTATGTATTACAAAACTTGGAGACAATAAAATTTGCTACATTTATGTCTTTTACGAGAACTCCGTTATGAAGATATGCCGGTATTTCAAAAAAATTAGTTTTTTGAGAATATCTCGAAAACTAACGGGTTTTTGGTCGTTCAACGTATAAGAAGAATTAAAACCGTGTTAATTCTACTCCACCCACAGTAGAGCATCCGCCAGGTGGCTAAATTATTTATTAAATTTAACTTTTTCAAAACATCGGAAAAACATCGAGGTATCGATGTTTTCAGGACGATGTTTTTTGACATCGATGTCGCCTTAAAAAAAACATCGATTTTCGATATATCGAGGTTTTATGAACGATGTTGCATCCCTAATTACGTATGAACATGTACTCTGACTTACGATCTTTTTTTTTTGCATTTCTTTGGACTGAAATGTCATTTGCTGTTTCAAATTTTTCCGGCCATGCTGATTGGATTTTGCATTGACGAAACTGCCGCGATTTGGTGAGAACTTTGTTTAGTCAATTATTGATATCATAATTATTTATATAACATATTTTGTAGACAAAATATCGAAGCTATTTTAAGTTAAACAAAACATGTGTACTTTCCCATTTTTTGTGTACCTACCTAAACGCATCGTTTTCAACATTGCGGGTCTAGTGGGACGCCTGTAGCAACGGACACAAACGACCAGGTATGATACCTGATCGTTTGTACCCGTTGCTGCAGGACACTGTATATACATTTTGTGCTTTGAATTTATGTTTGTTGTACAATTTACGTGGTAATTTAGGTAGGTCTTAGGATTTTGTCAACGTTTTGTTCCGTGGGAAAAAAAGAGGTAAAAATCGACTATTCTGTGGGAAAAAAGGGAAATTCAGGCAAATCTCGTGGTAAATTTTGCATCGAGCGTCTGGCAACACTGGCTGTCAGTCGACTGAATAAACAGTCCAATTCACGCAGGTTTGTTTTCAACCGTGGTTGACTTAACCGCAATGAGTCTACTTACCCTTATAGCCAACTAGTCCTGGTCAGCCCCACCAGTTAAAGCTACCCTTACTTTCCCAAAAGTTGATAGAGACCACGATTTTTGTAAAACTCATTCGCAAAAAATTTTAAGTCGCTAGGTCAACGCGTTCTCGAGTTATTTAAGATACGTACAACGGACAGATCGACAGACCGATGCACGAACATTCTCATAATTTAGCTTAAAACGGATTTCGTACTGATCAGAAATTTTCTACCTTCCCCCGTTCTCGAGTCGGTCTCCGTTATGAATACAATACTTTCCTTCTATAGAAGAGGAAAGTAAAAACGGCCACATTCTTGTTTTTCTCGCAAATCTGTGAAGCTCTGAACGATATTTTAATTTGCATACAAGACGTAAGAAGAATTTTTCAAAAGTCGTATACCCTATTTATGTGAGTTAATGGTTGGATAGAAGGTAAATTAGTTAATACTCTATTACATATTGACTGAAAAAAGAGGCATAAAATATTATTTGAAACTAAAGTTCGAGTTATCGAGTGCACATCAGTTCGACTTTTAAGATATGAAATAGTAAAAAACATAACAAAAGCTATAATTGCCAATCTGGCAATTATTGAAAACCCGTATGGTGATTTAATTGAACGGCGGCGTATCAAAATTTCATTTGAATTCAAATTTTCCAATAAGATTTTTTTAAAACTTGTTCCAATCGGATTTTGATGTATGGGAGTTTTATGTAGAATCATATCCTAAATAACTTTTGTTCTTGAACTTTTTTGATAAGATGCACCGTTTTTGAGATATTCGCGAAAAACATTTTCGTTCCTATGGGGGGTACCCCCCCTAATGGTCCATTTTTGCCCATTAACGAACTTAGCCTCGCATTTTACGAAAAATGAATCTGCGCAAAATTTCAAGTCTCTAGCTCAATCCGTGCGCCCGCAATCCGCGCCACAGACAGACAGACGGACAGACAGACAGACGGACAGACGGACGGACAGACGGACAGACGGACGGACATGCAAAAATTAAATATTTTTACCATTCTAAACACACTGGTGTAATTCATTTTTTTGTGTGATGACGGGATCTTGGCGTTACAAACGGTAAGGCAAAGTTAATATACCCTTTGGTTTCACCATACGGGTATAAAAAACGCCCGTACGAGTTAGAGAATAATTCGACTTGTGAGATGTTTGATTTAGAACGATTCTCCTGTATATATTAAATCGACAGTTTTGTTCTGTATATATTAAATCGACTTGACCTGTGAAATATCCAAAATCGACTAGCCAAACGTCCGAGTACGGATTAATCGAGCTCTACAAAATCTTCCTTCATCATGAGTAAAAAGTAGTTACTTGCTATAAACTGAAGTTTTAATCTTGTATGCTATACAATGTCATCCGATTATATTAATAATTGACAATATAAGTTCAATTATAATTCCAGTGGTATCACCCACCAGAGTTGGGCGTATTCAATTCAAAATTGAATGCATTCAAAATTCCATTCCCATTCACTTACTGAATGGTATTTGAAATTTTTACTCCATTACCATTCAGTAGTGAATGGTAATGGCCAAAAAATTCAACTCTCCATTCACTGAATGGGAATGTAAATTTATTTCCATTCCCATTCGATTTGAGTTGAGATTTTATGATTTTAAGTGAATGGTAATTCAATTTAGTCAAATGATTTTTTTATATGGAAAAATGCTCGAAATTGATCGAAATGAGGGAAAAGTTAATTTGCCTCAAAACGACAGGACCGATTTTTATGATCCATATCACATTGGATAGGGATCAGTGTGGCCTATAGTACTAGATATGAGGCATTCTAGAAAAACCAAAATGGCGGCTATTAGACGCCATTTTGTCCAAATTATCCCAATAAAGGCCTATCAAGATAGGTATCAAATGAAAGAGCTCTGGAAGAAACTTACAAATATCTATATCATGGGTATCAAAAAAACAAAATGGCGGCTGTTAGACGACATTTTGTCCAAATTACCCCAATAAAGACCCATCAAGATAGGTATCAAATGAAAGAGCTCTGGAAGAAACTTACAAATATCTATATCATGGGTATCAAAAAAACAAAATGGCGGCTGTTAGACGACATTTTGTCCAAATTACCCCAATAAAGACCCATCAAGATAGGTATCAAATGAAAGAGCTCTGGAAGAAACTTACAAATATCTATATCATGGGTATCAAAAAAACAAAATGGCGGCTGTTAGACGACATTTTGTCCAAATTACCCCAATAAAGACCCATCAAGATAGGTATCAAATGAAAGAGCTCTGGAAGAAACTTACAAATATCTATATCATGGGTATCAAAAAAACAAAATGGCGGCTGTTAGACGACATTTTGTCTAAAATACCACAATAAAGACCCATCAAGATAGGTATCAAATGAAAGAGCTCTGGAGGAAACTTATAAATATCCATAAAATGGTTATCAAAAAAAAAAAAAGAAAATGGCGACTAAACATCGTAATAAAGATCCATCAAGATGGGTATCAAATGAAAGAGTTTGGGAGGAAACTTATAAATCCCTATATTTTATTTTATTTTTTGAAGAAACAATTGACTTATTTTTTGTTTTATTCAATTTTGCTTTCATGAAAAATTAGTGATAATGAAAGCAAAATTGAATAAAACAAAAAATAAGTCAATTGTTTCTTCAAAAAATAAAATAAAATATAGGGATTTATAAGTTTCCTCCCAAACTCTTTCATTTGATACCCATCTTGATGGATCTTTATTACGATGTTTAGTCGCCATTTTCTTTTTTTTTTTTTTGATAACCATTTTATGGATATTTATAAGTTTCCTCCAGAGCTCTTTCATTTGATACCTATCTTGATGGGTCTTTATTGTGGTATTTTAGACAAAATGTCGTCTAACAGCCGCCATTTTGTTTTTTTGATACCCATGATATAGATATTTGTAAGTTTCTTCCAGAGCTCTTTCATTTGATACCTATCTTGATGGGTCTTTATTGGGGTAATTTGGACAAAATGTCGTCTAACAGCCGCCATTTTGTTTTTTTGATACCCATGATATAGATATTTGTAAGTTTCTTCCAGAGCTCTTTCATTTGATACCTATCTTGATGGGTCTTTATTGGGGTAATTTGGACAAAATGTCGTCTAACAGCCGCCATTTTGTTTTTTTGATACCCATGATATAGATATTTGTAAGTTTCTTCCAGAGCTCTTTCATTTGATACCTATCTTGATGGGTCTTTATTGGGGTAATTTGGACAAAATGTCGTCTAACAGCCGCCATTTTGTTTTTTTGATACCCATGATATAGATATTTGTAAGTTTCTTCCAGAGCTCTTTCATTTGATACCTATCTTGATAGGCCTTTATTGGGATAATTTGGACAAAATGGCGTCTAATAGCCGCCATTTTGGTTTTTCTAGAATGCCTCATATCTAGTACTATAGGCCACACTGATCCCTATCCAATGTGATATGGATCATAAAAATCGGTCCTGTCGTTTTGAGGCAAATTAACTTTTCCCTCATTTCGATCAATTTCGAGCATTTTTCCATATAAAAAAATCATTTGACTAAATTGAATTACCATTCACTTAAAATCATAAAATCTCAACTCAAATCGAATGGGAATGGAAATAAATTTACATTCCCATTCAGTGAATGGAGAGTTGAATTTTTTGGCCATTACCATTCACTACTGAATGGTAATGGAGTAAAAATTTCAAATACCATTCAGTAAGTGAATGGGAATTGAAATTGAATGGGAATTGAAAACGCCCGACTATGTCACCCACTCACCTTTTTTGTATTAAACTGAAAATCCAACATGAATTTTAGCGACACAATATTCCGCAGATTTTTAAACTTGAATTGTTTTCGACAATCCTCTTAAGTATTTTTATTTCACAGATTCCTTTTCGAAAAGTAGTCTAGTACAATTGTATGAATGAGTATAACACAGAAGCCAGTTGAAGAGGACATTGATGGTACGCCGACAATCCAACACTTCATACAAAATGTAAAAACAAAAAAAAATTGACTTAATGTAATAACTTCATCAACATATTTATTCAAAATAAAAACTCTAAACAGCCACCCTCTTTTACCTGCACACCCATAAAGCCACTCGACCATAATGCTATCATACCTTTGTCCCTTCAGTGTTATTGGGTCCTTCTAGAAAGTGATCCTGCATCTCATAAGATTTTTTTTCCGTGGATTTTTATTATTTCAATGTGAATCCTTAGGATGATAAAACCAGTCAACGTGTAGTGTAGAGGCTACAGAGGATTTTATTTTTATTTTTGAGGCTGAAGGAGGTGTGAGGTAACACATTCTACAGAATTTGTGTCTTTGTTTAGGTGAAGTTATGGGAGTCCAAGCAATTTTTTTCTCTCTATCCAACTTTGCGTGGTTGGAAAACCACCCTTAGAACGAGAAATGAACGACTGAGGGCGGGTGAAGCTACATTTAATTTGCATGCATTAGCAATATTTTTCGCAATTCAACTCTAAATATTTATTTACGTTTTTCTGTTATTCGTACAAGAATGTGCTTCATCTTCTTTTTATATGCTGGGAGATGGTTAGGAGGCCATATGCGATTCATTCACTTAGTCTAAAAGAGTTTCTATGAATCTGCACGAAAATCATGTGGTATGATCGGGTGAATAGGTAGACAAGTGGATGGGTAAATAGACGTGTACCATACTACCTTTTAGTCAAAACAAGAAAGAGAATATAAAAAAAAAATAACTGTTTAAAAATGTGTTGGGGTATCTTCTCTTGGATCTAGGCTACAAAACGGATTATTTATGATGGCATGTGTTCCTCCTTTCTTTGGTGCTGGCATCCCTTGCCATAGAATGATAAACGATGGCAACACGGTTAGATGTGCCACCCTATTCAATAGCTATACCGCCCAACTTCAAAATAATCACATCATCCTATCCTTATATAACGCACGTTTTCCAGTAGAAGAGTAATTTAAAAAATTGCGAAAAAAAATGATATCTCCAACCAGATCATTTAAAAAATATAAAAATTTACATATCAAGTTTATGTAAGTGTCAAAGTATTAACTTTCTTACCAACAATAGAAAAATTCTGATGACAATGACGACAGGGAAACAACGCCATATTCGCATTTTTGATGATGATGAAAAATTTAATCAATATTTAATGGAGCCATAAGTGGAAACAACTTAAAGACACAACAAATTGAAAGGCAGTTTCACTGTACAACACATCGTCACGCTATACCTACCTAAATAAATTTCTAGGCGTAGTTTGGAAGTTGATGCGGAATTTTTCATAACCGATACGACACAAGCGTGTAATTTAATAGTTATGTTTTTGCAAATTAGGGATTTATAGGTATATTGCGGACTATACATTTTTACAAAAATTTGAAGAGTAAAAAAAATAATTTTTTGGAAAATTTTACTGGAAAATTTTACAGAAATCTATAACTGATTTAACTAAACCTTTTCGTTGATTTATGGCTGCATGCACCAGCGCAACTTAGGAACTTACATCACAGAATTTCTATGGTTTAAGTAGGCTAAGTTTAATTTAATTTCAAAAAATCGATTCGCGCATCGAAAATGAAATTCTTTTGCATTTGAATCGTTCGTGCATCGAATTTTATAAAATAAAGTTCGCGAATTATTCTTTTCACAGAGAATTTTATTTTTTTGATTCGCTCGAGAATGAATGAAACCAATTTTTAGCTGTTTAATTCATTCGCGAGCGAATCGAAACCTCTTCCAAATCAGTTTTTCGTTTCGCGAATGAAAAAGAATTGAGAAGATACATTCTTTTTGATTCTTTTTCCGTTTCCTTTTCGTAGAGCTAAATTGGAGAATTCGTTTATCCGCTTGGAACTTATAGTACTTATAAATTCCCCCACCCCAACCTTCAAACCACTAATTTACACCCCCATCCCCCTTACCACTCCCCCTTCCCACTTCCCCTCGCCTTCCTTACCCCCTTCCCCGACATCCTTTCCCCTTCCCCCTCAGCCCCTCACCCGTACTTATTTTTTAATATGCTATAAAAAAATAATCACTGAATATGCAAAACGTGCTCTATTTTGGCTACAGGTTTCTCCAACACCATCTTTTTAAAAAATACGCAATTGGCCAAAAATGTACGAAGGGTGTATCCAAAAGGTACGAAAAGAAAAATTTCCTTCGGCAACACTGATTCAGTCTGCCAGTATAACAGTTCTCAACCCTCTCTTAGGGAGATGTCACACTGGCCAATCAGCAAGGGATATCAAACCACTCGAGTAATAAAATGCCCTGTGACTAAAAAATTCCTCCAACACAAGTGTTAGAGTTTGGAACTAAGCAGGTCCAAAATATATACACCACGAGTTCGCAAAATGCGAATTCTATTCGAAGAAAAAAAATTGGTTTGAATTACCATATTCGCTGATTCCTATTTGCATAGGAATGAATCCGCCAACACTTAGGACTCGTTCCAATTTTTTCTAGGACAGAGTCCTACATAATATTGGAGTCACTTCTAAAAAAATGGAAACGATTCCATTCCATAATATAGCATTGTCTCCCCATTATGTCTCCAGTAAAAACTAGGAGCGGGTGCTACTTTTGTTGGAATATGTCCATTCTTCTTTCAGCCCTATATACATAGTGATGATTCTACGAAAAGGACTAGTTCCAATATTTATGAAGGCCTTTGCTACAAAATGGTGTTACGAGTCCTATAATAGCTTGCCCATATTTTATAGGAACGTTTCCTATGCGGATTTTTTTCCGTGTACATAAAATAAAATTTTGCAAAACAAGAAAAAGAAGAGAAATCGCGCAGATTCCGGGTATTAGAGTGAATTCTGGATAATAGAGCGAAGCAAAACTATTGCAAAACGGTTGCAGTCCCGAATAATCGATTGGCGTTTAATCGAGGTTATACTGTACTTTTATTTAGTTAAATATTGATTGATAAGTTTGTAGATTTTACTGGTTTTGATAATTCAACTTACAAGTAGATAAAAATTATAATAAAAAACATAACAAAAGCTATAATTGCCAATCTGGCAATTATTGAAAACCCATTGTTCGAAGATTAAGTGAACGACTAACAGTTGTATCAAAATTCCACTTTGAAGTCAAACTTTTCAATAAGATTTTTAAAATTTATTCCAATCGGATTTTGATGTATGGGAGTTTTATGTAGAATCATATCTTAAATAACTTTTGTTCTTGCACCGTTTTCACGATTTTCGCAAAAAACATTTTCGTAATGGTCCATTTTGCCCAGTAACGAACTTAGCCTTACATTTTACAAAAAACGAATCTGCGTAAAATGTCAAGTCTCTAGCTCGATACATGTGTCCGCAATCCGCGCCACAGACGGACAGACAGACGGACAGACGGACAGACGGACAGACGGACAGACGGACAGACAGACGGACAGACAGACCGACAGACGGACAGACAGACAGACAGACGGACGGACATGCAGAAATTAATTATTTTTATCATTCTAAACACACTGGTGTAATTCATTTTTGTGTGTGATAACGGGATCTTGGCGTTACAAACGGTAAGGCAAATTTAATATACCCTTTGGTTTCACCATTCGGGTATAATCAATTCAACTCGAATCACTATTGAAAACAAACATTTTCAGCTTACCTGACATCGTAGACCCAATGAAATTTTGGAGGGGTTGCGAGGGAGGAATTCTACCTACTCCATGTATGTCATTGTCTAAAAATTGTTCAAACCGTGAAATTCCAGAATTTTAATGATATTTTTTTGCATTTAGTTATAAGGAATGGATCTATTTGAATCGAAATTAAATTGTCCAAAAAATTTCAAAAGTAACTCGATAATCTGCGACTGAGAAAACTAAATTCTAGCATAAAAAAATTTATTTATTGGAAAGAAGCTAAACTATCTCCTAGACTAATCTATTCTAAAATAACAAAACTGAATAAATAAAAATTACAAGTAAAAAATGAAAAATAAAACATAAAAATAAGAAAACCTAATATAAAACCTATTAAAAATCTAATATAAACCTACAAAAATAATAAAAAAACAAAAAACACAAGAAATTAAAACACCTTTTATAATAAAAAGTTAAAAAATACAAAAATGTTAAATATGTATGTGAGAAGACTCACAAACATCTAAAAAGATCAGAAATAATACAGTTTTTGCAATTTAATATTTTCGGGAAAAAATATTTGGGGTAATTTCTAATTCTAACCAAAAAAGGTTAATTTTTAGTTGATGAGTATTTCTCAATCTGGCATCTCTAAATTCAGGATCGTACAGGTTTGCAAATAACTGGTAATCGTTTTGTTTTATTTTATTTTAAAGAGGTTTTGAACAGTGTGGTGCTATTAACGAGTGAGTTTTTGATAATTTTTAAGTATTTTATATCCAATTGTGTAGTGGTGATGTTAATTATAATAAAATGTTTGTGATTTTCATGTACGTTTAGTGAGTGTGTTTATAACGGTTTGTTTCATACAAAATCTCTTTGTTTGAAATATTAAAAAATATTTCTTTACGAAATTTTCACGTTAAGTGAGCTGATGAAGGATCAGTGGCGTGATCCGAAACATGTCCTCGCTGCCACCAACAGGACCTTCACGGTCGATACATTTGTACATCCTTACATGTTTTGTATTAGGGATTTTAAGAAATACAAAAATTGAAGTAGAAGTGGCATTAACATTTTTGGTTTTAAATTCTTTTTTCAAAAATATTTTCAATTAAATGCCACTTTTCAATTTTTTTTTTTTTTTTTTTTTTTAGATGTTTGTGAGTCTTCTCACATACATTTTTGTATAATTATTAAGGATTTTGTATTTTTCAATGTTGTTTTTGTTATTATTGTTTTTGTTATTATTAGTGATTAGTGGTTTTGGTTTTTGATTTTTAGGGAATTTTTGAATTATGATTGGTGGAGGAATCTAGGAGGTAGTTTAGTTCAAGTTTTTAAAATAAAAAATAATTTTTTTTTGTATATGAGTTTTTTTTTCAAAAGACTTGTTAATCTAACAGATATAGTTCAAAAATGATGTATGTTCGAGCTTATAAAAAGCCCTTCTATGGTATATACGACATCACAATTTAACAGATAACAGATAGTTCTTAAATGTTTCATACACAATTGGGCCAGGATAGCGTAATTAATTATCCTTTATTCTTAACAACATGCAATGCTCTTTATCATCACTTGGTGTTGTTATGGTTTACTGTCACAAAACTAATATTAATAGGCAGTACGTTATCTGTCGAGCAGCAGATGATATCATTTCAGCCTTCATCGAGTCATCTGAGAAAGTCGCATATCATAATCATCATCATTATTATTATCATAACTCTGTGGGTCATCATCATCAACGGCAGCACACTCGTCACAGTTCTACGAAAATAAAAGACGATGAAATCCACCGCAAAATTTATCATTTCCACCATGCTCAACGTCTTCAACAGTCATATCCTTCAGATATTGCCAAATAGGATAGTTGTACACACTCTTCATACTCAAAAGAATCCTCCGAATGGGGTTTTCTTAAGTCTAGAAACTGTCTTTGTTTGTTCGTTTTTACCATCTTTCCCTCCGATTTCTAAACTTTGCACTATCGAAGTGTAGGTGGATATAGTAGAAATATGCTGCGCACATATTTTATATACAATTTCAATGTAGGAATGGATAGACAACAAAAACATTTATCCTTATCTACAGTAAAATATTATATAATATCCATCTGTGGAAAAGTATCTTTTTCATGCTCTCGTTGAAGTTATTATTGCTTTCCTGTGACGGTTTTGCAGTTTATACTAGCTTTCTTGGTTTCATTCCCAAGTTTCTTCCTTCTTATAACCGACGATAGTCAATTCGTATGTTTTTTCGTCCTGTTTTTCAGTGTGGGCTTATTGCCGGCAATGGTTCTGTTTATCTTGTATAATTTTCACATATATTCCCGGCAGCTATTATACACTTAGTAGGTTGTACCATTATTCTCCACTCTAGCGAAGATATTTATTTTTAGTTTACTGGTTATGCGATATTGTCAAGCTGTGAGAAACATATGGATTGGAGTAGGCGAGAAAAAAAAACTACGCTAAGATCCTTGCGATAAGTTCTTCTGCATAAATGACACCAAGTTTCGCGAAACAAATATTTGCTGGACAATAATATAAAAATAACTTTCAAAATACACCAGTTTTTTTAATCACATTAAACTGTCACACAAAATATTCATATCGAAAGAAATGTCCATTTCATCATCGGAATATTTAAATAAGTAATGGAATTTTAAATCAAAATAGTAGGGAAAACTACAATTGACCGGGGAATATTGTGATATCTGTGACTTTTTTTACTTTCTTCTACGGAGTATAATAAAGTACCTATTGTATTCATGAAAAATTTCGACCTCTTAATTTTGCCTAAAAAACATTTCCCGATCACTCCTGAGTCGATTGGAGTCATATTAAAAAAATGTCTTTCTGTCTGTCAGTCTGTGTACAAGATTTCTCAAAAACTAATAGAGCTAGCGCCATGAAATTTTATAGGCATGTTGGGTCCTGAAATGGGACGATCCTATCAACTTTTGGTGGAAATCCGTTAACCGGAAGTATCCAAAATGGCGGTTTTTCAAAAATCGCAATTTCGTTTTTCTCGATTTACTCCCAAACTACGGGTTTTTTAGTGGCCTTAAGTATGACAAAACTTGGAGAAAATAAAATTTCCCACACTTTTGTCTTTAGCTATAACTCGATATCTCCACCTGTTATCGAGATAAACCGTTATTTCCAAAAAAACAGTTTTTTGCGATTATCTCGAAAACTAACGGGTTTTTACTGACTGAATGTATGAAGTGAATTAATGAGAATGGCATTCTGCACAATTTTGTCTTTTACAGTTATCCGTTATCTTTTACCGTTATTGAGATATTTTCATTAATATGTAAAAAATCATATTTTTGCGAATAATTTGCAAACTAACGGTTTTTCGACAAATCAGTTAAAAGAATAATTAAAGATGTTAACATTTTCTACATTTTTGCCATTTACCGTAAATTGATATCTTTTACCGTTCTCAAGTTATCTCAAATTTTGTACGTTTTTGATATTTTTGGATGTACCAACAATTTATTGGGAGGTCGTCTTAGGTTGACAACGCGACAGGGCTGTAGCGTAAATTGCACAGGGTCGTAGATTTTGTAGAAGAAAGTTTTGTGTTGACCACAACTGATATTTTTTCTTTTGCAGCCCCCTTTTTTAGAAATTTGCAGTCAGAAAAGCCTCGGGGACCTCTAACTCTACCTTTCGTCGCAAAACTATATGGTCAGGGTTCATTATTTGAATTATTGAATTCTCATATTGCTAGCCACATATAGATCTAAAATTGGTCAAACAAAACAGTTTACTTGCACTGACAGGAGAGAAATCTGTATTTTAAGTGCCAATCAATACAATGTTAGTACCAGTCACTACTGCAATAGCAACAAATTCCCATCATCACAGTGGCAAGAAAAATTAGCGAAAACTTTTAAGAAAAATTCTTTTCAATAGCACCTAAAGTTCCATATAGCTTGTAACCAATCACGCTTAGAATCGCTTCGTCTTCCGTAACCGTCAGTGTTTACGAGGGGACTTCAAACTCAGGGATCTCGGGTTTTTCAGCATTTAATAATATCAGGGAATACAGTAATCCCTCCAATTGCGCGGTTTCGCGTACAAAAAACATGTACTGAATATCTATTTTAGTGAATCCCCGATAAGAAGGAATCAGCTGGTCATTTGGCATCTTCGTACATATTTGGTAATTTCGTGCTTATATTTAGTGCGAAAAACTAGCAAATTCTTTTGTGCTCGGTAGTCAACTTGAATAAGAAGCTGTTAATATGGACCGATATGGAGCGTGTCTTAAAATTTTGGAGAATTTTGACAGCCGCTTTAGCCCCATCCCATATTCAGAAATTCATAATGAAAAACAAAAATCGGGTACTCAATCACTAATATCAAGGTTTTTTCAAAAAGAATTGTAGTACATATCATAAGTTTGTATTAATTTAAATATGTCGTTAAATAAAAACTTTTTTATATGTTTTTTTTTGGAATTTTTCTAATATCTGGGCCTAACCCCAAAATTTCATACAAAGTAAGGTTCACAGTGCATGGTTTCGGTTTGCGCTCTTTTTGTGGAACGTATCTCCCACGCAGTTGGAGGGATTACTGTATTTATTATAAATTTATAAATAAATAAATTCATAAGTTAATTGTAAACATAAGAAAATCTACAATTTCCAAGGGCAATCGTATGATGACAGAAAAAATGTTTTTTTTTAATTCACTTGTATAGGAGAGGGCGAAAGGAGTTGTCCGATTGGATTTTGATGTATGGAACGGTTTTGTAAAATCATATTCTAAACAGATTTTGCCTTAATAAATTTTTCGTTACAATGCACAGCTTTCGAGAAAACTAGAAAAAAGTATTCCATTGGTATTGGGGAGGGGAGGTGTGGTCCAAGTGGCTTGAGTGGCTTGAAAAACAAACGGGTCCATATTGGAAAAAAATCGTTAAGCTGATTTCAATCAAAATTAAATTGTTTTTAAGCCAATATTAAATTTTCGTTTAAACTAATAATATAACTTTTCTTTTCCCTATATCAAAATATTTTCGGAATAATTAAATCGAGCTGATAATCGACATTTTTTCAGATAGATTGTAAAATGTATATTTTGCGGTAGTCTCACCGTATTTAAAAAGAATTTAAAAAGTGTTTGATATAGTCAAAAATATTTACTAATATAGTTAGGTCTATTAACTTCTTTATACGAATTTCTCGTTTGAATATTGCCCCAGAGCCTGCGAAGAAATCTGTATACAAAGGCATTAAGTTATAACCATAAAAGTCATAGCATGAAAAAACTAACACGAAAAAGACTAACGCACGAAAAATTTATTAAGTAGAATAAGATTATGTACTTACTTAATGTAATAAAAAAATGTATTAAAGCAAAATAAAATATTTCTCAAATAATTAACCTGGTTCTTAAAATTACTCGTGTGTCAATTAGGTCATAGTGATTTTTTTATTATCGGGGGAAACGGCCACAAGTCAAGCATTCTCCAGTAATAATTTCCTTGCAAACCCCCATCAAATATTAATCTGTATATTATAATCCGTGATTTTGTGAGATTTTTACGTTTTTATTTCCTCTCTTGCTTAAGAGCAACCTCATTTAACCCGCACACTACCTCTCACTGTACGTCATTCTTGCAAAATAATGTGAAAACTATGTGCTGGGCTGAGCTCTCAGATCTACAATATAATGTAGAAGGCTTAACGAACTTATTACGATAACGAAATAATGCCTCTACAACATAGACGAAAATGCCTACACATAGTGCAAGGGTAGAGGAAAATCAAGTCATAAAAATAAAATTAAAATCCAACAAAAATTATCATAAAATAAAAATAACAACGACGATAACAGTAGCTGGAGTAATATTCATAGCAAAAAACAAGAAAAATTATGAAAAGCATCGAAAAAAAAATCCATGGCGTACGCAACGCGGTCAGAAAAGGCTAAACCCTAAAAGTCCGGTGGGTGCACACTGAATTCTGGTGTTGATGCTTGATCCGCACCATGTTAACAATAATTGTAATTATATTCAAAGATTAAGAGTAATAAAGAAGTCATTATTGTGCGCTGAAGGCATTAAGACGCAAAAATCCACTCTACAGCCATTCTTCACAGCAATTCGTCAGGTCACCACCGCTTTTTCTTTTTTTAAAAAAAATATTTAGCTGAGATTTTCATTACTATCCGACCGACCGGAATTTTCATTTGTTTCGTTGATTTTCTAGGTTTATGATCCATGTACGCAATATTAAAAAAAATTAGTTAGTCTCTCATCAAGTATTAGACATTGAATACCGAGATATCAAGCCCTGATGTGAATCTCTCTTGTAAAGAGTTTTCCTGTTTAAAGCATACAAGAATTTGAAATTTTGCATTTTAATTGAGCTGTAAATATTATTAACGCCCGACTACATATTGTTATCTTGTCATCATTATTTGCGTAGGCGATTTCAGCATTATTTGTTAGGTGATACTGGCCGTTGTTCGCTCCTTTTAAATTAGACATAAATTTAATTTAGACACTAATTTGTATTAGAAGTAAGACAAATTTGACATAATCTTTGATCTTTATTGTGAGTATCAATATATTTATACATATATATAAAAAATTTAAATTCAGCGTTGAAAACGACTAGTTAACTGATAAATTATATTGGGTAAGAAAATTTGGATTTTTTTTTGTTAATTTAAATGAAATATTTTGAGGTTACAAAGTTTTATGCATATGTTTTTGCAATGAAATGTTTTGATAAGAAAAATACCTTATGTTTAATAACTCATTGCTTGGGTTTATGAAAAGAACCGTTCTATATTTTATAATGCACGAACTTATTTTCAGAAGTTAAGGGCCTGCCGTTATAAAAAATATTGCCCACCTGAACTATAACACTTGTAACCAGGGATGGCAAAAGGAAAAAAATCGTAACGGTGTACATTTCGTTGTGTAACGAAATTCAAATTATTCGATTACGTTATTTCGTTTTGTTATAACGTTATTATTTCGTTACACGATATATTATTATTATCCTCGGCGCTACAGCTCCCGAAGAGCCTGGCCTCCCCAATTAAGGTCTTATAACAATTTCTTCCCTGCTTCGCACCTACAGTTTTACATGGTTTGCGAACCATGGATAAATTACAACATTTGACGATTAAAGCGGCCCCTACACGTTCAATCTTGCAGTCAATCATACAGCAAAAAGCTTATATGCACTAGACGCTCAATCATGCACGCAAACATCAGTTAATTCGAAACAGCCAAACCGACAGCACACAGCACAAATATCAATTTAAACATTTTTGGTCCTTATATTTTTCACTTTTCGTCATCCACAACTCACTTGTTTGTCTATATAACTCGAAAAATTATTCCGAAAAAACTTTGTCTTTTATATGTGACATCTTTTCACTACTAAAAATTCCCCTGAAATGACGAAATGATTGACAGCATCGCCATACACGTTCAAGCATGCTGTCATTCACAAAGCTCCCTTGAAAAATATCAAAATGATTTTGATATTGGTCAGCATGCTGGCAATCATGGAATTTTGCATGACAGCATCACCATAGATGTTCAAAATGCTGTCACAGCATGCGATGATTGACTGCAAGATTGAACTGGTAGGGGCCGCTTTAAGAAAACCAGTAATTGAAAAGAAGTTCAAGCCAGTAATTATGCATGTAGTTTAGCTTTCATGATTATTTATGACTTATCACTGTTAGAATATATCGAAAAATTAGAGCAAAAAATCAATACCGAAAACATTCTCAAAAATTTGGATTTTTTTTTGTGGTTGTTGGAAATTCCAAGTTGGATATCAGGTAAAGTTAGAACAAGCAGCAGCAAAAATGCCGCGCTTTGGCAATTCATTTTAATGTCCGAGGTTTGGTTCGAAGCGTTACAAATGGCAATACAAATTTTTCAAAAACTTCCAAATATGTATTCAGAACAACATTTTATTTTAATTTCTGTTCAAGTTTTCTTTTAATCAGCTTGAAGATAAATACATTTTTTTAAAAACTTTTATTTAGATTGCTTTCGTATCTGTCTGTCTGTCAGGGTCAAATCTTGCAATCCAATTTTGACCCACTTCCACTCATCCGATTGACTTGAAATTCTGCACTTTTACGTAAGTCCGATGACAGTACAATATTTCGTCCTTGTAAGGATAAGAGAAAGTCCTGTAAGGATAGCGCGATTATCATTTTTTCCCAAATTTTTCGGAAAATAATCTCATCTGGGTGTTTCTGGGGTCACTGAATTTTCATCTGGCATTAAGAAATCTGTAAGAATCACGGAAGATCCTGCAAGGATAATGTGATTATCCTTTTTCTCAAATTTTTCGGAAAAAATCGAATCTGGGGGTTTTTGAGATTGTTGAATCCGATTCTGGAGTTAAAACAAACTATAAAAATGTCTCAGAAGCATAAAGGATATCCATATATTTGAAGACTATAAACAAACGTGGCGAAAGACAGACGTTATTTTGGATTTTTCGTCCTACTAATCAAATACGAAATAACTAAAATGATAAACTAAAAAAAAAATTAAAGAAAGTTTTTTTTTTTAAATACGTAAAAGGAACATTGACTAAAACAGAAAGGATGAGAGGGATGGTTTGATTGGATTTAACACTAGATTGCCCAAGGAAGTCAAGCAGTCAAAATGCTTTTGGCAATATAGGTATAACACATATATATATATACCGGAAATGAAGGAGGGGGCAGGTAACTACAATTATTAATAAACGCATTTTCATATATGTTGTACAAAAAGTCACAAAATTCTAACAAATTGTGTCATTATATACATAACTAGCTTGAAAGAACCCGGCGTTGCCCGGGTAGTAATAAATTTTTGAATATGAAAAAATCCTTTTTTTTCAAAAGTATTTTGATGTATAGAAAAATTATGCAGTAACTATATTTCAAACAATTTTCTGTTCATATTTTTTTTGGTTTGACGCACAGTTTTCAAGAAAATTGCAAATATTTTTTCCATCTGTTTGGGAGAAAGGGAATAGAGCGAATTCCCTTATTGCCAGACACTTAAGATTTTTGCATTTATGTTGTAACATATGTTGAACAACCATAAAATAGTTTCAGAGATAGCTGAGGAGGGGATTGGTCGAAAATTTACCCTGACAGATAACCTATCCAACACTAAAAATTGTATAAAAATCCGTTCTGTAGTTTAGTAGATAGCAGGAGAGGGGGCTCGCACCATGTAGAGCGGAGTAGTTTGAGTGGATGAAAATTTCTTTTATGATTGACCTGCCCAACACTGAAAACCGTATTCAAATCCCTTCAGTGGTTCAGAAGATAACAGGCGAGGGGGTGAGCCGATACCGCGACCACACCTAACTATAAATCGTGGTCATGATACTTAGTCTATGTTGGTGCAGTAGTTCTTGAGTTTATACGTTACTCCATCTCACAAATCAAAAAAATTTATAACTCTATCTCACAAATCAAAAAAAAAAAACGTTTCCGCACCCCAATAAGTTTGTTGCTGCATTCCAGATTGGGGACCTCCACACTATATGTGTATCAAACCAAACCAATCGCTGGACACAAAAATGAACTACACCAGGGTGTTTGGAATGACAAAAGATTTTAATTTTAGCATGTCCGACCGTCTGTCTGCCCGTCTGTCGTCTGTCCGTCTATATATCCGTGAATATCATAACTTTCGGAAGGATTGAGCTAGAGATTTGAAATATTTTCAGTTGCGTTTCTCGTAAATGGCAATGCTAAGTTCTTGAACTGGCAAAATCGGACCATTGCCTTCTCCATATAAATGAAACTTTTTTCGCAATTTTCTCGAAAACGGTGAATCGCATTGACAAATTTATAAAGCTAAAATGTTTTTTATACCCGTATGGTGAAACCAAAGGGTATATTAACTTTGCTTTACCGTTTGTAACGCCAAGATCCCGTCATCACACACAAAAATGAATTACACCAGTATGTTTAGAATGATAAAAAAAATTGAATTTTGCATGTCCGTCCGTCTGTCTGTCCGTCTGTCTGTCTGTCCGTCCGTCTGTCTGTCTGTGGCGCGGATTGCGGGCGCACGGATTGAGCTACAGACTTGAAATTTTGCACAGATCCGTTTTTCGTAAAATGCAAGACTAAATTCGTTAATGGGCAAAAATGGACCATTAGGGGGGGGTACCCCCCATACGAACGAAACCGATTTTTGCGAATATCTCAAAAACGGTGCATCTTATCAAAAAAGTCTAAGAACAAAAGTTTTTTAGAATATGATTCTACATAAAACTCCCATACATCAAAATCCGATTGGAATAAATTTTAAAAAATCTTATTGAAAAGTTTTACTTCGAAGAGGAATTTTCATACAATTGTTCGAATTTTGATACGAATATCACCATACGGGTCTCCAATGATTGCCAGATTGGCAATTATAGCTTTTGTTATGTTTTGAATATGATTTTACATAACTTATCTATACATCAAAATTCAGTTAGACTACCTCTTTCCCCTCCCCTATACCCATTGAATACTTTTTCCTTATTTTCTCGAAAACGGTGCATCGTATCGAAAAGTTTATAACGACGAAATGTGTTTAGAATATGATTTTATACAACTTATCTATCCAGTTGGACCACTCCTACCTCCCTCTCCCATACAAATAGATTTTTTTAAATAAACGAATTGGTCGGTGACAAAATACATTATTTAAATTCGTTCTCTATAAAATGAATAATTTAAATTATCAAATTGCACAAAAGCAGTGGATGAATAAAGGAAATTTGTGTTGATGCAAGTCGAGATTCTATGTGCCGCTAACCTCACTTTTGGAAATCACTATGTTCTGGAAAAAATCACAAAATTCAACACCAATCCATTTACGTTCACGTGGTCACTGAGTAAATTCCTTGATTCACTTCGTTGTACACAAAATAAAATACTTTCGACGATTTAAAAGTGGGAAAAACAGCGATAATTTGCGCACTATATCGATAAACAACCGCTTCGCATCGATCATCAATGAGGAAAGAGCAAATATATTTCTCAGTTGTTAAACGCGAGTCTGAGAGCGTAACGGGATCTGTTGGCGATAAAATTATTACAAAATTTTCCGTTTTTCACTTCCAAATACAATATTTTCTCTTTCCATACCAAAATCCCATACAAAATGCAAATTTCAATTTTTCCGATATTCCCGTTTTTCCCCAAAATTTTTCTCGACTTTTCCAACAAAACGAAAAAAGATTCGAGATTTTTGATTTGGAATTACTGAAAGTGCAAACCAGAAAACCGCTCCCCTGAAAGTATGCAATTTCGGTTTTCCAAGATTTTCCAACTTTTCCGGTAGAAATTTCCAATTTTCGGCTCCGTTGTGTTTTTATATGTTGCAATACGAATCCAACAAAAAAAACCCCATGCAAATCGGATTATATTCAGCCGAGTTATGGATAGTCAAACGGACCACGATTCATTTTTATATATAAAGATTGTTTTTCTGATTGAAATGAAAAAGCAGTCAAAATGACTTGCTTGGGCAATCTAGTGTTAAATGTATAAAAGAGTTTTGAAAAATTCTAAAAAAAACAATTTTTTTTTTACCGTGTAACATACAGGGGAGTATTTGACCCCAAAACCGTACCATAATTGGAAAATCTGAAGTAAAGTTTTAATAATTATGCTGCATGTTTTTATGTAGCTAAATAACAGGTGCATTAAATAACATCCACTTTTAAACGGTTGCATCCCACTTTCAGTTGAACAACGCAGTTGTGAACTGCACTCGTGCGTTACCTTTCCAGCGTGTATTAACGCGTAGTTTCGCTTTCTTCTTAGAGAACGTTTTGATATTTGTGTTAAAAAATTTACAATCGACAATGTAGCAAAACATACGCATTTCATGATATGGTTTTTATTCTTAGTCTATTGGGGCTGTGTTTTTCCCTGCCCATTAAAGTCAGGAAAATTTACCTGTTTTTTGAGCGATTTTTTCGTCAAGAAAATTGCTATTTTACATCCTACCTCCACTAACATGGGCTCATTTTGTTTGGAATAGATGTAATCGCCATTTTCAGCGAATAGATTTTTGGAGACCTAAGCCACAATCTGTCCCATGATTATACCTTACGCAGCGCGCTGAAGACAATGCGGTACGGTGACAGCCGCAGTCATTGCCTAAACACCAATTACGCGCAGTGATTTTGAAGAGTATTAATTTTTCGGTTTTATTTTCCGCCTCGAATACGTTTTCAAGCTTATGTTCCATCTTTCCGCTTGATAAAAATATTTGCTACAACACTGTGACAACTGTATGGAGATGGCAGACATAATGTACCGAGCTTTCCGAATACAGGTATCTCTCGAAGTACGCGGTACTTGAGTTATGCGAATTTCGAGTTACGCAGAAAAAAATTGCGGCAGTGCTCGAGTTACGCGGTATTGTTTTGGAGCAATTTTTATTTGAAAAGAAAATATTGTAATTATAAATGAATGTTTTTATATAAAAAAGATAATAGGTATGTATTGTTTTGCAGTAATCCTGAATCTCCACTTACGCAGTTTCGACTTACGCGGAACCAATTAACCGCGTAACTCGAGGGATACCCGCAAACATGTAGAATGGTTCCGATTTGGCAATTTGAGTGCTTGAAACCCATTAAAATTAGTGAGGGTATTCACAATCCTCTTTTAATTTTCGGTATTCGGTATTTTCGGTAATATTAAAAGACTGAAAATATTCTGCTGTGAACATCCCACAGATTTGAGAACAGCGCTTTTATTGGATACGTGACCAAATCATGAACTGCGAATTTGATTGTAAAATATGTCACATACCTTTAAATCCATGTTTAATGTATTCTTTTGAATTTCTATTGTGGCAACGGCTATCAAAATTGAAAAAAATTGCACTCCGATGAGATAACCAGCGAAAAAATTTGACAACTAAAAACATTACTAGCGCCACCCGCGGTTGATTCTTGATACCGAATACCCGGCCCGAAAAACACGACTCAAGGCATGTATACAATTACCGAATCCGGTAATTCATTTTTACATGAACCAAGTTACCATATCGGTAAAAATCTGTCGAATTTGACTGAATTACCGAGCGGTAAATTTACCCGCAATTTAAAAGACGACTGTGAATACCCTGAGTATTTCAGGATTTACTGAGGTAGATTTAAGTAGAAATAAGCAAGTAGTAACGAGGTAAGTAATAATATACATTGATGCCAGCTCCCATATTGGGTTTAAAGCATTTAAAAAACTCAAATTGCCACTTTAATGCCATTTTACATGCTTGCCAACGAGATGCGCGCCTGTACTAAAATATCATAATTCACCACTTGTGATGCCTCTGTTAATGTCACCGCGTCTGAAAGTAGAAACTAGACCTACTTTTCACGGCGTGGTGCTCTACTACGGTTGATCAGCCCGCAATTAGACACATACTCATATAAACCTGTAGCTTCTACTACCAGGTGTCACCGGGCTGCGCCCCGCCGCGTAGTGCGGAATTGTGGGACAGGCGTAAAAGTTGAAGTTATTGTGAGATTTACCAACATCTTTTAAATTTTCCAAAATATAAGGCCCTATTCCAGGATCCGATACGAATGATTCGGATCGTAAACTCAATGTTGTTGTTGGTATAAAACACTAACAACAACATTGAGTTTACGATCCGAATCATTCGTATCGGATCCTGGAATAGGGCCTATATAAAAATTATTTTCTTTACGCTAGGTATTTAGAGAATTTAATCCTCTTTCCAAATGAGCTTAATCGTATGAGCAATTTAGAAAAAAATAAGCCAAAACGTCCCACAGAGAATTATATCAAAACCTGTCCAAAATTATTTTAGTGATTATCTAAACCGGCATATTAAGTTACTTTTTGGTGTTAATAATGAAAACCCTTTAAAAAAATCATCGGGCTTTTAAAATCTGATTGTATTTTTTTCCTCAAATTATAAATTGCAACAGTGTTACATTGTGATTATTTGGTTTCATAACAAAAGTAGTTTTATATAAATAAAAAAATATATTTTGTGTCAATAACCAAACACAAACAGCCTGTTCCACCACAGTTGGATAAGTTTTATATAGTGGCAGTAACCTATCAGCAATCTTGTGCCGAAGACATAAGACATTGTGGCAGATATTTATTTACTATGGATAAAACTTAGCAGTGGTGGTACAGGCTCTTAGTGTTTTGTCACAAAATGACTTTTTATTACTGTAAAACCCTATCTTTTATTATATTTTATTATTTTGCAATTTAATTTGTGGCAAAAAAAAATCGATTTTTAAAATTTAAAAAAAAAAATCGGTAAAAAAACCAGATGATTATTTAAAGCAGCGGTGTCCTACCTTTTATCTTTCCTGGGCCACATTGGGAGAAGACGAGTTATACAGGGTGGTCCGGATTAGGATGTCAATCCATTAACCCTTCATTCTTTGCACAATTTCATGAAAAAAAGTCCACTATACATGTGTTCGGAAATGTACCGTTATCGAACGCCAGCCATTTTAAATTTTCCCGTCGGAATTTTTCCGCACATCACTAACGAGGCTCTCACTGCCACAAATATTAACGGATTTCTATGATTTCTATGTCGTTAGATAGATAATAAAATACTGTTTTTGGATCAATTAAAAGTTTTGTGAAATACTGCAGATTTTCCTAAATAAATGGTTTCAAACAAGATTTTTTTTTGTTTTCAATCCAAAAAATTTGAGAAAGTTGCGTTTTTCTCAAATACTTGCCCTATACTTTTTTTTATTTTTTATTTTTGTATTATTCCTCTGTCAATTCCCCACAAAACGCATATTTAATTTTCATTATACGATTTCTAGTTCCATAGATATAACCAAAACACTACTCCATGTTTCCACTGAAATCAAAATCAGATATTTTTCTTAATGGAATAGGCACTTCCCCGCACTTTTGGACATCGTTTGAAAAAAATACATAAAACAAAACAAAAAACATAAAACAAAAAAACATAAACATAAAACAAAAAAATACATAAAAATACATAAAATTTCAAGATCCATGCACTATCGAATGTAGTAACGGTTGTATTCTTGTACTGTTTTGGAAAAACAAACTATTTCCAATCAAATGGAGGTCACTTCGAAAATCTTTTGTAGTAATTGTTAAATAAAAACGTGTTGTTTTGTTTTATGTATTTTTTTCAAACGATGTCCAAAAGTGCGGGGAAGTGCCTATTCCATTAAGAAAAATATCTGATTTTGATTTCAGTGGAAACATGGAGTAGTGTTTTGGTTATATCTATGGAACTAGAAATCGTATAATGAAAATTAAATATGCGTTTTGTGGGGAATTGACAGAGGAATAATACAAAAATAAAAAATAAAAAAAAGTATAGGGCAAGTATTTGAGAAAAACGCAACTTTCTCAAATTTTTTGGATTGAAAACAAAAAAAAATCTTGTTTGAAGCCATTTATTTAGGAAAATCTGCAGTATTTCACAAAACTTTTAATTGATCCAAAAACAGTATTTTATTATCTATCTAACGACATAGAAATCATAGAAATCCGTTAATATTTGTGGCAGTGAGAGCCTCGTTAGTGATGTGCGGAAAAATTCCGACGGGAAAATTTAAAATGGCTGCCGTTCGATAACGGTACATTTCCAAACACATGTATAGTGGACTTTTTTTCATGAAATTGTGCAAAGAATGAAGGGTTAATGGATTGACATCCTAATCCGGACCACCCTGTATTGGGCCACAAATAAAATAGACTAACCCTAAAGATAGCTAATTAGTAAAAAACGTGGAATATATATGTACAATGTACATACTTAGTTAACAATTTTAAGTAATTTAAACTACATTAATTCATAAAGTTTGTAAATATATCAGTTTTTGTGGGCCACATTCAAACACGTCCTGGGCCGCATGCGGCTCACGGGCCACGGGTTGGACAAGCCTGATTTAAAGGTTTTTCATTAACAGCAAAATTTAACTTACTATCATCAGATTAGGTTCGAAAAATGAATAAAATATTTATGACCGGATTTTGATACTGGACTGTGCACTGTTTTGAAAAACAAAACCATCAAAACATATTCGTTTGTTTAAAAGAGGAATGCATGGGGGCTGCAAATTAATATGTTTTTATTTTCAAGTGCAAAATGTCATTCGAGTTGATTTTGCGTGATGTAGACTGTAAAAGGCTTCTTATGGAAATCCAAGAAACTGTATGCGCACGATCAAAATAAAATAGAGATCGTTTTGCAAAAGTAATGAATTAATATAACATACTTAATATCTGATTCATTCAAAGCTTTGACAAATATGAAGCCAAATATTATTTTTTTTATTTTTTTATATTATTGTATGGAATGCGCGCATGTACATCGATAATTTCAAAAGCCGCAAAATGACGCGTTGGACAATCTCCCAACAATACATGCTTCTTCACGACCAAATATTACTTCTGTTGGTGGCTCTTGGTTCTGCAAAATCAGTTAAAACAACTTCAACAATTACCGATGTCACAATTTAGCATTCCGAACGCGCTCCGGTAAGTCACAAAAGTCTCAGCAACAAATCGTAAGACATTCAAGCATTTAAAACGATTCAAAATAAAATATCGAATGTAAGATAAAGTAAAGAAACATCAGACAACGAAAATAAGCGAAACATGATGTTATTTCGATATGTTGCCTGTTTTGTATTTTAAAGGTTTCAGCAGTACGTTTGTTTTTTTTTATATATAAACTGATGTGCTTCTTGACTGATTAGAAATTCAACACGAAAATAGAGGCCATCACCAGAGACATAAATTTATGGCCAGTGCAAAGATTGCTATGTTCACGAATTACCAATTTTTATTTTTCTCGACTTTACCCATTGATACATAGAAATACCTACTATTTTTTTATTTAAAAAATCCTTTTGAAACGGGCCTGTCAATCAATTCAGAACCAAAGGTGGAGTTTTGGTGCTTTGGCGCTTTTGTGCTTTTTAGAGCAATTTTCTACTTATTTTATCATTTTTGTCTTCATGTATTAAACGACCTTTCTATACTCTTTCAAATTATCTGACGAAAAAAGTGTCATTTTAAGAAAGCTACCTGTCTTCGACAATATCTTTTTGGTGTCTTTATTGTCAAATTACAACACAACGTTCTCAGAATAGTAATAAAATAACGTACTGGCGTTATCGTCTTGAATATTTAATTCATTGGATGATTTGTCATTTTAAACGTCGGGAAAAAAGGTAAGATACGGTCTCAAGTAATATTTAAAATGGATTGTCTTTTTAATTTTCAATTTTCAATTAATTTTCAGAAACAATACAAATTTAATTATTACAAATGCTAAAATTTGAACACTTATTTACCTCTAATCATAAATACTGATACGAGTACAAGGAAAACTTGATGCTAAATGAGAACGCATTGATATTTTTCAAAAGATAAAATCTCTTCGTTGGGCCACTCAATAGACGCAAATCATAGAACACATAATTCGAAAAGGCCGTCATTTGATTTAACATCAGCCCTCTAAATCAGGTATCATCAGCTACACTCAGAAAAATGTCCAGGTCAACTTTTTGTCAGGTTAACTCTGACCTTACAGAGGTTTCTGTAAGCCGGCTAGCGGTCAGAGTTAACCTATCTAAGGTCAACTCGTGCAGCTCCCAATGCCCTACTTCACCTGCTGGTGGCTTAATTTCAGAATTTCTCCGACCACAGTTCAACTCAGTTTTACTTGCCCACATGCAGGCGAACGCGCGCCTGCCCGAGGCCAATTACGCCGTATGTAGGTCGTCGAGTTAGCCTCCATTTTTCTGAGTGTAGTGGCTCGGCTGGCTCATCACACAGATTGGCTTTAACAGCGTAGCTCTATAATCGACCATTTATTGTATGCTGTAATGCTTGTGTGTTGCGGTTTCAACCGTGCTTTGGAGTTGGAATCGGTGCTGTATTTTAATGTGTAGTGGTTACAAATTTTGATTGTAAAGGGAGCGACAGTTAATTTGATGACCCCTGCTCTAAATATTAAGTTAACAGAACTCCAAAATATACGCCCGATTGGAAGATTCTTCAAGGATTCAGTGTTGGCGCGTTTTTTTAGCACACCATAACTCGAGTTCTAGATTCCGGAGGACCAATCTTCGCTTCTGATGAATTTAATTTTCAAGCTATGTATTTTGGTGTTCCTTTGGCTTTTTAAACCAGAGATAAATCCTGTGGAAACTTCCAAGGGACGCAAACGTCAGGCAAAGTTGATCAAGAAACTATTTTTAAGTGAAGCATTTAAACGAAAACTTATTCAAAAAAAAATCGTTTAAATGTTTGACTATTTTCTCGTTTTATTTTTATTTAAATACTTCGCTTAAAAATAGTTTCTTGAGCAACTTTGCCAGACGTTTGCGCCCATTTTTCACAAAAAAGCCTCGAAATCTATTTGCATGACTCCATCTCTCCAAAAGTCCGCCCGTTGTTAAGCCGTTGAACTATAGACCCGTTGGCCTGTAGAGAGCATATTTGGCGAAAATACACCTAAATATTGAGTCCTTGAAGAAGGATTTCACCCAAAACATTGGACAACATTCCAATAGATCGAGTGCGTATTTTGCTGCCCTGTTGACTCCATCGTTAGAAGCCTGGGCACCGATCATGTATTGCGACGCGGCTACGTCTTTCATTCGACTTGAAGAAATCGACGCGACTCAATATTACAATCCTATATCTCGACGCAATGTGTGTCGAAAGAAATAATGTAGAGGACATTGGGTTTGATTATCAAAGTAGTTCATTTTGTGTATGGCATAAAGCACTCATTCCATTATTTGATCTTGATTGTCAACATGTCTGACATTGCTGGGGCAAAATGTTCACGAACTGTCAAAATGATAGTGCAATCGAAATTTATATCCTCGGTTTGGATAATTCGAATCAAGAAAAAACTATCAATTTACGCCTAATTAGAAGGACACTGAAATCACTGAAAGCATTTAAATCAGCGGTGAAAGTTTCCCATAAATTCCTTTTCTTGATTTTCCCCATCGCATTTTTTCGAGTGAACTTGTGGCAAGTGACGGATTTTCGCCCATAAATTTGACAAGAGCCGCCAACTGATGCTTGTTTGTCTGTTTCCTATAATTTAGTTGTCATAATAAAATATCTATAATGTATATTTACAGCCGTATTCTGGCGTTGTGATACTTAAGTCACAAGTCACAAGTCCATAGAATTTAAGGCTCTTGTGACCGAGTTGTGACTTGTGACCGTAGCTAGAATAAGGCTGTTAATTTGGTATTATTTACTTTGGTTTTGGCATTGTTTTAAACCATTTCTTACGAAATTAATTGCAACGAAGTAAACGCCAAAGTCTTTATCGACGCTTGTCAATGCGTCGTAAGGTTTATGTCGAAGTTTGTGCGACGCGTCGAGCTACATGATCGACTTTTGTGTTGTGAGACGCGTTTATGCAGACGCGTCGCAATACAAGATTGGTGCCCAGGTCCAATCCTATCCGAATCTGATCGGATCCGATCCGAATGAAGCCTATCGGTTTCGGTGTTGACCCGCAGTGTTATCCAGAACAATTTTAACACCGTAGCGCCGAGTTTTTTTGACATTTCGGTTTTAAGGAGCTAAATATTCATTTTAACACCGTGATGACTTTAATTTTGAATTAACTCCGAAAAAGAGTCAAAAATTCACTAAAAACTGCTTTTAGAAATTATTTTCATTGTAAAATGTGTTTACGTTTAGAAGAAGTGTGTAAAAACTTTTTGCCTTTATAAATTTTTCGCTGATGCTGTCTTCGCGAAAACTGGGAAAACCTGGTTCGTTTGTATGGGGGGAGGGTAATAGTCCGAGTTTGCCGATTCAAAAACTTCTTGCCAGTCTTGCCATTTACGAGAAACCCTCCGCTCTCTATAAACATGCTAACCCGCTTCGGCTTCGGATCTGACTTTTCCAAGTGTGAATCAGTGGACGAAAACTTTCCAAATTCCTTCAGAAATGTAGAAAACAGCGGGTTAGTATGGGATCGGATTGGTGCAACAGATAGATATATGCAAGAAAAGTTTTTAACAATAAAATTTCGAAATTTTTACACAAAAAAATTTTACACAAATTTCAAATTAAGCAATAATGGAGTCCATTTTATATATGGTAAGCGGAATCCAATTGGAATTGAAAAGTTTTTAACAGTCAATATAAACTTTGAAAATACGAGAAGAAATCAAAACATCTCAAATGCTCGCAAAAGAAAGAAGTTGTGAGGTGAAATTTATTTGCTTTATTTTTGACTCCTCTAATAAGTGGGTTTACCGCCGAAAATGGTCTAATTTGAAATTTGTATGAAATTTTATTAGACACACAAAGTAACTACAATAAACGCTTGACAACTGAAGCTTTACACATCTACACACAGAACACATACAACAAAAAAACGTGACACTGAAGACATGAACGCGATATATTGTGCATTAGTAGAAGATTTTCAAATCAACACACGCAAAAGAAAGAGAAGAGAAATAGACATAACGTAACCTACACCATCGCATTAAAAACTGTTGCTGTACTGAACTGTTACCACTGTCAGCTGTTTTACTTTTTCTCGTTTTTCGTTTTTCTTGTTCATTTTTGGTTGTTAATTTAAAGTATTTTATCTATGTTATTTATTTATTTATTTTAATATAACATTTAGACAAAGTTTTTACGGCTAAATATTAATAGTTATAACATAGTGAGTGCATTTAAATGATCTTTTAACGTAAGTCTCTTTTTTATCTTTATAATTGTAAAATTATTGGTGCTTAATAAAACATATTATAAATAGGCCTCTGAAGATGAGCCAAAACAAGGCTCGAAACGTTAGGCTGGAAAATTAAACACAACTTTTGTTTTATTTCCTAAAATTGGACCGCTAAGCCCGCCAAACTAAGACAAATTATTTAAAAATTTTATTGTTTCAAAATTTATTTTAAATTTTCTTCGATTTTTACCAGTAAAGATAGAAACCCTAAGCACGCGATCTTGATCCGAGTTCGAAAGCCGAGGAGTCGGAGGAGGCCGATGGCCGACGTGAACAGGGAGGCTGAAGGTCGACCTGTAGTTGGGGAGGAACTGTGAAGCGGTTCGAACGCAGTCTTTAATCAATTCGAAAAAGGATTTTTGCCTGAATTAGTTTATCTGAACTACTGCCAAGATCAATGACATACTACAACTTAATTTAGAAAGCAATCATTGCAATAAGTTCAATCAACTAGCATCAGGCTATAGGCACAGTAAATTGAACATCTGAACCGTAAATAAAATTCAATCTTTAATTGCTTCAAGCGACAAAAATACAGAACATGGCATCCATCTCCCACACAAAACGCAACACGAACAAATAAAATTCATGGTTCGCAGATTTTTATTTTTTGCGGTCCGATGACCAGCTTTTTAGCAACATGCGAATATACATGGCACACATGTTCATTTTCCTCTGAATTTTCCGCTAATCTGCTATGGAGCGTTTTTCTGTCGGTCAATTATTTCAACCAATTGTAAAAATGGTACTCTACATTCGAAATGGCGGGGTTCCTGTAGACAGTCAATGGAAAACCAACAGAATATTACCAGGAATGAATCGTACCAAAGTATTTCAGATTGATGGCACAGTATTATAAAAAAAACTCCAGGTATAAATGACCTGCACCGTCCAAATGATGGGGTTTATTTCGATAAAGCCAAAGCACTAGCAAAAAATGCCACAAATAACGATTACTTTACTCAAAAAGAATAGAAGCATGAACAGTGAATGTTAATTGGAACAAGACAAGCTAAGGAAAAATTCACCGACGACGACACCAAATTTAATTAAAGATTCACTTCACACAATTGACTCACGCAGACACATGCGGTTTTCGGAATTAGCATTGAAAATGTGTTTGGAGGTCAAACTGACCATTTTATACATGGTAAGCGGAATCCAATTGGAATTGAACAGCTTAGGTGTGTTTACGCAGAAATAATAATGAATGACAGGGAAGTAAAAACTCTACAATAATCTAAAATCAATTAACGATATCACAATGCATAAATTACAAATACTAATAAATCAAATAGAGAATTATTTAAATAATGATTCAAGTTATAAAAAAGTGTTACTTCTAATAAATATCAATATCGCAGAATATTAAAATTGTATTATAAACATATCATAAATCTTAGTTTCTTACCATTGCACTGTTGGTATCATAAACGTTTAACATCATGAAAAGGGCATAATCAAAAAATCGGTTTTCTTGGATAGTTATTGGCGCTTATCTTACCTAAAATGACAAACAAGTGAATAATAGACGCCAGAGGCTGTCTTGTAAGCTAAACTACCACCCATTGCTTAATTAATAAAACTTTGAGCAATGCTCAATAATGATGTTGGAGACGATAACGATGTGATTACGCAGAGACTCATTACAAATACAAAGTTTTTGTTAAGATAAAACTGGTCCAGTTTTCATTGAAGTTGATCTTTCTCAGCATTCTAGGCTAGAAAATCATTCCAACAGCTTTAATGATATCCACGTTAATTCTAGAATCTCTCGATTACAACTAAAATGAATTCCATTCTCGTCGCTGTGTAAATAACGATCTTATCATACTAATTGTTTCTTGATTGAGAAGATTCATTAGGAACAGTTGGTAACTAGTATTTCAGTCTTAGTATAGAACTTATTGATGTTACTTGAAAAACTGCATTACAATTGTATAATTTTTCGTCTAATAGTCAATATCGATCAACATCAATTTTTTCTACTTTCTTGGGATATAATCTTCAAAACTATTCTCACAAACTGGCACCAATGAATATCAAATTTTCAAATAATTCAAGATTTAATGCTTATTATCCCAATTTAGTTGCTCCTACCGTTTTGCAGGAAAAAAGATGAAAAGTGGGTGGTCTCACCTAACGTTAAGCTGTCCCCACCCAATCAAAAAACTGCATTTCGAGCAATCGTACAGACCAAACTAGAATTAGTTGCTAATTACTTACTCTAAGAAATTTAAAAAAAAAAAAACTAAAAATCTGTAATTTTTTTTACATTCTTAGAGTAAGTAATTAACAACTAATTCTAGTATTTATATTGCTGTAAATGCAGTTTTTTACTTGGATGGGGCTAGCTTAACTCAATAAATCCCAAGATGTTATATTTTCATCTTTTTTTAAATCTTTAGATATATCATATTTATAGGATCGTTTTGAATTGATAAAAAAAATTGTCAAGCTGATATTCATTTCAGGGCACGATTTATGTCCCGTCCAATATAAAAGAATACTGGAATTTAGGAAAATAGGATTTCTGATTAAATGAACGGGTTTCAACAAGAAAATTACACTGTCTTTAAAATAGGACGCTGGGACGTAATGGGTTAAGTTTGAGCTAGACTATCCAATTTACGCCCCTTTTCCTATAGGAGCAACTAAATTTGGGATCACGGCAACTAATTACCAACTAATTAACACTAAATCCTGTAATAATTGAAAAATTGAAATTCATCGGTGGAGTGGTCTAACTTAATAGACGTTTTGTACTTTTAATGAAAATATCTCAATAATGGTAAAAGACAAAATTGCGGAGAATGCCATTCCCATTAATTCATCCCATACATGCAACCTGCAAAAATACGTTAGGTTTCGAGATAGTCGCAAAAAACTGAATTTTTTTGAAATAACGATATATCGTGATAACGGCTTGAAATACGCAGTTCTAGTGAATGCCGAAAATGTCGGAAATTTCATTGTTTCCAACTTCTGTCACACAGAAGACTGCTAAAAACGCGTAGTTTCGGAGTAAATAGCAAAAAACGAAATTGCGATTTCTAAAAAGCCGCCATTTTGGATACTTCCGGATAACGGATTTCTACCAAAAATTGATAGGATCGTCCCATTGCTGGACAAAACACGCCTGTAAAATGGCTCTATCTCGAGTAGTTTTTGAGAAATTTGGTGCACAGACTAAGTGATTAACAGACTGGCAGACTACCATACTAACAGTCTAACAGATAGAAAGTCATTTTTGTAATAATGCTCCAATCAACTCAGGAGCGCTGGGGAAATGTTTTTTAAGCAAAAGTAAGAGGTCGAGAATTTTTCATGAATACAATACTTTATTATACTTCGTATAAGAAAGTATATATTAGGTCCCAAGTAAAAATGCGTTGTACAAGAAAGTAAAAAACTATGGAAATTCATCATCCTCTCGCCACAGCCCCCGAAGAACCTGGGCCCCCTCAATTGAGGTTTCATAACAATTTCTCCCGTGCTTCGGACCTACTATTTTACATGGATTGCGAACCATGGACGAATTACAACATTTGTAAGGTTAGACCTTAGATGTCGTTAGCATCAAGCGGCAACTATCACTACTCATTTCGTAAAGCAAGTTGAGTGGACTTGTGATTCAAGTATCACCGTCGGAAATTGAAACACCAACCTTCGGGACACGGGCCAAGTACAGGGTGAGTCACAAATACTGTCAGCAAATAAAAATGCTGTAAAAAATAAAATAATGTACGGATTTCAAAGAGTTTAGACATAAAAAAATTTAATAATTAATTGCACAGCTCAAATCTTTCTCCTTTCTCCTTAATGGTGAGATGTAAACGTGTATTGCAGCTGGCACGCACTATTTTTTGTGGCATTTCATCCCATATCTTTACTAATGCTTCTTGCCGTTTTTTTATCCACCTATGCGGAGAATTTTCCATGTACCTGTCTAGCTAAATCCTTTTATAGTCCGGAAGAAAAATCTTTCATTGATACCAACATTTCTAAGGTGTTTAAGGATAGCAGGATCACAACGAGGTCTCTTTTCACGTACTTGTTTATTATAACTTATAATGCAAAAAAAAACAATAAAATTATTCTATAGAGAATAAACTGATTCGCTGGGGAAAAATGCCAGATGTGCATAACATTGATACCTAAACTTCACCGACAGTAGTTGTGATTCACCCTGTACTTTGCTACTTAGACTACGATGGACAATGGAAATTAGCAAAAACAAAAAATATATATATATATATATGTATATATATTGAACCGTTTAGGAGTTACAAAGATTTAACATTTACATGATTTCGGTTTTTCTTCGACTTCGACCTACTCCCACCGCCCACAGGAGGTTGTCCCACCCAAGATAATTACGGGTAACTTGTCTTTAGATGTTGAAGAACATATAATACAAAAAAATACACATGACTGTAAAGGCGAGATGCTTTGACGTGAAACTTTTATATACAAACATTTTCAAATTTCAACCGGGTTGTGAGATCTCAAGATTACAAAACAAAAATATTTTTAGTGGAGGTTTTTTTACATCGATTCGAAATTTTTTTTTTAGGTGTCTGATGAGTTTTGGATTTTCACTCAACCCTACTGTCTTCGTGTGACCCTACCACCTGGTAATAAAAATATACGAGTTCGTAAATGACAAAATTTGGAACTCAGTGCGAGTTTTTAAAATAAATCAACAAAAACTTTCGCCTGCTGCACATTTTCTAGACGGTGTATTATCATCTTAACCTGTACAAAATGGCTTTCACGAACAGGAGATTCCGAGTTACGCCACTGACGCTACACTATGTTCATGTTCTATTTGGTAAAGTATATAAAAATACAGGTAAGCTAAGGTATTTTGAAGAGTTTTTCAAAATTCTTACATCGACAGAAAGAATTTAAAACGAATGTACCAGAATTATAAAAGTATCTCAGATATTCAATCAATATTTATTTAGGTCCATAAAAAAGTAAAATACGAATAAAACACAGATGACAAAGTACGACCAGATGCGGGAATGGATTGCTAGACAATTTCATATCATTTATCTACAATTTTGGTTTTTATTTGACATTGTAACAATCACAAGATAAATCTAGCAATATTGTAAAAAAAGCATCGTTCGTCATTAAAGCAGAGTATGAAATAGCAGTAAGTCGCCAAGCAATTTTTTTGTCACATCTTTACGCAGGCAAGGATAAATTATATAGAAATACAAAGTTCTACCAAGCAATTGATCCAATCGGATTTCATTCAATATAATTCTTTATATTTAAGTGGCAACTTTTCAATGAATTTCTAGCTGTCCTTCAAGAGTGAATAAGTAACCAGCAACACATTCAAGTCTAAAATATTCTACTCAGTCTTTAAAACTTTAAAGTAATCACTGAAGACAGAGAAATGTGATTTTTCTAAGCTCTGCAGAAAGTTCAAATAATGTTTTATTTGATGTTATTTTGCAATGGGAAAAATAGTAACTGTTGGCTGAAGTTTGCTCTACTTAAGATCTGTATAACCGTTGGTTGTCTGCTTCAACGATGCTACGTAAAGTCAACAGAAATCTAAAAAGGAGACACAAAAAACTGAAGTAAAAATGGGAAAAACAAGACGAAGTAGTGGTAGAAGTTGAAAAAATGAAAAGAATTCCTGTAACATGATTTAATGACATGAATAATTTATGATTTCTCTGTCAATCACCCAAGACCATTGGAGGAGCGCGAGTGTCGTCTACGACTAATACTTTTCTGATTTTTTTTTTGTTCGCAATGAAAAGTTTCGCGCGCGTAAACATGTCTTCTCCTTGCTGTAAAAATATATGAAGAACCAACAATAAAAAAAAACAACAAATGCCAGAAAATTGAATATACGACCAGCAAACAAAATAAAAATCTCTGTTGTAGATATAAAAACGAAGCTCAATGAATGAGAGGGTAGCCATTGTCAAAAAGAAATTTTACTGGAAAATAATGTCAGGTTGATATCACATCAGCAACATGCAATAAGAAGTATTTTTGTGCACAGTATTTTTTCCACTTTTAAATATTTTTTTTGCCTTTCCTTTACGTCATCTACATCCCTTAATAACATTAACTATACCATTGATGTGAACAACTCATGACTTTCTTATACAAAATCTCGATCCTGCGTAATTTACACTATAACCAGAGACATAAAAAGATATTTTTTTTACAAAATCTGAAATATCTAAATAACGGTAAAAGCTATTGATTTACGGAAACAGGCGAAAATGTGTAGACATTTAATATCTTCGATTCTTTCCTTAAGTGATTTTTCCGGAAAACCGGTGTTTTTCAAACAATTTGCAAAAATCTATTTTTTCACTTTTACTGCAAATATCTCAATAACGGTAAAAGATAACGGATAACAATAAAAGACAAAATTCATCTCATACAATGAACCACCAAAAACCCAATATTTTCGAGAAAATCGTAAAAAAATGTTTTTTTTTAAATAAACGGTATGTCTCGATACCGGTTTGAGATATCAAGTTTTTGTAAAAGGCATTAGTGTAAAAAATTTTACTGTCTCCAACTTTTGTCATAAGACTGCTGAAAAACACGTAGTTTCGGAGTAAACAGCCAAAAACGAAATTGCGATTCTTCAAAAACAAAATGTTGAATGGATCGTTCCACCCCAGAACCAAACATCCCTATAAAATTTCATCTATTCGTTTTTGAGAAATCTTGTGCACAGACTGACAGACTGAGAAGCAGAAAGACATTTTCGTAATAATGCTCCAATCGACTCAGGAGTGCTCGGGAATGTTTTTTTAGGAAAAATCAAGAAGTTGACATTTTTCATGAATACACTCTAGAAAATTTTATTGTAATTTTACCACTAAAATACTAGGAAACCATTTTCCTACTATAATAGTAGTAAAATTAAACCGAGTCGTAATGGCTTAAAAGCTATGCATTTTTACTCATTTTGTGGCATACAAAAGCCACTTTTACGGGGGAACTTTAAACTAAATAAGAAGTAAATGTACAATACTGGTGTAATTTTACGACATTTTTTGTTTAAAATTACACCGAAAATGGTATTAGAATTTCTCGGCTTATACGGTCTGCAAAAACAAAAATAATACAACAAAATTGTTATATTATTTTTGCGGATGTTTTCACATCCAAATTTCCCCCCAACAGGTCGGACATGTCTGCCCTGAAAACCCATCAGGAGCCTGTTTCTGGTATGGAAAGCTGGCTCACCGTCATCAGAGCCTGCTTTACCAGCTTCCACGCAGGCTTACAGGATTTTGGTAGAGTAAAACTCGATTCGAGTATTTATACGCCGATGCCACAAACCTTGTGCGAATTATAAGGTTAAGGCAACATAGCTCCATCAAGCCAGAGCGAAGAAACTATTTAGTGTTTAACCATTGAACCATTTCTGGAATGGCGATCAAACGACTCATCAAACACGCCAATGCCGTCAATTGCGTTGTGAAATAATGAAATTGTCCGTTCAATAATGCAAAAATACCCTGTGAGCGTGTTTTTATACCAAAATGAGAGTAAAAAATATCAGTTGTGGTCAACACAAAACTTTCTTCTACAAAATCTACGACCCTGCGCAATTTACGCTAGAGCCCTGTCGCGTTGTCAACCTAAGACGACCTCCCAATAAATTCTTGGTTTAAGTATTCAAAAATATCAAAAACGTACAAAATTTGAGATAACTTGAGAACTGTAAAAGATATCAATTTACGGTAAATGGCAAAAATGTAGAAAATGTTAACATCTTTAATTATCCTTTTAACTGATTTGTCGAAAAACAGTTAGTTTGCAAATTATTCGCAAAAGTATGATTTTTTACATATTAATGAAAATATCTCAATAACGGTAAAAGATAACGGATAACGGTAAAAGACAAAATTGTGCAGAATGCCATTCTCATTAATTCACTTCATACATTCAGTCAGCAAAAACCCGTTAGTTTTCGAGATAATCGCAAAAAACTGTTTTTTTTGGAAATAACGGTTTTTCTCGATAACAGGTGGAGATATCGAGTTATAGCTAAAGACAAAAGTGTGGGAAATTTTATTTTCTCCAAGTTTTGTCATACTTAAGGCCACTAAAAAACGCGTAGTTTGGGAGTAAATCGAGAAAAACGAAATTGCGATTTTTGAAACACCGCCATTTTGGATACTTCCGGTTAACGGATTTCCACCAAAAGTTGATAGGATCGTCCCATTTCAGGACCCAACATGCCTATAAAATTTCATGGCGCTAGCTCTATTAGTTTTTGAGAAATCTTGTACACAGACTGACAGACTGACAGACTGACAGACTGACAGACAGACTGACAGACAGAAAGACATTTTTTAAATACGACTCCAGGAGTGATCGGGAAATGTTTTTTAGGCAAAATTAAGAGGTCGAAATTTTTCATGAATACAATACTTTATTATACTCCGTAGAAGAAAGTAATATGAATATTGGTCGAAATTTTACGCATTGTTTAAAATTACCCTATTTCTAGTGTAAGATTAATGTTTTTTTGGGTAAATTTACAACTTTAATGTTGTGCGAGCTAAAGTCTGATTTTTTTTTTGAACTTTTACGACTTTTTTGTAAATTTACCCCGTTTTTACCCCATTTTTCGGTTTAAATTCAAATCCATTTTCTACAGTGTACAATATATCATTATACTACGTATAAGTAAGTAAAAATTAATGAAATACATTTTCTGTTTAGAAGTTTTTCAATACGGTATGTTTTCGAGAAAATCGCAAAAAACTGTTTCAGTTCTATGGCCCGATTTTGACTGTTCAAGAACTTAACCTCACTTTTTATAAAATAAAACTTGATCTGTGCAAAATTTCAAGTCCCCAGCTTAATTCCTTAAAAACAATGTTCACACTCTAAAGAGAATCTACTCTTTGATTCCTATATAGGATCAAATAAAAAATAAATAATAAGAAAAGGTTAAACTGAAAAGGAAAAAAAATGTATCAAAAATAAAAGCAAGATATGTGGAATGAGTCGTAAACATATTAGTATATTCACTAAATACAGTATATTAGAATGTTTACTTATATGAGAATTATATATGTAATACTATATTGGATTTATATTGGATTTAGTATACCGTTTGTAATGCATCGAACCAATCATCGAACACAAAAAAAAGTTGAATTAAAAATGGTTTCAAAAACGCTCTGAAAAGTATGAAATATCATATGGAATTTTTCTTTTTGAAATTTTATGCTACATTTACACGAATGACAAATTTGTCATTTTTTTCTTGTCATTATGTTAATTCCCGTGTAAATGGCATAATTTTTGTAATTTTTTCTGTCAGAAAATGTCAATCTCTCATAAAAGAATGAACTTGTCCATTCTTTTATGGCTGATTGTCATTCGTACAAACGCAATATTAGTTATGACAAAAGTTGAATACTAAAGTTGTCATAACTAATATTGCGTTTGCACGAATGACAATCTGGCATAAAAGAATGGACAAGTTCATTCTTTTATGAGAGATTGACATTTTCTGACAGAAAAAATTACAAAAATTATGCCATTTACACGGGAATTAACATAATGACAAGAAAAAAATGACAAATTTGTCATTCGTGTAAATGTAGCATTAGAATCATGCTACATAGGCTATTTAACGATTGCTCGGCAATTGTTGTTTTTCTTATGTTTGAGTTTAGCTTTGATTACCGACTACATGACGCAGTTGGAAATGTGAATGAATTGGAAATGTGAGAATACGAATCAAGGAGCTGTGAATCGATGAGAAATTTTCCATATAAGGGTTTTACTTTACACCAAATGGCCAACAGGTAAATAAAAACACTCAATATTTGACCCCTGGGATTTCAAGTATACTAGGTACCAGGCGACAATTATTTCTTGTTAATAATTAAATTTACGTAAAATTGTACGGAACCTACTTTTTCATCTTTTTTCATACTGCTTGCAAAAATATTGCAAAACGATATGACTCTCAGGGGAAGAATGCTGTCTTGTCATGATTGTGTAACATCTTTCAATTAATTTTTTTTCGTTTCTTTTATAGTCCAGAGATCTCTTTGAGAAATCCAAATTGAAGAATTTAGAATAAAAATCTTGATTAATATACGATTCTCAAAATACACAAGTTATGATGTTCGATTTTTATTCAATTTTGAATTATTTTGATAATTGTTTTTACATAATTTCGATATTTTAAGTAGAATAGCGTTTATAGATTTTGGCTATCACTTTAGAGTTTTACATACTTTTACTTTCCTCTTCTACAGAAGGAAAGTATTATATTCATGATGCAGACCGACTCGAGAACGGGGGCAGATGGAACATTTCTGATAACTACGAAATCCATTTCAGGCAAATTTTTGGGGATGTCCATGCGTCTGTCTGTCGGTCTCTCCGTTGTACGTATCTTAAATGGTCTGTCCGTTGTACGTATCTTAGAAGGTCAAGAAAACCATGAATCAGAAATGGTTCAATGGTTAAACACATCAGAAATAACTCGAGAACGCGTTGACCTAACGTTTTGAAATCTTTTCTAAATAAGTTGTACAAAAAAAATAGTTTTCTATCAACTTTTGGAAAAGTAGCGGTAGTTTTATGTGCCAGTTGTTCAACAATTGGTCAATGTTTTTTGATTTTAACATGTCTCGTGCTATGTTTCGTAAAAAAATCATTTTAAGTAAATTGCAGTTTTGATTTTGTTTTTCTTATGCACTATATATTTTATCAATTTTTTTTTTGTAATTTTGCTTTTATTTATTTTTCTTTAATATTATTTTTCTTAAATCTATTGTATTTGTTGGAATCTGCCTGTTAGGATTTTTTGTACCTGTTGGCTATGAAATAAATAAATAAATAAGGTAGCTATAACGGGTAACTCCCATACAATTTCTTTTGAAAAAATACCGTTTGAAAATTTCTCGAAACCTATGCGCTTATGGGCAAAAATTAATATAATAAAATTCAAAGGAAATAAAATCTCTAACGGTTCTCAAGGTATTTAAAAAAAATCGGCTTTTGGAAATGAGGATTAAGCCGTGTTTTTTATAAATAGATTTATAGAATTGTGAAAATCGGATTATAATCACTACTGCGATTCAAAAGTTTCAAGGTTAGAGGGAAACGATCAAAAATAACAGTTGTGTGCAACGCCGGAAAAAATATGTAAAATTTTCGGAAAAAATATGTAAAATACAATTTTTTTTTTCAAATATCTTGAGAACTGTTAAAGATACGTAGAAACCGTTAAAGGAAAATATGCAAGAAATTGTACTTCCTTTGAATTTGGTTATATACTTTTCTTCATAATAGCGCATAGTTTGCGAGATTTTCAAAAAACGGTATTTTTTTAAAAGAAATGTGTAGGAAGTATCCGTTGTAGCTACCGTTATTTTTCCATAAGTTGATTTCAAGTACCACGGACAGGCAGATGCACGGACATCCTCATAATTTTGCCTGAAACGGATTTCGTACTGATCAGAAATTTTCTAGCTTCCCCCGTTCTCGACAATGGGCTTGGGTCGGTCTCCGTCTTGCATACAATATTTTCCTTCTATAGAAGAGGATTGTAATTAACAAAAAAAACTACAACAAAATTGATAAAAACCCAGTTGACTAATGTTGAATTAACCACAATGTGTCCAAATTTACCACACAATTTTCGTTTGTTAAGTTTCAGATTATTTGTACTATAAAAATAGAAAAAATGGTTAGGAAAGATATTAGGAAAATATGTTGGAATTCTATATGGCAGAGTACGTTCAGTTGTTTTGGCACACCATTTTTTATTTTTAAAATAAATCACTAATTTTAAAACGAATTATGTTTAGAATTTCGTTTACGTACGATACTTTCAAGGGATTGCCCATGATATTCCACAGCAATGTTACCAATTGTAAACATGGAAACAAAACTATGATCAAAAACATAACAAAAGCTATAATTGCCAATCTGGCAATTATTGAAAACCCGTATGGTGATTTAAGTGAACGGCGAACAGTTGTATCAAAATTCCACTTTCAAGTCAAATTTTCCAATAAGATTTTTTAAAATTTATTCCAATCGGATTTTGATGTGTGGGAGTTTTATGTAGAATCATATCCTAAATAACTTTTGTTCTTGCACTTTTTTGATAAGATGCACCGTTTTTCAGATATTCGCAAAAATCGTATGGTGAAACCAAAGGGTATAAAAAGACAAAAAAAAATCAAAAATGTATTTATAAAAGTGAATTAATTTTTAAAAAATATATTTTATATCTAGCTTTTATTTTTGAGGCAAAATCCTACGAAAAAATGTTTTTTCACACGTTTTTTTAATTAGTTTTTATATCTGGAGAATTTAACAATTTAGATATGCAATGCCGAGAAACATATGGAAAAGTTTAAAAAACGTATCTGCATATATTTTAATCAACTCCATAATGAACACACATTCATATTGACCAATACAAAAAAAAAGTCATTTCATTTCTCACAAAATATTTAATATTCAGTAATTCATTCTATACTTACCATGAAATGTAAAACAAGCTCATTTCTTGTCACTCAGATATCAAAATAAAATGTGAAAACAAAATTACATTTTACACATTTTTCTTCCGTTTCATATTTGCTAACTTGGAGATTGTTTTTTTTTCCTTTTTCCATTTCCCCCTATTCTAAATGAATTTTTCCTTACCTTTATATTACTTTTGCTACGATAACTACAGAAAACACACAAGATCCAATTTATATTCAAAAAAGAAATAATATGAAATGAAACTGTAAAGCAAACACTCCCAAGGTATAAAAGGAAGAGTGTCATACCATGTTTTTTGTTCTTCATTTTTTCTTTAAAAAACACTAAAAAGCTACGAGGTTTTTTTTATTTATTTTTTCTCTTTGCAAGGAAACATAATTCATATAATCTACAGGAAACAAGCTGAATCTAAGCACTCTCACGTGTACATAAGGTAAAAGATGAAAAGGATGCGCCATATGAGTACATTTTAGTGTATGTTTTATGCTATTGTAGTACCTGATGCATTAAATTTCCATTGGAACTGAAAATCCTTGCACAGGATGAAAATGATGGATACTATCACCTTTGACTATATTTCGGTTTCAAAGATTTTCGTTCAACATACAGCATTTTCTGACAAGGCCGCAGCTGCAGTTCTGTAACGAGAAAGCGCAGCGCATCAATTTTAGGATCTCTCACCAGATTCTATAGGAACTGCACCTACCATCAATGAGCATACATATTGAAAAGAGGTGCGGCCATCGAATACTTGTATAAAAAGATCGGCGCGCTATACTAATGTTGTTTACACATGCCCTCAATCCAGTCAAGAATCAAAATTCCACTTCCATACTCTTTCGAGGGATTTTCTTCAGATGACAACAACGATACAAAACGGGCAAGGCACCCGAACAGTCCGCCGCCGGCGTCGCGACATCGAGATGCAAGAAACCAATTCTCCGCCTTTCGTAGATTTCTATTCGTCCTACGAATTTTCCGATTGCTGACGCAAATGGGACTCCTGCTGCTATGGCTTTTCTATTTATTCTTTTTCCTTTTCCCGACGTGCGCTTTCTAGATATGAGTTTTTCATTTCTAATCGACTACCGCCCTCTCTTTCTCCCCGTTAATTTTAGCCATTCCCAAAATTGAAATTGTTTGAGTCATCGACATGAGAATCGACGAAAATAAAAAAGAGGAAAAAAAATAATGAAAAAGGCCACTAGAAAAATGGAGGAAAAATATATCCCGCTGTGTATATAGTCAAGGAATTAAAGAAAATATAGATTTTCAACATCTAAACGCTGTGCTCCTCCTGTATTTCCTTCATGAAGGACGAAAACTAAACACACATATAAAGTTCAACCAAATGCGTATTTTTATATAACAAAATGCACACAAATAGACCAAAGTAAAGTTCACTCAAATCGAGTCGGACTCCTCTCCATCTCCTATAAATTTTCCGATTTTTCTCAAAGGGCAACCAAGGTCACCTGCGCTTCTGTATTGGCTCGGCTAGCTGGAAGTTTTCTCATTTTACTCTTATTTTTTCTTTCTTTTTTTTTATTTTTATGCGCGGAAGGAGGGCAGTATTTTATGTATGAGAACCTATCGGCTGGCTGGGAAAATCTCAGAGAAGCATATGCGCATATCTCAAAATTTTTCCTTTGTTCACTGTCTGATAGTGGGTGCTACTGCTGCTGATGCCATCCTTGCCGACAGTTTTCATGTTTTCGCTAGTAGTGTTATTTTAGTAGACGGTATTTCGGTATTTCTATTATTTTGTTATTGTTTTTATTATGCGAGTATCATGCTCTCGCTATTCACCCTCAATGTTGTCGATAGAGCCCCTCTTTGATCGCTTTCATTCTAACAATGTTTTTGGGCGCATCCTTTTAACTCCAACGCAATAACAAATACAACACATTCGAAAGATGAAAATATCGCATCTGCAAAGAACTCATAGACCTCCTGTATAGTTAACTCGTATTTCCCTCACTCGTATTGGATAATAATTTTCAATAAACTTTTCTCCTTTTATTATTATAGTCGCTTCTGGTATTGTTGTTTTAGCTGGATTTTCGTTTTCCCGACTTTTTTACATGGATGGCATTGATAATACTCCATATCAACCAATGTTATTTATGGGTGGCGTAAAATCTTTCTCGATTTTTCAGCAGTTGTGGCGCAAGAGCCTTTTTTAGATTTTTCCAAAAATGGATTGGCAAAACATAACATAATCAGTTTTGAGGGCGGTATATTACTTGTTATTTATTTACCACACACAAATGTCATATTATAGTCAGATCTATCTTTTCAAAAAGTCTGTATTTCAAATGTTTGTAATTTTTGCAAATAAAAAAAATGTATACTTCACCACATGCAAAATTTAAAAAGTTTCCAACGATTATGAAAAACATAAGAACAGCTAAATTGCCGGGGCCTAGTCGTCAAATACTGCATTTGAGGACAGACAACATTTTTATTTTAAAAAATAAATTGGCATGGAGGTAGGAGAAATTTTGACGTATTGAATTTTGATATATGGAGGAGTTATGTAGAATCATATTCTCAAGACATTTGGCCTTAATAAATTTTTTGATACAACGCATCGTTTTCGAGAAAATTGCAAAAAAGTTTTTCGTTTGTATGCGGGACGAGAGAAAGAATAGCCCGATTTTGCCCATTCAAGAACTTACCTTCACTTTTTACGAAAAACTTATCTGCCTATAGTAGTAAAATTAAACCGAGTCGTAATGGCTTAAAAGCTATGTACTTATGCTCATTTTGTGGCGTACAAAAGCCACTTTTAAGGGGGGAACTTTAAACTAAATAAGAAGTAAAAGTACAATACTGGTGTAATTTTACGACATTTTTTGTTTAAAATTACACCGAAAATGGTATTAGAATTTCTCGGCTTAAACGGTCTGCAAAAACAAAAATAATACAACAAAATTGTTATATTATTTTTGCGGATGTTTTCACATCCAAATTTCCCCCCAACAGGTCGGGCAAGTCTGCCCTGAAAACCCATCAGGAGCCTGTTTCTGGTATGGTAGCTGGCTCATCGTCATCAGAGCCTGCTTTAAGGGACAAACAGATGACGGCAGCAACTGCGACTGCGGCGTCGACTGCGACTTCAAAAAAATTAGAAACCATGAATTCATATGGGGCAGCCTACATGACGGCAGCAACTGCGACTGCGGCTTTGGCTTCAAAATAAATTTAGCAAAATCTCTAAATTCGACGACGTCGTCGTGGGGGTACCACCGAAAATTTTAGAGAAAATTAGGACTGACAACACCGATATATAATAAGTGAACGTCAAAAGTGTTTTGTGCAATATAATAACATTAATTAATAATAACATTATAATAATACAAAAACGCGCACACAATTAACATCAATTTTTGAAAATTATCGTACAGAACAACCATTTTTTATATCTTGCAAACACGATTCAGAAATGTCAAAGTTGTTGTTGTTGGAACGCTGCCCGACGTCGAGTTTCATGCATGTGTTCCACTCGACTTTTCGACGCCCAAAAAGACGTCGCAGTCGACGCCGCAGTCGCAGTTGCTGCCGTCATCTGTTTGTCCCTTTACCAGCTACCACGCAGGCTTACAGGATTTTGGTGGAGTAAAACTCGATTTGAGTATTTATACTCCGATGCCACAAACCTTGTGCGAATTATAAGGTTAAGGCATTGTGAAATAATGAAATTGTCCGTTCAATAATGCAAAAATACCCTGTGAGCGTGTTTTTACACCAAAATGAGAGTAAAAATATGAATATTGGTCGAAATTTTACGCAAGGTTTAAAACTACCCTATTTCTAGTGTAAGATTAATGTTTTTTTGGGTGAGTTTACAACTTAAATGGTGTGCGAGCTAAATTCTGATTTTTTTTCGAAATTTTACGACTTTTTTGCAACCCTATTTTTCGGTTTAAATACAAATCCATTTTCTACAGTCTGTGTAAAATTTCAAGTATCTGTCCGACGATTGGTTCCATCCGCTACAAACGGTATATTAAATCTAATATTACTATATGATTCTCATATAAGATATAAATATAAAAATCCCGTTTCAGAAACATTTTTAAAATTAAAATTACGGTAAGAGTTTTTATATTCAATCCATGACAACAGGTCATTTATTATTCTTTATATTTTTTTATTTTGGCAAATGGCCATTTTGTTCTGCTCTATTCTTTTTTTGTTCCTTAAACAGTTATTCAAAAAATCTGAACTGGACAACAAAATTCCATAGCAGACAACTTTGTGCAAAAAACCCCAAGAATCGCGAACTTCTCGCGAATAATTTTTTTTTAAGAAATCATCGAATTTACCGTGCACAAGACTATTTAGCCTAAATTTTGTTTTAAACTTAGAAAAGTTTTAAATTTAGATCGTAAAAGTTTTAAAAAGTCATTAAACTTTCAGAGTTTGAAAAAAAGTCTGGAAATTAGACCTCAGTTTTTACCGTGTAGTGTTGCATGTTTGTTTATGTTTGGTTGGCAACACCAATAAAAAAATGCTTAGAATAGGACTTTAAAAAAGATGAATTTCCAGTTTTTATGACAAATCCAAAAATTTACAGTCAATAATAATACAAAAGTGGAAAAGCTTCAAACACTCAATCATGTGGCTTTGGCCACTTTTGCTCTGAACGCCTCAAATAATAGCACCATTTCAATATTCAGAGGTAGTTGAGAGTGAAAGGATATTTGAATTAGAATTTTAATTCTATATATTTTAACTAGTCAAAATGGTCCGTGCAAAGCATTGTACCGAAGAACAACGTTTACTGATAAAAAAAATTAATTTCTAGCGGCAATACCTATAAATTTAAAACTGGGTTGTAAATCGAGAAAATGTGCAAGGAAATACCAAAACTGGACTCTTTCTCAATGGCAAAATATTCTCTGGACAGATGATTCCAAAATTGTTTTATTTGGAAGTCCCGGCTCTAGGATCTTTGTTCGGAGACCAAAAATGAAGAGCTCAAGCCTAAATATTAAGTACGTATAAAACATAGTGCTGTAAAAATTAATTAGTAAAAATTAATGTATGGGCCCGTTTTTCGCACTACGGTACAACAGATCCAATATTTTGAATCAAGGATAATATGAATTCCCAAGTTTATGTCGACATATTGAAGGAAGTAATGTCGCTTTATGCCAAGTCGAATATGGCCCGCAAATGTATCTTGCAGCAGGATAATGACCCAAAACATACTAGTAACGCGGCTGAAAAGTTTTTTGAAACAAAAAAGGTTCGGGTTATCTTCAGATTTTAACCTTTCACGGGCCAACACAGTCTACAGATTTTAACCCTGTAGAAAACCTTAGGGGAGATGTTTTAAAAGGGGTATTTGAGCAAAGCCCAAAAATAAAAGTGAGGTATGGCATGCTGTGCGGTGGACATGGGAAGCGATCCTCTTCAAACATGTTAAAGATTGGTCAACTCTGTGGCACGACATTGCGCCGCTGTTCTTAAAAATTAAGGTTATAAAACGAAATATTGATTTGTGCTTTTGTGTCTTTATATATATATATATTTTTTTTTTTTTGAAAAAGTATGAATTTTTTAAAATATGTACCAGTATTTTCAACTTTTTCAAAGCTTTTATTTAGCTTGCCTTCGTATCTGTTTGTCTGACTGTCTGTTTGTCTGTCTGTCTATTTGTCTGTCTGTCAGAGTCAGATCTTGCACTCCAATTTTGACCACTTCCGCAAATCCGATTGTGTTGAAATTTTGCACACATACGTAAGTCCGATGAAAATACCACTTTGTCCTTGTAAGGATATGGAAAGGTCCTGTAAAGATAACTTGATTATCCTTTTCCCAAATTTTTCGAAAAAAAAAATTTAATCTTGTGGTTTTTGGGGTCGTTGAACCCGATTCTCGCATTAAGAAATCTGTAAGGATGACGAAAGGTCCTGTAAGGATAACGTGATTATGCTTTTACCCAAATTTTCTGGAAAAATTTCATCTGCGGGTTTCTGGGATCACTGAATCCGATTCTGGCATTAATAAATCTGTAAGGATAATGGAAGGTCCTGTAAGGATAACGTCATTATCCCTTTCCTTAAATTCTCCAGAAAAACGTCATCCGGGGGTTTCTGCGGTCGATGAATCCGATTATGGAGTTAAAAAGACTTAAAAATAGCTCATAGGCAACAAGGATTTATATTGGGAAGACTAAAAGGTATAAACAAATGTGAGAATGGCAAACGTCATTTTGGATTTTTAGTCATACTAATAAAATACAAAATGACTAAAAAAAATTAAATAAAAAAAATTTAAAAAAAGTTTGCGGCGCTCATAAATAATTTTATTTTCTTGGTTTAATCTAAATTTTATTTTCTATATAAAATTTATTGCTCATCTTGTACCGGGTTTGTTCCAAAAAAAAGTATGGTCATTCTACCCATAAAAACATAACAAAAGCTATAATTGCCAATCTGGCAATTATTGAAAACCCGTATGGTGATTTAATGAACGGCGTATCAAAATTTCATTTGAATTCAAATTTTCCAATAAGATTTTTTTAAAACTTGTTCCAATCGGATTTTGATGCATGGGAGTTTTATGTAGAATCTTATTCTAAATAACTTTCATATCATATTCTAAATAAAAAACATTTTCGTTCCTATTGGGGGTACCCCCCCTAATGGTCCATTTTTGCCCATTAACGAACTTAGCCTCGCATTTTACGAAAAACGGATCTGCGCAAAATTTCAAGTCTCTAGCTCAATCCATGCGTCCGCAATCCGCGCCACAGACGGACAGACGGACGGACGGACGGACGGACATGCGAAAATTAATTAATTTTATCATTCTAAACACACTGGTGTAATTCATTTTTGTGTGTGATGACGGGATCTTGGCGTTACAAATGGCAAGGCAAAGTTAATATACCCTTTGGTTTCACCATACGGGTATAAAAATATTTTCCTTGCCTGAAAAAATTCCTGCGGACACCCATAGTTACGATAAAAATAATTCCAGGACATATGCTTGAAATCATGTATAAATGTTAAATTGCATTAAATATTCTTTCGAATAGTAAAAAATAAATATCCATTACAATAATTACTATGTGTTTTATTTTAATTTAAGCGCTCTTAAAAAATTCCTCTATCAACAAAATATTCTAAGACTGTCAAAAATTAGCAGATTCTTAAGCTCACTAGGTTCATTTTTGCTTATTTCAAATGTTAATACATAAAAAAGTTGCGAAAATGTTGCCGTGTATTTTGTGTTGTTTACACAACTTTAGCATTTAATACAATTTTACGACGATAACAGCATAGCAAATGTGAATACCATTAATATAATTAAAGTAAGCTGTTTTTCTGAAAATGGAATCGTAAATTTTAAAAAAAATAAACAATAAGAAATGGGTTCAATATTTCTAAAAATTCTATCGTTTATACAATTGTTAAATATATCAATTAACTTTTTCAAATCTATTATGACAGTCATAATACGGATTCAAAAAAAAAATTTTTTATTTAACTGAAAGATAGACTCAATATTAATAAAAGCAACTTAATAGAAAAATTGACGTTTTCGACAGTGTCGCCGAAAACTTGAAACAGATTTCGAGCAAACCAATGGTCAAAATCGCCCAGATTACTGACAATATGGTCCATCCGTCGATTGTCTTCCAGGAGCTTGAAACATAGTTGTGAGCTACGCATGGAGAACTAAAGTTATAAATAAAAATCAACTACAGCGAACATATAGTCAAAAGTGATGACTGCACACAACGACAACGATGGCGACAAAATCTTTCTCTTTTTGGCCCATTTGAGCTTTGATTATAACATATAAAGGCGGGGCAAATGTGTTGTTTTCTTTGCTTTTTAATGTATTTTTTGTTTATTTTTCTGGGATAAACCCATCCCCAATCTGTACATCACGATAAATATAAATATACGTATAGAATGTGCGAATTAAACATACATATTTACCTGTTGGAGCACATTGGGACTACTGTTACAACGATGAGCACTTTCCACCTGAAATCGAAGAGATGTGAAGTGTAATTTGCTTCTGTTGGATGTTTCCTTGGATTCGTGGGAATTTTCCCAATTTTTCATTAGCCTTGGATTGTGAACTTTTAAGAACCATTCCATTATTCTCCAGGGCATTAAATGGGTTTTCGCTAACCAATATACCCTGAAACAAATATTTGATATGTTTTCAAGAGATGCATATTTTTATAATTTCTAGAAATGTGTTTTGTAGGAATCTGTTTCCACGAAAATGAGTAATAGAAATCCCTCCCCAAATATTGACGAATGAAGAGTAAAAGCAAAATTTTAATCCATTTATAGTGCCTTCTTAATAGTCTAATATTTCCAATTGACTAGTCTAACCCATTTTTAATGCGAAGCCAGACAAATGATTAATTCCAGCTGGGAACATGAAACATGAGAGCACAATGTCTGAAATAAAGATTATTGATAAAGAAAATCCCCCTACCATGTAATACTATTAAAAGATACCTGGTTTAAGAGGTCAAACTGAAAAAAACTGACTTTTAGTTATTTTTTCTCAACTCTTTATCACTTTTCCACCACAGGTGTCAAAAGACACCCCGTATAACTGCATTTTTCAAGCTTAGCATTTTTCCTGAATTGACTTTTTGGCTTTCTTAATTATAACATGAAAAAATTATGAAAAAGTCAATTGAGGAAAACTATCAAATCACAAAAAATAATTTCAAGCCAAAAGTATAAAAATATACTTTCTTATACAAAATCTATGTTTTTCCACAATTTACACTATAATCCGTCGAATAAAATACTAGTTTATATAAAAACATTATTTTTTTTACGAAATCTAAAGTATCTCGATAACGGTAAAAGATATCCATTTACGGTAAGATAATTTTAAAATATTGAATTTTTCGTACAACTGTTTTTTCCGAAAACCCGTTAGTTTGCAAGCAAAGCGCATATAAAAAAAAATTTTTCAACCTTATATATCAATAACGGTAAAATGATATTACTTTCTTCAACTTTTGTCACACAGAAGACTAGTGAAAACCCATAGTTTCAAAGTAAATAGCAAAAAAAAACGAAATTGGCCCATTTTGGTTACTTCCGGTTAATGGATTTCCACCAAAAGTTGAAAGAATCGGCCCATTTCAGGACCAAACATACTTGTAAAATTTCATGGCTCTAGCTCCAAGTTTTTAAACTCGTCCATTTCTGCGCAGTTCGTGCATGACTGTTTCAAATTCTTTGTATGAATGCATGACTGTTTCAAATTCTTTGTATGAATACTTTTTTTATTTTTAAGTGAAATCATTTTTTTAAAAAACAATATGACAAATGAACACTGGTAACAATTTTTAAGGCCAACTTCTAAACTTGGATTTTGATTAAAAATATTTATAAATTTAAAAAATCACAATTTAGTCACAGGAAAACTCATGAATTCAAATCGAATGACCAATAAACCCAAAATTCAAATGAAAGTGTATCGAAAAATTAAATTTATATTAAATGCATTTAATATCTCATATTTACGAATCCAAATTTTACACAATCCTGAATATTTGAAATACAAAATTTTAAAAAACCCCGAAAATAAACCTTTTTTCTCTATTTTCCACATATTTTGACTGGATTATTTGTAACTGCTTTTAATTACACTCAAAATAGCACAAACAACACTTTTTTATGATTTAATTTGTAAAAAAAAAATATATTTCTTAGAAAATATGAATTATTTGAAAAGTTTTTATACAAAAACTGTGGTTGACATTTAAAACTAAAGGCGGAAACAGAATTGCGGCTTTTTGGGCTTTGGGCTTTGGGCTTCGGCTTCAGCTTTGGACTTTGTTGGCTTCGTCGGCTTCAACTTTCATTCGAACAGAATTGCAACTTTGACAAATAATTCATAATTCTTCATATTTATTCATATTTATTTGATAATTCTTCTTTTTCGCATTTCTGTATTCCTTGTTTTTTTTTATTATAAAGAATTTGATTTTCTTGCACTATATTTATCAACTTTTCTTCAAACATTTTCAATGACAATCATTTACTCACAAAAAAAGTTAGGTTAAAGTTGTCAAAGCCGACCAAGAGTAGAGAGTAGAGCTACTACGACTTCGACTTCGGCTTTGCAACTTTGCTATTGTGTTCCATTACGTTGTAAAACATTGACAGCCTTATTAATAAACGTTAGTTAATTTTTATCAATGGTTTACGCAGTGGATAACTCGAAATTCTTATTAATAAATTTTTTTTAGAGTTAACTGACATTAGTTAACTCTGTGTTAGCTAACATACCGATTTCCTCGAGTTAAGGAGTTGATAACTCTTGATGGCGCATAATTCTTGCAAAAAAAGACCGGAAAAGCAATGATCCATTATAAAAATGCAATTTATGTTGTTATATTATATTACCTTATCACTTGAACGCCAATTTTCTGATTATTTTCGTTCAATTTTTAAATTTTCCATTTTTAATTACTTTGCAGTCAATCACAATTAAAATAAACACATTAATTTCACTCCGATTTAAATATCGTCTCCAAGGAAACGGATTTAAAAAACCCAAATATGACTCAAATGTAAAAGATTTTCGTAATTTTTGGTACAATTCGGCACAAGGGTTGCCGTATTTAAGCTAAATTTTTAAATAAAATACGTGTTAACTATTATATGGAGGAAAATTTTTTATTAATAAGAATAGTTAACTAATGTATAAGTTTGCTATCTCTGAGTTAGTTAGCACATGAGTTATCTCCGTGTTAGGGATTTTTTATTAATAAGGCTGTGAGTCTACAGAACTGTCAAAGCTGAAGCCGAAGCTGAAGTCCACAAAGCCGCAATTCTGTTTCCACCTTAAGAATGTACGTGACGTAAAATATTTGAAATGAAATAGACTGAAACCTACGCAATATCTTACCATTAATACTTTTTGTATCATGGCTCTAACTCGAAAAGTTTTTGAAAATTAAGATGTCGAAATTTTTCACAAATACAATAGTTTATTATATTTCGTATAAAGAAGTCAAAACTTTTAAGTTTGACAAAACCACTTACTTATCAAAACGCATACCGAATTTGGCCATTTTCAAAATTTTTGCTAATTTGAAAGCAACAGGCAGTTTAAAAGTTTCTGACCCAATCAAGATAACCAAGATCAGTAAAATTGTAAGTGGACTATTTATTTATAGGGAGGTGGACATAGCTGCGTTAATTAAGTTATCGTATGGTTCCAGTTAAAAAGCTAACTTTTTTACAAATGAAATTTCAGTTAAATACGTCAGTCCAATAAACTGAAAACGACAAAAAGAAATTGCTGCATATATTCAGGCATTTTTTTTAATAAATGCAAGAGCATAAACAAGTTTTTGAAGCCGTATAAAAATATCGGTGGATGCTCAATTTATATTACAATAATAAATGTTGTTTTTTTTTAAATCTATATACCGAAAGTTAATTACATTACCTTTCCGTCTGCGTTGCTTATACGAGTTAATATTTACCAATTCGTAAAAAATTCAGTAGTTTTTGAATCTCACTTATCATAAAATAAGATAATTTCAATATATATTATTGCTATGAAAAATTCTTGTTTAGTGCAAATGGATTCAGATTTTCTTTGACAAGGTGACCACATTTATTTTGGATCAATCCCAGTCAAAACAATCGTCAGGGGGTAGTGGGCAGGGGGGAAGTGACGAAGAATCACTGAAATGGTACAAGAACGAAACAGTTAATGCACAATTAATTTTTTTAATTATTTAAATTACTGGTCATAATTGATTTTTCTTCAGTGATGACGTACATTAGCAACTTCGTAAAAAACGGTCTCGTTCAAGTTGGTAATGAACGTGATCATTTAATCACACGCAAAGTAGTTGAACTAAGCAATGAAAATTCTATCAGTTTAGTCAATGATAATGTCTCCTTAGTTGAATTAATCACGAAAGAAGTTGACGCAAAACCAAGTAATGAAATATCTCTCCATGTAATAACTAAACACTCTCATGCGAAAACTAACTCAATTTTTCTTTCTTTTTACTTTCTATAAACAAATATTACTGTAGAAACTAAAATCAAAGCCCGTCCGAAAGCCCAATTTAGACTAACGATTGCGATTGCGATTGAAGCTTCTCGACCAATGAGATCAACGATAGGGACATGAAATCTCATTGGTCATTGGTCGAGGAAGCTTAATCACAATGGCAATCGTTAGTCTAACTTAGGCTTAAGATTTTACGGAATTATAGATTGCGGTTACGTGCCTTAGGACGGGCTTTAATTCTAGTATGTATACATTTATAAAACAGAACTGTATTTTAAGGTTAAAGGGTCATTAATTTCATGGCAGCTTCAGTATGCATGGAAAGTTAAGTTTTACATGTTCACTTTTTTTGCCAGCTGTGCTATAAGCAATGATAAAAGAACTATAGATAAATCACGGTTGATAAAATCTCGAAACAATGAAGAGTACCACCAGTGATATATAGGCTTGTCTCATTGCCTTCGTCGGTACACGAAATGTTTAGTGTGTGTACAATGTGGGGGAGTTGCCACATCTCAATATTCAGAAGTTAAGCATTATTTAGATTTCAATATAGTAGAGTACGTGATAAGTGATTTCCTGTCGCATTGCGTAAATAACTTTGACTTTTCGATAATTTTAATTTTTATACAACTCACACAACATTATAAAAGACTATTCCTGGGTTTTAGTTGAATCTGTGGAACATTCCCTAACTAAACATTTCAAAAACTCGTTTCGGGGCATTTCAGTGAATTATATTACCTATAATAAAAATAGTGTTAAAAAATCTCACAATGCAGCCCCGTTCCAACGTTCTATGAAAATGTAAACATTACGCTGGCGTGTTTTCATGGTGTGTGTGTCATTTGACAGAATTCTTGTGCAGGGGTATCAATGAAGTGTTTTTGGTTTTTGGTATCAAGTGAAATTGCTTTTGATCGACCCTGCACGAATCTTCGAAAACGACAGTTTTTTTGTCTCATTCGTGAAATTCATTTAGATGTAAAGGAGTAAAAGGGATTACCATTTCGTCTGATTTCCGAAACTCTTCGTTTTCTATAGTGTTGCTCTTTTGCCTACCGCGAGTACACGAGAAACTGGGTTCGTGATTTATCTATAGTCCTTTTTTCATTGCTATAAGTACAATGGCATAATAAAGGAAAGCATACAACATTTCAACATTACTAGTAAAATATTTGATGGATTTTTTCTTCAGAAAAATATTTCCTGAAATAAACAAAGAAGGCTCATTTTGGCTTGAAATTTTTTTTTCCACGCGCCAAGCATTTATCAGTACTTCAATATTTTTTAAAACTTAAAAATTAAAATAAAAACAAAGATTAGGTAAATAAAGATAAGAATCCTAGAACAAATGTTGGAGTCCCAAAAAAATCCGACAGCGGAAATAAAATCTTTAGTATGCCTTACAACCAACTGATTATTTTTCTGTATATTTTGACTCACAACTGTCAAAAAATCAATAAAAATATTTAAATTGCATGCGTTACTTGATTGAGACTCATAACTCTACAGTATTTTCCATACATTTTAAAAGTTCTATGAAAAATTCTGTTGTTTCTTATCTTTAGTTATCTTATATAATCTTTGATAGAAGAAAAACAACGAAACGAAACATTAAAAAAAAATTCTATAGTCGTATCCAGCTTGCTCGAGTTCAACATGTTGAATGAATCATGTCACTTTGGATCCATTCTACTTCTTCAACTTTAGTATTATCACAGTTGCAAAATTACAATGAAGCAGTGAACTTCACACACAAGTTCTGTAATTTCACAACGAAAATTTATGTTTACATGTTTGTGTAATAGGAAAAAATCGCAAAAAATTATTTGTAATTTTTACATTTTTAAAAATTCCCTAAAAGTTTACAACTTTGAGTGTTGGAATTGCGGCAGCATTTTTAACTGTGAACCTGATGTCGAGATTTTAAATATCTTTGAACTCAAATAAAATTAATCTTTGATTTATCAATCAAATAATCACCAAATTTAGTCATTCAACCCCTTGTGGTGTATGATCTTTACTGAAATATTTTATATACAAGTTAAAAACTATGATTTTGCTGATGAGTACGAAAAAACATTTAAAGACTACCCACTTACAGCTACAGCCTACATTTGAACTTGGAAAATATTTTCACCCTTTTTCTAATAACTTTTATCATTTGACATCCCATTTTATTTTAATTCTTCCTCTCACATATCTGTTTGCGGTAAATATCTTTTCAGGGTCACTGGAATTATGGGATGCGTATTTGATATGCTGATTTTGTATATATTTAAATTTCTCTGATTCAACCCTTCGCTAGCAGAGTCGCTTTCCTGCGTTACACTTTTTATTGAGAGGCGACAGCCCGTGAAATGATATGTCAATCCCAAAAGTGCAGCACTTCTCATCATTCAACTATTCATCTTACATCTCTATCTCTATTTTCGGTTAGTTCTTATGACAAATTGTAAAAGATTTTCAAGGGGCTTGTCACATCTGATTGTGTCACACAATGTTTAGGAGGTAAAGTGCTTAGGGAATTCTTATCATATAAAAATTATCCGAAAAATTTGGGGTGGGCTTACAAATATATATAGATTTTCATCTAACGTGTTCATCAGTTTTCTATTCATTCAAATAGAACTGACCTTGATGTTGAATTTAAATTTTAAATATTGCAAAATGAATTCCAGTGAACTGCGGCTAATCTTATGGTATGTTAGCCAACTTTTTTTCAATTTTTTTTTCATTCTTTCACATTTATTAATCCAAAACTCAGACAGACTAAAAAAGCGTCAGCATTTTTTCCTAAAAAAATATAAATGTAAAAACAAAAACAGTTTTTTTTTTTGTTAAAACGGCGTAGACTTTGATTGAAGAGGGGGAAAACAAAACAATTTTCTTATGCGAATGCTGGCACTCATAAAATGTAATAAAGCGAGGATGTGCGGCTTGAGTTCATATAATTACGTAGAAAAAGACGAAAAATGAAATAAAAACAAAGAAAAAAGTTGAAGAAATTTATGCAAATTAAAAAAATCCTTTTCCATCATCAGACGATGTTCTTGCTGGCGTCGTGGCGCCCACTCCAGCCCAACCCAATAAATAATCTGAATTCAATCCTTCATCCCTGGCACATCTTAAAACACCGTAGCGTATGGACCAACTCAACTCCGACCAATCTAAAAGTTTTCCCGTTGACTCGACGGCTAGAGGAGAAACTGGAAGGGAAGGTGTATTCTGGACGAGAAAATATTTTGAAGTAGAAACTCAAAGAAGTGAAAAACTCATTTAGACAATCCTCTTAAACAAAAAGAAAAAGTAAGAAGCAAAATGAAATTTAAAATTGAAAAAAAAATCTGTACAAAAGTCCAGGCAAGATGAAAAACAGATGGACAGATGAATCAACGATAGACGACTCGCCATATTGTTTTATGGAACAAGGTTTTTAAGTGATTTAATTCGCCAACGATATAAAAATAGGCTATCTCGAGATGCAAAACTATTTTTTATTTCTTTCTTCTCAAGAAAATAGAAATATAAACGATTATCTGTGAAAGTAATTTCAAAGTTTTCCAAAAACTTTTTCAATTCGTGGCTTTTTGTTCGATCGTTGATGAAACTGTGTTATATTTCAGAATTTTCTATTTGCGGTGAATTTACTAATGAATTATTCTAACTTAAAAAATAGATCTAGGGTCTGCTTGCTGAGGTCACGTAACAAATCTGAGATTAAACTCTTTTAACAAAAACACTTCTAATTTTATGTTTCTTGAAGTAAATTTTAAAAAAACTTTTAACCATAAATGTTGTAAACATAATTTTATAAAAAAATAATATACCTCAGTTAGTAAATACTTGTAATCTAGGAGAATTTATTCTGATAGTTTCAGCTGATTAGAATCATCATGCAAATGAGATGTATTAGAAACAAAAATTTTGGAGAAAAGCGTGAATATCGGAAAAATTGAAATTTGCATTTTGTATGGGATGATGGTATGGAAGAAGGAAAATATTGTGAGTTCTGCCTCTGAAGGATTTCGGTTATGTCATTGCGTTGTGAATACTTGGGAACCTAGAAATCCAAAAGGACACTCTCCTGGGACAAGTAATTTCCGAACGCCATGGGGTCAAAATTGGTGAAAATTCTGTTTTTTTTTTTCAATTTTCGAACTTACAACAAATTTTTTTAACTTTATTAAGTCACTTAGTACAGAAAAAATCGATTTTATCATCAAACTGAGGAAATATTTAGGCAATTATAATAAAAATTAAAAATTTGTAGTACTACATTTTTTTTCTTGAAATTGTTATTCCAGAATTCTGGGTATTCTAAAAATACCATTTTTCTCGCGAAATTTGGCATATAAGTATATGGCCCTGTAAAAATTGTTCCGGCTTGAACCGATCAGGTGTAAGTTGGAAATGATAGCCAAGGTCAATACCTTTCGAAACATCCATATTTCATCTGCTACTACGTGCAACTCGAGTCACGGTAAACAAAAGTCTGATTTCTTACATATTATTTTTATACCCGTATGGTGAAACCAAAGGGTATATTAACTTTGCCTTACCGTTTGTAACGCCAAGATCCCGACATCACACATAAAAATGAATGACACCAGTGTGTTTAGAATGATAAAAATAATTAATTTCTGCATGTCCGTCCGTCTGTCTGTCCGTCTGTCTGTCCGTCTGTCCGTCTGTCCGTCTGTCCGTCTGTCCGTCTGTCTGTCCGTCTGTCTGTCCGTCTGTGGCGCGGATTGCGGGCGCACGGATTGAGCTAGAGACTTGAAATTTTGCACAGTTCCGTTTTTCGTAAAATGCGAGGCTAAGTTCGTTAATGGGCAAAAATGGACCATTAGGGGGGGGGGGGGGGGTACCCCCCATACGATTTTTACGAACGAAAACGGTTTTTGTGAATATCTCGAAAACGGTGCATCTTATCAAAAAAGTCTAAGAACAAAAGTTATTTAGGATATGATTCTACATAAAACTCCCATACATCAAAATCCGATTGGAATAAATTTTAAAACATCTTATTGGAAAGTTTGACTTCAAAGTGGAATTTTGGTACAACTGTTCGAATTTTGATACGAATATCACCATACGGGTTTTCAATAATTGCCAGATTGGCAATTATAGCTTTTGTTATGTTTTTTTTTTAAATTTCTTACTTTGTCACAACAAAGTACAGAGATTTTTTGTCTAATATGCTAGGAAATTGTTTTGATTACTTTTAATATATATTAAAGCGGAATATTTTCCATACCAGCATACAGTGAAACCATTAAATGTCACCCTTCTTGACAGTAAAACCGTTTAAAACTGATAATCTTATCCGATAATATAATACGAGGAATGTCTGCACAACGATCTCGAAAACCTGCCTAACGATTTTCAAGAAACTTGGTGGTTAAGGATTTTCGGGGATAAGGAATTGATCTAGATAGGTCTCACGTCTGAGAAAATTCCCCCTCGATACCCCTCGCCTGGTATCTTCGAATTGGGTGGTCCAATCTTAATGAAACTTTATAGTATTACTAAAGGGGCTAAGGGCTTTCGATTTTTCCACTACAAACCTAACTTTCCCCTCCCCTCGGGGTATCGTGTCTTCGAATTACGTGAAGGTATCTTAATGAAAATTCGCAATATTGCTAGGGAGTAAGGTTTTGCGATATGTATTCTAAAAATATCACGTTTTAGATATCTATCGGCAGCGATAAATAGTAATTACAAAACAATCAAGTTCCCTGAACCTCATTATACGAATCATGTTGCAATTACAATCGGATTCAATTACTCAGAGACAGAGGCAGAAGGAGGATTTTGAGATGGCTTGGTCTTCCTGGTACTATGAATAATTAGAGCAATAAAAATCAATATCTTAGATATACATATGTATATATGTTACAACAGAATATTAAGAAATTTACATTAATTCGACGATTGAAAGTTATATTATCGGTGCTTTCAAGCAAGCAAGCAGTAAATCCAGATAAATTCGAATCATATGCCAAGTCCGCAGCTGATTTGTATAATAGACATTACAATTGGAGAAATATGTCTGCAACAATGCATAAAGTGCTTTTCCATAGCAAGCTGATAATTGAAAAAAAAACATTTTACCACTTGGGGAGCTTTCAGAAGAAGCTCAAGAATCGAAAAATAAAGACTACAGACATTTTAGACTAACCAACACTAGAAAAAACGATAGAATCAACCAAAATGAAGATTTGATAAATATATTACTTCTTTCGTCAGATCCATTTTTGGCTTCTCTGCGTTCTAAATGGACAAATGCAGAAGAGGAATTGGATGACGAGGAAGATTTTTGAATGATAAATCATTGAAATCTTTAAGGATCAATTGCTAAAAAAATTCGACGACGTAGGCATAAAATTAGTTCGGAGATGTGTTTCAGCTCAAAATTGTCTTTTAGAATCCGTTAAGGGTGTGAGGCTTGAAAAAATTTGAAAAAATGATTTTTTTTATTCTCTTTGCTTATTATACTCCTTACAGAACGACACAAACAGATAGTTGTCATCTCTATGACAACTAGAAGTGCTTTATTCATTCCAAGTGAACAAGGTCGGGTGTTACTGGCAGGCCGCTCGGTTACCCGACCCACCTTTGGTCCCCTCGCGCGATTCTGTTCTCATCTCCCAATTGCCAGACATTAGTTTCCAATTTATAAAACTTTGATTATATTATAAAACTATTTATAAAACTACTGTGAAGAAAATCTTTTGAAAAATAATATGAAAAATTACCTTTTTTCACAAAAGACCCATTTATTCCAAAAGTAAAGGGTCTTTCAATAAGGACATAACAATTTTGTATTTTAATAAAAACGCACCCTAAAACTTTTTTATGATCTGGCAATGCTAAAACGTCAGTCAATGTTTACATTTTTATCATGGTGAAGTTCACGAACGAGCAATGCCACACAGCTGGTCAAACAATTGATCTATTGAAGGAGAAGTTCGGTAATCGTGTAATCTCGAGAAATGGTCCGGTCGGATGGCCACCTCGCTCATGCAATTTAACGTCGTTGGATTTCTTTTTATGGGGTTATGTTAAGTCGTCGGGTTATGCCAACAAGCCAACAACGTTAGAGGAGCTCAGGACAATATCGAACGCGAAATTGCCAACGTTCCGGTCGATATGTGTGGAAGAGTAGTGGAAAATTGGCTCCAAAGAATCAA